>CM050166.1:197973116-199298116 GCA_027410445.1 Discoglossus pictus | reverse complement strand
CGCAAAATCTCATGAGACGCGGTTTTCAGGGGAATACAACAGCTAAAGATTTGTTGTGCCAAGAGCTTTTCAGCTAACAATAGGTCATTCCTTATTAATAAATACTCCAACTTAAGGGAAAAAGGGTTCTTTACAGTATGGACAATCAGACTGTGGAACTCTCTCTTAAAGGAAGTTATAACAGCAGACTTAAAAGGTAACTTTAAAAAGAGGTTGGGTGTATTGTTGAAAAAGTGGCATACAGGGTTATGTTGGATAACTAGAGAAGAATGAGTATTGATCCAGGAAATAATCCAATTGTGAGTATTTTGGGCAAGGTAGGGAATTTTTTCGATTATCTGAGACAACTGGACATGTTTCAGTGATGTTTTTGTTTGCCTTCCACTGCATCAATTAACAAGTAACACTAAACAATGAATTCATACATTAAAAGATCTAACAAGTTTGGCCTTGAATGAATAATAGTCATTTTACTTCTATTTCTATGTTACTATGTATGTACAAAAATGAATTTCCTGTATCTTATCATATGCACAATTCTCATTACTTTGCTACCTACACAGCCAAAATAACTTTTAAAGAAACACAAAAGCTTTCATTCTTTATTCCTTTAAACAAACAGATTATCAAATATTCTCTGTGTATAATGTCACAAAACGCTCTTTGTTGGGATTGAAAAGGCCCAGAAGACCAATCCTACACAAAAGTATTATAGGTTCCTTACCCACACACAGGATAGATTAAAGGCAAATTGCTGATTCTCCAGACCAAGTTGCAGTTTCAGTGCCAAATTGCAGAAGTTCCGGACAATTTACAATGTGCCAGGACAAGTTGCAGAAATTAATTTCTGATTAAAAAATTATAAATGGCTTTCCTCCAAATGAAACACACTATACATATGTGTCCAAAACAGAACATAAACGTCCAGCACACAGCAAGCACCAATGGGCCACTTCCCTTGGTAAACATATGTTTGACACCTTTTGCTCCCTTTGAACTACCCCAGGTGGGTTAGTTCTGTCTCCAATGGCCTGTTACCTGGTCTCCTTTCTCCTCAAGGTGCTGAGAGGTCTATGGCCTCAGCTAACAGTTCTCTCTTACAGGATCAGGGTACAATTCATGTGGAGAACCAGGGGCCTGGGGCATTCAAGGATTAGTTTATCTGGGAAGTGATATTGAAGGAAACCTAATGGAGGGTAGTGGGGATGTTTTGCAGGCTTGGTGGACCTCCTGAGAGGAGAGTGAGTAGTGGTAAGGCCAGTTGAGTTCAGATGAACGTTACGGTTAAGTCTATCCACTCCCTATCCTCGGATAGCTACACCTTTCTTGAGTTGGAGGGTAGTCGCTAAGGGATTGGAGCAGCTCCGCGGTGAATTCACTTTAGGGGGCCAACTTTGGCTTCCACATTATTTTTAGCAATTCAAGAGTAAATGGGGGATCACGAACAATGACTAAGATCAAGTACCTCTTAATTTTTGGTTAACCACAAGACAATGGATCAAATGGGTATCTCTTGCAGAACACCTGACACCACTTAACCCTGCTCTATTGAAACAAAGTGTTTGACAGCTTTGTTATGAATACTTGATAACTTAATCAGCCCTGTGCATCTCCCATTGAAGTCTAGGGAGCCTAATAAACCGCTTACCACAAGTTTGATTCAAGCCAGAACCATAGCCCGGAAAAAACAATAAAACAGAAGCAGAGAAGCCAACAATAGGTTACATTTAGACATATTATTTTTATTATAATTATTATTATTATTATTCTTTATTTGTAATGAGCCAAAATATTCTGTATCACAATTCTAACACATTGCAAAAGAATGGAAGAAAAACAAAGTTGTAAGGGTTCAACAAAAGCTTCTAATTTTACAAAGGCGGATTTTAATGGTCTAAGGGCAGCAATACACCATATAGACTGGGGCAAAGAACTAACGGGTAAAAATACTAAACACAAATAGAAAATGTTCAAATCCTTACTAAATATACTGTACATTCTTATCACCATATACTATATGGGAATAAAAGTAGAAGGAGTAAATCACATCTGATGTGGCTTAACAATGATTTAAAAATCAAGATGTGGAGTAAAAACAGGCATTTAAATTATTTAAAAAAAAAGAAGGAACAGAGACTATTTTAAATGAGTACAATGAAGTCAACAAGGCCTGCAAAAGAGCTATTAGACTGGATAAAATAGAAAACGAAAAGTTAGTTGCAAAGGAGAGAAAGACTAACTCTAAAAAGTTTATTTTAAATATATTAATGGGAGGAAGGCCAGAGAGGAAGCTATAGGAACATTACAATGTGAAACAGGCTTTCTGACAGTAAAATTATGACATCCTTCATTAGGAAACTGGGGGGATTTTCTATTTGTCACAGGGACCTTGAAATACAGGATGCCAAATCATATTATTTACCGAATGTGATTCACCTTAACAAGGTGGGCCTTTCCCTGTTCAATTACACACTAAAGGAGGGTATTAATCAGGCCATGCTGCATTTTGGAGGTGCTGAGCCGGTGGGCTTCCAAGTGGCGGGGGCGCTGTATCACCTTAGGTTGGAGCTCAGTAGATTGAAGTTTACCGGTTTGGTTGGTCCCAAAGACTCATTGGGCACAGGGTTCCATTGGGCCTTTGGGTGGGGTGGAGCTCTTTTCCTAGGTGGGAGTGTACAGCTACCTCTGATTGTTATTTTACAAGGTTAATAAAGCTGTGGCCTGTTTAATACCCAAACAATGTTTTGTGTCTTTATTTCTTAGAGGGTATCAGCATGTAAATTACAGGAGTAAAACGTACCAAGTCACGTATGCTTAGGTCACTGACCTGACACTGCTCCATGCAGTTTCCTCAGATTATATAACCAGAGTGTTTATAATAAAACAGTGTTGTGTAAAACAAATAGTTGCCAACACTTGACATTAACTGATATATATATATATATATATATATATATATATATATATATATATATATATATATATATCTAATATATCTATCTCTGTGAATAGCATTAACAAGATAAATGTGTTGCTCAAAGAAGTGTATTCATCTCTGTGTTATAAATTCAGTTAACAAATTATCTTTCTATCAATCTATCTATCTATCAAGTTATATAACTACCTAAAATATCTTCTATATCTTCTATATCTAACTCACTAGTTCCAAGCTGCCATAGCTCTCTCTCATACCCGTTTCCTATTGTAATTCTAGCAGTCTGTCTATGAACTGCAGTAATTTCATTTTTTTTAAGCCAGAAAATAAATACACAGAGAGGCGCCCCTATGCAGCTGCCTAGTTGGCCTTATGGGTAATTTGGCCATGGCCCTACCCTATCACATGATCCATGATTCTTTTCTCTGTGGACATATAGGGTTATGTTTAACATTTCACCAATTGATGGTCACTGAAGAATACTGTTATTTACAGATTAATATATATATATATTTTTTAGCCACAATTCCAGTCCATGAAGGTATACTCTTCATCTACAAGTAGTGCTACCAAAAAATATGAGTGAAATATATACACATTCCATAAATTACATCCCCCAGCAGAATGAGCTCTCACTTCATTAAATAATCATGTATCATGTTTACTAACACATGCTTGTTGTGTAGTTTAACTCATACTAATGCAGATATGCAATCTTATTAAATTGTGATTTGGTCAATTGAATAGGGCTCTTTATAAGCCCTTAGCATATTTATTTTACAAAAGTTTTTAGTTAGTGAACTTCTATCCAAAATCAAGGTGTTCACTAACTAAAAACTTCTGTAAAAAAATATGCTCTGTGTTTTTATAGAGCTCTATTCAATTGGCCAAATCAAAATTTAATAAGACTGATGGTGTGGGACTAGCAATGTCCGACAATGGCATTTTATTCCAAGGTAGCATTAATACATGCATTAGTTAACCATGTCATCCCATCATCAATATGAGAACAGATAATTGTGTCTGATGTAAACAACAGACATTATGGCTGCAGACCTTTGTCTTCTCTCAGTATTAATGGGTATGTGATCAGATATCGTGATATTCTAACAACCAGTTATAATCTGATAACACATGTATACCAGAGGAATGTTATATCCATGAGGGTAACATCTCACAGATAGTACTCTGTCCCCACTGACTGTGGTCACAGCTAAGTCTTCCTTGTGAGATGCCACAAGATTACTAATGGTCATGGCAAGTGATTTCTTATGACAGATACATAATGGTTTGCAGTGCTTGTGGATGAAGTTCAGGTTTGTTAGTTACAGTATTTAGTACTGTAATGTACAGTGGATATAAAAAGTTTAGACACCCCTGTTAAAATGTTAGGTTTCTGTGCGGTAAAAAAATGAGACAAAGATAAATCATTTCAGAACTTTTTCCACCTTTATAGATCACATTAAACTGTACAACTCAATTAAAAAACAAACTGAAATCTTTTAGGTAGAGGGAAGAAAAAATATAAAAATAAAATAATATGGTTGCATAAGTATGCACACCCTTAAACTAATACTTTGTTGAAGCACCTTTTGATTTTATTACAGCACTCAGTCTTTTAGGGTATGAGTCTATCAGCATGGCACTTTTTGACTTGGCAAGATTTACCCACTCTTCTTTGCAAAAACACTGCAAATCTGTTAGATTGCGAGGGCATCTCCTGTGCACAGCACCCTTCAGATCACCCCACAGATTTTCAATCGGATTCAGGTCTGGGCTCTGGCTGGGCCATTCCAAAACTTTAATCTTCTTCTGGCGAAGCCATTCCTTTGTTGATTTGGATGTATGCTTTGGGTCGTTGTCATGCTGAAAGATGAAGTTCCTCTTCATGTTCAGCTTTCTAGCAGAAGCCTGAAGGTTTTGTGCCAATATTGACTGGTATTTGGAACTGTTCATAATTCCCTCTATCTTAACTAAGGCCCCAGTTCCAGCTGAAGAAAAACTGCCCAAAAGCATGATGCTGCCACCACCATGCTTCACTGTAGGTATGGTGTTCTTTTGGTGATGTGCAGTGTTGTTTTTGCACAAAACATATCTTTTGGAATTATGGCCAAAAAGTTCAACCTTGGTTTCATGAGACCATAACACCTTTTCCCACATGCTTTTGGAAGACTTCAGATGGGTTTTTTGCAAAATGTAGCCTGGCTTGGATGTTTTTCTTCATAAGAAAAGGCTTTCATCTTGCCACTCTACCCCATAGCCCAGACATATGAAGAATACGGGAGATAGTTGTCTCATGTATCACACAGTTGTTGCTGTAGGCCTCTTGGTAGCCTCCCAGACCAGTTTTCTTCTTATAGAGGGAGCTCCAGTTCTTGGTAATGTCACTTTTGTGCCATATTTTCTCCTCTTGATGATGACTGTCTTCACTGTGTTCCATGGTATATCTAATGCCTTGGAAATTCTTTTGTACCCTTCTCCTGACTGATACCTTTTAACAATGAGATCCCTCTGATGCTTTGGAAGCTCTGTGTGGACCATGGCTTTTGCTGTGGGATGCGACTAAGAACATTTCCGGAAAGACCAACTAGAGCAGCTGAACTTTATTTGGGGTTAATCAGAGGCACTTTAAATGATGGCAGGTGTAGGCTGACTCCTATTTAAGACGATTTGGAATGTGATTGCTTAATTCTGAACACAGCTACATCCCCAGTTATAAGAGGGTGTGCAGACTTATGCAACCACATTATTTTTCTTTTTTTTTTCTTCTTCCCTCCACCTAACAGATTTCAGTTTGTTTTTCAATTGAGTTGTACAGTTTATAGGTCACATTAAAGGTGGAAAGAGTTCTGAAATGATTTATCTTTGTCTCATTTTTTTACAGCACAGAAACCTGACATTTTAACAGGGGTGAGTAGACTTTTGATATCCACTGTATATATATATTTTGTTTAATTAGTTTTTCTCTCCTTCTTCATTTGTTAGCTTATGACCACCTTTTTTTATTTTTCTGAACATACATATGTGTAATTAAATTGGATTACATAATACACAAGTTAATGCATCTTTGTAATTGAGCAGATGAAGACATGATGTATGTGCTATGTGCATTATTGGTTACCTCTATTATATAGAGTTTTGAATGATGAGATTTGTATTCATCTTATTAGTGTTACTGTGGTGTAATGACTACATGTGACACTAGTAGATGCTATGCATCAATATTATTATACAGTATTATCTTTACCCCTTTATGTTTTGCCATATTTTTCCAGCCTCTTGTCCTTTTGGATCCACCCTCACCACACACATGATATTAATGCATGGTCCAATATGTTTATGACTGTGCTCTGTTTGTACAACAAACAATAATATTGTTATACCAGTTTCCATGTGTTTCTCATGGTTACTGATTTGGGACATTAACATACATAACAATTTACTTTGATTACTTGTATATTTTAAGCTTTGGTCATCATCCTGTATACACATCCATGAACGCATTTGATGAATACAGAACATTCCAGTGACACAAGTGAGGTTTGCAAGTGATCACATATCCATTATGTATTCACACACTTATTTCAAGGTTATCATCACTCTTTTCTAAAGCATGCGTAAACAACATCATTAGTGATTATTGGGAGTTAATATTAGATTTATGTACGCTGTGACACTGAAGGGTTGTTAAACATCTGACATGTCTAATTAGTAATACATTGATACATTAATACTATCACTAAGTGTCACATGATCATTATTGGTATACACGTTGACACATAAACAACATCAATGGCGTGGGACTTGCCATGGCAGGTGTACCCATGATTCCTGTTGATGGAGCTGAGATTCCTGATGCTTGATGTGTGTTTTCACAGCCTTCTTTTCTGTTTTGTAGGCCTGCGTGTGTCTTTAATAGTGAGTGTTTTATAGCATCTGCTGTGGTCCCTGTGTGTTTTCTGGTTGGCATTAACCTCTTGTATACTGTGATCTATGTTGCCCTGAACATTGTCATATGTTATATCATGACGTGGTGTTCCATTATATATTTGATGAGTCAAACAAAAGCCATGTTTGAAAATGGCTATTGAAAGAGCGAGGCATTTGTGGGCACATTTGCAGGTCCCAGCCCGACTTCCCAGAATGCATTGTAATAACTGTTTTTCTCAGACTTCTGATTAACTTATTTTAACTTGCTTAAGACATTCAAATGTAAACACAGATGTACTATTTATTTATTATATATCTACAGTCAGGTCCATAAATATTGGGACATCGACACAATTATAATCTTTTTGGCTCTATACACCACCACAATGGATTTGAAATTAAACAAACAAGATGTGCTTTAACTGCACACTTTCAGCTTTAATTTGAGGGTATTTACATCCAAATCATGTGAACAGTGTAGGAATTACAATAGTTTGTATATGTGCCTCACACTTTTTAAGGGATTAAAAGTAATGGGACAAATTAACAGTCATAAATCAAACTTTCACTTTTTAATACTTGGTTGCAAATCCTTTGCAGTCAATTACAGCCTGAAGTCTGGAACGCATAGACATCACCAGACACTGGGTTTCATCCCTGGTGATGCTCTGCCAGACCTCTATTGCAACTGTCTTCAGTCCCTGCTTGTTCTTGGGGCATTTTCCCTTCAGTTTTGTCTTCAGCAAGTGAAATGCATGCTCAATCGGATTCAGGTCAGGTGATTGACTTGGCCATTGCATAACATTCCACTTCTTTCCCTTAAAAAAACTCTTTGGTTGTTTTTGCAGTATGCTTCGGGTCATTGTCCATCTGCACTGTGAAGCGCCGTCCGATGAGTTCTGAAGCATTTGGCTGAATATGAGCAGATAATATTGCCCGAAACACTTCAGAATTCATCCTGCTGCTTTTATCAGCAGTCACATCATCAATAAATACAAGAGAACCAGTTCCATTGGCAGCCATACATGCCCACGCCATGACACTACCACCACCATGCTTCACTGATGAGGTGGTAAGCTTTGGATCATGAGCAGTTCTTTTCCTTGACTGCCTGACTGTAGTGTATTGCCCATGCTTATACCTTTTACATTTTTTCATATTTTTGTTAACCCATATTTATAGAAATTTAACAAAAGACTAAAAGACTAAAATCTGCAGTAGTTTTGCTAAAGTTGACATGTTTTACTTCACATTAAGCCACACAGAATTACTTGAAATGGAAGCAACATGGTTCTTTTAGTTTCATTAAATACAGTTTGTATTTACAGTAAAATTTCAGTGTCAATTGTTTGTTTCTTTTGAAAAGACTTAAAATATTTGTATACGTACAAGTCAACTATCAATTAAAAAGGCAGACTATTTCTTGGAATGTAAGGGAAATAAATTCCCCAATTGCGTGGAAAGCTATTTTAAAACATATTAAAAGGCTAGGCACAGATACTGCACTTTTCAAGAAACCCACATGAAAATTAAAAAACATAAAATATTATTTAGAGACTGGGTAAAAGCCGTTGTATATACTAAATATGAAAAAAGCAGCGAGGGGTTGTAATATAAAAAAAAAAAAAAAAGAAATACAGTTCTTAAGTTTAAGATCTTGAACATTGATATTGAAGGTCCTTATATTATATTCCAGGTAATTATTGATCAGGAAAAGTTTTTATTATGCAATTTAAATGCCCCAAATCGAGGACAATAAAGTATTTTCGATGAAATAATATCTAAATGTATCTTTATTTAAATGGTAATATAATTGACATGGAAGGAAACTTTAACATTACTCTAATGAGAAATCTTGACAGAGCGAGAAATGTAAAGTGTTCTTATGGTCACAAGGATTCATGTGTGTGATAATTGGGAAGTAAAATTAGCAAAGGAATTGGAAATAACGTAAATCTTATTGATGTATGGCATATTTTAAATTCACTAAAGAATGAGTAAAATTTTTATTCTAAAACATACTAATCTTTATCATAAATTGATTATTAGAAAAAAATTAACATTCACAGACATCACGCACCTGTATTGATTGTTATTAAACTTATACAAATAGAGCACAAAGAGCTTACACTTACAGCCTCCACACGTAAACCCTGCCTTTTTAAGTAGGATTTCAGGGGGCATAATCATATGATCTGACAATATTTAATCATGATGTCAGTAAAACATGGAAGTTACACTTAACCTGCAATTGGAGGCTACAAAATAATGAAAGCCAATAAGTAATATTTGCCAATCAAATAATCTAGCAATCTCTAAAATGCATTAGATCATCTGTTCTAGTCCATGTGGGTTTCATGATATGTATTTACCCCCTGAGTCTCAGGATCAATATTACTCAGAAATAACAGTTAAAAATAATATTTATTAATTGCATATTTGTGGGTTTGAAACTGCTGTGCAATAAATTCTAATGTTTTTTCTGCCGTCCCATGCTTTTAAAGTACAGTATTGTGTGTTTAATTGCTGCTACAGTTTTAATAAGTGTTTGAAAAAGCCCTTGCGAGTCCTATTTAGTACTCATAATATGTCTTACAGAAACTAGATCCTTTTTTTATTTGCGGGTTAGACTTTATTTGCGAGCTAGAGCTACGGGTCTAATAAGATTTCAATTTTGTTTAACTCTAATTATTTAACACTCATAATGCTCAAGCTGTGCTAAAACCAATGGCGTTCTAAGATTAAATTTGCGGCCTTGGCTGGCCTGTAGTGATTGTGGGAGGGGAACTTTTAATGAGATTGTGAGTAGCTAATTTTAAGAGAGGTTTTAAGTGTGTATAAATCTACAATTTTGGAAATAGAATAGTGCCCATAGTCAAGTAAATTGAGATTCCCTAATGCTTTACTCAAAGATTTTTTGATTTATTCTGGAAAAAAAATAGAAAGAATTTAATAATAATAATTATGAACACAAAGATAAAACTGAATTATTTTGGGAGACTGCTAAAGTTGTCCTTAGAGAAGAACAAAAGAGAGAATATACAAAAAGATTATGAGATCTTAATGAAACACTTACGGATTCCTATGCTTCCTATAATAACAATCCAAATCAACAAAACCAGATTAAATTCAAAGCGTCCAAGGAAGAGATAGACAATTAATTAATAACTAAAGCTCAATAATCTGTGTATTATTCATAGTAAATTCTTCTTAAGAGGTGGCGATAAGGTATCGTAAATGCTATTAAATCTTACAAAAACAGGAAAAGGCACTAACTATGGGCCTCATTCAATTGCGATTTGGCCAAGTGAATAGGGTTCATTAAAAGCACAGAGCATATATTTTTTACAGAAGGTTTTAGTTAGTGAAGACCTTGCTTTTGGATAGAAGTTCACATTGGATCGGAGGCCAGAGTCCGTAACCCGATCGCAGCCCGCAAAAAGAAGTCAATTGAATAGTAAAATAACTTGAGTTGTCCCATGATCAAACCTGAACATGTGACAACAGAATGGTTCAAGATCAGAAAAGGAGTGCAACAAGGTTGTATATTGTGACCTTATTTCTTCAGAGTACATAATGCTTAAGCCTGGACTGGATAAATCCAAAGCTGGAATCAATATTGCTAGAAAAAATATCCACAACCTCAGATACACTGATGATACTACTTTGATGGCTGAAAGTAAGGAGGAACTAAAGGACTTGTTGATGAGGGTAAAAGAAGAGAGTGCAAACGTTGGCCTGCTGCTCAACATTAAAAAGAGAAAGACCATGGCAAATGGCAATCTCACTTTTTGGCAAAAAGACAGGGAAGAAGTGGAGGCAGTGATTTTATTTTCATGTGATTGAAGATCTCTGCAGATGGTGACTATAGTCATGAAATTAAAATATGTTTGCTTCTGGGGAGGAAAGCAATGGCAAGCTTGGACAAGCTAGTAAAAGGTAAAGATATTAAACTATCAACAACGGTCTTCATAGTTCGAACTATGGTAT
Source organism: Discoglossus pictus (assembly GCA_027410445.1). NCBI lineage: Eukaryota > Metazoa > Chordata > Amphibia > Anura > Alytidae > Discoglossus > Discoglossus pictus. The sequence continues at coordinate 199,287,261 of CM050166.1, read as the reverse complement.
TCTAAGTAGTACCATGTGTGAGCTGGACCCTAAAGAAGGCTGAGTGCCGGAGAATTGATGCCTTTGAATTGCAGTGTTGGAGAAGACTGCTTAGAGTCCCCTGAACTGAAAGAAGATCCAATAAATCAAGACAAACTGTTCATTAAAATGTATGATCATGAGGCTGAAGCTCAAATATTTTGACCATGAGACGGCAGGATTTCCTAGAAAAGACTCTCATGCTGAGAAAGATTGAAGGCACAAGAAGAAGGGGGGACAAAAGAGGCGGTGATGGATATATGAGGTAATTGAAGCAATGAACATGAACTTGATGGAACTCAGAGGGGCAGTGACAAAGAGATGCACCTGGCATGCTGCAGTCCATAGAGTTACAGAGAGTCGGACACGACTGAATGACTATACAACAACAACAACCTATACCAATTTTTTTCAATGATTTTGTAACTATTACAATGTTTGAATGCAATGCTAGTCAGATTCGGTTAACATGAAAGTGTGCAATTCAGGAATATTTAGCTGCCAAATGTGACTATAGAGTCTTTGGTTAGTATATGTTTTCATAATGGAGCCAAATATACACTAATGTCAAAAAATTGTGTAGCATTAATTGCTGTTGATTTAATATTAGAGCCCATAATCCATTTCTTAAAAGAATGGTTACCAGTTGGCTGCAATATATTTAATTTCAGAATTCATCAGTTCTCTCTATTTGCATGAGAAAACATAATGTAGTATGATATGTCTTGCAAATAAAGACATTTGTTGTTGTACTGTTTGAGGTCTCTTGGAAAATAAATAAATACTGTAAGTATGTAATATGTTAAAGAATAAGCAGACAAAAATTGGCCAGGTAGAAATCTATGGTTGTAGTCTTTGGAGTGCCTTCTTAAATTGTGCTTTTAATAGTTTATGGCCATAATGTTTGTCAGTCTTAGCATTCTGATTGGTCCAAACAATGTTTCCAAAAATGAGCAGGGGCACATTCTAAAAAAAATTCTGACTGGCTGAATTATGATTGACATATATTTCAGCGAATCAGAACCAGCAAAAAACTTGTATTTAAGCCGCAAAAGTGTGGCAAAAAACATTTGCGGCGCTGGACTCCCCCATAGGAATAACTTTATTAGCCTAGTTTATTTATTTTTTAGCACGTTGTGTTTTTTAGGTGGAGGCACTTTCCATGGGCCAGAAGTTGAGGATCGTTTGCTTCTACCAAGAAAGAAGAGAACCAGACACTACAATCACATTGGATAGCCCATTTTATCCAGGACAGAAGAATGAGGATTGCTGACATCACCGTATGGGAATAAGGGTAGGTAAGTATGGAATTTTCCTTCCAAACAGGTTTAATAATTTTATTATTTTTTTGGTAATGTTGTTTCTTTTGTTTTATTGTATTTTTTTTTTTTTTACTGTAAGTATTTTTTGTGTAAAAAGATTTTATTTTTTTATTTACTTTATTATTTTATGGTAATTTTGTGTTTTTTTTGTTTTTGAATATAATTTATTTATTTGAATATCGTATTGTGTTTTTTTTTACTTTAGTGCTAATGTGTTTTTACTTACGGACCCCCATGGTACATGGTACATAGGGGGTTAACTTTTAGGGACCATGGAGATCTATATAGACCCCATATAGTCCTTTGAGGAACCACATGGTATGGGGTTAATTTCTAGATGCGACAGAGGTCCTTTAAGGATCTCCATGGCATGGGTTAAATTTAGGAGCCATGGAGGTCTTTAAAGGCATATTAGTTACATTGGAAGCCGCAGTGGTCTTTACAGGACACCCATGGATGGAGAGTTAAATTTAGATGCCACAGAGCACCTCCGTGGCATAAGGGATAATACTACATGCCATGGAGGTCCTTACAGAAGCTCTATGGCATATGTTTATGATTAGAGATGTCGTGAATAGTTCGCCGGCGGACTGTTCCCAGCGAACATAGCATGTTCGCGTTTGCGGCGAACTGCGAACATATTCAATGTTTGATCCGCCCCCTATACTTTATCATTGAGCAAACTTTGACCCTGCACCTCACAGTCAGCAGACACATTCCAGCCAATCACCATCATACCCTGCCTTCCAGACCCTTCTACCTCATGGACAGCAGCCATTTTGGAATCATAACTAACTTGCAGTGTTACTGAGAGGAGGGAGAGTGAAGGTGATGCTGATTGAATAGGGATATCAATAGCTAGGCAAGTTTATTCAGTGTCCAGTGCAGTGCTGAGGAACTCATCAGATCTCTGCTGTAAACACAGCACCCCAAAAAGCCATTTTTAGGGCTATAACATCATTTTTTTTTTCTGTCTAATCTAACTTCATTTGCCTGTCTCCCTGCTAGCCCCCGCTAGCAAGTGTGTGTGTCAGGCTCACAACTTATACTGTGTGTGCACAGTGCAACCAATACAATCTTGTTTACTAGTTGTCTACTTTAAAAAACAAAACTTTTATTTTGTTAAATCTTAGTTCATTTGCCTGACCACCAATCTAAGTTAATTTGCCTGACCGCTAGCCAGTGTGTGTGTCAGGCTTACAAGTATTGTGCCAAGTTCAAACAATCCAATCTAGTGGTGTACCAGCAGTCTACATTTAAAAAAAAAATAATTTTATTTTCTTAAATCTAAGTTCATTTGCCTGACCGCCAATCTAAGTTCATTTGCCTGACCGCTAGCCAGTGTGTGTGTCAGGCTTACAAGTATTGTGCCAAGTTCAACCAATCCAATCTAGTGGTGTACCAGCAGTCTACATTTAAAAAAACAATAATTTTATATTCCTAAATCTAAGTTCACTTGCCTGACCGCCAATCTAAGTTCATTTGCCTGACCGCTAGCCATAGTGTGTGTCAGGCTTACAAGTATTGTGCCAAGTTCAACCAATCCAATCTAGTGGTGTACCAGCAGACTACATTTAAGAAACCAATAATTTTATTTTCTTAAATCTAAGTTCATTTGTCTGACCGCCAATCTAAGTTCATTTGCCTGACCGCTAGCCAGTGTGTGTCAGGCTTACAAGTATTGTGCCAAGTTCAACCAATCCAATCTAGTGGTGTACCTGCAGTCTACATTTAAAAAAACAATAATTTTTTTTTCTTAAATCTACGTTCATTTGCCTGACCGCCAAACTAAGTTTATTTGCCTGACCGCTAGCCAGTGTGTGTGTCAGGCTTTCAAGTACTGTGCAAGAGAGCATGTTGTGTGCATGCTTGAGCTCCAAACAAAAGGCTTTTTAGGGTCTTAGTCCCTCAAATACAAGTTTTATTTTAACACCTTTCTGTTTATAAGCACTTTGTGCACTGTGTTGTTAATTTTTGGGAGTTTTTGTGGTATTTTTCTTAGTTTAATTTAAGTTTTAGTTTTCTGGGAGCCAGGCTCAGCCCTCTATCCCAGGAGAGTGAGCTGTCTCCTGGATACTTTGCCACACCCCTCCCTTAGCACTACACCTTCACTCCTGGAGCTTTGTTACTTTGACTTTTTTTCTTTTAAAAAGTTTATTAGGTTTTGTTGAAGTTTTGTTTGTTTGGTGTTGGGTTTTATGTTTTGGGGGAGAGAAGACAAGTAACATCTTTGTAGGCAGTGGGGGGGGAAACAATTAGAATTTTTGTTGAAAAGGTTTTTTTTTTTTTTTTTAACATCTGACACAGAGACACAGAGGGGTTAAAAAGCCTCTGTGTTCTCTGTGTTGTTGCAATTAGACACCTTGCAACAGGCCATTAACCCTTCCACTGCCAAGCATCACCTCTCTCTCTCCCTTAGTTTTGTCTCCCTTAGTTTTGTCTTTTTGTTTCTTTTTCCCACTTTTATATAAAAAAAAAAAAAGCAAACAGTAAAAAATCATAAAACACAAAATAAAAATAAATAAAACAAATAAACTAAAAAAAAAAAGGGTCTAAACATGAGGGATAAGACCACTAAGAAGCCTCAGGGGTCAAAAGGGGGAATAATGGCCCCTGAAAATCCTAGCTGCAGCACTGCACAGCATAGGCCCCAGGCAGATAAGGCAGCCCCAGCTCCTGTGGCTAAGACCTACCCCTGTGGCTAATACCTGGTCACAGGTGGTTTCACAGGTGGTTTCTGCTGGCCCCAGTAATACCACTGCTGGGGCTGAGGGGCAGATCACCAGGAAGCATGGGGTTAAATGTCAGATGTCTGGGGTCTACAGCATTGATATCTATCTGCGTGCTGCAGCTAATGTCATCAGCCCCTCTGTTATAGTAGCAGCCAGCAAAATGTACGGGAAAGCAGTTTTTTTTACCCGTACTCTGGCTGCTGCACACATTCTTATACAGAGAGGCATCACAGTGGGGGGATTATATGTCCCAATAGAACCCCTGGAAGGGTTGGGCACAAAAGTAACACTCTCTAATGTGCCCCCCTTCCTACCAGACTCCCTCCTGCGCCCCCACCTGCTAACCCTAGGGGAAGTAAAAACACCATTTATAAAAATTCCCCTGGGGTGCAGAGAGAGAGCACTTCGTCATGTGCTCTCTTTCAAGAGGCAGGTACAAATGTGCCTGCCTCAGGGCGCAGAAAACATAGAGGGGTCTTTTGGGGTTCCATTTGAGGGGGTGCTGTACAGGATTTTTTACAGCACTACGGAGGTGCAGTGCTATCATTGCAAAGGGTTGGGGCATACACGTAGGAATTGTCCTAATGTAAAGCATCATGCCCCAGCCCCAGCAAATGGCACCTCCGTCAGTACGGCACCCATCCCCGCTGAGCCCATAACAGCGGGGACCTCAAGGGTCATAGCCCCCCCACAGAGCTCAGGCAAGGAGGCCGTTCCTCAAGCCACCACCACGGCCTCCAAACCCCCTTCTTCCCCAAAAAAGCCATCTGTGTCTGTGGTCTCCAGCAAGACTGCAGACACGGGGAAAAAGGGGAAGAATGTCACCGGTCCTCCCAGTGTCACAGCTGCATCTCCCAAGTCCCAATCTGCCCCCACCATAATTACATCAGTTAGTGTGGGGGCACAGTGTAAGCAGAGGGATAATAAGCCCTCTGCAGGGGAGGCAGCTAGTGGCAGCTCCTCTTCCAGGAGTGACGTCCCCAGGAAGAGGAAGCATAAAACCAACAGGGAGGTTGCTGATAAGTGGGAAGTGCTCTATAGTGGAGCACCTCCCTCTAAAAGCAAGAAGAGGAACAAAACATCTCCTCCTCATCCGGTGACATTGTCTGGCCCAGTTATTAAGCTCAGCCAGCGGGTGCCAGACCACACATCTCTCTCTCCAGACCCTATAGGGGTTAATGTGGAAAAGGGTTTGGAGGAAAAGCAGGGGCAAGAGGGTCTCCCAAGTGAGGCAGGGGTAGACAAGAAAGATCAGGTTCTGCCTCTGGCCTTTGAGGGGGGACCCAACAAAGCCCCTGCTGAATGGGTAGTCAGTGTCCCTGAGGTGCTGAGCTTCAAGGGCACCAGTCAGTCTCCTCCTCCAGTGTCACTCTCTAGTGACGTACCTCGGGCTTTGTTAGAGCCCCAGGCCGAGTCACTACTGGAGGGGGGGAATATAGGCATGACCCCCATTCAGGACCCCATGGATTTGTCTGTCAGGGGGGATGTGGCACAAGGGGAAGTGGAAATTGGGGAGGGTGATAAAACAGGTTTTCCTGTTAACATCATGGGAGAGCCTGTCTACCCTCCTCAGCCGTCCACTGACCCTAACATCGGTGCCATCCAAGCTGAGCAAGCAGCGGTGGAACTGGCAGAGGAGGCATATAAAGCCTCCAAGGCTTCCATTAAGGAAGCCATGCCAGCCACCGCTGTCCAGCCAGCTACCCCTGAATGCACTCCTGAAGCTACAGGGGTGCAGCAGCAATCCAAGGGTCCATTATTTACCTTGAAGGGTGCTAAAGGGACTCCTTCTGTATCATCTAAGAGGGGGTCCCTGAGAATAAAGCTGAGGAAACTGACTCCAGCCGGGGAGGATGGAGTAAAAGCCCTCAGCCAAGAGGAGCCCAGGGGTGACCCACTAGAAGGAACATCAGATTCTGGGTGGGTTATCCCTGTCAAGGAAATAGATCTATTCCTTGAGAGCACCCTTCATGGACAAAAGAAAAGGAAGGTGCGGCTGGCCTTGGAGAGGTGGAAGAATATGTCGTTTATTCTCCACTCTCTCCAGCAATATCTAGTGGTCAGCACTAGGGCCAAGAATTCTGGGACTGCGGAGCATCTCCGCGTCCGGAAATTCTATAAAATGTGCGTGTCCTATCAGCAGTTTTAAGGGTCTGAGGAACGCACAATTCCTGACACGCAGTAATGGCTTTGCACATCAGCACGCTAAATACCAATGGCTGTCAAGACAGTTTCCGCAGGTTCCAGGTACTCTCCTATTTATATCAGGGAGGGTACTCTGTGAGCTTCCTGCAGGAAACTCACACCACTCCAGAGGCTGAGGCCTCGTGGCAACTGGAGTGGAGAGGCAGGGTCTTCTTCAGCCACTTCACATCGGCGTCATGTGGAGTGGTGACCCTGTTCTCAGAGTCTTTTCAGCCAGAGCTGCTGCTTGTGAAAGCTGTTATCCCAGGCCGTCTAATCCACCTCCGGGTCCGAGAGCAGGGTAGCATCATTAACCTAGTTAATATATATGCCCCTGCTGGAGGGCCCCAGAGAGTGAGGTTCCTCGCCAGACTGTCCCAGTTTTTGGAGACGGTTGACGCAGATGAGTGTTTGGCACTCGGGGGTGATTTCAACTGCACCCTTGACGCTCTGGACCGGAATAGTCCAGAGCCGTACCCGCCTTCTGCGTCAGCCCTGCGGGAGATCATCGCCCGCTTCTCCCTGGAGGACATCTGGCGAGAGCAGAACCCAGGGGCATCAGACGGTTTCACCTACGTCAGGGTGAGAGCCGGTCTGGTGTCCCACTCCCGGATCGACAGACTATATATATCTAGTCACGATATTTCACGAGTCGGTTCTTGTGCCATTAGGCTGGCTCCGTTCACAGACCACAACTGTGTGTCTGTGACGGTGGCGCTAACGCCAACAGCGCCACGAGCCGCCTTTTGGCACTTCAACAATGCTTTGTTGAAGGACCAGGGGCTCGGGACATTGATCCGGGAGTTTTGGACGGACTGGAGGGGTTGCAAGGGAGACTTTGCCACGTTAAAACTGTGGTGGGACGTGAGCAAGGTTCATTTGCGACTTCTGTGTCAGGAATATACCAAGGGTGCGAGTGGGCAGCGCGAAGCTGAGTTGGAGTCACTCCGGGGGGAGGTACTCCATCTGGAGCAGAGGCTGTTCACTTGTAGGGACCAATCCCTGCAGAGCGAGTATGTAGAGAGGAAGGGTGTCCTCTGTGACCTGGAACGACACCAGGCCAAGGGGGCATACGTGCGCAGCCGCTTAGGTTTTCTCAAAGATCTAGACCGCGGCTCGCGCCTCTTCTACTCACTGGAGAAAAAGGGGGGTAACAGTAGGCACATCACCTGTCTTCTAGATGAAGACAGTGCCCCCCTTACAGATCCGGAGAGTATCCGGGATAGAGCCCGGAACTTTTATAAAGATCTTTACTCTCCGGATCCCATTTCTCCAGACGCCTGCAGGGTGCTATGGGAGGGGCTCCCCACAGTCAGTGAGGGTGTAAGAGAGCGGCTTGATATACCACTATCTTTTCAAGAGCTCTCTGAAGCCCTCCGTGCCATGTCCTGTGAGAAGTCTCCAGGACTTAACGGACTGACTGTAGAGTTTTTCCAATTTTTCTGGGAGACTCTGGGACCTGATTTCCATCTGGTCCTTGGGGAAGACCTGGAGACCGGGGAGATGCCCCTGTCTTGTCGCAGGGCAGTACTTGCCCTGCTGCCCAAAAAGGGGGATCTCTGGCTTATTAAGAACTGGCGACCGGTCTCTCTGCTCAGCACAGACTACAAGATTGTAGCTAAAGCCATCTCGCTTAGACTTGGGTCTGTGCTGGCAGAATTGGTTCACCCTGACCAGTCCTATGCGATCCCCGGGCCGGACTATCTTTGATAGTATCTTTCTGGTCCGGGATCTATTGCATTAATCTCGCAGGACTGGTCTGTCACTCGCCTTTCTCTCTTTAGATCAAGAGAAGGCGTTTGACAGGGTGGACCATGGTTACCTCATAGCCACTCTGCAAGCGTACGGCTTTGGCGCCCAGTTTGTGGGCTTTATAAGAACGCTGTACGCCTCTGCAGAGTGTTTACTTAAAATCAATTGGTCCCTAACAGCACCTTTGGTATTTGGACGAGGGGTGCGTCAAGGATGTCCCTTGTCTAGACAGTTATATGCACTGGCCATCGAGCCTTTCCTCTGCCTACTGAGGAAAAGGCTCACAGGGCTGGTGCTAAAAGATCCAGACATGCGGATTGTCCTTTCAGCTTATGCTGACGATGTGCTCCTCGTGGCCCAGGATCCAGTTGATCTTGAGCTGGCAAAACAGTGCCAGGAGGTATATTCAGCTGCCTCCTCCGCTCAGATCAACTGGTCCAAATGCACAGGCCTTTTAGAGGGTAATTTACAGGTAGACTCTTTGCCTCCCACGTTTCGTAACATCACGTGGGAGGCAGATGTCATTAAATATCTGGGGGGTCTACCTGTCCGCTGCGGACGCTTCCATCCCAGACAACTGGAGGGAGTTAGAGGGCAGTGCCCTCTCTCGTCTGGGACGATGGAGGGGTCTAGCAAAAATGCTTTCCCTTAGGGGGCGGACTCTAGTGGTGAATCAGCTGGTGGCTTCTCAGATCTGGCACCGGCTGATTTGTCTGAGTCCGACCCCCGAGTTTGTCACCAATATCCAGAGGAATTTGTTAGATTTCCTCTGGATGGGAAGGCTTTGGGTCTCTGCAGGGGTAGCAAGTCTGCCTTTGGTGGAGGGAGTAGTTTGTGTGTGCTCCCAGTTGTCCACCTTCCGCCTTCAGTACCTGCAGAGATACCTATATGCAGATACCTCTCCGCAGTGGTGCGCACTGGCATCCAGCTTTTATCGCCAGTTGCGCAACCTGGGGTATGACCGGCAATTATTTCTGATCAGGCCCGAGGGGTTTGGAAAAGACCTCTCTGTGTTGCCGGCATACTACCAGGAAACCCTCAAGGCCTGGAGCATGGTCTCCGTGACCAGGCAGGGCGTGCCTTTGGGGGATGAAATATTCACAGAGCCCCTGCTATTTAATGCAGCAGTGGGGGCTCCAATGTTACAGTCCCCCAGTATCATCCGCCGCCTTAGTCATGCACGGATGACCCGAGTCGGGGATCTCCTGGAATACGGGCGTTCTGATTGGGCGTCACCCCAGGAGCTTGCGCTCCGTTTGGGATATGTGACGCCCAAAGTCTCAGGGCGCTTGCTCCAGGAGATTAGAGATGCCATCTCCCCCGACTCGCGCACCTTCCTTCGCGGGGCTTTGCAGGCCGGAGTGCCACATGCACCTTTCAACACCCCTTCTCCGGCTGTTTGCATTGGACACAAGCCCCGTGTTTCCCCTCAGGCTCCTCCTGTCCCCAACCTCTCGAGGTTGAGGGACATACCCTCGGCATGCTTTCGCGGCATGCCGAGGAAGAGCTTATATTCTCTCGTGCTCCATACAGTGCACTTCCTTGCCCTCGTGACCCGTCCCGATACCATCTGGAGGCGGGTCCTACCAGCTGACGAGGGCAAGAGGCCCCGGTGGAGGGAACTTTATTCTGATTTAGTTCCACGACCCACCGGGGACTTGAGTTGGAGAGTGCTCCATGGTGCACTGAGCACGGGAGAGTACTTAGCTAAATTCACGGACTCTCCCTCCACTTGTCCATTCTGTGGCAAGGGAGAGTCCGTGTATCATGTTTATTTTAGTTGCGCCAGACTGCAGCCCCTCTTGTCACTCTTGAGGGGCCTCCTCCTGCAGTTCTGACTGCATTTCTCCCCTCACATTTTTATTTTTGGGCGCCCAGTGTCCCGGGGCAATAAGGCCAGGGACCTCCTCGTCAACCTGCTCCTGGCATTAGCCAAGTTGGCTATATATAAGTCCAGGAAGCAGTGTTTGATAGGGGGGGTTCGTTTGTCACCTGAGGCCATGTTCCGGGTGCTGATGCGCTCCCGTATCCGGGCAGAGTACTACCTGGCTTTGTCTACTGGGGGAATGGATGAGTTTGTCTCCCAGTGGGCTGTAGATGGTGTGCTCTGCTCGGTATCCCCCCATCCGGTTTCTTTTTCTTTCAACCTCCTAATATGATTTTTATGTAGTTTACAGAAAATGTTTTCTCATAATTTTAAAATACACTGTGCCAAGTTCAACCAATCCAATCTAGTGGTGTACCAGCACTCTACATTTAAAAAATACAACACTTTTTTTCTGTGTAATCTAATTTCATTTGCCTGCCTGCCAGCGTGTGTGTCTTAGGCTCACATCGTATACTGTGCCCATTTGCCCAGTCAGTGCCACCACTCATATCTGGTGTAACAGTCAGTAGTGCACATTTAAACAAAGAATACAATTTTGACTGTAATACATTGAATAGCAGTTACTTGTCTACAAGCGTCTGTGTCAGGCCTACAGCGTCTACTCTGCCAACTTCTGCAAGTGCACAGTGCCACTCATATCTGTTGTCACAGTAGCTTGCACGCATAGTACCAATCTGTCAAAACCTGTAATGATGAATGAGGTCTAGAGTAGCCTGGTTCCCTTATCCTCTACAGGTTGAGACCTAATGTTTGGGTGACTCCAGACCAACACATGAGTACAAGCAGCACACAAACTCAAAGCCGCCATCCTCCTCCTGGTCCAGCATCATCAGCCACATCAACCACTGCTGTCCTCCTTGCCCCCTCTCAACCATCCGCCACTCCGTCTCTCGCCTTGAGCAGTTCCTGCTCATCTGCCCATAGTCAGGTGCCTGTAAAGGACATGTTTGAGCGTAAGAAGCTAATGTCACAAAGTGCCCCAAAATTGAAGTGATACGACCAACCAAGCATCTTTTTCCATCTCCCTGTCCCAAAAATCCAGGCCTTATACACGTGCCCTGATAGGTGACGTAACAAGTATTAAACTGATAAGAGTAGTACTTACAAACACGACACTCCTATATGGTGGCACCTTTGATTGCACGCGCCGTGCCCCAAAGTTGAAGTGATACGACCAACCAAGTATCTTTTTCCATCTCCCGGTTCCAAAAATCCAGGCCTTATACACGCCCCCTGATAGGTGCTGTAACAGGTATTAAACTGATAAGAGTAGTACTACTTAACACACCTTATAATAATGCAGAGAGAGGCAACACAGTGAGAGGAGTCTGAAGAAGAGGAGTCAGAGGAGGAAGGTGGCTTTGAGGAGATGGCAGACCAAACACAGCAGGCGTCCCAGGGGGCTTGTTGTCACCTTTTGGGGACCCTTGGTGGCTGGGTGGAGGAAGAGACCTTCAATGACATCAGTGAGGACAAGGAAGGGGACATGGCTAGCTTGGTATCCAGCCTTGTGCAAATGGGGAGTTTGCGGTTGTGCAAATGGACTGTTTGCGGTTGTTTGCGGTGCGTTAAACGGGGAGTTTGGTCTGTCACTGTGAAGCGGGCCTAACCCTTACACTACCTGATCGATACAACATCATACCTGATGTTTTAAAGCACATTATTCCAAACAATTTAGGAATGTTAGGTAATTTATGCCCTTTATGGCTTAAAACCAGACTCTGCATCAACTATGTAATTTTCTGTGGGAGTTTTGCCAGGGATCCCCCTCCGGCATGCCACAGTCCAGGTGTTAGTCCCGTTGAAACAACTTTCCCATCACTATTGTGGCCAGAAAGAGTCCCTGTGGGTTTTAAAATCCGCCTGCCTATTGAAGTCTATGGCGGTTCATCGGGTTCGCGGTTCGCGAACATTTGTTGCGGTTCGCGTTCGCGATCCGCAAACCGAAAATTTTATGTTTGCGACATCACTATTTATGATAGGTGCCATGGTGATCCTTGCATAGTTAGATGACATGGAGATCCTGTAAAGGGATCCATGAGATCTCTCAACTTTATGTGATGTTTTATGTTTTGGGGGTGTTTAGTAATCATAGCATCAAAACATCCATATCACCTTTTCATCCCCTTCAGATGGAATTCTAGAAAATTCTGAAATTTCCAAATGGGAGACATTTAAACATTTACAGTCTTATTAAATTGTGATTCTGTAAATTTAAAAGGGCTCTAATTAAGCACACAGCATATTTTATTTACAGAAGTTTTTAGTTAGTGAAGACCTTGCTTTTGCATAGAAGTTCACTAACTAAAAACCTCTGTAAAAAAATATACTGTGTGCTTAATTAGAGCCCTTTTAAATTTACTGAATCGCAATTTAATAAGGCTGTTATTATTATAGGTACATTAAATGTGGATATTTCTTCATCCAAATTAATTTGAGAAAAACACTGATTTCCTTTCACCACTAAGAATACATTTTTAGGCATTTCTAAGACCAGTTCTTCCATTGGGCATAATGCATACTGTTCTTTTTTAGTTGTCTTATAATTGCCCTCTATCTTTAAAGTAACAGATCAGAGTTTCCAAATAATTTAATAATGGTAATGATCTCTCATTAACAAAACATATTAATCTCTGTTTGTGAATGGATCAAAAATGCTGGCAGACAGCTCAAAACTTTAATGTTTTGTTACCATAAGAAATCTCAGTTCCTGGCAAATTGATAGGAAAGAAATAGAGACAGTGACAAATTTTATTTCCCTGGGCTTCAAGATCTGGGCAGATGGTGACCGCAGCCATGAAATTAAAATATGCTGCTTCTGGGAAGGAAAGCTTTGGCAAGCCCAGACAAACTATTAAACAGTAAATATATAACATTATTAACAAAGGTGTGCATAGTTAGAACTATGGTATTGTAATATACAGATATGAGAGCTGAACCATAAAGAAGGCTGAGCACTGTAAAATTGACACCTTTGAATCTTGATGTTGGAGAACAGTGCTTAGAGTTCCTTGGACTGCAAGAAGATCCAGTCAATCAATATTACAGGAATCAAGCCAAACTGTTAACTGGAAGGTTTGATCATGAGGCTAAAGCTCATATATTTAGTCCTTATCACAAGACAGGATTTCCTAGAGAAGACTCTGATGCTGGGGAAGATTGAAGGCATACAAAGAAGGAGTGGATAGAGGTGGAGTTGAATAGAATATGTAATTGAAGCAATGAATATGAGATTAAGGGAGGTCAGAAGGGCAGTAAATGCTATATGTGCCTGTGGTCCATAGAATCACACAAAATCAAACTCAACTGAATGACAAAACAGCAACAAAAACAAAAGTAAGATAATTACATTTTTAAATAACATTCAATTGATAAAGCACTTGTTATTACCCATAGTTTTAAAAGAAACCATGTTTGGAACCTCCACTGTGTCATTCATTTCAGTTCCTCTGTTTCACTACTGCCTTTGTAGGTATATGAATTGCTATAAACCTAGGCTAGTTTGTATGTGATATTGTAAGTATATTATACTTAACTGAAGACAAACAGAACACCCCGTTATTCCAAATGATAATTGCACTCAATAATTTGGAATTCCAGTTCACATACCTTATCTTTATGGTAACAAAATTACTTATTTGGGGTCAAAGAACTGCCTGAATATGTTACCCACTTTCAATCTAGTTTCTAATGGACTCTCTACTCACTTGCAATGTTTTCAGGATTCATGGATATATCAATACTTCCTTACCCTTCTGTCTAGTTACCAGTAAGTTTCCTTTTTTTTTATTTCAGTGCTTTAGCCCGATTGTCTTTCTGTCTCCTGCATGTCATGTCTTTACAGTGGTTAGTTCATGCATTTTGATGTATTGTTTTAATTCTGTTGTGCCAATAAACATACTTTCCACAATACAGTTGACAGTTCTCAGCCTTAATGTGTGACAGACATGAAGGGCCCGTAGGACACCCCAGGCTTGCCTGTAGTTGGAGGGAGGGACCACTTGACCTGGCGGGACCGAGTATGTGCGGGAGGTGGCTAGCTGGGGGAGGTGGAGCCATTTATAGGCGGTTGGCACCATTTTCCGCCATTATGCCCTCAGCGAGCCATGCAAACAGATGCCCACGCACCCAACCCTAATGTTGTTGTTTAAAGTGATGTATACGTTGTAATTTGTAAAAAAAAAAAAAAAAAAACTAAGGATTAATAATGGCAAGTTGTGGATTATTTTGTTTATTGTCTTAAGCACTCGTTGTTGTGGATGTATTATTGAAGTATATATTATATGTTATCAAAAGTTTGCTTACATTGTTTGTCACAGCGGCGGGTGGTAAGGGGTGTCGACGGCACAGTGGTAAAAAATGGGTGAGATCCTACCCTAGAGTGGTACAGATGTTCCAATGCGGTAGGCCCTGGATGAGGCTTCAGGGTGTAGGTTGTATTGTCTCTGGCCAGGCACCTCCCCTCGTGGTTATGTTTATTTATTTATTGTTATGGTTATTACGTCATGTTGTGTTTCCAATAAACACTGTGGCCAGTTATCTCCCAAGAAGTGGTCGGAGTCTAATCTTTATATTTAATGGAGGAGTGGGTATAAATTCTTATGTGCACATACTAACTGGGCCTTGCCTAGGTTATGTTTTTGCTTTATGTTTTGCTTTTCCACATGCAATGCATATGTTGCAATATACAGGACAGTTTCTCGGTTAATGTTCACACACACACATAGTATACCCCCGTGTAGCCTTTTTTCCAGGTTGTGCACTCGGAAGGTCACTTTCTGTCTGCTTCTGCATCTTTTCTATAGAGGCTTTTAGTGCATTATGAAGGACTTTCAGTCTTGCACCAGTAACTTGGAGTATATCCACTGATCTCCTTAGTATGAGATCTGGCTCCCTGAGCAGCTTGCACCTTATGTGATCTTGTCTGATATCATACACAATTTCTCAAACTCACAGCCCTGTGATTTATTACTGAGCACTGTCACAAATGCATCAGTAGAATCAGTTTGCCCATGCATTGTGAAAAAAACAATGTCTGTTGTATGTCAAGGCTTTTCTTGGGTCATACATTTTCTTAAGTAGCTAAACAGTTGTATTTCCAACAGGTATAGATGAAAAATGAATGTTTAGATTGCCTAAATTGTTTCTATTCTGCTGGTAAATCTTATACTTATGTAAAAAAAGAGCACAGTTATATGATGAAAAAAATACGACTCAGTTCTTGGGCAATACCTATTTTTTACATTTCTGTTAAGCTATAATGTAATAGACAGATCTCATTAAATGTTGAATTTCAGGACTTATTAAGCAAAATTGGAAGGTAATATCATATGTCCTTATTCAGTTCCCTTTATCACAAAGTTACTCAGACAAATAGTGCCCAGTAACTTTCCCTAGCTTTTCTATTCTCCCATCGCAGCATGATTGCAAGTGAGCTACCTGAAATCCCTACAAGTAACCCCTATTTACAATATTATACCGGCTTCGCCATTGATTTTCCCACATCAGGAATATTACAAGCAGCTTGAACTCCAAAAAGCTATTCATTTCAAAATTACTAAAAATTATTTGTAATTGCAAATCCAAATTTTCCATTTTTTTCTATAAATATTGCGAGTACTATTGAGCACTCACAAAGGCATCCCTTCTCAAAACCTACACCCCCGTTCCATGATCACCAGTATCAGCTATCTACATAAGCATGTGGTCCATTGTGATCCCCATGGCATCTAAAATATTAACCCTGTGCCACGGGGCTCTTTAAAGGTACTAATAGCTTTAAGTATAGGTCGGATTAGCAAGCTGAAATTGTTTTGGAAAGATTGAAAATATATATTCAGCTAATTTGATGCTAGAAATGGTTAAATAAACAGTGAATTAACTATTTTTTTAACACAATGGCATATTCAACTTTTTCATAATTTTAACTTTAAACTACAATTTCATCAAACTAACATGAGTTGCTAAAAGATCTTCTCTAGAAGCTACACATTTTAGCTTTAAAGTAAAAGTTGTCTAAAGGTAATTTGGAGTGACAGTCTTCCAGGAATGTATTCAGGTAGTCAAACTTGTTGTATGACCTTACTCTCTCTACTTCATTCGTTTAATTTGAAAAACACACATACTTACCCACTAATTAACCCTCTACTCTATTTCCAATTAGTTGCCAAGCCCTTGTTTCTCCCTTTTAATTATTTTACCTTATGTTTCATTATTCCTTTAGTCTGTAAGCATGCAAACTCGCAGTCAAGTGAGTGTCATGTTTATGATTCTTAGTCCAGGCGCAGGGTCATTAACTCCTTTTGGATCAGGCGGTAAAATTACGTATTGTCATACCCCAGTTTTACGGAGTGTGTTGGTGTTATATAAATGAGAGATAATAATTATAATAATAACTGCACACCTCTCAGTCAAGCGCATGAAACTGCTTTTTGCCTTGACAAATATGTTTTTTACGTGGTCTATAGAAAGGAGAGACCAAAGACAACAGTATGAGGACATGGAATGAGAAAACAGTATGCCATCAATGTGTGGGTAAAACCACTATTTTTCATCACTTATTAAAAACTATGACTTAAAACTACGTTAAACTTCTATAGGAAAATTTTGTTTAAAAAGTTATTATATACCTTAGTTTGTTCTCATTCTTTCTTTTTCTCCTTCCAACACCCACACAAAATTGAGAAAAAGAAAGAAAATGAATTTGTAAAAGCTGCATTAAATCACAGCTAAAGTTTCTTTAACATCTAAACACTGGAAATGTAGATGTTTCTGTAAAGTTGTACATAACATTAACTCCCTCTTTCCATTTCCAAAAAAATGTATCGTATCATCATTGATGGCTTCCATATGATGCAATATGATATCACTCAACTGTGTTTTATTTTTCTGCTAGCTTTAATTTTTTTTGAATTAATCAGTGTAGCCATGAATGTATTTAGATTTCATGCTGCTCGTAGCTATTGAGTAATGTGCCCCCATTTCCAATTTACTTTACGCACGTCCTACATCCCAGGTATTATTCCCCTTAGATTTATGAGTATTTATGTATCAGAAAGTGTTAGGCCCACCTACAAACAGAAATGTCAAAACAAATTGGCCTTTCCGTGTCTATAGAACCAATATTCTCTGCTTCATGCAGTACCCTCACAGCTTTCTGTGTCAGTCTTATGTTGTATCTCATTATTATGGCGTGGTGCCTCCTTCAGTCTCTGTACTCTGCAGACAGGACTATTATGAAGCCAACAGATGCAAATTCTAACTGTGTTTTTGTATTCAAGCTAATTTCTGGTGATATAAATCTAAACTCTATTGCCATTTCTGTTTTGCTTCTGTTTATGTTTATTCATAGGATTATAATGCACAACCTTTCCTTATTATTATAATAACCTCTAATATTTACTCAGAACTCATGGTGTGTGGGGTTAGGTGCTCCTGTATATAATTTAGAAACATTTAACAGAGAAAAATGTAAAGTTTAGAGCGGTTATATTTGTCACTTGTTTATGCAGTGAAAATAATTAAAAAAGTTTTACCAATATTTTTTTTTTAAATATGTTAAAAAAACACCAATATTGAATGTACCCTATATTAAATGTAAAGTTAAATAAATGATGGAAAGCACAATCAATCCAAAATATACAGTATATATATATATATATATATATATATATATATATATATATATATATATATATATATAATAGAGTAGTAAATAAAAAGTACATCTGTGTTCACATTTTAATGTCTAAAGCAAGTTAAAAAACCCTGCTTCCAGCTCAGAGTTCCGAGAGTTATTACACTGCATTCTGGGAAGTTGAGCTAGGACACACAAATATGGCCACAAATGCCTCGCTCTTCATTCCATAGCCATCATCAAACATGGCTTCCTTTCAGCTTATGCATGCTGTATTATTACACAGCTTTAATGCAAAGCCAAGGTTGGAATAAACATAGGCTTAGTATCCTATCCATGTACAGCTGTTTCAAGCTTACTGGCTATCATCAGCATGGAGCGGGATCTCAGCCTGTGTTGTGGAATATATATATATATACTGAATCAGCTATGGTTTAACTTAAGTAATATGTGGTCTAAGTTACATAAACTAGAATATCAACATTTTAAATTTATGAATCCTAAACTGTATAGCTTCTAACTTATTGTTTCTACTAATGTTATATAGAAATAGTCTGTGGCAAGATTCAAATGGAATAGATTGTGCAGTTATATTCAAGGAACCTATATTTAACCATACATGCATTTAAAATAGTTTAATATTTCAATGCTGGTGTTTTTCATGTATATTAACAAATAAACTATTGGTATAAATTGTTAATTCTTCTCACTGCAAGTAACCATTAAGAGTGATCTAAACTTTATACTTGTACCCAATCTCTGGTCTTGCCACATTACTATTCCATCTCTCTGGTGATAAAAATCTAGCCTCCATAATAGATTCTTACTGTATGTGTTTAAGCTTCTTTCCAAGATGGTGGCTCCCATAATGTAAATCCTTCCATCAAGCGTTAGCAGCCAATGTCTTGTTTTTATGGAGATGCAACAGTTACAGGTTTTTACTGATCTAGTCAGGAAAATAAAAAATGTTTACTTTTCCAACTAAATAATAGAATATATTTGTAACAAACTACTTGAAACAAAAAGAAGAAAGGAGTTTTATCCAGCAAACATACAGTATGCTGGTAATAAGTACCTTGTTATGAACTCCAAGGCACCAATGAGGCAAGATCTGTCTGCTATTCTGTGGAACTTATTCAGTAAAGAATGTAGCAACTGCTAATGGAGCCATTTCCTTTCACTAGTGAGAAAACATTCAAAAGAGCCCCATACTTACTGCAATCCAGATTGCAACACTATTGTATATTGTCACCTTATTCATTCTAATATATGATGAGTATGTCATGCGTAAGGCCGGACTGGATGAATCCAAAGCCGGAATTAATATTGCTGGGAGAAATATCAACAACCTGAAATATGCGGATGGTACTACTTTCATGGCTGAAAACAAGGAAGAACTAAAGGGCCAACTGATGAGGGTGAGAGAAGAGAGTGCAAAAGCTGTCCTGCTGCTCAATGTTAAAAAGACTAAGATCATGCTAAATGGCAATCTCAGTTCCTGGAAAATAGATGCGGAAAAAGTGGAGGCAGTAACAGATTTTAATTTCCTGGGCTCTTAGATCTCTTCAGATGGTTACTGCAGCCATGAAACTAAAATACATTTGCTTCTAGGGAGGAAAGCTATGACAAGTCTGGTTAAGCTATTAAAAAGTAAAGACATATCACTATTAACAACATCTGCATAGTTTAAACTATGGTATTCCCAGCAGTAACATGCAGATGTGAGTGCTGAACAATAAAGCCTGCTTCTCCCTGAAAATATGCTGCCCTAGGCCTGGCTAATTTCCCTAGGAGTGTGACTAATTTCATAGTTTCACATGTTCTATGGACCTTTTTCAAGTTTGCACACTCATACATACTGTGGATGATAAAGGGTCCCATTCAATTGCAAGCCCACAATTGCCTCAAGCCTGTAATATTGGCTGTGGGCTACATTTTGTCCAAACATTTACACACATTCAATTGTCTGTAACCTATAGTCTCACAGCCACCACATGGAAACCATGCACTGGAAAGTAGGATTTCAGGGGGAGTAATCATATGATCTGACAATATTTAAGCAAGCCTGTAATTTACTTCTTAAACACTCACCATACTTCTTAGATACAGCCAATAGTAAATGAGACCGTCATCATGATCTCAGTAGACCATGGAGTTTATAAGTAAACTTCACTCAGAGACTACAAATTAGTGTTGCGAAATAAATTTAGCAATTGGACTTGCAATCCAGAAATGTAGAAATTTTAACAAAATCCATTAAAGCAACTGTTCTAGTTCATGCGGGTTCCATGATATGTGTTAACCCCTAAAGTCCCAGAATCCATTTCACACCAAAAAAAAACCATACAAAATATATTTTTAATTCCATGTGTGTGGGTTTGAGACTGATGGGCAATTCATTCTAATGTATTTATATGCCTTCCCATGCTTTTAAAGTACATGAGTGGGTTTTAAAATGATGTTGCAGCTGTGATAAGTGGAGTCCTAATCAGTACTCGTAACATTTTTGACAGAAAATTAGAATATTGATTTTGTGTAACTTTAATTATTTAGCACTCCTAATTCTTGAGCGGTGCTAAAACCAATGGTGTTCTAAAGCCAGTTTTGTGGCTTTGGGCAGGTAACTTGTAATTGGAATGCAAGTAGCTAATTGTATCTAATTGAATATCTGTAACTTTTACAAGCTGCTTTACGAGTTCAATTAATTGCGATTTGTCCAATTGGATGGGGGCCCAAATTGTCTGATAAATGGAACATGAGTGAGGGTGTTTCCAACAGGTGCATTGTTGAAACTTAATGAGAACATGTTGCTAGATATAAATCTCAGCAGGGATGTGAGATGATATTTCACGCTTTTCACAACTAATTATAACCCAGTAAGTCCTTTACTAATTTATTCACAAGGGAGTCAATCAAATAGCAGCTCTAAATATAAAGTAAAATCCACGGCATAGTTCTTCAAAGTACAAGGAATATTTGTCCATTTTTGTTTCCAGTAAGTATAATTCAGCAAATATTAATATGACAAAAATGCTATATCCTCTCCCAAAAAAATGCTATTCCTCCTCCTTGCAAAAAAAAGTGCTTTCCCTGTATTTGCTGAATTGCATTCATGTTGTTGTTTGGAGAAAGTAATTCTATACAGGGGCACAGAAAAGACATCTAATGCAAGTTATCAAAGACAAACATATGGGCCCTCATTCAATTGAGATTTGGCCTCTAAATACGCACATAACATATTTTTTTTAAAGAAGTTTTTAGTTAGTAAACATCTATCCAAAAGCAAGGTTTTCACTAACTAAAAACTTCTTTAAAAAAAATGTGTTATGTGCTTATCTAGACCCCTATTCAATTGGCCAAATTGCAATTGAATGAGGGCCATGGAGAGCAATGCAATTAAGAAGCTCTGGGATCAAAAAAGCACCATGTAAAAATAATCTTATAAAATTAACTCTTTTTGTTATATTTTTAATTTGACTTGACTGTCAATTATTTTTGCTACATCACAATAGCATAAGTGAGGTAAAAGTGGTACATATGGTTAAATTAATACCGGCGCCACCTACTCACTATATTCCTGCAGTTTTCTTAAGCGTTACATCTCAGAGAGAGTTTACTAGGCATTTCTCAATTGAGATGAGGTGAGAACAATTGTTTTTCCAATAGGAAATACTTCATATTAAACCAATACATAACTTGAGATGCACTTAGATGGATAGTACATTTTCCCCAACAATTTAATAGGCCAGGACAAGATACATTATACTGACTATTACTTAATATTTAAAACATTTGCATTAGCTGCCCATATACATTATGTGCATGTATGTATTTCAAATGCATGATGGTAGAAGTGTGCATTATTATTATTGCAGCTGCTCATTTGCTTTGGATTATATTATTTTTAAGTTGTCTTTGTCTATAATGTCTTAATTTCCTAAACCATATTCAGGTGTGTTCATTAATGGTGTATATAAATATGAGTATATATGAGTATATTTCTCAAATAGGATAAAACGCAAGTATAAGCAGGTTCAGGAGAGTTTAGCAAAGTTAAGAGTTAAGTACAATTAAAACGTTACATATTCCACTTCTTAGGTTTTCTATATTGCTATGCATCAAAGTGGCAAAAACTGTAACTATATTGGATAAATATGTTCCATAAAAATGAAAAGATGTGGCGATATTTAGCTCTACTTTTTATAAACAAACTGATCCCTAGCTAGATACCTCCATAGTGTAATTTCATGAATGACGTAATTTGCATCTGTAATGTCACAGTTTGGTTACTTTTGCTTTTAACATTATCCATGACTAGATGTGATTTTTCTGATTGTGTTTGAATCAAATTTAAAGTTATTCCTGGATTTTTTACATGCTAAAAATGTTGGACAAACTAATTGCAGAACTGATTTGAGATATTCACTTTAAATGAATGTCCTAAGATATTCTTATTAGAGATATATATGTATTATTAGGATAACTTTATCATTACAGTGTTGATAAAACAATTGAATATGTAGTTTTTACATGTGCCTTTGATGCATCAGTATCATTAAAATTAGGACAACCTATAAATCTCTTAATATTAAACTAAATGTTTGTTGTTTTACATTATTTTATCAAACTGAGAAAAAATGCGAAGCTCCAGTACATATATTATTCTTTTTACTGTTTTTTTTTGTTATATTTTCCAAATCAGGTAGTCACTAACAAGTTGTAAAAACGGGTTTATTTCTTAAAAATAAATACAAAAATATAAATATAAAACATTGGCAAGATACTATTTGATGAAATGAAATCTACTAACATATATTTCACCAGCTGCATACCACACTTACTAACATCACATGTACATTATTTTTTTTATTTGAATGTACATACGGTACCAGAACATCATATCCTTGTTCCCCTTGATAAAAAATGCTGCAATTGGAAGGGCAGTCAGTGTGCCCAAAAGAAGCAGTGTGTGCATGAATATGCATGAGGAAGTATTCATCTGTTCAAGTTTTTCAAATGATCGTTCATTTACAGGCAGCATCATTTCCATGAAGTTAGACCCACAGATAAACATAAGCCATACTCTAAGGTGATATCCTACATAGAAAAAAAAACTGATGAAAGAAATGAACGGTGTAAAAAGAATTTTTAAATTTATTATTGTTATTATTTTAACACTGTGCTGAGTGTCAGAAAAGGTATTTTAAAATGTTAATATTTTTTTCCAGGTGCCTGCAAATTTATTTCCATTTAGCCTGAAATAAAAAAGAGTGAGGACACATTGTTCATATTCAAGAATCTTTATCACTCTCCCCACTTCCATACATTTCAGCTAGTTTGTTGAATCGTGGACCCCATTCTTTGAGGTATTCGTAGTTTTGGTCCCCTTCTGTAGTACTTGACTCTAACGAACTTAAGGATTCTGCTATTGAATCATTGCCTTCATATGCATAAGTTGCAAGTGAATCATATGGAGGTGCAGTGGGATCATTATCATGCTCTTTAAGCCTTTGGTTAATGAAATCTCGTACATCCGTATTGTCCGGGACAGTAGCAGTTCTACGTGGTAACAACAGACTTTCTGGGATGATATCTCTTCGGTGCTTCTTATCCTCCATAACTCCAGGGTTCCTTAGCGTGCCAATATCAAAGGCTTGAGTGTCTTCTTCTCCGCCTCCTTCATCATTGTAACTCACAATGTTGTCTCTGATGTCCTCTTTAGACAAGACCAATGGCTCTTTTTTCCTTTGCCTCTTCAAAGCCGCAAACAGTACCACTATAACTGAATAGAGAAAGAAGGAAATGTCAGTATATACATCGACATATATACATGCACATGGGTATATTTATCAAGAGGGAATAAAAGTAAAGTAGGCATAAGAGGGAATAAGAAGAGTTAAAATGAAAAATACCTCCACTTCCTATGTTTTCTATCAGAGCTATTAATTGAGCTCGGATAAGCTTTACTTCTGTTTAATAAATAGCTCCGATAGAGAACATGGGAAATAGTAACATCTAAATACACTGTTATACCCTCTTGATAATTGTACCCCATCGCCAGGAAAACATAGGAACATATAATAGCACCACTAAATACAAAAACAATTGAGACATGAGCTTTCATATGCCGGAATCCCTATTTAAAATACACATAAACTGCATTTGAAAAGGTCATATTAAATACTTATAATATCATATGGAGAACTTAAAGGAAAACTGTAGTTTGATAAAGACTTCACATGCATGAAGTATAGAACAATATAGAAAAATTAGAAGGTGTGGATGGCAGGAAAATAAAAAATGTTTTGGAGAAAATGTGTATTTAAACAACTCCGATTGTATCATGTGTCTATATTATGCGTTGAGATCTATTGGCGAGGGACTGTTTGAAGAGGACAATTTAGAATAAGTGAATGCAGATGGTATCTGAGTCCACTGTTCCTCACACCCTCCTAGGCTTCTAATCCTCTTACAAAGACACAATATCCATCATTATTAAAGCAAAATTGAACACAATAATCATATATTCTGTCATTATTTATTTTAAACTCTGTAGAAATATGTTGTCTATTATCAAGACAAGTTCTTCTTTAGTGGTCCTTTAATGAAGCATAATGACATAGAATAAAGTTTCTCATCTTGGGAAACCCAATAAGCATAATTCCACATTGGGGGAATTTTCTAAGCATTCTCTCACCTGATATGGGGTAAGAAGGGCTGAGAAAAGGAAAGATTTGTTTCCCCATAGAAAATAATGCATAGCAAATAAAGAGATCATGTGAGATACATTTAAGATGCTTAGTAAATCCTTCCCTTTGGTTTAACAAAGTGGAGTAACTTAATTTCACATTTCATTAAATCTGCATTAGATTTTAATGGTTGTAATACAATTTAATATATCAAATCCATGTACAGAATACTTTATTATGAGCTGAACTAATTACACAGCTTATTGATATACGTCAATACAACTGATTTGAAATTTACATCTCTCTTGCTTGTCCCTTTTAAGAAATTATGAAACTAATATATTTTTATTCTTTATTTCAATATGTTTAATAATAAACATAGTAGTCAGTTTCAGAAATATAGATTAATAGGCAAATCTTGACCATTTTTACATCCTCTGTGAAAAACTTCAGACACTGACAAAAACTGATATGTATATTTTGCTGTAAATATTCATATGGTTGCAATCAAGTCTATCTATTACATCCTTTGTTATGTATATTGAAAGGGTCAATACACATTTTTCAAGACATCTTCAAAACATCTATTAAATTGTATTTATGAATATCCGATACTAATTTAGGTATAATGTATATTGTATGAATAAGTACTGCACAACCGAAGAATTACATAAAACATGAAAAATTTAATAAACTGAGTCTGTTAATATAAAATGACAATTATAATTGTAAATAGTTAAATATGCTCAAATATGTACAAACAAAGATTGCGCAAAAAATGAAATAAACAGAACACCGATGTGCTTGGTCTTGCAGAATAACATAATCTACAAATCCAGACATATAATACATCAAATTTGACATCTCACTTCATCTTAATTATAATACAGGAATAAACATGAAATGAATTATGTGTGGTTTTCTTAACTAACTAAATAATTTATACATATATAACTAAAGAAAGTTATTTGCTTAGGCAGTTTGTGAAACATGTCGTTATCATTTAAATTTGCAAATATATTTCATTCTTTCTTCTTATTAGTTTTTGTTAAAATGTTGCATTCAGAAAATGTTAAATATTGAAGTAAGCATAATAACTACAGGAGATGCAAATTTAACAAGTAAAGTCGGATGATAAATAAATATACATGTTTGTGTATCTGTGCAATTTCTACAAAAGGCACGTAGGAAATTATCTTAAAAAGTAAATCTAGAAATACTGTCATGTAGCAGGAAAAGTAATCACTCATTTTATATTTATTTATATTAGAATTTGTTTGTATTATCTGCTTTTTACAATCCTTTTTTCCATTTAGGATATTTTCTATTAAAAACATATGCAATGAGACAAATCTCAAAAAATCCTCTTTTCATTCCTATAGCCTTCTGTGGTGTTAGATAAGCAAACACAATATTACAGAACTAATTACAGTATATGAATATTGCTGATTCTTCTATTTCAATTAAATATCTCATTTGTTACAAGAAATGTGGTTGTTTGACAAGTAGCTGGATGAAATGATGTAGGGGTTGAATAATCAGCCTTGTATTAAAATAGTTGCCTGTTCCTTTACAGTAACTTTTCCCAAAAATGGCAGGTTGGTAAAATGAATTTTAAATTAGATTTCATGCTGTGATGTACTAAAGTAACTAGGCTGAAAATAAATTGAGACAGAAAGGAAAATAAAAAGAATTAGATAGAAAGAAATAGGAAAAAGAGTATTGGGATGATTTGCTTTCACAAACAGTAGGGGGAATATTGACCCACTTGTGTAACAAAGAGACAATAACGTTATGTCATCCTACTGAAGTCAAGGGCGATTTTTGTCATAAGCTTTCTATATTTAAAGTAAAACAGCAGAGGTTCCAAATATGGTGTAATTTTAAACTATAGGTATTAACATGCAGTGTATCAATTGAATGTTATTATTAAATATAATTTACTACAGTGAAATAAGGTTGAAGTCTGCCATCATTAATGAGAGATCCTTGTATTTGATTGTTTTCAAGCCCCTTCATAGATTTCTAGTAGTAGCCTTGGTCTGGGCATGCCGAATATCTTTTTGTGTAGTTAACAGTGCTGACAATATATTTGGAACCTCTGCTGTGCCACTTTAATAAGGCTTAAGGCTTCTCAATTTAATTGTCCTACAATATTTGAAAATGTGTTTTTGAGCATATGTTAATGTTATGGTAGATTTGGTAGTCATATTTATCAAAGTGTTTATAACATGTTCATGTGTTAGACAGACTTTAACATAATTGTAAATGCATGCTTTATATTTATTGAATGTCTTTACAAGAAGGTCTTTTCTTAAGAAAAATTCTTTACACCTTCATAGTTGTTAGTCATTTTTAAATAATAACTCTGAATTCTGTAATGCATACTATTTAACTGTTTCTGTAGGATTTAACATTGAGAAATAAGTAGAGGTTTATTGTTTATATTATTGCATTTAATGGCTTATTCATTTGGTATTAAAAGGCCCCCATTTAATTCCAAGCTCGTAATTACCTTAATATAGGCCGTATGTCTGCGGGTTAGAAATGTGTTACAATTCTGGCTGTATTGACTCAAGCCCACAATTACACAGCTAAAGTTTTAAACAGTAAACCAAAAACCCGAACGTAGCAATCCAAGCCCATAACTTAAAATTTAGACAGAGCCAATAGTAAATGAGACCCTCATCATGACATCAGTAAAACATGGAGTTTAAACTAAAACCCGTTAGTGTTTAGAAGTCTGATATGTGAGCATGCTCGCAATCCAGCAATGTAGAATTCCATGAAAATGAATGAAGAAATGGTGCTAGCCCATGTGGGTTTGATATAACACGGAAATAAAATGTTAAAAAATATATTTTTTATTGCAGATTTTGGAGTTTGTGACTGTTGTGCAATACATTCCAATGTCTTTCATTACTTTCCTAGTATTTTAAAGTACAATACTGTATTTATATTTGCTGTTACCAACAGGTGTTTAACCCACTTGCGAGTCCAATCTAGTACTCATAGAAACGTTTAATACATTTGCCATTTATGGGTTTGAAGGAAAATGCGGGCTTGTTGAATTGTTGTAATTGAATATGGATTAGCACTGGTAACATTCACTGGCTTGAAACAAAGGAGCAGATAGAGCAGAGTTATGTTTTTTACAACCTCAGTGATTTTAAGCCAGTCACTCGCAAATGGATTGCAAGTAGCCCAATGTAGCTAACTGAATATCTGTAACTTTGATGGGCTAAAATACTGGCTCCAGTAATTACAATTTGGCCAATTGAATTGGGGCAAGAATTTGTATCCAAACAATAGAAAATACAAGAAAACTTCATTTATAAAATTATTTTGATTTCAATAGTAAACACTAATATTTGTCCAAAGATAAATGTAAATCGTTTTAGTGTTGACAATTACATATCTTATCTTGATTTGAGTATTCCAGAGACAGCCAATAATTCCTACTGAAAATATGTATAATAATATTTGTCGTCCATTTATAAACAATATAATTAACTAGAAACATATATTGACACCTAACCATAACTGCAATGTAAAGTTAAAACCACACTTTGTACTTTGTACATATATTTTTTTTTTGCTGACATATCACTCGACTTTATGCGCAAAACTCCACAGACGAGCATTCAACAGAGTGGAAAATGATTTGCCTTTAGCCAAGTGAGAGGGTACAACTCTCTTATCATTATTGTTTACTTATGTGTGGCATTCAACAGTGCTGATCAGCCTCTCTCGTTCAAACCCTCCAGTCCTTTGCCATCTGTACCATGGCACTCTATTGTTTACATCTACCTCTCCAACCAGACCATCAGTTCTTTCTATAAAATAAAACACAGATAATGTCTACCTGCTACTGGTTACTCATCTTTAATGATCATTTGTATAACTTGCCTTTAGAAAGTAAGCTTTGAATAGCAGGAACCTCTGCTCCATCTGTGTCAACATATGCTATTGTACTGATAATTATTGCATGACCTCTATTTTGAATGTAGTTTCCACTAGATTGGGAGGGACTAGATAGAATTAATAAGGTAGAAAGTGTAGAGAATGTAAGGGATGAATTTACTACTTATTAGGAAGGAGAAGGGTTTCAATAGAGATATCATAGTAAGTAACTCAAAAAGAGTAACAAATACTACAAACCTGCAGAGACATTATAACCTAAAGCAGATGCATGCTAATGCAGGAAGCTTGCCAGAAAAATGGGACAGTTGGAATTAGTAACAGCAAATGAGAAATATGATTTGATAAACATTTCTGAAATATGATGGGGTGATTTGCAAGACTGGACAGTTAATTTGGAGAGTACGGCTTTATGTTAAACTTGATTTATTAAAGACTATAGTCAGAGAAGATATTTATGATAGAACTAGTGATAAGTGATAATGTTGAAGCCTTGTAAGTAAAAATGAATAATGGAGGGACAAATCAAAAAAAAAAATATTGGTAGGTACGTGTCATAAACCCAAACATATGAATGAAAGTGAGGAATTGCAAATACTGCTATAGATTGGAAATGCAGCAAATCATGGTAATTACATATTATAATTGTTCAACTACGTAGCGAGCCGTTAACTCGGAGCACTTAAGCACCTAGGCTATGAGCGTCGAAGGCGCTCATCGCCTGCGAGCCGTTAACTCACAGCATTTAAGAGATGAGCGCCAAAGGCGCTCATCGCCTGCGAGCCTCGCATAGCGAGGCGATCCGCTAAGCCACTAAATCTCACAGCACTTGGGCGAGTTGTCGCAGCACTTGGGCGCTCATTGTCTGCGAGCCTTGCAAGGCAAGGCGAGCAGTGGAGGCAATGAAATACATGGAACTTAGCCAGAAAGGAGTGCCGAAGGCGCTACTGCGAGCCTAGCAAAGCGAGGCGCTACTGCGAGCCTCGCAAAGCAAGGCGAGCCGATCACACATTGAAACACTGGGACTTAGCCTCCAAACACTTAGGAAACGCGAAAAAGCCTTAGGCTACAAGCAGCTGACGAATGCGGGACTTAGGAAAAAAAACAAAACAGAAAAATAAGAAGTTATTGGTCGAACCCGCGCAAAGCAAAAAACACGGAAAATACAAACAAATATACGGAAAAAACATCACACACAGCACGGAGGGCCGACAGGATGTCTGGGAGTGAGGTGGAATGCAAATTTAAGTTGATTTTGGCGAGTTTCAACACTCAAAAATCGCCTAAGCGAGAAAAAAAATGGCGGTTAAACAAAATGAAAACGAGGCTACACGACCCTGGACCACACAAAACACTGCCAGCCGCATACCACTTTCACCCAGGATCGTACAAGGTACAAAATACACTATTACAAAGGACGGCAACTAACAACATTAACACAAATAAACCAACGGTTTGCCCTCACGCACGCAGCATATTTCTTATGCACAGTTGGGACATTCATAAAACTATGTCCTCAGGCCAGCAACAGTTTAACTGGACATCATATGCTGCAGGATAATAAAAAGAGATTGTTACCTCTACAGGCTTATGATTGTAACATATATTAATTAGAAAAAGGTAAACTATATTAATTTATTATGCAATTTATTAATTAATTAGTATTTTAAAAAAAGATAGAGAGGGGCCAAAGGAGACGAGAGGCTCGCAATGAGCGCCTAAGGTCCTTAGAGTATAAAAAGCTTAACATTGTGTGCCAAACAGCATTGCCATTTTTTGATGGGCAAGTTGCTAGTGTTCTAATAATGAGAAATTTTAACTACCATTAAATGAACAAGATGAATGAGATCGGTAGGTTTTTAAGGGGAACAGGATTTTGAGTACAAATGGAAATTATTATCTGGCCCAAGTAATACAAGAATCTACTAGAAATGAGATATTGGATCTAGCCATCATGAATGATATCAAATGCTGAAATATGGTAACCCTTGGGGAACAGTGATGATAACACAGTCTCATTTGAATTTAAGTTAAAAAATAGTTATACATGTGGGTAAAAAAAAGAATGTTTTAATGTTCAAGAGTAGCAATGCAGTGTATAGACTGGAATAAATAACTGCTGGTTAAAAATAAATTCAAGAGTTCTGAAAGAACTGGGTTCTGTAAAAGTCAAAGCATTATATCTAAGTTTTTGAGACTAACTTTCCATAGGCTCAGTACCAGATGCCTGGAGAAAAGCAGACATGATATCTTTATCTAAGAAGGGATCAAGAGTTCAGGGAAATACAGACCTGTACGCTTCATCTCTATAGGGGAAGCTCTTGGTTGCTATGGTATAGTATACAGGAATATCATCATGTGAACAAGATAATATATATGTGTTAATAAGGATTTATGATGGATAGATCATGGCAAATAATAATCGTATTAGTTTCTATGAGGGGGTAACCAGAAGAATAGACCAAGACTTTTGGAAGTTGCAAAGTTTTTTGACACTGTGCCACATGGAAGGCTATTGTACAGAGTAAAGGATACAGGGATTTCAGTAAATATCTGCACATGGATTGAGAACTGGCTAAAAGGGAGAAAATAAAAGTTTTAGATAGGACTAATGTGGTAAGAGGAATGCCTCAGGTGTCAATATGTAGTCGTCCTATTACTAAAACATTCCTAAATATGGTTTCAAAGTGAACTGGTATGTAAACAGCAGATGTGAATTATGAAGTTTTGCATTTGGGAAGGAAACTAAGCATACAATTTATAATCTAAATGGATCAACACTAGCAATATCAGAGATAGAAAGAGATTTAGGTGTGCTTGTGGGCAATTACCTATGCAACAGTGCTCAATGCCAAGCAGCATCTGCAAAGGCAAGTAATATATTACTGTGTATTAATAGTAGTAAAGAAGCAATGGGAGCAAACATAGCTTTTTTTTTAAGGCAGCGAACGCCTGGGTGAAGGCACCCTGCTCTGAACATGCATTTCACCTGCAGGCTTTTCCCCAAATTATACGTTAATAAAAACCGAAAATTATTAATGCTCACAGGAGGAATTTCTCTATATATGACAAGTGAAAACCAGAACAGGTACACTTTTATGTATATATACACATAAATCAAAACTCTAGTAGTGAAATTAAAATTTAGTAGTGAAAATTTGTTTAGAGATTGTGGAGAAACCATTAGACACATGTTTAAAGAGTAATTACTAGAGTATCATATTATTACAGAGAAAATGAATAACAAAGCGAAACCAGAGCAGCCGCAATAGCTGCTACAAACATATTTTGACAATTTGTTACTATATGATTGCAAGACGTAGGAAGCTATCTATCCTAAGGTAATTCCAGGGAAAGATATTGTGTGCTAGAAATACAAAGATCACTAAATTATATTACATTTTTATAATAGTGAAGTAATAGAGTAACTTATTGCTTCAAAAGGCTTAAACACAAAACCACTTCTTCTCTAGCCACATTTTAATATATTGATTTTGTTTGCTCCTAAATCACCCAAAGTTTATTGGAAATATTTACCTAAACGTTCAATTTTAACAGGACAACTAAAAGTAGAATAACCTGTGCTGTACACATTTTCCTGCTTAATCATGCTCTTTGTCAAAAATGTGTTTTCTTTGTGTAGCAGTACTTTATTGTTAATTAATGGTGAACTTAAAAAAGAGCTTTAACAGGAAAGTGCATACACTGGCCCTTTAAATGCATTCAGATCAGCAGTCTTCTGAGAATGACTTCGTGCGTAGGTAAATCTTGTGTTAAGCAAGTAGTAATGGCTGTTTTATAGTGATCCAATGAAGAGACCTGCAACAATCACAAAGCTGTGCTCTCAACAGGTTTGCTCACATTATCATTTTCTCTTATCTTGTTATGCAAGCATTTTTGTAGACATAGGATTATTTATGTTAATCTCACCACCTGGTTCTGGTTATTCACTAATACGTCAATAATAATTAACTTCACGAGAAATTAAACAAATTACTCAACTATAACAAAATGTACATATTATTTTAATGAACATAATGATTTTATATTTGCTCCCAGTATGAGGTATATTTCTAACAAAATTGATTAATATTCTAGATTGGCTACCAACAATGTTGAATCAGTCAGAAGTGGAACCCCAATAGGATACAGCTGCTACCACTCTTCTGTTGCAGAAATGTACATTAATAGTCTTGACAGATGTGAAGTGGATCTTAGACTGAGGTTCCATGCAGACTTGCACAACTAATATGTTTCAAGAGATGAAGGGCTGAAGAAAGCATAATAACTTTTCACTGTAAATGTTATTACTTATTATGAAGAGTTTGTGTTAAAAGATGTTAGAGGTTTTTAAAAATATTTTTTGTTTTCTAGAATTTATATGTGTGTGCCATTTTTAGCCAATGCAAACTTTATCAAAATGTTGAATATGATGCAAAAATTATGTACTCTTGCTATGGCATCAGATATCTTATCTCACTTTTAATTTCATATGTATTTGATATATTATGTAGCTATTATTGTAGTTTGGGATTATTTATGTCAGCCTTAGCAACCGGCTTCTAGCTTCTCATAAGGCCACTGTTGGACAAAGAGCAATGCTGGCAACCTAGCTAACAGTAGGAATGTATATGGTTTGCAATTCAGCAAAAATCAATGAACTAATGCCGGAGTAGTAAACAGGCGAACCATTGGTCCCTTTCTTCTGAGCATCTTTTGCACTATTACATTTAGTATAAAGCTGTCCCAAAGTCCTTAAGTTTCCAAATTCTTAAATAAACCATTGATTAAGTGCCATGTTGTTCCTCTGTGTAATTTGCCATCTAAACTACCTACCTGTTCCATTATTTTTACCATTATAGTGAAATACTGGTGTGTGTTCCTATAAAAAATACATGGATTTCGGACCTTCACTTCCTTTTCACAAATGCATTTTGATGTAATTTGTAAAAAAAAATAATTGATTGTCCCTGATTTTTAATGCATATTCCCTAAGTTAATACAAAGGATCTCTGGACTTTGGGGCTGTTAAAAAGTTATGGGCCCCTGGGCTGGAAATAGTTACTATTGTTTAAAGTTTGTCATTGTGTAATGATACCCATTTATAAAGTATGGTGTCACATGGATTTCTTAATTGTTGCAGCCAGTAGTTTAGTCTTAGTCGTCATATTTTAATGACACTGGATTTGCTGAATACTTTATAAAACCTCTTTAATGTTTATTATATGGATTATGAAAGACTATTTACTAGGATATCTTTGCATTAAAGTGGAGAAACTGTGAGTTGCCTAATCTGTATGGCTAGCAAGATGCTGAGAAGGGTTGTAATGCTTTGTCTATGTATCTTTTAATATCCTGTTTGGACTTATATGGGGCCCTTAATGATTACAATGGAATCATCTTATACCCCCTCAAAAGATGGGTTATCAAGGTGAAAACGGGCTGCCCCCCAGATCCCAAGGGCTGGTACCATAGACAAGCACCTATAACTCAGGGACTGTACACATGTATTCTTTGTATTTTATTATTTTATGTCAACTAAAGTATACCATTTAGTCAAGAAGGATGTCACTTTGTCTGGTAGACCCAGCTCTCACCAGATTGCACTAGTCCTTATTCGTTATGATTATTATTCTTATTATTATTATTACTATTAACCTATACTTGTAAACCCTTATGTGTAGCAGGCATTCCCCTCTGCTCTGAGCAGTGGCATCAAAGGACTAACCCAAGTGCCTACAAGTTTAGATGGCCATTTGGCCATTCCGGCTCACTGTCTCTGGCCATGCTGTGATCAATTGCCCCCTATCAAGTTTATAGAGAGAAGGAAGAAAATTCCTGACATGGGCCTGGGATTTACCCTCTCCATATGGTTTGAAGTGTTCACCCCTGCTATGTTAATGTTTTGTTGAGCTTATAAGCATTTTGTGTTTTACCAAATAAGGAGTTCCAGTTTGTACTTCCATAATCTATGTGTGAGTGTCATTCTGGGAAAAGTATAATCCTTGCCTGGGATTAAGACTGCTGATCCTACATGGGGAAATTGTTACAGCCAATAACCTCTACAACATTGCTTTCCTGTGGTAACCTTGGTGCTACTGGAGGTTGCTACCCTAGTTCTGGTTCAATTATTGGTATCAGGGATATCAATGGACCCCACAATTCTACTTGGTAGGTCTGAACTAGGATTCTTCCAAGCCCAATCAAGCATTAGCTTGTCACAGCATCCTTAGTTTATGCATTGGTCCTAATTTCTCAACTTAATGTTTTAGAAACTAATATTTTGTACTACAATGAATGGACAAGTTTCTAGAATAATAGATGTATATACAAAAATATTTTTGTAAGTCAACTCAATTGTTTATTGATGCCTAGGCCCATGAAGCCCAGGACAAGGACAGTACATTTTAAGAAGGCAGCAGTCTGCCAGAGAGAGGCTGCTATTGCAGTGCCATCATACAGTGAGTGTATATGCATTTCTGTCTATGAGATACATTCAGCACAAACATATAATAGTATTTGTTATACAGTTGTGTGGTAATATTATGATTGTAATACAGCAAGGAGAAGTAATAACCAAGGTGAGAGGGGTGTACAATCTTGATGGGACTAGTGATGGACACAAACATGAATAGGTAGCATGAAATCTAATACTCCTTAACTTAAAAATATAGCTAGAAAATATATCAACGTTCTTTTATTGTGTGAACTTTGGAAATACACATTAAACCTGTAATTTGCATAAGTGTTGTGTTGCAGATACTTATGAAATAATATTGATATGTTGGTAGGCCTTGCTGCCCTCTCGTGGATCTCATTATAACTAGACAATCTTAATGACTGCAGTAAAGTTCTCTGCAGTAAAAAAGCACATGGCAAGTGTTACTGTATTAAGACCATGCATGAGGAACAGTAGACAGGTAATCTGTTAATATTACAATTTACGGTGTTACATGTTAACAAAGAGAGCAAATTATCTAATTCTGCATTAAAATAATAACTTCAAACATAAAAACACTTTCAATAAATATGAAACTCACTCAGTAAAACATGTACACATCATCTTCATTTTATTTTTGCTCTAATTATAAAGCATATTTCTAACAAATTTGTTATATTTTCTATATAGCCTGCCAACATTGTTGAATTAGCCAGAAGTGGAACCCCCACAGGACACAGCTGCTACTACCCTTGTGTTGTAGAAAAGCTACGTAATAGTCTTGACAGATGTGTAGTGGATCTTTAGCAGATATTTCATGGAGACTTGCACAAGTAACATTGCCTATTTCAAGGCAAAGGAACTAAAAAGACTTAACATGTTTTTGTTATTGCATAAATATTCAGGCCCCTTTTAAATGCATCTAGTTAATTAATAATTGATGCTAGTAAAATATGTTGTAACATTATCTGCAAATATATAATTGTCATGGAATATTGAATGTTATATAAAAATATTGTACACTTGCTATATTATAGTCATAAATAATTTCCATGCAATGCAGAAAATGTGAACCTCAAATAATTTGTAGGCAAAAAGAGCCATAAATACTTTTATTCAGTGCAATAAAACATGTATAAAAACAGAAAGCTTGATGTATCTATCTATCTATCTATCTATATATATGTATATATATATATATATATATATATATATATATATATATATATATATATAGATAGATAGATAGATAGATAGATAGATACTTTTTTTTCCTTCTTTGCAGAATTCCTTCAATGGACAAATGGTTGTAACATTGTTATCTACTTTGATAATATGGCAATGCTTAGCTATAAAATACTTATTGAACCTTTATTCTATTTCCCTCAACTGGCTGAATAAAAGGAGTGGGTTTATTAAATGTTCATGGTATTCTTTTTCCAGAAATCTGTTATAGATTGAATTGCCCATTGAAATCTCCCAACTGACAGCAACTCCTGCAGACCATTAAAGATTGTTCTAGGGGTGCATTATCTTTGCATTTCTAAAACAAAATGCCCTTATTCCTTCAAAGTTATAGTCTTATAATAGTACAGATGATCATTAAAAAAATAACAAATCTTTGAATTTCAAATTAAAATAATAATTATTAATACACATTAAGACATTGTCTACAACAACAACAATATATTTGTAATCTATTAGTGCAATTTAAAAAAAAAAACTTTTATGATTGACTAAGATCAAGACATAGGAACCATACCATACCCTTTATATTAAAATTCCAATTTAAATTGTATTTTAATTGCAAAACTATACTTTTTCAATTCAGTAAGACATTAATACTTAATACTGTAAACTAAAAGTCAAATACAGTATTCTTAT
Source organism: Discoglossus pictus (assembly GCA_027410445.1). Lineage (NCBI taxonomy): Eukaryota > Metazoa > Chordata > Amphibia > Anura > Alytidae > Discoglossus > Discoglossus pictus. The sequence continues at coordinate 199,250,796 of CM050166.1, read as the reverse complement.
ATGTGTGGTTAAATATTCAACACTACATTGATATAATGTCAGCATCAGCTATCACTATGGAAACATGTTGAAAAGTAACTGTCAAGTAATAAAAATTGCTGCAATTATAAAGTGCCAAAGAAGACAACTGAGTATGATTAATAAACATTACTAAATCCTTAAGACAGTTTAAATCTCTGCAATAGAATGGAGAGCATTGTATCTTCCAGCGTATAACCACATAATTAATATAAAACAGTTAATTCTGTTTATGAAATTGCAAACAAAGCATCATACAATTACATTTTAATAAAATGAATACTTACGTAAAAGTATAATGATGCAGAGGAGAATTGCAATTAAAGCCCCAGTACTGAGACCTGCAGGTAGGAGTAAGGCTTCTGCATTGCAGGACTGCATGTTTCCCTGGACATCACATGTACACACTTTAATAGTTAGTGTCCCAGTGCTACTTTGGATGGGGTAATCATTATCTGAAATAACTACCGGCAGAAGATATGTGTTTATTTCATGCCTGCTAAAGCCATTTCTTCGTGTTAAAATCCGAGCTGTATTATCTGAAGGATATTAAAAGAAAAATAACATAAATTAGTAAGTAATAATGACAAAAGCTTAGTACTGCATTCTATTTCCAGTCCTTAGAACAAATAAAGAAGCAAAGGGCCTCATTCAAATGCAATTGACAATTGAATAGGGCTCTATATAAGGACATATGGCCTCATTCAATTGCGATTTGGCCAATTGAATAGGGCTCTATATAAGCACAGAGCATATTTTTTTTGTTTACATATTTTTTTAGTTAGTGGACTTTTATCCAAAAACAAGGTCTTCACTAACTAAAAACTTCTGTAAAAAAATATGCTCTGTTCTTATATAAAGGCCTATTCAATTGACCAAATTGCAATTGAATGAGGCCCATAACATATTTTTTTACAGAAGTTTTTAGTTAGTGAAGATCTTGCTTTTGGATAGAAGTTCACAAACTAAGGGCCTCATTCAAATACAATTTGGCCAATTGAATAGGGTTCTATATAAGCACATAGCATATTTATTCACAGAAGTAAAAAAATATGCTCTTTGCTTATATAGAGCCCTATTCAATTGGCCAAATCGCAATTGAATGAGGCCCTAAAAACTTCTGTAAAAAAAACTATGCTATGTGCTTATATAGAGCCCTAATCAATTGGCCAAATCGCATTTGAATGAGGCCCTAAGTGTATGTTCATACCGTTAAACACAATCATGTAAAGCATTATCTCCTTGTTATACTTGTCAGATTATTTAAATATCAATTCCAAGCAGCTGAACACAGTCAGAGCAATAATTAAGATCTAAAAAAACATTAAAAAATTATATTGTATAAGGTCCACTTAATTAAATGTTAACGTTTAACATTGATATATATCAGACACCTTATAACAGAAGTTGTAGGTATAAATGGATACTAGTAAAGCAATACCACTTGATGGTCATGAGTCATCTCTATACAGTGTATAAACTGGTTTTACAGACCCATCATAATGATATAGAGTAAAGTGTTCATTTGCACTCGTGTCCAGTTAGTCATAAAAACGAATGGGTGCTATTTAACTCCAGCTTCATATTGAAAACCATAACAAACTAAATTAAATGCATGACATTCAAACTTTAAATCTTACAGCTAAAAGCTACTCAGGAAAGTTTATATTTTAAAGGGATATGGAAGAGAATTCATTATTTCATGCAATTAAATAAGCATGCTGTAAGCATTAACAAAATTGTGTTTTGTATGAAAAAAAAGTTGGAAAAAATGTTTTAAACCCTATTGAACAAAAAATGCATGTAGATTTCAATGTATTGATTCATGTATCTATAGTACTGCTCATTGGCTTACATGGCTAATCCCCCAGATCAGTTCATGGGAAATGGAAAGAATGTTTTTGGTTTCTTCGGAAAGAAGGTATTTGATGATGTTTTACAATGTGTTTTCTTTTTTCAAATAAATGTCTCAGACACAAAATGTATGCAGATTCAGATGTTCATCCGCTCTTTGGGGCTAGTCCTCTGACAGCTAATGATTTCTTTAGACTAAAGTATGCTCTCTGCATTTTCTATTAGTTTCAATGAGGTTAAATATAAGGAAAAATATTATTAAAATATAATTTTTTTTTATATTTTTAAATATTTAATATTGTGTGCAAAATAATACATCAAATAAAAAATATGCAAATACATTAATTGGGTAATAAGTAGCCTGCACTCAGGAAAAATGCAACTGTGTTGCAAGACCCATTGAAATTATAAGGATGAATACCTTGAAATGTAATAGTTTCACATAGAAAAGAGAGAACTGGAAAGGTACTCATGGAATATATACTATAATGAGACCTTACCTTAAGGCTTCAAGTATAAAAATTATATTTAATGGTAGGTGCACTCCATTGCTAATTAGACTAGATTGAGCCTCAATTGCGGATTACACAATAGTAGATACTTATTAAAACTCCTTTTGGGGAGATGGGCTGACATTTAAGAAATCCTGCATAATACATCTACAATGAGCTACAACGTTCACAACCAAGACTCTCAGGTGCTCAAATTATAGTAAAATAAGTAAGATGGAAGGTATGAAAGGTCACAGGTAAAAAATAGTTTACTCTCTAAAAACTTTTTAATATATAGAACAAATAAGAACTGAAGATGTAGGGATAGATAACATAAATACAATTAAGCTAAACATTAGATGATTGTATAATCAAGTTAATAAGATTGTTTACTTCATATTCACATTAAAAACCTAATTTCTGTTAGATTTTCACAAAATTGACAATTTAAGAATGTCAATTGTTCATTAGTAGAGAGCTGATTCTATTGCTTTGGGTATTTTTATCTTAGATTTAACTAAATTAACCTTACATAGATTTCGACAAACATTCCTTGTTTGATCCAGCCCAAAACAGGCTTTTCTATTATACTATATAATAGTTGTGGTAATTGCGAGTTGTCGTCAAGCAATGTTAAAATCCACCTGCCTTGCTCATGCACAATGAATGCTGTAAGTCACAGGTTTGACGGGGGCCGCAATGAGTTTGTAACTCAAAAAACGTTTGGGCAACGCCAAAAAAAATCAAATTGAAAAATTAGCTTACAACCTCACACACAGTACAGACAGAGAGGCTGGGAGCCTGTAAGTGAGGTTGCAAGCTTAAGCCGAGGGTGCTCATCACGAGGCCCATGAAGTAGAGGGGGGGAGGCTCATGATGAGCACCTTCAGAGGTCAATGCGGGCACAAAAGTTGCGGGATAGCCGAGGCCTGCAATGAGTGGCAATGCCGCTCATCGCGAGGCCTGTAAAGTAGGGTGGGGGGGAAAGACTTGCAATGATCGCTGAAAGTGCCCATTAAGGTACATTTAAGTTAATGTTGCCTAATTTAATAATATTTATGTGCTTGACGCACCATATTAAGATAAATGGTGACTGACGAAGATTAAAGCATTGATTAGATGTTTGTTGTTTGCACTGTCCATATACAAATAATCCTAACTGTGTGATGTCAATAAATTTCTCATAACTCACCTCAATCTGTAAACTCTATACTGAGCATTATGCTGTTCCATTATAGCTACACCTAACAATAACTTTCAGACACCTTTAACCTATCATTGCCCCAAGCTTATGTGACAAACCAGGGGCCAGGTGCACCCCAAAACCTTTCTGTATATGGCTTACAGGAACGCCCTAGATTGAAAGAGGTTTTATCCAATCTCAGCGTCCAGCTGTGTTTTTCACCCAGGTATTATAATACATGCCCCAGACCTTAGAAAACACAGGAAAGCAATACTATCCCAGTGGTTAGAGGCAGAGTTTCAAGCAGACTCTGTTGCAATAATTCCAATGTTTAGAAATATTATTCCCTCAGAATAAAACACACACATTGATTATGCCTGTTTAAGCTGACAATAACTTTTATTGAACCACAATGCAGTAGATTTATAGCATATAGGTAACAATCACAAGAGGTCTATTAATCTTACCACCTGGTCAAATTACTGCCATGTCAGGATTTATAATTACCAGCATGAGAATTAATTAGATGCGTTCCTTCCTGCCTTTTTAACTTGATAGGGAGTTTTATCCCCCCCCCCTTCAGCGCTCATTGCAAGCCCCCCACCACCACCACTAGTGGGAAGAGTCTACAAGGTGTTGAGGAAATTACCTTGGTTTCTCTCTATATTCTGCTGGGGTACTTAGCCATCAAAAGGTGAGGTGAGGTGATGCTCTGTTTTTAACAATTGGAGTAATTTAGCACATTAGTGTCACCCCTGTTCCCTCTGTCAGGGAGCCAAATGGACAAGAGCGGAATATTGTAAAACTATTTTTCTTCCAGACTTGGGCCCTCATTCAATTGCAATTTGGCCAATTGAATAGGGCTCTAAATAAGCACATAACATATTTTTTTAAAGAAGTTTTTAGTTAGTAACAATCTATCCAAAAGCAAGGTTTTCACTAACTAAAAACTTCTTTAAAAAAATATGATCTGTGCTTATTTAGAGCCTTATTTAATTGGCCAAATCGCAATTGAATGAGGGCCTTAGTGTCTACCAGACCTTGTTTCCTGTAAGCCCCCCACCAGCCCTCACCTGTTCCCTCTGCTGCCAAACTTCAGGTCACCTCATAACTCTGACCCTATTCCCTGAGGATTCAGGCAATATGCTTTATTATATTCCTCAGGGAAAACCTGTAATTTTGATACTAAACATGATACGGGGATTCTCATAGTTAACATCATACCACCTCATGCCAACAGGGCAATACAAGTCCATGTTAATCCAGGGCCCACCAATAGTTCAACAGTCCCCAAAAGTACAGTGGGCCCTCCTGGGTATCCCACTTGTGTGGGCGTTGGGGTTGCAAGTATCCCACATGCCATATAGCCTCCCAAATTCCATTGGGCACATAATTTTGGGAACAGCCTCCATAGCTCAATTTCATACTTGCTTGTTAAAAGCACATTCTATTTTCTTTTACATTCATTTGCCATTTTTATGATGTTAAATGTAACACAACTTTAATTTATACAGGCAAATGCTTTGCTGAGGAATTACAAATTGATATCACATATGTAGATCGAAATATAACTATGAATAATAGTCCAAACAATACTCAAATATTTGTAGCATTATGTGTTAGTTTATATTGTGTAAAACTAATTTATCTATTCTGTATTATGTCATAATTAAATAAATATGCAGTGATTGTATCACAGTAAATTTACCAACTCTATAAATAGCACACAGTACATTAGTGCAACTGCGCTTTGTATTGCATTTTGGAAATGAACAGGCTAGAAACATTATCCTATAGATTACTGTAGCGTGCTCTGAATTATATGTCTACTTTTGCTTTTATACAATTACAGTTAAAAATTGGAGCGTGTACAGTCATGAAATGGAGCAGTGCCTCAATATACCATTATAATTGCCTTGTTTAGCTCTGACATTTCTTTATGAGCTTAGTATATATTCTAGAACCCAAATGCATATAGTTTAACAGCAATATTTACCACTCACTCACAACCATGTGAAACGTGACAGCAGATACAAATATTTAATCATACACAGAAGCAAAATAAAATTAAAATGTGTCTAGTGTGACTTGGAAACTGACAGCAATGGTTGCCATATAATGTAACTGAATGTTTCAAACCTTCTCAGGTTTACATAGTCCCTGATGCATTTATTTTATTTTTAGACAATTTATAAACATAAAGACACTTAACATTACATATTGCATTTTAAAAATCAGCTAAGTTGCCTATTACATTAAAAGTAAATGTAAATGTTAACATATATGTGTTCAACTAAATTGTTCATACTTAGTTTCTACAAAAGTATATATTTTATAATCTCCTTCTTCCACAATTTGCCTATTATTTATTCAATTGAGGTTCATAAGATTCAACCTTGAAGTTTACGATCCAGACTGTCAAAATTCAAGTTTAAATATTCATCAACCGTCCTTGCTCAGTTCGAGTGGGGGGTCGGTAGAAGATTTCAACTGCAAAAACATTATTCAAGCTTTACCAAGATAACTTAATCAATGTTATCACAGTTTGGTTTCTTAGGCCCTCATTCAATTGCAATTTGGTCAATTGAATAGGGGTCTAAATAAGCACATAACATATTTTTTTAAAGAAGTTTTTAGTTAGTAAACATCTATCCAAAAGCAAGGTTTTCACTAACTAAAAACTTCTTTAAAAAATATATGTTATGTGCTTATTTAGACCCCTATTCAATTGGCCAAGTTGCAATTGAATGAGGGCCTTAGGGTTTATGACATAGGTAGGGAAGGATAGCAGTGGCCATTAATAAGGTAAACTGAGTTTTCAAGTTATATTTGCTAGCTAAGGATTTGCGCTACTGCTATTTGTACATGTTTTTTTAATGTTAATGGTAAACATAAAAAAAAGCTTATACTGACTGCCCCATTAAACAATGTTCACAACAATGCAGAATTATATTTTTTTATGTAGTGGTAATGAACAATAGCATTGCATGTAGCACTATTACAAATATTTAAGTATTGGCATCTGTGATTTGGTTTATTCCAAAGTGCAAGGGAATAAATATTAAATATGTTAAACATAAAAAAATAAAAAAACATCCCTTCACACTGAATGAATGGTATTAATCTAAGAAGTAGTTACAATGAACAGGGCATTTTAACCCTTTCTTACACAACATAAAGATTAGAAGTCATGTTTAATATCATATATTGTGAGTAAATTTGATTTTGGCTTCAGTTTTATAGCCTTACTAGAAACCTTTCCTTACCTTTAAACCTCCACAAATATCAGAAAATCTTTTGAAAAAATATCCTATCTTCTGTCTTTAAAATTGATATAATTAATTCTCAGACTCCTAATTGTACTATTACCACAATTCAATTTAGTGAAGCAATTTGAATAATAAAATTACATACTATCACCAAACAGAGAAGTAAAGAGGTAAATACTCAGAGTAGATTAGGAACATTGTTTCCACTACTATTTAGTCTTTTTTTTTTCTTTTTAGCGTCATTCAGTCGTTTTGACTTTACATGACCTCATAGAGCGTAACGCACCAGGATATCTTATGTCCATGGTCATGCTGATCAACTTGGTATTCATGGCAGGGATAGTGGTTTGCAGGGAGTGGTTTGCCAGCTCCTTCTCCAGTGGGCCATAGCATACAGCTCCTGGTATTCCTAGGTGTTCTCCCATCAAAGTACTGACCAGACCCAAACCCTGCTCGATGTCAGTGTGGTGTGATCTCTTGGTTCCCTGACTGGAATCAAACCCAGTTTGCAGTAGGAAAGCATTGAATCCTAACCACTGGACCACCAGGGAACCCTAGTAATTTTTACATATGTCTAAATTTGTTTAGTTGTGGGATTTTTTTTTAGCACAAATGTAATGTTTAACACACTTTATAGTTCAAATGTAAAGTTTACCTTCATTATCTTGAACAGTAAAGTTTGGATTAACAGATGCTAAACTGAAGAAAAACTTTTGTCCACCAGGGGGCTCATCCTTGTCCACAGCACTTATTGTCTGTATTAACTGAAAAAAATAATAGTAACGAATCATTATTCAAATCATCCTAGGCATTTTACAGCATACAGTACATTTAGAATCGGAAGACACAGGAACAGCAAAAACAATTGAAGTACAGCTGAATTGTTATATTTACAGTACAAAAAAATTAATTGCTGCCCACACTAACGCATAATTGCATTTAATAGCTAATAAATTATAGGCCGTGGAGTTTGTTTTACTTTGTAAAAACATTTTCTCCATAATCAAGGCAAGTTTTTCAGAACATTATATTTACATTTTTAATTCCAGTGATCAAAGTGGGGATATCAGGGACCATATTCAATCAGCTACTTGCAAATGCCTTGAATTTGGCTTCGGATATTTTTTTTTATAAATGTTTATATGCATTCTATTGACTTAAGAATTCATTAGTGCCAATAAGTAATATTTGCAGAATATGTAGCAATATTAAGAGTGATTTTAAGTGTGTATAAATTTACAAATTGTGCAACTGAATCGGGCCCCAGGTCTTTAAAAAGCTTAATCTCTCCACATAATTTCTTGTATATGGAGGTGCTTTGTCAAACATGGGAGAATATTTCCCAAGCGTTCACAGGGGCTATTACAAAGTATACAATGGCAATGTCCCCATAGGAAATAGTGCATTGTAAATAAATTGTAATGCACTAACTACAGGAGCTAGATGGTTTAGTTAAATATTAATCTTAAATACAATTCCTAGTAAATTATTTTGAAAAGCAATATTTACTTTCAAACATCAACTTCTAAACCTCCAGTTGAGCACTTGTCTCCAAGAAACCACTCTAACTGGGAGGCAGTCTTATGATCAGACACAAGCCTGTGACCTGACCAAGGTAAGTCAATGTATCAGACCAATTCTCCAAACTATGTAGAACATTTACTCCTGTCTAGATATAAGCTTGTGTCTGTCAATTCCCAGTGAGCTTTGTTTCCACCCTTGAGGACCTCATACATGGGGGAGACAAGCAGCTAATTTGGAGGTTTAGAAATTGACATTTGGAGGTAAATGTAATATTGAATATAGCTGCTGTAAATCATTAAATAGGAATTCAATTAAAAATCCACACCTACTTAAAACATCTAGCTCATGTTATTGGGGCATTACAAGGATATTTTAATAAATTGTCTACATAGAAAACAAAAGAAATAAGTACATTTTGCTGAGATAATCTAAGCTTCTCTATGTTTGCAAAGCTGCAGTGTATTTCCTACAGAGAATTTTGCAATTTCAGCCACAGTAAAGCTTAAAGAATCTAGGAGTTTATCTTTTAATTGTACTTAATTCCACTTAACCGCAGTTATCACAATTTAACCTAATGTTTTATGCAGTTTGAAAAAGATATGTCATACATTAACAGCCTCATTAATAGCTATATTAAATTCCAGCCTCGTTAAGTCCAACGTGAGCCTCGTAGCGGCTGCAGGGTCGAATGTTGCCCTACTTACGTTGCTATTAAATTAGAAAGGGCTGCAAGCCACGAGCAAGAGACGCTATTTTGTGAACCAGTTCACGTCCGCCGGGGTTGTATGCTCGAACGCAAACAATTAGGCAATTACATAGTTACAGGTTCAGATAGAGCCAATGGAAAAAGAGATTGTTAGCGTTACGTCACTGAAAAAGGGGAGGGTGCTTCAATTCCAGTTTGCGATCGGACCCACAGGCCAGATATAATGCAATAATAACAAAGCAGTAAATATGATATTCTATTACATGTGGGTTACAGTATATGTCATAACACATTGATTGCAGGGATCGATATAACACAAAATATGAACATGAAATAAAAAAAAAAAATTCAAGCCCGATTTGCGAGAATGTTGTGCTATTAATTCTAAGACCTAACATCACTTTCCCTTATGATAAATATACAGTAGTGTGCTTTAATTTGGTTACAAAGTTCTATGTATTGGATTTTACCCCCTCTTGCGGGTGCTGTCGAGCACACGTAGGCCTGTGGGCTCTATTTGCGTGTTACGTGCTTGCTCGCGAGTGACCATGTTGCAATTTAATAGCTGAATTGAACAAATAGTGGTTACAAAGTAACCCCAATTTAATGAGCCTGGAAATTGGGGCTACTTTGCAAAATGTAGCCTGTAACTTGAGAATTAGCCCTGTAATGTTGCTTGCAGCGGACTTCGTAGCGGACAAATCGCCTACGATTTGAGCTACATTGAACTTTGCGCTAGTAAATCCTTTGATCTGTCATGCCCATAACCGCTACTTGTTTAATTCAGCTATTAAATTGCAACGTGGTCACTCACGAGCAAGCACGTAAGACGCAAATGGAGCCCAAAGCCCTACGAGTGCTCGAGAGGACCGCAAGGGGTTAAAGTCCAATAGTCTGTAGCACTTCGTAGGCAAATAACAACACTCTACTGTACATTTATTATAAGGGAAAGTGATGTTAGGTCTTAGAATTAATAGCACAACCTTCCCAAGCACACAAATCAGCCCCCAAAAATACTTTATTTCATGATTATATTTTGTGTTATATCGATCCCTGCAATCAATGTGTTACGACATATACTGTAACTCTCATGTAATAGAATATCATATTTACGGCTTTATTAATATTGCATTGTATCTCGAATGTGGGTCAGATCGCAAATTTTATTTGAAGCACGTAGGAAATCAACCCTCCCCTTTTTCAGTGAAGTAACGCTAACAATCTATTTTTCCATTGGCTCCACCTGAACCTATAACTACGTAATTGCTTAATTGTTTGCGTTCAAGCACGCAACCCCGACAGCCGTGAACTGGTTTACGAAATAGCGTTGGACTTACGAGGCTTGAATTTAATACGGCTATTAGGGGGGTAAAAAGACTAGTTAAAAAACAGAATTAATAATAGCTCTTTTAATATTGTTCCTGAAGCCAGGATTTTATAAATTTTGATGAATAGGCTTCATATACACAATATGTAGTTATTAACCAAACTTCTCGGCTTTAATTTTATAAATGAACCTCTGAATGTGCTAAAATGTGTTTATGGATAAAACAAAGGAAAAATTGTAAGTTACCAAAGTAACACCATTTTTATGTTATTCTATAGAACCTGTTTAGCAAAGGAAATAAATTATGGAACAATAGGCTCTATAGAATAATATGGAACAATTAAGGTATTACTGGAAGGGCACTTTTTCTCTTAGCAGCTGCATTTTCAGTAGTAATGTGAAGAACTAAAGAGGATAAAAACATCATTTTTTAAATCATTATTTTTTTTAATTATACCTCCTATTTAAAATTACAGAATTAATTAGCTTCATACTCATAAATTCTTCTTTTATGCTGACAACTGTCAAAATGAATTTAGAGCATGTATTCCAAACTTCAAGGCATGTTTTAACCAAGTAAAATATCTGCTCAAAACATTTGCAGTAAATAGGCACACAGCAAAGAAATCATTCATATGGAGAAGTAATTTGGTAATTTACATATTGATATAATGTTGCACTGCACTGTATGAGATATCGACCTAACCTTCTTGTAGTCATTATTTATTTCTAATGTGTTAGCTACAGTATTAAAAAGAAAAAAGAAAAACTGCAATTACTAATGCATTTTGCATATCTGTTCTTTGACCCTTAAAATACAAAATGTACTATTTATTTGTTTAATTCATAAATGAGTAGAGTAACTTAAATATCACATTTGTGTGTACATATGTGTCATAAAACCTGTTTTCAGCACAAAATTCTAGGAAATACAATATTTCCATGGCATTGTGGGAAACTGGACATGCAAATGAGCCCACAATATGTCCTACTCTTTAATCCAAAACGCATTTTAGCATACCATGGGCCTCATTCAATTGCGATTTGGCCAACTGAATAGGGCTCTATATAAGCACACAGCATATTTTTTTACAGGTGTTTTTAGTTATCGATCTTCTATTCAAAAGCAAGGTCTTCACTAACTAAAAACTTCTGTAAATAAAATATGCTATGTACTTATAAAGAGCCCTATTCAATTAACCAAATCACAAATAAATGAGGCCCCATATTTATAGCATATGCTTGATGTTACAACACACATTTTGAGCATAGAGCAGGACTGATTTGCATGAATTAGGTAACCTACCCACAGACACTACAGTTTGGCATAATTTAATTACCTCAATGTGAGGCTGGTGGCATAGATTTTGTGAAAATGCTACTAATCACACACTGATTAATTCTATGGTGGGCAAGAGAGTGATAGAAGCCCTCCACTGTACAGAGTATAGAAAACATGCATACTATTTTGCGTACCATTTCTATTACTCCTGCCCATCATAAACGTAATGAAACTATAAATGAAAAAGGAAGTAATCAGTTTGTCATTATGAGCTAAAACATTGATTAAGAAGGGTAACTATATAATATGGGGCATAAAAGAGAAGGGGAATGTGGGTGAGCAGGGTGGGATGGGACACTCATCTTTCAAAATGTGAAGAACTGTCCCTTGTCAGAATTTGTTCTTCTTGGTGTCCTATAACCTAAACTGGCAGATAAAAGCTGGCTAAATACTACAAACTTAAGGACTTGGTTTGACGGATTACATACACCATGCAATATGACCAGTATTGTATCAGTTTATACGACCTATAACATATTTTAATGTCCGAATGCATTGGGCTGAACTTAGTGTCAGTTTATATTGTTTATAACATATTTATATTGTGGAATACATGGTGCTGAACTTGGTGTATCATGTAATTTCTCTTTATGTTTTCCTATATAGGTAATTATGTGTAGGGAATACACGGTTGTCAGTGGACATCCTTGTCCTCATATGGTTTGGAGCTTTGCAAGACAGACATTTGCACCTAAAGCACATCTATTTCACTTAAGACATTATCATTATCAGAAAAGACATTGAATACCACATTATTAAGTGACATTGATTCATTATCCATTTACAAACAGCAATAAACAAAACCATAAAGTACCTGTCCAGGTCTTGCATTTTCACAAACAAACGTATCATAAATCATAGCAAATTCTGGAGCATTGTCATTAACATCTAAGATTAGAATGAAAACAGTGGCCCTCGTGCTTTGTTTAGGATTATCTGAAAAATAACATCAAAACATATTATTACATATTATTACATAAAAATGGTAATATAACTCATGTTGCATTCATATAAAAATAGATTAATGTCAACAATGATACATCTAAATATATTTAAGAACTAAAATTTTGTTTATTTAAATATTAAAGTTTAAAATATAAAATGGGACAAAACAGAAACAGTTCTACAATGTTGATTAAAGATAATTAGTAATTATGGAAAACAAATTGTTCAGTTAAAACCTTGGCTACTCCTATTTGGATAATATTCTTCACACACTCTTTATATGAATGTTTTAAAAAAATATGAAAGACACAATATTTGTTATGGTATGCTGAAAAGTGATTTAAATGCCATCAACTATATATATATTAGGAAAGAAGGCTATTCTATGTACACCCACATGTCACAAGCACCCCACAAATTCTTGTTTAATTAATCTTTTTACTCATTTCAATTTCATTTAAGAAATGCCAGAACAACCCTCAAACTCCCATCAAAAGACAGTTTAACTGCATACCACAAATGACGGCTATTTTGTAATAGACATATGCATATCTACATTTACCTAAATTGTATATTTTAAGTAAATAGAGCATTGTTATGACATGAACTATGACATTACTGATGACATTACATTTGTCACACTATGATTGATGAGAACACATATCTGTAGAGCTCGGATAAGAGATAAACCATGGGTAAATCAGATGTAAATAAAACTAAATCTTGAAATGATTCACTTTATATTAATGACAGATATACTGGAGTGGGCTGCCAGTTCCTTCTCCAGTGGGCCACAGCATACAGCTCCTGGTATTCCTATGTGGTCTCCCAGGCCCAACCCTGCTTGGCTTCAGGGTGGTGTGAATGCATAAATTGAACAAAAATCTCTAATATGATGGAAAATACAATACCTGCCTAGTGTCAACAATATATAATAACGGAAAGAACACCAAACTGACCACTATTCGCAATAATGATTTACAATATATGCTCAGAATTGTAATACATTGTTGTGAATATCTGTCAATTTAATGTTTTTTTTTTCTTTCCTCTGCTTCAGGGTGGTGTGACTTCATTTATTTAAAAACACTAGGGGCCATATTCAATTAGAAGCCTGCATCTCAATCGTAGACAGCCGTATGTATGCGGGTGTGTTGCGTTCTCCCATTTGTCTCTGATTGCGATGCCATTCAATTGCTCGAGGCTGCAAGTTACAGGCCCCAAGCCAAAACCGTAAACAATGCAATGGGTCGTGGCAGTTCAATTCAGCAAGCCCGTAACCGCCCATTTCGAATCAGCCAATAGAAATGAGACTGTCATTATTATGGCAGTAAAACACGGAGGTTACATGTCAATCAATTAGTTTTGGGGGTCCTATATGCGAGCAGACTTGTAAAACCAAAAAAGAAAGAATTATGAAAATGAATGCCAATACTGTTCTAGTCCATATGGGTGGCCTGATATGTATTAACTCATTGGTACCCGAGATCCCGAAATGAAACAAAAATAATGTTTATTTCCTGCCGATTTATGGGCTTGAGACTGTTGTGCAATTAATTCTAATGTTTAATTCTAATTGATTTTTTATTTGCATTTACTGTGCTACGAATATTTGTTTAACCCCCTCGCGGGACCTCTCTAGCACTTGTGGGATTTTCTCCTTCATTTGCCATTTACTGGTGTAAAAACATTTGCGAGCTTGGGGAAATTGAGCAATTGGATAGCAATAAGCGATTTGAGGCTTTGTGAAAGTGAAAGATCAAAGGCTTCTGGAGGCTGTAAGTTACCAGTTTAACCATTGTCATTTTTTCAAGGCCGTAACTCAGAAGCCAATCGGAGCCCGCAAAAAGACGCCAATTGAATAGCAAATTAGCTTGCGACCTCACTTACGGTGAATGGGGGCCTCGATGTTTAGTCTGTTGATAATGATATTTTTTATTGAAAACATAAGGACAAAATATATTCTTTAAATGCATCCTGCATTAATGTGGTCTCTTTGAATAACTACACTTCCTACATAATGGATCTAACATTAGGACAAAGTAAATAGAGAAATATATGTAAAAAAAATTTGTTGCCATTTTGTCTATTGCAAGATTCTCCCTTTCAATCATTTAGTTTTTTGTCTTAGTGTACAGTTGATGGATTTTTGATCTGTTGCCCATGGAAATGTTACTGCCAGCTGGCTATTCCACAGAGACAGATGGCTGATTTTACTGAACAATTTCTGCTTGAATATTTTCTAATCAGGAATTTGAAAACGAATATTTAAATTTTCATTCCTAAATTAACTTCTAAATTAAAAAAATGGTATCTATTCCTCTTCATAATTTATTTTTTTATGCTGAATCTATTTATGAACTGTCATACATGTTGAATATGCAGTTTAGAAAAAATATATGAAGCTTTCTCTAAACTTATTTGGATTTTGCAGAATATACCAGATGTCCATATATTTTTTTCTAAAAATGACAGCTTGTGATTTTCAGTGTACTGGTGGCTGATAAAGGGAAATCATATTTTTTTCCTCTGTGCTGTTCAAAATGTGTGGGGCAAATTCAGGAACTTGTGGGAACAGATTTTAAAGTTGAAAGGTCAAACGTTCGTTAATAATGTAAGACATCTCCACACATATCATTCATATACGTATATACGAAGGGCCCCATCATCTCTTACAACTCTTTTACATATTTTACCTGCCTATCTCAATCACTAAGTTTCAGAGCTGCATGAAAGCATATTACATGAAAGCAGTTACATAGTTACATAGGGTCCTCATTCAATTGCAATTTGCCCAATTGAATAGGGCCCTAAATAAGCGCATAGCATATTTTTTTTAAAGAAGGTTTTAGTTAGTGAAAACCTTGCTTTTGGATAGATTCTTACTAACTAAAAACTTCTTTAAAAATATTATGTTATGTGCTTATTTAGAGGCCTATTCAATTGGCCAAATTGCAATTGAATGAGGGCCATAGTAATTTAGGTTGAAAAAATAGTTTTAGCCCACCAAGTTCAACCTTTTAAGATCTCTTCTGATTTGCAATCCCTCTCTAATTAACCAGGATAGCCCTGAATGCCCATTTTATTTAAAAATACTGTATATCCAATCCCCTTTTAACGTTATCTATTAAATCCACTGTCACCACCTCCTCTGGTAGAGAATTCCACAAATTAACCACCCTTTTCTTTCTTTAAGGTGGAATAATTTTACTTCTAACCTCAAGGGATGTCCTCTTGTCAGTTTAAAACCTCTTGGCACAAAAAGCTCCCTTGACAAAGCTTTATACTGACCCTGGATGTATTTATATAGGGTAATCATATCCCCTCTTAGATGGCTTTTTTCTAGAGAAAATAAGTTTAATTTGGTTAGTCTTTCTTCATAACTTAGCCCCTCCATTCCCCTTATTAGTTATGTACCCCTTCTTTGTAAATTTTCCAGTTCTAAAATGTCCTTTTTATGAAATGGTGCCCAAAACTGTACTCCATATTCCAAATGAGGGCGTACTAGTGATTTGTATAGTGGTAGAATTATATCTGCCTCCCTTGCTTCTATACCCTTCTTAATACATTCTAATAGTGTATTTGCCTTTGCAGCTGCTGCTTGGCATTGAGAATTGTTACGTAGGTGGTTGTCCACAAGCACTCCCAAATCCCTTTCAAAATATGATACCCCTAGATTTGCTTCATTAAGTTTATAGATTGCATGTTTTTTTTTCCTTCCCAGATGAATCACCTTACATTTATTCATATTAAATCTTATCTGCCATTTAATAGTCCATTTCTCTAATTTATGCCAATCCCTTTGGAGGGAAAGTACATAATTTTCTTATTTAATTACCTTGCACAACTTCCTGTCATCAGCAAAAATGGAGACACTACCTTCCAATCCTAATTCTAAGTCGTTAATAAATATGTTAAAAAGGAGAGGACCTAATACTGAGCCCTGAGGAACCCCACTTACCACATTAGTCCAATCCGAGTATGTTCCATTTACAACAACCCTTTGTTTCCTGTCTTTTAGCCAGCTCTCAATCCATGAGCAGATATTTACTGCAATTTCTGTATCCCTTAGTTTGCACAATAGTCTCCCATGTGGCACTGTATCAAAAGCCTTTGCAAAATCTAAAAAGACTACATCCACTGAGTTGCCTTGAACCAAGTTCCTACTAACCTCCTCATAGAAACTAATTAGATTTGTTTGACACAACCTATCCCTCATAAATCCATGTTGCCTCCTACTCATAATACTGTTTGAAAAGACATACTCTTGTATATTATCCCTTATTAACCCTTCTAAAAGCTTTCCCGCTACAGAAGTTAGGCTTACAGGTGTATAATTCCTCGGATTTGCTCTTGCCCCCTTCTTAAATATAGGTTTAACCTCCGCTTTTATCCATTCATCTTGTAGTATTCAAGTGTTCAGTGAATCTTGAAAAAAATCGATATAATGGTTTGGCTATTCCAAAACCCAGTTCCCTCAGTACCCTTGGATGTATTCCATCAGGACCTGGGGCTTTATTAACATTTATTTTCTCCAACCTCTTTTGGATTTATTCCTGCGTTAACCAATTATTTGGTGATGGTAGTGTAGCCCCATTATGGTGCAGTGACCCAACCACTGGTACCTCCCTTGTATATACAGAAGAAAATAACCTATTTAGCTCATCTGCCTTTTCCTGGTCACTATTTGTCAGATATCCTGTTTCAAACTGTAATGCTCCTTCAGCTTCCATCCTGGCCCTCTTCCCATTTATATACTTAAAATATATTTTAGGGTTAGATTTACTCTCTTTTGCAACTCATTTTTCATTTTCTGTTTTCTGTTTTTTTCATTTTTCAGCTAAATAGCCCCTTTGCAAGCCTTGTTGATTTCCTTTTACTCCCGTAAAGCAGTCTCCGTCCCCTATTTTTGTATAATTGAAATGCCTGTTTTGTACTCTGTATCTTGATCTTTAAATCATTGTTAAGTCACGTTGGATGTAATTTACTCCTTTTACTTTTATTCCCACATGGTATATGCCGATGTGTATGTATATTTAGTACGGATTTAAATGTTGTACATTTATGTTTAGTATTTTTACCAGCCAGTTCTCTGTCCCAGTCTATAGTTTGTATTGCTGTCCTTAGACCGTTAAAATATGCCCTTGTAAAATTAAGGGTTTTTGTTGGCCCCTTACAGTTTTGTTTTTTAATTCAATCTCAAATGAGACTGTGTTGTGATTACTGTTTCACAAAGGTTGCCCTATTTCAACATTTGATACCATATAAATATTATTTGTGATGACTAAATCCAAGATGGCCTAATTTCTAGTAGGCTCTTGTATAACCTGGGCCAGATAATGATCCCTGAGTTTTTTTTCAGGGTAGTAAAAAACTCCCATTATTAGAACTTGCCCATGCTTAGCTGCATCTTCAATCGGTAACAATAATTTCCTCACTTTCAATTATATTGGGGGGTTTATAGCATACTCCAACCAATATTCTTTAGGAATTTGCTGCTCTGCTGTTTAAATCTATCCACAAACATTCAACATTACCACTAGTTCCAGCATAAATATCTTCTCTAACTATAGGCTTAAATTCAGGCTTAACATACAGACACATCCCTTTTTACCATTGCCCCTATATTTCCTAAATAGGTTATAACCATCCAGATTAACAGTAAAGTCATGAGATTCATCCCACCATGTTTCGGTAATGCCTATTAAATCCCATTTTTTGTTAATTGCCAATAATTCTAGCTCTCCCATTTTTCCTGTCAAGCTTCTGGCATTAGTAAGCATACATCTTATGTTATGAGTTTGTAGTTTTGAGGTGCCTACCTCTGTACTTGAATTACTTAGTGATACCTCCCTATTGACTATACTAACCCTCCCCATCTCCTCCCCCATGAGTAGTTAATTCATCCCTTATTCCCTCTACACTTTCTACCCCATTACTTCTATCTAGTCCCCCCCCCCCCCACCTATTAGTTTAAAAACTCCCCCAGCTGTCCTACCACCCTTTCAACTCACACAAAAGCTCTCTCATCACTAAGGTGCAATCCATCCCCGCTGTAGAGATTGTACCCAAGTGAGAAGTCAGCCCAGTGCTCTAAAAACCCAAGCCCCTGCTTAGTGCACCACATCTTTAGCCTTGCATTAACCCCCCTAAGCTCCTTCTGTCTAACTGGGCTAGCATGTGGCACTGGTAGTATCTCAGAAAATATTACCTTGGAGGTCCTTCCCTTAAGCCTATTCCCTAATTATCTAAAACCATTCTTTAGGACACTCCATCTTCCCCTAACTTTGTCATTGGTACCATTATGTACCAAGACGGCCGGATCATTTCCAGCACCTCCCAATAATTTATTTACCCGATCCATAACATGCCGAACCTGAGCAACCAGGAGACGGCAAACTGTTCGATTGCTGGGATCTGGGTGACATATCACCCTGTCTGCCTTCCTAATAACAGAGTACCCTACCACCAAAACCTGTCTGTTGCTCTGCCTAAACTGCCCTCCCACTCCTCCAGTAGAACTGTTCTCCCGGCTGTTAGAAGGAACAGCTCTATCTGGCATTCCTGAATGGACATCACCAAACAGTCTCACTCAATCTGGCAAATCTGTTGGTGCTTTCCAACTCAGTATTGGCCTGCCTCCTGCTCCTGTTCCCCCTGCTTTCCCTTCTAACTGTAACCCAGCTACCTCCCTGGACATCCTCACAAGCCCCAACTCCACACTCCATGCTAGGCTCAGCTAAACTGCGCTTCGTGAGCACCAACCCTCTTTCCGGTGCAATATCAGTAAGTGCTGCAACTCTCCTCTACAGTTCTCCAATCTGAGCGTCCAAAGAGGCAACATGTTCACACCTCTCACAGAGGTATGGACTTTGGATCATCTGTTCCAGTAGTGCATACATATGCCAGGATGTACACTGAGCGAGGTCGCCACTGGACTAAAAAATAATACTACAATTTGACCCTTTTATTTGAACTCCCTCCTGTAAACAGTCACACACAAGGCCCAAATGTATATGCAATTTGAACCCAGGTAAAAGCACTCCCCTTTCGCCTGTACCAAAGCAGAGCTGAATAGACAAAAATGAGTAGATTCTGCAAGTTATAGTGACCAGATTCTTGCTGTAAATGATACTGTATGCAATTAACAAACCATACGCAAGCCATTTTTGCTAATTTTTATCTAATGTTATGCATACTGAATGCCACCCGTAGAAAATGATTCAAGCATCAGATCTGGCATTGAAAAACTATAACCCCTCAATTGAGTCAGATTTAAGGCTTGATTTCTTATATCCAACACAATTGAGGGGTTAATAAGTGCTCCCAAAAGCACATATACTTGGGGACTCTGATGGATCCCACCCAATACTCATACCCCCAATGAGCCTAGGGATCTTCAGGATTCCCCCACTGAAGAAAATCCCTGGGAATTCCCTCTCCTACTAACCCTCAATCCCCATTAATCACAATAGCCATGAGAATCCACTGAGAAACACATGACACCTATCAATTAACCTCATGCCACAGAGGTCCTTAAAAGACCTCTGTGGCGCCTTAATATTAACTGTTACCATGGGGGTCCCTGACAGGCTACTGTGGCACACATACAAATGACACAGGTTTCCTCCACGGCATGTATAATTGAAAGGTCCTTCATGGCACCTATCGTAAACATATATGTCATGAAAGTCCTTGCGGTCCCCAGAGTGAAGGGAACCCTCAGGGATTCCCTCCTCAAACATGGTGAAGGGAACCCCAGGAATTCTCTCCTTCCCTGCAGTGAAAAGAACCCCCAGGGATTCCCTCCCCGCTCACACCCGATCCCCAATCAATATAATATCTATTGAGATGCCCATGGCATCTTCATATTAACCTTGTGCCAGGGAGGTCCTTAAAGGTCCTCCATGGTACCTAACTGTTAACCCCTACCATGGGGATCCCTTTCAGAACCCTGTGTCACACATATTCAACCCCTATGACATGGGGGTCCTATAAGGGCCCTGTGACATCTACACACAATTCAGGACCTCCATGGCATCTAAAACTAACCCCCTATGCCACCTAAGATTAACCCACTATTCATATAAGGAATCCTGTGGCTCCTAAAATATATACAAAGCCACAGAGGTCCTTAAAGGACCTCCGTGGCTCATCTATTCAACTCTTGCCACATAGGTCCTTCTAAGTACAATGTGGTCTATATAGACTACAATGGTATTTGTAAGTACCATGGGGGTAATTAAAGGACCCCTATGCTATTAACATTTAATGCTAAGCACCACGGGCCTTTGAAAGTTACCAATCAACTGAATGCAGAAGTCAAGAGTATAGCAAGAAGAGGCATGGAGACAATGTGCAATGAGTCATATATAGAGGTAGAATAAGAAAGTTAGTGATCTCAAAGGAACCTTTCATGATAAAGTAGGCGTTCTAAAAGACAAAAATGTCAGGGACTTACAGAAGCAGATCAGATAAAAAAGAGGTGTCAGGAATACAAAGAATTTGTCTTGCTATTAACAAGGCTGCAGGAGGAGCCAACAAGATGACTCTGTGAAATATTCATGCTCTTTTAGCTTGGACATTTTATCTGAACCAGTGTAGGTGTTTCATACATAGGGTGCCATGACAATCCTTGAGGACTCCATGGCACATTAATGGTTAATTATAGTTTACCACGGGGGGTCTTTATAGACCTCCATGTTAGATGGTTAATTTAGGTTACATGGGAGTCCCTTAAGCACCCCCATGGTACTAAACGGTTGAATCCCATGACACTCCCATGGTACTTAGGAGTTAATTAGATATTACATGGGTGTCTATAAAGACCTATTTAATCCATCTAAGGACTAGAGAAACTATGGCAACAATGTAGAATCAGACTGTAAGGCTTCAAATGCCAATTACAAACTTCTATAACCTCTAAGTCCTCTGAGCAATGA
This sequence comes from Discoglossus pictus, assembly GCA_027410445.1. Classification (NCBI taxonomy): domain Eukaryota; kingdom Metazoa; phylum Chordata; class Amphibia; order Anura; family Alytidae; genus Discoglossus; species Discoglossus pictus. Next base: position 199,229,195 of record CM050166.1, on the reverse strand, counting down.
CCTACAGAGACCTTTCATCTACCAATATACTTTTCTGATAAAATCTATGTGAAAGAATGGAACCATGAGCCTGATTCAATTGAACTCTCGCTCGATCTGTGATTGAGGTCGAAGTTAATTTGCTTTTCAATTGGCATCTTTTTGGGGGCTCCAAACAGGTTACGAGTTACGGCCTTGAAAAAATTGCGATGTTTAAACCTATAACTTAGAGCCTCCCGAAGCCTTTGATCTTTCACTTTCGCAAGAGTTACAATGGCTAAAATCGCAAATTGCTATTCAATTGATGAGTTTCCCCAAGCCCGCAAATGTTATTACACTCGTAAATGGAAATGAAGAAAATCCTACGAGTGCTAGAGAGCACTTTAAATGCAAATAAAAAATCAATACTGCACTGTAACGGGGAAATAGACATTAGAATTAATTGCACAACTGTCTCAAGCCCTAACCTGGCAGTAAATAAGATTTATTTTTATATTTCATTTGGGGTTAAATCGATCTTGGGTATCAGTGCTTTAATACATACCAGGCCACCCATATAGACTATAGTACAGTATTGGCATTCATTTTCATAATTCTTTATTTTGTGGGTTTGGAAGTCTGATTGCATATAGGACCCCCGAACCTAATTGATTGACATGTAACCTCTGTGTTTTACTGCTGTAATAATGACACAATCTCATTTTCGATTGGCTGGTTCAAAAAGGGAGGTTAAAGGCCTGTTTAATTGATCATGTTCCCGCCCTGAACTGCTACAAACCAGTGCATGGTTTATGGAGTCGGCTTTGGGCCCAGAACTTGCAACCTTGAGCAATTGAATAGCTCCGGATTCGTAGACGAATGGGAGCGGCAACACACCCGCAGACATATACGGCTTACAACGATCGAGCTGCAGGCTTGGAATTGAATCGGCCCCATGTTTTTTAGAAAACATAGAATATCAAGAAGCTCTCTGTTGCAGTTTACCATGGGCCTCATTCAATTGCGATTTGGCCAGTTGAATAGGGCTCTATATAAGCACAGAGCATATTTTTTTACAGTTAAGTTTTTAGTTAGTGAACTTATATCCAAAAGCAAGGTCTTCACTAACTAAAAACTTTTGTAAAAAAAATATGCTATGTGCTTATACACAGCCCTATTCAATTTGCCAAATCACAATTGTATGAGGCCCATAATATTGAGAGTCAAATGCTGCAAAAGGCAATATTTCTGTATATCATGAAACTGTTCCTCCCCAAAGACTTGAGGTGTGAGTTTTTTAGAACAAGTTAATTGTTCTGTGACACTTCTTCTAAATGTTTGACATTAACATCTCCACACAAATCAGAGTGAGTTGAATACCAAACAGCAGATATCAATGATCTCACAAGGCATATATTCCCCATGTCAGATAACTTAGCACTGTCAATATTCACCTCTTTAAAGGCATATTTAAGTTTCCCGGACTATGAAAGTATCTGGTAGAGGAGAATCAGTAGTGTATGAAAACATTTTTTGCATGAAAAAAATATCAAAATAAACATTAACAAACTCACCCTGAACAATCTCTTGAATTTACAAGCAGTGCTTTTGTTAACACCCCTGAATATCTTGAGGATAAAATTCATCATTTGTTGTGGCCAATCAAAAGCAGCTAATACATTTTAATACAATGTAACAATCAGTGATGGCAGTTTGTGCAGGAAGGAATCATGGGATGTGTAGCCCCTCTGTAGAAGGAAGCAGGAGGAGCCAAACACTGATCTGTAGATCTCTGCATTGAGCTGCATTGAAAGTTCATAAAGGGTTAAAATCCGTGTAAGCAGCTCTGGGGTGTGTATAGAATGGCCCAAAGTAATGTGTGTTTCTGATATAAATAGCACGTGTTAGATTAGAGAAAGGTAAGAACAGGGAAACTTAGATATACCTTCAGTGCAATATTTTAATTTCCTTAAACACCTTAACGCACTACTTCTTTTTGCTGTTACCATGAGTATTGTTATGTGACACTATAGTCAGAGACAGAAACATACTGGAGCCTTTGGTTGTAGAATTACAAACTGCTAATTCCCTTGCTTTTAACAAATGGTTGGTATTATTGGACACTAAGCAATTGCTATTTATTATTGTGTCATAAGGTTACTGATATATATAATGATATTTGAACATTATCTTTTTTATATACATATTATGACAGATTAAGAAATATATATGTGTATATATATATATATATATATATATATATATATATATATATATATATATATAAACATATTTAAATACTGTAAGATTACCATAAAAAGTATGCCGTTTTCATTACGTTCAGCAACATTTCTAAAATGTTTCATAATTCTATCCAATATTACTTGATGAGCAATGTTTTTTATGATCTTTTTTGCAGATTCCCAAGATACCATCACACAGACAAAGCTGCACAGGATGTATGTAAGCCCTTTATTTAATTATGATACAGTTTAGGTTAATTTGATTGTAATGAGAAATGAGATACTTGCAGTTTAATATCAATATGTCGACAGAATCTAAGCTGATATTGAAATATTAACAGGGTCCCAGAGCTTCAAAGTGAACATCATTGATTCTGAGCAGGTGTCTTCACTTACTAACAGCCCTATTAAATTAGAAGTCCATAGCAGCATCAGGAAGCTTGCAAGAGCTGCGGGCTTGAAATTTGTTGAGTTGAGCTATTAAATTAGAACAGGTCGAGGGTTACAGGCTTGAGATGCAAACCTGTAAATCAATTTTCGAAACGTTGGATGCACGGCAGTGAACATGATCAATTAGTGAAACTTGTAGTTACGGGTTTAGATGGAGCCAATGGAAACAGAGATCGTCATAATTATGTCACTGAAAAATGGAGGTTTGATTTCAAAGTCTTACGGGTTTCAATTACGAGTTGCGATCGAACCCTCATTTCAGATAGAATGCAATTTTGATAAAGCCGTAAATATGATATTCTATTACATGCAAGTTACATTATATGTATTAACACATTGATTGCCGGGATTGATATAACACAGAAAATTTTTTGCCGATTTGCGAGCTTGAGAATGCTGTGTTATTAATTCTAAGACATAACATCACTTTCCATTCGAATATAAGTACAGTAATGTGTGCATATGTGAATCTACAGTGCTACGGATTGAACTTTACCCCTGTAGCGGGTCCTCTCTAGTACCCGTTGTCCTTTGGGCTCCATTTGTATGTTACACGCTTGAATGCTAGTAAATTTGTCGCAATTTATTAGTATGATTGGAAACGTAACAGTTACGGGCTTGACAGATCAAAGGATACGCAGGCGAGCAGTTCAAATTTTCACGTCCCATAGCCCTTTCTACCACGCAAGTCATTGACGGGTTGCTTTACGGGTCTAATTTAATAGCAAAAAGTCTTGCGGGCTACGTTACGGGCTATGGTTAGGGGAATTTAATAGGGCTGTAAGACATGCAACTCTTTTTAAGTTTTAACTGTTATTCCTGATTTTAGGCACCGGCACAGATGGACTAGTTAATGTAACACTACACTGTAACATGTTTACACAGGGTGAAGAAGGTTTCTTATCACACATATAGAATGTTGTGGCAGAAATGAATCATAGAAAATATTATTTTTTAAATCAAATTAAATACACCATAATCGAATTGTTGCAAAGTATAGTGAAAAAAATGATTTGGGAATAAAATAATTTATAATCTGAAATAATCTAAAACATGGTTATATTAGAAATATATTAAATTAATGAAAATGTCAGTCTGCTATATTATTAAGCACTGGACATTTGAAACATAGACATAAATACTGTGAAAATATTGTATATGTAGAAAAAAAATCATTAGTATAGTAGAACATTATTGATCATACTACAGTTTATTAAGGGATATTATTGATAGCGTTGATACCCAGAACAGAGGTAATGAGAAAATAATTATTTTACACCAGGCAAATAACAATGCCCTAGAAAATAATTGTATTATTCTCAATTCAATATATATTATTCTGAAACTCTAATATGGCAAATTTGTTTTGTTAGTATTAAATAAAATGAATGTGAAGGGATGTGTCAGATTGTGGAATTTATTAATATTAGTTTAAAATAACACATTAGAATGCTAATTTATGATTGAATAGCACCTACATTCTGTAAAACCACAAGATCTTGCAAGTAGTTTATAATATGTTTTCATAAAACTATAAGGATAGACATATCATTAAGTCTGACTAGTTAATTTTCACCTATATACTGTATATATATATATATATATATATATATATATATATATATATATATATAGTAAATACATAGTGCATTAGTGTTCACATTTGAAACCAAGTTAAAAAAACTTGTTTCATGCCCAGAATTCAGACAAATTCAGTTATTACACTGCATTCTGGGAACCTTGGTAGGGATGGCACGTCCTTTGCGCGCTGGAGAACAGCGCACCATTATCAGGGCACCAAGAACTGCGCTCTGATGACGCTCTACGCTCCAGACTGCATCCCATCTGCCACAAAGGCTTCTCATGTGTGCGCCCCATCTCATATTTACTGGACCTGCTTGCTGGAGGCTGCCAAGGCCAAGGTAAGGTGCTGACAGTGTGCCACTAGGAGCATATTGTATGTAATGTCACTGTCATTGTGTGCATGTGTCACTAGGAGCATGTTGCATTGCATGTTTATCACTACATGTCACTGTCATTATTTGCATGTGTGATAAACATGCAATGCAACATGCTCCTAGTGACACATGAAACAATGCATGGTCCATATGGCACACTGTCAGACCCTTACCTTGCAAAGCAGGTCCAGTAAACATGAGATAGGGCGATTGCGCATGAGAAGCCTCTGTGGCAGATGGGATGCAGGCTGGAGCGCAGATCGTCATCAGAGCGCAGTTCTCGGTGCAATACGGCGTGCTGTTCTGCAGCGTGGGGGCCTTGGCAGGGACATTCAAATGTGTCCACAAAGGCTACACTCTTGCAATCCATAATGATATGAAACATGGCTTCTCATAAGCAAATGCCCACTGTATCAAACAACTTTGAGCAAAGCTAGGGTTGGATTATACACAAGCTAGGTATCCAACACGTACAGTAATTTCAAGATTACTGCCTCTCATCAGCGTGGGGCCGAATCCTTAGCTTGTGTAGTGGATATTTTGAGTAGGTATATATATATTCACACAGTGGAGTCACATTATTATGACCACCACATACTTTTGACGTTAGCAGTACATAGCCATAGCAATACGGCACGTGTTATGAGCTGGCTTGGTGGGTATTTAAGGTGACATGTAGGCATTCTACAAATGTATCAACCATCACTATCATGAGTAAAACATGTGATTTATCTGACTTTGAAAAGGGGAGGGTCATTGGCTTTTGGGCCGGCACTCTGGAGCTACACTTCATTGAGGGAACCATGAATGCCAACACGTAAGACAGTGCTGGAAAATAATGGTGGACACACAAAATATTGACGCTTTGGGCCCAAATTGGACATTTAAATTAAATATTTACAAAAATTTGAAGGGTGTACTCATAAATGCCTGTATAAAGTAAATCAGAGGACTCCATTGCAGGTATCAGTACACACAGTCGATATCATCAATAGTCTCCAACCATTTCTTCAATGGGAAATACCTGAACGTTGAGAGTTTTAGTAGCTGGAAAGTTATCATTTGCACACTGAAGTCACACAAACTACACATACTCTAAGCATTAAGAGATTTGAAATGTTGGCTCTTTGCCATTCTTATAAGGAATTGTATTAAATTCAATCCCTAAATAAGTTAAACTCTCTTTATCCATACTTAAAACTGACTCCATAAACAAATAGGAAGTAGGGATATTTATTTTCACTTTTTTAACCCCACTTTGATAAATGCATTCAGACCACTACAGCAATCTTGTTTGGATATTATGCATCATGCTATATAACACTGGTAGGCTACAATTCAATATGAACAGACAAGCAACAGTCCTGAAGGCTAATTTTCACAGATGGTTATACTTATGGCATATGTTATATTTATAATACTTACAGCCTTATAAAATTACAATTCGGCAACTTTAAAAGGGCTCTATCTAAGCACATAGCATATTTTTTTCCAGAAGTTTTTAGTTAGTGAACTTCAATCCAAAAGCTAAAAACTTCTGTAAAAAATATGCTATGTGCTTAAATAGAGCCCTTTTACATTTGCCGAATCGCAATTTAATAAGGCTGTTAGTAATTTGCTTAAAACAAATGGTATAGTTACAATTGTAAAATAATGTGACTCTAATGTAATGATGTACTTCCATACTGAAAACTGAAAGTCAATTGCAGATTAGTTTCTCTAGTAAATAACATGATTGATGCTGTTGCAATGAAGGATATAGAGTTAACACACATGATTACAAAATCACTTACTAATTTCAGTGGCTAGAATGGTAAGATTATGCCATTGGGATATTTCACGGTCCAAAGGCTTTGCTGTATAAATTGATCCATTTCCTGAGTGTATATTAAAAATTCGATCAAGGTCAGTGTGGCGATCCAAAGAGAACCTAAGATGGATAAGAAAAAAGTTTTTATACAATTAATAATAATATGTTCCTTTTTTTCTTAAAGGGCCACACTAACACCATAGCAATGTGAACATTTCAGTACTAGACAACTTTTATATGTTTTTACATTAAATTTCATCAACAACTGTTTGATTGTGTAATCATTTTAATACTTTTTGCCACTAACCAGAAGGATATAGAAATAGATGTAAGCACTTTTTGTTCATAATACAATCAGCTTTTTATTATAGAGAATGTTTTGTATTGTCATTATCACATTGATGACTGGGGACCTTTAAATGGACCTAAACATAAACCCAAATTAGTTCCAAAAATTGTTCATTACATAATATCATATCAAGACCAGTGAAACGTTTTGCTGAGTCAGGATTATTTTGTGTAAAAATTGCTGTTTTTACTTTTTCTTGCTTGTTCATGCAGTTTATCCTATTGAAATAATAGCCTTGTTATGCATCGAGGCAGTATTCAATTTGTATTCTGCACTTTTGAAAACTATATCACAGAAAGGACAAATGTCATGACCCAGGGGTGAGGAGACCATGTATACCCCAAAATCCCCTGCTTTTAGCTTACAGGACACCCCTTGGATTGTGATTATTTTGGATTTTCTCAGCACTCAGCATGCCAGTTCAAGAACATCAGTCATGGAGAATCATGATATCAGCCTTACAAACTCAACCCAGTCATTGCCGACTGGAACTTAATCCTTTTAATTAGGGAAGCACATTTTACAATAAATAGATATACACCATTGATTACTGTACTAGACAGAGTCCATTTTTTCTTTACAGACATAGTTTTTTTTTTTTTTTTTTAAAGTACATTACCTCGCCCCCCACTAGTCCCCATTATCATCCTCCTTGCTGGATGAGGGGCCTGGTTGTTCACTGTGACCTCCCCACCCTTTTACTAGGGCTATCAACTCCCTTTTCCAGATACACCAGGGCTTTACGGTTATGATGCTAGGTCACTTTATGACTATGCTTTGATCACACATAGGAGTTCTGTGATGTTACCACACTTGGATTCCACATAAAAGACTAGGGTGTGGGGTTGGGTGGAATTCGATTCAGGGACCTAATACATCAGAATATCATATAGTATAAACCATTTCTGCCACATATAAGCAACAAATGGTGAATATCACATATCATTGTAACATTCATTATCGTGGCCAACATTAAATTACACATAACAAACAACATGTCACAGTGCTTATTACAAGTCTCATGTCATGACATCCTTTAATATTAGCAACCCCATGTGGTAGGGTCCCAAAAACAGGGTTGCTTGTGAGGTTTAGGGGAGTCCCACCCTGGCCCCAAAAATCAGTCATGACACTAGACAAGAAGGTTAGAGATGATGGAGATCAATACAAATTACAACAACATTTATTAGGGAAGAAACCATCAATAGTAAAAGACATGCTACCTTAAATATATATGAATAATACATGTAAGACAAACTTAGCTTGAACCTGTCTTGATTAAGAGACAGTACAAATTGTATTAGTTAGTACTGTCAGGAAACATGGTAAATTAGTTTTTAAAAAAGTGGATCATACATTTATTTTGCAGTTATTAGGCTATTGTAAAATGAAAAAAATATAGTTTCAAAAATGTAATATAGAAACACAGATTGATGGAATATAACAAGAAATTTAACAACTGAGCTTGTCTTTTTCTTTCCTGGTGAATTTCATTATTGCTTTAGTCTGAATCACCTCTTCTGGGACACAGTTCCTTAAACTTACTACCCTTTTTGTAAAGTAATGCTTCCTCACATTTGTCTTAGTCTGCCACCTGCTAGCTGCAATGCATGACCTATTGTTCTAGTCTTCTCTGAAATATGCTATACTCCTGTACTTTGCTGAAATCCTTAATGTAATAGAAAGTTTTTGTCATAGGTATCAACTCTCCTTTCTCCTCCAAGCTGTTCTTTGTAGTTTATTCTCAAATGTAAGAGGATTCTCTTCACTGATAAAAATCTCTTTAATCCAGATGTATATTTCTGCTTAGGCCAAAAAGTCCCAGGCCTAGGGCAGTACTCTTTTCTGGTGTAATGTCATGGAATAGGAATAGTGTATTCAAATGTTCAAAAATGCATGTATCTAGTGACATTTCTGTTTTTCTAAGTTATTTTACGCTCATATATTTGAGAAAATGTACTTAGCATATCAAGTGCATCTAGCTTTATCTCTTGGTTTACCATGCACTGTTTGCTATGAGGGAAAACAGATCTTCTCACCTTATCTCAGCTCTTCTCAGTTCATGTCAGGTGAGAAAATAGCTTAGTGAATTCGCCTTATATTTATATCTCTGTGTATATGTATTTGGCGAGGATTGTAGCAGCCATTAATGTCCATTATTGCAAATGAATAAGAGTATTGGGGTATTGCAGTGTACACTTCCCTTGTGTTTTCCCATGCTTTGATTTTTTATTTTGTCACATTAATTTGTCTATTTATTTACATGTTTATTCATTGTTACCTTTATATATATATATATATATATATATATATATATATATATATATATATACATAGACTGTTTTTGCTCTTATCACTCAAGATTATTCATATTTGAGATTTATATTTATCCCTTCTACCCTACAACATCTTTATGTGTTATTTGTAGTGAAATGTTTTGGACCCCCGTGGGGCCTAAATATAGCATTAACCTGTTATGATCTATTCTAAAAGCATTAGACTCATTATGGACCCCCATGGCACCTAACATTAACACCTATACCATGGACACCAATGGTATATTATCCTATAACCATGTGGGTCCTTATGAAAGCTCATGGTAACAAAATGTATCTCCCTACCATTTGGGTGCATATGAACCCCCATGCAACTCTAACTACAACCATAGAGCTCCTTGCAAATTATCCCCCCATTGGGTCCACAGGGGCTCTAGAGTTTCTATCACTACTCCCCTTAAAATGAACTAAGTCAAATACATTAAAATAATAACAGAACCTAAAAAAGCATATATTTTGTGAGGGAAATTATACACTCCATTGCACAATCGTCCAACAATGATCTGCAACATCCTTGTCCATTTTTGTCCCTGGATAAGCTTGCTCATCCATATTGATTGTAAAAATAAAAAAATATAAAAAATATTCTCTTCTATGCAAATGGCCTCCAATTTAAAAAATGGCCTCCAATTAAAAAAATCTTGCTTTAAAAAAATAAATAATAAGAACTAACAGATTTATAACTAAAGACTTTCGGAAGATGTTCACACCTTATATACTTATTTTTATGGATTCTGATTGGCTAAAGTTTGTATTAATCAGTACAGGTTTCAGCTAATCAGACTGCATTGACTGAAATGTTTCCCATATTCTGATTGAGTGAAATGTCAGCCAATCAGAATAGGGTTTATTTCTAGTGTTACGCTAATTTGACTGGATATTGAAACAGCCAATCAGAGAATAGAATAATAGCAATTTTCCTTAGGTAGAGGCCCTTACATTGACTGAAGAGATTAGCTGAGGGTTTGTAAGCAAAACAGAGGAGGAAACAGAAGAGGACTCATTTCTATAATCAACATGGATGTGCCTACTTATCCAGAGATGAGGACTATGAACAAGGGTGTCACAGATCATTGCTGGAGGATCCAAGGGATCCAAGGGAGGGTAAGTATAATTTCCTTTTTTCCCAAACTGTTTTTGTTGCTTTTTTTGGTAGCTCATATTTTTTATTTAAATTTGAATATTATTACTAATTATTTTGTAATTCTCTTTATTTATTTTGTCTGTAGTTGCATTTTTTTTACAGTACCATGGAGGGCCAATAAGGACCCTAATGGTAGGGAATAACTTTAGGTGCCATGGGGTGTCCAAATGACACCCACGATTATAGGATAGTCCGTGGTCCATAACACTATTAAACTGTGCATGCCTGGCCCCTATAATATGCATGTGCTACTCCTATGTGTACAGCTTTGATTAGGGGGTGTATGCATAATGCCATATCGGGCATTATTACCACTGATCATCGCAGACCTAATTTTTTTTTATTTTAATACTAAAAACAGGGAATCCTCCATGTCCCTTTACCCAATCAGTTTTGCCTTTGACTTGAAAAATAGAGTTGCATCTCTTGAAGGCATTAAATAAATGTGTCTGATACTAAGATCTTTCCAACTTGAAATCAAAACATCATAATTCTGTGTAATTTTGGTTCTCGTTGCTCTTGGTTATTCAGATTTGTGCACCCCACTTGCAGCTACTCTTTTCTTCTTTCTATATCTCAAATAAGAAGTTTATATATAAATATAGTATTCCAGATAGTGTCGTCAAACTACAGAGATAGCTATTACTGCATATAGACATTTCTGTGTAGACAAACATATTTCAATGTACTGCACTTCATCTTCAAATGTGCTGTCTAAGGCCAGAGCCTCGGCAGAAACACACCCCTGCTGATAATATTGTATAATAAGAAACTATTGACAGTACAATGTTCTCCACCGAGTGCCTGTCCAATTGGTGGAGCTGCCTGGCATTAGCAGCAGATGACAATAATGCGTACATCGTGGGGATGGGTGCTGCCCGGCTGCTCTATTGCATTGCCTGTCTACTCCTTTGTGGAGAACAATATTGGTGACTGTAAATTAAATCTTACTGTACATCTTATTTTGAAACCTAATGGCAATAACATATGATAAAAACCGTGCTGTGAAATATTTTAGCAATATTACACCATGGCTGAACTCTGTAATAAGAATCCTGATGAATGTATTCTGTAGTTTGAAATCTAACAACAACATTATATCATACGAAAATCACTGATGTTGTTATGCAATAAGAAATGACATGACAAGTCTATTTGTAATTTAATAGCATTATGATTTAATAACATTCTGATAGTGCTGTGCAATGTGAAATGTGATTGACATGTAATTTTAAATGTACTGACATTATATCATGATTATCTAAAAATATATGCTGATGATTATATGCAAATGAAGAATGTTGTCCATAATATATCATGGTGAGTAGTACGATTCCTGGTGAACATGCGCTGTAACTTGAAACCTAATGGCGATATTATATTATGAGAAACCTGCTGATGGTGCTATGCAATAAGACATCTGATGACTGTACAACTTATTTTGGAATCTACTTTTGGTATTATACCTTATAAACACTGTGCTGTGCAATTAAATCTGATTGCTGCGCAATGTCATTTAAATCATAATGGCAGTATTATGTCATAAAAAAAAGTTGCTGATGGTGCAATGCATTTTGAAATCTGTCAGCAATATTATATCATGGTGTTGCTATGTATTATTATTCCAGATGAATGTACAATGTAATTTGAAACCTAATGTCAGTATCATAAGAAAGCTGCTGACGGTACCATCCAATAAGAAATCTCATCACTCTAGAATGTAATTTAAAACCTAATGATAGTATTGTATCATAAAAACCTACTGATGTTGCTATATCATAAGAAATCTGCGCTGTGTTAACAGGATAATACCTCTGACTTACTAAACATGTATCAACACATCAATATGTAAATAGATATGCATAGCTCTGTCTCCAAACTTAAAACTAACTAATTAGTAAACGTCTACTTTCAAATATAACATAACTAGAAGAAGCAACGTGGTACTATATTCTACAAGTGATGCATAAATCACTTAAATGTGGAAGCCTATTCATTTTTTTTTTCAGTAATATCACTGCAATTCCTTTTTCACAATTTCAGTTTAAATTGAACCAGTGAAATGTTTAGCTAATTTAAATTTGACAACTTTCAAAACTGTTTTGTGTGTTGCAGTAAGTGCAAAGCAGTGAATACAATAGATGTTTAAGTATACGTCTTAAAATTACTTCCTGTGAAATGTAATTAATAAAGTCTTAAATGGCACAAATCTAAAAAAGAAGCAAAGGAAACAGATTTTAGATTGTGATAAAACTGGCATAATCTGTTTATTTAATTCTTCTTCACAATAATGCAGAATAGTCAAAACCAAGTAGAAAATGTGTAAAACCTTTTTCATTTGAAGCTCTTTTCCTCATTGTTTTGTTTTATAGAACATAATGGATCACTGTAATGCTTATACAGTGGGGTTTTGTTTATTTATGTAGTAGATGATTAGCAATAAATCTGTATTTGAAGTAAAAATACATTAATGTAGCTTTTAAATGATACACTAGAAATATAGTTTTTAGACAATCCATCCCGTCATGTTCCAGGGGGAGGTAAATGAGCTGAGCAAGGGGGAGGTTGTGACAGGACAACTTTTCTGTTGTCTTGATAATGTTGTTTATCTATTTACAGTGGCTATTGTAGGCAAACCAATAGGCTACTGTGCAGATCCTGTTTTACCCCTGGATATAGGGATATAGAGTAGCCAACATAACCAACAATGCTAATTTCAAAGTCAGTTTTAACTTTCAGTTTTTAAAAGTACATCATTTTATCTTCAAATATTATTTGTTATTATTGCTAATTAGTAATTAAATTAACAAATGACAACTGCAATTCTAAATTTTTCCTTTGAGGCTAGAACGCAAAGTAATAAGCTGTTTTTTTTATTTCAACAAACACTGTGTACTGTAATTTCAATGTGCTTGTGATGTATGGTCCTTGCAGAACCTGAGAAGTGGATGAAGCTCTACACAGCCATTAGCTAACAATGTTTCAAGAGTACATAGATTATATATTAACTCTTTTAAAATAGTGAAATGTGAATCTTTTTGAGAGAAAAAAAAAAGTTTTGTGTGTTTTTCAATGACATTTGGTTTGATGAGTTATTGCAGTATTGATGAATTATATGTCCCATTAATTATAAAGTTTACCTAATATGACTTGAAGCAGAATCAGGATCTCTCGCCATCACGGTGCCAATAATTGTTCCCAATTCAATGTCTTCATGCACTTTAAACATATAGCTAGGTCGGCTAAACATGGGAGGCTCATCCGAATCTTCCACAGAAATCTTCACAGTAGCTGTATCTTTGAAGGGTCCAAGATAATAAAAATGTGGATCCATGTGAGTGTTGGCAGCTTCTACTTTTAAGGTGTACAGTCGTTTACTCTCATAGTCAAGTCTCTGTTTTGGATAAAGAAAAAAAAAAAATATAAATTATAATATAAAGTAGTTTAAATAACAAATCAGTACATAAAAAATACATTGCAAGCTCTGTCAGTTGTAGAAGCATTGTGTAGATAGGGACTTCCTGTGCAGTCACCTCCTACCTCAGGAAGCTGAGCAGAAGAAACCAAAATGGTAGACTCAACAGCAGCATAATTGCATACAATATTTAATATATCAGAGGTTGTGCTATTTTATTCCCATTCCAATTATAATTCCAACTGTATTTTCTCAAAATAGTATATTTTAATTATATGTCCACAGTGGTACTTTAAAACACACAATTTGCCATTGTTTAAATATTCATGACACTACTATGCAGGGAAAATGTCCCCACATATGAAACACAGCCTTAAAGGTACATTAAAAACATATTATTTTGGTGTTCCATTTTATTTTTCTTATTTTCAAATAAAGCTATTAAAGCAGAAAAATGAGCAATCGAAAGCTTTGCTGTCTTACTGCTAACAACATACCTATTCCTTTAAGCATGAATAATACTATATCTGTATACACTGATTAGACTTTATTGCAAGTCATGTCTAATGCATACTTTCAAAGATGATATGCTATTTATCATGCAGGTATGTAATATAATATAAGCCTCAATTTAACGTAATATGTGCTTCAATATCTTCTAATTTAACTTGTTGTTTCTATTATAATAAAAATCATAGAGAAAATATTTATTAGATGTATGATTTGCATTATAATATGATGTCAGCCTATATATCCAATATTAATAATTATATGTAAAAATGTGCTCAGTAGTCTCGTTAGTTCTCAAGCCTTACATTCCCATCTCTTCTTGCTTTTCTAAATCCTGGCTTGTCAGCATAGCATATAAACACACCTTGGAAACTAAAAACAGAGAACACACTCAGACCTCTGAATATCATTTCATGGTGACAGTTAAATATGTATTTGCATTTCTATAAATGCTTATGACAGAAAACTATTTAACTTATTGTAACCTTTAATAAAAATAAAATAGAATGGCTATTTCCAGTTTAATCTTGAGATTATAGCTTTCCAATTTAGAAAAACGATTACACAGGAGATATAGCAGAAAGCAACATCCCATAATAATATGTAATGAGGTTCCATCCGTGTACTCATTAGCCGATAAGAAAGTTTAAGGTGTAACTGCATGCGTTGCTCTCAAAACCCTGTGCATTTTGCTACCTCCCTTACAAACATGAGATTTATGTAAAATCCTTGAATCTCAGACTTAAGCCTTGAATATTCATAGGTATGCATTGTCAAAAGCACAATATATTACAATATATATACATGATGTCAACACATCTATAACTCTTACATTTTCGAGTGGCCAAGAGAATGAAAGATATTCTTGAAAACAGGTACATTTGTTTTGCAATATTGACTAAGATGCTTTAGAGGAGTGTATACTGAAGGCAAGCTTTATACAGCTGTGATTAAAACAGCTAACTCAATCAAACATACTTGAGGTCAAATTGTATATTCACACAGTATTAATTAATAGTCTAAAATAATTTATAACAAAAAAATAGCATTTCCCATTTTTCTTACACAAGAAAATGTTTTTCAGGTTCTTGGTTGTTGCATTTTTAATACATCAAATATCAGAATTTCACACCCACAAACAATGTATGTTAATTTGAGGAATATGTTAATTTAAAGCAGATATTTTAATTAGATATTTATTTATGTGAGACCCTAAATACCAAAAATCAAATCATTAAAATGCATTAAAAACAGTATTTGTGTTTGTATTTAGATCTAAAGGGAAATAATGTTAATGATATCCATTCATTCAGCTGCATTAGACTACAAATAAACCACGTACCAATGCCAGACCATAGATCATACATTTATATTACTAATCTTAAATTCATATTAATATGAACACTACAGTATGTGCATATATTCAAATCCTCAGTGAAAGTGTGGCTGTGCAAATATACCATTAGATAAATATAGGAATTTTCTCGCCAGTTTATGTTTTCAACATAGGTCAGGAGATAGAAATGCCATGGCAACACATGACTAATCTAACGTAAAAAGTCACTCTTTGACGGAGTGTTTTAGGTTACAGGCCATAGAGTAATTCAGATAGCATGGCTGAGGGAATGATCAAGATGGAATACGCTTGAGCAAGTGATCCCTGACTTCCAAGCAACAATTCTCACTGCTCTAGACTAAATTAATCAATGTTAGACTATTTAGGACACTATTGAACAAGTCCATTAGTTAAACCTACTACAGATATGATACAGCAACAGAGAAACAATATGTTAATACACAGTAAAAATCCAGAGAAGCCATTACAGCAAATTTGTAATTTAGTTAAATGATTTACTGTGTGGGAAAAGTGTGGTATTAAAAGTGTTCAAAAAAATATTGTTAAAACTGTAAAGGCAACAGCAGCAGGCAATTAGCAGGTATGTATTTATGAAAAAATCAGTTAGGCCCATGCCTAGGAAGATGAATTTAAAAAGCAGAATGTACTGTATATACTCGAGTATAAGCCGAGTTTTTCAGCCCTTTTTTTAAGGCAAAAATGGGCCCCTTGGCTTATACTCGAGTCACTCTCCCCCCTTGTCTCTCTAACCCCCCCGTGTCTCTCCACCCCCCCCCCCGTGTGTCTCTAACCCTCCCGTGTGTCTCTAAACCCCCGTGTGTCTCTACCCCCTGTGTGTCTCTCTACTTCCCCAGTGTCTCTTTCCCTCCCCCCTCCTCAACCTAAACCCCCCTCAACCCCCCTACTCCACCTAAACCCCCCAAAATACCTCCTCCTTCTCCCCTCACTTACCTGCTTGTGCTCCGGCCTCCGCTCCTTGACCCGGCGTCGGCGTGCATGTGACGTCACATGCGCGCTGCGTCATTAGCATATACCGGGTGCTGGCACCCGGTATATGCTAATGACGCGGCGCGCATGTGACATCACATGCGCGCCCGGTCAAGGAGCGGAGGCCCGAGCACAAGCAGGTAAGTGAGGGGAGAGGAGGGAGGTTGAGGAGGGGGTTGAGGACGAAGAGGGAGATTGAGGATGAGGAGGGAGGTTGAGGATGAGGAGGGAGGTTGAGGAGGGAGGTTGAGGATGAGGAGGGAGGTTAAGGATGAGGAGGGAGGTTGAGGAGTGGGGTTGAGGAGGGTGATAAGGGAGGGGGGAAGAGACACAGGGAAGGGAGAGGTTGGAAGAGACACAGGGAAGGGAGATGGGAGAAGAGACACAGGGAAGGGAGAGGGGAGAAGAGACACGGAGAGAGAGGGGGACACAGAGGGCACACGAGGGACACAGGGGGCAGCACATTTCCCACCCTTGGCTTATACTTGAGTCACTCATTTTACCAAGTATTTGGGGTAAAATGGGTGCCTCGGCTTATACTCATGTCGGCTTATACTCGAGTATATACGGTAACTATAAAACAGCTTTGCCTGTGAATACAAAAAAATCCCAATGGAGACTATTGAGAAGGAAACAATGAAAATTAACAAAGAGCAGGAAGAAGAGTAGAAGAGGATAAAATAGACATAGATGGGGACTATGTCAGAATTAATAACCCTAAAATATTTTAAGCCATGTATTAATTCCACAGTATAAGTAAGCAGAGTACATGCAGTTTAAGATAAATAGAAAATTAGGCAAGGACTTTAGCAAGAATAATATGGAGCTGAGAGAATACAATGGGTGCTGTGGAAGAGCTGTGCAGGATGGGTATGAAAAAAAAGTTAATGTTGGCTGGCTCTTGTGTTGTTCACTAGTGTATACAGTAGGGCACAAACACACACAGAAAAAAATTGTAAACATTCCCAAATATTGAAAGATATATGATTATCTTGACTAGTATTTCTAAAGCACAACATTAAGCGCTATTCTGTTAGAAGCTTGCAAATGCCTAAAACCCGTAATTTTTGATGTGGGTGTTTTTTCTTTCAATGTTTAGATGCATTCTATTGCTGCAAGCCCGCAAATTGCGTCCTTAAGCCTAAACTTTTAGTGGGTGCGATTAACAAGCCCATAAATTTGCAACTACATGACAGCACTAGAAAGCAATAGGAATCAACTTGTGGGAAAGGCCTTTCAAAACCTGTGCAACTAGTACCACTTTGACTGTGTTGTAGATGAACAAGTTCACATGCAGGTCTAGGAGTTGGTGGGTTGGAGATTATCAGAGAGAGAGAGAAAGAGCTGTACTGTAAGTTTTTTGCTGATTTCACTTATAATAATTTTTAACACTTAATTTACAACACACGTAATTACTGATAGCACATAACTCACATACACAGATTAATAACTACACATAGATATACATAGACTAGGCCATAACACATATACACCCCCTTCCATACACCTACACATATTATAATACACACATTCTTGTTTTACCTCAAATACATATACATGTACATTTTATATTCAGTTATCCTTATGTTATTTTTCATATGCGTAGGAGGGATAGAGGGGGAGAGTATGAGAGGAGGAGAGTGAGGGGAACACCATTATTGGAGGAGGAGATGAAGAGAGGAGAGGAGGAGAGTAACATCTGATTCTGTTTAGCAATCAACAAATAGATTCAGAGTGATTTACCATGCAATAAAAAACCCATGTATGGGTGTGCCCACTGCAGCATATGCAGATACAGACTCTGTATGACTACATATGCAGGGTCATGTACTAGCCTATCCTGGACCATTTCTCATCAGCATCTTAACAACTATTGCTGCAAAATGGTCACAGATCGGTCAGTCTCACACACTGCATAGCAGGTTCAGCAGAGCATGTACACTCATGAGCTGCAGTCAGAGACGACAGCAGGATGACATATGCTGACATGAGCCATGATCAACAAAGCTCATTATACAGAGCAATCTTTATCTGTGTGATACTGTGTTCTTCAACTCCAACTGCTGAGCCTCAAAATAGATCAACTATGCTCAAGCAGGGATATACCTAAAATGTGAACTATTGGTGGACCCTGAGAATTTACATGGTTACATAGTAATTAAGGTTGAAAAAAGACTTTCAGTCCATCAAGTTCAACCTTTTAAGATCTCCTCTGATCTGCAATATGCGGATTAGTTATTAATTAATTAGTTATTAATTAATTATTAATCAATTATTTAATTACTTATTTTTAATTTTATTTTTAATTTCAAATTATTAATTAATCCAGAGGAAGGCAAACAGAAAAAAAAATCCATGTGAAACTTACCAATTGTCTCAAAGGGAAAAAAAATTCTTCCTGACCCCAGATACTGGTGATCGGATTTCTCCCTGGATCAATAATTTCTCTCTAATTATCCAGGCTAACCCTGAATTCCCTTTTTAATTAGAAATAAATCCAGTCTCCTTTTAAAGTTATCTATCGAATCCACCTCCTCTGGTAGAGAATTCCACAGATTAACCACCCTTACTGTGAAGAACCCTTTTCTTTTTTTAAGCTGGAATCTTTTTACTTCTAACCTCAAGGGATGTACTCTTGTCAGTTGAAAACCTCTTGGCACAAAAAGCTCCCTTGACAAATCTTTATACTGATCCTGGATGTATTTATATAAGGTAATCATATCTCCTCTTAGACGCCTTTTTTCTAGAGAAAATAAGTTTAATTTGGTTAGTCTTTCTTCATAACTTAGCCCCTCCATTCCCCCTATTAGTTTTGTTGCCCTCCTCTGTACCTTTTCCAGCTCTAAAATGTCCTTTTTATGAAGTGGTGCCCAAAATTGTACTCCATATTCCAAATGAGGGTGTACTAGAGATTTGTACAGTGGCAGAATTATATTTGCTTCCCTTGCTTCTTTACCCTTCTAAATACATGCTAATATTGTATTTGCCTGTGCAGCTGAAGTTGAAGTGACCCTGATGTCAGGTATTCAGAAACACACAGCAACCAATAATTCATATAATAATATTAACTCATACACTTTTTTGTCAGATTCAGTACCCAGGAGGGCCAGCCCTACCACAGAGCCATAGGCGAAGCGTCACCTCCACCTGAGGTGGATCCTGATTATGGAGATGTTCAAGGTGATCCATGGCAAGGATTTAGAGAGGAATCACTAACTGGATGAGAGGGCCAGGGACATCGTCAGGAAGCGGGTTATAGTGAGGTTCAGTATGAGAGAAGTCAGCCACTGTCCGACCCTTATGAATTGGAGCCAGAAACAACCACCACTGCTACCTCTACCTACTACCATCTACTGGAACCAGGAACAACCACCACCTCCACACTCCTCCAATGTACTGGAGCAAGGAACAACACGGCCTACTACCACCTGTGCCACTCACAATGCTGGCTCCTCAGGACCTTTCCACTCCACCACCTACACCGCTGCCACCTCCTCCCCCTTTTTGAAATGCCTGGTCCATCCAAGGACAAACCTCCAACACCCCCAAGAGTCAATATTGATGATGTTTTTCAATTTCTGCAAGAAGACAGACCAAAATATACTGGGTGACCTGTCTGACGAAAATTCTTTAATTAATGAAAGGATGGACAAGCATTCAGATAACCTCACAGCACTGGATAACAGCAACATTATGATATATGGTGAGATAAGGAGGCACAAATTAAAGATGGCGAGGTATGTAGCCAAAATAATTATGACAGGGAAGTCCAGAGAGTGCTTATGAAATATCCCATTGAAGTCTCATACCTCTTCAAACTTTGGTACCTCAGTCACTACCACCATCTGAACCTCAGCCTATGCCATCCTCATCTCACCATATGCCTCCAACTTCAACTGATACGCAGCGAAGACTGAAGGATATACCACTCCATCTAATTCTAATAGCTGATACAAACCCATGACAGTAGGACATATCGGTCCCTCCAACACCCCCTCAGCATTGTAGAGGGAGAAGGTGTGGTGGCATGGAGGGTGGGGGCCCTGTGCTTAGAAAGAGGAGGAAATAGGAACTGCATCAAATATTTTCACCTTGTCATCAACTACTCTTGTCTGGCTCTGGAGTAGAGGTTCATGGTCTATGTGGTAGACATTTATTGAAACCATGTGGCTACCAAGCATCACACAGACCATGTATGGTTATGTTTAACATTTCACCAACTGATGGAATGCTGTTGAAAAGAGATGGTGGAGTCACTATTATATCTGTTATCTCATTTACTGAATTTTGTTTTTATTTCATATTAGGCAAATCTCACATCCATTAAGGCCTGTTTGTCAACTTCAAGCAGTGCATACAAAGTAAGTAAACTATAAACCCAGTGCCTATCAGGTATTAGATCACAGACATTCTCCCCAGCAGAATGATCGTAAATGCCATATCTAGCTACATATATCATCTAAAAAAGCATGACTGTTGTTATCTTCAAACATATCAATACTGTCATGGCTGTTGATTTGTTGGATGTACAATATTACCACCGGCCACCCCTCCCAATTTAGAGAAAGTCAAAAAGCAATGGGGTAAATGTGATTAGCAGATGCACTCTGCCAAGGGAAAAAGGCCTTAGGGAATCCAGCTACACCGCACTGATGAGGCCCAATGAAGGCCAAAACGTGTGGGGTTTGCTATTTCTCAATTTCAGGGTAGCATTGCCTGGTATTTCTGGGCTGGATCATTCTAGTGAGTGGGACCAGAGTAGTACAGGATATTTCTCCATGTGAGAGCTAAAAGAGGTTGTCTCAGAGTCAGTTATCATGTCTATAGAACTAACATATTATGGTTAGTTCGTTCTCTGTTGTGTTGTTGTTGTTACATTTAAGTGTGTTTACATTTACACATTGTCCAATAGAATAGGGCCCATTGTTAGGATAAATTAATGTCTGATTGGTTTGCTCATAGGTATAGATAAATAATTAGGGTAACAAATTACAAAGCATGTGTGTCAGATTGCATTAGAATTCATATACCTACAGTATGTAGAAGGAGGAAGTTAAGAAGACAACAGGCATAATTGGTAATAAAAGGTAATCAGTGGAGCTTTGTTGCCTAGTTTAGCATGAATTAGATGTTGATCTGCTAATTGTTTGTTTTTATTTGGTTATTTTTATAGCAAGATGTACTGTAGACATGTCTATAATTAGCCAAAATACAAGATCCCAATAACCCAAAGGTATTGAAGTAAACAAAATATTTATTTTTCACTGGTTGATTAAGAACTTTAAAATATGTATATGTTTTGTAAACAATAAACATTTAAAATACATCAACAGGAACACCAATGGTCTTTATTTAATTTAAATATATTCATACCACATATATAGGCCCTCATTCAATTGTGATTTGGCCAATTGAATAAGGGTTAGTTAGTGAAAACCTTGCTTTTGTATAGATGCTTACTAACTAAAAACTTCTTTAAAAAAATATGTTATGTGCCATAGTATTTAGGAGGTAGAGTGAATCAGATTAAATAAAGCACAGTACTGGACATCAAAATGTCTGTAAAAGCCAAAAATCAAATAAAAATGCAATTTTTGACAGAATGGGAAAAAGTAGGTCAAAACTGTGCTATTAAATCCTTACTTTTATATCCAACTGAGCTTCAACACTTCTCTAGATAATTCCTTCCTTCTTGCAAGTCCTCATTACTATTTCCTACAAAAAAAGTCTGATTGGCTACATATTTCCATTCAAGAAGGCAAGTGCATTATTTCCTATGTATTAAGTACTAAGTTGCAATAATGAGGCATAAACTCTGTAATGTGCATCAGTGTTTACAATATCCTTTATTTCGTATATGAAAAATTGCCCTCAAATCCTTTCACAGCCATCACAATCACAGCGATACTTTAGTAAGTAACCTTTGCTAACACAGCCTCTGTGACAACTTAGTAAACACAAAATGAATTTTCTCTACTTTTATAAAAGTTGTATCATGACTTGTTGTTATTATGTAGTGATTCTACTCTTCTTTCAACTGGAAGCATGATATATTTTTTACACAGTCTTGATGCAGTATCCCAAAAAAAAATAGAATGTGTATTCTCACAGAACATCAGTTGTATAAGCACTTAAGTGTCTTTAAAATGACTCAGTATACCATATAGGGATAATATCACCACAGCTAAAACTTTTACTACATTTTAACTTTCCACAGCACTGTTGTGGAGTGCCTTAAAGGTCACTTAATTCAGCACAATTTGGTCCACATCCCTGTAAAGATCTCCTAAAAATATGTTTTTGAATGTTTGAAATGCGTGCATTTTTCACTGAGAAATGACATTAAATAAAATCTGTTTATATATATATGTGAAAGCCTTACCACAGCCTGCTCCACATTTGAGACAAGGGGGCTTGGTCCTGCTTCAATACTACAACCAATCATGTTGCAGGGGTGTGTCTGCCATTCAAGACAATAGTAAGGTTTTTGTTATACTGTTTTTATTTCCAGTTTGAAGGGAAAATTGTGCTTCTTCAGAATTTGACAATATGTCTGCCAAATAAAAATTGCAAGCAACCAAACTGTCAAATTTTGTGACATAGTTATTCATTTATTTTCCGTCCTTAAAAAGCATTTGCATCAGGTCTCATCTCTTGTACATACTTAAAAGTGTTCTGTCTGTTGTGTCAAAGATAATAATAAAAATGATTTATTTAGTTTATTATCTTCTTAATGGTCTATTTGTAGAAATTGGACTATTTGTTTAGTTCTTCATTACAGTATCATGTGACACCCAGGCTTGTTTGTAAAGTCTGACAAAAATAAAGAAAAGTTACAGGCACATGTACATAGACACATTCAGGTTTCTGCAACCGCGTGCCCCGGATACTACACCTTATTTCTGTTTGCTTTGTGCCCACCCTAGGATTAACATGCACACACATATAAATGCAAAAGTGTCAGTGTATTTTTGTATATATACAGTATGTCAGAAAGTGTCAAATACACACACAGACATAAATGTCACTGCATTTATACATGTTTATGCATGAGCACACAACTAGTCCTGACAAAAAAAGAGTGTTATCACAAATGGTTATGCCATGGAAATGCATTTTGTGCATCCAGCAAAGTCTTACATTTATAAATATCACCTTCACTTCTGTATATTGAAATGCTGTCTCTGTGCATATATTTTATGTTAATGCTCACATGGATGTGCGTCTGGTATTCTTACTGATTGGCATTTACTAACAAACAAAGAGCCTCATTCAATTGAGGCATCAGGAGATCTGGGCTTCGGAAATGGAGGCCGTAAGTTATTTTGCTATTCAATTGCCGGCACTGATCACGTTACGGGCTCCGGCTTCTGATTCCTTGCGATGGCTAACATCTCAAGTTAAGGCCCCTCCAAGCCTTTGATCTCTCACGGTCGCTAGAGTTACAATCGATAAAATCGCAAACCACAATTCAATTGCTCAGAGTCCCCCTCGCTAACCACCCCTCCAAGGTCACAAATGGCAAAAGTCGGTCCACAAGATACCGGTTCCAAGTAGGACTCTAAAAGGGCTTAAAGACCGGAGCCCTTTAAATGCTAATACAAATTCAATAATGCACTGTAAATGATGGGGAAAGCGATGAAAGACATTATAATTAATTGCAAAACAGTCACAAGCCTGCAAATCGGCAATCAAAAATCATTTATTTTTATGATTCAATTCTGGGTTATATCGATATCGGGAATCAATAAGTTAATACATATCAGGCCACCCATATGGACTAGAACATTATTGGCATTCAGTTTTATTATTTTGTACATTGCAGGTTTGCGTGTCCAATTGCATATCGGACCCCGAATCGCAAGTTGATTTGCATGTCACCTCCATGTTTTATGGGCTTCATGATGGCGTGCTCCTTTTCTATTGGCTGTTTCAGTTACGGCCTTGCTTAATTGATCATGTTCAAGCTCACAAATTCTACATACAATGGCATGGTTTACGAATTGCGCTATCGGGCAGGGACTTGCGGTCTTGTCCAATTGAATAGAACTGTAAGTCTAAGATGCAGCAGGCCTGCAGACTTACAGCCTACATACCGCGACTTGCGGGCTTAAAAGTTAATGAGGCACAAAGTGTTAGTTGTATAGTCTTTTTCCACATGACATGTCATTTCCAGTACATGATTTCTGATAATAGGAACTGATAAGATTATCTTTAAAAATAATTGTGGGATTTTACCTTTTAAATATAAGCTCTAAGAGCCGAGACCTCTACTCTTTTGTTATCAGCATGTGTTACTATACTGTTATGTGCCACATACTATCAGCCTCATTTAATTTAGCAATTGTAAGTAACTGTAGTCCGTAAGTGAGGCCGTAAGTTAATTTGCTATACAATTGGCATTTTTTTTAATGCTCCAAATGGGTTACGGCCTTGAAAACTTTGCAATTGTTAAACCCAGAACTTACAGCCTCCCAAAGCCTTTGATCTTTTATAGCCGCAAGAGTTACGATCGATAAAATCTCGAATCGCTATTCAATTGCAAAAATCGTTCAAGACCGCACCCACTGTAAAGCCTGCAAACGGCAAATGGCGGCCCAAATCTTAAGGGTTCCAAACAGGACCGGCAAAGGGTTTACAGACTAGTTGGGAACACTTCAAAACAAAATAATACTAATGCACTTTAAAACAAGGGGAAAGCAATGGAAGATATTACAATTACTTGCACAACAACTCCCAACTATCACATTGTTTAAAAAATAAAATGTTATTTTTCTAATTTGTTGTAATGGTCATGCATATGCCAATATGAAAATGTGGGCCCTAAAAATACAAAGATCATCTTATATACAGCTCACTCATCACATCTACATTGTGAAAACAAACAATGGCCAAATTACACCACCACATGGCATATATCACGTACCATGGGAACATTTTACATTTGGTTGTTGAGTTCCTCTGTTGTGACCAACTCTCTGTGACCCTATGGACTACAGCACACTTACTTATGTCTCTGTCTGTGCGCATCCACAAAGTTTTCATGAAAAACATACTGGAGTGGGTTGCCTGTTCCTTCTCCAGTGGACTGTGATTTCTGACCTCTCTGCTATGAACTGCCCACCTACAGTGGCTCTATATGGGATAGCTCACAGCTTCATTGAGGTACACAACCCCCCTCACCACCACCAGTTAGCAATCCAGAAGGGGACCAGGGGAACATACACCACACTAATCTACTCTAGCCCATCCAACAAGGAGGCAGCGGCACATGCAGTGTCGGTGGTGGAGGCATGGGGGGAGCAGAGGAGGGGCCCTTCTGCGGGTAGACGGGGGATGCCTCTGGGGTGGAGGAGGCGGGTCTGGGGACGAGAGCGCATCTCATGGCGTCTGCAGTCACTTGCTGGAATGTGCTCTGGTCCGCCCCCATCCTGAGCAGCCCGGCTAGGAACGATTCAGTCATTAGGTGGTGCCTCCACTCCTCCCTATTGTGCCTGGCCAGTCTGCGCATGAGCTCCGCATGATTGGAGGAGATGCTGGCCTGGATCCCCCAGAGACACTCCATCTGCTGCCGCATGAGGGCCAGCATCTCCACCTGAGCAGCCTTGCTTGTGTTTTGGGCATGGAGGGTCCTAGGATAGTGGAGTCAAATCCCAGCGGTGTGGATGGGGGTCCTGTTGGTGACCCCACTAACCAGATTACATCCTCCTCCTCTAAACCAGGATCCTCGTCAACCTGTGCCGGTTCCCAGTGGACGGGGCATTGCTCCTCCACTCCCTGCTCCGATGGAGCTGAATCTCACCGCCTCTGGCTCACCACTGGACCCAGACCTCCTTGATGCTGAATGATAGAAAAGAAAGGTATATGTTATTAGTTTGATGAATATACATTGATTTGTGTTCATTCCTAACTATCTGACATCTAGGCATGAACCTGGATGATTCTTGCAATTGCAACTCAGATTAGCTATCATTTGCTAAATGTGATCTATTCTTTGGTTCTTGGTCTTGATTGGTTTTGGCTCCCAACGCTATCTTGATTCCGGCTGTGGTCTGTAACTGCATATGCAGCAGTGGGCACACCAATACATGGACTCTCTATTGGTTGATTACTCTTCTTGTGCCTAGGAATGACAGTGATTTGTCAGCTTCATGGATTTAATGATGCATCCATCTATCTCTTGTTAATTCCAGGAGCTGACATGTCAGTGTCCTTGTTGGTCATCATCTACATGTGTAGTGTGTGTGATGTACATGTGGTGGCATGTTGGTGTATGTAATATTCACCTGACATGGAGGCTGGGTCCTGCTGGGCCACCAGGCCTGAAGCTCCAGCGGCAGGCACCTGGCTGAGAAGGTCCTTGGCCACCCTCAACCACTCGTTGTAGCACACAGTCACTTTGGGGCCACCACTTGGTGCTGCAGCTTGCTTGTCCTCCTTGGCCATCGTCCTTCTCAATTTGGCCCTGATGTCATCAAAACAGTGCTTGACGGACCTCACATCCCTATGTGCTGTGCCCACTGGTGTTACCTCAGCCGCTACCTCCTTCCATGCCCGGGTCCTTGGCCCTGGCCTGACTTCACTGCCCCCTGCAAGGATCATGGGGCGGCCATGGATGGCACCAAGGAGGACCACATTCTCCTGGAGCATGTCATTCAGGGCCCTGTGCTTGCCTTAGCATTTTGCCCTATGGATTGTGGACAGGAATCCTTGCCTCCCTGACCTGTCTCTGAGGCCTGTCACTCCCCCAAACTACTACCCCCCATGGGATCAGGCCCCTCCCACTCTGACCCTGGTCTACATGTGCCTGTTGCTAGAGTCGTCCTGCCACCACTTACCTCCTCCTCTACACTCTCCTCCTCCACCTCCTCCACCACAACTTCCACCACCTCCTCCTCCTCTCCTCCACCACTTCCAACCTTCCCCTCCTCTCCTCCACCACTCCTCACCTCCTCCTCCTCCTCTCCTCCACCAGTCCCCAGGGCTACCTCTCTCTCCTCCTCCCCTCTCATCATCTCCTCCTCCCCGCCTCTCCTCTCACCTCCTCTCTCCTCCCTCCATTACGATCCCCCCCAAAATATAAGGATAAATAAAAATAAGTGTTTCTGTATATATATATATATATATATATATATATATATATATATATATAAATATATATGAAGTAAAAAAATAAATGTGTGTATTATGTGTATTTTTTTAACTGTTATGAGATGTGGTATGTGGGATGAGATGGGAGTGTGTGTGTAAGGAGTGACCTAGCTCTATGTGTATCTATGTGTGTTCTTTAATTTATGTGTATTGCTATTATATGTAATCTGTAAATATGTGTAATGATTATGTGTAAAATCATAATTAGTTAAATAGAAATAAACAAAACCGCAATATACTGCTCTCACTAATCGCCTACTCTCTCACTCTCAGTGAAAAACCTCCAGCTCCGGTACCTGAGTGCTACTTCGGAAGAAAATACAACACAGTCAACGCATGGGCGGGTGGAACTTAACTGTATAATCTCCTTCTGTTAATCATCTGCGGCTAAACCGCTTACTATTGGGTGAGAGGCCTGTGTCGCACTACGTTATACCGTGATTGGATCGTAACAGTTTGTGGCTGCGGGAGGGGTTTATGGGCTTGTGGCCTCAGCCAGTAACTTGCTCAATTGAATAGCTCTCGAATCGGAGACAAGCGGGAACCTGCAGCACCATTGTACATAGTGCTACTTAAAATGTTGGCTCCTTATAAAGATTAGTAATAGTAATAATAATAATACTAATAACAATATAAGAATAATTGTAACATTTATGTTAATAATATTAATTAGTAATCACAAATATATATCTTTATAACTTGAAATCCTACATTCCAGTCAGCCACCATGATATTACATTGATATCAGTTTTATTTTATCATTTTAATTATTTTACTTTCACACTTAATCTGTAGATTACCTACTACATATATCATGGCTAACTGTTAAAACACTACAAAATACATGACCCATGCATGATCCATTGAGGCTAGGGTGATAAATAAAGGACACAACGACTGAAATTGGGAGAACAACGGGCCACAGCTTTATTATAACAATTGTAAACAACAACACTTAACTTTATTTACATGAACTATTTTAACCTTTTACATGGGGAGGAGCCTGGCCACGGACAGTAACCTCACGCTTTGAGCCCTGCCCAAAGCCCCAATGCTTATCTTAAGCACGCCCTGTGAGGTAGGGCCAACGCCCCCTTAGGCCAGTGGGCCGGGCAACTCACCTCCCGCCAAGCCCTAAATTATCAAAATACAACATTTATTGCCCCTTCTCCAAAATTCCTTAAATACAAAAACCATCCTCTTTTTTTTTTTTTTTATATAATAATTACATCTTACATTTTTACAACCAAATTAACAGGGTGGGTGGGTGGTATTTCAGTCGGGAGACCGCGAAACGCGGATGACCGACACGCCCCCGACGCAGCTGTTTGGCTGACAGGCCTCACAGGCTCCGCTGGGTCACGCAACGCTACGTGCGGACCCAGGAAGCCTGTGCAGCCTCCGTGTCATACAAAGCACACAGAATTTAAGATACTTAATAAGGGGTATTACAAACTATGATTTGATATAACAGAATTTAGAATGTAGGAGAGAAAAATTATTTAATTATGATTACTTTTTCATATAATGAGAAAATGTGATCCAAAATGTATTGAAAAGAAACTAAACTAATATATATTTAATTTTCCTATGTTTATTGAGTAGTGTGTGTGCTTACAGTACAATAGCTCAGGTGGTGCCTAGAAGGATAGAAAATGTGTAAAGCTAATCAATACATGTTCAATAGCTGGAACATTCACTTTTAAATGCCTATTATACTTCGCTATAAAAGCTTTACATAATTGATCACAGTAAATTGATCCCCTTAACATTCTAAAATTAACCAAATGCAGTTATTTGAAGTTAAAAGTAGAATTTTATAGTAAACTTGGTATGTGCATAAAGCACAATTCTAACTATATGTGTTTAACTGTAATATTCTATAGTGTTAATGTATTAAATACAGTATACTCCCCGTTATCCGGCACCCGCGGGTACTCCCTATTGCCGGATAAGTGTTGTATCCGGTTAACCCGAAAAAAAGGATCTAAACGACTCTTAAACCCCTCGAAATAGCTCAAAATGCCTTTTGCCCATAAAAAACAAAAAGTTTAGAACTGCTGGATAATGCCAGATAATTGGAATTTTATTGCAAATAGGGAATTTATGCAGGTTCCGGTTGCTTGAGAGTCCCGGTTGGTTGAATGCTGGATAACAGGGATTTTACTGTATTTTGCAAATGTAGAAATTGTATATAAACTCCAAAAATGAAGTATGATTTAACAGCTTTTTCACATGAGAGGTCATTTATTGTTATGTATCAAAATGTGAAGTTAAAGTTGTATGTGATATACAGAGAAAATGATAATTGAATTTTACCCTTTAGACTTGGCACTTTTGTGATTAATATGTGGCTTAAGGGGGGTGCCATATCATTTAACATGTATCTGTATCACTCTGTGGCTATGGTTGGAAAATGTTGAACTTACAATAAATACAATAAACCCCATACTGCATTATAGAGAATCATTTAAAGGACCACTGTGGTGAATTATTTTCCGTTTTTTTTTTTTTTTTAATAACTACAATTGGTAAAATGTGTTTTCAATGCTGTTTCAGGCTCTTATTTTCTCAGGAGGGTGTGTCCTTGTAAACTAATGACCACTCCTTTAGATCTTTCTCTTTATTCAAATGTTCCTCCCACCTCAGGAAGAAGATAAGGGAACCAAAATGGTAGATTCCACAGCAGCATAATTGCATAATTTTCTTTTAATGTTAAAAACATTTGCCTATAAAATGATGATAGATTCTGGTAGATCAAGCAGAAGTGTTTGTTTATTTTAATGTATATACAGACACTTCACGGAGAAAGTTGCTTACAGAGATGTCTACCATAACACTCCATATAATGGGGTGTATTTGCAAAATGATGGACTATACCCACATCTTGTGAAAGTAGCTACACTATATCAAACACTCATTTACTAGGTGAAAAAAATGTTTAAACTAAAAAATATATATATTTTACGTTTAGTTTTAAAGAGGACATAGAACACAATTCTTTTTTTCATGATTTCAAAAGAACATACTCCAGACATTACTAATGGTGTGTTTTCTTAATATAAAAATAGTAAGTAAAACCTGTTTAAACTTAATTGAATGGACAGGAAGTGCACAGAGCATATGTATGTCTGTAGAATTCAATAGAAGAAAGTATGGCCCAGACATCCATATTACTGCTTGTTGGCTGACAGGTCCACGTCTCAAGATCATTTAAACATAGAGAGCATTATTTGAAAAAATAAATTACAAAGTCTTACATTATAAAATAACCTATTTCAGGTGCAAAACAGAAACATGATTTCAATTAATTTATCTTTTTCATGACACAATATGCAAATTAATGTCATGTTATTGTGTATATATATACAGTATATATAAACATCCAACATCCACAAAGCTTGAAATCAGATGTCAAAATAGTTAATTCTATAAGAATGAATTATTATATATAAATCGCTTAATATAAAACATAACATTTATTAATTCACTTGAAAGTATGCAGAGTAAACCATATTCCAGCATTTTAAAAGATGGAGGTTAATGTCAGATGAGGCAGATGAGAGGCTTAAAAAATGGAAGACCCAATCAGCGCCTTACCCCTAATAAATTATATCTCCCAATATGATGAAACGTGTTGGACAAACATTAATAAAGGGACATGAAAGATTTCTGGATTTCACCAGGAATATACTGAACTTATCTACTTTTATGTATTTTTTGTATTAGGAAGTACTTAAAAGCTCTGCTTTTGCTGCCTAAATTCATACAATTTGTACCTGTTAGGTCTGCCCCCTGTAGCTCATTCAGCGCATGAATAAACAGACTGAGAAGTGCAGTGTTTATACTTAGCCTGACAGTTACCTCTCTCAAGCAGCATGTAACAGAATTTTTCCACTGATTGGTTAATATGAGACACTGCACAGCCTGCACTGCAGACACATAGGTATATTATATTCCTAGTTAAATCTAGAATATATATATATATATATATATATATATATATATATATATATATATATATAGTAAATAAATAGTACATTTGTGTTCACATTTGGATGAGTCCTCAATGCAATTCTATCTTTAATCCAATATCCCTTTATATATGCCTTTTTTTTAGCACAGGATGATTTACGCATGAGTTAGGAGACCTACCCATGAGCTGTCACTTAAATGGATCTCATCAGTGTGTTCCTGGTACCTAACTTGTGCTACAGCCTATATTTGGATAGTTTTTATGTATAAAACATGAAGACAAAGTATGTTAGAAGCGATTGCTTCCATTTTTTTGTTTGGCACAAAATAAAATCATAAACTACGAGTGGGAATGTTCATGAGTTTGCCCATGCACATTTGTGTCCTATTATTAAACTGTCCCCAAACTGTATTTGTATTCTTGTGATTTAGATTCCACTGTATAATAATCATATTTTCTAATCTAATGTTGCACAGACCAAGGAATAGATACTGAACACATAAACAACCTTTCTAAATTCTGACTTTAATCTAGAATTCTAAAGGTAAGTTCAGCAAAACTAGTTTTATTCCACACTGTGTCTTTTGCACATCATGATGTATTGTGCTTTATGTATGGTTTGTCTCCTGTGATTCATCTTCACCTTTTTAATGAATTTTCAGTCTGTATTTTCTGGTTTGGGAATTCAGTGCTCATAAATTTTCAAATCTGTGTTTAAAAGCAGAGCCTGTGGGACTAGATGTTCTCTTGCTGTTGTTGACTTCTCTCTGAGGTGTTAAATTAGGCACAGAAAATGCTTTGTGATAATTTATTGTTGCCTTCTCATTAGAATGACAGTTTTCCTTTGTTAGATTCTATTCTACTTCAAGCTGCTCGCTGTTGCAAAGTTAGTGCTAATTTTCATGCAATTCAATTTCCTTATTGTTGAGAATGAATGCTAAAAATTATGATCTTGGCCTTTCGTTTAGTTCATGATCAATGGGCCCATTTGCACAGTTATACCTATGTTACATAGACTATAAATACAAGGAGGAATTGTTTATTGCTATACATTCAAAGTACAATGCCCCAGCTTCATGGTGGTACAGAAAACATTTATTATATTACAGCTAAAATATCAAAATATGCACAAATTGCTAATGAAATGATTCTGTATGTGAAAAAGGTTAGGGGTATTCAATACATGTTCCTGCATGTGCCAGGATGTCTGCATTTGTTTAAGCTTGGCTGCCTCATTCATTTTGCTTTTTATACCTCTCTAAGAAATGAGCCACATTAAATTCCAAGCCAGTAATTCCAACATGAAGCTCGTAACAGCTGCAGGCTTGAAATTTGCCAGAGTTACAGTGCTATTAAATTAGAAAGGCTGCAAGCTAGGAGCTGGAGACGCAAAACCAGTTGTCGGCCGTTGGATTTGCGGGCTAGAACGTAATCAATTAAGCAAGCCTGTAGTTATGGGTTGAGATGGAGCCAATGGAAACAGAAATCGTAAGCATTGCGTTACAAGAAAATGGATTTTAAAGTCTTACGGGGTTCAATTACTAGCTACAAGCGAACCCACATTCCAGTTAAAGTGCAATATTAATAAAGCCGCAAATATGATATGCGAGTTACAGTAAGTTGACACTAAGTTGTGCAAGATAATTAAAATGGATAATGATGTACTTTCCCTCCAAAGGGATTTTTCAAAAATTTGAAAAATGGGCAACTAAATGGCAGATTAGATTTAATACGAATAAATGTAAAGTTATGCATCTGGGAAGGAAAAATAGCCATGCAATTTATTATCTTAATGGAGCAAATATCAGATATTGAAAGGGATTTGGGAGTGCTTGTGGACAACCACCTAGGTAACAGAGCTCAAAGCCAAGCAGCAGCTGCAAAGGCAAATAAAATATTAGCATGTATTAAAAAGGGTATAGAAGCCAGGAAAGCAAATATAATCCGGCAACTATACAAATCCCTAGTGGAATATGGAGTACAATTTTGGGCACCATTATATAAAAATGACATTTTAGAGCTGGTAAAAGTACAGAGAAGGGCAACAAAACTAATATGGGGAATAGAGGGGCTAAGTTATGAAGAAAGACTAAACAAATTAAACTTATTTTCTCTAGAAAAAATTATTCCCTTTTATAAACATATTCAGGGTCAATACAAGGCTTTGTCAAGTGAACTTTTTGTGCCAAGAGGTTATCAACTGACAAGGGTACATCCTTTGAGATTAGAAGTAAAAAGATTTCACCTTAAAGAAAGAAAAGGTTCTTCAGAGTAAGGGTGGTTAATCTGTGGAATTCTCCACCAAAGGAGGTGGTGACAGCGGATTCGATAGATAACTTTAAAAAGGGATTGGATATATTTTTAAATAAGAAGGGCTATCCTGGATAATTAGAGAGGGAGTATTGATCCAGGGAGGAATCAGACATCCAGTATATGGATTCAGGAAGGTATTTTTTATTTTGTTCCCCTTTTGAGACAACTGGCAACGTTCCACTTGGATTTTTTTTCTGTTTGCCTTCCTTTGGATCAATTAATAATTAATCTGCATATTATAGATCAGAGGAGATCTAAAAAGGTTGAACTTGATAGACTAAAAATATTGTTTAACCTCAATTACTATGTAACTATGTATGCAACAGTATATGTATTAACACCTTGATTGCCGGGATTGATATAACACAAACAATATACATGAAATTAAGTATTTTTCCGAGCAGGTTTGGGTGCTTGAGAATGTTGTGCTATTAATTCTAAGACCTAACATCACTAACCCTTTTGATATTAGTACAGTAGTGTGTTTTAATTTGCATTACAAGTATCTACATATTGCACTTTATCCCCACTTGTGGGTCTTCTTGAGCACACTTTGTGCTTTAAACTCCATTTGTGTGTTACAGGCTTGCTTGCGAGTGAATTTGTTGCAATTAAATTGTTAAATTGAAACCGTAGCGGTTACGGGCTTGACAGATCAAAGAATTTACGGCTGCGAAGTACAACATTGCTCAACACGTAGGCTTTTTTAGGCTTAACCCGCAAGTCGTCTGAGGGCTGCGTTACAGGGCTAATTTAATAGCAGAAAAGCCCTAAGATCCATGTTACGGGCTACGTTTTAACGCGTAGCCCAAATTTAATATGGCTCCATATTCATAAATAAAGTATTAGTTTAATAAATCCAGTAAGACAACTGGGCTTTGGTGGAGCTATATAAATGACATTTGAATATTTGAGTATTAAACCCTTATGCAATGCCACTATAAATATACTATACTGTTAAAGGGCCAGTTAATTCAGCACAACTTGGAACACACCACTGTAATGTACTCCTGAAAATATGTTGAAATATTTTTGAATTTTTGAAGTTCTGATCACATGAGAATAAGGCATGCTCCCAAAGAGACTGTCAGCAAGAACCCTTCCCAAATTCATCTGTGCAGGGAAATGACTGCTAGAAACTCCCAAACATGTTATTTGTGGGTTAACTGATGGCTGATTACATTCTTGAAAGAGACTAAAACCATCATTATTTCTGTTCACAGAGCTTGGAACGGCCGTTGTCGGCAGATGCTGTAAATCATGGGGCAGTCTGCAGTGTGTCTGTAAACTAACCTAAGACTGCAAATTTTTAACTAATCTTAGTTCAATAAAAAAAAAACAGTAGATCACTTTAACATAGAATCTTGTGCTTTTCACACAATGAATATCACCTATAGTGAGGTAAATGGTCCATTAACATATATATAACATGTGTAATATTTTCATATTACAACTTGTGCAAATGTTGATAACCAATTATTTAGCTATGATATTATTAAAAGTAAATATAATGGTATAATTAATATATTTATAGATTGATAGATAGATAGATTATATCTATTTTAAGTTACAAACAAAGCAAAATGCCATGGTCCTTGTTTGGCCAAGCATTTTATTTACTTATTATGCCTTTAGTTTGTTCGTTATTATTATTATTAACAGACAAAAATCATTTTGGCAGTGTTTTAATATACCATCAGAGCATATTTCTGATTTATAAAGAATACATGCTGCTATTTACACAATCACACTACTTATACATAACCCTCTCGAAGTTGTTGAAGCACCACAAAAGGTATAGACGTAACATATCATCACTCTCCTGTTGAACGCATTAGCATCATGCATGCAGACAAATCTATATCTATGGATTTAGCTAATTTAAATTGCAGCTAGCAGTATTTATTGCAATGGGTTTAATAAGATGACATCCTCATAAATGTCATACCTTTCTCACAATGATGACTCCTTCTTGCGTATTTTTTTCAGTCGCAATATCAAACACTCCCATTTCATCAC
Source organism: Discoglossus pictus (assembly GCA_027410445.1). Taxonomy (NCBI): domain Eukaryota; kingdom Metazoa; phylum Chordata; class Amphibia; order Anura; family Alytidae; genus Discoglossus; species Discoglossus pictus. The sequence goes on along the minus strand of CM050166.1, from coordinate 199,193,219 downwards.
CATCTAAAATTCTGTATTCTACTTCAGCATTTTTGCCAATATCAGCATCCATTGCCTTGATACGACCAATTGTTGAGCCAATAGGAACGGCTTCTGGGGAGCTTAGGTGGTAGGAATCTATAGAAAGGGTACAGTAAATAGAACACTGTCAATATAATACAATAAATAGTTCAATGTTTGTGCTACGGGCAATATCATCCAAACAAAGATACTCATTGCAAAGCACATAGGCAAGTTAAAAGAAAGAGCACAATAGTTTCTGTAACATATTATAACTGTACAGTGGTATAATCACAATTATTATTATTATTACAGTATTATACTTTATTATTATTACCACATATTAGCTTTTTTATTGTTAGTGGTCCACTGGAGAAGGAACTGGCAACCCACTCCAGTAACTTTGTTAAGAAAATTCTATGGACAGACAGCAACCAAAAACATAATGATATAACCCTGGCAAATGAGCCCTTCAGGTCAGAAGGTGCATACCACATTACTGAGGAAGAGCAGAGGGCGAGTACGAGCAGCACCACATCTAATGAAGTGATTGGGCAACGGCTGAAAGGACACCCAGCTGTGGATGTGTCTGGAGGGGAAATTAAAGTCTGATGCTGCAAAGAACAATTCAGCATAGGAACCTGTAATGTTAGAACTATGAACCAAGGTAAACTGGACGTGCTCAAACATGAGATGACAAGGCTCAAAATCGATATCCTGGGAATTGGTGAACTTATATGGACTGGAACAGGACATTTCACATCAGACAGCCACCAGATCTTCTACTGTGTTCAAGAATCCAGCAGAAATGGAGTAGCCTTAATAGTCAATCAAAGGGTGGCGTAGCAGTGATCGGTTACAACCCAATAAATGACAGAATGATTTTAATTTGAATTCAAGGCCAGCCATTTAACATCACAGTGATCCAAGTCTATGCTCCAACCACGGATGCTGAAGAGGCTGAAGTTGTCCAACTCTATGAAGATCTTCAACACATCATAGATATAACACCAAGAAAAGATGTTACTGTCATCCTAGGAGATTGGAATGCTAAAGTAGGGAACCAAAAGAAACCTGGAATAACTGTCAAGTTTGGCCTTGGAGTATGGAATGAAGCAAAGAACCTAGGACAGAGATTAGTAGAATTCTGTCAAGATAATTCTCTGGTCATGAGCTTCTAATTGCAAAGTTCAGAATTAAACTGAAGAAAAGAGGGAAAATCATCAGACCAAGCAGACATGGAATAAATAATACCCCTTGTGAATATGCCGTGGATGTAAAGAATAGATTTAAAGGAGTAGACATTGAAGATAGAATGCCTGAAGAACTCTGGACCAAAGTATGCAACATTATCCAGGAAACAGCTACAAAGAATATCCTCAAAATAAAGAAAACTAAGAACTAGCTTTGGAAGTTTGCATCAATGGATACAATATTAAATCTTCTTATGCTTTGTGTTCATGTGCTTTGTGTTCCTTCCTTATCATTTTAAAATACAAGTGTATTTTATCCCTTCATTCTTAACACACCATTAAAGTGGTACTAGAGACATACAGCCTTATTAAATTGTCATTCGGACAGTTCTAAAGGGCTCTATATAAGCACAGAGCATATTTTTTTACAGAAGTTTTTAGTTAGTGAACTTCTATCCAAAAGCAAGGTCTTCACTAACTAAAAGCTTCTGTAAAAAATATATGCTCTTTGCTTATATAGAGCCCTTTAGAATTGTCCGAATCGCAATTTAATAAGGCTGATAATATTTAAATGTGGTGATCTAGCAACTGTCTTTTTTAGTGCCTCTACACAACTGGAATCACTATTTTTTCAATTAATTAAGCTTCCACTCTATCCACCTAACTGCTCTTATTTGAAATGGAGGTTGCCACTCACACCTGGGACCTGGGACCAATCAGAGCAATCACATGGTAGTGCCCCTTAACAGAACAGGGATGACTTGACTGTTTTGAAGCACACCATGCTTAATAGTGTAGTGTTGTTTTGGAAGGTGACCATTCTAATGATGGCATGGCTTGGAGGCAAGCCAGGCTGAACATCATTACTTCTATGTTAATAGAAATGAGAGTTTTTTTAGCTATTCCTTTTTTTTTATTACAATAGAAGCTAAAATAATGTTTAGACTTATTCTAAGAAAATGTTTGGCTTTTATTGCAAACAAAATCATGGGATGAATGGTTTATACCTTAAAAATATGCCATCTACACTTCATACTATTATAATGTATTGAGAGGTAGTAAGTTATCAGTAGGAGGATATACACTTTTATATCAATAAGGCAGAGTAATAAGTAATCTTTGTCAACTCAGTGGTACTCATTGCAGTAAATGAAGCTGAACTAGTTAGCAAATCTAATCCATAGAAAAAAACACAGAATACAGTAGTAAAACATATTAAACATGTATCATCTTTTCTCTGTCAGTACTCAGAGGCATTTAGTTCAATAACCTCATTCCCTCCACTACCACCATCTGTAAGAGTAACTCAAGGCTCTGTAGTGGGTTCATTTCTTTTTCTAATCCACCACTCTTCATTTCTTTTTCTAATCCAACACTCTACCTATAAATCACTCTTGCATAATATCCATCCTAACCTGCTTAATCTCAATCTATTCTGAACACTTTGCTAGAGTCATCCACCTCACCCAGTACTCATTAAGAGCTTCTCATCTATGCCAGTCTCCTATACTAGGCCCATAATTTCTCAATGATAAAATCTACAATGCCCTCAGTAGTACCACACCTCTCTATATCTCACATTTTGTCTCCTTACACATTCTAACTGCCCTCTCCACTATCAAAATGATTAGTGCCTCTCACACTCACCCCCCATGATCACCTAGAGAGCTATTTAAGAGTGTATCTCAGTCTCTAGAATAGCTCTGTTAGACTCTCACCCATTCTCCAAATATTCAAGGTAGGATTTGGAGAGAAGGTAATAATAACATCAACTGACATTTTAAATGAGAAATATGAAGTAGATACCTTTAATAATATAAGGGAAAGAGTGGGATTATGTAACAGAGATTTTTTTGTATCTACAGTTAAGAAGCTACTGGGATCCATTGCTTAGAGATAATATAAAAGGGTAGCAGGGAAAATTGGAGTGTTTGAGAAGTTATGCAAGAGTATGTTAGCATGTAAAATGAACAATGGCTTAGTCTCTGTAATCTAATCACTTATGCAGCCAAAAGAATATTTAGATGGTAAAAATATAAAAGACAATTGAAAATTCATGAAAAATAATGCTCTGTTGATACTAGTTATCTCATAGACTGCATTGTCTAGGATACAAAATTCACCAAACTGTTGGAAGGGATGTGGAAAGGGGCCATATTTTTACCATTGATGTTGGGAATGTAAAGATATCCAAATCTTTGGAACAAAACATATGACAGTTTTGTAAACTTGATTTATGTTAAGAAGACACACTATCAGAATATTGCTCTATATGAATATTTAAACCCACCTGTTTAAAGACACATACTACTTCTCTTCTTAACGCAACCATACACCGTTTCACAAAAGGTTATTATTTCGGGTCCTCATACATCTCCCTCCTTCATGTTATAATATTTATCCAGCAGTACCCTTATCTCCCTATTACCTCTTCGGTTGTTAACTCTCCCGAAAGCATTCTCCGCACTTTCTCTTGTACCAGTGTCTTTGTTCAATGAGTTGCCTTGCTCTATTTTAACTTTCTTTAAATGTATGTTAAAATGTTATACACCGTTCATCAAAGCCAAATTTATATGGAATCTACTTATTCTTAAAAAAAATAATAATATGATTATCTACTTTACTTGACTGAATAAAATATCAATGTTATAGTCCACATTAGAATGTTTGAATGCTTTATAATCATATACTGTGTTTTTTATTTGTAAGATACAATATTTACTTTCAAACTATCATGTACTGAATATGGTAATAATATTCTTTCATGTATTGTAATATGTATCATGAAATATCAAACAAAACAAAATTGCATCTATCAGAATATACCACCAAATATTTGATATTTTTCTGTTAAAACCTAACCTAAAGCTATGTTACCTTGCTATGTGATTTCATAAATACATTAATTTTGAACAGATTATTTTTCATACTTTGAACTTCCCGTGAATGCCTCTGGCTGCACAAAACTGCACTTAATGCAGAAAATAAGTTTTTTTTTTAATAAAGCCAAAGTTTATTCTTTATGCTTGTTGTATTGCACACAGACTATTTTAACATAAATGGTTTTGGTTTATGAGGTATTCAAGCAAGGGAAAGTTAATATTTTTTTTAAATGTAATACTAGGCAATGTCAATTGGAGTGAATTACTGGTTAATTCACACTAATTTCCAAATGTAAGGCCCAACTATTATTTGTTAATTGCTATATATGTTGTTAAAGAACCACTGAGAGTATCATAATCACAATGTAATTTATTATAGAACTACAATAGATACTGGCCAAAATTTTATAGAAAGTGAAGAGAAAAACAAGGAATGCAGCATTTGTAGTCTTTAACTATTACATGATCTCATTATGCCATAGAAGTCACTGTCTTTGTTTATACCTCTTTGCTTCTATAGGTGGAAGCAGGTAACTATGTATTCATTTGATTTATCCTATATTTATAATGCCTTTAAATTTCAATTTCATAATATAAAAGGGCATCAGCCTATAAGATCCATAACTATTAATAAAACAATGTAAACATCTCAAGAAAGGCAATTGTTTCTTGAGTAAAGAATAACTGCATGGAATGGTTAATTAATTAAAAGCAGTTCAATATATTAAGATCAAATAGAGTTTACAATTGTTAAAAGGGCTCTATTTAAGCACACAGCATATTTTTTCTTTACAGAAGTTTTTAGTTAGTGAACTTCTATCCAAAACAAGGTCTTCACTAACTAAAAAGTTCAGTAAAAAAAATATGCTCTGTGCTTAAATAGAGCCCTTTTTAATTTGCTGAATCGCAATTTAATAAGGCAGTTAAGACAGAATGCTGTACATATTCACATACTAGCAGCCTTATTAAATTGCAATTCAGCCAATTCAATAGGGCTCTATAAAAGGGCAGAGCATTATTTTTTTACAGACGTTTTTAGTTAGTGAAGACCTTGATTTTGGATAGAAGATTACTAACTAAAAACATCTGTAAAAAAATATGCTCTGTGCTTATATAGAGCCCTATTCAACTGGCCAAATTGCAATTAATTAAGGCGGTAAATCTGTATAAACTTTGTGATTATTTAATTTTCCTCATCTTCCTCTGTCAGGGTATCACCAGCAAGTGTTGGTCTTCTTGTTTTCCTTCATGTTTTTCCTTCTAATAAATTATTCTCAGTTGCAGCATATTCTGGATGCTGGTGATGAAACTACATCCGGTCAAACTTTGCCAAGAGTTTTATCAGTTGTTTCTTAGTTATATTTTCTTCAGTGTCCTCCCATTACCTAAATCTCAATATTTCAATTACAGAGCTCTTACTGTTTCCATCTTCTGCCACATTTACTTCACCTGAAATCTCCCTACTGTGAAAATAACAGTAATGATGCCTTCCTGGGCCTGCTTCCATGGTTTATATATGATTTTACTTTCTGTGTCACTCAGTGTGTTCAGTTACTAACCAAACCTTTCTGTTTTCTCCAATAAATAAAAAAAAACATTCTAGAATATTCTCATACAAAACAGTCATGAATCACTAATACATCCCATGTCGCTTTAACTAGAACAACACTTTTCTAATGTGCCTTTCTGTTACTCAGCTACTTTGACATCAATTAATGAAAATGGCTAACAGCCTCAGTCCTTGCATATCCTCCTCAATCTAATTCAAATATTGCCTAAAATTTGAAAACTATGGCTAACACTGTATACAACTATATTAATTTTTTTCATACAGTACCCACCTACTCTGACCACAAAATGACTCTCAAATCCGTTTAGAAATCATATCAGTAATCCAATTTACAGGTCTTTCAATGCTGCGCCTACTTAGTTGCCTAATTGACTCTGCAAAAGTCTTTCCCTGGTTCAAAAGATTAACCACATGGTTATTTTGGTTGTATATCATACTCTGTGTCAAGTATTTTGGACTATTCAATTATGTAATTCAGGTTTTTGTAGCTATATGTTAAAGCTTTTTAAAATGATGTCATCAGGTTAAGGTCAGGACCTTAGTAGAATTTGGGATTGAAAACATTGGGGGAGATTCACTAAGCATCTCAGGTGTGTCATGAGGTGAGAAGGGCTGTGATCGCAATTTCTCCCCATAGGAAATAGTGCATAGTAAATACAGGGATGTATGTTACAGATATGCAATTACAAACAACTATTTGTTGGTTGCAGGTGTCAGGACATTTGTAAATACAAAAGACCTCGAAGTCAAACGAATATTAACATATTATTTTATTCTTAAACCATGGAGCAAGTATGCATTCTAGTGAACATACACATATCTTCGCATTGTTTTCTGTTGACATGTTACCATTAACTATGTAAATAAAACTATGATATAAGTGTATTACTTTTTGTTAAAATAAACCATGTAAATGAAATAAGGGAGTATGAAGAAGATAATAATTTGTATATCTATTGGGACAAAGGGCTCTAAAGGTGATCTTTCTATCTAACCCTATAATATATACAATATTATATAATATATAACCCTATATATAATATATAATATATATGCTGATGATAGCCAGTAAGCTTGAAACAGCTGTACATGGATTGGATACTCAGCCTGTGTTTATTCCAACCTTGGCTTTGCATTAAAGCTGTGTAATACAGCATGCATAAGCTTAAAGGAAGCCATGTTTGTTGATGGCTACGGAATGAAGAGCGAGGCACTTGTGGGCATATTTGTGTGTCCCAGCTCAACTTCCCAGAATGCAGTGTAATAACTGTTTTTCTCGGAACTCTGAGCTGGAAGCAGGTTTTTTAACTTGCTTTAGACATTCAAGTGTGAACGCAGATGTACTTTTTATTTGCTGTACTACTATACGGTGGAGGGCTTCTATCGCTCTTTTGCCCACCATATTATAAATGATTGTTGTGGTGAACTACCTACTCATAATTTCCACAACACAGGCTGAGATCCCGCTCCATGCTGATGATAGCCAGTAAGCTTGAAACAGCTGTACATGGATTGGATACTCAGCCTGTGTTTATTCCAACCTTGGCTTTGCATTAAAGCTGTGTAATACAGCATGCATAAGCTTAAAGGAAGCCATGTTTGTTGATGGCTACGGAATGAAGAGCGAGGCACTTGTGGGCATATTTGTGTGTCCCAGCTCAACTTCCCAGAATGCAGTGTAATAACTGTTTTTCTCGGAACTCTGAGCTGGAAGCAGGTTTTTTAACTTGCTTTAGACATTCAAGTGTGAACGCAGATGTACTTTTTATTTGCTGTACTACTGTACGGTGGAGGGCTTCTATCGCTCTTTTGCCCACCATATTATAAATGATTGTTGTGGTGAACTACCTACTCATAATTTCCACAACACAGGCTGAGATCCCGCTCCATGCTGATGATAGCCAGTAAGCTTGAAACAGCTGTACATGGATTGGATACTCAGCCTGTGTTTATTCCAACCTTGGCTTTGCATTAAAGCTGTGTAATACAGCATGCATAAGCTTAAAGGAAGCCATGTTTGTTGATGGCTACGGAATGAAGAGCGAGGCACTTGTGGGCATATTTGTGTGTCCCAGCTCAACTTCCCAGAATGCAGTGTAATAACTGTTTTTCTCGGAACTCTGAGCTGGAAGCAGGTTTTTTAACTTGCTTTAGACATTCAAGTGTGAACGCAGATGTACTTTTTATTTGATATATATATATATATATATATATATATATATATATATATATATATATATAAATATATATACTAGTAACTTGCCTGTCAAAAATGACAGCAATATCATTTTAAGCCATGACAATGCTGTTTGCCACACAATGTAAGGCTTTTGCTCCTCTGTGGACTTTTAGACTCATTGCCTTTGGCGCTCATTGTGAGCCTCTACCCTCATATACTTCAAGTGTCCTGCTTTGCAAAGATCACCTTTGGCGCTCATCATAAAGACAGATATTTAAGTACAGTGTAAAATATAAAAAAATGTGAATACAGTGAATTAATAAAGTAATATGAATTAATAAATTAATATACTTTACCTATTTATATTTAATATTCAGCAATCAATATCCAGAAGAGCTAACAATCTATTTGGATTTTCCTGCATCTGAAAATTTACTGTTGGACTGTTGATCATCTGAGGAGAAAGTGTCAGCAATGTGGCAAGTGTGCAGTGTAAATAGACTGCGTCGCGAGGCCAACCCGTTTTTTTTTTCCGACCTCCCGCGTGTCGTAATTGTTGTTTTTAAAAGTTGTACCTCCTTGGCGGTGTTTTGCGCGCCTCTGGGTCGTGTAGCCTCATTTAAAAAAATTTCGGCCAACATTTTTTTTCTCTCTTAACCGATTTTTAAGTGCTGAAACTCCTTAAATTCGACTTTAATTCACGTGCAACCTTACTCCCAGACATCCTGGCTGTCCCCCTGTGCTGTGTGTGATGTTTTTTTTATGTTTTTTCTTAATTTTTCTGTGTTTTTGTACGCGTTTCGGCCGCTAACTTGGTATCTTTGCTACCTTGTAATTATTATTTTTGTGTAAGTGCCGCGGGTCATATTTTTTTTTTCTAAGTCCCGAATTCCTCATCCTGCGTTTTTTTTTTCTAAGTCCCGCGGGTCGTATTTTTTTTTAGACAGTCCCATTGCTTTTTTTTTTTTTTTTTCAAACCCCCACTTTTCTGGGTTGTTTTTTATTGAGATTGGGGTGCCATAGAGCCTCCACCTCCGCAAATGTGGACTCTCGCTTCGCGAGGGTCCGCATTTGCGCCTGCAATGAGCCTTTGGCTCATTGCAGCTGATGTGGGAGCCTCCACCTCTGCAAATGCGTCCCTCGCTTTACTTCTTGTGCCCTTTTTATCTAAAACAGATTGATTGATTTTGATAAATTGAGTTCATTCAATTCTGTTACACAATTCATTATTTTGATAATCTAACACCTATACACAAATATATTTTTGTTGTTGTTGTTCAGTCTTTCAGTTGTGTCCAACTCTCGGGGCACCATATGGATGCAGCATGCCAGGTACATTTGTCTGTGTTTCTGGTTGTGCTTATCCATATGTTTTTTTTGTCAAAGTTACTGGAGTGGGTAGCCATTTCCGTCTCCAGTGGACAATGATTTGTCTGACCTCTCTGCTATGACCTGCCCATCTTGGGTGACCCTACATGGTATAGCTCACAGATTTATTGAGGTACACAAGCCCCTTCACCACAACAAGGTAGCAATCTAGAATGGAAAATGCATTTTAGTCTTTTATATTAAATACTAGTTTCTTTTTTCACTACAACCTAAGTGATTTTATATTACTTTATATATACCTGTTTATCTCGTCTTGCTATTTATTATTAATAAACATTGTTTTGGATAAGGTGTCTATAAATGTCTATAAATTTATATTGTAACAAATAAAAAATATTATTCTACACTTTGTAATATGTTTTATTATAACCAAATTGCATGACAAGGTTAGTTTAAAAATTAAAGTTCAGCCTCTTTCAAGGCTTATTTTTGTACATGGTTACGCAGTAAAATGTTTCATACTCCACTGTATTTTTAAAGAAGGTTCAATAATTTTCATCTGTATAGGTTTTCTTGGTAGTCCGCCATAAAACAAGTATTTTGTACTGTACATATTAAAACTCTCTATACATGTAATAGTTATTATCTCTGGGTTAACCAATTACAAATAGGAAACAGTCAAGTGTTGCAAATAATGCTTCTTAGTTTGTCCAGTAGAGTCAAGGCAATTGACATATGTTGAAATAGGCTTCACTGCTAGAATAGTGTGCTTGTGTGTGGCCCTCCAAGACCGAACCTACCCACCCCTGTGCTAGAGGCTAAAATACTTATTTTAGTAAATCTACCCAAAATGTTACTCAAACAGAGAAATAAGCCAGCCATTCATTGCATTTGCATTCATGTTGATTCCCTTGAATAATTTTCTAGTGTCCTCTTCTTTTACCCTGGTTATACAGGGAATGGAAGAAATAAATCTGAACAATGGATCTTGAATAACCTTAAAAGTTGCAGCCATCTTGAAATACTGCATTTCTGTACACGCAGCATCAGAAATGGTCACTATCTAAATTAATGGCCAACTGTAATCATTGTGATCACAAATAATTTAGTGGAATTCAAATCTATTAATACGCATGGCCAGATTTGTTACTAGGTAAACAAGGCAGCTATTTAGGGGCTCCTCCCTGAGAGGGGCACCTTAAATGCATAACAATGTATATATATTTCAATGTCAATTTATTTATTTTTATCAAATGAATCCCAGGGATTGGGAATATTTTTTTTTATTTACAGGTGGGGAGGAGGTAGGTTTGAAGTGGAAGGTGTGCATTGTGCAGGACTATAGTAAAACAAACAGAACATGGAAGCCCATGGGCAAGTTCACTATTTCTGCACCAACTTGCTACTCCATGTACACTCAGAGCAAGGAGGTCACATCATTATACTAGTTCTGCCTCTCACAACCTGTCTATAACCAAGCCCTCCTCCTCCCTCATGATCTGAAAGCACCATAATCAGCGTACTACCTGCCTACCCTCAACAACACAGCATGCCTTTTATTCATGGGCCCCCAGAATGGGAAAGTGCTTCCACTTTCCCATATCTAGTTTAATCTTACCCTTGACTGTATGAGTAATTCTGCTTTATATTTTGTTTTTAATCAGCAAGTATAATTTTTTATTACCGTATATACTCGAGTATAAGCCGACCCGAGTATAAGCCGAGGCACCCATTTTACCACAAAATACTGGGTAAAATGAGTGACTCGAGTATAAGCCGAGGGTGGGAAATGTGCTGCCCCCTGTGTCCCTCTTGTGCCCTCTGTGTCCCCCTCTCTCTCCGTGCCTCTTCTCCCCTCTCCCTTCCCTGTGTCTCTTCTCCCCTCTCCCTTCCCTGTGTCTCTTCCAACCTCTCCCTTCCCTGTGTCTCTTTCCCCCTCCCGTATCACCCTCCTCAACCCCACTCCTCAACCTCCCTCCTCATCCTCAACCTCCCTCCTCATCCTCAACCTCCCTCCTCAACCTCCCTCCTCATCCTCCCTCCTCATTCTCCCTCCTCATCCTCCCTCCTCTTCCTCCCTCCTCATCCTCAACCCCCTCATCAACCTCCCTCCTCATCCTCAACCCCTCCTCAACCCCCCCATCCTCAACCCCCCTCCTCAACCCCCATCCTCATCCTCTCTCCTCAACCCCCCATCCTCAACCTCAACCCCCTCCTCCTCATCCTCAACCTCCCTCCCCTTTCTCAACCTCCCTCCGCATCCTCAACCTACCTCCTCAACCCCCCATCCTCAACCTCCCTCCTCAACCCCCTCATCCTCCTCCTCAACCCCCCATTCTCATCCTCAACCCCCCATTCTCATCCTCTCTCCTCAACCCCCCTCCTCAAAAACTCCTCCTCATCCTCCCTCCTCATCCTCAACCCCCCTCCTCAACCCCCCTCCTCAACCTCCCTCCTCAACCCCCTCCTCAACCATCCTCCGCAACCCCCCATCCTCAAGCCCCTCCTCAACTCCCGCATCCTCATCCCCAACCCCCATCCTCAACCTCCCTCCTCAACCTCAACCCCCCTCAACCCCCTTCCTCAACCTCAACCCCCCTCAACCCCAACCCACCTCCTCAACCTCAACCCCCTCAACCTCCCCCTCAACCCCAACCCCCTCCTCAACCTAAACCCCCCTTAACCCCCCTCCTCCACCTAAACCCCCCTAAATACCTCCCCCTCTCCCCTCACTTACCTGCTTGTGCTCCGGCCTCCGCTCCTTGACCCGGCTTGCATGTGACGTCACATGCGCGCCGCATCATTAGCATATACCGGTCACATGCGCGCTGGCGCCGCGTCAAGGAGCGGAGGCCGGAGCACAAGCAGGTAAGTGAGGGGAGAGGGGGGAGGTATTTAGGGGGGTTTAGGTGGAGGAGGGGGGTTGAGGGGGGTTTAGGTGGAGGAGGGGGGTTGAGGGGGGTTTAGGTTGAGGAGGGGGGAGGGTAAGAGAGACACGCGGGGGGGTAAGAGAGACAAGCGGGGGGTAAGAGAAACACGTGGGGGGGTAAGAGAGACATGCGGGGGTAAGAGAGACACCCGGGGGGGGGGTAAGAGAGACACGAGGGGGGAGAGTGACTCGAGTAAAAGCCGAGGGGGCCCTTTTTTGCCTTAAAAAAATAAAAAAAAAGGGCTGAAAAACTCAGCTTATACTCGAGTATATACGGTATATGTTGTGATTTATTTACATCTCTATCTATCTGAATATTTATTTTCTTTCTTTTTCCAGCCCAATATTTCCTTTTCCATTAAAGAGAGAGTACTTTGGAAACGTTCTTACATATGTTCTTTCCATGTGTACCTGAACAGAGTTAAAAATATGCTTGTACCAAGGGCATGCTGCCTGTTACTATAGCCACCACCATGAGGTAATTAAACAAACATATTTTTAAATATATTGTCATTACATATACACACATTTTTTGAAAAGTCCCAGAGGCTGCAACACCTAAGCAAGAGGCACCACTAACCAAACTTTGCCATGAAGATCAAGGACCCCCCAAAACAAGTAAGGGACAATGTTGTTGAGACGTACAAGTCAGGGTTAGGTTATAAAAAAATATCCAAATCTTTGATGATCCCCAGAAGCACCATCAAATCTATCATAACCAAATGGAAAGAACATGGCACAACAGCAAACCTGCCAAGAAACAGACACCCACCAAAACTCACAGACCGTGCAAGGAGGACATTAATCAGAGAGGCAGCACCGAGACCTAAGGTAACCCTGGAGGAGCTGCAGAGTTCCACAGCAGAGACTGGAGTATCTGTACATAGGACGACAATAAGCCATAAGCTTCATAGAGTTGGGCTTTATGGCAGAGTGGCCAGAAGAAAGCCATTACTTTCAGCAAAAAACAAAATGGCACGTTTTGAGTTTGCAAAAAGGCATGTGGGAGACTCCCAAAATGTATGGAGGAAGGTGCTCTGGTCTGATGAGACTAAAATTGAACTTTTCAGCCATCATGAAAATGCTATGTCTGGCGCAACCCAACACATCACATCACCCAAAGAACACCATGCCCACAGTGAAATATGGTGGTGGCAGCATCATGCTGTGGGGATGTTTTTCAGCAGCCGGGACTGGGAAACTGCTCAGAGTTGAGGGAAAGATGGACAGTGCTAAATACAGGGATATTCTTGAGCAAAACCTGTACCACTCTGGGCGTGATTTGAGGCTAGGACAGAGGTTCACCTTCCAGCAGGACAATGCCACAAAACATACTCCTAAAGCAACACTTGAGTGGTTTAAGGGGAAACATGTAAATGTGTTGGAATGGCCTAGTCAAAGCACAGACCTCAATCCAATGGAAAATCTGTGGTCAGACTTAAAGATTGCTGTTCACAAGCGCAAGCCATCCAACATGAAGGAGCTGGAGCAGTTTTGCAAAGAGGAATGGGCAAAAATCCCAGTGGTAACATGTGGCATGCTCATAGAGACTTATCAAAAGCGACTTGGAGCTGTGATGGCCGCAAAAGGCTATACAAAATATGGATTTTAGGGGATAAATAGTTATGCACATTGACTGTTTCTGTTATTTTGTTCTATTTGTTGTTTGCTTCACAATAATAAATGTAAATGAAATGATGCAAATCCTCAAACAACCCATGTTAATTCCAGGTTGTGAGGCAACAAAGCATGAAAAATTCCAAGGGAGGTGAATACTTTTGCAAGGCACTGTATATACTGAGAAACAACCTGATTCACCAACTTTATGGAAACACAAACTAAAGCACCAAATACTATCCCTCCTACAAAAACTAAGGGAACACCACATACATGATGCTGAACATATGCAAAGGGAAATGCAACATATACAGATTAAACAGAAACTTGATCTCATAAGGAAGAAAAATAAAAAACTGAACTGCCTCTCTCAACAAAGAACGGATACCGAATACGGGTAGAGAGGTGGGATTACCAAAATACAACTGTGTTTTCCACCACTACCACCAACACTTTTCATGAACACAGCTAAGACAACACAGACATTATAAACTAATCCAACCACCAACTGACACAAACAGAGATATCTGTTATGTCTAAAGGACTATAATTCTGTCCAAGCACAAAACTGGACAAAATTGTACTCAGGCCTGGAAGAATGCTTCAGGACGCTGAAACTCACAAAATATTTCCACAACAAAGATGATACTGCACACTTATTGGATTACAACAGCAAGATAAAGAACACACAGTTTACTCCACAACCTTGACGCAGCCCCAAACTGGACAGTTACATAGAAAGCTTCCGCCTGAAAACTGCGGCCTTGATAACAAATCAACAGAAAATATGTTTATACAATCTCTCTCCACTAAAAAGCTGCCATAAAGGGCTAAAACCCTAACATCACCATCAAACCAGCAGATAAAGGTGGTGCAGTTGTGATTTTAAACACTCAGGACTACATATAAGAAGTTAACAGACAACTGACAGACAGTACTTACTACAAGAAATTGGGCCAGGACCCCACAAAGCAATATATTGTCCAACTCAGGAAACTTATCCAAACCTTCCCCAAGAACTTACAGCACGAATTGGAGCAGCTCATACCCACCGATCCAACAACTGGGACTTTCTACATGCTGCCAAAGATCCACAAACCAGGCAACCCAGAGAGACCAAATAATGGGGACCGCAATGAGTACCAAAACAGCACCACAATATGCTAATCTATTAATGGCTTACCTGGAACAGAGATTTTTCTCCACATATGTCCACAAACCTTACAGATATTACCGGTATATAGATGATCTGTTCATCATATGGACAGAGAGAGAAAAAAACTCTGAGACTTCCATGATACCTTCAACCCATCTATTAAACTTAAAATGGATTACTCTGCTGAACATGTGAACTTTTTGGACACTACCATATCCATGGCAAATGGTAAACTTCACTCATCTATGTATAGGAAGCCTACAGACAAATATAGTTACCTCCATAGCTCTAGTTTCCACCCCTACCATACCATACAAGCAATAATTTATAGTCAAGCCATCAGATACCACTGCATATGTTCAAACACTGAGGATTGCGACAATCATTTAAAAATACTGTCTGAATCCTTCGGGCAGAAGGGTTACAAACCTTGTGTCATCACATAGAAAGTAACCTCTGCCATTAAAACAACCCATGAACAGCTGTTGCAATACAAAACTAAAGAAAGTACTTCACGTACACCACTGGTAACCACATACCATCTGGCTCTAGAACAAATATGCAAAATATTTAAGGATCTACAACCACATCTAACAGATGATGCAGAATTGAAACATATATTTGCCAAACCTCCCATTCTGGCATTTAGATAACCATCAAATCTGAGGCAGACATTGGTGAACAGACGATTGGCCAATGACTCTGGAGGGTAAGGGCTTTGGGCACAGACTGCCCCAGGCATGACTTCCATGGGGGTGGCACCAGCTGCAGCGAGAATGCCGGTCAGTTGCTACTGATGCCGGCCCCTCGCACATGCGTGTCTGTGAGTGGGTGTGTCTGTCTGAGTATGTGTGTGTGTGTGAGTAAATGTGTGTATCTGTGAGTGTGTGTGTCTGCAAGGGTGTGTGAGTGAGTGAGTGTGTGTAAATCATTGTATGTGAGAGTGTGTGTGTCTGTGTGTCTACGTGTGTATGTATGTGAATGTCTTTGTTTGTGTGTCTGTGAGTGTGTTTGTAAGTCTGTGAGTGTGTGTGTCTGTGTGTGCTTTTGTTGCCCGGTGCTGCCCCTGAGTTTGATGGGGGGGTCAAAGTCTCGGGTAGACCAGGGAAGCAAAAGCTCTAACTACGACCACTGGCCAATGAACAGCATCACAGAGAGAATGGCAATAAAAATCTCTGCAAATGATGTCAACACATCTGCAAAGAGGACACAGCCACACATAACAACAAGAGCTTAAGCATCAGAGTATCATATTCATGTACATCATCCAATGTAGTCTACATGATACAATGTACTGTATGTGAGAGGGGCTGTTACATTGGGGAATCCAGACAGAAACTACATTTAAGTATGAATATGCAATGACTCTCCAACAGAAATCATAATGAAGACAGTAACTGTACCCCAGTGGGACACCACTTTTCACAAAATAACCACTCTATCCAGAACTTGAAAATTCAAATACTCAGAGGTCATTTTAAAAACACACAAGAAAGAAAGACATTTGAAATGAAAATGATAACACATTAATACGAAAAATACGGGACTTAATGTAAATATGGAATTTTTGTTGTATTATCTTAACTTCTTATAACCTTCTATATTTCTAATATGATATTTTTCTCTCTCTGGTTTCCCTCTGGTCTATTTCTGTATCCTTACAGTTTTATGGTGCCTTACACACTATGACATGCAAATATTTACGACCCTGTTTATTTTCTCTGATCTACTGGATGTTTGTCTAATTAAAATGGTATCATTACTGCAATACTCTGATTATTCATCTGGAATACTGAACACTCTACGGCTACATATATATATATATATATATATATATATATATATATATATATATATAGTAATTAAATAGTACATTTCAACTTTTGAATTTGTTAAACTTGTATTTCCCCTGTTCTTATCCCCTGTACAGCGCTACGGAATATGTTGGCGCAATACAAATAAAAGATAATAATAATAATAATAATAATAATAATAATAATAATAATAATAATAATACATTTGTGTTTACATTTGAATGCCTAAAATAAGGTAAAAAAATTTGTTTCCTGTTCAGAATTCTGAGAAATACAGTTTTTGCCCCACTTTTTTTTTCAGCTTTTGCCTGCTGTATTACACAGCTTTAAAGCATACCATAGGATAGGATAGGATAGATTAAGCAGAAGTTAGGAGACCTACCCACAGACAGCTGTTTCAATCTTAAAATGTATGTCATTAATGTGGGGTTGGTACCTAATTCCTGTTATAGATTTGTGGGAAGTCTATTAACCACATCATTATTTAGCATATATTGGGCAAAAGAGTGATAGAAACTCTCTACGGTACAGAGTACAGTAATTAAATAGTATACATGTAGTATCACTGCAGCACACACAACTGATTTGTAAGTATAGATATAGATATTGGTGTAACAATGGGGATTGATGGGTATGCAGTTGTGCACCCAGAGGGCTGCTAAGGAGTTTGTGCCTCGTGGTACCACATATATAAATCCAGCCCTGACAAAAAATATACCATTGTTTTATTTTAAATATGTATAATGTAATAAGCCTTAAATAATTCTTACTCTGGGCAAAACGAGGGGGGTTGTCATTAACATCAGTCAGAGTTATGTTCACTGTGGTAGTTCCAGATAATCCTCCCATCTGGCCGCCCATGTCCTTGGCCAGGATAACAACTTGATAATGCTCTTTGTTCTCTCTGTTCATGTTTGGCAAAGCAGTTCGAATTATACCTAGAAGGAAAGATAAAGGTAAAGCTCTTTGGTAGATCCTTTTGTTTTAATTCTTCAATACAAACTATTCATTTTTCATACTAATATATAAAGATTTGTCATAATGTAGTGAGAAAATATATACTAATTAGCAAATACTCCTCTGTGTGAAATGTTTTAGGTTAACATCTTATGGGAATATTTATTATGCATTTAAAAGTCAAAATCTGTTGTTGAATAACACTCCGAGAAGACATTTGACAGAATTTGAGCATGTCATAGAGTGTATCATTTTGAGTGAGTGCCTTAGTGAAAGTGTGTCCTTTGGATCTTTCTTCCATGGGGCTGTCTGTTAGATCCTCAGTGACCTTTCCTTATATATAAATATATATGCTTAGAAAAAATACTAGCACGCAATGTTTTATAGACTATGGCAATTCATTTTCAAGAAGATGAAAAAACAGGTTCATTAAAGGTCACTCTAGAGCAGTGGTGGGCAACGCAGTCACACAAGGACCACCAGCAGTCCAAGATTATTAGAACTGTGCTTGAATGTTCAGGCAATATCAGCTTTGGCACCTTTGATTTACTTCGGTTCTTTTATTCTGATTGTTCTACTCGTGTTAAAGAAGAGATATTGTGAAATCCGGCACTTTTGGCAGCCTTTGTAGTTCCGAGTTGCCCATGACTGCTCTAAAGTCAGTAGTTAAGATTAAAGCAGAAGGAGACATTTGCGAAAATTGTGAGATACCTTCATAGTGCATTTTAACCAAAAACCTATTGAAATATATTTAAACAGAGATGGCAATGTGTCTTTAGAAGGACACCATCTTCAGTATTTTAATATTTGTTTATTGTAATGTGCAAATTTAAATTACAGTGATCTGAGGCCTAATTTATGTTTTATAGCTTCTGGACTTACACTGATTACAGATTACTTTAAAGAAGTTTGTAGTAGTCTTTCAAAAGCAATAGCCTTATCTGTAGTCTCAGGCTAAAAGAAGAGGCCGGAGCGAATTACCATCAGATTACACTATAAGGAACAGATATAATTCAAACATATATCAACTATATTTTAAATAATTATATTTATATGTACTAATATCAACATGTTTTTTTACATAAGCCTATTATAAAGAAACTTGTAAACTTTTATATATATATATATATATATATATATATATATATATATATAAAAGCTAATTTAAGGTGTAAATAATTGAAATATGTAATAGACATAATTAGATGGGCAAATAAAATGGTAATGAGAGAGACAAAAAGATGCCATGATAGGGAAATTAAGTAGAAGGGTTTAGGGAGGGGCTAAATAAGAGGAGTAATAAATGGGCAATAAAACAAAATTGCTAATGGGAGAAAATGTAACGCTATGCCTAACGAAAGAGCTGTTAAAAAATGGGACAATGAATTGAAATGGAAGTGTTTGAATGAGATTGTTTGTTCAAAGATGGGGAGGGCTATATTTGAAGGCACGGAATGACTGTTAAATTTGTACCGTGCCAAAATAGCTTGTGAGTATAAGAATAAACAAGTGTATTCACTACACGAACTAATGGATGCAATGAATAATAAAAGTGATGGTATAACAATTTCTGCAGTAAAATATAACTTTTTTTTTTAGGAGTTGAAAAAATACCTTAACCAACTTTTTTTTTTTTCACGGAATAAAGTTCTCTTGCTTCTGTTCTGAAATCTAGGTAATGGCTTTCAAAATAGCTCTCACTGAGCGCTCACCTTTAACTTTATCCATTTAACATAGATACCTGCAGGCTTATGTGTGGCACATGTACAGCTTTGAAGCATTGCCAAGGTTAGTAGCAGCATTATTGGAAAAGTGCACACAGCCAAGCGTATGCAGACCTCTATTCCTGATACTTATGAAACTTATAGTCAGTAAAAAATGTTCTCTAGTCCTGGAAAATAATATACCGTTCATTACAGCCCCAATTCAAGAGGTCTATTTGCTTTTTCACTTAAAGGTCCACTGTGGTCCAAATCTGTGATGTATTTAAAAGAATATTTCTTATTCATTCCCAAATTTTGTTTTACATGTAAAATATATTATATTAATTAAAGAAAATTACATATTAAGCATCACAGAAATAGATAGCCATCCTGTATCTTACAAGGGAATCGGGAGGAAGTATAAACAAAGTCTCAAGTAGAGCATGTCAATTTAGTTTTTGTCTGATCACATATAGTTGATAGAAATACAGGCACAATGAGTTGGAATCAATACGAGTGGTGGGTATTTACTAAGCATCTCAAGTGGATGCGATGAGAGTGGATTTACTAAACATCTGAAGTGGCTGATATGAGGTGATAAGGCCTGTGATGTCATCTTGCATAGAAAATACAGGGATGAACATGTAATGCACTTGAGATATTTAATAAAATTCCCCAACTGACCCTTTATTTGCAGTAACATGTCAGGAAAAAAGATGATGAAAAAATCCCAATGTGCCTGAATAAACCACTTATTTGTCATGTAAAATACTTTTAGTAAGGTTTAAATATATTCTTTTAAATGCTAGATAGAATTTGTTGGACTACAGTGGCCCTTTAAATGTGCTGAATTTGATTAATGTTAGCATTCTGATAAGATATTTTTAATGTTTTCCTATATTGCAATACATTTTCATAGGAATAAATAGGTTAACATATATACCCTGTATCCCATGGCGGCCAGTAGTTTATTGTACCTGTTATTATATAAAAGAACACAGTAGTCATATACTCAAAATATACTATTTCAATAATTATTCAAATATTTTTAGAATGCAAAAAAAGTTATAGCCTCTAATATAGAGTATATATTATCAGCCTTATTAAATTGCGATTCGGACAATTGAATAGGGCTCTATTTAAGCACAGAGCATATTTTTTTACAGAGGTTTTTAGTTAGTGAACTTCTAGCAAAAAGCAAGGTCTTCACTAACTAAAAACTTCTGTAACAAAATATATGCTATGTGCTTATATAGAGCCCTATTCAATTGGCCAAATTGCAGTTGAATAAGACTGATAATATGCAATTATTCTACTGTGGAAACTACCATTTGGATTTCTGAGATGGGAGTAGATGTAGTAGACAGGAGGCTTCTCTATGCACAATGGAAATGTAGCATATACAATTGGCATTGCTTCTTTAGGCCTAATATAAAGCTCATTAATTCTGACAGACAGAATGAGATCAGAAGAACAAAATGCATCCCTGTAGAAAGAAAATAATTGATTCTAAAAGTTAACATATATTATTTAAGAACTTACAAATATGCATTACACTAATACAAAATATCTCCATAATTACTATTATATTTACTGACATGAATTTCTAATATCATAACTTACCTGTTTCAGGTTCAACTGAAAAATATGGCTGCCCCTGGAGTATGCTGTAGATTACTTTGGCACTATTTCCATAGGAAGGGTCGTCTGCATCTGCAGCAGTAACTTGCACCACAAAGGTACCTGTATAAAGAAAAAACAAACTTAATCTGACATATTCCAGAATGAGAGAAGATACCTGACTTTGGGTTTTGGCCTAGTTAAAAATGTTACCATGGCTACTTTAGGTGACGCACTTCGTAAATAGTATTTGAAATGTGTCAGTGGACTCTAAGAGTAATCTAATTGCAATAACAAAAGAAGAATTAAGATGAGGGGTGTAGGCTCTCTGGCCCATGGGGGATGGATGGGGTGGAAGGGTTTTAATAATACAAAAATTGACTTCCAAACATAAAAACATTTAAAATAAGCCCAAGTAAATATGGCAATCTAAAGCCTGCACTGTGATTATAATGCTAGACATCCTTAACGTGCCGATAACAAGATATAGCCAGACGACGGGAGGTTGGGATGTGGCGCGTTGGGCAGTATTTTTAATTTTGTTTACTTTAGTAAATCACATAATAATCTGAAATGCTGTATCAAAGGTCATCATGGCACATCACAACACATTGCAGCCACCCACAATCACTTAGCAAGTCCATCCCATATATTATCATATATATATACTATGTTATAGTATGTCATTCTTTTATATGACAGTCTCCCAAATAACATGTTTACTTAAAACATGGTACAGTTAAGAAGTCACTATAACGATTCAACTTTCATAACTTTTACATAAAATGTTATGAAAGTTACTATTTGTGTTTAACATTCCCAGTGGGGGTGATTAGCAGGAAGCGGTTGCTCAGTTGGTTAAAACCTAACAATCCGGCTTTACCACTTTCTTACGTATAGCCTTCCTAGGATTAAACAGAGTCACAATAGAGGATCTTGAGAAGTAACATTGATGGTCAGTTACCTAAAAACAGTTTTCATTATTTTTAAAAACAACAAATTGCAAATATCCTTAGTTAAAGTGGCACAGAAAATGTTCCAGCTGTTACAGAAATTAAAAGTATATCATTACAATTGGTTGTAATTAAAATTTCTAAGTAGAAGCGCCTTAAAAATAAAGAAAGTAATGTCCTTATTAACAGCAATCAGTTATGATTAGCAGGGGGATAATAAAGTAGGAGAGCATTCTTGGGTGAAAAAAAACATTAATAGTGCCAGAGATACTCAACGATGGAACACTTACATTCAATATTTAATGATTTCTATCATTATTAAAAATGTTCAGTAGGTAATGCTTATCTTCCTTAAAACTTCCCACTGCTAAGCTTAAATCATTGCTGTTGATAAAGCCAGAGGATGGATCTTTCAACTAATTTATATGTAACTTTTATAATAATTTTAAAGCATTTGCAATTACATTTGTACCTACAAGTGTAATTTTGTTTATTTTTATATGTACTTTTAGTTTCTTCTGTAAACGGGACATTTACTGTGTAACGTTTTAAACTCTAATAATTAGATAAGTGATACAGAGTAACATTCAGGTGAGGAACCAGGGCTACTAACTAACAGCCTTATTAAATTGCGATTTGGCCAATTGAATAGGGCTCTATATAAGCACAGAGTATATATTTTTACAGAAGATTTTAGTTAGTGAACTTCTATCCAAAAGCAAGGTCTTCACTAACTAAAAACTTCTGTAAAACAATATGCTCTGTGCTTATATAGAGCCCTATTCAATTGGCCAACTAGCAACTGAATGAGGCCCTAAGGATGAGGTCCATCGTAGTGAAGGTCATTTAATAAAATTTTGATATAATGTAGATGATTTGATAGGAATGTAGGGGGACGAAAGGCAAGAAATGTGTTGAATCTGAAAATATGTATTTCAATCTTAGCTGAAGAGGGCAGTGGTATATGGCATATGGTTGACTTGATGATATCGGGGGTAGAATAAATATTTGGTAAATTTAATGAGATGGGGCTGTAATATTGGTGATTTGATTAGATTGTGGCATCACAGAAACCTATCAAGGGTAGGAAGTTATTTTTATATACAATTTTTATAACTATATTTACTTACATATAGTAATAATGTAATCACATAATTGAAAATATATTTTAAATATCTAAAATAAACTTTAAAATATGTTATTGGTGCTCAATACATTAAAGGGATATGGAAGATTGTTGGACTTCACTAGGAATCTAATATACCTTTGTATCTGTTTACTTTTATGTACTTAATTTTATTAGAAGAGCTTAAAAGCTCTGCTTTTCTGCTTAAAATCATACAAATAGTACCTGCTTGGGTCTGCCCTCTGCAGTTCAGGCAGTTCATGAAAACATAGACAGTGTTTCAAATTATCCAACCAGTGACCATCTCTCAGCAAAATGTTGCTGAGAGATGGTCACTGATTGACTGCACAACCAGTATGACCACACTGTGTCTTCATGAGCTGCAGAGAGCAAACCCAAGCCGGTAAGGTTTTTATAATTTTAAACAGAAACAAACACTTCTTAATAAAATGAAGTACATAAAAGTGAAACAGATATATTATGTTACTTGAAAAATCCAGGACCTTCCCTATACCTTTAAATTAGAGTCAATTAAAGAAGATCCAGCACCCCACTTCTGAAAGAATGCCTACCTCTGACATTAAACATAGTTTTCTCTAACTGGAAAGAAAGAGCTTATAAAGTGCCAAGCATTAAATAGCAAATGTCTACTTTGTTATGCTCCACCTCTGTTCTACAGAATTTTACAAAGATACAAATAAATACTGAGTGTAGAAAAAAAGAAGATTGCAGTAAAAGAAGCACTTATATATTTATTTAATATAATAATCAAGTAAAAACAGCTGTTCAGAACAATATTTAACACTCTAGTTAAGATTTCATTAAGGGGTAAGCTAATGAAGTTTACTGTCAAGCTACCAGAACGTTATCTTGTTTCTAAAACTATTGTTCTCTTTTATATTGTGCATCACTTGCATTGTGCTTTTAGCAACAAAGAAAAGATGACTCAATGCAATACAATAAGGATGAAAGGCAGAAGTAGCTGAATACTTTATTATTACATGAATGCATTATGTCCCCATTAAACAATGTATGCATTTGTCCTCAGGAGAGTTTCATCTACACTAAACCAAATCCAATTTTTCTTTTAGAAAGAATAATTTGTGCAAAGTAGAAAAAGTCATTCTGGTGGTCATAATAAAGTAAGGAGAGATGAGCACTTTATTAGTACACGCTGTTTAATGTCAAAGGCATTCATTATGATTCTGATAAACTGTGCATGTTGAAACTTAAATCATTGATATTTCATATATACAAAAATATTCTCTAAGATTCTTAGAGGTTGCAAAGGTGGTTCTTTACAGCTGGGATCAAAGTTTGTTGTTTTCTTTAAAACAATGAACAGAAATCACAGCTTTGGAATACACCTGTTTACAATAGCTTCTGAGAATCAGAATAAATTGTTGCTTCATATGAGATACTGGGCTAATTTTCAGGCTGGATGAATCCTATCACAGTCAGGGGCTTGAGAAAAATGTAAGTCCCACCACTACCACCAATTGTCATGGCACAAGACCAGCTGTGAGACACCTGCAACCCCTCTAAAGTAACAAACTTTGACACTCTAAAGGTGATCAACATGGGTTTGTCTGTCTGTTGAAATTGTTCAAGTTAAGACATTCATCTATCACGAAAGTATGGAGATACAAACCTAAAGGGCCCCACCCCCCTTGGCATCACATGATGAGAGAGGTGGCAATATGACCTTATAAGAAATTGAGCATATTGAATACTGTGATACTCATCACAGCCACTTGTATATCATTTAATAAATCGCCCTCCAAATGACAGTTCCTGTGAAGGCTTTCTAAATAACCCCACTGAATGAAGCTCCCTGATATTTAAAAAAAAGTTCATACTGTGAAAGCTGCCTTCCATTGAATCACTAATATTGAATAATTGTTGGTAAGAAGTTAAAAGCTTTTGCTAGATCAATCAAGGCTGCTTTTTTTATTCAATTATATCAATATTATTTTAAAAATAGTGAATATTTATATTGCTTTTTTGATCTAGGTATAATACTTTTTAGTGTAAAATAGATAAAAAATATGACATACTTCACCATGTTCGGCTCTATGCGCTCTATTTTTTTTCTTTTTTAGTTGTATTTATATCCTGATCTTTTTTTGAGGGGTCAACTGTCGATAGTAGCACAACAGATGCAAGCATTGCTCTCTTGAAATGTAATCGTGCCTCTCATACACACAACTTCCACTAACTCTTCCCTGCGTAATTATACTCAGGCTCAGAGTTTTCAAATGTGTATATATATATATATATATATATATATAAAGAGTGAGGTAAGCATGACTTTCCAGTAATCTAGATGAATAATCAGAGTATTGGAGTATATAGTGCTATCTTTTTTATTGGACAAACATATTCATTTATTATGACAGGCTTTCTGAGAAATAACTTCTCTTTATCAAGTCTGAGGCAGTACTGAAAGATGTACCAGAAAAAGCCAATATATCTGTATATAGTTTAGGATGGGACACAGACAAGCACCATAAATAATATCCTAAGAATCTGTAGATCAGGATTAGATAAGAACATAGCAGAGCCCTAATTAAGGGTAGTAAATGTCACCACAGTAGATCACATATTATAATAGTCCAACTACGAGTTGTCATCACGCTGTTTGTGGAGTCCGTACGACTTAGCGATCATCGCCGGCGAGCCTTGTGTAGCGAGGCTAGCCGTTAAACCTTTGGCGCTCATTGCCGGCAAGCCGTTAAACCCGGAGAAGTTAGGCAATGAGCGCCAAAGGGGCTCATTGCCTGCGAGGCGTTAAACACAGAGACTTTTAGCGGGATTTAACCGAGATGCGGGACTTAGAACGGAAAATTTACGAACTTAGCCTAAAAAATACGAGACGCAGGACTTAGAAGAAAAACCATTACGACCTCGCAAAAATACGACCTTAACGGCCCAACCACGCGCACCTGAAAACATTAAAAACACTATAAATACACACAAATCATACATAAAAAACTTACCCACAGCAGGGGGGGCACCCAGGACCTCTGCAAGTGAAGTTACACCTCAATTTAAGTCCAAATTCCTGAGTTTAGACACCCGAAAATCCCCTAAGCGAGAAAAAAAAATGGCCGCCGAAAAAAACGAAAACGAGGCTACAGGACCCTAAAGACGCAAAACACCACCAAGCACATACAGCTTTTCAAAAAAGCCTTACGAGGTACAAGTTACACTTTTAGCAAGGACGCTAAATCATCCACAGCCGCGTACCACATACACATTCGCCGCCATTTTACAACACTAACTTACACAATGCGGAAGTACACAGCTACACTAACGTCTTTTCCTCGCGCACGCATCATATTTACACTACACACTGCACACATTGCTGACACTTACACCTCAGCTCCAAAACACTGCAAACCTACATTTTATGCTGCAGAAACATTAAAACAGATTGTCAGCTCTTCAACACAATGCTTCCTGCATATATTACTTCCAAATAGGTCAAGTATATTCATTTATTAATTGATTATTATTTAATTTACACACAAAAAAAATCACAATAAACACAAAAGACATTCACATCGCCTCACACAATGAGTGCAAACACTGCTCATAGCACAAAAAGCCTTGCAATAAGCGCAAAAAGCAGATCACCGCCGACCAAACAATAACGGCAAAATCGCCTATCACAAAAAAACATACAACAACCAACAACCGAAGGCGCTCAGCGCGAGGCTCGCAATGAGTGCCGAAGGATCTCGGAACAACAGCAAAATTTATTACATGCCTTACAATTTTATTGCCGTCATTTTTGACGGGCAAGACGCTAGTTGTGTTATAAAACATGACTCACAAAACATTTTGGCAATGAGTTAAAAATCCTAGTATGTTTTAAATCAAAAAATGTGTGTCCAATAAGAATGCTATCACTACACACACACACATATATACTATATATATATATATATATATATATATATATATATATATATATATATATATATATATATATATACGGTATATATATAAAAATACATACATGTCATTGAACATCGGTCCTTTAATTTTCTGTTATAATGGAAACCAATAAATGGCCACTGCAGCATGTTTGTTTGTTGGGCATAGACTTTAAAAACAGTGTGCACATTAAAAAAAAAAAAATCAATTTTCCTCCTAAGCAGAGTTACTTCTCACCACCTCCCTGTTCCTGATCAGGGGACATGGGTAGCACTATCTGGGGGCTGAGCTAAAAAAAGGCTGACTAGGTTCTAGTTAAGACTGGACATGCTCAAGCTAGGGTGCATGGCTACAGGTGTTGGCCCCAAATACATTATGTCACTGGGCAGAGCAATGGAGAAGTTTGGAAAGAGATTACAGTAGGGATAATGAATTTAATAATTCCATGTATGAAGTGAGGGTTGGGTCAGTCATGTCTCAGGGAGGGATCAATTATATCAGATACCTGCTTCCAATCTCCATGATAGACCAGAGCTGGCAATAGTGGCGGAGCTAGACAATGGAGGGCTATGGTTCAAAAAAACATTTTGGGCCCCCTTCTTGGGGGATATCTAAAATGCTTTGCGCTGGGCCGCGCTGGTACCAAATCCCTCACTGCACCTAACTGTGGGAAGTTCCTCTAACTGCAGCACAACTCCAGGGCGCACAAGCTCCACTTTCCTGCTACATCCTCTACTCATATATATGTACACACATGTAAACACATATATACATATATAAACATCACCCCCAGGCAGCAGTCACCCCTCTTAGCATCCATTCCTACTTAGCACTGAGTTCTTGTCAGCAGCCATCCCCTCTCAGGATCTATCCCCGCACAGCACCCAACCTCACATAGCACCCATACCTCTTTCCTTTGTTGCCCCCTGTACATTGCTGCCACTTTGCCTTGGTGGGTTGGGCCAGGATGGGAGGCCCCAGGGGGGCCTCTAAATTAAAGAAAACAAAATTAAGTACAAACATTTTTTTTTTTATATTACACAGCACTGCTCCCCCAGAGGAGTGCCCTGGTGCATTGCACCATCTGCACTACTGGTAGATCAGTGCCCCATGATAAGGCATATGGACATGGAGAGAAAACCATTTCAAAAGTAAAAAAAATAAAATAATAATATTAACTACTTATTGTAAAGTACATACTGTTTTTATATAGTCTCTGCACAAACCAACATATTAGTTATACATTTAAATGCATTACAGCGGTCATTTATTCTAATTAGGCATCGCTTTATGATAACCATATTACATTTACATAACAGAATAAATCATACATGATGTTTGGCTGTGTAAAATACCCAAGTACATATGAAATTAGTAGGAAGACAAGAGGGTAGCAATAGTGTAACAAGCCATGGGCAAGGAAAATAGATACAGATTAGTGAAAACTGTAACAATTAGTTCTTTATGTGATTTAAAAAAAACAGCTCTCACTTTATGTCATTAACTTAAGAGTGATGTTAATAATTGAATGGTTTGTATTTAGATAATAATAAGATGAACTTAATGTATATCCACATTTGTAAACAAAAAATAAGTTTGCTTTTCATCTAATTGAACATTACTATTTTCTCTGCATTAAGTCACTTTAACCGCAGTATTTTATGATCATTTTGTTTGTATTACATGTGGTGGCAAATAGAATATTTCTTTAAACTGATTTTACATTATAATAAGAACAAAAAGATAGGTTACTTACCAACATCAGACATTTCAGGGACACTTGCAGTATAAACATCTTCTAAAAAGGTTGGTTCATTATCATTAATGTCATGTATTTTTATGACAAATTCAGACTCAGGTTCTACTGGCCTCCCGGTCCTCCTGTTTACTGCTTGGGCACGCAAGGTATAAAAGGCTTTTTCCTCTCTGTCAATTCGCCGTGTGGCATGGATATCCCCCGTTTTCTCATCGATAACAAATAGAGTGCCAGCTCCATCACCAGAGAGAATATATTTCAAACTTTCATCTCCTTTATCCTGATCCGAGTGAAGCTGTGGATAAATGAAAAATATATATATTTATGACATTTTATGTTCCATAAAATAGTTTCATGTTCATCTAATGGTTTGTAGAATTCATTTTGACCTATTAAATCAGACAAGAAAACCGCAAGATATAGATTTATAAATGGGCAAAAATGGTCAGAATGTATTCACTATTATATTGTCCAAAAAGGGCAATCATGTGACAGCACTGCCTAATCTTATTAATAGCAAGTGTCTATCACATATAGAGTTGCGAGCATGCGAGTTGTTGCTAACGCTTGCGGGCTCCTTGCTAGCAACTGCGCACCTCGCAAAATTTACGTCCTTACGGAACAAAAATACGAGACACGTTACGACCCATTACGACCTCACAAAAAAATCGGCCGCAACACGCGCACATGAAAACATGAAAAATACAACAAATACACACAACAAATACATAAAAAGCTTACTTATAGGAAGAGGGGGCATCCAGGACCTCGAAAACTAAACTTACGCCTCAATTTAACTCAAAATACAAGAGTTTAGACACTGAAAAATTCTGTAAGCGAGAGAAAAAATGGCCACCGAAAAAAACGAAAACGAGGCTCCAGTAGTCTAAAGACGCAAAACACCACCAAACACCTACGTATTTGCCGA
Organism: Discoglossus pictus; assembly: GCA_027410445.1. Classification (NCBI taxonomy): domain Eukaryota; kingdom Metazoa; phylum Chordata; class Amphibia; order Anura; family Alytidae; genus Discoglossus; species Discoglossus pictus. The sequence goes on along the minus strand of CM050166.1, from coordinate 199,163,565 downwards.
AAAACACCTACGAGATTAGAAAACAAGGACGCAACCCGCGCAATCCCCAAAAACATCACAAACACAACAAATACAAACAACAAACACATAAAAAGCTTACCCACAGCAAGGGGGGGGGGTCACCCAGGACCTCTGCAAGTTTAGTTAAACCTCGATTTAAGCACAAATTTTGCAGTTTAGAGACCCGAAAATCACCTAAGCGAGAGAAAAAATGGCCGCCGAACAAATGAAAACGAGGCTAAAGGTCACTAAACACGCAAAACACTACCATAAACATGCAAAACACCACCAAACAGCTACGGATATTCCGAAAAAGTCGCACCACATAGAAAACGAAGGACGCTAAATCAGCCACGTTATATACACTAAACACCATTAGCTCACTTACAATTTCATTCCCGTCATTTTTTGACGGGCAGTTCGCTAGTTAATATATATTTATGTAAGCCCATACACTGTTAGCAACTCATGATAATTTGTACATGACATTACTGAGTAAGATTTCAGACTTGTAGTAATGTGATGTTTAATGAGTTTTTACCCCCAACTAAGCCATAAATTGCTTAAAACATGTACTTTTCTGCAATCTAGGCCTAAGTTACTGCTAATTTATCAATTTATGAGGTTTTAGACACCTGCACAATCAGTCAAATCTACTGCAAAAGCAATAGGAGAAAATGCTCTTTGAAAATCTAGGACTTGAATCAATACAATGTGGTGATTCACTTCACATATGTGATATAATAACTGATAACAACAGAGAGTGCCTTACAAGACAACTGCAGTTCAAAAAAAGAAACGACACGTATTTGTCAACAGTGTACCTAAAAATATTAGCAGATGTGTAAGCCATGGACATAAAATATATGTGGGGATAATCTGAATTTTTGGAGACTCTGTTTATGATTATAGGAATCCGTTTTGTGTTTGTTACTTTACTACCCCAGTGCTTGATCAGTGAAGGGAGATGTGGGAAAGGAGGGTACAGAAATATTTTGTTAAGATAATTGGATACTACAGTTGAAACTGATATAATGCCCCCTCACTGGCCAGGAACAGACTCCTTGCTTTCAGAAATGCAACAATATCTCTCCAAAGATGTAAACACCCATTTCACATATATATCATTTTTGTTATTGTGCAGTGGTCCTTTAAATGGACATGGAAGTCATCAATGCTGCTCTATATTATTAGACATAAGACTGAAAACCAAGTGAAAAAACATGTTTAAACTTGTAAAACTGTTTTATAAGAGCTTTTATATAACATAGTTATTTCTTCAACTGCAAGGAGGAGGTCTGCGTGTTCTGCAAAAACCAAAAATCACAAGCACAGAGCAAATGACAAGGAAACTCATTGCTACAACCAAATAATGTAAATTTATTCCTATTGGAATACATGAGACATTCTATTATTAGAGGGAAAACTGTGGAATTAATTGTTGCAGTAAAGACATATATGCACATTTAGAAGGAATATACTTATGATCTCAAAGTAACTTGTCATGCAGGGTGTCCTCCTCATGTCCCAGTGAGCACCATAAAAGCTACCAGTGTAGCAGATACAAATAGGTGAAAGCAGCTTCTAATTAAAACACTTTCACGCATTTCTGGCTGATTTTAATTGCTCTACATGATTGTACTGAGACATTTTAACGACTCCAGTAGCCCTTCAATCTTTTACGATCATTAGCATCAATAATCAATTGTCTATGTTCCATGTTGAAAAAAAGTACATGATAACACTGCACAATTTTGCCAATGGACAGGAAATACATCGATAAAAATTTACAAAAAAATCCAAAATATTGATGTTCGTTCAAATCCTCATTTTTTTAATAGAAACCTATATTTGTAATAGATCAATTATAGCATATGGATATTTGGTTATGACAGTGTGCAGTACAATGCACTTTCTATTTAACTAGCACTAGATATACTATTTACATGTAAAATATTATTTAGAGCACTACACTTAAACAAGATACTGGGACCTGTGTAAGTCACTCAAAATGTATAGCAGTAGTGCAAAAAAAAACCTGTTCAGTTTATTTAAAGCCCGGCTTCCATTAGCTAGCACTGCTCATTTTAAACACTGCTTACTGTATGCTAACAGTGTTTGAGTAGTGTTAGCAAATGGATTTTTTTTTTTACATCATTTGTTGATTTTCTTAAAGCACTTTTTCACATTGTAACAAATCCCACTGAGATATATGAAGCGGCCACTGCTGACCTCTCCATGAAATTGCAATAAATAAAATGTATCCATAGTGGCTGCCTATGAACCTGTGCCCTCACTAAAAATAAAAAGCAATTTCATTCTGGTAAGCCCCTGCAATCAGTTCTGGTACTGCAAATATGCCAGTCTGTTACTTCGCCTTTTAATATAGCAAAATATTTGGATATAAAACATATTACTTGTCAAGCATTCAAGAAATGCGAGCTGCAAGCGCATTGGTATAAAACAAACGCATTGGTATAAATCTTAAATCAGAAAATAAACTTTGTTTTTCTCAAATTAATATTAAGGAGTAGTAGCATGTAAACCACGTAAATACGTTTTTCTTAAAAATCGGGTTTATAACAAACGTATTTTTAAAAATTGTAGCAAGGAAGGATGGAAAAACTTCTCTATTGCACTCCTTTCAGTTGTCATCACATATATAGTTGTGAGCATGCGGGCCGTTGCTAACGCTGCGGGCTCGCGCAGATCCTTGACAGCAACTGTGGACCTCGCAAAATTTACGGAGTAAAGAAACACAAATAAGAGACACGTTACGACCCATTACGACCTCGCAAAAAACGGCTGAAACCCGCGCACATCAAAACATGAAAAACACAATAAATACACACAATAATACATAAAAAGCTTACCTACAGCAAGGGGGGGCACCCAGGACCTCGGAAACTGAAGTTACACCTCAATTTAACTCCAAATAAAAGAATTTAGACACCCGAATATCCTCTAAGAGACAGAAAAAATGGCCGCCGAAAAAAAAAAAAACGAGGCTACAGCAGTCTGAAGACGCAAAACACCACCAAACACCTACGGATTTTCTGAAGAAGATGTAAAACAAGGACGCAACCGCGCGACCCCAAAAACATTCCAAACACAATAAATACAAACACCTAAAAAAGCTTAACACAGCAAGGGGGTGCACCCAGGACCTCTGCAAGTGAAGTTACACCTCGATTTAAGTCCAAATTTCGGAGTTTAGACACCCGAAAATCACCTCAGCGAGAGAAAAAATGGCCGTCGAACAAAACGAAAACGAGGCTAAAGGACCCTAAACACGCAAAACACCCCCAAACACCTTTGGATTTTCCGAAAAAGTCGGACGACATCCGAAAACAAGGACGCTAAATCACCAACAGCCGCGTACCACACATTAGGCGCCATTTTAGAACACTAACTTATACAATACGGAAGTAGACAGCTACCCTAGCGGATTTGCCTTGCGCACGCAGACTATTAGACTACACACATTCATGACGCTTACACAGCAGCTCCACAGCACTGATGCTGCAGCAACATGAAAACAGATTGCCAGGTCTTTAACACAATGCTTCCTGCATATATTACTTCACAATAGGTAAAGTATATATTTCTTATTTTATTAATTATTCATTGCCATACCAAAAACAAAGACCAACGCTGCTCATAGCACACAAACAACCAAGAGCCTCGCAATGAGCGCCAAAGGCGCTCAGCGCGAGGCTCGCAATGAGCTCAGAAGGATCTTAAAACACCAACAAAATTAATTTTGCACGCAAACAACATTACCTGCCTTACAATCTTATTGCCGTCATTTTTTGCCGGGCAAGTCGCTAGTTTATAATAAATCTTGACTAACAAGCATATTTAAGTTTCATGTATTAGAAAATGCATCTAATAAAGGACAATCAGTAGTTTGTGAAAATATTTTTTTGCATGAAAAAATACCAATATAAACATTATTAAACTTACTCCAAAGTATGTAAATTCTCTTGAGTTTGCAAGCGATCATTTTGAGAGTTAACACCCCTGAAAATCCCTTCTAAAACTAGCATAAAAGCCATAATTGAAAAAAAATGGCGGCCATTAAAAACGTAACTTTTTTTTTAAGGCCGTAACTGGGGAGCACTTTGCGGGTTTGGGGAAATTGATCAATTTCCCCAAGCCCGTATTTGTTTTTACACTCGTAAATGGAAAAATGAGCATAGGGAAGGGAGAGGGGGAGAAAGACACAAGGGAGGGAGATTGGGCAAAGAGACACAGCGGAGGGTGTGGGGGAAAAAGAGACACAGGGGTGAGAGAGGGGGGAAAAGACACACAGAATGGATATAAGGGGGAAAGAGACACAGGGGAGGGAGGGAAGAGACACATGAGACGGAGAGCAGGGCAAAGGGACACAGGGGAGGGAGAGGGGGCAAAGATACACAGGGAAAGGAGAGAGGGGGAAAGAGACACAGGGGAGGGAGAGGGCGGAAAGAGACACAGGGGTGAGATTGTTGTCTGTAACGCTCGCAAAGTTACTGGCTTGCACATGCCATGGCATGCAATAAGAGGTGAATTAAAGTGGGGGTGGGGGGGCTTGCAATGAGCTCCAAAGGTACTCATGGTGAGGCCCGAAGGTTGGGGGGGGGGGGGGGACCTCGCATTGTGTGGCAAACAACAGCATTGCAAGGCTTCACATTTTTTTGCTGTCTTTTTTGACTGACAAGTCGCTAATATATACATATTACTAGAGTTTTTATAATCGACATGCTCTGTAATTCTGTGTGCATGTGTCTTTGTTACTGTTTATGTATGTGTATGTTAGAATGTCTTACTATCTTTTGTTGTGTGTAGCTATTGTATTTATGTCTATAGTGCATGGCGGCACTTTCTGTATATATTTGCAGTGTTGGGGGACTATGTATAGGGTGGGGAAGCTGGAGCTTTGCATTTTATTTCTCTGTCTGGAATACACTTGGGGCACTATTATTTTGCTGAGTGAGACAAGCTAATTACTTTTAGACTTTGCAGTAGTGGTATATTTTCTTTCTCCTAGGAATATGCCTAAAAGATCAATATGTGCCTAACAAAGATACTTGCTTGTGGAAAAGTATACACGTGACAATTGCCTGAGAATATTCTCCCCAATATGGCTTACTCTATTTGAATGAAGAATGTAAGATTGGCATTGAAATGTATTCAAATGCACATTAACACCATATCCTGACAGTTTAGTTACTGCAGTTGTCCATCCAGCATGATCTGTGGGAATAAAGGTTGTTGGACATGCAACAGCAATTCATTTAAAAAAATTTGATAATATGAAGTTTAAGGCTTTTAATGCTGGGCATGGCAATAAGTTAAATTTCTCATTAGATCATTGTTTTTCACCGTTTTTGATCTATTCGCTGCTATCACATATATAGTTGTGGTACTGCGAGTTTTTGCGTAGTTTGCGGCCTTGAAAATTGCAACAGTTGCAGAGTGATTGAAAGCAAGTACATGGCAGAAAGCCACAATTGTAAATCATGCTTAGTTACAATGCCTGAGGCTGTAAATCTGCAGACTTCAAAATTGCAACAGGTACAGAAAGATTAAATTGTATCAAGCTCGGAAGTACATGGCAGAAAGCCAAAATCGTAAGTCATGTTTCTATATGTAGCATTTCAGGGTCTAATCATGATCAAGTAAGCCAGACCCGTAACTTACTGCTTACACAGAACCAAACCAGAAATGTGAGGAGATGGAGGGAGAGAGTGAGAAAGAGAGAGAGAGAAAGAGAGAAGGAGAGAGAGGATGGATGGAGAGAGAAGGAAGGAGGGGGAGAGAAGGAAGGAGGGGAGAGAGAGAGTGAGACGGAGAGGGAGAGAGAGAGTGAGAAGGAGAGAGAGGGAGAGAGGGACAGGGGGACAGAGAAGGAGCGAGAGAGAGAGAAGGAGGGAGAGAGCGAGAGAAAGGAAGAGAGACAGAGGAGAGAGACAGATGAAAAGAGAGAGAAGGGAAGAGAGAGAGAACAAAAGAGAGAGAAGGAGAGAGAGAGAGGAAGGAAGAGATAGAAAATGAGGGAGGGAGAGAAAGAGAGAAGTACGGAGAGAAAAAGCTAGCGAGAGAGAGAGAGAAGGAGGGAGAAAAAAAGCGAGAGAGAGAGAGAGAGAGTGAGCACAGAGAGAAGGACAGGGTACACATAGTGAGGGCCCACAAAGAGACAGAACACACAATATTATACCATAATTTTTGACGGGCAATATTATGCATAATATTATGCAGCATATTTATGCATTTAATTTCAGTTGTACTGTATTATTCATGTAAATAAATGTAAATATATAAAAGAATACATAATTAAATAAAAGAAACCTTGAAGATTTATATTGTGTTTTGGAGACCTTTCCCACCTAATATAGATAGTAATCACTAACTGAAAATTAATAATAATATCAATATGTGCTTACTGTGCATATTTTAACACTACAATGCATTCTGTTTGAGTATAAAATGTTTTAGCTAATGGGATCAGCATATATGTTGATTTCCTTACTCAGTTTTTATTCATTGTATTTTTGTTCTGAATATCTGCATCTAAAGAAATATCTAGTTGGTTTGTACTGTTATATAACTACTTACATAGTTTTGTCTCACACTTAATGTTAGTGTGACAGATTATGAAAAATATCTTAATTTATTATTTATTTTTTCCCCTTATATTTTATTAATATTAATAAATTAAATTATAAAAGTAATAAATGCACAAAGGGTTATATTTGTATTTTACATTATATATACAGTACAACCCCTGTTATCCGGCACCCACGGGAACTCCCAATTGCCAGATAACTGTTCTTGCCGGTTGATTGGGAGTCCCCAATTTTAAGGGTCTAAACAACTCTTAAACACCCCAAAACTGCAGGATAGTACCGGTTATGCCAGTTTAGAGGGAGTTAATTTGGGGAATTGATGCCGCTGCCTGTTGCTTGAGAGTCCCTGTTAGTAGGGTGGCGGATAACCGGGATGCTACTGTATATAGTATATTTTCACATTCTGAGGACCTTCGGCGCTCATTGCGAGCCTCGCGTTGAGCGTCTTTGGCGCACACCGTGTGTCTCACAATGAGCGCCTTTGGAGCTCATTGCGAGTCTCTCCTCTTGTGTACTTTTGCTCCTCTGAGCACCTTCGGCAGTCATCACAAAGAAAGATATATATTTATCTATATTTTGTTAACTAATAATTAATTAATTAGTTACTTAATACATTAATATACTTTACCTATGTGTAAGTAATATATCCAACGATCAATAGCCTGAAGAGCTAACAATCTGTTTTTATTTTCTGGCAGCATACAATGTACAGTTGTACTGTTGCTGCCCTGAGTTGAAAGTGTAATGAATGTTCCAACTGTGCATTAGAAATAGGCTGCGTGCGCGAGGGCAAACCGTTGGTTTAGTTGTGTAAAGCGCCATTGTAATGTTATTAGTTGCAAGTTAGGATCGTAAAGTTGCGGCGTTTGTCTATATGTTACGCGGCTTGCATGCATTTTCTGTCATTTGTATTTTGTACCTCCTACGTTCCTGTGTGAAAGTGCTACATGGTTGGCAGTGTTTTGTGCAGTCTGGGGTCGTGTAGCCTCGTTTTCATTCGCAGCCATTTTTTTCTTCCTTAGGCGATTTTCGAGTACCAAAACTCTGCCAAATCAGCTTAAAATCGCATTCCACCTCACTCCCGGATGTCCTGGCTGTTCCTACATGCTGTGTGTGATGTTTTTGTTGTATATTTTTTAATGTTGTGTCGTATTTTTTTTTTTTCTAAGTCCCACGTTGGTCAACTGCTTGCAGTCTAAGGCGATCCCACATTTACTAAGTGTTTGGTGGCTAAGTTCCGCGTGTTTCATTGCCTTCACGAGGCAAGCAGGCAACGAGCGCCTTCGGCGCTCATCGCTTTCGTGCTGCGAGTTTTAGTGCCTTAACGGCTTGCCTCGCTATGCGAGACTCGCAGGCGATGAGCACCTTTGGCGCTCATCACCTAAGTGCTCTGAGTTAACGGCTCAGAGGCTCGCAAGCAATGAGCACCAAAGGTGTTCATTACTTAAGTCGTACGCACCATGCAAAGCGTGACGACGTATTATAGTTTGACAACTATTATATGTGATTGCTGATATACAGTATATATGTTTATATTTATGTATGTACACATACAGTTTGCTCAAGTTATTTTTCTCAAATAATGTTGTAGGTCCCTTTTTGCGCCAAATGGCCTGTTGAACAGAATTGTGGAAAATATTGTTACACATTTAATCACTGGTGAGATCAGTTCACTCATATACGAGGTCACAAGGAATGATTAAGTATGTTCTTATTTTCTGGATCTCTTTAGGATTTAATTCACTACTACTATATTACTTTATAAGGTGGTAGGTAAGTGGAACAGGCTTCCATTTGAATGAGTACCCACAAATATAGAATTCCATCTTGCCTGAAATATGCATAACATTATAAAAGCACAAGCAGTTTATGTAAAAGTCTATTACTGTCCCTAGGCCAAGGTGCCCATATCCACATTGGGTTTACAAGTAATACATGTATGATTTTAGTCACCAATGCAACATGGGCACGATCAGATTGTCTAAACAGTACTGTTTGTCCTTGTTATGGTAGTGTCATGGGCAATAGTAAACAAAATTGACATACACATAAAACCTTTAGAAATATAAATTAAAGTAATCAAGGTTATAACAAGTAGATTGATCTACTGTAGGAAGGGTAATTTGGACAAAATGAAGCATATCAAGGAAAGTCAATTTTCTAAAGGACCATAAATAATTAACAATTAGATGCAAAATAACATCACAATTTCCAAAGCTGATTGCATAAAATGAGGTACTAATTTTGCATTTAGAATTGTAAATTGGCTCAAGCTGGGGATATCTTTTCCTACACCAACAGATCTTTCAATAAAGATCTGTTCACCATTTATAAAGAATGTTTATGTTAGTCCAGCTAAATATAAACTAAGTTGTTTTTATATTAATACATTACTTTGTCATGTTTTGAAATAGCATATATTGGAAAGCCACTTCAACCAATCATGAACACTTCCATCAGACTCTGTTCCTCTATAATAAAAAGCAAGTCTCAAATATATCCCTTAAGGGCATATCTTGCTAATGCCAGAAGATGAGAGAGTTGAAATTATTAGCAGTTAATGACAAATGGGATTTAATAGGCATTACTGAAATGTGGTGGGATGAATCTCATTACTGGACTGTTAATCTGGATGGTTATAACCTATTTAGGAAAGATAGGGGCAATGGTAAAAGAGGAGGAGTGATTTGTCTCTATGTTAAGCCTGAATTTAAGCCTATAGTTAGAGAAGATATTTATGGTGGAACTAGCAATAATGTTGAATGTTTGTGGATAGAGTTAAATAGTGGAGCAGCAAATTCCAAAAGAATATTAGTAGGAGTATGCTATAAACCCCCAAATATAGCTGAAAGTGAGGAAATACAATTATTGTTACAGATTGGAAATGCAGCCATGCATGGGCAAGTTCTAATAATGGGAGATTTTAATTACCCTGAAATAAACTATATAAATGAGACCAGCAGCTAAGCTAAAGGGAGCAGGTTCTTGAGTACACTTAGGGATCATTATTTGGCCCAGGTTATACAGGAGCCTACTAGAAATGAAGCTATCTTAGATTTAGTCATCACAAATAATATTGATATGGTATCAAATGTTGAAATAGGGCAACCTTTGGGAAACAGTGATCACAACACAGTCTCGTTTGAGATTGAATTAAAAAACAAAATTTTAAGGGGCCATCAAAAATTGAATATTTAAAGGGCAGATTTTAATGTTCTACGGGCAGCAATACAAAGTATAGACTGGGACAGAGAACTGATAGGTAAAAATACTGAACATAAATGGACAACGTTCAAATCCTTACTAAATATACATACACATCGGCATATACCAAGTGGAAATAAAAGTAAAAGGAGTACATCACAACCCATGTTGCTTAATAATGACTTAAAGATGAAGATGAGAAGTAAAAAACAGGCATTTAAATTATACAAAAAAGAGGGGACAGAGACTGCATTACTTCAGTACAAGGAAGTCAACAAGGCTTGCAAAAGGGCTATTAGACTGGCTAAAATTGAAAAAGTGAGTAAGACTAACCCTAAAATATTTTTAAAATATATTAATGGGAAGAAGGGGAGGAAGGAAGCTATAGGAACATTACAATGTGACACAGGCCGTCTGAAATAAATAGGTTCTTTTCTTCGGTATACACAGGGGAGGTACCAGTGGTTGGGACACTGCACCATAATGGGGCTACACTACCTTCTCCAAGTAACTGGTTAACACAGGAAGTAATCCAAAAGAGGTTGGAAAAAATAATTGTTAATAAAGCCCCGGGTCCTGATGGAATACATCCAAGGGTACTGAGGGTACTGAGGTCTGTAATAGCAAAACCATTATATCCAATTTTTCAAGATTCTCTCAACACAGGGTCTCTACCAGATGACTGGAGAAAGGCAGAGGTGATACCTATATTAAAAATGGAGCAAGAGCAAATTCGGGGAATTGTAGACCAGTGAGCCTCACTTCTGTAGTGGGAAAAGCTTTTAGAAGGGTTAATAAGGGATAATATACAAGAATATGTCTATTTGAACAGGATTATAAGTAGGAGTCATCATGGATTTATGAGGGATAGGTCATGTCAAACAAACCTTATTAGTTCCTATGAAGTGGTTAGTAGGGACGTGGATCAAGGCAACTTGGTGGATGTAGTCTTTTTGGATTTTGCAAAGGCTTTTGATACAGTGCCACATGGGAGACTATTGTGCAAACTAAGAGATACAGGAATTGCAGTAAATATCTGCTCATGGATTGAGAGCTGGCTAAAAGACAGGAAGCAACGGGCTGTTGTAAATGGAACATACTCTTATTGGACTAATGTGGTAAGTGGGGTTCCCTATGATTCAGTATTAGGTCCTCTCCTTTTTAACATATTTATTAATGACTTAGAAGTAGGAATGGAACGTATTGACTCCATTTGTGCTGATAACACTAAGGTGTGCAAGGTAATTAAATCAGGTAATTATATACTTTCCCTCCAAAAGGATTTGCATAAATAAGAGAAATGGGCAACTAAATGGCGGATGAGATTTAATATGAATAAATGAAAAGTTATTCATCTGGGAAGGAAAAATATCCATGCAATTTATAATCTGAATAGAGCAAATCTAGGGGTATCAGATATTAAAAGGGTTTTGGGAGTGGTTGGGGACAACAGTGGTAACAGTGCTCAATGCCAAGCAGCAGCTGCAAAGGGAAATAAAATATTAGCATGTATTAAGAAGGGTATAGAAGCAAGGGAAGCAAATATAATTCTGCCATTATACAAATCCTTAGTACGCCATCATTTGGAATATGGAGTACAATTTTGGGGACCCATACATAAAAAGGAAATTTTAGAGCTGGAAAAAGTACAGAGAAGGGCAACAATGCTAATAAGGGGAATGGAGGAGCTAAGTTATAAACACCAAGCACAGATGGATTTTCAAAAAAGCTGTACGAGGTAAAGATACACTTTTAGCAAAGACGCTAAATCATCCAGACCCGCGTACCCCATACACATTCACCGCCATTTCACAACACTAACTTACACAATGCGGAAGTACACAGATACACTAACAGCTTTCCCTCGCGCACGCACCCTATTTACACTACACACTGCACACATTGCTCACACTTACACCTCAGCTCCACAACACTGCAAACCTACATTGCATGCTCGGGAACATCAAAACAGATTGTCAGCTCTTCAGCACAATGCTTCCTGCATATATTAGTTAGAAATAGGTAAAGTATATTAATTTATTAATTGATTCATTATTTCATTGGTATACAAAAATACATATACACAAAAAAAAAAAAAGTATCGCAATAAACACAAAACACATTCACCGCGACTCACAACGAACGCCAACTCTGCTCACACCACACAATGTACACCAGGGGACAGCCATGCAATAAGCGCAAAAAATAGATCAGCGCCGACCTTACAATGACAGCAAGAGCCTCTCTAATAACAAAAAAAATAACATTCAACAGCCTCACAATAAGCGCCGAAGGCGCTCATTGCGAGGCATGCAATGAGTGCCGAAGGAGCTCAGCAAAAGCCTTGCAATAAGCGCCGAAGGTCTTTGTGGTAAAAATTGCTTTACATTATGTCTCAAACAGCATTCCCTGGCTTACAATTTCATGCCCATCATTTTTTGATGGGCAATTCACTAGTATCTAAATAAACAATAACAAGCACCCTGATGTTTGCAAGCAGCAGCTTTTGTGAGTTGACCTGAAAATCCCTGCTAAAATTAGCATACAATTAATTTTAATACAATGTAACAATCGATTATGGCAGTTTGTGCAGGAAAGGATCATGGGATGTGTAGTCCCCCTGTAGAAGAAGGCAAGTAGAGACAGACACTGGTCTCTAGATCTCTGCATTGAGCTGCTGCTGAAGGTTAGTAAAGAGTTAAAATCCTTGTTTGAATGCAGTGTTTCTATTGGAAGGTGTAATGTGCCTATATAAGCAGCTCTGGGGTGTGGGAAACACGTTTTATTTTTAAGTAAAATAAATCTGTATGTGTATAGAATGACTTAATATGTTTATCTGATATAAGCAGCATGTGTTAGATTAGAAAAGGGTAAAAGGGGAAACTTAGATATACCTTTAATAACACTGTTACAAAATGCAACTAAGACTTTTTAGACAACTCTCTTCTAAACCAGGGTAACTGAATTTGAGGGCCAAACTTCTCAGATAACTAGCTAGAGTACGTGTTCATCAATCAGTGGTTCCAATGTGAAAACCAACCACACCTCAACATCTACCATGGATTGGAGTTTTTTAAAAGGTCTGCAACTAATCAAATTTTTCTTGTTGTTTACCTAAAGCTGTAATGCTACAACTCACTTCTTGCCCCTGTTGTAAATTAAAAAATACTCCACAAGACAAGAAATTGGTTGAGTAGATATGTCACCTATTAATATTTACTTCCACAACACAGTGACATATGTCCAGTCAAATGTGATGCTACGAGCAATTACCTAAATATGCTCTCAGTTCCTTGCACAGGCTACTGAATAATTTGTGTGAGCTATGTGATGATCCCCTGATGTGCTATTCAGACTTTATAGAAAATGGAGGATGCACTGAGTACCAAACATATTTGAATGCAATGAGCCTGTTATTCAAAGAGTGGTTAAGAATAGGACACTGTAATACAACAGTGCTTGGTATGTATATTTTTGGTATTGCTTTCACTTTGCAATTATATTCACAAACCAGTCCAATAAATAACTAAGAAACTTTTAGCAAAGCCATTATAGTAACACTGGCTGATTGAGACCATCTGACTGGCAGCACAACACCCCCGCTAACAGAATATGTCTTTATGTTACTTTTTGAGAAAAATCTGGAATAGTTATGTTTCTCTATATTTTTATGAGTTGGATTTTCTAGAAATATAATATACAAACCGTTTTTATCATCTAAACATACAGCACTAAACTTTTATTAGGGACTCTGCAAGATAAAAATCACTGTACATAAATTAGACTAAACTATTATCTGCTGTTGGACAGAATAAGTGGTACATTGAAACAATACTTCAATGTTTCCTGTAACTAAAGTATATCGGTTCACAGACCATAGCAGATTGGATTTTTTTTTTTTTTAAGCACCTGTTTTCTGCAAAGAAATCATTTGTTCCACAAATCTTTAGAAGAAATATTATGTAAATTCTAAACGTCTTTCTCCTTAGAATAAATGCATTCTGATTGCATGTATGCTGCAAATTCAATAAGAAATAATGGATTTATCTGGCACATAAAAATTAAAGGGATTCTGCAATCCTTAAAATCTACAACTAGAGGAATAAGGGTTCTAAAGCTAGTAAAACATGTTTAAGATGTTAACTCACCCAAGATATATTGTACAAGAGATAACTATCCAAATGCTTCCTCAACAGTCCTATTCTTTAATGTGAGATGTCTCGACTGAGCATGAGAGACAGAGAAAATTCATCATATGATATAATGTGATTGGTGGAGGAGCCGACATGAGATTCTCACTATTATTATGTTTATTTGTAATGCGCCAACATATTCTGTAGTGCTGAACAAGAATTAAGTATGAGGCAAAAAATTGACACATAGCAAGAAAGGAGAGCCTTGTCTTTGAGTCTAGAATCTAGTGTGCTTTCACTCAAACACCTTACAAGATTGAAAACTCACAAACTTACAATCTAATGAAGTAAAACTGGCAGGGGGTGGAGGTAGCATTTAGACACAACTTCAATGTTTGTTTGATGTACGGTGAATTTATAACATCTTACATTGCGTTTTAGTAAAACGGCTCCTCAATATTTAGTTGTATTTCTGGGCTATACTGAAAACAATATTGCAGGTAATTTAAGGAATAAAGATGATGTTTTCAAAAGATAAATGCTATAAAACAGAAATGGAGGGGGAAGATAGCAGGAAAGAACTGATTATTTATTTACAAGCATCACATAAAATCCATTTACAAGGACAGATCAAAACAACATGGATAACAGGTGCTGGACCAGATGTTCTCAAATAGAAAGAAAATTACAGTAAAAAATTGTAATAAAATTGTTCCGTGCTAAGGAACAAACAGATAGTCCATATAGACTTATAAGTATTAAACAAAACAAATATGTACAATGAAACACGATTTGTCCCATGAGACTTCAGGGATATTATATGTTTGTTGTTAAAAGATGGTCATTTATGTTACATTTGAAGTTTTTTCATTTACATAGATCATGAAGTATAAAATATATTTGTCTGACCACATTTTATTTATAATTTCAGTACATTTGATTAATGGTCAGTGTTTAAAATAAAGTTTCCTTTGTTTTCCTAATTTACAGATGCTTCAAACATATAGATTCAAGATATATACATCTGACCAAAAGTAATATACCTGAAATGGCATTTACGTAGATTTACACAGGTTTTACATATATAACTACTTGCATTTAAAAACACATTATTCTCTGGGTTACAGCTTGTCAATAATAATAAAAATGTTAAGAGTATCTGAAACTGTTTGTTAGGCAGAAAACTGGAACATTAGTGATACTTTTTGGCAGTTTTCTCAGGTGTTACATCTAAGGTTTAACAATTAAATGAATCTAAATGTGATGGATATTTATCTAGATATGCAATACTAAAATAAACAAACAAACAAAAACACATTAAACAGTGAAACAGTTGAGGTACAAACATATATTCATATCAAACAGTAGTTTGAATATATATTAAAAATGTTAAAAGAAGGACATGCATGAAATAAAAACCACTTTAAATGTGTATAAATGTTTTGTATTTGGATGTATTTTATGTTTTATATGCTACTAGCGAATTGCCCGTCAAAAAATGACGGCAATGAAATTGTAAGGTAGCTAAATTAGTAAATGAATATAGTGTACCTATTTTGAAGCATTGTGATGAAGAGCTGGCAATCTGTGTTGATGTTGCTGCAGCATTAGTTGTGTGGAGCTGCTGTATAAGCGTGCTGAATGTGTGCAGTGTAACACTGTGCGTGCGCGAGACCAAACCGTTAGCGTAGTCGTGTACTTCCGCATTGGTGTAAAATGGCGAGTAATGTGTGGTATAGGTCTGTATCGGAATATCCATAGGTGTTTTGTGGTGTTTTGCGAGTTTAGAGTGCTGTAGCCTCGTTTTAGTTTTGTTCGGCGGCCATTTTTTCTGTCGCTTAGATTTTTTTTTAGTCTCTAAACTGTTTTATTTCGAGTAAAATCGAGGTGTAAGTTGCATTTTTGAGGTCCTGGGTGCTCCCTCTTGGTGTAGGTAAGTTTTTTATGTATGTGCTGTGTGTATGTATTGTGTTTTAAATGTTTGTATGTCGGCGTGTTGCGTCCGATGTTTGCGAGGTCGTAATGTGTGGTAACGTGTTTCGTACGTTGTTTGCGTGCCTCGTAAAATTTAGCGAGTGTCGTAATTTGTGTGTCGTGTTTTTTGAGTAGCGACGTGAATTTTGCGAGGGTTTGAGGCCCTTGCCCAGTGACCTCGCCAGCAACTGAGTCCCTCGCTTCGCGAGGGGCCTCAGTTGCTGACATGGAGCGCCTTCGGCGCTCCATGCCAGCAACTGAGGCCCTTGCCCAGTGACCTCGCCAGCAACTGAGGCCCTCGCTTCGCGAGGGGCCTCAGTTGCTGACATGGAGCGCCTTCGGCGCTCCATGCCAGCAACTGAGACCCGTGCCCAGTGACCTCGCCAGCAACTGAGGCCCTCGCTTCGCGAGGGGCCTCAGTTGCTGGCATGGAGCGCCTTCGGCGCTCCATGCCAGCAACTGAGGCCCTTGCCCAGTGACCTCGCTACGCTCGAGCCCGCAAGCGTGAGCAACGACTCGTACGCTCACAACTATATATGTGATAGAATACTTTAAAGTTTCACATTTGAAGAGAAATATATTTAATACACACCATCACATGCAGTCACTTACAGCATAAAAACATCTTTAAATAATAAGTATCTTGGGTACCAATGTCTTAAGAAAGTAAATAAACTGGAAGATGTGGTTCAAATGTATAACACAAATTAGTACATTTAATGCAGTTTGCATATATGTACTTTTATGTTTTATATATGTAGTTATTACTTTATATTTACATTTGTTGGTGTCCATGTTAGTTGGTTTCTGTCCAGTCTCCACTCAGAGTTGCCAGAACCAACCTCACACTGATAAGCCCCATTATAAAGGCCAGACTGCAGTCTGTGAGTGGGTTTCTGGCACCCTAATCCATGACTAAGAGCCCTATATAAATCAGGTGCTATAAGTTAGGGACCTGTCGTACATCGACTGCAAGAGTTTTTTTTTGTAACTTCTACACTAATGTACATCTTTCACTCCCCCAGATTACAGCAATCAGCTCACAGCTGTAAATCCTGGCTTAGCCACAAGAGATTTCTGTTTATGGAGTAGCCAATAGGAAATGCGAACGTGAATATTATAATGAGTAGGAAGTGCCACAGCAAGTGCCCTAATTAGGCTGTGGCAAGGACATAGATAGATATATAACGTTATTTTTTTTATTTATTAATTATATTTTGACATTAAAAAGATGTGACAATTGTATTTATAGTTTCAATAAATAAATATGTTAAAATATGATATATTTATAGACAATGCATTATAGGGTATTGAGTACTGGGTTATGTGTTACCCTGGATTTTGTATCATGAAATGGGCTTAATACGAATGTATCAAATTGTTTAATTACACATATGTAGATATTGGATTGTTAAGTGTCATATAATGTTAAAATGTCATCATTTTGTAGTTCTTTCTGTGCTATAATGTCACTTTATATGCTTCTGGGTGGCTCAGCAAGGATTTGAAAACTACTTGCGAGTGGTCTTTGGTACTCGTAATTCTCTTTTCTGCTTTGTGCAGTTACGGCAGTGCCATGATTTGCTTGTGATCCATACAGTGCTTTTGGCATAGGGTTTGGGTGTCAAAGTGTAAGGGAGTAACTCGTAATTTATTGTCAGTGCAAAAATCAATGGAGAATTGTGCTTAGCTTTTCAGCTTTGTCGTGAAGTTCACTCATAGCAGTTTTCTCACAATGTTTTAGGGATGGGGGATTACCATAGCTAGGTAGGATTTACTGTGCTGCTATGGCATTCAAAAATGATTTTTTAGGGATTACCATAGGAACCTAATTTCTTAAGCCTATCTGATAGCAGGGCCCATAATCCTAAATGGATATTTATGTTAGTGAGTCTGAGGCAAAAAGGTGGTTTGTTTTGTTCTTCATCTGTGTGTTACTACCAAGAATGCTTAGTTACAGTGGAAATACTGTTTACTGAGAAGTTATGTAGGAAAACCAGGTGTTTTGGCCAGAATTATCTTGTATTTCCTACCTGGATCTGTCTGTGTTTCTGGTTGTGCCTATTTCATATGGTTTTCTTGGTAAAGATACTGGAGTGGGTTGCCAGTTTCTTCTCCAGTAGAGCGTAATTTGTCTGATCTCTCTACTATGACCTGCCCATCTTAGGTGACCCTACATGGTAAAGCTCACAGCTTATTTGAGGTACATAAACCCCTTCGCCACAAGGTAACAATCTTTAAATCCTTAAACCTTTAAATCTTCACCTGTCAGAACTTGAATTTGCTAACCTCTGACCCACTGGATAACTTAAAACATCACCATATTTGTGAATATTGGAGAAAATTAATTTCCTATACAAGATAGTATGCATTTAAAACTATATTATATTTAATTATAGTTAAAGGTATATGAAAGTGAACTGGGTTATTAATGCATTTGATAGAAGATAATTTATAGTCCCTGAAAAAATTAGTTTGCATGAAAAAATTGCAAAGTTAAACCGTTAAAGCCTGAAGTTTGCTGAATTTCTAGCATTTGCAAACTGTTTTCTCTCAATGTTGACACGTCCTGAAGTACCCAGGGAATATAAGCATACATTATACATTGTATCATTTTGGCCTGGGGATTGTGCAGGCATGCTCAGTTAGCAACTGAGGTCTGCCCTACTGTGGGAAGTCACATGATTTCAGACACTTTTCTTTAGCCAATTAGCAGGTTTTATATCAGGTATATTTTTTTAATGAACCCACCTCACTTGCATATACTGTACCTTTAATAATAGTAGAAAAATCAAAATGTGTGTTTATCATTTGGAACATAGATAGATAGATAGATAGATAGATAGATAGATAGATAGATAGAAAGACAGATAGATAGATAGATAGATAGATAGATAGATAGATAGATAGATAGATAGATAGATAGACAAAAAGATTACTATAAAAAGAAAGAATTGGAAATGTGAGAAATCACTGCTCTGTTTCTAGTGTATGTTGTTATTGCTAGTTTCTAAAATTGGCAAAAGATTGAAAGAAAGCGTATCTGAGGGATTATATCATTAGCATTTACATTTCTGAAAGAAACATTTAAGAAGTGATTGACTTAAAGATGCATGAAATGTTACAAAATCATTTCCTCTAAAGATTTCATGATTTGTTTGTAGCAAAAAAAAAAAAACTATTTGAAACGCTAAGTTCTGAAACTACAGAATTTCTTTGAATTTCTCATTGGCTATGGCAATTTTTATGCTGTTAAATAGAGAGACGTTCAAGAGGAAGATATAATCAAGCAATTGCTTGAACATAAAGAACATGGATATTTTTACAGCTAAGAAAACCTCTTTAAAGTTTTTCTTTTCTAATGCATGATATGCTTTTCTTTTTGGATTGTATGCCTTAATGTATACTTGTGTTAAGATCTTTTTAATGCAATTTAAAGGGTCATAGGAGGTTTTTGGATTTCACTAGGAACAACATATTCCTATGGATCTCTTTATTTTTATGTACTTTATTTTATTAAGAAATGCTAAAAAAGTTCTGTTTTTTTCTGCCTAAAATCTTACAAATAATTCCTAAATGGGTTTCCCCTCCGCAGCTAATGCAGACAAGTTTTGTAATGTCTCCTAGTAATGAATCAGAGGCAACATTCTGCAACATGCTGTTTGAGAGAAGTCCCTGGCAGGCTAATTTGAAATACTGCAGTTTACAGTCTGTCCATTCAGGACCTGCATGAGCTAAAGTTGGCAGATACAAATAAGTAAAATTGTAAGATTTTAGGCAGAAATATGAGCTTTTAAGCACTTCTTGAAAAGATAAAGCACACAAAAGTAATTTATATATATATATATATATATATATATATATATATATATATATATACATACAGTGCCTTGCAACAGTATTGACCCCCCTTGGCATTTTTCGTGTTTTGTTGCCTCACAACCTGGAATTAACATGGATTGGTTGAGGATTTGCATCATTTAATTTACAGAAAATGCCCACAAGATGTTTTTTTTTTATTGTGAAGCAAACAACAAATAGGACAAAATAACAGAAAAAGTCAATGTGCATAACTATTCAATACTTTGTAGAGCCACCTTTTGTGGCAATCACAGCTCCAAGTTGCTTTGGATAAGTCTCTATGAGCTTGCCACATCTTACCACTGGGATCTTTGCCCATTCCTCCTTGCAAAACGGCCCCAGCTCCTTCAAGTTGGATGCTTTGCGCTTGTGAACAGCAATCTTTAAGTCTTACCATAGATTTTCTATTGGATTGAGGTCTGGGCTTTGACTAGGCCATTCCAACACATTTACATGTTTCCCCACAAACCACTCAATTGTTGCTTTAGCAGTGTGTTTGGGGTTATTGTCCTGCTGGAAGTTGAACCTCTGTCCTAGTCTCAAATCACGAACAGAGTGGTACAGGTTTTGCTCAAGAATATCCCTGTATTTAGCACCATCCATCTTTCCCTCAACTCTGACCAGTTTCCCAGTCCGGGCTCTTGAAAAACATGGTGTTCTTTTGGTGATGTGATGTGTTGGGTTTCCGCCAGAGATAGCGTTTACTTTCATGGCCGAAAAGTTAAATTTTAATCTCATCAGACCAGAGCACCTTCCTCCATACATTTTGGGAGTCTCCCACATGCCTTTTTGCAAACTCCAAATGTGCCATTTTGTTTTTTGCTGAAAGTAATGGCTTTCTTCTGGCCAATCTGCCATAAAGCCCAACTCTATGTAGCGTATGGCTTATTGTCGCCCTATGTACAGATACTCCAGTCTCTGCTGTGGAACTCTGCTGCTCCTCCAGGGTTACCTTAGGTCTCTGTGCTGCCTCTCAGATTAATGCCCTCCTTGCCCGGTCCGTGAGTTTTGGTGGGCGGCCGTCTCTTGGCAGGTTTGCTGTTGTGTCATGTTCTTTCCATTTGGGTATGATAGATTTGATGGTCTCCTGGGGATCATCAAAGGTTTGAATTTTTTTTTTAACCTAACCCTGACTTGTACTTCACAACAACATTGTCCCTTACTTGTTTGGACAGTTCCTTGGTCTTCATGGCAGTGTTTGGTTAGTGGTGCCTCTTGCTTAGGTGTTGCAGCCTCTGGGGCTTTTCCAAAAAGCTCTGTATATGTAATGACAGATCATGTGACACTTAGATTGCACACAGGTGGACATCATTTCACTAATTATGTGACTTCTGAAGGTCATTGTTTGCACCAGAGCTATTTATGGGCTTCATAACAAAGGGGGTGAATACATACGCACATGACAATTTTATGTTTTCTATTTCTAAAATATAGTTTTATGTATACATTTTTCTCATTTCACTTCACCAACTTAGACTATTGTGTTCTGATCCATCACATAAAATTCAGATTAACAAAACATTGAATTTAAGGCTGTAATGTAACAAAATAGGTAAAAGGTCAAGGGGGTGAATACTTTTGTATATATATATATATATATATATATATTTATTTTATTTTGTGTGCTTATGTAAACCAGAAACCTTCAATGTCCTTTTAAGCATTTACTGTTTTATTATTACTAATATTATAATACTGTTACGTTTTAGTAAGCAAGATGTTTTTTCTATATTTAAGCACCAAATGTGTGCTCACAATGGACATATGAAGAAAAAAACTTGACCTTTGATTTACAGATATTAATAAAGTGGTCCTGAATTTACAGTACACTCTTTTGAATAATCTCACATTATTGGTCAAAATGCTTTTCTATAAAATAAAAAAAATGCAGTTTTTAATGTATTAACTATTATATACTAGTTACTTGCCCGTCATATATGATGGTATCATATAGTATGTTCAATTGTCTGTTCTGTCTCTGTGCTGTCTTTGTGTGCCCTCTCGCTCTCTGTGAGACCTCTCTCTCTCTTTGCTCCCTCTCTGTGCACCCTGTCTCTCTGTGTGCCCTGACTGCCTGTGCGTCCTCTCTCTCTCTCTGTGCCCTCTGTCTCTCTCTCTGTGCTCAATATATATATATTGAGCAAATGATTTTATTATAGGTGGTAGACACCTTGGGAGCTTAGCAATCCTATGTTCGAATTTTTAGTCTCTCTCTCTGTGCCCTATCTCTGCACTCTGTGTGCCATCTGTGTATCTCCCTATACACAAGCACCCTCTCCCTCGCCCTCCCTCTATCTCTTCCCCTCCCTCCTCTCCCTCTCTCTTTCTCTCTCTCTCTCTCTCTCTCCCTCCCTCTCTCTCTCTCTCCTTTCTTTTTAGATGTTTATTTAAGTTCTTTTCTCACCAGAGTCCTTGTAAGTTGGTGTGATTTCCTTTAATCCGGTTGAAACTATGTGCACTTAGGATTGTCACATTTCAATTGATGAAGGTAGGTAATTCTATGTATGCAAAGTTCCTCCATCTAGTTCAAGTGCATAAATAGAAGCAAATGGTGTTTCACACTACAGCTTCATTTCCTGTCACATTAATGGCTATATTTGTTATTTTTGTTCTCTAGATTTATTTTCCCTATTACCAAATGTAGTTATTAAAAACAGCAATTCTAAATGGAAAGCTTGTTAAATCGGAACTGCAATGTGCCCTTAAATTATTTTTAACAGCCAGTTTTAGTTGCCGTAAAAAAATACATTTTATCTATTAGATTTGGTAGCTCTAATATATAAAACAGAAATATTTTTTTTTACACATTTTTACGTAACCTTGAAAGCTTTTACTCAAAAGTACCCTAATATAAATATTTGAAAAATATTTTACTGATATAAAAAATGTGTTTGCTGCAAATCGCATTAACTCTAATGCAAGTCTCTACGGATTTTATGGTCGTTTTAATGCAAACAGCTTTAGCTGCTCATTTTTTAAATAAATCCATGTTTTCAAAATTAAAAAAAAAAATCACTCATTGAAATGTAATCCTGTTTTTATTTAATTTTAGTCTGATCTCAGAAACCTTTTTAATACCGATATAATGGGACCAATACTAATATAATAATTATTATTAGACAAAGAATATGACACTGGCCCAGTTACACAGAATGGTGAATTAGTTGAGAATAGTGCGACTATATGAAAATATTAGTCTCACTGCATTACTAATGGATGCCAACCTCTCCTTACTGGCTCCAGGGACTTCAGCATTCTGTGATGACAAAGGTGCCAGTCACTCTTCACACTTTAGTATATATAACCAGAGAGGTTAGTCCACTTGAGAAGGAATTTGCAACCCACCCCAGTATCTTTGCCAAGAAAACCATATGGATAAACACAACCAGAAACACAGGTAGATGTGCCTGGGTGCTGTGGACAAAATGGTCACCGAGAGTCGGACACAACGGAAGAACTGAACAAAAACAACAAACTACGGTATTTAAAAAGTAATTCAACTAAATGTGTTCTCTTCTTGTGAACTTTAAAACATGTCTAATAGTATGCTGCCAATGTTGATCTATAAGGTTTAGAACTATAAGAAGCCAATGCAGTGAAGTATACATGCTTCATGCTCCCGTTCGCCATATTTGTGCTCCCTAACATTCCAGTTACTAGTCCTCCTATTGGAAGATTGTCGCACAACTGTATATAATATTGTAAGTTTAGTGTGTGTGTATGTACATATATTGTTTGCCAGAAAGTACCAGGGACTCTTAAAAACAGAACTGTCACTGTATATAGACATTTCTGTGCATATACACTGCATCAGAAAATAACAGGCAGTGTGAAAATATACTGCCCTAGGCCTGGGCCTTGTGGATCTGGGCTTAAACACACTACTGAGCCAACTTAAGGCTAGTATATTGCACTTAAAACAAAAAAAACACTTACATACTAATTTGTACTTTCAAATCTGAGATTTGTACCTCCATAAATAACTCCCTAGTAGCTTTTAGTGAATTTTTATAAGAAGGTAATAATTTATAAATCAATCATCTCATTATACAACTTCAAAGGTACAGAAATGAAACAGAATTTTAATCTGTGTTGAATGCCCCCAGCAAACACTCAATTATTAAAGTATATTAGATGGTGGCCCGGGTTAAACAGGTGACTTCATACATACATATTAAGAAATTATAATCCACAGCACAAGGTAAGCATTCAGAATCTGCACTCTCAGCACTCTTAAATGGGTTAAGGACATCTGATCATGTTAAACGTCATGACGAACCCATAATTAAAGGAATAGCACATTTCACTTTAAATCTTTTTCAGTTCACCATTAATTAACAGCAGAAAAATAAAGCATTAGCCAGAAAATATATTTTAAAAAACACAATTTGCCTAATTAATGTTTGCAGCTGTACCCTATCCCCACTTCTCTTCTTGTCCTAAGCACTACTTAACAAACATTTTCAACTGAGATAACATTATTTTGGCAGGATGGGCATTTGTTTTCTTTTTAAGTACTGCTCAAGACAATGTGAGCGGGGTAAAACAGCAGCCATTAATGATTTCAATCATGTTTTTAAATTAAGCTCTGATTTGCTGCTGTTTGTAAATGTATTGTAATGTTAATTGTGAACAAAAAGAACAGACTTAACATGAAATGTGCTTACACTGGCTCTTTAAGGTCCTGTTTGTTATTTTACATAATTTTCTTAACAATTTGTCAAATGAAAACAGAACCACTGTTTGACAAATTAATTTCGTATGGCCAAAAACAATCACTGTCAAAGTGTTCTATATATTATAGATCAGAACACAATAGTCTAAGTTGCTGAAGTGAAATGGGAAAAATATATACAGAAAACTATTTTTTAGAAATAGAAAACAGAAAATTGGCATGTGCGTATGTATTCACCCCCTTTGCTATGAAGCCCATAAAAAGCTCTGGCGCAACCAATTACCTTCAGAAGTCAAATAATTAGTGAAATGATGTCCACCGGTGTGCAATCTAAGTGTCACATGATCAGTCATTACAAATACACACCGTTTTTGAAAGGCCCCAGAGGCCTAAGCAAGAGGCACCACTAACTAAACACTGCCATGATGACCAAGGAACTCTCCAAACAAGCAAGGGACAATGTTATTGTGAAGTACAAGTCAGGGTTAGGCTATAAAAAAATATCCAAATCTTTGATGATCCCCAGGACCACCATCAAATCTATCATAACCAAATGGAAAGAACATGGCACAACAGCAAACCTGCCAAGAGACGGCTACCCACCAAAACTCACGGACCGATCAAGGAGGGCATTAATCAGAGAGTCAGCACAGAGACCTAAGGTAACCCTGGAGGAGCTGCAGAGTTCCACAGCAGAGACTGGAGTATCTGTACATAGGACGACAATAAGCCGTACGCTCCATAGAGTTGGGCTACATGGCAGAGTGGCCAGAAGAAAACCATTACTTTCAGCAAAAAACAGAATGGCACATTTTGAGTTTGCGAAAAGGCATGTGGGAGACTCCCACAATGTATGGAGGAAGGTGCTCTGGTCTGATGAGACTAAAATTTAACTTTTTGTACCACTCTGTACGTGATTTGAGGCTAGGACGGAGGTTCACCTTCCAGCAGGACAATGACCCCAAACACACTGCTAAAGCAACACTTGAGTGGTTGAAACATGTAAATGTGTTGGAATGGCCTAGTCAAAGCCCAGACCTCAATCCAATAGAAAATATGTGGTCAGACTTAAAGATTGCTGTTCACAAGAGCAAACCATCCAACTTGAAGGAGCTGGAGCAGTTTTACAAGGAGGAATGGGCCAAAATACCAGTGGTAAGATGTGGCAAGCTCATAGAGACTTATCCAAAACTACTTGGAGCTTTGATTGCCGCAAAAAGTGGCTCTACAAAGTATTGACTTTAGAGGGGTGAATAGTTATGCACATTGACTTTTTCTGTTATTTTGTCCTATTTGTCATTTGCTTCACAATAAAAAAAAAAAAACATCTTCAAAGTTGTCGGCCTATTCTGTAAATTAAATGATGCAAATCGTCAAACAATCCATGTTAATTCCAGGTTGTGATGCAACAAAACACGTAAAATGCCAAGGGGGGTGAATACCTTTGCAAGGCACTGTACAAATCCCTAGCATGTCCTTATTTGGAATATGGAGTACAGTTTTGGGCACCACTTCATAAAAAGGACATTTTAGAGTTGGAATAGATACAGAGAAGGGCAACAAAACTAATAGGGGGAATAGAGGGGCTAAGATTAAGAAGAAAGACTAACGAAATTAAACTTATTTTCTCAAGAAAAATGGTGTCTAATTATCGTTTATAAATATATCCAGGGCAGTATAAAGATTTGTCGAGGGAGCTTTTTGTGCCAAGAGGTTTTTAACTGACAAAGGGACACCCTTTGAGGTTAGAAGTAAAAATAAAGAAAAGGGTTCTTCACAGTAAGGGTGGTTAATATGTGGAATTCTCTACCAAGGGAGGTGGTGACAGCGGATTTAATAGATAACTTTCAACAGGGATTGGATATATTTTTAAATAAAAAGGGCATTCAGGGTTATCCTGGTTAATTATAGAGGGAATATTGTTCCAGGGAGGAATCCGATCGCCAGTATCTGAGATCAGGAAGGAATTAATTTTTTCCCCTTTGAGACAATTGGCAAAGTTTCACATGTTTTTTTTTTCTGTTTGCCTTCCTCTGGATCAATCAATAATTAATCCCCATATTGCAGATCAGAGGAGATCTTAAAGGTTGAACTTGATGGACTGAAATTCTTTTTTCAACCTCAATTACTATGTAACTATGTTACTTTTCTCTGTACTGTATATATATTAAAGTTATAAACTATTTCTTTTTTAGATCATGAATAATTTTTTAGCCCTGTTAAAATCAGAAAACATGCCTTCAATAAGGCTAGTTTGTCAAATATGCCACTATGAAGGAGGTAAGACCTTAATTGTGTCATATTGATTGTTAAAATACACACAATTAAGAAACTAATACTGCCTTCCTGACACTAGAAAGAACCATCTGGACCAGCCGATGAATGGATCGCACCATTAGGTCCTCTCCTGCATCACTGCTAGGAATTCCCCTTCGCTTCAGAACAGTGGAGAGGAGGTATGCCGTTCTGAAATATAGATACAGGATTCCTGGATAGATAGAGCCAAACAATGTGATTTAAAAGCTCTTTTCCACCCCTCAGAAATTCATCTGACACTAGAATATTTTCACAAGTGGTAATTAGAACAGACAGGAACTTATGTACATGGGAGCGCAAAAAGGTTCTTGTAATTTAATACGTTTGGGTACAGACTTACAAAAGGTAATGTAATTAAGATAGGGAGTTCAGCTAAACTAATCACTCAGCAGGAGGTCTTCAATTATGGACGTTCCCATTGTGTCAGTTTCACAATGGGTCCCCCATAGCTGTCCCGCTGAACAATAACTGGATCACAGTACAAGAACTACAATGGGTATTCGATGAGGATGAGGGTCTCCTGATCCTAGACAGTCCAAGCAGGGGAAATCATGAATATTACAGGGGTATCCCTTGGTTGGGAACAGCAAAGCCCAGGGGTGTCATGTCCATCTTGTGCCAGCTCAGGGACAGGATTCCGTTTGTGCTGTTGGATGGGGGTCCATTAACCCCATGGGAACCCTTATGGGACCTCTAATTATAACAATGACACCTTAAATTAACCTGTCACCATGTAATAGCCTACAACCATGGAGGACCCATGGACCCTCATAGCATCTTACACTAACCCCTTAACCCCTTAACCATAGTATACAATACCCCCTGGGGTCTTTACAGATCCACATGGTATCTGAAACTAACCCCTGTGGGACCTTAGGGACTCCCATGGCACTCAAACAACAATTATAAGGGTCATTATGGTCCCTTCTCCTATTGAATGTTTCTGTAGCCATTCAAAGAATGGAAAAACTAGAATAGGGTAAAAAAGAGCAATATGATCGGCTTAAAACGAACCAATAGGAATGCACATATTTCAGTCATGAAATCTGATTGGTTGAAATCTTAGCAAATCAGAAAAGGGGTGGTAGCCAACTATGATTGGTTACAGAGTTCCTATATTTAAATACTCAATTCTGATTAACTGAACTATGATTGACATACTCTGGCCAATCAGAATTCACAGAGGATGAGGACTGTTAGTTGAATTTTTTTTCGGTGCACTTTTTTTCAGTTGGAGGCCCTATCTGTGGGCCATAGATGAGGAAACGATGGTCAAGAATGTATAGACCAATTTCTACTAGCAAATTAGATGTGACTGCTTATCCAGAAGATTGAGGACCAGGGCATTGAGGATCAATGCTGGAGGGTCATCAAAGGGAGGGGAGATAGAATTACCCCCATCAGGAGTAGATTTTTTTTATTTTTGGTCATTCATTTTTTTATTTTATTTTTATTATTTTTATTTTATGTGATTATTTATTTTCAGTAATTCTTTTTCAGTTTTTGTACTTAAATAATTTAATTGGAGGCATTGAGAGGGACTATGGGGTCTTTGTTGAGCCCATAGGGGAATGTGGTCCATGGGGTCCATAGGACACCTACTGTATGGTAGTGGTTAGGGTGCCATGGAAGTCCATAGGGACCCACATGGTAGGGAGTCAGGTTTAGGTACCATATCGTTTCATAAGAATGGTTGTATGCTATTATATCATGGAGATATACAAACAAATTGGGAACAAAGGAATAACATATCTTTAATAAATGTACCAGTATTATCAATCCTAAATAAGATTAATGGTGATCCAGGATAACCCTGATAGTAAGTGCAAGTAATAACTACACAAAAAATAGAAAATACAACAAAAAGAACTATCAGGAATTCCCATAGAAACGGCATAAACCAGCACACCCAAATAATTAAAAATATACTTTTATTGATCTAAAAACACATAACGTTAAAAACAAAAGAAGTCCTACTCCAGATGACAATATACTAAAGCACATATAACTTAATAAATTATTAATATTATAGTTCTGAATCATTATATGATGGAGGTTTGTAGGCCCCCTCATGGAACAGGTGTTAATGTTAGGTACCATGGGTGTTCATAGGTTGGTACCCCATTTTTATACTTCAAATTAAGATTGTGTCCAAAGTTATGGTTAGTGGCCACATAGGGGTCTATGGTGTTGAGGGGGGACCCAGGGGATACCTGGGGTCATAAGGGGTAGCGGGTCAAGGGAGAAGGGGTCATAAGCCTCCTTCTTTCCTTATTTTATTATCTATCCTCTTCCCTACTATGGGTAGCATTCCGTAGCTTTGAATGGAGACTACTGAGATTCAGGCTCTGAGTCTCCTACAGGTATACTTTAGGAAGGCTGTGAGCACATGTTTGAGTTAGAGTACCATTATTATTATAGTTTTATTATTATCGTTTATTTGTAACGCGCCAACATATTCCGTAGCGCTATACATAAGTTAAGTTACAGGCAATGAAAAGTTAAAGATTCATACATTGCAAAGAGTGGATGGCCCTGTCTTTGAGCTTGGAATCCGGTGTCCATAGCGCTTTCCCTAAAGCACTGCCCTGGATTGAAACTTGCAGACTTACAATCTAAAGGTTAAAGTTTGTATATGGTACAGTAGGGAGAGAGTAGGGCTGAGCATGTTAGGGAGGAAGGTTATAGGCTTCTTTAAAGAGGTGCGTTTTTATTGATGTTTTGAAGGATTTAAGGCAGGAGGATAGTCTGGTGAAGCGAGGCAAGGAGTTCCAGAGAATAGGGGCAGCGCGAGAAAAGTCCTGGAGGAGTGAGAGGAGGTGACAAGAGTGGTAGAAAGAAGAAGGTCGTTAGCAGAACGAAGAGGGCGTGTGGGGGAGTATTTGGAGATAAGAGGTGGGGTGGAAACCCCTAGTACAAGTCAGTACATTTTAAGGGATTCCTTTTTGTGGAATTCGTGTGATAGCTCCCAAATACTGCCTATAAAAACTCTTGTAGCTACGACTCATGAGAGTTCTTACAGAAGCCATGGAATAGAGATATACAGCCTTATTAAATTGTGATTTAACTATTTGAATAGGGCTCTATATAAGCACATACCATATTTTTTTACACTAGTTTTTAGTTAGTGAATAACTTGCTTTTGAATAGAAGGCCACTAACTAAAAACTTCTGTAAAAAAATATGCTATGTGCTTATATAGAGCCCTATTCAATTGGCCGAATCGCAATTTAATAAGGCTGTTAGTCACTAGAGCTAATAGGCATTTGATGCTGTCCTCCAATGTAAGGTAAAACAAATTGCTCTAAAATTATGCAATGATTGTAATAAATTGTGTATGTTAAGAGAAAAGAAAAGCTGCCATTGGTTTACCATATGTAACTGTACTATTATAAATACTACTTAATAGTTTCCTTCATGCCATAACAAAATGTCCATAAGAGATGCTAGATCTTTATTTGCTGATGTTAAAATAATCTGCAACAAGCTTGACATCTTGGAGAAGGTTCACAAAATGATAAATGATTTCGGTAAAATAGAGGAATAAGTAAATGCATTTTAATGCAAAATATGCAAACAAATGCATTGGGGCCACAAATATCTAAAGCCAATAGATTAATGGAAAAATAAACTTAATTCTGCAGAAGAAATGAGCCTTCTATTGAAAATTTCTTCATGGACAACCAATATAACAGCAGTGGAGGAAAGAAACAAAATTATAGGTTGTTTAAATAATTATATAGATGAGAACAATCTGTACAAACCTCCACTTAATGACTTTTTAAAATGTTATCTGTCTGCGTGGATTTTTAAACTACTTGTTGGCATTCACACATCCTGGAAAACCATAAAAGAAGTTATTCTATAGCTCACTCTTTCAATGGTTTGTTCAAAGAAACAGACAGAACAAATGTAAATTAACTAAGAGAAGCACAATGTAATATAGAAGTGGATATTGATTAGAAAATTGACATTTCATGTTGGATGATAATCAGTTTTGTGTTTCAAATGTAAAAAATGCAATTATACTTAGTTTTGCTTCACTTCAAGAGATGCAAAATGTTAATAGCTTCATGCTAAATGGACATAGAGGATCCTCTATTTCCAATATTAAAATAATTTACCTAAGCATATTTAAACATAATTTTATTAACAAGTGATTAAAAGCTCACATTTTCCTCACTGAAACCTTCCTACGCTCTGCCCCCTGTATCTTATGTACGTACAGCCTTATTAAATTGTGATTCAGCAAATTTAAAAGGGCTCTATTTAAGCACACAGCATATTTTTTACAGAAGTTTTTAGTTAGTGAACTTCTATCCAAAAGAACGGTCTTCACTAACTAAAAACTTCTGTAAAAAAATTATGCTGTGTGTTTAAATAGAGCCCTTTTAAATTTGCTGAATCGTAATTTAATAAGGCTGTGAATGTTTATATAGGATTAGATATACTAGACAGTCACAGAAAGTGTATACATGACCTATAGGAGGTGGACATTTTCAGGGATTGTTTGGAGGCTTTCAGTTAGTAAAAACAGGGGTTTTAGTCAATTACTAGTAAAATTATGTTTAAATATGAAAATAGACACTCCCCTCGTGTACATTTGATCGTCTGAGCAGCTTTGGCGCTCATTGGAAGCCCTGCGCTGAGCGCCTTTGGCGCTCATCACAAGCCTCTCCCCTTGTGTACTTTTGCTCCTCTGAGCACCCTCTGGGCTCATTGTGAGCCCTGCGCTCATTGCGATCCTCTCCCCTGTTTTTTTTTATGATAATAAATTAATTAATAAAATAATACATTAATATGCTTTACCTATTTGTAATTAATATATCCAGCAATCAATATCCTGAAGTTCAATGTAGCATACAATGTAGATTTTCAGTGTTGGTGAGCTGAGGTGTAAGTGTCAGCAATGTGTGAAGCGTGCCGTGTAAATAGGCTGTGTGCATGAGGCCAAACAGTTTGTTTAGTTGTGTAAATCGACATTTTAGAATGGTAATGTTTTTAGTTGCAAGTTAGTGTTATAAAATGGCGGCGATGTGTCTATGTGTTACGCGGTTGAGGATCATTTTGCGTCCTTCCTAATAGTGAATTTTGTATGCTCCTGTGTATTAGTCTTATGTGATTGGTGTTCTTTTGCGTGGTTAGGGGTCGTGAAGCCTTGTTTTCATTTTTTTCACCAGCCATTTTTTTTCTCGCTTAGTGGATTTTCAAGTGGTGAAAATGCTTAAATTTGCACGCAACCTCACTCCCAGACGTCCTGGCTGTCCCTCCGTGCTCTGTGTGTGTTTTTTTTTATGTTTTATTGTTATTTTGCTGTGTTTTTGTTGTTTTTGGATGTACGTATTTCAGCCGTTAACTTCGTATTTTTCCGACCTCAAATTTTTTTTTCTAAGTCCCGCGGCTCGTATTTTTTTTTCTAAGTCCCAATTTCCTTTGGTATTTTTGCAATCTTGTACTTTTTGTTTTCTAAATCCCACGTGTCGTATTTTTTTTTGTTTGAAAGTCCTGCTTATGTGGGTTTTTCTATAGCGAGAGTGAGGAGCCATAGAGCCTCCACCTCCGCAAATGCGGCCCCTCACTTCACGAGGTCTGCATTTGTGGCCAGAACAGCGTCCCTCATTTCTATGAGTATATACTATACAAATAAATATTATACAACCTACAGCACATAATACAGCGGGCATGTTTAAGGATTTCAAATCATGTATGAAAATTTAATTTGAGTATGTCTTTCTTATCTTATGCACATTCATCTTTATTGTGATTTTATTCAAAGTGAAGGTGAGTTTGTTGAACAATATATTTTCAGACAGATGATTTTAAAACTGCTGTATTACAGGTTAACATACTCTGCATTTCTTTCGTTTGTAGTTATTGCTGCATAATGCCTGCTGGTTTTGACAGCTTGATATGCTATGTCGGTTGCAAAGAGATTAGAAGGTTGTCAGAACCACATAAATATACACTAAGGCCTGTCACTCTAAAGTGACAATGTGTAGGACAATATTTTGAATGTTGTTGTTGAAATATATTGAGGAGACATTAAATTAGCACGTTCGCACATCAGATGCTTTGACATGTAATTTATGATCTACATATTTTTCACTGTTTATTTTGATAGTGTTAAGATGGACATATTAAGATACTCTATTTATGTTGAACTCAAAAAGCAATCTCTTTCAAGCCAACTTCAGAAATACTATAATAATAACAGGACAGTTTAAAAAAATAAAGCCTTTATAATTCAGTGCCTTTTAAAGAAATGTAATTTTTTGTCTTTTATATAATTTACCAATGAACTGAGTTCATTTTGATGATTATTCAGAGAGCATATGGAATATTACAGTGTTTCCCAACCCTCTCCTCATGCACCCACAGGCAGGCCTTGATTTAGGTTTAACACTGTGTAAACACAGGTGAGGCTATTAGTATTCAGCAGGCCATGAAGCCTCTAATTGTCTCATCAGTATTCACACAGTGTTATACCTATATCCTGGCCTGTCCAGGGGTGCATGAGGAGAGGCTTGGGAAACACTGGAATATCATATAACAGGTAGTGGCTAGTGATCCAATGGATTGTCTTTTTAATTTTGACAATGTGTGCTATTGGAAAACATCCATGCCATATCCATGTCAGTGTATAGATTAATAGGTAAGTGACACAGTTTAAAATGTAATCCTGGAGGCTATGCAAAGCCAGTTTAGGGACTTTAAGAGATACTTATGAAGAATTGGTCTGCTGCAGAAAGGTAATACCATGGTCAATTAGTAAAAGAGAACAGATTTGGGTATCTGTAGTAGAATATATGTATATATATATATATATATATATATATATATATATATATATATATATATATATATAATCATTCATTAAGCATTAAAAACTTTCACTTTGCATCAAAACAATTAAGCTTCATTAAACTTAATTGAAACTAACAGGAAGTGCATAGAACATATGTATGTCTGTAGATTTCACTGGCAAACAAATATGTTTCATACATCTATATTACTGCTCATTGTCCGACAAGGGCAAGCCCCCAGAACAGATGAGCATTTGAATTAGTTTTTTTCTGTTTTGAGAACTTCATTTAAAAAAAGAAAAAATGCACTGGTACACTATCAAATATAGTGTTTTAGATGAACACAGAAAAAAATGCTTTTTATGTCCCTTTAACCTTACCTTATGAAGAAACGCAACTAGCTAGACTAATATATATATTGTGACACTGACTGTGGCACAATACTATTTACTGTGTCACTGACGGTGTCATTTTAGTTTTTACATAAATATTTCATGATCTGGTTGCCAGGCTTACATTGTAAACAAAAGTTATTATTATGTGGAGCTGATGACAATGCATGGGTATGTTAGCATCCTGGCAGGTTTGTTGTTATTAAATAACATTAAGTACGTTATGACCAACACTACATCTTTGCCAGACACTATGGTGGCTTTGATGAAACATGCATGGATTCTAAACACATTCACACATTGAATCACATTTTCTACATGCAAGTGAGTCTGTGCCAATGGAAAAAGCTGTTAAACACTCATGTTTGTGTTGTGTAAAGGGGCGGGTAATGGGTGGATACGCTAAAGGGATAACCGGGCATTACTGCAGCTCATCATGGACCTGACTATAATACCTCAAAATTAGTAATCATCTCATCATGGACCTGCATCTCATCATGGACCTGATTATAGAACCTCAAAATTAGTAATGACGATATTGTGTGATGTGACTTCAGAATGAATGTACGCCCTCTTAGTAAATTTCCTCCACTATGTTGCTTAACAGTGCTCAATTACATTATGTTTTTTGTAAAGGTAAAACCAATTATTGATCTTTAGTCGTTCAGTTGTGTTCGACTTTCCATGCTTCTATGGACCTCAGCACACCAGGCATAATGTGTGTCTGGTTGTGCCTATCCATAAGGTTTTCATGGCAAAGATGCTGGAGTGGGTTGCCTGTTTCTTCTCCAGTTGACTGTAATTTGTCTGACCTCGCTGCTATGACCTGCCCATCTTGGGTGACCCTACATGATATAGCTCACAGCTTCATTGAAGCACACAAGCCCCTTAATCACTACAAGGTAGCAATCCAGAAGGGGAAACCAATCATTTGTTGTTACCTTTGTCAAACACAATAAATTACAGTGGCAATATTATTTCCTGATATTCTAACTGCATGAATTGGTGAATGGCTCTTGAATTACTTTTCACATTCGCAAATTTGCAATATTTAAAATACATGTCATCGGATGCCATCTGATAATATCAAAATTTAAGCAAGATCAGGCGACTAGCCTAGACTTAGTCCAGTGGACTAGGATGGATTGTAAGCACATCATTCAGAACAAGTAGGACATCTTGGTGTGGAACTTGAGTGTGGATTATAATGTAAATATTAAGTGTCATGAGAAATAAAAAAGGAACTAGGAAATTATGGGAATAAAATTGTAAACCTGGCAATGCTGTTTGCCACACAATGTGATCATTTTGCCCCTCCGAGAACCTTGGGCATTAATCGTGAGCTCCTTCAGGGCTCACCTCATGGCTAGCAATGAGTTTCTTCGCCACTCATTGCGAGCCCACCACCCCGTGTACTTCAACCTTCCTGATTTGCAATGATCACCTTCGGTGCTCATCTCAAGCCTCTCCCCCTGTGTACTATATAGGCCTTGTGCTTCAGCACCTTCGGCACTCATCGTGAGCCCCTTGCTGAGCTCCTTTGGTGCTTATTGTGTGGCTCTCAATGAGCACATTTAGCGCTCATTGCGAGCCTCTCTCCCCATGTACTTTAGGGGCCTCGGGAATAGTGTTACTGCCTTGGTGTAAGTGTTACTTCCTTGGTGCCTTGGTGTAAGTGCTTCTGCCTTGGTGTAAGTGTTACTGCCTTAGTGTAAGTGCTTCTGCATTGGTGTAAGTGTTACTGCCTTGGTGCCTTGGTGTAAGTGTTACTGCCTTGGTGTAAGTGCTTCTGCATTGGTGTAAGTGTTACTGCCTTGGTGTATGTGCTTCTGCTATGGTGTAAGTGTTACTGCCTTGGTGTAAGTGTTTCTGCCTTGATGTGTTACTGCCTTGGTGTGTTACTGCCTTGGGGCCTCATTCTATTATCGGCCGTAAATCGGCCACAAAGCTGCGATTCCTTGCGGGGCTCCCGTTACCTTGCAATTCAAATAGACGCGCCGCAAGGATATCCCCTTAAGGCCGGCCGTATATCTTGCAACCGGCCGTAAGCTCTGAAAACTTTAAAAGCAAAAATAAATTCAAGACGGCACTGTAAAGCTCTGTAAATGCTAGGGATCATAATGGGGGACATGAGGATTATTAGCAACCCCCTCTCAGGCTTTCACATCAACCCAAATCTGAGATTTAATTAACTGTTTATTTTCCGGCCGCAGCGTGGGCGGGTCTGAGGTGCTCCAAGCCCTCTGGAGTTTTTACATGGATATGTGACATAAATTTAAAAAAAAATGTATTTACGGATTT
This sequence comes from Discoglossus pictus, assembly GCA_027410445.1. Taxonomy (NCBI): domain Eukaryota; kingdom Metazoa; phylum Chordata; class Amphibia; order Anura; family Alytidae; genus Discoglossus; species Discoglossus pictus. Next base: position 199,127,295 of record CM050166.1, on the reverse strand, counting down.
GAGTGTAGGGGAATGTTGTGCTATGAATGCTAACACCTACAATCACTTTATAGTCTCCTCAGAGTGCAGGATGGCTTTATTATGGCTTTATAATGTGCTTAAATGTGTGCCTGCGGGACCTTTTTGCTGCAAGTAAGCTGCGGCTCGGTTTTAGCCTTGCAGAGAGGGTTCCCGGAGCAATTGAATTGCAACCAGGATTTTCTTGCGGCCGAAAACTCTTGCGGCCGTTTAAGATCAAAGGCTTTCCTCCGGCGAGTGCGGCCGCAAGGGATAACAAGGCGCCGGCCGCAAGCCTGCCCGAGTTCCCGCCCGGAAGGGAATAGAATAGGCAAATAGCTTGCGGCCGGTCCTTGCGGCCCCGCATCTCCTACGGCCGATAATAGAATGAGGCCCTTGGTGTTTTACTGCCTTAGTGTAAGTGTTACTGCCTTGGTGTAAGTGTTACTGCCTTGGTGTAAGGGCTTTTGCCTTGGTGTAAGTGCTTCTGCCTTGGTGTAAGTGCTTCTGCCTTGGTGTAAGTGTTACTGCCTTGGTGTAAAAGTTACTGCCTTGGTGTAAGTGTTTGTTTCTGCCTTGGTGTAAGTGTTTCTACCTTGGAGTAAAAGTTACTGCCTTGGTGTAAGTGTTTGTTTCTGCCTTGGTGTAAGTGTTTCTGCCTTGGAGTAAAAGTTACTGCCTTGGTGTAAGTGTTTGTTTCTGCCTTGGTGTAAGTGTTTCTGCCTCGGTGTAAGTGTTTCTACCTTGGTGTAAAAGTTACTGCCTTGGTGTAAGTGTTACTGCCTTGGTGTAAAAGTTACTGCCTTGGTGTAAGTGTTTGCGAGGGCGCAAGTGCGTTATAAACATCACAATTGTTCCGAACAGTCCTGCAGATCCACAACTATATATGTGATAAGCACTTGATTCCCTCACAGGATCTAAGCTTGTGCATGCTTTTGTGACTACCCATCTTGACTGCTGCAATTAATTATTCCTAGGACTTCTAGGTTAACAATCGCACCACTTGCAGATTGTGTAGTATGCTGCAGCAGGCTGCTAACAAACAAGATTACTCCAAACAAGACTTTCTCTGTACTAAATGCCTGTCAAGTTGCAAATTGTATATCAAGGATACCTTGCTGACTGTCAGAGCTCTAAACAATCTTGCTCTCAGATACCTGGAAGGTCTCTTGGTTCCCTACACTCTAGAGTACCAGTGCCCTATGATCAGCAAGTGAATCATGTACATGTATCAGGTGCTAAAGGGTTAGCCATGTGGCTACAGTTCTGTGGACATATCTGTCCCAAACAATTTGAGATCACAGGACATTTTGAAAAAATAATGTACAAAAGCCACTGGGTAACACAATATTTGAATAAGGATTATAAAATTATAAAGTGTTTTGATCCAAAAAGAAAAAAGTGGTATATGTTGTTGTTATTATGATTATTATTATTGTTATTATTAATGATAATAATATTACTAATATTTATAAGTATGCAATTCTTTGTTGAAGCCAAAGTTTATCTGAGTAAACTTCTATAGGCAGAGTAGAAAATATATAATGTCGATTTTTCAGCATCAATTCAGATTTTAGTTAGTACTGTATGTTTACTGGTATTGATTATGTGACAAATAACTGAGACATAATGTAATAGATCTGATAAAAATAAGTATAATTCTTTTTTCATTTTGTGCAATATCATTAACAAAATCAATTTTGCCACTGCAAAGTAAATACATTATAAAAGGATTATGAGTGTGCTGATACTAAATATACACAGTCTCCATATCTTTATGGAAAGCATAAAGGGAAGAACAGAAATCTTGACATGGAATATAAAAAAGTAAAGCTATAACATCAAGTACATAATCTCATTTTATAAATTCAGAATGACTTATTCAGCTATTTAAATTAGAATCTACAAATACATTTTTCTCCAAACATGACAGGATCTAATTCAGTCTCACCGACTACGAAATATGTCTGTCTGTCACATTACGGGTACAGCTGATAAAAAAAATATGTAATTTATGTGACCTTGTGACTAGTACAGACGGAAAGCATATAGCCATTTACACCACCAGATTTAGCCAATTCTAGCAATGCAATAATTATGTATTGCACGTTTACAGAAATTATATAAAAATATTATCTTAAACATACTTGATAGGTCTTATCCCATGACAAAGATAAATCAAAATCCCCACATCAACTAAGATTGGCTTCAAATTAGTTTGCTAAATGAAGATATGTTTGTTTTTTTCTATGGGAATAATCTCCACTCCAGTTCTTCATTGCCCTCTACCTCCAAATAATTAACAGACTAATGTAAAGCTCCAGAAATCTGGAAAACAATGTAAACTACAGTACTAAATCTCATTCTGAGTGCTTGTCTACTCCCCGCTATTCCATAGTCCTTAGTTTTGCTGATAGGATATGATACAATTACTCTTATTTCAAGTACTTCAACACAAACTATAGATTTTTGGACAACTGCTGACAAAAGATCCATTCAATCTATTCCTAGTATTTTATCACATTGTACCAATAATGATGGCAGCTTATACACTGATGCTAGGAAGAAACAAAGCAGCAAAAAACACAAATAATACTTCTCTAAGAAAACAGTGTTTATTGCTAAAAGCATATCATACATTACATTACACTATCCCCCTTGGCACTGAATGATATCTATGGTCCTAGAATACTGATCCTTAACATTAAAGTCTTATTAAATCCGTAATTTGGGAGACTTCAAAGTTTTGAAATCTGTTATTTAAATTTAGCTGTCATAAAACAAACCTTTAATAAAAAAGTGCTGTTTTATCATTTTCAAAAATAAATCCAAAGATATAATTGATTTGTACTCTGTCGCCATAAATGTGTGGGTTAAAGTTGTTTTTTTATTAAAGGTCTCAAAAGAATATAAGGGCCTTATTCAAATGCGATTTGGCCAATTGAATAGGGCTCTCTATTAGCACATAGCATATTTTTTTTACAGAAGTTTTTAGTTAGTGAACTTCTATCCATAAGGAAGGTCTTCACTAACTAAAAACTTCTGTAAGAAAAATATTCTCTGTGCTTATATAAAGCCCTATTCAATTGGCCAAATCGCATTTGAATGAGGCCCTTACAGCCTAAATTGCAATTCGGCAAATTCTAAAGGGCCCTATATAAGCACATAGCATATTTTTTTACAGAAGTTTTTAGTTCGTGAAGACCTTGCTTTTGGATAGAAGTTCACTGACTAAAAACTTCTGTAAAAAAATATGCTTCATGCTTATATAGAGCCCTTTAGAATTTGCTGAACTGCAATTTAATAAGGCTGTTGGGCCCTCATTCAGTTGCATTTTGGCCAATTGAATAGGGCTCTAAATAAGCACATAACATATATTTTTTAAAAATACGTTTTTAGTTAGTGAAAACCTTGCTTTTGGATAGATGTTTACGAACTAAAAAATTATTTAAAACATATGTTATGTGCTTATTTAGACCCCTATTCAATGGGCCAAATTGCAATTGAATGAGGGCCTCAGTGTCCTAAACCTCAAATGCTCATTAAATTTATGATAATTACAGGCTAACCAAATTCCCATTTAGTAGCTGCTAGCTAACATCAAAACAGTTTCTGAAAGTGTACACCTTTAATGAATTAGTAAATGACTGAGAAGTCAATCAGTACAAAATAATGAATACAGTAATCTTTAGTACCAAGCTTAAGTGTGCTTATATCTTACAATGTGCATCGTCTGTATATGTATATTTATTTTCAATCAATTTGATTAAAATATGTGATTGTAAAACAAGAATTCAATAAAACTATGAATAAAACAAACCATTATATGTTGATAACTTTTGGGTTACTTTTCTTGATTAGAAAAAACGAATAAAGGGCAACTATCAAAAATAGATGATAAAACACACTCATTAAATATGTGTAGTTATAAATATATAAGGCAGTAGTTTTCATATTGTATCTGCCTCTCTGTAATACAAACTTGAAGAAATACACTTTTCAGTATTAAAAAACATTACCTATTACAACCAATTCTGTTTTCTCTGGGGTCAATATAGCAATGTATACTCTTGTTCTCTACCCATTATTCAGTGAAGTAGCATCTGCCTATGCAAATAAATGTCCATTTCTGTTAAAAAATATATAATATAAACTATAAAATATATTTCCTGACATAATATATATTTATATAGTCAAACACACACATATGCTTTTATACAAATGTGTATGATGCATGGGGGCACAAAGCTAAATTGGTCTAGGGCAACATAAAACCTAAATACGCGCCACCCTTAATGCTGGCACATTATCAGCAGCACACAACAAGGTAGTCCTTCTGTCATTCAATGTTCCCAATATTTCAAAGCAAATATATATGGCAAAGAAACAGTCCAGTATTGTAAGGCATGCTCTGATCTTCCCCTCATATAATGTGACTTGTGTTCCCTTTTCACACCTTTTTGGATATATACATTATGTTACAATTTTTATTAAATCAATAAGCTCCAGGCGTGTTTCTTTTCCACCTTGCGAGAGACATCATTTTGCTTTGTGCTTGTATCCAGTGTGGGAGGTGGTTTCACTAGCTAGAGGCAACCTTGGGGCAATGTTTTTGTGTTCCACACTTCATAGTTATTGAGTGTAGTCGGTTGGGGATGCCTGGAGCTTTCCCCTCATTTATTTAATGTAAACATGCTTTAGAGTTTCCCGTACAAAAGAGCATCAATAGAGAAAAGCCTTCTAAAGAATATTTCCGCTATATTGTACTCCTGCAACTTTTTACTTTCCTTTTCTAATCAGATCTACTTATATTTCGATAAGAACTCTTTCATCCAATTACCAGCAAAACCTTTTCACAATATTCATGCATTTGTTTTTCCATTTTATTTTGTTCAAAAATTAGGTATCATCTAATATTAATGTAATCATTGATTAATTCATGAGGAGTGTGAAAATGGCAGCTTCACTTTTAATGTGTAATTATTGTTTAGAGGTATGTCTCTGCAACAGATTCCTTATGTATAAATATTCTCTGTAATGTGAGATTTGGATTTCAGGTGCCCAAGGAGGGGTTTCTGAGTGGATATTGTTAATGACTAAGGGTAGGAAATATTTAGCTTATAGTCAAAGTCCAGTTGAGTAACCTGATATGCTACACTTTTTTTTTGGAGGATATTGTAAAACAGTTATGTTTATTAAACTCTTATCTAAATTTAAATTTCGGGTCCTATAAAGGTCCAGATAAAAAAATATTTAATTAATCAGTGATGTAATTCAGTCTAGGACAGTTGCCAGTAGTGCCACAGAGTATACAGTATGTGCATGAACACAGCAATGTCTAACAGTAAATTTTTACTTGGAGAAGTCTTGTATTAGTCTAGAAAATATATTCACATATAATACTTGTCAAACTGTGAGTTGTCGTCACGCTTGCGAGACTCGCAAAGCGAGGCGAGCCACTGAGGCACGAGCTTGCAAAAAATATCACTTTAACGGCCAAACCACCGAACTGGAAAAGACAACGAAAACACACAAATATGCCTCAAATTCACTTACACACTCACAGACAGCACAGGGGGAGAGCCAGAGACCCGGTGAATGAGGTTGCAAGTTAATTTGAGGCATATTTTGTCTTTTTTAATGATCAAAAATCTGAAAAAATCTGAAAAAAAATGGCATCCGAAAAAACGTAAATATTCTGAAACAAGATGAAAACGAGGCTCTGCCAGGCCAGGCAGGCAGAACTTAGAAAATACACGACGCAAAATACAGTAACACTTACACCAACAATGCCAGGCACGCGGGACTTAGAAAATACACAACGGCAAAGACAGTAGCACTTACACCAACAACGCCAGGCCCGCGGGACACAGACGAACAACACCAGGTACGCCGGACTTAGAAAATACATGACGGCAAAGACAGTAACACTTACACCAACAATGCCAGGCATGCAGGACTTAGAAAATACACAACGGCAAAGACAGTAGCACTTACACCAACAACGCCAGGCCCGCGGGACACAGACGAACAATGCCAGGTACGCAGCAGAGACACAGAGGAGAAAGACACAGGGAAGGGACAGGGGGGAGATGGTGTAAAGAGAAACATGGCAAGTTGCAACTTGCTGAGGCCTGTAATGAGCGGAGAAGTAGATGGGAGGAGAGGCTCGCAATAAGCACCAAAGGCACTTATTGTGAGCTACGCGATGAGTGCCGAAGGCTCTCAGCGCGGGGCTCGCGATGAGCACCAAAGGTGCTTAGAGGGGGCAGAACATTGCATTGTGTGGCAAACAGCATTGCCAGGTTTCAAGTTTTATTGCTGTCATTTTTGACGAGCAAGTCGCTAGTATCATAATAATAGTTGACCAGGTATGTTGAGGCAGTCAGCTGAGTGGATCCCTCACTGGAACATTCCTTTTGATGCTGATTTGAAATGGAAGTCTATCTCACCCTATTTAAACGTTCTGTTGAATCTGCTTCCTCAAACTCCTTTGAGAGTGAGTTCCACAATTTGACTGCTGTTGTTAAAGGTGAAATGTATTTTACTCTAACCTAAAGAGTGACTTCTTGTTATATAGAATATTTCTGAGATCAAAAGAATGCCTGCCAAATTATGTACTGACAGTAGTTACAAATAAACCCAATTTTGCTAACTTAATACCACAATTATATTTATTAATTTTGTTGCCATTTTCTAAATTGACTCCAGTTCAACAATGTCCAATTTCATAAGGAGTGGCAAAACTATACTTCATTAATATGCTTTCTTCTCTTGCATCTATGTAATTTTCTTCTATTTTATATGATTCCATTAATATTTGAAGTTGATGCTTTACATTCACATACTATGTTGTCTACAGGGACATTGCACTGCATTGCCATATTGAATTCAACTAGATTGTCCCCTTTAAATAACTGGATGACCTATTTTTGTTTCCATGTTTTTATTTTATATGTGTAAATATCATTTTACCTTTTATTTTAATTCATGCAAGTCCCTCTGCAAATTATATATATATATATATATACTATTTATTTTGAATTAACTTAAATATTATTGATATTAAACAAACTATTGGAGTATACCCTAAAAACTAAATTTTATGCTAAGAATGCAATATGTAGTTATTTTTTATTAAAACCTCAGTCAGCACACCCAGTGTTTTTTTCTCTTCACCTAATTTATTGAGAACTACTGTAATAGAGAACCACAAGGGAGTATTTAACTATAGTACGCTGGTTAATCTGTGATCTATTGAAGCACGCCATGCTTTATCGTGACTCACATCTCCTAGCAATTTACTCAATCTCATGTATTAAAATGACATGCGGTGCTTAACACGAGATAATGGGAAATGTAGCATTTTCTCTCCACCCTGTATCCACTCCTTTTCACATCACAGAGTAGAGTGTGCATGTTTTAGGCATCAAGCATACCAGCTGTTGCCATCAGCACAAAAATTTTATGTAAAAAATGCTATGCTATATGCACATGCATTTAGATTACAAGCATTCGCCATCAAAGTTGCCACACTGGTTGGAATTACATCATTAATGATATATAAAAACAACAAAACTGTCAAAATTTAAAAAAAGACTGCCTGTGCGTTTCCATCAGCACGACATGTTATACACTTTGATGTATACAGTCTATGTCTGCCCATGCTCTGGCTTTTGTTTGCTTGAAGATAGTAGTCTAGGAGAAGGGGGAATTTCATACTCTGCCCGTGCCAGGGCTTTATATATACACTAGCGACTTGCCCGTCAAAAAATGGCGGAAATAAGATTGTAAGGCAGGTAATGCTGTTTGGTTGAGACATTAATTTTGTTGGTGGTCCGAGATCCTATGGCGCTCATTGCGAGCCTCGTGCTGAGCGTCTTCGTCGCTAATTGCGAGGCTGTTGGTTTTTTTTTTCTGATATGCGCTTTTGGTGTTTGGTCAGCGGTGATGTATTTTTTTGCGCTTATTGCAAGGCTTTGTGTGCTATGAGCAGCGTTGGCGGTCGTTGTGAGTGGTGCAGTGAATGGCTTTTATGTTTATTGTGAGAGGTTTTTTGTGTATATGTTTTTTTTGTATGCTAATGAAATAATTAATAAATGAATAAACGAATATACTTTACCTATTTTGAAGTAATATATGCAGGAAGCATTGTGCTGAAGAGCTGACAATCTGTTTTGATGTTCCTGCAGCATACAATGTCGGTTTGCACTGTTGTGGAGCTGATGTGTAAGTGTCAGCAAAGTGTGCAGTGTGTAGTGTAAATAGTGTGTGTGAGCAAGGAAAATCCGTTAGGGTAGCTATGTACTTCCGCATTGTGTAAGTTAGTGTTGTAAAATGGCGGCTAATGTGTATGTGGTACGCGGCTGTGGATGATTTAGCGTCCTTGTTAATAGTGTATGTGCTTGGTGGTGTTTTGTGTGTTTAGGGTCCTGTAGCCTCGTTTTGTTTTTTTTTGGCAGCAATTTTTTCTGTCGCTTAGGTGATTTTCGGGTGTCTAAACTCTGGAATTTGGACTTAAATTCAGGTGTAACTTCACTTGCAAAGGTCCAGGGTGCCCCCCCCCCCTTGCTGTGGGTAAGCTTTATATGTATTTGTTGTGTGTATTTATTGTGTATTTAATGTTTTCATGTGCGCACGGTTCGGGCGTTAAGGTCGTATTTTTGCAAGCTCGTAATGTTTTTTTTTCTAAGTCCTACGGCTCATATTTGTGGATGCTAAGTCCGTAAATTTTGCGGTGTAAGTCCCACCTGCGGCTCATTGCAGCCAACGTGGGAGCCTCCAACTCCGCATTTGCGGTCCTAAAGTCGTAGGGGCTTGTAGAGATGAGCGCCTACAGCGCTCATCAGCAGCGCAAAGAGCACCTTCAGCGCTCCTTGCCAGCAACTGCGGCCCTCACTTTGTGAGGGCTGCAATTGCTGCGGGATTGCTATGCGAGCCCGCAAGCATTAGCAACTAACCGCATTGCTGGCAACTATATATGTGATCACTTTATAGATTATCTAGGAGCAATATAGGATTTATGCACATACAGTATATACTAACATATTCTGATCTAGGGATTCAAACATGGCTGCAATTTATTTTTGTTTTTAACTGTGTGAATGTGTAACACTATCGGTTCAATCACTGAGTTCTGATAACACAGTCTGAGCCTCATAAGATAATTGGCAACATATTGTTAAAGAGTGTTGCAGTGGGTGTTTCTATTTGTATGGATACATGCTGTGATTTAGATTGTACATTGAAGTAAATATTTCATGGTGTTTCATTGTGAATATAGCATGTTTATCAATATACAGTGGATATAAAAAGTCTACCCACCCCTGTTAAAATGTCAGGTTTCTGTGCTGTAAAAAAATTAGACAAAGATAAATCATTTCAGAACTTTTTCCGCCTTTATGTGACCTATAAACTGTACAACTCAATTGAAAAACAAACTGAAATCTTTTAGGTGGAGGGAAGAAAAATAAAAAATTAAAATAATGTGGTTGCATAAGTCTGCACAACCTCTTATAACTGAGGATGTAGCTGTGTTCAGAATTAAGCAATCACATTCCAAATTGTGTTAAATAGGAGTCAGCATACACCTGCTGTCATTTAAAGTGCCTCTGATTAACCCCAAATAAAGTTCAGCTGCTCTAGTTGGTCTTTCCTGAAATGTTCTTTGTCGCATCCCACAGCAAAAGCCATGGTACACAGAGAGCTTCCAAAGCATCAGAGGGATCTCATTATTAAAAGGTATCAGTCAGGAGAAGGGTACAAAAGAATTTCCAAGGCATTAGATATACCATGGAACACAGTGAAGACAGTCATCATCAAGTGGAGAAAATATGGCACAACAGTGACATTACCAAGAACTGGAGCTCCCTCCAAAATTGATGAAAAGACGAGAAGAAAACTGGTCTGGGAGGCTACCAAGAGGCCTACAGCAACATTAAAGGAGCTGCAGGAATATCTGGCAAGTACTGGCTGTGTGGTACATGTGACAACAATCTCCTTTATTCTTCATATGTCTGGGCTATGGGGTAGAGTGGCAAGATGAAAGCCTTTTCTTACGAAGAAAAACATCCAAGCCAGGCTACATTTTGCAAAAACACATCTGAAGTCTCCCAAAAGCATGTGGGAAAAGGTGTTATGGTCTGATGAAACCAAGGTTGAACTTTTTGGCCATAATTCCAAAAGATAAGTTTGGTTCAAAAACAACACTGCACATCACCATACCTACAGCACAATACCCAAAGTGAAGCATGGTGGTGGCAGCATCATGCTTTGGGGCTGTTTTTCTTCAGCTGGAACTGGGGCCTTAGTTAAGATAGAGGGAATTATGAACAGTTCCAAATACCAGTCAATATTGGCACAAAACCTTCAGGCTTCTGCTAGAAAGCTGAACATGAAGAGGAACTTCATCTTTCAGCATGACAACGACCCAAAGCATACATCCAAATCAACAAAGGAATGGCTTCACCAGAAGAAGATTAAAGTTTTGGACTGGCCCAGCCAGAGCCCAGACAGGAATCCGATTGAAAATCTGTGGGGTGATCTGAAGAGGGCTGTGCACAGGAGATGCCCTCGCAATCTGACAGATTTGGAGGGTTTTTGCAAAGAAGAGTCAAAGTGTGCCATGCTGATAGACTCATACTCAAAAAGACTGAGTGCTGTAATAAAATCAAAAGGTGCTTCAACAAAGTATTAGTTTAAGGGTTTTAACTATAATTAAAAATTATTTTATTTTTATATTTTTTTTCCCTCTACCTAAAAGATTTCAGTTTGTTTTTCAATTGAGTTGTACAGTTTATAGGTCACATTAAAGGTGGAAAAAGTTCTGAAATTATTTATCTTTGTCTCATTTTTTTACAGCACAGAAACCTGCCATTTTTACAGGGGTGTGTAGACTTTTTATATCCACTGTAGGAATGTAGGTACATATACCCTATACAAAAATATTAGGGATTATTAGCCAGTTTTGGAGAGCTTTAGCCTTCCAGTGAGGAGGATCCCTTCATGGGATACAGATCATCCATTTGACTTTGCTCATAGTATGATCCTGATTACACCTTGTATCTTAAAGTGTTCCATTGTATATATATTTTGCAATATGTTGTGCCTATATTGGGTTAAGATACCTTGTCCATACATATCATGGACTACTAGACAACTTTGGGATGCTTTCGCTTTTCAGTCAGGAGGATCCCTTCGGGGGACATCGATCATCCATTTGAAATTATACATATATTATTACCCATTGTTGTCTAGCCAGTCCAACCAGTTACATTCCAACTGGATAATGCTTGCTTTAATCTACTCATGAGTAAGTGATTTCTAAGTGCAGTGCTTTTTGATATATTTTTAATGCTTAAATCAAGTTTGTTCTGATTTAAACTTTATTTATAATCTACAATTTAATGTCAAGCACTGGAACACTATTGAGGCTTGCAATTTGTTTGTTTGTACTAGTTTTAAAGTGGAAATATCTCACATTAACCTAAGAAGCTTGATTGCAGGTTATCACTAGCTATGGCACCTGGGTATGTCCCCGTGATCCTAAAGTAAATTCTTCTGAGGAACATACATATTAAGTAAAAGAGAAGCCAGGACTGTCCTAAATGCACATTGCTAAAAAAGAGTACATTCCTTTACAAAGCCGGTGCAATGGACCGTGGCACTGCTCTGGAAGGGCCCAGTTCTGTCTCTGAAATGGCCTACTTTTCTCGCCTGAGCATACCCTCTGCTCCTTGTGCCTCCCCTCCCCCGTGGCCACCCTGTAAGAGCCAATCTGAATCCTGTGCCTGTAAGAGCTAGTGTGCATCCTGTGTCTGTAAGAGCCAAAATGTAACCTATCTACTGTGTGAGTTGATGCTGGAGGGGGCCATGAAGTCCAAAAAAGTGCTTGCCCTCTTCTCGCGGGGGTGGAGGGAGGGGATACTTTTTTTTTTTTTGCACCAGGCCCTCCATGCACTAGCTCCATTACTGGAAAGAAGCCCAGCTGATTGCCACAGATCTGAATAATACACTATGCAGTAGAACAAGTATCGCGTCTTAAAGTGAGTCGTTTATATTCTCACCAGTTTTTTTATATTGAAACAAAATTGTACTATGTATAGTCTGAAGAAATAACTTCAACACATCCAATAGTTCCACAATTTTGATGTAAAATACACAGTAAATGGTGGCTATCCATCTAACTGAAGGATGAACTCATTTTACATGTTGTTTTGTCATGTGTTTTTAAATATTTGTGAATGTTGCTTTAAAATCTATAAAATATTCTGCTGTAGAACATATATACAACAACTGCCAATATTTATAGATGAACATATATTAAACTAACAAAGTACAAACTTCTTAAAAAACGCACAAATCGATAACGAAAGTATTAGCCGGTAAGCACTGAAACACCACAGTGAATTACAATGTAATTTCAAATATATTGAAATGAATAGGTCAATACCAAACAAAACAATGTTTTACAATCTCTTGAAGAATAATGTTCACTAACTTACCATGGTATATAGTATTTCCTTTTTTATTTCACTTTTGAATTGTGGTAAAGTATTTTTTCTACAATTTTCCCACTGTTTTTATATCTGAAAGACTTGGCTCTATAACCTCATTTATATTTAAATTGGCATCCATTCAGACTGCTCATGTATCTACTTTATGCTTCAATAATGTTTGCAGTGTCTATTATTAGTTCTTAAAGATACAATATTTTTTCTTGACAATTAATTAAAACTATGTCTAACTGAATTATTAACCTTATGCATTTCCTTGTGTTCTATTAACAGATTCCCGTGCCTAATGTACCATTAGTGCTGACATCAGACTAAAGTTTACAAGTGATACATCTCCTTGACACATTGTTTAAAAAGGAGCTTTGGCTGCAATAACAAATCCCCAGAAACCATAATTCATATAGTAGTAGTTAATTTATAGCTTTTCAGAAGATTATGGAGACATGCAGGGTGAGTTACAGCGATGGAGAAAATGGCAGACTTTTCCAGTGACTACCACAAAGATTAGAGAGGTTACATGCTAAGTAAGAGATAGAAAAAAGGGTTATGGAGGACATGTTGTATTTCTGAAGCTCTGTTTTTAAATAGCAATTTTCAACTAACAGTGATGAAATTGGCCACTGAAGAGCTTTATAAATAAGTCTCATGTTGGCATATTGATAAAGATAATTTGTAATCTGAAGTTCACAGCCATTCTTTTTCTGTACCACCATATCCAAAGGTTAGAGCTTATTATATATGAAAAATAGAAGATAAAGAAGACTAAAACGCGTTTCTACGTTATTCCCACGGCTTCTTCAGTTAGCATATAATATCTTATACTCCAATGTATAAGTTGCAGAGTGTGTGTTTAAACTGGCTTTAACTAGTTTATGGATTGTAGAGCGAGGCATTTGTGGGCACATTTGCATGTTCCTGCTCAGCTTCCCAGAATGCAGTGTAATAACTGTTTTCTCAGAATTCTGAGCTGGAAGCAGGTTTTTTACCTTGTTTTAGACATTCAAATATGAACAAAGATGTACTATTTATTTACTGTACTACTGTACGGTGGAGGGCTTCTATCGCTCTTTTGCCCACCATATTATAAATGATTGTTGTGGTGATCTACCTACTTATAATGTCCAGAACACAAGCTGAGATCCCGCTCCATGCTGATGATAGCCAGTAAGCTTGAAACAGCTGTCCATGGGTAGGATTCCCGCCTTGTGTTTAATCCAACCTTGGCTTTGCATTAAAGTTGTGTAATGCAGAGGGGCATAAGCTTAAAGGAAGCCATGAGTCATAATGGTTTATGGATTGAAGAGTGAGGCATTTGTGGGCACATTTACATGTCCCTGCTCAGCTTCCCAGAATGCAGTGTAATAACTGTTTTCTCAGAATTCTGAGCTGGAAGCAGGTTTTTTACCTTGTTTTAGACATTCAAATATGAACAAAGATGTACTATTTATTTACTGTACTACTGTACGGTGGAGGGCTTCTATCGCTCTTTTGCCCACCATATTATAAATGATTGTTGTGGTGATCTACCTACTTATAATGTCCAGAACACAAGCTGAGATCCCGCTCCATGCTGATGATAGCCAGTAAGCTTGAAACAGCTGTCCATGGGTAGGATTCCCGCCTTGTGTTTAATCCAACCTTGGCTTTGCATTAAAGTTGTGTAATGCAGAGGGGCATAAGCTTAAAGGAAGCCATGAGTCATAATGGTTTATGGATTGAAGAGTGAGGCATTTGTGGGCACATTTACATGTCCCTGCTCAGCTTCCCAGAATGCAGTGTAATAACTGTATTTCTCAGAATTCTAAGCAGGAAGCAGGTTTTTTTTAAACTTGTTTTAGACATTAAAATGTGAACACAAATATAATATAATATATATATATATATATATATATATATATATATATATATATATATATATATATGCAAAATAAATAGAGGGAGCAGTGCATAACTCTCATTCTTTTGTTTTTTTACATTGAATTAAAATTATTCTCTTCTAAACTTTTAATAAAACTTTTAGTGAAATATTTGAGATATTTTGGACTTGTTGGAGAGGTGCAAAGATATAAAAAGTGCTGGTACATATACCCAATTAAAGTACTAAAGTGCATATATAGTCACCAACCAAGTCACTATACAGCACTTTGCCTATCCTTTGCACTGATTTTTACTCAGGGAATAATGCTAAAATAATTTATTATTGTAATGTGGTAATCCTTTGGTACTCTTTTGATCTCTTGAATTTATTTGTGCAATGTAGTGATTATTACTAAAGATTTAACTTGTATTATTATCTTAAAATTATAAGAGTGTTAAGCACACAAAATATACCTAAACAAAATATATATTTTTTGGAATATATTTTTCCTTTTTTTCTTCCATTTATTAGTTCCGCCACTTGTAGGCAGAATTCTCTTTTTTGTCACAGCTTAATTTTGATGTTTTTTTTTAACACTGTTCAGTGTTGATCCTATTCAAATAATTCTTAATTACTGATTTTAAAATATAGGTGAGAGAAATGATTTATAAATATGGTTGATTGCTGAGCAAAATACTTAAATAGTGACTAATTTCATATGCTATTCTTAATTTATATACAGTGCAATAACACCTAAGACTGGTGCAGTAGCTGCCAATATTAATCACCTGCCCCAGGGTGGGAATATTTGCTTCCATCAACTCAAATGCAATTTTTTTTTTACATGCAGCATATAACAGATAGAAGGAGCCAAATGCTAGAGTCAGTGATAGTGTACAATTATTGGCCCCAAAAGTGTGTATTACACCAGGGAACCGATTCAATTGCAAGCCCGCAGTTACCTTCGTACCGTCCGTAAGGCTTGAAATTTGCAACGGTTACAGAGCGAATGACTAAACCGTAAACCATGCACCTGTAAGTAGCAGTTCAGGGCATGATCATGATCAATTAGGCAAGGCCGTAAATACTGGTTTAGAAACAGCCAATAGCAAATGAGACCGTCATCATGACGTCAGTAAAACATGGAGGTTAAACGGCAATCAATTAGCGTTTAGAAGTTCAATATGTGATACAGAATATGTTGGCGCGTTACAAATAAAAGTAATTATGCGATCAGACTCGCAATCCGGCAATATCCAATATAACAAAAATGAATGAAGGAAATGTTCTAGTGCATGTGGGTGGCCTGATATGTATTAACTTCTCGAGTCCCATGATTGATATAACACGAAAACAAAACTTTAAAATATATATTTTTGATTTGCGAGCTATAGACTGTTGTGAAATTAATTATAATGTCTCTCATCGCTTTCCCCATCTTTTAAAGCTCAGTATTGATTTTATATTTACATTTACAGTGCTATGAACAGGTGTTTAACCCTCTTTTGAGTCCTATCTGGTACTCGTAGGATTTTCTTCTACAATTGCCGTTTATGGGTGTGAAAACATTTGCGGGCTTGAGGAATTGTAAGAATTGAATAGCGATTTGCGATTGTAACATTTAAGGGCTTGAAAGATCAAAGGCTTAGCTGGGTCGGAGTTATGATTTTAACAACCAAAGGGATTTTGAGCTTGTAACCCACAAATCGTTGCGAGTAGCTAATAGATGCCAATTGAATAGCAAATTAGTTTACGGGCTAAATTACGGGCTCCAGTAACTAGCAATTGCTCAATTGAACAGGGGCCATGGTTTTAGATCTAATAAACAGTAATAATGCAGAGTACACAAAATATCCGATAAAAAGTTATAACATCACTCACCCAGTGAAATTTCAGCATACAGACTTGCTCCAAAGCCTAATATCAACCAAGAAAAAACTTCAAAGTACACAGCAAAACACTGGGTTGAATGAAAAATGTATTGAAATATGAATAATAACATTGCACGTGAATAGCAAAAAGTGGGGTTTAACACTTTAGCAATTTCTCATAGACCTGGGTCGCAAAATCTTAGCAGAGAGTAAATGCAGCCATGAAATTTAAATATCTTTGCTTCTGGGAAGGAAAGCTATGGCAAGTCTGTACAAGCTATTAAAAACAAAGATATTACACTGTCAAAAAAGGTCTGCATATTTAGAACTATGATATTCCCAGTAAAAACAAATGTAAGAGCTGGACCATAAAGAAATATAACAATGTAGAATTGATGCCTTCGAATTGTGGTGCTGAATTGAAGATCAAATCAATCAATAATACAGAGAATCAAGCCAAACTGTTCACTGGAAGGTTTGATCATGATGCTAAAGCCCAAATGTCTGAACAACTGAACAAGAGCAAATGTATAGAACATGCTGGGTAGGGGGAATATATCTGTAGCAGCTAGTCATTCACATTAAGCTTTGTTGTGGGGATGTGAAAAGTCCTGGATGATCAGGGTGCACTAGCTCCACTGAAAAAATGGACTATGTAAACAGTAGGTTATATACAAGTATACTTTGTACTGCTATGATATCTTGCTTCATTGACTTAATAATAGTTCTGTTGTCTCCATCATTTGGGAAATGTGTTTGATTTTTTCTCTCGTGCATGAAGTATATATGGTAAGGTCAGATCCCCAGTAATGAAAACAACAGACTTGTACAATAAATATGTTTGCATTGTAACAAGAAGACTGAATGGCATATCATTGCATCTAGGTCTGTGCATGTAGAAACATGTATAACAACCCAGAGATTATTAATTTTTTCAGTGCAATAAACAGCTTTTGAAACAGTACTGTAACATATTTTTGGCCACTATATATTTTTATTGTACTCACATAAATGAGTACTGTAGTTCTATACATAAAATACACCCTTTTGAAGTACTATTCTTAAAAATAAGCTAAATGTTCTTAAACCCACACAATGTTTCCCATTTACATTCATTATGCTGGTGTAGAATCAATCATGTTGCTTTCTATTGACCAACTCACTGAAGTGGTGGAGATTTTAGTGTATGGGAAGTTTCTATCTGCACAAAGGGCAATATGTTTCTAAAACTGCTGGTGCTTTCATGGACAGCTCAATAATTGATAAGGACAATGTAACAAACAGAATCAGGTGAGAAAAGAAAAGGGAATCATGCAGCAAAAATAATTGTGCGTAAATGTTAAAATTATCAAGTTGTTTTGCATTTTAATATAATTTTTCTCCCTATCAAGCTTAGTTATTTAAAATACCATTCACAAATTATTTGACCAGTACGATCTCTAACAGGCATTAGTGAATCTTAAATAATTTGCATATATTGAAAAGTAATCAGTACAAAGCTACATACATGGGATAGATCACATTGCATTGTATACATTTGACAATGGGTTAAGACAAAAGCACTGTCCATAGATTCCCATGACATTTTTTTATCACTATAATAGTTGTGGATCTGCGTGGCTGTTTGTAATGCTTACGATGTTGGTAACACTTTGGGGCACATAGGGCAGCAACTGCAAGCCTTGCAAAGTTAGCTGTCGAACGCAAACTCGCGGGACTTAGGCTGCAATGAGCGCCAAAGGAGCTCATTGCAGGCCTCGCAATGAGCAACGCAGGTGCTCATCGCCAGCGGCGCCGGCCTCTCATCCCCCTCTGCCTCTTTCTCATCTCCCCCTCTGCCACCATTATGGGCTGCAACCGCGAGGCCCGCAGGACTTTGGCCTTTCTCATCCCCCTCTGCCTCTCTCTCATCTCCCCCTCTGCCTATCTTATCTCCCTCTCTGCATTCTCCAGAGCCCCAGTTTACCTGGAAACCCTGCCAGTAGCTTGCACCTGGTTCCAAACCCTGCCAGTAGCTTGCGGCACCGTACTCACCATCTTCTCCTCCTCTGCGATGATGATAGCCAGTAAGCTTGAAACAGCTGTCCATGGGTAGGATTCCCACCTTGTGTTTAATCCAACCTTGGCTTTGCATTAAAGTTGTGTATTGCAGAGGGGCATAAGTTTAAAGGAAGCCATGAGTCATAATGGTTTATGGATTTAAGAGCGAGGCATTTGTGGGCACATTTACATGTCCCTGCTCAGCTTCCCAGAATGCAGTGTAATAACTGTATTTCGCAGAATTCTAAGCAGGAAGCAGGTTTTTTTTAAACATGTTTTAGACATTAAAATGTGAACACAAATATAATATAATATAATATATATATATATATATATATATATATATATATATATATATATATTCAAAATAAATAGAGGGAGCAGTGCATTGAATTAAAATTATTCTCTTCTAAACTTTTAATAAAACTTTTAGTGAAATATTTGAGATATTTTGGACTTGTTGGAGAGGTGCAAAGATATAAAAAGTGCTGGTACATATACCCAATTAAAGTACTAAAGTGCATATATAGGCCCTCATTCAATTGCAATTTGGCCAATTGAATTTTTAAAGAAGTTTTTAGTTAGTAAACATCTATCCAAAAACAAGGTTTTCACTAAATATAAAATTATTTAAAAAAAATATGTTATGTGCTTATTTAGAGCACTATTGAATTGGCCAAATCGCAATTGAATGAGGACCTAAGTCACCAACCAAGTCACTATACAGCACTTTGCCTATCCTTTGCACTGACTTTTACTCAGGGAAAAATGCTAAAATAATTTATTATTGTAATGTGGTAATCCTTTGGATTTCTATAGGTACTCTTTTGATCTTTTGAATTTATTTGTGCAATGTAGTGATTATTACTAAAGATTTAACTTGTATTATTTTAAAGCTAATGTAGTTATATACTTCCCAGTTTATAACTAATATAACATTATAAGAGTGTTAAGCACACAAAATATACCTAAACAAAATATATATTTTTTGGAATATATTTTTGCTTTTTTTCTTCCATTTATTAATTCTCGTTTTTGTCACAGCTTAATTTTGATGTTTTTTTTTAACACTGTTCAGTGTTGATCCTATTCAAATAATTCTTAATTACTGATTTTAAAATATAGGTGAGAGAAATGATTTATAAATATGGTTGATTGCTGAGCAAAATACTTAAATAGTGACTAATTTCATATGCTATTCTTAATTTATATACAGTGCAATAACACCTAAGACTGGTGCAGTAGCTGCCAATATTAATCACCTGCCCCAGGGTGGGAATATTTGCTTCCATCAACTCAAATGCAATTTTTTTTTTACATGCAGCATATAACAGATAGAAGGAGCCAAATGCTAGAGTCAGTGATAGTGTACAATTATTGGCCCCAAAAGTGTGTATTACACCAGGGAACCGATTCAATTGCAAGCCCGCAGTTACCTTCGTACCGTCCGTAAGGCTTGAAATTTGCAACGGTTACAGAGCGAATGACTAAACCGTAAACCATGCACCTGTAAGTAGCAGTTCAGGGCATGATCATGATCAATTAGGCAAGGCCGTAAATACTGGTTTAGAAACAGCCAATAGCAAATGAGACCGTCATCATGACGTCAGTAAAACATGGAGGTTAAACGGCAATCAATTAGCGTTTAGAAGTTCAATATGTGATACAGAATATGTTGGCGCGTTACAAATAAAAGTAATTATGCGATCAGACTCGCAATCCGGCAATATCCAATATAACAAAAATGAATGAAGGAAATGTTCTAGTGCATGTGGGTGGCCTGATATGTATTAACTTCTCGAGTCCCATGATTGATATAACACGAAAACAAAACTTTAAAATATATATTTTTGATTTGCGAGCTATAGACTGTTGTGAAATTAATTATAATGTCTCTCATCGCTTTCCCCATCTTTTAAAGCTCAGTATTGATTTTATATTTACATTTACAGTGCTATGAACAGGTGTTTAACCCTCTTTTGAGTCCTATCTGGTACTCGTAGGATTTTCTTCTACAATTGCCGTTTATGGGTGTGAAAACATTTGCGGGCTTGAGGAATTGTAAGAATTGAATAGCGATTTGCGATTGTAACATTTAAGGGCTTGAAAGATCAAAGGCTTAGCTGGGTCGGAGTTATGATTTTAACAACCAAAGGGATTTTGAGCTTGTAACCCACAAATCGTTGCGAGTAGCTAATAGATGCCAATTGAATAGCAAATTAGTTTACGGGCTAAATTACGGGCTCCAGTAACTAGCAATTGCTCAATTGAACAGGGGCCATGGTTTTAGATCTAATAAACAGTAATAATGCAGAGTACACAAAATATCCGATAAAAAGTTATAACATCACTCACCCAGTGAAATTTCAGCATACAGACTTGCTCCAAAGCCTAATATCAACCAAGAAAAAAACTTCAAAGTACACAGCAAAACACTGGGTTGAATGAAAAATGTATTGAAATATGAATAATAACATTGCACGTGAATAGCAAAAAGTGGGGTTTAACACTTTAGCAATTTCTCATAGACCTGGGTCGCAAAATCTTAGCAGAGAGTAAATGCAGCCATGAAATTTAAATATCTTTGCTTCTGGGAAGGAAAGCTATGGCAAGTCTGTACAAGCTATTAAAAACAAAGATATTACACTGTCAAAAAAGGTCTGCATATTTAGAACTATGATATTCCCAGTAAAAACAAATGTAAGAGCTGGACCATAAAGAAATATAAGCAATGTAGAATTGATGCCTTCAAATTGTGGTGCTGAATTGAAGATCAAATCAATCAATAATACAGAGAATCAAGCCAAACTGTTCACTGGAAGGTTTGATCATGATGCTAAAGCTCAAATGTCTGAACAACTGAACAAGAGCAAATGTATAGAACATGCTGGGTAGGGGGAATATATCTGTAGCAGCTAGTCATTCACATTACGCTTTGTTGTGGGGATGTGAAAAGTCCTGGATGATCCGGGTGCACTAGCTCCACTGAAAAAATGGACTATGTAAACAGTAGGTTATATACAAGTATACTTTGTACTGCTATGATATCTTGCTTCATTGACTTAATAATAGTTCTGTTGTCTCCATCATTTGGGAAATGTGTTTGATTTTTTCTCTCGTGCATGAAGTATATATGGTAAGGTCAGATCCCCAGTAATGAAAACAACAGACTTGTACAATAAATATGTTTGCATTGTAACAAGAAGACTGAATGGCATATCATTGCATCTAGGTCTGTGCATGTAGAAACATGTATAACAACCCAGAGATTATTAATTTTTTTAGTGCAATAAACAGCTTTTGAAACAGTACTGTAACATATTTTTGGCCACTATATATTTTTATTGTACTCACATAAATGAGTACTGTAGTTCTATACATAAAATACACCCTTTTGAAGTACTATTCTTAAAAATAAGCTAAATGTTCTTAAACCCACACAATGTTTCCCATTTACATTCATTATGCTGGTGTAGAATTAATCATGTTGCTTTCTATTGACCAACTCACTGAAGTGGTGGAGATTTTAGTGTATGGGAAGTTTCTATCTGCACAAAGGGCAATATGTTTCTAAAACTGCTGGTGCTTTCATGGACAGCTCAATAATTGATAAGGACAATGTAACAAACAGAATCAGGTAAGAAAAGAAAAGGGAATCATGCAGCAAAAATAATTGTGCGTAAATGTTAAAATTATCAAGTTGTTTTGCATTTTAATATAATTTTGCTCACTATCAAGCTTAGTTATTTAAAATACCATTCACAAATTATTTGACCAGTATGATCTCTAACGGGCATTAGTGAATCTTAAATAATTTGCATATATTGAAAAGTAATCAGTACAAAGCTACATACATGGGATAGATCACATTGCATTGTATACATTTGACAATGGGTTACGAGAAAAGCACTGTCCATAGATTCCCATGGAATTTTTTTATCACTATAATAGTTGTGGATCTGCGTGGCTGTTTGTAATGCTTACGATGTTGGTAACACTTTGCGGCACATAGGGCCGCAACTGCAAGCCTTGCGAGGTTAGCCATTGACCGCAAGCTCGCGGGACTTAGGCTGCAATGAGCGCCAAAGGAGCTCATTGCAGGCCTCGCAATGAGCAACGCAGGTGCTCATCGCCAGCGGCGCCAGCCTCTCATCCCCCTCTGCCTCTTTCTCATCTCTCCCTCTGCCGCCATTATGGGCCGCAACCGCGAGGCCCGCAGGACTTTGGCCTGTCTCATCCCCCTCTGCCTCTCTCTCATCTCCCCCTCTGCCTCTCTCTCATCTCCCCCTCTGCCTCTCTCTCATCTCCCCCTCTGCCTATCTCAACTCCCCCTCTGCATTCTCCAGAGCCCCAGTTTACCTGGAAACCCTGCCAGTAGCTTGCACCTGGTTCCAAACCCTGCCAGTAGCTTGAACCTGGTTCCAAACCCTGCCAGTAGCTTGCGGCACCGTACTCACCATCTTCTCCTCCTCTGCGGCTCCCGTCTTTCGGCCAGGACTGCTTTCTGGATCAAGCCATGCATCGCGCAGTTGGGATACGCGTGTGCAATGCGCGGCTTGATCCAAAAAGTAGTACCGGCCGAAGGGCGGGAGCCGAAGAGAAGGAGAAGATGGTGAGTGCGGCGCTGCTGGCAGGGTTGCATCCAGGTAAGAGACACAGGGGAGGGAGAGGAGGGGGAACGGAGACAAGGGAGGGAGAGCAGGGGGAACGGAGGGACAAGGGAGGGAGAGGGAACGGAGACACAAGAGAGGGAGGAGGAGGAATGGAGACACAAGAGAGGGAGGCGGGGGAACGGATACACAAGAGAGGGAGGAGGGGGGAAGGAGACATGAGGGGCAAAAGGAAGAGAGGGAAAGGAGGAACAGGAAAGGGAGAGAGGAGGAAAGGAGACACAGGGGAGGGAGATAGGGCGAAAGGTGACACAGGGGAGGGAAAAGGAGAGGACGAAAGGAGATACAGGAGAGGGGTGGGAAAAAAACACAAGGGAGGGAGAGGAGGTGGAAAAAGAGACACAAGGGAGGGAGAGGACTGGGAAAAGGAGACACAAGGGAGGGAGATGACTGGGAAAAGGAGACACAAGGGAGGGAGAGGAGGGGGGAAAGGAGACACAAGGTGGCAAACAGCATTGACAGCCTTAAAATATTATTCCCGTCATTTTTGACGGGCAATTTCCTAGTAAGTAATACTTGCAGATTGGGCTAAACCTAAGTAAGATCAAAAATTGCTCAATGGAGGATAAATTATTCCAAATATCTCTTTGGACCCATCACAATGTTTTGCATATATTTACCTGCAGGTGTAACTGAAATGTTTGTCCACTGAAGTGGTTTATCTAGGGCAATACTGTATTATTATTATCTAGGTCTCTATGTTCTTTCCACCTGCATGATGCTTTAAAACATTAGAGATAATCTCTTCAAATCAATAACTGTTAAAAATATTTACATGCAAATCAATAGCAATGCAAGACTTTTCTCTCCACATCATTAGCAGTGAGATATATATCCCCAAAACATTGGCAGTGAGAGATATTTATCTCTAATTAATTAGCAGTTCGAGGTATTTATTTTAAAAATCACTAGCAATGAGAGATAGATATCTTTAACTCATTAACAATGAAAAATCATAAAACCAGCTTATCAGAGTGACCATAATTATATCACCAGCCATCTGTACAGTAGATATTGTTTAGTGTCTAGCTCACCGTATGTGTATATAAGAAATTACTACTATAATTCCTTAGCTAAATAAAAATACAGCTTTAATATTAATGTACATGTTGCCAGGTAACTCTGCCTATACACACTGGTAACATGTTCAATATAATATTTTACTTATTTACCAATTACCTTTCTAAATACATGATTTAATACCCCTTTAAATGTTGCTTATTTATCACCATGTGATACCATTATGGAAATTGTGAATACTTCAATGCATCAAAAAGATGAAAATTAAGGCTTTTTTAAATTCTAATATTTTTATGATTCTAAAACAGCAATATGAAGACTGATATCTCCCCAAATTGTGGAACAATAGATAATATAAAATGTCTAGATTTGTTAGTAAGGACCTTTTTTAGCAGTACATGTGCATCGGTTCTGTCCAAGTGGATGAGTTCAACATTTCAAACATGGCAAAGAAAGACTTCTTTACTTCTGTTCATTTATGAAATGATAGTGTTATGATCATAGATGAAGACATAATGTGTGAAATGGTCAGTAGGCACTGATACTGATAATCAAATACAACCTAATACTATAAAACAGGTGAGGGAAAAGAATATGAAGAAACAGTATAGAGAAAGAAAAAGAAATTAAGAAAAAGTTACAAATATTATGTCTTGTCTGACTGTGCAAATCAATACAGGCCTCCCCAAACCTGTACACATGTCCAGCAGGGCTGGATTTACATCTCTGATGCCCCTAGGCAGAGCAGCTTTCTCCCTCTTGTAACTCTCTAGTTCCAGGTGTTTACCCCCTTGCTGCGAGTCTGTGAACTGCAGTATTTATTGTTTTATGCCAAGGAATATGTTGAAATGGGAAATAAGGCTCCCTTCACAGGGAAGGTGACTGCCTATTTGACCTAATGAGAAATCTACCCATGATCTCCAAACATATTAACATGTGCTGAATCCAATAACACCAGTTATAAAGCCATGGTCAAAGTGATGTCATTAACAAACATTGCTATTTATGTCTTGCGGCAATCCTCCATGGACCCTTATGTCTCAAATCTTTATAGCTGAGTTCTATGATTTAATCAAATGAATACTAGTGAGACCTGTAAATTGCTGTCAGACAGTCTAAGGGCCTTATTCAATTGACATTTGGCCAACTGAATAGGGCTCTATATAAGCACATAGCTTATTTTTTTTACAGAAGTTTTTAGTTAGTAAAGACCTTGCTTTTGGATATAAGTTCACTAACTAAAAACTTCTGTAAAAAAATATGCTCAACGCTTATATAGCCAAAATGCCATTGAATGAGGCCCAAAGCCAATCTAAGATGTGGGGCAATGACCTTTTTTTTCCATGAAATGAAAATAATTTTGAGTGGACAAATTTACCTTCCAAACCTTTTTTTTTTTACAATGAGCACATTGGAATTTCTAAACAATGTAACAATTACTGTTTATTTTTCTAGGAGAGATGTAATTTGACATGAATATTGAGAAAAAAAGGGAGAAGTTGGGACGTGATGAGGAAGAGAGAAACACAGCTAAGAAAGAGACAGCTTTGGGTAGAAATAATAGGTTCTGGAAAAAGCAGCAGGACCAATAAGAAAATATGTTTTTACTGCATATTGCAAGGCTATATAAAAATGATAATGAAATGGTTAACATGATCCATTGGTTAGTTATTTAAATGATGGGTTTGTATGAGTATAAATTAGGCCCAAAGCTTCTAATTTGCAATTTACTGGCATTGTATCAATTTAAATCCAAGCTGCTTTAGATAAAAAGTATCCACTTTCTAGTTTTAAATTCTGAAGTGATGAAGAAGGCTCCTTGTTGTAAAAGATGTGGTCATGCATACAAATTAGGTGGATTAATCAATTCTTTGTTTTATAGAGGAGTTATATATGACATCACCATAGTGAAATATAATCTCAAGTAAAGAAGCGTAGATAAGAAATTAGATGTAGCTTGGCTTTATGCTGACACTTGGTAAATCTTTTGGATATAAATGCCATGTTAGGAACTTACAGTTATATGGCTCTTGAAGATATACAGAGGGTATATGAGGGCAACTGAAAATAACAAGTGTGGCAAAATAAAGCAGCTGGCCAAAGTTGCCATTACTATGGGTTTTATTCTGTTGGTCATTAAACGTTCTTCACATCATATTATTTAAGATTACTAAATTAAACATATTGTTCATCTTTGTATATTATATTATAACAGTTTGATTGCATATTTATACAATACATTGTAAAGCAATATAAGCATCAGTTTTACATCATATACACCAGTGGTATCTGGGTTCTCAACCTTAATCTGTTCTGGGTGGCAGGTTGAGTACCAAACTCCCAGAAGGACTAATGTGAACTGATTTTATCAAACATGATGAGTACCAAGGTAGTTTGATGAGTACCAATGTTTTTTTGCTCCTCCAGACAGGCTGAGAATCGAAAATGTTGACTTCCAAGGAGGGGGAAAACCAAGGTACCTATGTAGTATATTAATCATTGTTTGAGAAAAAAATCAACAATTTAAAAATGTGTATTTTTAAAAAATATGATCTCACCACGTTGAACTAACCAATGACTTGCTTGAGCAAATAATCTAAAAAGAAAAATTCTTATAATATTTAAACCAATCAAAAAATGATACTAAAGCAAAGGATGCTAGCAATAGTATTTTTCCAGCCATTTGCTTATTTTTTACAAACATAACATAATTTCCTCACCTGTATTCAAACAATGTTGGCTTGTTTGACATTCGCTGAAGTCTGGCATGGAAACCACCGGCTTAGCAGATATAATTATTTGATATAACGACAACTATGCAACTAGACTAATCATATGGCCTGATGACTTCACTGTTTTTATATAAGTAATTTTACTTAGTGTTTCACTATGTGTTTAGCCATAAAGTCATAAAACTGAGAAAACAAAAACTGTAAACTAAAACTTGTATGGAATTGATGATGGAAGGATGGCAAAGCTTGTATAATGAACGTAAAACTAGGTATATGGAATTGATGATGGAATGATGACAAAGCTTTTATAATGACAACTTAAATTGTACATTTTCTTTAAAAAATGAAAACTGTCTTAGAAAATGTAAACTTAAATGTAATGCCCATATATAATATTTGCTGCAAATACATCTTCTCACTGCTGTAAGTCAGAGGCTGTGCAGTTGGACTTACAGCATTTCATTAGGCAATGTTCCTTGTATGAACACACGTATGTGATCACTTATCTGTCATCTCCGAGCAGAAGTAGGGAAAAGCATGTGATGCAAAGATGCTGTATATCACTGAACAGAATGACAAACATATTAAATCACATTTATAAATCACATTTAGTTTTTATTTAGTAGTTACACATTACCTTAGCTGAGTAACTCAAAGTACAAACATATCAATTGTTTTTATTTGTTTTAAATAGTATACTTTTGTCTAGAACAACAGAAATTCACATTTTACATAAATATAAAATAAAAACGTGCAATATTGTTATATATCTGCTGGTTATAATGCTCTAGCTCTATATATTTTCATAGCTAAAACTATCTGTCTCCTCAGATCAATATGAACCTATTATTTGTTGATTTGCATACTAAATTTGAATATTTTAAAGATCAAAAGAGATGCTTCAAACAGTTCAGATTTGCTATGATCTGAAATATTATTTCTTGTAAGTATAAAGCTTTGAGTTCCAGCTATGTTAAATATAAGCATAGCAATTGACAGTTGGCAAGAACGTATTCCCCTTCTGGATCGCTACCTTGTAGTGGTGGAGGGTCTTGTGTACCTCAGTGAAGCTGTGAGCTATACCATGTAGGGTCACCCAAGATGGGAAAGTCATAGCAGAGAAATCAAACAAATTGCAGTCAACTGGTGAAGGAACTGTCAATCTACTCCAGTATTTTTGAAAACCTTATGGATGGGCACAACTAGACACAAAATGTGCCTCGCGTGATGCGGTCAGTGGGGTCGCTGAGGGTCGGGCACGTATAAACAACTATAGAGCTATGCTCAAGGTACAAATGGTACATTTCAAATATATATATTATTACGGACCACATCAAGCAAGGCACATTTTGAGTCTGAAAGTTTCTTCACCAGTGAACATGCACAAGAATGTTTTGGCCCTATGCTTAATATATTTGAAATGTCACATTTGTACATTCAGCATAGCTCTATATCTGTCCAATGGATTACCCTACTGTTTTATACTTCATCTATATAGATTCAGGATTCTTGGAAAAAGGAGCACAGCCCCATCCTCTGGTTCACAATATGATCTTGTAATCTGATTTATTTCTCCTATATTGTATATTAGAAATTTTAAATATCACAGTTTCCTCAGAAGTAATAACAATTTAGACCAGATTAGTAAATGTTAAAGAGAAAGGCAAAAAGGTAGTTAGAAATGTTTGTCACAATGAATTTAGTGGTGACCAATTTGCAGTATTTCAAGAGTTTCTCTAAGCACTATACTCAGTGGGATATGTTGTTATTTTCCACAAAGGAAATGGTGCACAAAAAATACAGGGATGCATATTCCATCCACATGGAAATTCTTAATAAATTCCCCTCATGTGTTTACTGTAAATTGTATGTATGTTTATACACAGTGATCCTTTTTGTTGTATATGCTGAATATTAAGTAGCTAGCAATTGTGGCAAGTTACCAGTCTCCTCTAGATCTTTGCCTGTGTTTCAGGCACTTTGATGGAAGAACACAAAATAAAAGGCTGTATATACTTTGAAAAGTTTTACTATAATTTAGCCAGTGCGCAAAAAATAACAAACTAAAGCAAATCAAAGAAAATAATAGGCCTAGCTTCCACTGAAGTACTACATTAACTAATAAACAGTTTTACCAGTAACTAAATCTGGATGGAGCAAAACAGACAGTCCAATAGTTAACAAATCACTGGCATGTATCGTCTTCAGATATCCAGGGCTCTACAATACTCTATAATCTACAGGCTTCTCTCCCACTGTTTGTGTCTTTTTCCAGATCAGACAAAACTGCAACAATCAGTCCTTTAGCAACCCCTCTCATACTCCAATAGCAGTCTTAAATCAGGGCTGCCCAGGTGCAGCTAATTAACCAAGCAAGGAAGTTAAGCCCTGCAGCCCTAATGGGCTTTGGAGGGTCTGTGGCTCACATAAACCCCTTGAATAACTCTGTAACACAAGTTCAACCTGTACTAAAATGTAAAATACAGTAAAAATTATGAGACATCATCATGTTCACCATCCACAGTGATAATATTACAAAGATAGAAGCAGCAACTTAAGTTTTTATGGTTTTTTTTTATTTGCTATTCTTTAGCCTTCATGCTTTCAGCTAAATGTGAGATACAAGTGGCCGATGTATGCCAACCTTATGTGTGCAGGCAGCAAGTATAACCACCTGTCGCTACAAAGCAAATAAAAAAAGTCCTTTTCCTATACCTCTACCCTTATGCCAGGGGAGGGGGACGTGTCCATTAAAAAAAAGATCAAAGCCTCCTACGTAAACTTAATAAAACAAAATATTTTGCTTATTATTATATTCCCCCTGCAAGGATAACTACCCCCTTCTGTTGCCCCTAGGTAGGTGATCCCTAGATCTAGTGGCCTGGGAGCGTACTCCACAGAAGCTCAATTATCTCATGTCTCTTCCTGGTCTGCACCGGGCTCTATGGTTCCAGACAAAGGACATAATGAAACTATGTTTGTGTGGTAGGGGGATATAAAAGTAACATAATTAGTTATTCATTTTTACTCTGGAGGATCTGATCTGTTTTCTTAGATTTTTTTTAAATTAGTTAACATGCCCCCTCCCTTGATATGTATGGGGAAGTCAAATTATAATATTATTCATGGAGTAGAAAGCTACCTAGTATTATTAAAATGTTGTATGGGGCATAGGCATTCTCTGTTATGTGATACAATAAGATACTTAAATCATTGAAATATTAATATAATATATATAAAAGAAGCCCTCAGTGTTCCATTCCGGAAAGAACTGTTACAAAAATATTCAGTGTTAAAAGAACCTGATTATAAAATGTAAATCAATGGGAAGTCAAGGAGTTTTATTCCATGCCTCACTTAAACATAACATCAGTAATATAATATTATTATATTTAACTTCTGAAAATAAAGCCTTGAGTGTATAAACAGCACGTTTTATGAATATAAATCAATTAAATGCAATACATTATAAAATAATAAAACTAACTAATTAAATAACAATAATATATTTCTGTACTTTACTTTGTTATATGTTTGAAATCCACACTAAAAGTTTTTGTAAATGCCACTGTAAGGCACTTACTATGACATTGAAAATGAAATCAGAGGAAAAAATACCCTCATCTACAATGACTTGAAACTCTACAGGAAATGGCATGCCAAGTCCCATTCAAACAAGTGAGAATATACAGGTAACTACAGTAATCAAAGAAACAACTCTTGGTCTGAGCCTGTTTGGATGAATTACCACCTACTTTGAGATTTAAATTGCATGAACCATTCTTGGCTACCTAATAATAATTCATCATTACCCTCTTTTGTCTTAACCGTACTTCTCTAACTAGGCATAATGCATCTTATTTTATCCACAAACTGAAACTGTAAAATAGTGGCCCAGCAGTGGACCAACAATCAAACTGAGTGTTTTCCTCCCCTTATCTCCTTCAACCTCATTCCTGATTGGCTTAGATCAGGAGTGGGAATCTTTTTTCTGCCACGGGTCATTTGGATATGTATAACATCATTCGAGGGCCATACAAAATTATCAACGTAAAAATCAGCCTGGTATATTTGTTCAAACATTTAATTAACTCACCCCTTATCACTCTCTCTCTCCCTCTCTCTCTCTTTCCTGTTTTTATCTCTGTCCTGTCTCTCTCTTCTGTGTCTCCCTCACTCTCTCCATCTCTCTCTGTCCTTAGTCTGTCTCTCCCTCACTCTTTCTCTCTGGTCTGTGTCTGTCTCTCCGTCTCTCTTCCCTATCTCTCTCCTGTCTCTCTCTCCTGTGTGTGTGTCTCCCTCTCTGCTATCTCTCTCTCAACTGTGTGTGTGTGTCTCTTTCTGCTGTCTCTCTCTCCCGACATTGTGTCTCTCTCTCGTTCCCGATGCTGTGGTGGAGAGTGCATGCGCACATCACTTAACAATGTCTGACACCTGTGCAGGAGTGGAAGGGCCAGATAAAATGAGAGCTGAGTATAGCCCCCGGCCCTGACGTTCTCCACCCCTTGCTCAGATGCTGGATGAGGACAGCTCTCATGTCTGATTGACGGTGCTGTCTCGTTACAACATTTCCATTATTTATAGTTGCCCATTTTTTAACTTTATAGTTTTTATTTTTATATTTTTGACATTCTGGTTTCACAGTCGTTTTTATTGTGAATCATTGTAAAACTAACATTTACAGACCTCAGACTACCTGTAATAGTATCTACAAGTTGACAATAGCAGTTGGTATAGGTCATAAAAAGGTAGATTGCTGCATATTTAGTATCAATTTGCTCAGAAGATCCGCAGCGTTCGTAAATTTAGCGTTCAAAAAAAGACAAGATTAGTTTTAATAAAACACAGAGGCCAAAATAAATTTAAAAAATTGTTTTAGTGCACATAATATATTTTATTTCTAAAATGTTATAAACAATGCAAATAACAAACATACCATTAAAAGGCCAAAATTTGGCAGAATTATGCTCACACTTATTAAGTCTTCAAATATGCTTGGCAAAAATGTTGAAGATGTGTTTGGCCTATGATGTACTAAGAAGTTTATTGTCATAAAATATGTGTGAAATGAGTTTTACATTTTCACATTTCATATTTTCCATTGCACAGATTTAAATGCTATTTTATGTAAATGTAGGTAGTGTTACATATTAAACTAAAATGAATGTTCTTGACTTAAAAATAATTATTAATAATAGCATGCACATCACACATAAGCAATGCGCTGATGCTCATATTATCATCTCAACTGATTGAGAAGAAGCCATACAAATAATACGTAAGCTGAGAAGAACCGTTACTCAGCGGGAGATATCCTCTGAAGCCAAAAATGAGGAACCAAGGTCTCCAAGTAAGATAGAACAAAATAAACAATTTAAACAAGAAGAAAAAAAAGAAGAGATCCAAATCTATGATCAGCTAGGATTTGTCCGTTTATCAAAAACTGATTGAGGTTAGGAAATTGTGAATAATTGCTGTAGAATCATGAAAGGGTGGCTAAATTGAAGGATAGCTAAGCTGAATTTCCTCCCCTAAAACTTTTTTTTATTTTCTGCAGTTTTATTTAAATTTTATTATTTTGATTGTATTTTTTATTTTCCTTTAATTCTTTTCCCTGTAAGTATTTTTTATTTTTATGTAATTATTTTTTTATTTAATCAATTGGGTGGTTGTGATAGGAACTATGGGAGTCCTTGTGGACCACCATTGGCAAGTAGGGTCCATATGCTCAGAGGGCTATTTTGGGTACCAAGGGGAGCCATAGTAATGGGTTAATTTTTTTGGTGCCATGAGGGCTGAACCCTATGGTTATAGAGGGTTGTAGGGATCCCCATGGTAATGACTTAATTTTAGGTGCCATGGAGGTCCACAAGGATCCATATGTTTATACTTAGAGGCCCCATAGGGGTCTAAAACATTTTACTACTGGCAATGCTGCTATTTAGCATGACAGGTTTTATCCCCTGTAACGCAGTATATTTTACATTTATATGAAATAATAAAACTAATACTCACCTTCTTATATATAACATAAACTGCTATAAAAAACATCTGACAGCGTATGTTGTTGGATGAATATTGGTTAAATTATTTTATGTAAATATAAATTATAATTCATGATAGATGCAGATTGAATGCCCCTAACACTCCCATAACATGCCCCATTCAGTATAACTTACAATTAGCCACCATCAGCCGTGATAAGCATGGAAGAAGAAACGTTAATAAATCTTATGATGAGCAGAGAAGCTGGATTGCGAGTTAACTCTAGCTATCATGGGAGCGTTGATACCCATGATCCTTTAGTAAATTTCCCCTTATAATTTAAGCACTTGCACTGCATCATTATTTGCATATCCAAATATTTAATAATACATTAACACAATATTATACTGCATATTTAGATTAAAATTGTGTAATCAATTTAATTTTATTAAAAGCCTATCATAAAATCTGGATTAGAATATTGTAACACACAGTGCTATGAAAAAGTATTAGCCTTCTTTCTGATTTCCTCGCTTATTGCGTATTTGTCATAATGAATGATTTCAGATCTTAAAATTTTGGTTTCATAAAAAATGTTACATTAGTTAAATGAAAACTATGGGCCACATTCAATTCGAACCCTGCAACTCAATAGCAGACAGCCAAATGTCTGCGAGTGAGTTGTGGGCTCCCGTTGGTCTCTCGATTACAATGCTATTCAATTGCTAAAGGCCACAAGTTAAGGGCCCGAATCCACAACTGTAAACCATGAACTGGTTCGGAGCAGTTCCGGACAGGAACATGATCAATTCATCAAGCCCGTAACCGCCCATTTTGAATCAGCCAATAGAAAATGAGACTGTCATTATTGCAGCAGTAAAACATGGAGGTTATGTGGTCAATTGGGTTTGGGGGTACGGTATGTGATCAGTCTCGCAAATCCCCAAAATCAAGAATTATGAAAATAAATGCCAATACAGTTCAAGTCCATATGGGTTGCCTGATATGTATTAACTCATTGATACACGAGATCAATTTAACCCCGAAATGGCACATAAAACTAATTTTTATTTCCTGCCAATTTGCGGGCTTGAGACTGTTGTGCAATTAATTCTAATGTCTATCATCACTTTCCCCATTATTTACAGTGCAGTAGTGATTTTTTATTTGCATTTACATTGCTACAAAAAGGTGTTTAACCCCCTTGCGGGACCTCTCTTGCACTCGTGGGATTTTCTCCTTCATTTGCCATTTACGGGTGTGAAAATATTTGCGGGCTTGGGGAAATTGAGAAATTGAATAGTGATTTGCAATTTTAGCTTTGCGAAAGTGAGAGATCAAAGGCTTCTGGAGGCTGTAAGTTACAATTTGAACCATTGCAATATTTTCAAGGCCGTAACTTGAAAGCCGATCGGAGCCCACAAAAAGACACCAATTGAATAGCAAATTAACTTGTGACCTCAGTTACGGGCCTCTGGATCTCCCAAAAGCTCAATTGAATATGGCCCTAAGTGACCAAATATCACATTTTGTATTCCTTTTATTTTTTTTACCAGACAACGGTATGCAAGATCAACTGGAATTGGGTGAAAAAGTAACTGCTGCCTTGATAAATGAGCCCAGCCATAGTTGATTACAGCCTGCCTTGCATAATACATACCTCATTTATTTTGCCTCTTACATCAGAGTCATGTTACCAGCAAAAAAAAAAATCAACAAGCACATTATGCCACAATTAAATGAAAGGGCTCTGCAACTCCACCAAACCATAAGCCATAATCTCCATTGATGAACACTTGGAACAGTAGTGAATATTCCCAGGAGTGGCTGGTCTGCCTACATTTCTCGAATTATTCAGAATGAAATCATCCAGGATGTCACAGAAGAATCTTAAAAAAGCACCCCACAGGATTATTTAACCTCAGCTAAAATAAGTGTTCATGACTCCACAATGAGACATTTTCTGGGCAATTGTGGGCTGAATGGGAGAATAGCAAGGCTGACACCACTGTTAACAAAGGAGAACATAAATACTTGTCTCTCGTTTGCAAAAAAAGTACCTGGGAGATCCCTAAGACTTTTTTGAGAATGTCCCATGGACAGATGAGTCAAAGGTGAAGCTTTTGGAGTGGAATTGACGTTGGGTCGTGCATCAAGACAATGATCCAAAACACAATGAGGAGCCCACATAAGAATGTCCAAAGAGCACAATTAATGGTTTGGAGTGTGTTAAACATAATAGAGATGCCGTGGCAGGACCTCAAACAAGAAGTTAATGCTAGAAAACTGAATTAATAATTTCTGTGCAGAAGAGTAGACTAAAATTCAGACCGAATGATATGAAAGACTGATATTGAATTATAGGAAGTATTTGGTTGCAATCAGTCTAATGGGAAAATAACTTTTTCACACAGGGAATATGTGTTCGATAACTTTGTTAATGAAAGAAATGAAAGAAATAAAAACTGTGTTATTTATTCACTTATCTAAAATGTGATTTTGTCTAAATATCTGAACATTTTTAGACACAATCTAACATGACAAATGTGCAATATTAGAAAAAAGATACAAATTCATTTTCACATCATCATTTCTAGATATTTAAGTACAGAAATAAATCATTCATAATGAATATATTTATAATTATTAATTTAATATAAAAAAAACATTAAACACTGTATTGGTTATTTAGTTGTTTACTATGTTTATTTTTGAACATGTTCTTTGTATTTTCTCTTTTGGTGTAAATAGATGCAGCATTAGAGGAAATCAATAAAGAGGCACATTATATTTCATTGTACTGTATGTAGACTTTTAAGTACAGAAATAAATATGAGCAGATATTGAATTATGTTGGCTTTGTCTCAGAAAATGTATACATATATTTAGGATCAGCAAGACAAAAATCCTCCTGCACTTTTCCCAGTTTCAAATCTGCTTTGGTCATAAATATATGTAAATAAAAGTGATTCTCAGAGTGCTGGGATTTTATTATTAGTGTCAGTCTCGTGACATAACTCATTTTGTTTGTTATACATTGCACAATATGAAAAAAATATCACTCTCTATATTTTTTTTGAGATTTATTAAATTATATATTGGTTATGTGACACATAAAAACAGCAAGAAATATACCAACAGAATCTGAGCTTGAGATGATATAATAATACAAGAACAATAGTTTGAAAACTTGGTTGGTTTCTAATGAAAAAATCTGCTACACTCAGCTCTCATAGGATCAAATACATAATGAAATGTAGTATCGCTTTAAAAATAGATGAGTTCAAATAAAATTAAGCACTTGATTGCTTATTTGGTCGTTGATTATATTTATTTTTCTCTACTTTCTTTGTCTTTTATCTTGCTCTCAAAATAGATTTTCTTAAGCAAAGTAAGCTGTACTTTTTATATACATTTTGTCTCCATTGGGTATATTTATGAAAGCGAAGATGAATGGGGTTATTAAAAGCAGAGTTAAAAATAACACTTTTCCTATGTTCTTTTGATCTTATTTATCAAGCTTGGGGAAATGTATCTATGCTCGATTAATAAAGGCATAAAAAATAGATAGGAAGGTGAAATACTTTGTTTTAAATCTGCTTAACTCCACTTAAACCTGCTTATTACCACTAATCTACAATTCTAGTTTGATAAATAAACCTCATTGGTGTATACGGTATTTATCTAGTGTGGATAAACATGGGGATATAAAGATAAATTAAATATTTTCTATATTGTCTATAGTAACTATCAAACAGAGATAACGTTTATCCCACTTGATAAAAAGTTTGTAGCTAGGTTGTAGCTTAGTGGTTTCATATTTCACATTTCCCTTTAGCTAATCACATTCTAAAGCTGGAAAGAGGTCATATTTTATGTATCATTTCAGTGAAGATCATAAGTATATGTAAGTTTGTGGTTTATCACGTGTTTTAAGCTCATCTGATTGGGAATGTCTAATATCAAATATTTTATTGAGGAATTCAGTATATTGGTAATTCAAAGTAAATTTCTTGTGTGAGCTAGACACCTCCAAGGCACTGATGCAGGTAAAGTGTTTTAGTCAATGAGCTGTGCGGAGTTGTGTCCTAGAGAATCAGACGTATGTATCATGGTTGCCTCCCAAACAGCTTTGTCTCAGCCAGCGAGAGGGACACGGATACATTTTTGTACCTGCCTCTGGCTACAATGAATTATGCATTTTTTTGCTAATGTCGGTTGACGTTTCAGGGGTGTTCTTTCTTAAAATCAACTGCTTGAAAACTGAAGAACTGTTGCAAACTTTGCAGTGAGTTTATTAATGTTTATTTTGGGATTATTTTCATGCAAAACATTTTTCATACTCTCCTCTATCAGAAAACATTCATAACTCATGAAACTTCCAAATACCTTTATGAAAAGAATATGTACAAAAGCAAAAACATCCTGGGATGTTATTCACTATTAAACATAAACTCAGTTACACTAAAAACCTCAGATTTGCTCATATTGTTTATATGTATGTTAGTTAGCGATGTATTTACAGATTCAATATATATCAACATCATAATTATGCTTTATATTTGTATATTGTCTCTCTACAATATATAGCAAAACTTTGTAATTTCTCTCTCTTCTAAATCCACTCCTCCCACACCCATAATAACCTCATCAACTTGATTCGCTGAAGCTCCAAGCCAAGCTGTGGCCTAGAGGTCCGATATGGGAGCTGCTAGACAGAGGTTAGCTATGATTTGCTTATGCAGTAAAATATTTCCAAATGTCATTGCTTAACTTAAAAAATACTTAGTATTCTGATCTTACGTATATTATTGTTTTTTTTTTGGTATATATTCATACTCACCTTTTGCATTCAGCTTGGAAATGTCTCTTTTCCACCCTTTACACTAAAGTTGTAAAACTCTCAAATGACTAAAATGTCTTTCACTGTTTCATCAGGACAATCAGACATGTTGGTGGTAGTGTGGTGTGGTGATGCATTGCTGCCTCAGGACCTAAAAGACTTGCCATAAATGAAGGAACACTGAATTCTGCTCTCTATCCAAAATGTTTTAAGAGAAATTCATTCATGAGCTGCAGCCAAAGTGTAGGTAGATCATGCAGTAAGGCAATGGTCCAAAACACAAAGGCAAGTCCACATCAGAATGGCTGGAAAGAAGCAAAATGAATGCTCTTACTGAAAACCCAAAACACAAAAAGTTGCCTGATTTGCCTTCAGGTCACTATTTCCTTGTGTAAAATGCAATTCCTCCCTTTGGTTAGTTTTTGCTTGCCATTACTGATAAAAGCATGTGTTTATATAGTACTACTACCTACTCATAATTTCCACAACACAGGCTGAGATCCCGCTCCATGCTGATGATAGCCAGTAAGCTTGAAACAGCTGTACATGGATTGGATACTCAGCCTGAGTTTATTCCAACCTTGGCTTTGCATTAAAGCTGTGTAATACAGCATGCATAAGCTTAAAGGAAGCCATGATTGATAATGGCTAAGGAATGAAGAGTGAGGCATTTGTGGCCATATTTGTGTGTCCCAGCTCAACTTCCCAGAATGCAGTGTAATAACTGTTTTCTCGGAACTCTGAGCTGGAAGCAGGTTTTTTAACTTCAAGTGTAAACACAGATGTACTTTTAATTAAAAAAATAAATATTAGTATTGAAATTGAAACTACAAAATAGATTTTGATATTAGAATAAAAAAAAAAAAAAGGAAATTGAATGACACTATTATAATTATAATATGCACATCAGGAAAAATGTTACCACACAATATATAAAAGTCTTATTTATATTTTTTTAGAATGAGTTTCACTGTTTGGTATGGGTTTACTTTAAGCCCCTGGGAATTTGATAAGCATGAGAATCGGGCTAATTAAGTTGAACTATCCTTTGAACTACATGCTGTTTGAGGTGCTGATTGAATTACAGAAAGCAATTGTCTTGTATGTTACTTGAATACTTACCTATTGTAAATCCTAGTTTTCAATCAATGTGCAGAGGTTTTATTTTTCTCCACTCAATTAAAGGGCCACTCAATTCTACACAATTTAGAGCACATGACTGTAAAGATCTCCTAAAGCAAGTTGAAATATTTTTTGCTTTTTTAATATATGTACATTTTTCCCTGGTGTGAGATTCCCTCCCTCAAGGTCTGGGGGTCATCATGCCCCCATTCCACCACTCCTTGTGAAGTGGTGAAGGGTTTATTAACACAATATGTATCCCTATAGGCCTCTGATCAAAACCATAGGTGTCACTATGGTGTCCCATGCTACTTTAACCAGTTACCATGGTTGATTGAAAACAGTGCATTCCGACTGGTTACACTTTTAACAGAAATGAGGCGCGAGTAACACTCAATTCTGATTGGCTTAAATATGACTGAACTTTAATACACAACCCTAAGGTGCTTTACACCTATTGATAAATACTATCATCAGTACCAAAATAAAGGAGCACTTAAAAAATAAATGTTACTATTATGAATCACACCGTTTAAAAAAAAAAATAATTGAACACCATACTATCAAAATCGCAATATGCATCTGAAATAAATAACCAGGGATAGCATTGAAGGTTAGGCCTATGACCTTGGTGGGTCCTCATTCCTGGAAGGCTCTCAAAGAACCCTATTCAGCATCTACAAAAAACTAAACTAATTTGCTGTAACGTACAGAGAAAAAATATAAATTTAAAGCTTTAACCTCTGAGGAAACTAAGTAGGTGGTAAAACGACCTTTAGGCTGGCATCTTAGGAACTTTCTGATACCTTTTTTCACATATCAAATAGAGAACTCATGAGGTTCCTGATAGGGTATTGAAGAAGAGTCTATTTATATTTTTTCTCCATTTGTTACAGAATAGGGTTCTTTGATAGTATGGTGTTTAATTACTGTTTTTAAAATGGCGTGATTCATAATAATAAAGAAGATTTTTTTAGGTATTCCTTAATTTTGGTACTGGTGATATTATTAAATACCATTGATACATATTCAGGCAATTGGAAAATAGTATATAAGGCTTGTGTGCGGTCAAAAAACATTGGAGTTTTTTTTAGAGAGTAACGTGATTTTTAGGCAGGCTCCGTTTCAATTTGTTTTCACTTTATTACTGAAATTGTATCTGCATTTAACTGTTAGACTTCAAGTATGGTGGAAATAAGATGTCTTATCCGTATATTTAGGTTATAACTGTTATATAAAACACATGGAGCCTCATTCAATTGTGCAATTGTAAGTTACAGGTGTCCGTAATGGTGCCCATAAGATCATTTTCTATTCAGTTGGCGTCTTTTTGTGACACACAAACGGTCTATGGGTTACAGGCTTGAAATCCTTGCAGTTGTTACAACTGTAACTTACGCCCCATCTAAGCCTTTGATATTTCCCGTCCGCAAGATATACGATTGATAAATCTCAAATCGCTATCCAATTGCTACAAATCCCCAAGCCAGCAAAGTTTTCACACCTGTAAAGTGCAGATGTAGAAGAAAATCCTCTGGGTACCATATGGGACCCGCAAAGGGGTTAAAGACATGTCCGTAGCACTGTAAATGTAAATAAAGAAACAATAATGCACTGTAAATGACATGGAAAGCGTTGTAAGACATTGGAATTAACTGCACAACAGTCTCAAGCTCATAATCGTCAATCAAAAATCATTTTTTTTAAGTTTCAATTCGGGGTTATATCAATCTCAGGAATCAATGAGTTAATACATATTAGGCCACCCGCAAGGACTAAAACAGTATCGGCATTCATTTTTATTATTCTATATTTTGCTGTTTTGCAAGTCCGATCACATATTGGACCTCTAAACGCTAATTGATTGACATGTAACCTTCATCTTATACTGCCGGAATTATGACGGTGTAATTTTCTATTGGCTGTTTCTAAATGGGTAGTTAAGGCCTTGCTTAATTAATCATGTTACAGCCATGAAGTGCTACGTACGAGTGCATGGTTTACGGTTTCGGCTTTCGGCCCGTAACTTGCGGGCTGATTCAATTGAAAAGCACCTTAATTATAGCAGAGTACGAGCCAGCAGCAGGCCCACAGACATACAGCCTGTATACCGTGAGATGCAGGCTTCTAATTGAATGAGGCTCATGGTTCCAACCTTTGCCACTTGACTACCCCTCTGACTTCAGTACATATACTGTATTCATAGATAAATTCTTCTCTCCTTTTATGCATTTAGTTATGATTATTTCTTGTGCTTTTTGACATTAACTGTATCTTTTAATCAGGCTACTCTTTTGCTTTTCCACTTGACAACTCTACCCCTTTCGCTCTTCCATCTTTTATCCTCTACTTCAAACTCTCACACTCCTTCCCTGATCTTCCTTCTACATCTTTACTCTCTGTCTGTTTCTTTTATTTGATCTTCTTTTATTGTCTCCTCATTATTTCTATTTTCACACTCCCCTCTACTCATGAACCAGTTTCTCTTTTCCCATGGTACTTCACTCCAAGCATTATATTATTTTATTTTAGCAGATTTAAATCAGTTTTTGCTCTCCATCTCTATGCTCTGCAGTTCATACAGTATAATTCAGCAAAAATGTATTGCTGCCACACACAAAAGTAAGGCATTTTATTATAGGAACACATGCATGTTTGTGTTTAAATGAATCATACTTAAAGGTTTTCACCACATATATTTTATATGTGGGGAAACTATTTATTTTGGTCATACCACATGTTCTGTCTTCCTTTCTGTTCATATCATACTTATTGGTCACTGTAATAAATCATGTTTTTCTTCACGTGGAATCACTCATCTAAAGTACTTCTCACTGTATATTATTTTTAGAACTACACATGTTAGGTCATGATGCTAACAAGGTAACAAATTACTAATGTGACCAAATACTTGAAGATTCATGATACAGTATAGCAACAGTCATGGTTGATAAAATATGAAACATACGTTTTTTGATAAAAGTAGGGAAGACAATTTAGGTCACAAAAATAACACACTCCTGTTTTCAATGTGTGATAATATCATATCAGGGTTACACTTTCATTTGTGTTTAAATTGCTTACTTATATAGGCGATCCAAAACCATAAACCATGCAATCAAAAGTAGCATTTCAGAGCGTGACCATGATCAATTAAGCAAGGCTGTAAGTACTGATTTAGAAACAGGCAATAGTAAATGAGACTGTCATTATTACGTCAGTAAAACATGGAGTTTACACATCAATCAATTAGTGTTTAGAGGTCCCATATGCGATCAGACTCGCAATTCGGCAATATGCTAAATATTAAAAATGAATGGCAATATGTTTTAGTCCATGTGGACTAAAATAGATTTGCGAGCTTGAGACTGTTGTGCAATTAAATCTAATTAATGTCTCTCATCACTTTCCTCGTCTTTTAAAGTGCAGTATTGATTTTTTTATTTTTTTTGCATTTACAGTGCTGCAGGTGTTTAACCTCCTTGCGGGTCCTATCTGGTACCCATAGGATTTTCTTCTACATTTGCTATTTACGGGTGTGAAAATGTTTGCGTGCTTAAGGAATTGTAGCAATTAAATATCGATTTGCAATTTTTAGCGATTGTAACATTTGCGGGCTTGGAAGATCAAAGGCTTAGATGGGTTGTAAGTTACGATTTCGACAACCACAGGGAATTTCAGCCTGTAACCCGTAGATCATTTGGGGCTAGCTAAAAGATGCCAACTGAATAGCAAATTAGTTTGCGGGCTACATTAGGGGCTCCAGTAACTAACTACAATTGCTCAATTGAATAGGGGCCATCGTTTTTATTTTGCAAACATATCTCAGTGTCTGGAACTGCATATACAGGGTAGTACTGGTCAACAACATTGCAATAACCATTATACATATTTATTACATATGTAATAAACCAGTGATTCTTAATCTTTTTTATTCTGAACTGGTTTCTTTCCAATGTTCATGGGGATCATCTCTGAAATTAAGAACATTTTAACAGGGTAATCCTATATGTGAAACAATAATCTTTCCTTTTGGTTTGAACTTATGTGAATACGGTACATTTTAACTGCAGATAATATGTCTACTACTATGACTAATTGTAATGGTATATTTAACGCATTACACTTTTTTTATTCCTCTTTGTTCCTGAGGACAGGCAGTTAAGTTCTCAAGGACTGGCTTTGAGAACCTCTGCACAAATAAATTAAGTGTTGGAGAACTCTCAAGAATAGAATACAATAAAAATACAGATATTGTCCAATAGATCTCCAACACAACACACACATTTGGTCCAATATGTTTTGTGTAGTATTGGCAAGAGAAAGAGAAAAATAAAACTTTTAGCATTTTGTTTTATATATACATATCATAAATATAAACACAAATTTAAATATATATATATATCTAAAAGATAATTACAAAATAGTTAAAATGTTGCTTTATATTACAACATGTTATCAATTTATAAACTAACACCTCAATCTCTTTATCTTATTTTTAATTTTATATAAAAGGTGGACAGACAAATATTTCCAAAATGTTGTTAAACCTAAATTTATATATTCTGCCCATTGTTTCCAAATACTGTAAAAAAAACTCTGTATTTGAAGTCTTATATATTAGCAGGTGAAAAACAACAGGCTTGTAATAATATTACATTTTTTTGCCCAATTAATTCTTGCTTTTATGGATTTTCAAGTGCCTTAAAGTCATTAGTGAGAGGTACATCCATATGATCTTACAATTATTTTTAGAAGTGAATAGCAAAAATGTACACTTATCTAATGTGCAATAATTCTTCAATAAATGATTCTGCCACACTTTTTGTGCAAATTTTTCAATAGAATAAGGCTCAATGTGACCTATGTAAAAGTAAATCAGATTCAAGAAAGTTACATTTTGTTTGTCTTGGCATTTCAATCTTTTTTATGAGTCTTTTTAAGTTTGAAAGTTTTACTGATATTTAAATAGTGGTCTTGGATTGATTTCTGCCTTAAGTGCTTTTTCTCTCTGATTAAAAGACCTAATTAAATCCAAACACATTTACTTGGAGCTTTGAAAACTGCATGTTCAAAAGAGGCTTTTTTTTTATTCTCTGTTTATAAGACTTTGTGCAATACATTAAACTTGAATCATTTAACTTTTTTTCTAGTACTTTCTTCTCCCTTGAGTAAAGCAAAATATATTTATACTTAAAAAAAAGCAGTTTTTCGTTTAGTTTCTAAATTGTTATTTTATTTAGTTTTAAAATGTAGTTTTTTTTCCATTTATTACCACCCTATATCTATTGAAACAGTGAAGGAATGCCATACATTATATTTTGAAGTACTGTAGTGCTATTAAAAATGACAGAGTTTGCCATTTTCGATAAGTAAAACTACCCCCTACAGAGCAGAACATTGAAT
Organism: Discoglossus pictus; assembly: GCA_027410445.1. Lineage (NCBI taxonomy): Eukaryota > Metazoa > Chordata > Amphibia > Anura > Alytidae > Discoglossus > Discoglossus pictus. Next base: position 199,083,236 of record CM050166.1, on the reverse strand, counting down.
TGTTGCTGAATAGTATGCTAAGTCCCTGTAGAGAGTACCACTGGACAAGTACTTCTCTGAATATCATTTTGACTAGGAAATAGTCTTCTGTGAAACATTATAATGAATATAAATGATTGGGCCCAAGATGGTTGTATAGAAGCCTTTGTAGAACATCAATCAAGAACTCTCATAGTAAATCCCAATATGAACGTGGACATTTTCAGCTACAAAGTGGATTTCTTATCTGATCACCACAAATTTGACAAACAAAAGCTAAATCATAAAAGAACCAATGATGAGATTACAGATAACCTGGAGCTCCAAAACAAATGTAAGGTTGTTTTAAGACACAACACTTCATAGTTAACCCTATTACAATTGAGATGTTCTGCCATTTGTTTTTCTTTTCAAGCAACACATAAGGTGATATGAACTCTTCACAAAGTATATATTTTTGTGTAAGGAAAATCTTTTTCAATGTTTTGAATACTATATTTAACAGCAGCAGTAATGAAGTCAGAAGAAGTACAATACTGTAGAAGTTATGTGCACTTGTTGTATTATACACATATGAAGAGTGGCATAGCCATCAATGCCCAGTGAGCTGGGTGAAAAATGAGTATTGTAGTATATAGCGATAACTTTTTTATTGGAACATTTTAGTTAGAGTGAGAAGCTTTTGAGAGTTGTAACTCTCTTTACCTAGTCAGTAGCTATTCCTGGTATAAAAAAAAAAATATATATATAAAAAAAAAATTATAAAAAATAAATAAATATATATATATATATATATATATATATATATATATATATATATATAATACATATTTACCAGCTCTAATAAAGCATAATGGCATCATATATGCATTTCCTCAGTGATACATGAATAGGCTATACAAAAGTAAATACAAATCAATGTTTTGGAATGTGAATCCCCATAGTTTAAGGTCTTGAAACAGGATATTAGCATAGAAGGTAGAGTGAGATGAGTATAGGGTGTGAATCTGGTGCTTAGACACCATACAAGTGGTGGCATATGCTAGCTTGCCCTCTTCCCCATCTGCTGTGAAATATCCAGGTTGTGGTAATGTTTAATAGAGAAAGATACACAAACCCTGCACCACAAGACACATAGGGCTAGTTGCTAACACATAGATGCCTTTCTGCTAATTTAAGAGATGTTGTTTCTAATATTAATATGTTTATGTATATAATGCTAATTGTGAATTGTAGCAAGAAGTGCGATCTTTGTCTTTATATTTAGAATCTCAGGGGTTGAAATAGAATAATTAATCTAATCATAATTAATACTATGAAAAATAATATAGTAAATCAATCAATTAAATAAAGATTTATAACAGGGATGGATGGATGGTCGACTGAGCTTTTGTTATTAAAATATCCAACTAAATTAGACATAATGAGATATCCACAATACACAGCTAAAATCACTTCACATTCTACATCTAGCTTTATTTAGTAGTACATTTTGAGTTTATAATTTGAATAATTGTAACACATACCAATAAATTACTCCAGGAATATTTAATAGTCTTTAAATCGTGGTCTAAAGTCATTACAAACGTATAATATTTCACAATAAAGCTGTGTTAAGCAGTTCTTCCGCACTATTATGCAATACGCACAATATAAGCAAGTATATTCCACATATTTATGCTGATTTACATCCATTTTTTATTAGTAGTAGTCAAATAAAATGAATGCACAATATTTCAAATCTAATATAAAAGGAAGAGTTACTATTATATTTATTCTGATTACCTATCTTGGGTGGGCACCCAGAGAATATATACAGTAAGTTCAGCATTTGGAAACCCAAACATAATGCTTCAGGATATTTTTAGTTATGTCACTAGCTGAGTGACAGAAATTGTCTGATGTAGGAGCTGAAACCAAACAGATTATATGCAATTTTAGGAATATAAAGCAGGAAATACTATATTTCAGATCTATACCAAGATGTGGCAGTTATGTAGCCCACTCAAGACACAAATATCCATCCCAATCATTGTGTAAGTAAAACAAGAATTTAAGAATCTGACTAGGTGTGACTTTTTTTCTCTTTTGCATTTTTTTGGGTTCCCCGTTTACCACCCCTCAATGTGGAGTCCTCCGGTACTATGAGAAGCTAACAGGCCGTCTAGTGTCTTGCACTGTGGACTTCACACATAGTATGTCCGCCATATACAATGTCTCATCAATTCGTTTAAAATGTTATTGTTGAAATTAACTACATTGCTATAACATGAAGTGTGTTAGATTTAAAATAATGTTAGAACTGGTAGAACGTGTATCAGTCTAAACAAATCTATGCTTGAATTGGAAAATTGGTGTGGTATTGGGCACTACCGAATATGTCACCAAGCTATAAAACGCAGCTCACTTCAATGTTTTGAAAGCACAGTTTATTCCCAAAACAATGAGTTTCAGCTCTGTATACCATTTCTTATGGAAGAACATTAAAAGTATTGGTTTTGCACTATAAGTTTACTTGGGAACTGTTTGTTCTCTGAGCTTGTTATTGATAGATAATAAGAGGAAGCAAGATACTTTCCATTATACCTTTTTTGAACAATTTGTTCTATATAAAAAATCAACACTATTATACTTCAGACATTCATTGTTCTCTTCCAAATTCCTCTTCGAAGTACTACGTAGACTGTGGTATTGGTCCTGGAGAAAACATACATGAGGACATGATACAAAAGGACAAGATAATTAAAATGCATACTTTTTTATTATAAAATCAATAAACTCAATTAAGATTATGAATCTCAACAAAATATGGCACATTTGAATAAATATAATGATTTAATTTATAAGTGTTTTATTTAAATGACTTCTATACTTTCTTTATCTTAGTATTTATAGTTAGTTTTTTTCCAATGTATACAATACACAAAAATACTTGGTTCTTTAATTATAACTTTTGATATGCATATGTCATTTCTTCCCAGTCAGCTAACCCTTGGAGGTCTCTTGAATAGCAACCAATTTGCTTATAGCTTAAAGAAAAAAAATGTTGTGTGCTATATTTAAAGACGTATTTGTTGTGCTTACTTCATCCTTTTAATAGAAGATCCAACCAGCACTGTTGAAAAGTTTTGGAAGCCAACCTGTTTAAAACCTAATATAACATTGTCCTCTATTCAGTCTGGCATTCCAAGATTGATGGTTTATGAAGCTCAAGAGCAATGGCATGTGAATTCCCTGGACTTTTGGTCTGAATTTGCTCGAACAGACATGAGACCCATGGTGCAGATAATTTAGCAGTTCTGCTGCCTCAGTTATGTCTTAGATTTGTCCAACTTGTCTTCTCAAAGGCTGTCCTGAACTGATAGACCCAGCATTCACAAAAATAGTGAACTCTTCACTGCACAGTGGAATCTTTCTTGAACCGATAGAGGAATCAATTGTTTGACAGCTTCTAAAAAAATGTATCTTTAGTTCCAGACTGCATGACAAATCGTCTCTTTCTAGGAAAGGTTTTTGAAAAAAGTAGTTAGAGTGCAATTTGAAATCCATCTGCAAGAACATGTCTTCTATTATTCTAAATTGCATATACGGATCAGAAAAAGACACAGCACAGAAATAGCCCTGGTTCATATTTTTAATGATCTTCTGCATACACTACACCCATACCGTTTCCTGTGGAATTCCACAAAGCTCTTTTTTATCTCCAGTGCTGTTTGCTGTATACATGCTGCCACCGGGAGAGATCATTAATAGACATGGCTTTAACTACCACTGTTACGCCAGTGACACACAGTTTTATCTGCCCTTTGACCCAGATGTAGAACATCCAACCTTTGCTTCTAATAGATGGATATTCGATATTGGATGAGTGGGAACTGGCTTAGCATGCTAGCATACAAAGCTTTACATGATGAAGGCCCCAGCTACCCAAAGGAACCACTCATTCCTTACGAGACAACCTATTCTCTGAGATCTGCATGTGGAAATTTATTAACCAGGCCATTTGGACTTTTTCAACTTCCAATAAGTTAATTCTCTTTTTCTCTCTAGTCATTTCTCTCCTTCTAAGTGCTTTGACAAAAGAGCTATATAAATAAATTATTATTACTGAGGAGAATCTAATTAACTTGGCCTCAGTATCCCATTTGACAAGAAAGAAGAGCATGCAGATGTTGGAGATTTTAGAACAAAACAAGTGAGATGCCAACCACTGCATATAAAAGTATTTTCTTTTTAACTTTCAATTTTATTGAGAAAACCACAGGAGAATACAGTTGCACCAATATGAGCTTTTGGCCGATCCGGTAAGTGAGGTCGCAAGTTATTTTGCTATTCAATTGGTCTTTTAGTCTTTAGTCTTTTTGTGGGCTCCAAATGAGTTAAACAATGACGATGGTTAAACCCGTAACTTAAAGCCTCCCGAAGCCTATGATCTGTCAGGGCCGCAAGACTTCCGGTCACGAAAATCGCTATTCAGTTGCAAAAATAGCTAAACACTGCAGCCGCATTCAAGCCCTCAAAGGCCAAAATGGCGGCCCAAAGCATACGGGTTCCAAATATGACCCACAAAGGGTTTAAAGACTAGTTTGGAACACTGCACATGACAACATAATGACACCAATGCATTTTAAAATATGGGGAAAGCAAGGGAAGACATTACAATTACTTGTACATCCACTCCCAACTATCAAATGTATTTTCCTCATAGGTTGTAATGGTCATGCATATGCCAATATGAAAATCCATGCTACAACATGCTGAAAGTTATTAAAGACACACTACCTCACTAAATTGCAACACAAATACAGGCAAATGGCTGACATATTAACACTTTCTCACTCACAGAGGCTCTAATGTGGACCCCAAAATTACAAAGATCATCTTATATACATTTCACTCATCAAATCTACATTGGGACAACAAATAGTGGCCAAATTACACCACCATATGGCATATACCAAGTACCAGAGGAACATTTCCCGTATGATTGTTCAGTCACTCAGTTGTGTACGACTATCTGTGATACTTTTGACTGCAGAACTCCTACTAATGTCTCTGTCAGTGCATATGCACAAGGTTTGCTTGCCAAATATACTGGAGTGGGTTGCCAGTTTCTTCTGTAGTGGACTGTGATTTGTCTGACCTCTCTGGTATGACCTGCCTACCTACAGTGTCCCTTCATGGTATAGCTCACAGCTTCATTTAGGTACACAAGCCCCTTCACCACCACCACTTAGCAATCCAGAATGGGACATGGGGAATATACATCTACTCTAACCCATTAGGAAGGGTCGCAAAAACACATGGAGGCTGTGCAGGGGCACGTGGTTCAACAGCCAACTCACCTCCATCAGGGCTAATCTCTGCTACGCCCATCCTGGAAAGTCCCACTCCATTGTTGGTGGCCATGTGCCAAGTTGTATACCCATTCCCATTTGGTGACCTCTCATTATGTTTTGTTATTCATCAATTTACATTAGTGTGGTGTAAATTCCGCCGGTCCCCTTCTGAATTGCTAAGTGGTGGTGGTGAAGGGGCTTGTGTACCTGAATGAAGCTGTGAGCTATACCATGTAGGGACATTTAGGCTGTGTCGCACTACTTTATACCACGATTGCATCGCAGCGGCCAATTGCATCTCGGCAAACCCCTTAACATTTTGCGGCAGCGGGAATGAAACGGGAGCCCGCAACACACCAGCAGACATACGGCTTACAGAGATCGAGTTGCAGGCTTGTAATTGAATGGTGGCTAGTGTATATTAATATTATAGCCATTAGCTCCTGGGCTTTCAAGTTTTTTTTTACTTTTTAGGGATAAAGGAGAAAAGAAGGAAAGGAGAAATGGGAGGAGAATATAGGAACATTGTTAAGGAATTAGGGGTAAAACATAAATATAATAATACAGAGGGTGGGGGTTCACATGAAATTTATCTTATAAGCATCCTAGGTTGATTTCTAATTAAACAGAGCATTGTAATGACAAAGTATTTTAAAAGGGTTAATCTGTCTCAACTATGTGAGCACTTTCTCTGTAGAGGCATATGTTAGGGAAGAGAGGTTATCAAAGCTAATTACTCTTTATGAAAAATATTAAACTCATAATGCCTTGCAGTTAGCAGCATCACCACTGTATGAACTAAAACTTAAAGGCATATTTAAATTTCCTGGATTATACGTGCATCTGATAGAGGAGAATTTTGCATGAAAAAATACCAAAATAAACATTTAAACACTTACTTTCAATTGATCAAAATGTCTTGTAATTTCTGCCAGTTGAAAATTAGAGTTAACACACCCTCCAAACCCAGGCTAAATTAGCATAAAATTCATAATTTGTTTTAGCTAATCAGAAGGAAGCACAGTCCGCTGAAACATTTGAGTAAAACTCTGGGGTTCCTGATTGTGCTGCAAATCAGCCTGGAATATATAGTGTTGTTCATGGTAGAAGGTGCTATGGCAGCAGCACAATACACAGCACAGACAGAAAGCAGCAGGGAGGGTCTTATCCCAGCAGTGACATGGAGGCTGACATCAGTGCTCTCCTTTGGCTGAGGAAGCACAGCAGGTGAATAATGGGTTAAAATTGGCTGCATGCTAATTAGGGTGGATCAGGTGCCTGTGTAGACATCCCTGTGGCTGTCAACATAATTATTAGAGGGATTTTTCAACATTAATAAAAAATAAAATGTTTTATGAAATGTGCTGCATAAATGAAGGATGCAAAAATAATCTGGGAAACTTGAATATGCCTCTAAGGATTAGGTTCAGCTATGTCAAGTCCCCAAAGTACTCAATCAGTAAGCCATATTGGGCCCAAAGACAGCTCAAACCACAGAACACTAATGGGTCAACAAGAGAATGGAGGTGGTTACATAAGCACCAAGTCAGCATTTCTAAAAGTCAGTTAACAAGAAGGTAAATAGTGTAGAGTCTCAGTTTACATATGCACAGGATTGGAAAACATAACTTTCAACCTATTATGAAAATAAACTTGGAGAGTGTAGTAAAAAAAGGAAAAGTAGCAAAGAAACCATACTTTGCTATAAATGTAATAAGCCTCAAAGTAGTGATGTCCATCCCAAATGCAGTACTCATTAATACAATACATACAATTCAGATAAAAAATGGCAAAAGTGTTCATCCTGAAAAATGAAAAAGAAAATATCAAGAGGAAGAAATGACCCTTAGTCACAAGGGCAATGCAACAGGAAGCAGGGCTTCAAGACTCTTGCACAATGTTAATAATAATATAGGGATCAGATTGAAACGCAAACAATAATACATTTCAAATAAATGCTTAATGCAGATAATATTATCTCTCACCTGAAATCTGGTCCAAAATAACAGTCCATTAGATTCAAAAGCCAGGGAGGGCAAGTAAAGTGCTACAGAAACAAGGACCACAAAAATGTTTATAAAATGGTGATAACGGTATTAACAATAAGAGCAGGCTAAAAGTTAAACAACAGTGATATTCAGATAAATGCTTAATGGAGGAAGTAATGTCTCCAGTATGTGATCCAAGTCAAAGATGTGGTCCATTATATCCAAGAGCCAGGAAAGACTACTCAAATGCCCTGCTTGCAGGATCCATGTCAGTGAAAGTACCATAGCAAGGGACTTGTTTTGGATCTGGTACTCCCATTGCGAAAGGCATAGTAAAATCCAAGTTAATGCTGAGGGCACTTGGCATGCTGAAATTTAGAAAAGCTGGAACACCTCAGGACCTTCAAAGAACAAAGCTGAGCAAAAATGTGCCTGCCACTTCTCAGTGGGGAGTACAGGGACATATTACAATGCAGAGAGGTATCCAGGGCCACTGCTGTAATGATGAAACAGCCTTGTGACTGATTCTGATCACTATGTGTAAAATCAGCTGCATCCTCATCCTGTTGTTCCATATTCATGTTTGCTTGTAATACTGATCTGATTCCATGTTAATATCATGCTGCTCCATGTGTGTCTCACTGTCTGGGGAGGGGGCAGCATGGGCTAATAGTTACGTCTGTTCATCAGAACCGACTGATAGGGCTTCTTTTATGATAGCTATGAGTGCTGAACTGAAGCAGCTATCAGGATGACAGCTTTCATGATGAGGAGAGCTACAGTTTTTTCGGGATTCAAAACGCTGGAGAAGTCCTATCAATGCTGTGCTGGGAAGAGATTTCTAGCTATGCCTCAACTTTGATATAGGCTTCAAGACCAAAAGTGCCTTTGTTTTTTAAAAATACTGGTATGGTTCCATTCTACGCAGTATCAGGAAACCTCCTGTCCTAATAATATTGTTGGATGGCTGAAATTCTGAGCGTCCCTCTTGGAGCTCAGTGAGAACACAGCTTTCCAGCGTGGCAGTTGGTTCCACCCAGTATTTGTAATATATTAGTTCAAATTGAATGTGTGGGCATTCAGTTATCCTTTAATGTCCTCCTTCTACTGATCATGAAATATGTGCAACAGATTTAGCATTTTTTTTTATAGAAGATGTCTTTGTCATACATATTTTTTTAAGTGAATGTCCTAAAATTCAAACATTCTGTAGAAAGATACAAGAATGATAAAAAATATGTTGACTTAAGAATATAAATAAAAATAGCTAAACAATTAAACAAATAAATAAACTGTAGCTCTGATTTACTTGGCAAATTAAAATTAACAATTTAGCTGTACTTTAAAAGTTGAATGATCCCAAAACCAATGCTAATCTTTTCAGCTTACCTTCCCTTGGTTTATGAAATTACCCTACCCTCTCAATAATGTGCAGTATTCTAACCAAATAAATATATATTGTAACATCTTCACTGCAGATAAAACATGCCATAATGCTCTTTATGAGTATCTCACCATTCAAGCATGGTACATTTTAGCAATACTACATTAATGGAATGATGTAGCGTAACCTTTATGATCACTTATTGATCCAAGCACCCATAGATAATGAACGCTTAACATGAAGCCTATGGGATCTCTAGTTTTTTTTCCTATCAAATGTAAAGCATCTGTACAAAAAATCTTAAGAAGCTTTATCCTGGTGAAATAATTTACTATTAATATTCAACATGACACATCTCTGAAACAATGCCACATTCTAGTGCATCTCTAGCTCTTTGAATGTAATTTATCCTTGTTGTATTATGATGAGACAGTGTGCATTTTAGCTCATTTAATACTTAATAATACTGATGGCATGATGGCTGTCTTCCAACATATTAAATGGTATTCTTATGTTTTGCCAACAGTAAATTGGCTTTCTTTAAAAAGAATAGTCAGCCCTTTTAAAATGTAAAATCCAAAAAAATGTGTAGTTTTACTTGGTTTTTAAATTAAATCTCACTGATTTATATAGTGACCACATATTTAACTGAGAGTTAAGCATGATATTACTTCTCAAATTCAGGCTATGATACTTACTTTTGTTTCTGTGCAGGTGTGTTCCTAAATAGTCATGAATTATGTTAACTGCATGGAATCTTCTTCTGGTGGCAATCAAAGAGAATTTGTCACAGTTAACATTTAGTAGATTAATGTCTCTAATATCTTTAATCTAAGTTGTCACTGACATTTTAATAATTTCCTCCACTAACACTTTTTTTTAATGTTCTTCTTGGATAGAGAGAGAGAGGACTCAATCATACTAGACCTCGGTTGGGGAGTAGGATGTCTGAAGTTGCTGGTGCAAAGTTGTGGGATAGTGTGTATATATGTCATATGATGTTATGTATACATTTGGGGTGATCTTATAATTGAGAACAGCAATGTGAAAGAAGGAGGATTGGAGATGATCATATCTGAATTAACCTTGGGCAGCATAAAACCCAAATAAGAACATGGTAGACCAACTAAAATGTGGGTAATGTTTAATCTAATCTTCTCATTCAAAATATTTGTTGACAAACTCATTAGTAAGGCTATCATTTAAGATTTTAAAACCTAAAATACCCAAACATAATTTAATTGATAGCTATTTTTAATCTTACTCAGGATTTCTGTAAACACCCTAGCAGGTACTAGTAACATCACATATTATAATTGTCCTGCTACGAGTCGTCGTCACGCTGTTTGCGTGGTCCGTACGAATAGCGGGCTTAGCGATGAGCGCCGCAGGCGCTCATCGCCCGGCGAGCCTCGCGAAGCGAGGCGAGCCGTTAACCCGTAGAACTTTAGCGGGCTTAGCGATGAGCGCCGCAGGCGCTCATCGCCCGGCGAGCCTCGCGAAGCGAGGCGAGCCGTTAACCCGTAGAACTTTAGCGGGCTTAGCGATGAGCGCCGCAGGCGCTCATCGCCCGGCGAGCCTCGCGAAGCGAGGCGAGCCGTTAACCCGTAGAACGTGAGGCGTCCTTAGCAATGAGCGCCGCAGGCGCTCATCGCCCGGCGAGCCTCGCGAAGCGAGGCGAGCCGTTAACCCGTAGAACTTTAGCGGGCTTAGCGATGAGCGCCGCAGGCGCTCATCGTCCGGCGAGCCTCGCGTAGCGAGGCGAGCCGTTAAAACGTAGTAAAAAAATACGGCCGCAAACCGCCTATCATAAAAATTAAAATCAACAATAACTACACACACCACATACATAAAAACCTAACCGATAGCAAGAGGGAGCATCCACGACCTGCAGAAAGCGAGTTACACATTGATTTACCTTAAAATACAAAAATGTAAACACAAAAAAAAAAATAAGCGACAGAAAAAATGGCGGCCGAAAAAAAAGGCGTAGACACATTACGGATAATCCGTGACGGCGTATAAGACACATTACGACATCGCAAAAATCGGACGCAACCCGCGGACAAGAAAAAAGATAAAACACACTAAATACACACAACACATAAATAAAAAAGTTACCGACAGCAAGAGGAAGCATCCTGGACCTCAAAACAAAAACTATCGCCTTCATTTAAAGCAAAATAAAAGAGTTTAGACACTTTAAAAAAAATAAGCGAGAGAAAAAATGGCGGCCGAACAAAACGAAAACGAGGCTACAGCACTATAGCCACGGAAAACACTTACGGAAAATCCGATAAGACGCACACCACACATTTCCGGATTAACACGGAGTTCCCGCCTTTGTCTCGCGTAGACTCTGATTTCCCGCCTTTGCCTCGCGCTGACTACGATTTCCCGCCTTTGCCTCGCGCCGACTACGATTTCCCGCCTTTGTCTCGCGCCAACTCCGATTTCCCGCCGAAAACAACACATTGGTCTCGAGCAACAGCGTATTTCCCGCCGAAAACAATGCATTTCGCTCGCGCACCCGTATTTCCCGCCGAAAACAATGCATTTGGCTCGCGCAAAAACCTATATATAGGGCACAATTGACACATTACTGACACCTTTTCCTGAGGTGATGACAGTGTGACTGGACATTTTCGGATGCTGGAAAATCGAAAGAGATTGATAGCTCTTCAGGATACTGATTCAGGAACATTGAATTACAAAAGGTACATTTTAAGAAGTATCATTAATTAATTACTATATTATTAGTTACTTAATAAGGACAATTATGTACATTAAATTAATAATTGGTTATGTATTGTGCATTAATTATTAATGTACATTACATTGAATTATTAATTAATAATGTACATTAAATTAATAATTAATTGATTATATATTGTGCTTAAATGTGTGAAACATTGTAAATAATATTCATAATGTATTTTATTTAATTAAGAATTAATAATCAATAAAATATAACCAATTAACTATTAAATTAATGTACATTATTTCATTAACAGAAATATAATATTGAGCTTAACTGAGTGAAACAATTGACCATACTATTGATAATGTACATTAAATAATTAATGAATTAAGCATTAATATAAAAGTGAGTTTGCGTTTAAGAATGTCCATAAAAAAGAAACACATTTATTCATGAATTAATAAATAATGTACATTAAATTTAATTATTAATTAATAATGTACATTCTATTACAAATTAATTGGTTATATATTGAACATTAATTAATTGTAGATTACATTACTAATTAATTGGATATTGTAATTACCTGTGTAAAAGAATTGTAAATAACGTTTATAATGTACTTTCTACAATTAATTAATTATTACTAAACAGTAATATCAAAAATGTTAGCGTTTAAGAATGTGCAGAAAACAAACACATTGATTCATTAATTAAGAATGTACATGATTTTAATAATTTAATTCTCAGATAGACTCATGTTTATGTTTTCAGTTTAAATTTAATTAATAATGTACATTAAATTAATAATTGCTTATATATTCTGCATTAATTAATAATGTACATTAAATATAATTATTAATTAATAATGTATATTACATTAGTAATTAATTCATTAGATATTGTGCTTACCTGTGTGAAAGAATTAAAAATAACATTCATAATGCACTTTATTTAATGAATTAATTATTAATAATGAGTAATATCAAAAACAGTTTTGTATTACATTACTATAGGAACATATTAAAGAATTTGCTTTCAGGTTTTTAAGGAATAAAAATATATGTCTCTTGATTGATGTTTATTTCATGATATGGGTGAAGTGAAATAATACAAAGATTCTAAAATTTAAATTACAGATTATTGATCAAGGAAAGTGAATAAACACACAGTGTGACGTTTGCAGCCTTTGAACAACATCAAGACCGTCTTTGCAGGTAAATATTTAATTTGGTCCTGACACATCAAAACAGCATATGTTAAAAAAAATTATGGAAAGTTGAATAGACAATACGAAGCAATACAAACATTTAACAAAACGAAGAAGCACTTGCCAAAAAAAAAAAAAAATGTATGCAGTGAAGTGAATCAAGAAGGATTTAAAATGAATTGAAAGATGAATAATTGATATAATAAATATATATGTCCAGTTATTACCAATTTAATATATGTCAATAAAATAATTTGAAAAATGGTTTCATTTATTTCATTGGAAACAAGGATAACGTTTATTCATCAACTTTAATGTAACAGTCCAAAAAGTAAAAAGACATATGTACACAAAAATAAGAAGAAAGACTAATTAATATTTATATTGACTATTACAGATTAAAAAATGGAAGATAATGGAGAAGACAAAATGGAACGCAAAAGAAGATTGGCAAGGGAAAGGAAGCAAAGGTGGAGAGATGCTCATACACCAGAAACTTCACAACGCTTGAGAGAAGAAGATCAACAGAGACTTTTAAATAAAAGAAAGATTGCTAAGAAAGCCAAAAGTGAGTCTGTTGGGCCTTGCAAAAAAAGGAAAAGTAAAAAAAAACATCTATGTGAACCAGTGTCTAATGATTCTATTGTGCAGAATGACTTAAATGTAGACACACATGACAACAATGTACATATAGAAAGTGGGTTTGATATATATGTGGAAAAAATGCATGACAATGTGTTCAATACTGCAGTACATGTAGATACTCATTATTGTGGGTTACTTAATGTGCTTTGTCAGTTTTGTGGGGCCTATCATTTCATAAAGGAAAGACCTACTGATGGAAATTTCATTAGTTGCTGTCAGAAAGGAAAGGTGAAACTTCCACTAAGACATCCATTTCCATATTATTTAGAATGTATTATGAGTGATCCAACATTTTCAAATTATAATAATTTCAAACAAAACATCAGGTCTTATAACAGTGCAATTTCATTTGCTTCAATGGGTGCAACTTTAGCAGAAAATGTACCAGGACATGGTCCTTATTGTTTCAAAATTCAAGGTCAAATATACCACCGAACTTCACATTTACACCCACAAGAAGGAGAGCCAAGGAAATTTGCACAGTTGTATGTCTTGGATACGATGGAAGCTGTGGAACAAAGAATGACACTACCAGAAAATAGACAGTGTTTGCGCATAGTCTTTGAACAGCTGGATAAAATTATGCAAAACAACCCATATAGTAAAGCATACAAACAATTAGCACAGCTGGAAAAAGAACAACAGGAACATGCTGAAAGACATCTATTGCCTATACCAAGAGTAAATATGGTGTTAAAAAGAGATCGCAACACTGATCAAAGAAGATATAATTTACCGACAGTAAATGAGGTTGCTATGGTGTTTAAAAATGAGGATGGTGAACCACCTTTTCAGCGTGATATTAGAATATATCCACGCAATGAAGAACAACCATTTATCAACATCAATATATTAAGTTGTAATTTAGATCCAATGACATATCCCATTTTCTTTCCAAATGGTGAACCTGGATGGGAACCAAAATTAAAATTGGAAACTTATCCCAATACTAAACTTCGCATTAGATCTAATGTTTCAATGCTGGAATATAAAGTTGCACAAACTGCTATCCGTGACTGCTTTAATCCAATTTTACATGGAGGCAAACTCACTCAACAATGGATTATTGATTCATATCTACAAGTTGAAGCCAATAATTTAAATTTCATTAAATTTCAACAAAAAAAATTACGAGTTGAACAGTATTGTGGATTAATGGATTATGTGGCTGAAATAGCTGCAAACAGAGACATTCCAGCTGGAAGAGCAATTATTTTGCCATCAACTTTCCAAGGATCTCCTCGCAATATGCGAGAAAGGTATAATGATGCCATGGCTATTGTCACAAAATTTGGAAAACCAGATTTATTTATTACATTCACGTGTAATCCCCAATGGCCAGAGATCAAGGAAAATTTGTATTTGGGACAAACTACATCTGACCGACCAGATTTAGTGGCAAGAGTATTTAAAATCAAACTGAATTCATTAATACATGATATCACTAAAGCAAAATTATTTGGACAATGTATGGCATTTGTTTACACTATTGAATTTCAAAAGAGAGGACTGCCACATGCTCACATACTTTTAATACTGCAGGAAAAAGATAAGTTGAAAACTGCAGAGAGAGTGGATTCAGTCATTTCTGCCGAATTGCCAGACCAAGAAAAATATACAAAACTTTGGGAGATTGTTACACATAGAATGATTCATGGCCCATGTGGAGAGATGAATCCTAATTCACCATGTATGGAAAATAAAAAATGTACAAAAGAATTCCCAAAACAATTTCAAATGCAAACTTATGCTAATTGTGATGGATATCCTTTGTATAAAAGAACACAAGGAGAAACAGCTATTATCCGGGGCCAAAAGGTTGATAATAGATTTGTTGTTCCATACAATCCACATTTGCTCATCAAGTACAATGCACACATCAATGTAGAAGCTTGCACTTCGATTAAATCAATTAAGTATGTGTATAAATATATATACAAAGGATATGACGCAGCTACTGTTGTTGTACAAGGTGCTGTAAATGAAAACGAAAATCCAATTGTACACGATGAACTATCAAATTATTTAGATGCTCGCTATGTTAGTGCTCCTGAAGCAATGTGGCGCCTTTTGAAATTTGAGATGCATGATCGGTCACATGCTATCTATCGCTTAGCTGTACATTTGCCTCAAAGTCAGATGGTTTGCTTTACTCAAGGAAATGAAAGACTTGCATTATGTCAAAGTGAAGACAGAGATACCACACTTATAGCATGGTTTAAATTAAACTGTCAGGATACGCAGGCCAGACAATTTTTATACATAGAGATACCATATTACTATGTATTTGTAAATGGTCAATGGAAAGAACGAAGAAGAGATGCACAAAAAATTATACCACGCATTTATACCGTCAGTCCAAGGGATATTGAACGTTTCAGCTTAAGATTACTTCTGCTACATGTTCCCGGTGCACAGAGTTTTGAGCATTTACGTACAGTCAATGACATTGTTTATGATACATTCCTATTAGCTGCAAGACAGCAAAATTTCATAGCTGATGATACAGAATGGGAGAGGTGTCTGGAAGAAGCAGCGCTATGTCAAATGCCAAAGCAAATGAGACAACAATTTGCATTCATATGCATATTTTGCAATGTACCTGATGCTTTCACTTTGTGGGAAACATTTAAATTAAACATGTCAGAAGACTTCTTGAAACGTTACAGAGAACCAATCGCTCTGTTAAAAACATTGTTGGAAATTCAAGAAATATTGTTTGCTCATGGATTAAATTGTTCAAGTTTTAATTTACCGGATCCAGGACTTATAGATGACATTAATTTTGATGATTATGACACTGAGCTACAAAAACAAAAAACACAAGAAAAACTGGCAACATTAAATACTAAACAGTTAGAAGCATTTCAGGCCATCACAAATGCTACAGATGATGAAATGGTCAAAGACCGGTATTTCTATCTAGACGGCCCAGGTGGATCTGGAAAAACTTATCTTTACAATTGTTTGATGAGTTATATTCGATCACACAGTCAGATAGCTATGCCATTTGCAACAACTGGAATTGCTGCACTTTTGTTAGATGGTGGTAGAACTGTTCATAGTGGATTTAAGCTGCCAGTTCCCATTTTGGAAACATCAGTGTCAGATATTCGACTCAATTCTATACAAGCAAAAAAATTTAAACTAACGAAACTAATTATCATAGATGAGGCAACAATGATGTCATGTCACGCACTGCAATGTATTGACAGATTCTTAAAAGAAGTGATGGATAATAAGTTGACATTTGGTGGAAAGGTGATGCTGTTAGGAGGAGATTTTCGGCAAACATTACCTGTTGTGCCACACGGAAATAGAACAGAGATCATTGAAACATGTATCAAGACCAGTAAACTGTGGCAAATATTTACACATCTCAAATTAGAATTAAATATGAGATCTGAAGGCCAAAATGAATTCAATGATTGGCTTATTAAAATCGGAGAAGGAAAACATCCAGAAATACAGCATTTACCAAATGATACTATTGAAATTCCATCAGAAATGGTTTGCAACGAATCACTGATATCAGCCATATTTCTAAACACTCTTAATAACGAGGATTACTCAGACATTGCAAACAAAGTGATATTAACATCAAAAAATATCGATGCCTTGAATGTAAATAATGAAATTTTAAAATACATCAATGCACCACAGAAGAATTATTACAGTGCAGATTCTGTTCTGGCTGATGATAAAGAGAGTGAATCAAATTTTAGTATCGAATTTATTAATTCCTTAACACCATCTGGAATGCCACCACATATTTTACAATTGAAAAAAGGTGCAATTGTCATGTTATTGCGAAATATGAATCCAAAAAAAGGACTTTGTAATGGCACCAGATTAATTGTGCATGAGTTAAAAGATCATTTTATACATGCAGAAATTATAACTGGGACCCATAGAGGTGACCGAGTTTTTATACCAAGAATTGATTTAGCTCCAAGCGAGAGTGGTTTGCCTTTTGTCCTTCAAAGGAGACAGTTTCCAGTTATCATGGCATTTGCCATGACCATCAATAAATCACAAGGCCAAACTTTTAAGTCTGTTGGGATTTTTTTAAAGGAACCAGTTTTTGCACATGGACAACTCTATGTTGCTTTTTCAAGGTGCACCAATCCAAACGAAATTAAAGTGACTGTTGACGAAAATGAAAGTCAGGGTCATTTATTAGACGATGGATGCGTTTACACAAAAAACATTGTGTACTATGAGGTGTTGTAAACATAGAGTAGAGTAGGTTCATTTCTATGACAACATTTTAAGGTACTCAATATTATTGCACAAAAACAACATTTCAAGAACAAACTATATACAATGGAAAAAAAAATCCATAGAGAACAGTGGTTTGACTTCCAGTACAAAATGTAAGTACTCTGGGACTCTTTAAATAGGGGACCACTATTTCACTTTGGAAACGCTATGTGATATTTGCATAAAAGACAAACAGAAAATAAAAAAAAAACTTAAACATCCTTAAACATATTGAAATGGGTTACAAGTTTCATGTTCATATGATTGGTCCCACAAAAAAAAAGTTTAAAAACTGTTTGTTAAAGAGATATGTTATAGGCAAACATGTATTGTTACTATGTAGTTGAATCATTTCATAAGATTTAGAAAAGTATTGATTCAGGGAGTAATCCGATCGCCAGTTAATGGGGTCAGGAAGGAATTAATTTTTTTCCCTCTAAGATACAATTGCAAAAGTTTGAATGGGGGTTTTTATTGTTTGCCTTCCTCTGAATTCAATGGTAATTTAGTTTAACGAGAGTTTAACAAAAATGTTACAAATAAAAATAAAAAAATTAGTTGTAAAAAAATGTACTTACTCTAAGTTAATATAGTCTGCAGTTACTAAGTGATAAATATCTATTTAAAAGTGTTAGTATTGTTAAAAGAAGGTTGAAAGATTGTATAATATACAAGTTGCCTGTTACAAAATTTCATGTTACACTTTACAATATGTATGCATTAAAAAGTACAATATGTATGCATTAAAATTAAGATATTATTATATTGTTTTTAAAAAAAAAAATGATTATGAAATATAAGTTGAAAGTTACAAAAAATAAAAAGTTATAAAAAGAAATGTGTATTTCTTTTTAGAAACAAAAAAGGGACAAATGTAGTAGACTCATTTTGTGTTGCAAATAAATTTCACAACATTTAAATTTTATTGACCGTCATTTTTTGACGGGCAAGTCGCTAGTATATATATAATTAGCAAAAACCATTGGAGTTGTGTCCCTGCCCTGGTCATCTTACACTCTGGAGTATTATAAAGCAATCCACAGGTCTAATAGTTATGACAAAGGGAAGTTCAAATTAAATATGTGATTTACATTGAAATACAATATGCATATGCACAAGATGCATTTAAATACATAATGTTAGTTATCATTATGAAAATAGAGTTTTTATTGTGGCAACTGGAACAAATCACAACCATTTCCCTTTGGATTATTATATTATTATATTATATTGTGACCATGTTTGCTGGTACTTTTTTACAAACACACCTACAGCACAACCCAATCTCTATATCAAAAGGTAGCCATCAGTCAGCAAGTAAATGTAAAATATAGTTCAGTGTACACCGCCATGCTCACACCTCTATAGATTCTCTTTAAACAAATACTTTCACCATCTGCTTGCCTCCAAATCACACATTAATGAATTTGCTCCAATGTTATTATTTCTGCAGAAATGAAGAGCTCCATTAAATATTTTCAAAGCAGAAGTAATCATATGGCAAACTATTAACTTGTATCTCTGTAAAGCACTATACACATTGATGGCACTGTACAAACACATACATTACATGTGAAGTCAGCCAACAGAGTTAGGAGAACAGATGTTTCAATCTTACCACTATATATTTACTGAAAGAACTAAATAGTGTTATTATTGCAATTAAATACATAATTGGTGCAGTTGAAGTTCCAGTTAACACCAACCAATATGGATGGTGGTGAAGGTCCTGCTGTTAAGAGCAGAGTATTTCTACTTTTTTGATCTGGGAATCGTTTGGTTACCTTCCAGTATTCTTGGCTACTGCTTATGAGATCCATAACACATTTAACAAGGAGATAGTACATAAGGCACACTAAATGTTCATTTACTTTTGCATAACTCTCATGTTACTCTTTATGATCTTTCCATTCCTCTTAATTCATGTGGACCATCAAATAAAGTTCTCAGCACAGGCTGCTGAGAATCACTGATCTAGGAGAACAAATACTAATATTCCATCGGGTCTATTAGCAAGATGGTTATAATTTACATTAAATTCATAAATAATGTAATGTGGCAGCATCTAAAACTGGTAGAATAGTTAATTTATATGCATTTAACATGAAAGCTGTAACACTGGCAGTAAATATGTCTACTTTTTTTAAAATGCTTGGCTATGATAAAATCACTTCAGATCGAGCAAAGTTAATAATGATTCCCTCACGGAATGATGAATGCTTGTCATAAAAAACAAGAAGTGTATTTCATCTAATTATGTTTTGTGCCACTCAAAGTTCTTGGGTTAGTTGAAGATTGAAGGACATTTTTTATTGATGAATGAATATAAGAACTTTGTATTTTGAACATAAACCGGAAAAAACAATGGGCCATATAAATGGAAGGGTGGAGAACAGCTTTGTTCCTGTATTATCTCTAAGGGCATATGCAATATTTTGACATTTCCAAGAGATCTCCATGTATAAAAAAGTACACGTTAAACTGCTTTATTATATCAAACCAAATTAGATATTATATAAATATCCATTGAAAATATTGGTATGTTTGTTGACCAGTACAAAGTAACTCTGGATCTTAGTCAAGTGAAGTCATGTTCCCGCAACACAATGGCAGGCTGAGTTTATGAACCACTACTACACTTACAAATATTAATACTGCAGAGAAACATGAGGATGATTAAACATTTCCAGGAAACTGTAACTTTCTTTCATCCTCTCTCATCACCTTCTCTCACTCCCGTCTTCAAGACTTTTTTGTGCTGCCTCTATTCTTTGGAACTCCTTACCTTGCTCCGCCAGACTATCTTCCTGCCTCAAATCCTTCAAAATCTATTTAAAAAAAACAAAACACATCTATTCAAAAAAGCCTATCATCTTTAGCCCCTTCACTCACTATCACTTTTCTGTACCTCACGCACACCCTTTAGAATGTAAGTTTGTTAGTTTTCAATCTTGTAAGGTGCTTTAGGGAAAGCACTGTGTATATCTGATTAAAAGCTCAATAACAGGGTCTTCCATTATTTTCATTGTGGGGAAATTGTTTATACTTGTACCTAACCCCTGGATAGTTCAACGGAATATGTTGGCGCATTACAAATAAATGATAATAATAATAATAATAATAGTAATAACTGAATAGTTGCCATATAAGAAGAGCTAACATTTTTTTGTATTTGTATCAATCATATTAATTTAATTATGAGACTAAAATCAGTACTAGCACAGTGAGAATAGCATTACAAGGCCCAACTCCACCTATCAAGCAATTAGCTGAAAAGTCATATTGAGTCAGACAACACATTTAATTTTTAAAACACAAAATCTACTGTCTGAGCAGTAAATACTACAGTATGTTTCTTAATGACTTTAATTGTAGACATTCTTACAATATAATATGGTAATGGTCAGGTATGACAATTTCCAGTCCTTGAGGGATGGCACCATTCCTTACTTTTTAGGTATCTTGATGGACTCCATCTGGATTAATCAGTGATCCAGTTTGATTTATTTACCTTTACTCACACAGGCATACTGAAAACGACACATAGATTTGATGGTGGATAAGAACCATAAGGCACATGTACTCAGCCCATCAATCATAATAACCCTTTCTAGCTCCAACCATATGTACTTTTATGTACAAACATGAAATGCTTCAACATACAATCTCAGCACACAGCAACTAGATAGTACAGTAGTGTCTGAAGAAGCTCTCTGGTACTAATTATGGTATTACTATTAAACATTTTGTCTGATATAGCAGAATTGAGCAATTGCTTTCAGAGGAGCTCATTAACAGCATTTTATGCTGTATATTTAGCAACGGCCAAGACCTACAACATAAGAGGGCAATGTCTTGGAGAAGCAGTCTCTTGGAACAACAGTATAAAACATCTAATTGAGTAAGGAATGAAAATCTCAACAGTGAATCTGTTTAATATCCCTAAGGTGTGTTGATTAGATTAAAAGGTTTCCAAAACATAAGTACATGAATAGAAAGCTTTAGTCTGCTTTATTTTATCAAACCAAATTAGATAAGACTCTTCCATTGAAAATATTGGCATGTTTGTTGACAAGTACAAAGTAACTCTGGATCTTAGTCAAGTGAAGTCATGTTCCCGCAACACAATGGCAGGCTGAGTTTATGAACCACTACTACACTTACAAATATTAATACTGCAGAGAAACATGAGGATGATTAAACATTTCCAGGAAACAGCAACTTTCAGTGCATGTAATAAAGAACAGAACAGAGTGTTTTTTCAATTTGTAAAGAACCACATTTGTGAATGTTTAAAACGTTAGAAAAATGCTGCTTTTTATATAAACAAGGATCTGAAGCCCAACTATCTCACTTTCTACCCTGCAATAAGGGTATGTCTGTACGGTTTGGCCAGGGAATTTCTACACTGTTCCATTGTCACAATAGGGTTATGGTTCTCCATCAACATTGCAAGAAATGTGATGAATACAAAATCTACAGAGATTCTGGCTGACCAGATAAAATATAATTTGTCAAACTGATAAAAAATGTGAGCTTAATCCAACATGCATTACAAGCATTTCCTTCACTTGGTTTCCAGTGTGTGCTAATCACAGATACCTTTGCACATGTCCACACTTTGTCCACCTCTTGTGTGCGGGTACATTACTACTCAGTGCTCTGTATACATGTACAGCTTGTATGTGCTACTTCCAATGTGTTTTTCATCACCTGATTCAGTGTGAGTGATGGTCAAGTAACAGCAAGCATTAGCCAATTTAGCTCACTTGGCAGAGACGTGTATTGATCAGTATTTGCTGTACCATTAATACCCCATGTAATCCTAAAGAGTATTATTACAAGTGTTTTGTGCTGCTTTCCCACTTGTCCAGGCTTAGACTAAAATCATCCTCTATGATGGAGGTACTCTGATATACAAGTCTACATAAATCAATTATTTATATAGTGTAATTCATTATATTTAGGTTAGTTAAATACATGCTCTAAAAACTTTCCCTGGCTTTCATTAAAAAGGTTTGGTCAGTTTAACAAGGAGATTCGATTCTGTACAGATCATGTCCACCCAGTGACGGCAATGTTACTCAACCTTAATCTGAAAATAAGCAATGGCTTCTAGGGGACAAGCAGCTCTTTACTATTGAATATCTGCAAACTGTTAGTGTAACACTAATAAATGTGTGAGCACAGACTAATTTTATCAGATCTTTACATTCCCAATTAAGAGCAAAGTTTCCAATTAATCTAGATAAATGAGCTTGGACTAGGACAATATAATTATGTTCTTGAACATATCCCATGCTCCAGTCATATAAGGACTGTTAAAAATATATGTTCTTAAACGTATGCCTTAGGCAGCACAAACAGGAGCACTTTAAAGTAATATGGAGGATCACAGCTTGCTGCATACCTGCTCAGAGTGATAATCTAAAGAGTTGACGTACAGTGTCTTGTAGACTGCTGATTTCCATTAGTACTACTGAAAGGACTTGCCCACAGTTGTTACATTTTAATAGAAATATGCAAATAGCTGCATTCAAGATTCTCTTTGACAAATACATAAACATCCCAATTGTATTTTTTCAATACAAAGTTTAATCCAGATATGTACTCGATAGTAATGGAATTATGCCCAATCTACTGATTAAATATTAATATTTAATCCAATGGGACCAATATAAAGATAGGGCTTTCCTGAAGTCCCCCAAAAGTATATATTACATAACACAATGCATAGGCAATTTTTCCATTGAATAGACAGCTGACCCACTGTGAAGACAGATCTATAACATACTTATAGTTGCTGGTATGTGCCATTTGTAAACAGTAATGCGGTTACTAAACACCTGATTCTCGACTATCAATGGTTAAAAATATACCCTTCTTCAGAAATGATAAATGCAACCATAAAAGATAATACCTTCACCCATATCAGTAACCATCAAGCAGGTCAAAAGTACCATCTCTGCTCATTATTTCATAGATTAAAGTACATACACAGATGCTGAGAAGTGAGTAATAGCGTGCAAATGAACACTCACGGAGAGGTCACCTTTAGCTACATCAATTTAAGATAGATGTCTGGAGGCTTATGACTGACATAAATACAGCAGAAAATCACAGCCAAAGTTAGTTGCTTCAATGCCAAAAATAATACCCCTTATATATTTCTGTAGACCTGTAGACCTGTAATTTATTTATGCTGAGGTAAAATGGATGGATACGGTAGCTGTTTGAACATGTTGGGCGTAAAAGCCACAATTGAATTTTTGCAAACACGGCAAAATATTTTCCTCAATGTGGGTCACAATATTTGGAATTGTGACAAGAGCTAAAAGCACAATCATAGAAACTTAGATTTGGATGGCAGAAAAATGATTGAGCCATGGAGTATACAAATTCTGTTATAAGCATTATATAATCATCAGGAACAATTTCTGTATGTTCTTCTGGAGATTTGATATCCAAAACTAGGTTCATATTCTAGATAAGGTTAGACTAAGTATATGTATATTTTACTGCACTGTGCATATCTCGGATATAATTTGTTTTAAAGCATTTGATTTAGTAGCTGCCATATCCATGCAGCCTCTGGCCTAATATGTGGCTTGACAGTAGGTATAAAACTGCTCTTTCCTTCAAAAGTGTTTCAATCAGTTTCATACATGAGATGTAAAGCTCAGAGGATGGAAATTACTAGAGTAATATTTTTTATAGTAACAATTATATAAGGATCTGGAATTACACATAGCATCAGTGAGTGACTGGCCTCAGATAAAAATCTTGTGTAAAAAATAGATAGCATTAAATAAACGTCTACAAACAATAAACTTAAAACTAAAAATATAATGTATTCAGAATATTGTAGACAAGAAGAGCTTTTAAGTTCAATGGTCTAGATGGACTAGAGTTTGAGGGGGTTGGGTTTACCAAAAACAGGCATTGAAGCCTTCATGTTTTCCTATTTTCCTCTCATGCGGTTGCAAGTTTTACTTTGGAGCATTTTTATGATATTTTGTAATGTGTGTATGTAAAATATTAGTCACATTTACAATAACGGTACTCCCTAAGACCCCCTTCTGGAATGCTATCTTGTCATGCTGAAGGGGCTTGTGAACTTCAATGAAGCTGTGAGCTATACCATGTAGGGTCACCCAAGATGGGCAGGTCATGGCAGAGAGGAAAGACAAATGATGGTCCACTGGAGAAGGAAACTGCACCCACTCCAGTACTGCCGTTCAGATAACTTTAGAAGGTTAGATAACTCAGAAGATGAGCCCCTCAGGTCAGAAGGTGCTTACCACATTACTGAGGAAGAGAAGAGGACAAGTAAAAGTAGCACCAGATCTAATGACGTGGTTGGGCCAAAGCCAAAAGGACACCCAGCTGTGGAGGTGTTTGGAGGAGAAAGGAAAGTCTCCTGCTGCAAAGTGCAATTCAGCATAGGAACAAGAATGAGATGACAAGGTTAAGGATTGATATCCTGGGAATTTGTGAACTTAAAGTGACTGCAATGGGACATTTCACATCAGACAACCACTACATCTTCAACTGTGGTCAAGAATTCTGCAGGATAAATGGAGTAGCCCTCATAGTCAATCGAAAGGGTAGCCAAAGCAGTGCTCGGTTAAAACCCAATCAATGGCAGAATGATTTCAATTAGAAGGCAAGCCATTTAGCATCACAGTGATCCAACCATGGATGCTGAAGAGGCTGACGTTTCCAGTTCTACAAAGATATTCAACTCATAATAGATATAACACCAAGAAAATATGTTACTATCATCATGGGAGATTGGAATGGTAAAGCAGAGAATCAAAAGATACCTGGAATAACTGACAAGTTTGGCCTTGGAGTAAGAGATCAGAAGAATTCTGTCAAGATAATTATCAGGTCATAGCAAACAGCCTCTTCCAACAGCCTCCAAGAGGACTCTACACCTGGACATCACCAGATTGACAATATAGAAATCAGATTGACTATATACTTTGCAGCCAAAGATGGAGGAGCTCTATACAGTCAGCAAAAACAAGACCCGGAGCTGACTGTGGCTCAGACTATTAGCTTCTTGCTGCAAAGTTCAGAATTAAACTGAAGAAAATAGGAAAAATCATCAGATCAGGCAGACATGAAATAAATAATATCCCTTGTGAATATGCAGTGGAAGTAAAGAAATAGATTTTAGGAACTAGACATGGAAGTTAAAATGCCAGAAGAACTTTGAATCGTAGTTTGCAACATAATCCAGGAAACTGCAACAAAGAATATCCCTAAAAGAAACAAAACTAAGAAGGCAAACTGGCTGTCTAAAGAGGCTTTGAAAGTACCCCAGGAAAGAAGGAAACTGAAATGTAGTGGAGATAGGGAAAGATTTGCCCAGCTTAATGCAGAATTTCAGAAGATAGCAAGACAAGAGAAGGAGACATTCTACAATAAGCAATGTAAACGGATGGAAAAAGATAACAAAATGGGTAAGTCAGGAGGCCACTTCAAGAAATTAGGGATCTCAAAGGCACCTTTCATGCCTATGTAGACATGATAAAAGAAAAAAATAGTGGGAACCTAACAGAAGACGATCAGATAAAAAGGAGGTGGCAGGAATACACTGAAGATCTGTACAGGGAGGATCTTAACAGCAGTGATTATCTCAGTAGTTTGTGCAATGTGGCAAGTGCTTAAAGAAATGGGAGTACCAGATCATCTTATCTACCTCCTAAAGAATTTGCATGTGGACCAAGAAGCCACGGTCAGGGGGCAGGCACAATTGTAATTACTACAGCTGGTTGAGAGTTAGTGCATGTATAGTGGACCTCATTAAATTAATTAATTTTGGATACTGATAGTATAAGGTTCAAAGAGAGATTTACCCCACTGTGGACGCCACTGTTGCTATCTTTTAAAAAAAACGGTAGCATTTTCTTCTCTGTAACAGTCATTATTTTTTAGATGAGGTAAGCAATATTGTAAAGCATGTTACTAGTTTAAGGTTTTGTATTAAAATGTTTTGCAGTTTAATGTTCTCTTGTTGACATAAGTCAGTCAGTTGGTTTGACTTCAAATAGTGTCCGTAACCTAAAATTCTATAACCAATTAGAAAATAAATATAAAGTATTAATAGCAGCACATATTATTTATTTTTTGTTTTGCAAGACATTAAGGCCATAATCACACATAAAAAAGGAAAAATAAACACAAAACTATTTTATTTTATTATTATTTATTATTATAATTTTTTTTTTTCAAGTTTTGTAAGTGCACATATATTTCACATTATCCCCCCACAGTGCATGACTAATCCCAATTGCACTGTCTATTTTTTTTTTTTTTAAAGCCTATATGGAACAGAAAGGTAACATAATTAATGCAATCATTAATTTTTGATAATAGCTTTCAAAGATGCAAAGATAAAGGAGTTCAACTTGTTGTTTTTGTGGAACAATTATATTTTAATAGAGCAATAGTCACTGTTCCAATGTGTAATGAATCATGAGGGTGTCTTAATTACCATGCACTACCATCTACATAACTAGGGGTTACACAGAAGAGATATGTTGGAATGAGTTTATTTGTATATTGTAATTTATGTAAATGATGTTTATTCCCATCAATCTCTTCTGTGTTTTACTACAATATGTATAGATTAATTTTCTGCTTAACAGTTTCTGCCCATTGTGCGTGTCTCTAGTGAGGACATACATAGAATAACAATTCAAGCATGCTCAGCAGTACAAAAATAGATGGTTTGTTTTATAGCTAGTTGGGATGCTTTCAACATTATAGCTCCATGTCACAAATCATGAAATTAGCAAAAAAATGAATGCAAAGAAAGCATTAAATTAATAAAATAGAGAATTAAAGATAAGATTATTTTAAAAATAGGTTATTTTGTATCAATAAGCTTTCATAATCATTTTTGTCTAAATTCTTATTTAGTAGGCCAGACTTACGAAGGTTGGAAGAAGTACAGAAGAGGTCTCTGAGTCTGTTTTCTATTGCAACAAAAAAATTATATATATTATATATATATATACACACACACACAGTGCCTTGCAAAAGTATTCACCCCCTTGGCCTTTTTCGTATTTTCTTGCCTCACAACCTGGAACATGGATTGTATGAGGATTTGCATCATTTAATTGCCCACTACTATGAAGATTTTTTTTTTTTTATTGTGAAGCAATCAACAAATAGGACAAACTAACAGAAAAAGTAAATGTGCAAACTATTCATCCCCCTAAAGTCAATACTTTGTAGAGCCACCTTTTGCGGAAATCACAGCTACAAGTTGCTTTGGATAAGTCTCAATGAGCTTGCCACATTTTACCACTGGGATTTTTGCTCATTCCTCCTTGCAAAACTGCCCCAGCTCCTTCAAATTGGATGGTTTGCGATTGTCAACAGCAATCTTTTAGTCTGACCACAGATTTTCTATTGAATTGAGGTCTGGGCTTTTACTAGGTCATTCCAACACATTTACATGTTTCCCCTTAAACCACTCAAGTGTTGCTTTAGCAGTGTGTTTGGGGTCATTGTCCTACTGGAAGGTGAACATCCGTCCTAGCCTCAAATCACACACAGGGAGGTATAGGTTTTGCTTAAGAATATCCCTTTATTTAGCACCATCCATCTTTCCCTCAACTCTGACCAGTTTCCCAGTCCCGGGTGCTGAAAAACATCCCCACAGCATGACGCTGCCACCACCACGTTTCACAATGGGGATGGTGTTCTTTGGGTGATGTGACGTGCTGTGTTCACGCCAGACATAGCGTTTTCTTTGATGGCAGATTTTAGTCTTATCAGACCAGAACACCTTCCTCCATACATTTTGGGAGTCTCCGACATGCCTTTTCACAAACTCAAATTGTGCCATTTTGTTTTTTGCTGAAAGTAATGGCTTTCTTCTGGCCACTCTGCCATAAAGCCCAACTCTATGGAGTGTACGGCTTATTGTTGTCCTATGTACAGATACTCCAGTCTCTGCTGTGGAACTCTGCAGCTCCTCCGGGGTTACCTTAGGTCTCTGTGCTGCCTCTCTGATTAATGCCCTCCTTGCCCGGTCCATGAGTTTTGGTGGGCAGCCATCTCTTGGCATGTTTGCTGTTGTGCCATGTTCTTTCCATTTGTTATATTATGATAGATTTGATGGTGCTCCTGGGGATCATCAAAGATTTGGATATTTTTTTATAACCTAACCCTGACTTCTCACCAACATTGTCCCTTACTTGTTTGGAGAGTTCCTTGGTCTTCATGGCAGTGTTTGGTTAGTGGTGCCTCTTGTTTATGTGTTGCAGCCTCTTGAGCCTTTCAACAAAGGTCTGTATATGTAATGACAAATCATGTGACACACAGGTGGACATCATTTCACTAATTATGTGACTTCTAAAGGTTATTGGTTGCACCAGAGTTTTTATGGGCTTCATAACAAAGGGTGTGAATACATACGCACATGCCAATTTTCTGTTTTCTATTTCTAACAAATTGTTTTTGTATATATTTTCCTCATTTCACTTCAGCAACTTAGACTATTGTGTTCTGATCCATCACAAAAAATTCAGATTAACAAAACATTGAACTTATGGCTGTAATGTAACAAAATAGTTAAAAAGTCAAGGGGGGTGAATTATTTTGCAAGGCACTGTATATATATATATATATATATATATATATATATATATATATATATATATTTATTTATATATATTTATACACACACCTATATGAATACTTTCTTACCTGCTCAATACTGCACTCCACTTCCTGGGGTGAGGAGGGGCCAAGGCAGGCCACAGGGCTGAGGGAAGCCACAGAGGCCTGATAGGGGCCAGAAGGGCCAGGAAGGATTAAAGGGGTCACGAGACCTGCCACAGTGAGCCATAAGGGGCTGCAGGGGACCCACAGGAGGTCTGCGGGGGCCATAAGGGGCTTTAAGGTGCAGAGGTTACCACAGGGGCCACAGGGGACCTGCTGGGCGCCATAGGGGACCTTCTGGGAGCCCACAGAGGATCCGCAGGGGCCACAGGAGGGCCTCAGGGCCCACAGGGGGGCTGTGGGTGTCGCAGGAGGTCCGCGGGGGGCCCCTCAGAGGCCAGGGGCCTTGGTGACTTGCACCGGTGATAGCCCCGCATCTGCCCCTTCATAGCTCTTTAAACCTTAGTGGCAACAGCCCATTATCCCAATGCTGTACATCATTAAATATAGATGATTTGCTCTTTGTCAGATATTTATTAGTGTAATTTGAAAGAACTGATAAATGGAAAATTATATCTAGTTGCCTATTTACAATCAAAATGTTCTATTTTATGAACCGTCTAATTCAATTTATTGGTAAACCAACAATGGATGCTATATATATATATATATTTCTAGCTTTTAAAATGTACAGGTACTTCCATATGTCATTTTGATGAAAAAGCCTCTGAAGTACCTGAACAACAGGACCTAGACATTTTCACTAATAATAATTTATATGCAATGATTAATAAAAATACATTTAACTTGCTTCCAAACATCAGATTCTTTACCACTATTTGAGCTGCTTATCTCTATTTCTTTTGTGGTCTATAAGGGCATAAGAGTGGTGCTAACATAGATGCAGATCAAAAGGGCTTGGAGAGCAGTGGGTAAAATTAGAAACCTGCTTGATTTTAGACAGTGCTTTTCATTGTCTGGAGACTTGTTGTGGTTGCATGCCAGTCAATGAAAATTAATCTGAATTATATGTGATGGATCAGAACACAATAGTCTAAATTGGTGAAGTGAAATGAGAAAAATATATACATAAATCTATTTTTTAGAAATACAAAACAGAAAATTGGCATGTGCGTATGTATTCACCCCCTTCGTTATGAAGACCATAAAAAGTTCTGGTGCAACCAATTACCTTTAGAAGTTACATAATTAGTGAAATGATGTCCACCTGTGGGCAATCTAAGTGTCACATGATCTGTCATTACATATACAAACCCCAGAGGCTGCAACACCTAAGCAAGAGGCCCCACTAACCAAACACTGCCATGAAGACAGAGGAACTCTCCAAACAAGTAAGGGACAATGTTGTTGAGAAGTACAAGTCAGGGCTATGTTATAAAAAAATATCCAAATCTTTGATGATCCCCAGGAGCACAATCAAATCTATCATAACCAAATGGAAAGAACATGGCACAACAGGAAACCTGCCAAGAGATGGCCTCCCACCAAAACTCAAGGACCAGGTAAGGAGGGCATTAATCAGAGAGGCAGCACAGAGACCTAAGGTAACCCTGGAGGAGCTGCAGAGTTCCACAGCAGAGACTGGAGTATCTGTACATATGACGATAATAAGCCATACGCTACATAGAGTTGGGCTTTATGGCAGAGTGGGCAGAACAAAGCCATTACTTTCAGTAAAAAACAAAAATGGCACGTTTTCAGTTTGCGAAAAGGCATGTGGGAGACTCCCAAAATGTATGGAGGAAGGTGCTCTGGTCTGATGAAACTAAAATGTAACTTTTCGGCCATCAAAGAAAACGCTATCACATCACCCAACACATCACATCACCCAAAGAACACCATCCCCACAGTGAAACATGGTGGTGGCAGCATCATGCTGTGGGGATGTTTTTCAGCAGCCGGAACTGGGAAAATGGTCAGAGTTGAGGGATAAATGGATGGTGCTAAATACAGGGATATTCTTGAGCAAAACCTGTACCACTCTGTGTGTGATTTGAGGCTAGGACGGAGGTTCACCTTCCAGCAGGACAATGACCCCAAACACACTGCTAAAGCAACACTTGAGTGGTTTAAGGGGAAAAATGTAAATTTGTTGGAATGGCCTAGTCAAAGCCCAGACCTCAATCCAATAGAAAATCTGTGGTCAGACTTAAAGATTGCTGTTCACAAGCACAAACCATACAACTTGAAGGAGCTGGAGCAGTTTTGCAAGGAGGAATGGGTAAAAATCCCAGTGGTAAGATGTGGCAAGCTCATAGAGACTTATCCAAAGTGACTTGGAGCTGTGATTGCCGCAAAAGGTGGCTCTACAAAGTAATGACTTTAGGGGGGTGAATAGTTATGCACATTGACTTTTTTTGTTAATTTGTCCTATTTCTCATTTGCTTCACAATAAAAAATGAAAAAACATCTTCAAAGTTGTGGGCATGTTCTGTAAATTAAATGATGCAAATCCTCAAACAATCCAAGTTAATTCCAGGTTGTGAGGCAACAAAAACACGAAAAATGCCAAGGGGGGTGAATACTTTTGCAAGGCACTGTACATGTGGAAAAATCTTTTGAAACCGTTATTTAATGGTTTTATAAAGTTTACCCCATAAAGTGGGTTACATTTACTAAAGGGATCAAGAAACAATTTGCAGCCCTTGCAATGTTTAGTGAATCAAGGGTTTATGCATGCAGTAATCCAGAGGAAATTTAAAAAAAATATATGGGTATTTCATAGATTATATAAATCTATGTAATATATTTATTTATCATAAGAAATGGATATTTGTTATGTTTTAGCTCAGCTTATCCGTACTTATCCCCACTTTTATCCCTATGAAATGTATGCAAATATTAGGCCTTTATTGAAGAACTTTAACCTTCAACAATCCTTGAAAAAACTGCAGTAGGCATTTGTATAAATATAATCTGTAAAAAGCTTTTCATGGTTAATAAAATACTCGTCAAAGAATGAATTGAAATTAAAATAATTCTAGCCTATGTTGCATTCTAAAACAGTAATTGGTGAAGTAATTGGATAGATGCAATTTCCCAAGGATGTGGTAGTTTACTGTACTCATCTTACTGCATTTTCTTACTTTGAATCCACTCTGTTCTTTAAATTTTAATTAATTTTACATTTCAGTGATTCTATTTGCTATATATAATGCTATGTGTACTGTTGCACTTTTGTAATTCATAGAGACGGAATTGCCAGTAAGATAAGCAAAACAACCCATGGGAGCAGCAGAGTCTTTAATAATTTGTAAGAGTTCAAAGAGTTGGAAATGTTGTGAATGTACTGAGTGAATAATTTTAACAAATTGTTTAGAAGCTAATATAATCCATGTTGTTGCTAATTTCCTTTGTAGACTCCTGGCAACAGAAAAAAGTAATATGATTTATTCAGAATTTCATTAATTGTAATTCTTGGCAAGTGGTGTTAAATAAAAAAGTTTGCATCTAATGTTTTAATTACCTCTAAATATTCACTACTGTATACATATACAAATTTATACATGCATATTTCTTACATATTTGATCAATTTTTGAGAATTATTGATATTACATTTGTATTCTGACAGTTAATGGATGTCCAACAACTTTTATTGGTTTATCAGACATGAATAGCTATCTTTGACTTCTATGTAACACCTTAAACCTCTATAATAAAAATAATGTTCAAAATAATAAATATTTTCTTTAACAAATTGAGTTTCACTCTACACTGGTCATTTAATGGATGAAGAAATATGGATGTGCTAAAGCTCATTCAATCGGTATTCACCAACTTGGTATCTGAAACGGAAGGTATATGTGAATACAGTGCTTCTTGGAACCCAGAAAAGGAAGCCCCAATGTTCTTTCATATTCTGAAATCTTGTAAAGTGAAAATATGAGAGACTCATTCAGACATCATATAATGGGGGAATTTCCTAACAGAATGCGCAATGAACCGTGATCTTCCACTACTCAACATGCATCACCGCTATTCAGGACTCCATGCACTTCACTAAATCGCTGGCATTGTTTTATTTTTTTTGCAGTGCAGTAATGCCTGATACAGCACTGTGTATACAAACCCTGGCCAGCCCTTCGCACATAGCGATTGGAATAGCAAATGTGCGTTATCGGGGTCAGTCATCCAGTGTCTGTCAGTGATGGGCAATACATCAATAATGATGTATAACAACAACTAATGTGGCAATATTATACCATGTCAGTGTATGTTTAGTTGCACTACATATTAATAAAATATCTACCTAATGTTAACACTCTACACTAGCCCATTACGCCCTATGAGCCTGAGTTAGTATCTCACAATACTTATTGGTTGATCAATCTACGTGAAGATAAAACATGCTTTGAATCACAACTTTGACCAATATTTTCTCTCTAGTATCTTTTATTTTGTATAACGATCATTAGTAAAGCAGTTCAACACTTGAGAAACCAACCCAACAAAGCTCACATTTCATCCATATGAAAGCTAAGAAACGTTTAAGGAAGAACTATCCTTTGGAGAATAAGTGCTTTGGAAGTTCTGTAAGTCCGGTAGTAAAAACTCTTAGAGTTTAAATACAATCTCAACACATCATATTCATATTTATCAGAATTACGTTATTACACAGTTTGCGTAACTGCAAACATTAGACATATAAAGGCAAAATTCTCAAATATTTGCTATACTTTCAGGGCTATGAAGTTGTTATCTTGCTATAATGTATATTTTCTATGGGGACAATTATGCCTCCAGACTTCATGCCCCATTGCAACATGCAGCCCTATTAAATTCCATCAGCGTGTAAAACCGTAGCACGTAACGTAGCCCGCAAGACTTGTGGCTATTAAATTAGCACCGTAAACCAACCCGCTAAGGATCTGCAGGTTACAAGTGGAAAAACTCCCACTTCCCAGAAAAAGAAAATGTGAATCCATTCTCTCATATCTTGGCTCGACTACTGTGCGTCATCTACCATACTCAATGCTCAGTGAATGTAGCACTCCCATAGTCTCAAGAATAACATTTAAAATAATGACCCTAACATATAAAACAGTGCACCCTCTTATATCTCCGCTGTTGTCTCAAAATACTCCCACAACCACCCTCTTCTCTCTGCTAATTACTTTTTTCTTTCCTCCTCTCTTATCACCTCCTTCTCTTACCACCTCCGAAGGCGCTCATTGCAGCCAGCGGAGCCGTCACACATGCGAGCTTAGCGAAGCACTGCGATCGGCCATGTGGGTGGCCTGATATATATTAACTCATTGATTCCCGAGATTGATATGAACGGGAATGAAACATAAAAAATATAAATTTTTGATTGCAGATTTAGGCTGTTGTGCAATTCTAATGTCTTTCATCGCTTCCCCGTCTTTTAAAGTGCAGTATTGATTTTTTTTTTTTAATTTGCATTTACAGTGCTGCAGGTGTTTAACCAACTTGCGAGTCCTATCTGGTACTCGTAGGATTTTCTTCTACATTTGCCATTTACGGGTGTGAGAACATTTGTGGGCTTGTGGAATTGTAGCAATTAAATAGCGATTTTTACATTTACGGGTTTGAAAGATCGAAGACTTAGATGAGTCGGAGTTACGATTTTAATCACAAGGATTTTGAGCTTCTAACCCACAAATTGTTTGCGGCTAGCAAAAATATGCCAATTGAATAGCAAATTAGTTTACAGGGTTATTACAAGTTAAACATGAATCTGTTATGCTCCACAAATGTAACAGTGGCTATTGTCTTATAAGATTTATGGATCTGTGTAACAATTGTGTCACTTCCAGTATGTCAGTTTTTCTTAAACTGCTCTTCCAGTATCACTAGAATATAGGCGAGGGTCTCCAGTGGAGGACAGCTCTGTCCTACAAGGGCTGCCAACAGTCCAAGATTATATTATACTAGCGAACTGCCCGTCAAAAAATGACGGCAATGAAATTGTAAGTGAGCTAATGCTGTTTGGTGTATAATAATAAAATAACTAATAGATTAATAAATGAATATACTTTACCTATTTTGAAGCATTGTGTTGAAGAGCTGTCAATGTGTTTTGATGTTGCTGCAGCATTAGTGGTGTGGAGCTGCTGTGTAAGCGTGCTGAATGTGTGCAGTGTAATAGTGTGCGTGCGCGAGACCAAACCGTTAGCGTAGTTGTGTACTTCCGCATTGTTCTAAAATGGCGGCTAATGTGTGGTATATCCGTAGGTGTTTTGTGGTGTTTTGCGTGTTTCTTGTGGTGTTTTGCGTGTTTAGACTGCTGTAGCCTCGTTTTCGTTTTGTTCGGCGGCCATTTTTTCTCTTGCTTAGAGAATTTTTTAGTGTCTAAACTCTTTTATTATGAGTTAAATGAAGGTGTAACTTCATTTTTTGAGGTCCTGGATGCTCCCTCTTGCTGTAGGTAAGCATTTTATGTATGTGTTGTGTGTATTTATTGTGTTTTTCATTCTTTCATGTCCGTGGGTTGTGGACGATTTTTGCGAGTCCGTAATGTGTGTTAACGTGTCTCGTATGTTGTATGCGTTGTGACGTAAAGTTTGCGAGGGTTGCAGTTGCTTCGCGAGGGCCGCAGTTGATACACACACAATATACACACACATTATATATACACACACAATATACACACACATTATATATACACACACATACACAATATACACACACATTATATATACACACACACACAATATACACACACATTATATATACACACACACATTATATATACACACACAATATACACACACACAAAATACACACACATTATATATACACAAACAATACACACACACAATATACACACACATTATATATATATGTACACACAATATACACACACATTATACATACACACACACAATATATACACACACACATTATATATACACACACACACAATACAATACACACACACACACAAAACACACACACACACAATATACACACACAATATACACACACAAGGTGTAACTTCATTTTTGAGGTCCTGGATGCTCCCTCTTGCTGTAGGTAAGCATTTTATGTATGTGTTGTGTGTATTTATTGTGTTTTTCATTTTTTCATGTCCGCGGGTTGGGGACGATTTTTGCGAGTCCGTAATGTGTGTTAACGTGTCTCGTATGTTGTATGCGTTGCGACGTAAAGTTTGCGAGGGTTGCAGTTGCTTCGCGAGGGCCGCAGTTGATACACACACAATATACACACACATTATATATACACACACACACACAATATACACACACATTATATATACACACACACACACAATA
This sequence comes from Discoglossus pictus, assembly GCA_027410445.1. Taxonomy (NCBI): domain Eukaryota; kingdom Metazoa; phylum Chordata; class Amphibia; order Anura; family Alytidae; genus Discoglossus; species Discoglossus pictus. The sequence goes on along the minus strand of CM050166.1, from coordinate 199,046,761 downwards.
TACACACACATTATATATACACACACAATATACACACACATTATATATACACACACACACACAATATACACACACATTATATATACACACACACACAATATACACACACATTATATATACACACACACACAATATACACACACATTATATATACACACACACATTATATATACACACACAATATACACACACACACACAAAATACACACACATTATATATACACAAACAATACACACACACAATATACACACACATTATATATATATGTACACACACACACACAATATACACACACATTATACATACACACACACAATATATACACACACACACATTATATATACACACACACACAATACAATACACACACACACACAAAACACACACACACACAATATACACACACAATATACACACACATTATATATATGTACACACACACACACACAATATACACACACATGATACATACACACACACAATATATACACACACATTATATATACACACACAATACAATACACACACACACACAAAACACACACACACAATATACACACACAATATACACACACATTATATATATATATGTACACACACACACAATATACACACACATTATACATACACACACACAATATATACACACACACATTATATATACACACACACACAATACAATACACACACACACACAATATACACACACAATATACACACACAATATACACACACATTATATATACACACACACACACAATATACACACACATTATATATACACACACACACACACACAATATACACACACATTATATATACACACACAATATACACACACATTATATATACACACACACACACAATATACACACACATTATATATACACACACACACAATATACACACACATTATATATACACACACACACAATATACACACACATTATATATACACACACACATTATATATACACACACAATATACACACACACACACAAAATACACACACATTATATATACACAAACAATACACACACACAATATACACACACATTATATATATATGTACACACACACACACAATATACACACACATTATACATACACACACACAATATATACACACACACACATTATATATACACACACACACAATACAATACACACACACACACACAAAACACACACACACACAATATACACACACAATATACACACACATTATATATATGTACACACACACACACACAATATACACACACATGATACATACACACACACAATATATACACACACATTATATATACACACACAATACAATACACACACACACACAAAACACACACACACAATATACACACACAATATACACACACATTATATATATATATGTACACACACACACAATATACACACACATTATACATACACACACACAATATATACACACACACATTATATATACACACACACACAATACAATACACACACACACACAATATATACACACAATATACACACACAATATACACACACATTATATATACACACACACACACAATATACACACACATTATATATACACACACACACACACACACACAATATACACACACATTATATATACACACACAATATACACACACATTATATATACACACACACACACAATATACACACACATTATATATACACACACACACAATATACACACACATTATATATACACACACACATTATATATACACACACAATATACACACACACACACAAAATACACACACATTATATATACACAAACAATACACACACACAATATACACACACATTATATATATGTACACACACACACACAATATACACACACATTATACATACACACACAATATATACACACACACATTATATATACACACACACACACACAATACAATACACACACACACACAAAACACACACAATATACACACATAATATACACACACATTATATATATGTACACACACACACACAATATACACACACATTATACATACACACACACAATATATACACACACATTATATATACACACACAATACAATACACACACACACACAAAACACACACACACACAATATACACACACAATATACACACACATTATATATATATGTACACACACACACAATATACACACACATTATACATACACACACACAATATATACACACACACATTATATATACACACACACACAATACAATACACACACACACACACAAAACACACACACACACAATATACACACACAATATACACACACAATATACACACACATTATATACATACACATGGTGTTAATGATCAGTGTATAAGTAAGACAATTAGTTTATATGGCAGCTCTCAGTGATTGCACATCTTCCTCAGACCACATTATCTCCCTGTCACTCACAGTCAGCTACCCAGGCCCGGCTTCTCCAGCTCTGAGGCCTGCTCCAGTCCGCGGATCCACGGTGTTTCCTGTTCTCGAGGCCGGCCTAGCCCCGCCTCCCCAAGGTAGCCACACAGATCAGAGCTCTGGGATGGTTTTGGCTAGTGGCAGTGGCGGCGTCTGGCTCCCCCTCCGGAACCGGAACCGGGGACTGGGCGGCCCTGCGCGGGACATTGTGGGGATGAGGTGGCTGCTCCATCCCAACAACTGAGGCCCTTGCACGCAGCCCTCGCTACACGAGGGCTGCGGGCAAGGGCAGCGAGGGCTGCGGGCTGCTGTGCGAGCAGCGGCCCTCGGCCCTCGCTTTGCGAGGGCCGCGTGCTCGCTATGCGAGTCAGCAAGCGTGAGCAACGGCCCGTACGCTCACAACTATATATGTGATCTCTCTGTTTGAGCACACCTGAGTTGCTCAAGTTTTCTTCTGATTGGGTTCCTGCAGAGAGAGATTGAAACCCTGGACTGTTGATGGCCTTTGTAGGGTTGAGTTCACCACCACTGACCTACACAGATTATTTTAAATTGGGGTCTTTGCATAACATTTAATATTTTTTTCTGCCTGATGCTTAAAGGGAATACAAGTTACAGTTGTTGAGCAACAATTCTAAATAAGCAAGTTTACAATAGCATAAAGTAATTTTAAAGCCAGAAATATAATAATCAGACCCAAAAATGTCATTTTGTTATATGGTTATCAGTTAGTGCTACCTAATAAGACCTCTATGTGGAGTGTATTTTAATTGCTGCTCAGTGACAATTTTTAAAGAAAGATTTGTTTGTCACTAATTTTAGTTGTTGCTAATTACAATAACTGGCAAACTTTTTTAAATCACATTTTACATTGCCAAAGCAAACGTTATTCAAAGGTTCTCTGCAATTTGCAAATGGTCCGAGAAGACCCTCAGCAATTTGCCGAGGAAAAAATAATTTGATCTTGTGCAGAGGGTAACTGATCTTGGGAAGCTGTCTCACTCTCAAAGCTGACACTTCGCAGCTCAAGATTTAACTTGTAATAAGATGTGGCTCACATGGGGTTATCATACATTCCCTTTATAAGAAGACACTTATGAAAAATGTATAATAGAGCCCTGCAGGATAGATTTTTCATAAACTATTCTACCTCTATACTACCTCTAGGCACATTTTATTTGCATTAACTTCAAGTTAATATCTGATACCAATGGAAACGCTGAATATTTGAGTTAACTGTATATATGGAGATAGAGGTATACTTTGTAGTTTTAAGGCTCTTTAGTCCATTAGGTGTCGGTTTCTATCTTGAATTTTATGGTATATAATCATCTATAACGTTGGAAAATATGATACTTAAATATTTCATAAAATCTATGATAATAAACCAAAAAAGATTATTGGTAAACATAATATTATACTGGAAGTAATATTTCTAGTATATGCTTAATTGTTTGCTTTGCTGTATCAAGTTTATCAATTATCTATCCATTTGTCAGCTCCACTTGCAGGATACTAATCATTAATTTAGCCGCTTGTAAAGCCAAACTTTCCAGCTCAGCAGTTGACCGATTTTGCCCTTTGTAATGCTTAGCCCTGGATGTATTTATTTTTAGAGGATATTTATGCAAATGGAAACGCATTATACATACATATAAAATATTCGGTTACTAAGAAAGGCATATAAATAAAATCATGTATTCCTTAAAATAATCTTATTTTACAGTGTGCATATATAATGTTGCTCATTGCATTGGTGCTAATAATGTAAATAGTTTTATATACTTTGCAGTTAAGAATTATAAGACTATTTAATTAAGATGAATCTTTCACAAAATAGTTGCCATCTCATATTATCTCTTTTTTAGCGCATCTCATATTATCTCTTTTTTATTATGTCATAATTCCTATGAGGGATCTCATGCTATCTCAGCTCTTCTCACTTCATCACAAGTGCTTTGTAAATTTCTGGGCTAATATTCTTAGTGGTAATTGCTGTTTTCTATTGACAAGAAACAGCCTCTGAGAATCTTAGTGAATCTGGCCTTTTGTGTCCATCGCTCTTCCAAAATACTTTTTTTTTCAGACACTTTTAAGATCAGTATTTATTTTTTTATTACAATGGTAGTGATTGCAATGTCTGTCCTTGTCAAACATAAATTGGTTGCTGATAGCAATAACATTGCATGCCAACCACAAGCCAAATGGGATAGATTCACTAAGCATTGCATGCGCTGTGATGGGGTTCACTGACACTACAATGGCAATGCCCCACATTAGTAATGAATGCTCTGCAAAGTGTGTTGCAACTAATGCAACACCTTACCAATCTACCTAATTCTTCCATATGTTCTACACTTTGTTTTTACAATTTAATATGCACAAAAGGCTAATATAACAGTACAAATGGCAAATGGTGTTACATACTTGGGCATAACATACACAAATATATGTGTGTGTATGTATTTACACAGTATATATAATAAAACATGAAAGCTGATATTTCTAATTAAAGTTGCTGCCAAAAGCATCATTAACTTGGATATATGCACAAGAGAACTGTGTAAGGCTACAGACAGTAATTGTTCTAAGGAGGATAAGCAATTCCAGTCCAAGCCATCAGTCAATTAGACATGGATTCTACTTACAGTATACACATCCATTACTGGTATTTGATGACTCAACCATCATGCGGAGGGTGCAATCAGACAGAAGTAGGAAACATAATTACACCAGATGGTGGTTGAGCTGGTTCAATAGTGTTTGATTTATGACAGATACTGCTACAACACATAAATATATGTCCAGAGGGAAAAAAAGCAGCACAAAGTCTATTTTCTTACCTTGCTTACCTCTTTTTTAAGATTTATTTGTGAGAGTAATTAGCTGCTGTTATTATTATAAGGACTCACGTCACTTATGTTGCTCCATTACATTATCCGATATTCTATTTTGCAATGTAAGATTATTTTTTCTAAGCAGGGTTATCACCACTGCCTCCATTTTTATATTTATCTTTTTTATTTATATTTTGCTATAAATGTACACTGTTTTTCAATTGGTAAAAATCGCATTTTAGACATAATTGTTATGTTAAATCTATACTGATTAATGCCTTGAACTGAAACAAAACAAAACAAAATTGTAAATTTTAATTCCACTAACTACCTTAATAAATAATGGATTTTTTATTTTATATTTTTCCTTTTTGGACCAATCAGCGTATTTTGTATTGTATGATGTTGCTGCTAACTATATAACATGACTGGGCAAAAGGATAAAGAGACTAAGAAATATGAGGCATCCCAGTGAAGCCATGTTGGAGCCACTTAAGATGCAATAGAAATAAGGCAACTATCTTGATGAAGGGTAGGAAGGAGATGGCTTAAATACAATATTTAAATAAAGTGGATGTGATCATTTGGGTGGTTTACCCAAAAAAAGAGAAGCAGTCATGTGGCAAGCCTTTTGGACATATCTACAGATTGATTAATGGAGGACAGGGAGATGTTAAAGAGATGGTGATAATCTGATGGCAGATACTGTAATACTGTAATGTACAGAATCTATGTTAGAGATAAGAAAGGGGAGAATGTGAATACGAGTGTAGCTAAGATTGTGCAAGTAGGCAGATGCTGTACGGATAATAGTATAAGCAAGGCACAATTCAGCATTTAACTGTGTGAAGGTCATTTGTGTCTTTTGCTGAAGCTCCTTTAGTTTACTGAGAGAGTAGAAAGCAAATCTTGGAGAGAAAAGATGAGTATTAAAGTTGAGTAAATGTAGCAAGTGTGTGAAAATGAGTCACTGCAGGAGTTTGTAATAAAAAGGCAGAAGAAACACAGGGAGGTAGCCATTTTGACTATAGGTGTAACTTTTACATGTTTGAAGGATAAGGAAACCGTAGCAGTAGGTGGAAGAACTTGAAGATTTGACAGAAAAGAATATAGACTAGATAACTGGTTCCCAAACTATTTTAGCATAAATCAATCAAATGTTGCCTGGAGTGCCATGGACCACTTAGGTAGTGTTCAGGGTCTTTACAGAGCACTTTATAATGTTTCTGTAGCTTTAGCAGTTGGTATTGTTGTGCTACACTCTTATTATTATTACGTTTTATGTTTACCGTACCAACATATTCCGTAGAGCACCTTGCAATATTGAAAACTCGCAAACTTACAGTCTAAAGGAAAGCATATAGCAAATGCACTTATAAACAATGATATGTATTATTTTGAGATTTAAATACATTTGTTGCTGGTATGTGTATTACATTTTTAAATATGTTTTATATTTTTTATTACCTTAGTCTTTACATTGACAATCTAAATGAAGCTTATGCCCCACTGGTCTTGGTGAACCTGATCCAGATTATAGTGAAGCCGTGATGGTATGGAGTCAATAAATAAATAGAAGAAAATCTTGGTTATCACAGAGCTGTGTTGAATCATTATTGACTATAAGTACGTTATTAAAAGTAGCTCAGGAACTGTATTACTGCTCTATACTATATCTTTATATTTCTTCCACCTAGCCTGTAATGGACCAGAAGTAAAAGAAATAATGAGGAGGAATTACTATCAGCCACATTAAATTCAAAGCCCGTAATGTCTACAGGACACCTGCAAAGAATGTGGGCTTGAAATTCGGCTGCGTTAAAGAGCTATTAAATTCAACCATGCCGTGATCAACGGGCTGGAGACGCAAGCCCGTAAATCTTTCTTGCGTATGTTGCATGTGCGGCCGATGGTAATAGAGACGGAGCCAATGGTAATAGAGATTGTCATCATTACGTCACTGAAAAATGTAGGTTAGATTTCAAAGCCTTACAGGTTTCAATTACGAGTTACGATCGGACCTGCATTCCAGAAATAATGCAAGATTAATAAATCAGTAAATATGATATTCTAGTCCATGCGAGTTCCATTATATGTATTAACACATGATTGTCGGGATCGATATAATACGGAAAATAAACATTAAAAAAAATATTTTATATAGAAGATTTGCGAGCTTGAGAGTGTTGTGCTATTAATTTTAATACCTAACCTCACTTTGCATTTTAATTTATGTACAATAGTGTGTTGATATTTGCATTTACAATGCTACAGATAGGACTTTAACCCCTTTGTGGGTCCTCTCTAGTCCCTGTAGGCTTTTTGGCTCCATTTGCGGGTTACGGGTTTGAGCGCCAGTGTATTCGTATCCATTTAATAGCGATTCCCAATACCCATAAAATAAATAAAACTGTGTTGATAAGAATATCAAAAGACCCCTGGAACTTTCTATTGAATTTATCGATAGAATATTTAAATAATACTCAAAATAAGTTGATCAGGGAAATTCCTTCAACAGTGATCAGTGCCAATGAAAGAAATGCACTCTCTCACAGAGATCTTACAAGATACAACATCCAGCTTCATTAAAATCAAGAACCCTGGCCTCGAATATATTCTAATCATGTGAACGGGGTATGACCACCGCCCCAAACTGAGACTAAATACCAATGTGCCATACTGGATTATATCCATAACAAAAATAGTTTCCCTATTTACACCTACATCTTGACTTTACTGATTATGAGACTAAATGCAATATGCTGTTTGAATTTTAAACAAAGAAAAACATATCAATAAAAATGTTAAAATTGTTATTATGTACAATTCAATTATGTATGTTTCCCTCCACCGCACCATTTAATTTCCTGTATCCTCCTAAAATCGTCAATACTTTATAATTACATACACAATTCTGAAAATAAAAAAGAGAAAACAAATTGTGCAGACTCTTAAATAGTTTACACACATTCTGCAATATTCAATGCAATGGCAGATAAGACAGAATGTTTGGTGTAATTGTGCAATAGTTATTTCGGGAGTAATAATACCCAAGATTTATTACTCAAATTAAAGTGGACCAGTCATGATTGAGTTGTTTTACATCAATGGATAGAGCAATGAAAACTGTCCTTACTGTGTGTTTAATTCTTCTTTAACAGTTTTAAAATAAATGCATCGGACCGTTCCAATCTATACAACTCAATCATGCCGGCACTACAGGCAAAATATTTAAATAAGGGGGCTAGTAATTTTCTTTTCTATTTCACTGCCTATGGCTGTTTGAAAACCCTAGTAAACTTCTATTAACTCATTCTATTTCTCCCCTTTTTGTACTGTCCTTACATGAAATGTGGGATTCTGTCAGGCTGAGCTATTATAGGAGGAGTCAGAGGTGGAGGTAGAGAACAAAGGCCACCTTTAGAAAATAATTTGCGAGCCCCTCTGCATCATCTCTATAAGAGATTGGTACCTGTAGGGTTAATAAAAAAAAAAAGCCAAAATATATGTAGGTGGTCAAATCAACCTTAGGGTAATCAAATCACCTTTCTAAAAAATCCCAATAAGTAAGTAAGAAATTAAGAGGCCCCCTCTATTCCAGACAGCAAGGGGGCACTACCTTGTTGTATGCCCAAGTACATTGACCTACTGCACCACCGGTGGCCTCACCACTGTGAGATGCAATCAAACTACAATAAAATATAAGGAAGAAACTTGTAGGTAAAGTTACAAGACTCATAGTATTCCTATACTGATGGAACAAAGGTGGCTGCTCCATCGTATAGAGAGTTAAAGGCTTTATAAATGCTTAGAATATGTCTCTGAAAAAAACAATATATTGCACATATGTATCTACTACATGTAATGCAACATGACAGGTCCATTTTAAATGTTTTACTATGCACAGATATCGGTTGCTCTTGTGATATTCCTTTTAGTCACTGGAGATACATGTGATCACAACAGAAATGCAGTTAGCTTTACTGATTAAGCTAGTCCAGATACTATAGTTCATTATATAAATCACATTAGTTCTCTCAGAGGAAGATTAATATAACTAATGCAAATTTTAAGCACAATTCTTATGATTAATGTATTATCGACATATATTGTTTTCATAGAAAGCTATTTGAAAATGCATTGGTTATTTAAAAGTATAAAGAGAAATGATGTCCTACTAAATATTACTTTCATCCAATCCTTTCTAATTGTGTTGGTGATATTCTAGATACATGCTTTAATATGGTACGAACATACATTTCTTGTAGATGTATTTTTGCTAGCTTTCAATTCTCATACAGCATTTAAACATTTTGTCATCAATAACAGCAGGTTTTGTTTTGATCTGCCTGAAGATATCTTGGCAATGCTAAAAGTTGAAACTAAAAATAATAACCTTCATGCATTTGTAGCCACTTTTCCATTGCCTGAAGTTCCTCTCAAATTTCCAAATGACAAATGTAAAAGTTGAAAATAATATGAAATGTCAGCACATACCTTGCCCACATATTGATAATCCAGTCCTGTATACTCTTCCAGCAAAAAGAATTGATTCCACATCCAGCCACGTTTCTGTCGATTAAGTAGTTTTCCATCATTCACTGAAAAATGGTGTACCAGTTCTTTTGATGGAGAATCAGGAGTTCTCCTAAAGAATATCTCGGTATGACCAGAGTTTGGTATGTTAAAACACAGCAAAAGCACTAGTAGCGGATGTGATATCATAGTTCTGGTGGTATATTACAATTGCAGCCAAATAAGGTGATGATTTTGAAGTTCAAGCTCTTCGGAATTGATTAACTGACATTGCTGCCAAAGGTCTTCTTTATCTTTTCCCACCCATTTTCTCAGATCTAGGCAAAACATAAAACAGAATCACACATTAAAAGAAAAATCACACCGTTTTCAAATGAAGGTTACATTACTTTTGTTAATCTAGTTGCATTTTAGTCAAATTTATATATATATATATTTTAAAATTATATTTCATGCTCATGTTTGTTTCAAAAGACGGATGAAACATTTGAAATGCTATGTAAGGCTAAAATGGAAGAAATTTACATTTTATTTGTCATTTCAAAATTGCAAGAATTATTTAACAGAAAATAATTAGTGCATTTTGCTGATTAAAGTTCTTAATAATATTACATCTGAGGTCTACTGTTTCATCTATTAGGACTGGAGCAAATAAAATAATATAACAAGTATGACACCTATGTTTGTCAATGCACATTAATGAGTGAAAACTGTATTTGGGTGAACACTATTGTTGCTTTTCATGCACTGAGAAACACCGTAACTCATTGATGGGAATTTACTAAGTACGTTCTCCTCTGAGTTGAGGTGGGAAGAGCTAAGATAATGTGAGAAGGGAAATTTCTTCCCACTGGAAATAGTACATTGTACATAAGGAGATAACGCCAGCTGTATTAGTGATGCTTAGTAAAGTCCTCCACGCAATGCGTTATGGGATATACATACTATAAATATCATTCTTGCTTCTCTCTCTCTTGCGTAAGACTTTTTGGTATTCATTTTATCTGCTATAGAATAGAAAAACAAGAGAACGCCTCCTAAAACACCGGGAAGTTGATCACCATGACTGAAAGAGGGATCAACCGGCTTTATTGTATATTGACCTGTATTTAAACATGTGTTCCTCTATTAATATGATTAATCTTTATTTATAAAGTGAAAACATTTTCCATAGTGCAGTTTAGAGAGTAGAATAGAGCACAGTGGGTACAATTATTATTATCATCATCAGGTTAAGGAGTTATATGGACTTACCCCTATAGATACAATGCACCTTCATTTACTTTGCACTTTTTTGCACTTTTTTTTTATTAACCAAATAAACCTTCTGCCCAAGGGTTTTTACATTGAAGTATATTATAAATACTTGCACTTGTCACTCTTACAGGATTTGAACTTTTTTAGCAGCTGATCATATTGAATCATTCTATATTATATGTAATTTGTGTAATTTCTATGAACAATATGCTACTATTGTGACAAATATATAAAAATTGTTATAGACAATTTATATTTGCTTTGTTATGTATTATTGATATGGAAATAACCAATATAGAAAGAACATCAAATTATATTATATCAACGTGACTGGGTGTTTTTTTTTGTTGTTGCAATTTTCTATTAAATTATCTCACACTTTTGCCAATGTATGTTACCTGCTATGTATAAATACAATATGAAATATTTTAATAATTTATATACAATAAGAGATAGACGATGATGTTTTTATGTTTTTAATCAACTTAATTTTTAAAATTTTTAAGAAAACTAAAATAAAATCTGCAATTTTTATCTGTTTCTAATTCATATCTCTGATGGGGTTTAACTACTGAAAAAGGGTGTCTTTTTCTCTCTAAGTTCTAATGAAGTATATCACACCTTTTCAGTGGCATACTTAGGAATAGTGAATATTACTACTTCAATATTAATATAAACTGTAAGAATTAAGCTAAGTATCTCCCCAAGATATATCCTAAACCAAGTTCTTTTTTTGAATTACAATTAGCAAGTTACAAACAAATTCGAAGGTAAATATAAATACAAGAACAGGTACTGTGGGTTACAAATATGAAATAAATAGTTCTGCAACAGAAGAGAGGCCCCTGTTCAGAAAAGCTTACAATCTAAAAGGTTAGGTTGTGATATAGGAGAGTAATAGATGCAAAATGGCAGTTTGTGAGGCCGTAGGCTGATGCAAGTGGAGGTGGCTGTTTGTTGCACTATAGATTATGTATGTGTATTTGTGAGCAATATCATGCTGTAGAGTATGCAACTGTGCACATTAGGGCTGAAGCTGAAATGTTTCTTTAAACAGATGTATTTTTATGGGCAGGAAGATAGTCAGGCAGAGTGAGACAAGAAGATCCACTGAGTTGGGGCAACTTGAGGAAAGTGCTGAAGATGGGAGTAAGAGAAGGTGGCAATAAAAGAGGAAAGAAGAAGGTCATTAGCAGAGCGAACAGAGCAGGTGGGGGAGTACTATGGAATGAAAGCAGAGATATAATGTGGTGTACTGTTGTTAAGAACTTTATATGTTAGGGTCATGACTTTTTACATTTTATTCTGGAAGCTATGAGAAGCCAGGAGAGTGACTGACAGAGAGGTGCTACAACACTGAGGGCTGAGTATGATAGATGAGTCTAGCGGAGGAGTTCATTATGGACTGGAGTGGAGAGAGACGGGTGATGGGGAGGCCAGCAAGGAGCCATTTGTAGTGGTTTAGGTAATAAAAGATAAGAGAATGGACAAGAATTATATTTGTGTCTTGTGTAGGTAACCAATTTGGGGATTTTTTTTAGGTGAAAATTACATTATTTTGTTTTCGATCGTATGTGAGCAATTTAATTGAGGAGGACAGGATCTAAAATAAACCTAAGACAACAAGGTGTATGTATATAAAAAAAATAGGGAATCAAATATACTCTTTCTCTATGCTTTCAATGGCGTCTATTCTTCAACCAAAATTTAAATTTATTCCACTTGATAAACAGGTCCCATAGAAAATATAAGACCTGGAGATATGCTATTATTTTAACTCTGACTTCACTTCATCCTTGCTTATCCCTTCTTACCTATGTTTTTATCCTGGATGTATATATATATATATATATATATATATTTATTTTTTTATGTGTTTCCCCTATAGTGATGACATTTTTTAATATTAGAATCTATATTATTATGTTGCATGGAAACAATGACAATGGTTGCTGTATTTTTTGCATGTTTTCACAAGAGCACTGATTTTAAAGAATACGAAAAATAACATTATGAGTTATTTTAAATAAATCACAGAGAAAAACAAAAACATGGTATATAACATAATTTTGTTTTCCAGCATTACTGCAAATTACACCTTTAAACAGTAACATCCGAAACCTACATCCTGAAAATATGTTCAGCACCTCATTAACACATTAAATTCAGTTTTAGATATTTCCGCTTTATCAAACACTGCATGAAAATATTATTCTGTTTGAGCTCGGCACAAGTTTAAACATTTTAACAGGCATCTCCCTACCTCCTTTCTAACACGCAGACTTTTTTTAAAGCGACATGGAAGGTTTCTTGGTTTCACTAGGAATATAATAAACCTATGTGTCTCTTTACCTTTGTGTACTTTATTTTATTTAGAGGTGCTCAAACATTTTGCTTTTTTCTGCCTAATATCTGACAAATAGTCCCTAAATGTTTTTCCCATCTGCAGCTCATGAAGACATTGTACTTCTAAGTAGTAACTGATCGGTGGCAACATTCTGAAACATGCTACTTGACAGAGATCACTGACATGCAAGTTTTAAACACTGCCCTTCACAATCAGAGATTGTAAGCACTTATTTATACAATAAAGTACATAAAAGTAAATACATAGGTATATATCAAGTTAAATCCAGAAAGCTTGCATGTCGCTTTAAGCAATCAACGGAAAAATAGAAATATTCTATCATTCTCATAAGCATATTTGAGTTTATCTGAGTGTATATAAAGAGAGCATATATTTATACTACATTTTACTTCATTATTAATGCTGTATATTGTATTTAGATTAAGGTTTGCATAAATTGTACAATCATTCAAAATATGCCCACTATTCTAATGAATCACATACTCTTTAGTGAAGATTATGGATAATAATACTTACAAATGGTGAATTGCACAAACTGAAATTGGAAAGTGGAAATTCACATTTCTGAAAATGTTAGGCCTCTGCCTGTTTGCCGTGAGTGGTGTGCAGCTGTAGTCTGCAGTGCTAGCTGCAGATGTAGCATTATCTGGAGCATAGCTCAATCCACTTTAAGGTCTTAACCTGGCAGGATCAGCCCAGTGGGCTCGCTTCCCATTTTGCTGAGTGTATCGCTAGAAGTCATTTGAAGCAGAATTATCTTTTTTTTAACCCAACTGAAGAAGTCCTTTGTGTGATTCACAATTTAGATGTAAATTATTCCAATTTTTAATTACACTTCACTTCAGTGACTTTTGCATTATATTGAATTCCCTTATTTTTAATTAGCTTCACATTATTTTAAAATTCTATTATATTTAACCATTTCACTCTTCCAAAGGCATGAGCAATTTTAGTGGGCTGTTCACCCCCACAGGATTAGAACTACTTTGATAAGTTAAAAAAAAAAAACATTTTGCGCTAAAAGTTTAGAAATGCATTATGAGCCTGACAGTCACTGAACAGAATGGAAGTCAGAATGAGAGAGAAAGAGTATCAGTTAAAAATCAATATTAATATAACATTTATATATATATATTTATATATATATATATATATATATATATATATACACACACACACACAGATATATATAAATAGTGAGTTTGTACATTTACATGTCCCTGCTCAACTTCCCAGAATGCAGTGTAATAACTGTTTTTCTCGGAATTCTGAGCTGGAAGCAGGTTTTTTACTTGTATTAGACATTCAAATGTGAACGCAGATGTACTATTTATTTACTGTACTACTGTATGGTGGAGGGCTTCTATCGCTCTTTTGCCCACCATATTATAAATGATTGTTGTGGTGAACTACCTACTTATAATGTCCAGAACACAGGCTGAGATCCTGAGCCATGCTGATGATAGCCAGTAAGCTTGAAACAGCTGTACATGGATAGGATACTCCGCTTGTGTTTATTCCTACCTTGGCTTTGCATTAAAGCTGTGTAATACAGCAGGCATAAGCTTAAAGGAAGCCATGTTTGATAATGGCTATGGATTGAAGAGCGAGGCATTTGTGGGCACATTTGCATGTCCCAGATCAGCTTCGCAGAATGCAGTGTAATAACTGTTTTTCTCTGAATTTTGAGCTGGAAGAAGTTTTCTTAACTTGTCTTAGACATTCAAATGTGAGCACAGATGTACTATTAATTTACTATATATATATATATATATATATATATATATATATATATATATATATATACTAGCGAATTGCCCGTCAAAAAATGACGGCAATGAAATTGTAAGGTAGCTAATGCTGTTTAGTGTGTAATAATGAAATATATAATACATTAATAAATGAATATACTTTACCTATTTTAAAGCATTGTGTGGAAGAGCTGTGAATGTGTTTTGATGTTGCTGCAGCATTAGTGGTGTGGAGCTGCTGTGTAAGCGTGCTGAATGTGTGCAGTGTAACAGTGTGCGTGCGCGAGCCCAAACCGTTGTCGTGTACTTCCGCATTGGCGTAAAATGGCGAGTAATGTGTGGTATACGTTTGTATCGGAATATCCGTAGGTGTTTTGTGGTGTTTTGCGAGTTTGTTGTGGTGTTTTGCGAGTTTAGAGTGCTGTAGCCTCGTTTTCGTATATATATATAAAAATAATATAATAATATGCCACTTGGAGTTCAGAGTTCAAATAGTCAGATTGAAATATACTTTTGTTACAAAAACTTAACATTGTCCTAATATAGATATTGTCCTAATATAGATATTGTCCTAATATAGATATTGTAGGCGTGACACATTTTACTAGCTAATACTAGATCTGCCACACTGCAGTTTCCACTAATTTTACAGTTTCACATAGCGATTATGGAGCTTTTGGCGACTCATCTCTTCTTGGAATTGAATAGTAAAATTAGAAATGAAAATGTCAGCAGTGAAAGGCAGCAAAATCCCCCTCTTGTACTGTTAAATCATGTCAGACATGTCAAGCCAAGAAATACAAGTAAGGCTAAAAAAGAAATTGTAAAACTGTAGATAAATCGTCTTTATATATAAAGGGCTAGCTTATAAAAAATACATGTTGAGGGGCCTCCACAATGAAAACTTCCACACTGTGCTAAAACCACTGTGACCCTTCAGCATGTATTTCTTAAAGGAAAGATATGTTAATCATATACATATATTAAATGATCCGTCATTGTGAATAAGTTATTTGAACTTGAGAGGTTACCCAGACCGAAGATAATGTGGAAAACTAGATAATGAGAAAACTGCTGAAAATGGAAAGGAGTAGTTTATTGGGTCAGAAAAGAAACAAGAATGGATGTGGTGATGTCGCACATTTCGGCTGGAGGAGTACATCTCTCATGTCCCTTGTGCTTGAGAGGCAATCATTTATACATGAAATGTAAAAAAATGTGCTGTATTTGGATGCAAAATCATATTAATTTGATTTGCCACAAAAAATAAATTACAATGTGTGTTAAATATAATAATCTGCTTTAATATTATCAGGAATACAAGTTAAGTATGAAATAATTATTTAAAATGGTTCACTGGTGCAGGGTATTGAGCCAACTACACAATATTCAGTTAAGGGACCAATTTTGTGTGCTTAGTATTAAAATTAGGAGATTCTCTAGTGCTAGGGTACAATAAACAATGGATAGTGTTTTTTTACATACAATAGAAGGCAGGAAAGACAGGATAGCATGTTGTACAAACACACTGGTACAAGAGGAGACAAGGGTGAGCTCTCAATCTAAGAGGTAAAAGGGGATAGACACATAATAAAAGTGGATTGTTGGGTGGATCAGTGTTATAGAGTGATGGAGGGGGACAGATGAGAACCAGAGAAGATAATCTTTTATGAAATAATGAATGACGGAATTAAGGAGGTACTTGGTTTGCTTCTCCCAACAGGTTGGTTTCGCAGTATAAGACGCACTTTTTCTTCCCCAAAACTGGGGGGGGGGGGGGGAGTTGGTGCGTCTTATATGACTAATACACATTTTGCCTGCATTAAAACTGCCCCTACCTTTGTGTGGTGCTTGCTCTCAGTCCTCTTTCTGCCCCTCTTGATCCTCTCCCCCTCCTGATTCTCCCCTTCGACCCCTCTGATCCTTCCCTTGGCCCCCATTAGATCCCCACTCCTGATCCCCCCCCCCCCATTGGCGCTTCCTACGGCACCAGCAGCGTGCCTCTGAGCTGCATCTCGTCTGCCGGCGCATCTTAGTGACGTCACACACGCGACGCAAGGGAAGGCTGCAGTACAGGAGTAGTACTGGTAGTTAGCGCTGCGCGATGGAGTGAGATCAAGATGGGTCAAGGGATGATCATGGATGGGCAGAGGGGAGTTTTAAGAGAAGAAAGGGGAGGATCAAGAGGGGCAAGGGGGATCAGGAGGGTCAGGGAGCGTCAAGAGCTCCTGGAGGCTCCCAAGTGCTCCAAATGTGTGTGTGTGTGGTGTATGTATTATATATCACATATTATAATTGTCCTACTACGAATCGTCGTCACGCTGTTTGCGTGGTCTGTACGATTTAGCGGGCTTATCGATGAGCGCCGCAGGCGCTCATCGCCCTGCGAGCCTCGCATAGCGAGGCGAGCCATTAAACTGCAGCACTTTGGCAATGAGCGCCGCAGGTGCTCATTGCAGGCGAGCCGTTAAACCGTAGCAAAAAAATACGGCTGCAGCTCGCGAACATGAAAAAAAATCCAAACACAATAAATACACACAGCACATACTTAAAAAGCTTACCTACAGCAAGAGGGAGCATCCAGGACCTCAAAAAGCAAAAAATGGCGGCCGAACAAAACGAAAACGAGGCTACAGCACTCTAACCACGGAAAACACTTACGGATAATCCACTAAAACGCATACCACACATTACGACATCGCAAAAATCGGACGCAACCCACGGACAGGAATAAAGCCAAAACACAATAAATACACACAGCACATACATAAAAAGCTTACCTACAGCAAGAGGGAGCATCCAGGACCTCAAAAAAACAAGTTACACCTTCATTTAACTAAAAATAAAAGAGTTTAGACACTAAAAAATTCCCTAAGCGAGAGAAAAAATGGCGGCCGAACAAAACGTAAACGAGGCTACAGCACTCTAACCACGGAAAACACTTACGGATAATCCACTAAGACGCATACCACACATTACCCGTCATTAAACGACCTACGGATAATCCGCTAAGACGCATACCACACATTACCCGCCATTTTACGACAATGCAGAAGTACACGACTACGTTAACGGTTTCGGTTCGCGCACGCACACTATTACACTGAACACGTTCATCATGCTTACACAGCAGCTCCACACCACTAATGCTGCAGCAACATGAAACAAGGTTCACAGCTCTTTAACACAATGCTTCAAAATAGGTAAAGTATATTCATTTATTAATTTGTATTATATATTTCAGTAGAACACACAAAACAACATTAGCTACCTTACAATTCCATATGTATATTAATAACTAAACAACTTTCAAAACATACACATCTCATTGCCGTCATTTTTTGACGGGCAATTTGCTAGTATATATATATATATTTGTGTGTGATGTAGGTGTGTATATGTGTGTGAAGTGTATTTGTGTTTGATTCAGAATATTTTTTTCTTGTTTTCCTCCTCTAAAAACTAAGTGCGTCTTATGTTCAGGTACGTCTTATATGGCGAAAAATACGGTATATATACTCAGAAAAATACATATTAGAGTGAGGTAGAGATATCCAAAGAAGGGGTTAGCCTCTCGAGAAGTCCTGCGGACGATTATTGGAAGTGGTTATATTTATATTTTGTCATGGTTTTTAAACAAATACTTCATAATGGTCCAATTTTTTTTTTAAGGTAATTCAAAAAATGATACTGCCTTTTAAGTTTTTATATTCATATTATGCTGAGGGGAGAGCCACCAGTGTCTGGAGCATGAAAGAAAGTTGTCTTACCAGTGGATCTTTTGGAAACACCAAAGCTTTTCACTTAAGCTGGGCATTTGTGAGAATGAACTTGAATCACATCAGTGCTTTATTCGTACCAGCACTTACACTAAACATATCCGCACTGATATTGACGTTAATAATATGCATTTTAGTTTCTATTGAGCCTTCCAACAAATGTGGCCTATAAGAAATTTACATTTAAATTCAAATCATACTGAACATATGTGTCATAATTGTATATCACAATGGCGAAGATTTATCAAGCAGGGATAAAAATGGACATTTAAGAGTGTAGTAAAATATTCCTTTTTCTTATCAAGCAATTGTATCAATTAGGTACATTTTATCACTGCTTGACAAATACTTCCCATATAAAACATATTAAGTGAAGGTATTTTGCACTGTTACTCTGCTTATACCTACTTTTAAATATACTGTAACTTGCTCAATGTCTCTTATCAGAGAAATACCTCACAATGTTCCTTATACAACCATGACCCTGCTTTGGAAGTAAGTGCTACAATTATATGTCAATTTGTCTTACTTTGGTTTCGGATCTTCTGTGGAACTTTTATAAGAAACCTGACATGACTTTATCTACAGTCCATGTCTTGACTGTGTTGTTTGGAAAAACTAATTGACAAAATCATATCTTTTCACCGTTTTGAAAAAAGTTTCAGTGAAAGTTATTTTTAAATTGAAGAGGATAAGGCACAATTTTGCCTCCAGGCACCAAACAATTATAGTGTCTACTACAAATGATGGACTTATTTTATAATACTACTTTATTGAAAGCTATAAACATATTTGTGTGGCTACAAAAACAAAATGTTCAGTTGCACACACAGTGATGTTATATTTTTAGGCTATATTACATTTTATTAAAAAGCTCTGTAAACATGATCTGGAGCAATGCATCAAAACTAATATTAATCTGCACATCTCAAACTAATGGCCGGTAATACTGTATACCTTAGCCGTGCATATCACTTTACACTGCTTTTAGCCCTAATCTAACCCTATTCCATACATGGTAAAAGCCTGCAGAGCTGACTTCTTCCTGCTGCCTGAGTCAGACTCCTAATCACAGCAATCATGTTAAGACTGACTTTTCAGCATTAAATGACCACTGTGGTCAGGGGCGTAGGAACTGGGGAGGGATGAGAGGGGAATATTCCCTCACAGATTATATGAATAGGGGACACACAAAATACTGAAATAAATTTAAAGCATGCATTACCAGAGGGTGCTATGGATCAGTATGTCTCTCCCAGGATAGCTTTGACTCAGGAAAGTATTTGACACCCTCCACCCTTTGTAACAACCCTGGAGGATACAATGGGCAGACAAGCAGCAGCAGAAAGAGTATTTGAAAGAATATTTATGCATAATGACCCTAACTTATTTTTTCCAAATATTTGTTTTCTTATTTTGTCCACTCAACCAAATTCTTTTTCATGAAGCTGATTTACTCTCCAAGGAGGTCTCAAGATCTTCAGGATAGGCGCTAAACTTTCATCCATACTAGACTTGGACTTAGAATCTGTATTGCCTCAGATCACAGCTCCCATTGGTGGTGGATAAGTACCATCCCTTTGATATTCTAACACATTGTGTTTATACTGAGTAGTACGCCACTGCTATATGTTTTCTGAATACAGTACTTGTTGGCTGGCCTGTCCTCTCTTCCCTTGCAGGGTGCATGCCCACTCAGAACCACAGTTTTTCCTTTTCTCTTTAAAATGTTGTGTCTCCCCCCCGATTTTTGGGGCCTTCCATGCCCATGACTGTGGCTATATATTTAAAACATATTATTCTGAGAAATAAACTTACAAATGTTCAAAATGCTTTTTAGAATAGAAATTAAATAATATAATATATTACCTTTCGTGTGCAATTATGGGGTATCTGCCAGTTTGGTTTCTGTAGTTGAACTCCCAGAAATGACTGGACATTCTTTATACAAAGGAAGTGCATATCAGCACAATGGGATTGTGGCATATACAACTACCTGTGCATTCATTAGGTTTAACTTAGTGCTTAATTGTTTTTAAGGATGCCTCCTTTTGAGAGAATAACAGACATCTAATAAAAATGGGATTCCTTCAATAATTAATAATTAAAAAAATGTTAAGATTATATTTATTTAATTATCTTTTTAATTATTTATTTTTGCTTTCTAAAATCATTTTACCCTTTAGAAAGCTTAGTTATTCATAGAACCATATAAAAAAAACTGACCATAGTGGTTTTATCATATATAATAATTGACAAACTGCGAGATGTCGTCACGCTTTGCGTGGTGCGAACGAGTTAGGCGACGAGCGCTACAGACGCTCATTGCGTGCGAGCCTCACAAAGCATTCATTACACTTTATCATCAGAGCACCAACACTCAAACTGTACATTGTATGCTGCCGGAAAATATAAACAGATTGTTATCTCTTTAGGCTATTGATTGCTGGATATATTAATTGCAAATAGGTAAAGTATATTAATTTATTCAAGAACTAATTAATTCATTATTGATTAAGTATATATAGATAAATATATATCTCTCTTTATAATAAGTGACGAAGTTGCTCAGAGGATCAAAAATAGACGAAGGTCCTCAGCCATGGCTTCAAATTTTATTGCCCCGTCATTTTTGACGGGCAAGTCACTAGTAAAGTTATAACAGGCAAGGACACACCACTATTATGAAATATTTACCCTTTCACTTATAACATTGTTTTATACAGTACTCTGCAGTATTCTCTGTCACTAAATATACAGTACAAAACAAAGAATCTCCTGAGCTTTCTCATGTCATTTCCAACAGTCACAAGAGACCACAGGTGTAATCTGTTTATTCTATTTTACAGTTGATATTGATAGTTGAACATAATTGGCACATAAATCATTTACATGTGGTGATCTTACACATTATGATGACAAATGATTGCCTGATGTGGCATATCATATATCATTTAGGGATGTATATATTCCCATATTGAGTTTGTGAAATACAGATATACCTAATTCTAATCTTTCTTTATTTAGCACGTTTGCTCTTTTAGTTCAGTGATCTAGGACACACACACACTATATATATATATATATATATATATATATATATATATATATATATATATATATATACATAGATAATATGATTAAAAGTTATCAGTACTATGCTATAACAAGTGACAATTATAACAAAGTAAATTTGCACAAATGGCAGCACTAACATATAGGATTATCTTACATTTATATAACAACAAATAAAATTTCTGTTCTTTTTTTAAAAAAATAGACCTTTAAAAATGTCAAACTATAATATATTTCAACACATGATGTGAATGCTAGAGGATAGAGTGCTCAGTTTTGACCTGAGTCACATGTGAAAAATGGTATGCCCTTCATGACACTCTTTATAATTGTGTGTCCTTTGTGGCTGCCCACTGTGCCCATAAGGTAGACTTGATTCTATAAGGTAGGCTTGATCCTGAATATACCAAGAGAGAATTTGAATAAAAAGAAAAAATAATAAACAAAATGTATTAAATAACTGGAGACTACGACAATTCAAAATGTTAAAAAAGTGGGGAATAGGGAAAAATCCTTAAAAACATTCATATTGAATCCCTTTTAAAGTACATCCAAATTTAATCCCTAATTAGGATGGGCTACCGTAAACAAGTTACGGTGTCCTTATTGTATCTTAGGTATCTTAATGGATGTTCTTAATTGTGTAAAGTTATTGCTTGACCATATTTCCAGAAATACACTTTTATTATTTTTCTAATATGGTATTTGTTATACCCGTAATGATTTATCCTAAAAATAGTATACCACAAAGGGAAAGAATTGCATAAGCTTATCTCTTGGTATTTTTAAGTTATCTGTGTCTTGGTATTTATAAGTTAGGTGTTATGCACCTGAGAAAAAATATCTAACTCTCAGCACCAAAAACATTGATTCTGAATATACAGTATCTATATTCATTATCAATACCTAACATGAGCACACTTCTTCACTAGACAAATTACCTTATTGTACAGCTTGATATACCAAATAATATATATGCTGACTTTAATAAAGCAGTTCTTACATATAGGACGGTTCTGTAACACTGGCGGCCCATCAGCAAATTTCTATGGCCTACTGGGTGCCGGGGAGAGTTTCTTCATATACTTAATATTATAATAAAACATTTCCCACAGTTTCAATAACTGGGATATAATATGTAATTTATGAAATGTTTAGTTATTTCATATATTTTAAATAAATATGTTAACATATATTTGCATATACATTTTTAAGTTATTATTTTAATTCTAGCTCACCAGCACACTAGCCAATATATATCTGGTCCACCATTTCACTGGCAGAACAAAATGTGGTCCCACACACTAAATAACGAAGACAGCACTTATACTGCTTTTTATACCATTATATTTCAGCCATCGAAATACAATATTATGGTATTTGTCCCTCCATTTTCTGGGGGAGAGGAAGCTTGAGGCAATTTTTCCTGTTTCAAATTCACCAAAGTTTTTTTTTTTTTTTGCATGGAAATGAGCACAGCAAATATTAAAAAAATAATCTTTAATTTGTTTGCACATACTTCAGGAACAGTACCACATGAATGGTGAATATTACTGTCTACTGCGATTTGGCTGCTACCGTTGCATATCTAATACATTTCTTTTTTCCCTTTGTGGCAGGCAATTGTTCTTATGCAAAAAAAGTATTTATATCTTTGATGCCTTCTCTTTTAAATCCAAGGAAGACAGATATGTTACTTCCATACCCCTTAAAAAATATTTCAGAAAGCAATCTCATAAGCCCATTGAATCTAATGAGGACTTGAAATAATTAAAATTTCACCTTCAGCATTGGAAAGTGTAAATTGATAGTAGGGTTCTTTATTATCTTTTGCAGACCAACAGAAGTTTCTTAATAGATGAGCTGGAAAGCTTTGAAACTTCAGAGGCTTCTTCAAGTGTGGCTCTTGAAGAAGAAACCTTTGGAGTTTTTTGAAAGCGTCTTCATCTGTGAATCATTTAGTGCTATTCTGCTAAAAGTTATAACATATTACAACAAACTGGCTTTTCTCCAGAACCAAAAATGTGAATCACTATGATTATACTGTACCTTCTGCGTATCAATAATTATTGCAGAGCTCAAACATACTCTGTGTCTTTAATATATACATAGTTTCTCCAGTTATAAATGAACACACATCTGTGCTATGACTGTGATGCTGATCTCATATGTATATAAATATCATCTTGATGATTGCTAGACATAAAATATATGAAATGTAGAAATAAATTCAGGAGCTCATTAACATTTACTTTAGAAGTTTTAATTTTAAAAGCTGTAGGAATGCACACAAAGAGTATGGGATTAATTTTATGGGAACTGAGCTTACATATTTAATAGTGCAGCCTTTACTGCTGTATTTCTGCCTGATTTGATTTACAAGTAATCCTGTGTTTTATTAATCTTACTACCATGAGACCTGAAAGCTAATGCAAAGTAGTTTTACAAACCATAGAAATGGTGAAACAGTAGTCCCCCTGGGTGCTTTAAATGGCAAAAGAGAACATCACATGAATCAGACGAAATGTAACATGACAGATGCAAACTTTTTAATATAAATCATTCCAGGTCTCTACCAAACTAACAAGCTAATGGATCTAGCATTTTCAAACTTACTAATTGAGGAACATTTCTGCCGCTATCTGCTTTTTTGACCTTCCTTTTGATCTCCTATTTTAAGGAAAGCAAAATTGATTCCAACATTAATAAACATACATATGAGTACATGTATACAACCAAATGGCCTTTGGGTTACAAAATATTATATTCTTCTCACCTTATTTTCCCTAGGATTTTATTGACAGTATTTCACGTATTTATACGAAATGTATGGGTTTATTTGAAAAATACTGATTCTGTAAAGATATTACGACTGTGGTAGTTGATCAATCCAATGATAATTATTGGATAAGTCTGAAATGATGACAGACATGTCAGTGGTACAAAACCACTCTGTAATGTACATGCAACATTAATTAAATATTATTCTAATTAATGTGAATATACAAAAATAGGGCCCCACTCTAACCTTTTACAAAGCTGCAGGTTTGTATGTAACTTGCGAACCTATGTATTCCAATCCCTCTATTGCTGTTCGAATGCAGCACTGAAAAGGCTAGAATGACCTGCACTTTCAAGTTATGGTTTGCTGTTTCATTGGTTTTCACTTAAAGCCCATTCCAATCGCAGTTGATGGTCCTTAAGCACGTTACTGTGTCTACATAAGATTTTAGATAAAAACTGGCTACCGTAAGGTCTTGTACTGAATACCACCCGTAAGGGCTAAAAAAAAGCCTTGCTGAGAGCACTCAAAATCAGTTAAAATTAAAACTAGGATTATGATCTCACACTTAATGCAGGTGTTGTTTGCACCAATATATGTTTTGCTGATGTTAGCATCATATTTAACATGGAAAGAGTAAGCACTTGGACAATAACAACATTATTCACTATTTAAGGAATTTAAGGAAATATTATTGACACAAAAACATTTGATTACAGTAAACAAATGCGTGAAGACATAGAAGTGTCCAGCTATATTTTACCATCATCCATATTTGATACATAAATATGATTATGCTGTTATTCATATTTTATTAATCTCTTCAAGCATATGATATATAAATATATGATTTATATACAGCCACTAAATGTAATGTATGTTAATGTAGCAAAGGGGTAAGCATTAGAATAAGTAAGCATTAGAAACGCAGACACATGAATTACAGTATAATAAGAACATGCATTTATTAAGTCCACAGAGCACATCATTAAATGTAGCAGACCGGGTATTAATATAATTTGTATGGTGCAAATGATATCCAGGTGGACAGGAGGCTGAGTAAAATGTGATTATCTGTTGGCTTAAAGGTAACACTGTAGAATGATAATAATGCATAGCATTTACCAGAGTCACATGTGGTCATTACACCACGTTAAAAATAATTAGATGAATTTAAATCTCATCATTAATCACTTCATATAATAGAAGTAACCATCAATGTGCATAGCACTCACATTGTGTCTTCATCTGCTCAATGATACCAATGGTATAAATCCTGGATTATGTATTCCAAATCAATTACACATAATGAGATTTTAAAACACTGCAGATAGTATGGCACAGCCCTGCTATGATCAGTTTCCTGAGTGTACAACACAGTGCTTTATACTGTTACTGTAACAATAAATTGACTTACCTGATGTTCATTTACAAGCAATGCAAACAATGATGTATGTCATGAGAAATCAGTTGTCAAGATCAACTGCAGATATTTAGCAAAGATGTCAGAAGGCCAGTACTATCATTATCTCTATATGATAATGTTTACTCACTTTGCTATCACATGTTAAAGGAATACTGGTGCTATCATATGATAACTGTGTTTATTAACTGTACCTGTCAATTAATGTGGCATTTGGTTTTCCATTTGGTTCCTAGAGCTATTGTGCAAATTGAAATTCAGCAAACGATGCAAATTGCAACAAGCCCCCTACTCAGACTACTGTGCATAGGTTTACATATAACAAGGATGTTACGCTAAACATGGCTAGTTGAGATTGGAATATCTACATAGGTTCCTAAAAAAAAGGTCCCACAGTTATGAGAGACCCTTTTTGAACAGCTACATAGCTGGTTAGAATGGACCCCATATTCAGCAATATAAAATTAATAAAATTATTAATATTAGAAAATGTGTGAAATAAATAGATGTTAATTTCAATATAAATGTATTATTATATTGTAAATATTTCTAAATCACAACGAATTTAATGACTGGATTACTTTGTAATTCATTTCTAGAGTTTTGGAAATAATATCTAAACACCTCTCACTTAATATGGCAAATAATTTAGTTGTAAGGTTTCTAGTGTCAAACCTTCATAGTGAAGGACTGTGAGTGTTCCCAGTTGTTTTCAGCAGAACCCTTCACCCAGTTTGCTAATACTGTCTCATAAAGTGGTCTTATAAAGCCATGACACTTTTTATAATGCTCCACCAACATTAGTTGTTTCAGTGTCTGTAAATGACTATGCACAGTGAATAGCATTAAACAATAGTTGGAATTGTATTTGCACAATATGTAATACATTTAAATGATTACAGTAGATCTCTCTGCTGTATTTACCTTGAATTAAAATACAGATCTCCTGGAGAAAGTGAATATCATAATAATATTCACAACAGGTCACATATTTTCCATTATTTACAATGCTATAATAACCCTATGTGCCGTTTATTAGATCATTTTAATAAGTTGCCATAACCAAGACATGAAAGCTCCTGGAATGTTATAGAGTTCTTAAAGGCTTATACTACACATACACTCCTGAATCTGTTTCTATCTCTATGTTATACATTACACACTTATTTTTCCATCTAAAATGCATAATTTTACATTTCAATCTGATAAATCTAACTTGCCATGCAACTACCCATTCTTCTAGTTTACACAAGTCAATTTTTGAGGGAAAGCACGTTGTGGTCAGATTTAATTACCCTGCACATTTTAGTGTTATCAGCAAATACTCTCCAGCCCTAATACATATTAAAACAACAGGATCTAGACCCGAACCCTGAGGAACCCCCCTTACTGCATTAGTTTTCTTTCCATGTGCATATATTTACTGCAATTACTGTATGCTTTATCACATGTGGCACATTCCAATTAGACTACATCAAATTGCCCTGGCCCCATTATGATCTTATTCACATGGATATATTAATCATTACACACCCTTAGCAACCCAACTAAAATCACTACTGCAATACATTAACTTTGATATCATATCACCAAGAGTTATTCATTTGGCGCACTGTTTTTTTTTATATCTTCAATAACTCTGATTATCATCATTCCCTAAAACATTAAGGCATGCAAAATGAGCAAATTTTCACTGGGACAACAATCTAGTAGATTCCAGCGTGTGTTAAATTTATAAAGGTTCATCAAATTAAAGTCTTTTTGTCTTCCTTCCTTTATTATATATAATAACTAATAACAACAACTAAATTATAGGGAAAAGTATTACCTGCTGTGGAATATATATATTTGCTTTGTACCAAGTAAACAAGAGTTAATGGTCTTTCAAACTAAAAATATATTCAAAATAGTGGAAAGCATTCATAGCTTTCTCAAACTATATTAATTTATTTTAACCTAACTGTAACGGAGCTGGGACACGCAGTCCAAAATCTCCGCTGGTATACGATAAAATACCCACGAGGCACTACAGTTTCACCATCCCCGACCTCCCATATTGGACGACACACAATTTGGGAGTCAAATGAATACTGACTTTATTTTGTTATTGCAGAAATATTTATACATCTCTTCCCACAGGCAATCCACATCCCCCATATTTGGCTGCACAATACCCATAAAGAGAACAATAGGTGGGTCACACCTCCCTGGCAACTTTGATACAATCAGACATTGATTCAATTACACCTCTTTGTTCTTATCAGAGAATTAAAACACTTTGGAAAATGCAAGGATCCTTTACAACTTTCTTATCTCTTGAATCTCTGTAATAGGATTATCCATTAGCCTAGGTCTGCAAAAGTCTGGCTAATATTCTGCAGAGCATCAACCAGCATACATATTGTAGGATCATATTTTAACCAAGAATAATCATAAAACAGGGTAAAACAGTGATGGGTTCCGCTACACACCTCCCCCGTGACCATAAGCCGGCATACACGGTCTGATCCCAACGGATCGGCCTGGGGATGTCCGGACAAAAGTATTTGTTGGTCAATTCTCTAGTTTGACAACCCATCAGCATTACTGCAATTCACATTTACTCACATTTCCCATATCCCCAGATAGCTGGGATCTGAACGCACAAAACTACCGAATAGCGCTCAGATCCTCTTCACACAGTTCAATTGCCATGTAGCTAAAGTCTTTCCCATAGGCTTTCATTATATGAATGGGCTTAATGGCACAGTTATCTGGGGTATCATGGTTCACACAGGGCAAGTACAGAATGACCCCCCTGTATGTAAAGGGCCAGAATGAGTGACTTACACTCTGGTATGGCCGAACACTGGTTCCAAAGGGCAATATGTACCAGGGCCATAGTCGCAGGGCAGGAGGCTGGCAAACAGTCCTCTCCAAGCCAAGGTGGCGAAGGGCACTTCGTCACACATCTCTCCTTTGGGGGGAAGTCTAACCAGGCACCTGGATATTTTGCTGTGGTGAGGGGGCAACACGCTGAGGGGACTTGAGGGGCAGAGGCCAGCGGCACTCTGCCCTGATGCCAGCTCTTCTGCTGGTATAACCTGCAGGACCTCCTGCTCTGTACAAGGGACAAAGGGAGGGCAGAGGCCGACTGCACTCTGCCCCGCTGTCAGCTCTTCTGCTGGGGTACTTGGGACATATTCCGGCTCAGTAGCCAGGGAAACGTGGGGGTCAGTGGGGGTTAACATTTCCTCTGTTAACCCTGGGGCCACATTAGAAGTTAGCTGGGGAGGGGAATTTGTACTTACCCCCTCCTCCGGTTGTCCCAGTGACGGTAGTTGGGGATCTGGACAAGCTGTGGGCGCAGAGACCACGGTCCCATCTGCGCCGTCTGGGAGATTGGTGTCTCCCCTGGTTAGGGTAAACTGTCGCTGGGGGGGAAGGATGACACCTTCTGCCCCCTGTGTTTCACACTGCCACTGAGGGGGAAGGACGACACCTTTGGCCCCCTGGAGTACCCACTGACGCTGTGGAGGAAGGTCGACACCTTCTGCTCCCTGGGGTACACACTGCCGCTGGGGGGGAAGGACGACACCTTCTGCCCCCTGGGGTTCACACTGCCGCTGAGGGGGAAGGACGACACCTTCTGCCCCCTGGGGTTCATACTGCCGCTGTGGAGGAAGGTCGACACCTTCTGCTCCCTGGGGTACACACTGCCGCTGGGGGGAAAGGACGACACCTTCTGCCCCCTGGGGTTCACACTGCCGCTGGGGGGGAAGGACGACACCTTCTGCCCCCTGGGGTTCACACTGCCGCTGGGGGGAAAGGACGACACCTTCTGCCCCCTGGGGTTCACACTGCCGCTGGGGGGAAAGGACGACACCTTCTGCCCCCTGGGGTTCACACTGCCGCTGAGGGGGAAGGACGACACCTTCTGCCCCCTGGGGTTCACACTGCCGCTGGGGGGAAAGGACGGCACCTTCTGCCCCCTGGGGTTCACACTGCCGCTGAGGGGGAAGGACGACACCTTCTGCCCCCTGGGGTTCACACTGCCGCTGGGGGGAAAGGACGACACCTTCTGCCCCCTGGAGGGCCGGTAGAGAGACCTCGGTCCCATCTCTACCTGCCATCTGGAGGTCATCCCAGGACCAGTCAATGAAGTCTGGTTCTGCTTGTCGAGTAGGTTGGGGCTGCACAAGGCTGAGCAGGTGTTGGTAGTCCTGCTCCAGCTCCCACTCTCTCGTTACCAGGTGGGTCATGTCTTTGCTCACCTCGCCTTCGTCATCCCAGACATACATGCCCATCCGGTAGTCGTAGATGTCCCAAAACCTAGACCCCTCCGTGCTGCCAAGATCAATATCGTCCTCCAAGGCATCCCATAATAAACCCGGGCCATCATAATCATCCCCCTCCGGTAAGTCGTGTTCAGACGTCCAGGGGGTAAGTCGAACGGTATACCACCAGAGGGCCTGGTATGCGTTGTCTAGCCAGATCTCTCGCCATACCAGGGTCTCTAGTCTTGTCACCCACTCATCCAGGGGCTGCTCTCCCAATAGATACATCCGCATCGCCACACGCTTCTGTAGCCGCTGCTCATCACTGGGGAGACTCTCACCTCGCCGCCATTGGGCATCTTGCAGGGCATCATACCAGAGTTCCATTCTGTCTGTCTCCCTGTAGTCTGCGGCCTCCTTCTCATCCTCATCATGGAACGCTGTCCAAAAACTAGCCGGTTCCATCCTGCTGTAGCCAGGGGCGCTGTACGGATACTAGCGTTGCCCTCAATTTGTACTCCACGGAATGGTGTCTCCTGTAGCTGTCCTTCTGACCGTGGGAACAATTCCACCACTTGCCAACAAATGTAACGGAGCTGGGACACGCAGTCCAAAATCCCCGCTGGTATACGATAAAATACCCACGAGGCACTACAGTTTCACCATCCCCGACCTCCCATATTGGACGACACACAATTTGGGAGTCAAATGAATACTGACTTTATTTTGTTATTGCAGAAATATTTATACATCTCTTCCCACAGGCAATCCACATCCCCCATATTTGGCTGCACAATACCCATAAAGAGAACAATAGGTGGGTCACACCTCCCTGGCAACTTTGATACAATCAGACATTGATTCAATTACACCTCTTTGTTCTTATCAGAGAATTAAAACACTTTGGAAAATGCAAGGATCCTTTACAACTTTCTTATCTCTTGAATCTCTGTAATAGGATTATCCATTAGCCTAGGTCTGCAAAAGTCTGGCTAATATTCTGCAGAGCATCAACCAGCATACATATTGTAGGATCATATTTTAACCAAGAATAATCATAAAACAGGGTAAAACAGTGATGGGTTCCGCTACACTAACTTTAACCTGAAACATAAGTTTGAAAGACTAAAATGTTCTTTCCTTTCTAGACAAACTGAAATTGAACTTTAGTAAATGACTACACATGGTTGATGTTTTTACACATACCTTAGTGCATTTAAAATTTCTCTTGAGAAATCAAAAATCATCTGCATTGCTTTCTTCAAACTAGTCAATTCATAAAATTGGATCAAAGGAGACAACACAAAAAGAATGTAGGGAAACCAAACAGAAAGGGAACACTTGCTTAATGGATACAGTTAATAGCTTTTTCCCTTAGGGGATTCCATTTGATTCCAAAGCATATTTTTTAAAGTGAGGTAAGTGTTCTAACCACCTATCAGGCTAATAAATTGCCATAAAGTGGTTTCCAGCTTTATTGCCTAGAATGGGTTTTCCATCATTTTAGTTGGTTGTTTATTTCATAGTTTTTTTGTGTTTTGAAGTGAATTTTCTCTACCCAAAAAAAAACTAGGCTAGGTTTAAAAAAAAAAAACAACTATATATATATATATATATATATATATATATATATATATAGAGAGAGAGAGAGAGAGAGAGAGAGAGAGAGAGAGAGAGAGAGAGAGAGAGAGAGAGAGAGAGAGAGGGAGAGAGAGAGAGAGAGAGAGAGAGAGAGAGAGAGAGAGAGAGAGAGAGAGAGCACAACCTAAGGTCTAATCTCAGTATAGAGAAAAATCTTTAAAACTTAACATTTAACGAAAACGGTTAAAAAATCAAAGTTAAAATCTTGAATCTTTGACACCACGTAGATACTAAGATGTGCGTATGGCTCAGTATGACACTGTATTCAAAATATTGTCAACCCTAAAAGTCCTATTAATATGTGATAGAGGAATAAAGTGCTAAGTGCTAATATGGATCTTGCAACAAAAAATATTGCACCAAGTGAAAAAAGTGCTAAGTAGGATGAAGGTGCTTAATCACATAATATAATGAATGAATAAATGATAAATTGTAAATATTAGAATGATTGGTTGTAAAGCACTAGATACCAGGTATATATATATATATATCAAAGAACTAGTTGGGGTATATAAAGTGTTAGTAGTGCACTAACAGAGGCTGTGCAACATTTTTGAGAATCCACCACTTAAAGGATCAAAACGAAACAGAAGGAGCTTCTTTGCTAAAGTATAGAGATAGTATTAGCACCCAGGTCTCTAATCCAGTGCAATAGGATTAGGTTGCCGGCACTGGGGTGCTACAGTTCATTGAGGGAACCATGAATTCCAACATGTACTGTGACATACTGGAGCAGAGCATGATCCCCTCCTTTCAGAGACTGGGCCGCAGGGCAGTATTCCAACATGATAATAACCCCAAACACACATCCAAGACAACCACTGCCTTGCTAAAGAAGCTGAAGGTAAAGGTGATGGACTGGCCAAGCATATCACCAGAACTAAACCCTATTGAGCATCTGTGGGGCATCCTCAAACTGAAGGTGGGGAAGTGCAAGGTCTCTAACATCCACCAGCTCCATGATGTCATCACGGAGAAGTTGAAGAGGACTTCAGTGGTGGACTCCATGCCCATGAGGGTTAAAGCAGTGCTGAAAAATAATAGTGGCCACACAAAATATTGACACTTTGGGCCCAATTTGGACATTTCTACTTAGGGGTTTACACACTTTTGTTGTCAACGGTTTAGACATTAAGACACAAATGTACACTGTTATACAGGCTGTACACTTACTACTTTACATTGTAGCAGTGTCATTTCTTTAGTGTTGTCACATGGAAAGATATAATACAATATTTACAAAAATGTGAGGGGCGACCTCACTTTTGTGAGATACTGTATATATATTCAGGGGTAGACTAAAATATCTGAAAAATGGTCTAGAAAGCTTTTTATATCTGTTTTATGGATTATTGCATCTATCTGTCTATCTGTTTATCACAATATTATTTATATAGGTAAAACAGAGTTCATTAGAATTCACAATTATTTTTACTTATAACAACACCATCAAATATATTTATTTTGTAAGATTTTTTTTGCTCACTTTATAGATTTTTGTTATCAAAATATAAGAGCATACTTCTGAATATAAACACTTTAAACACTTTTTACTTGAGAATCAAAGATTTTCAGCATTGCAATAACATTTAGAAGATTTTTTTTACTAGGAGTAGAAAGCAGATCCTTAAATCCAGCCTGCATTAAGCCTTCAAATGTATAAATGCTTCAAACGCTGAAGATTTCTGGGATATTATTTTTGTCTTACTTTCTGTGTAATAAGCCATAATGGGAGATTTTGAAGCAGCTTTGCCTTCAGAATGCTTGAGGCAAATGCATACATATTTAGGGTGGCCTTCAATTATGCAGACGCTGTAGGTACTTAAAAAGTTTAAAAGTAGAAGACACCTGAGGCATAGATTATAACTTAAAACAAATCACACATATATTTTCAAAAAAGAAATTATTAGTCTAATATATATATATATATATATATATAAAAAAAAAAAATATATATATATATATATATATATATATACAAAATATATATCTCAAAAAATCTCCAAATGGCACAAGATATAACTAAAATGCTAATACATTCTCTCATCATATCTCGTCTTGACTATGGCAACTCGCTCCTGGCCAGCTTCCCCATCCACCCAGCCATTTATCCCTGCTCCAATCCATAATCAATACCTCTGATAGACTTATCTACCATACTCAACACTCAATGTCTGCAGCAACTCTCTGTCAGTTACTCCCCTATCCTCCAGAATAAAATTAAAATTCATGATCCTAGCTTACAAAGCCTTTAACGACAGTACACCACCTTACATCTCTGCTCTTGTCTTGGATTCTACGCTCAAAGACAGGGGCCTCCATTTGTTGTGTTAATGCGTTAACACTGGTTTTGCCTTGTACTTAACCCATGTATAGCTCTATGGAATATGTTGGCTTATTACAATTAAAGGATAATAATAATAATGTATCTTATCGCTTGCGAGCCTCACAAAGCGAGGCGAGCCATTAACGTGTAGTACTTAGGTGATGAGCGCCAAGGGCGCTCAACGCTGCGAGCCTTGCGAAGCGAGCGTTAACACATAGCACTTAGCCCCTGAGTGCCAAAGGTGCTCATCAATGCGAGCCACGTGAAGCGAGGCAAGCCATTAACATGTAGCACTTAGCCGATGAGCGCCATACACTCTTATAATGGATTAGGAAACAAGCAATTTGTTAAGTTAGAGACAGAGCACAGTGTATAAAAATTGTTATAAAATGCATCAAAATGTATTAATTTACAACTTACATTTTAATATCTACCAAGAACAATTGATATCTAGAATTACATTTTCAAATTCCAAGCTCATAATATTTTCCCAATTTACTACAACTACCTTTATTCAAATATTTCTCAGTATTGACAATGCCATTATCCCTCCCACCTTTCATGTCCACTGTCTTGGTATTCTATTGGACAAGGTGCTCTCTTTCACTCTTTACATACAATCAATCCCCAAATTATCTTGTCTTCAAGCCAAGAAATAACTCAAAATGACATCGCTGTTTTTCACAAGACACAACTAAAATTCTAATCCATTTGCTTTTCATATCTCAACTTGAATACTGCAACCCACTCCTTGTTGGAGTCCTCATTACTTGTCTTCCAGTAATGAACGGCTCCACTAGATTCATCTACCATACTCAACGATCCTTTAATGCAGCACCTGTCTGCCAGTCCCTCCTCTAGCTTCCCATAGCCACCCAAAAAAATGTAATATCTCAATACTCCTCTAACCACCCTCTTCACTCTGCTCATAACCTTTTTTCTTACGCCAACTCACTGGCAGACTATCTTCTTGCTAAACAAACATAAAACACATCTGTTTAAAGAGGCGTATTATTACCTTCAGCCTCAACATGCACAACAGTATACTCTATACTCTTCAACACAACAATTAGAAGACATACAGTGGAATATATATATATATCTATATATCACATATATAGTTGTGAGCGTACGGGTCGTTGCTCACGCTTGCGGGCTCGCGCAGCGAGCCGCGGCCCTCGCGTAGCGAGGTCACTGGGCAAGGGCCTCAGTTGCTGGCATGGAGCGCCGAAGGCGCTCCATGCCAGCAACTGAGGCCCCTCGCAAAGCGAGGGCCTCAGTTGCTGGCGAGGTCACTGGGCAAGGGCCTCAGTTGCTGGCATGGAGCGCCGAAGGCGCTCCATGCCAGCAACTGAGGCCCCTCGCGAAGCGAGGGCCTCAGTTGCTGGCGAGGTCACTGGGCAAGGGCCTCAAACCCTCGCAAACTTCACGTCGCTACTCAAAAAACACGACACACAAATTACGACACTCGCTAAATTTTACGAGGAACGCAAACAACCTACGAAACACGTTACCACACATTACGACCTCGCAAACATCGGACGCAACACGCCGACATACAAACATTTAAAACACAATACATACACACAGCACATACATAAAAACCTTACCTACACCAAGAGGGAGCACCCAGGACCTCAAAAATGCAACTTAGACCTTGATTTTACTCGAAATAAAAGAGTTTTGAAACTAAAAAAAAATCTAAGCGACAGAAAAAATGGCCGCCGAACAAAACGAAAACGAGGCTACAGCACTCTAAACTCGCAAAACACCACAACAAACTCGCAAAACGCCACAAACCACCTACGGATATTCATACCACACAGCGCACACATTCAGCATGCTTACACAGCAGCTCCACACCACTACTGCAGCAACATCAACACAGATTGCCAGCTCTTCATCACAATGCTTCAAAATAGGTACAGTATATTCATTTAGTAATGTGTTACATATTTCATTATTATACACCAAACAGCATTAGCTACCTTACAATTTCATTGCCGTCATTTTTTGACGGGCAATTCGCTAGTATATATATATACTCAAGTGAAATTCTTAAGGATAAGCAGAGTTAAAACACTTCATATGTTTTTTTCCAGCTCGACTTTAAGCTCCTCTAGAAAACACAGAAAATGTGTATATTTAAATCCACATTTTATCCTGACTTTTATCACTGCTTGATAAATATAGCCCACAGGGAGAAGCTGATTAATGGAAGTTATGTGAAGGGGATTTTGCTAATGAAACATTGATCTATAGGATGAAATGTTAGTTGTTGTGAAACAATATGCTATGTTATTTTAGTGGTAATTTTTTTGTTTTAGCTAAGTGATCACTACTTGGTAAATCAGTGCTATAACTTCTTTTTTATATTTTTATTTTATATACCTATCAGCTCATCACATACAATAATAAATTACACAGAAGTTAATTACAATACTGTAGAAGCCATCTTTTTGAAAAATCTAGTTTGGCAAGTAAGGAAGGTAGTTTTTAGGATAACTGGTGTAGGGGGGGTTTGAATGTAACATATGATTTAATG
Source organism: Discoglossus pictus (assembly GCA_027410445.1). Lineage (NCBI taxonomy): Eukaryota > Metazoa > Chordata > Amphibia > Anura > Alytidae > Discoglossus > Discoglossus pictus. The sequence goes on along the minus strand of CM050166.1, from coordinate 199,009,740 downwards.
GACTATATCAAAGGCTCCAGGTCACTAATTTAAACTAAACCTATGTTTTGAAAGCATAAACTTCCAAGTGGAAACAAACATTTCTTATAATAATTAAACTTTTTTTACCAGGAAATATTATAAAAGAGGTAACCAGCACTGATATTTGTAAGCCAAAGCTTTCCATTTATAGGAGCATGATTTGTGACATAGATTGCCGCCAGGAACTAAGGGGTTCTTGAAGAACCATACAAAAAACATGCAGTAGGGTGCAGTAGATCTGTAATTTATTGTGCCAGTGAAACAAAAATAAAACAACCTTAGCAGCAACTTGGCTAGAGAAAATAAAGATCTACATAAATGGTCTTACTAACTTACCAGAACGCCCTGACTAAGCCTTCGGTTTCAGGTAAAAACAAAACCAAGAACACAAATAAGAGACATCAATTGCCTTCACTAGTGTGTATCAAACAGTCTCTGGAATCTAGCAGGTACTAGCATCTCAGATTTTCACCTTCTAGTGGTCAGGGCACCGGCATACCCATCTCTTTGTGCGCCCTGCCCCCAAGGGACCCTTAAAGAGTACTACATGTACTCTATTAAATAAATTCACTCTCATTAACAACAGTCCCGTCCATGGGCGGTGTAAAGATTAAGGTAAACAGCTTCTGGCCTAGAGATATGCTGGTTGTTAGTCTCTCCAGTAGTTCCAGACTGCAATGAGTATCTCTCCAGTCTGGTGATGACAGAAGTTTCCAAAAGGCACTTGGTATTCAGTGCTTCTTGCTGGCCAGCAGCACTGGTGTATGCAGAGTGCAGCTTTTCTTGGACTGCAGTTCAAACGCTTCCTGTGTCTCCACCCAGTCTCTTTAAAAACTGAGGCTCTCCTCCCTGGGCTGGTACTTCCTGGAATTTAAATTGCCTGGCTGCTGATCCAGGTGCAGCCAACTGCTTTTACTCCCTGAGTACTGGACACACTGATGGCTCCTGCTGACTTTCTCACACATTCCCCCCCCTCAGCTCAAGAACAAGGGGAAGTGAGCATCTGCTGAGAGGCAGTGGATCCTCGAGAGGGCGTCTGCTTTGCCCTGGAGACTCCCAGCTCTGTGAACCATGTCAAAATGGTAAGGCTACAAAGAGAGGAACCACCTCATAACCCGGGCATTCGCGCCTTTGTTCCGATGCATCCACTGCAGCGGGGCATTGTCTGAGACCAAGATGAAGTGTCTCCCCAAGAAGTAGTACCTCAAAGCATCCACAGACCACTTGACAGCCAGGCACTACTTTTCCACCACAGAGTACTTCCGTTCCCTCTGTAGCAGTTTTCAGCTTAAATAGAGTACTTTGTGTTCATTCCTCTCCAGTACTTGTGACAACACAGCTCCCAGCCCCACCTCAGAAGTGTCTGTCTGCAGAAGAAACCGCTGGTCGAAGTCCGGTGCCACTGATACCGGCTCAGGTCATAGCGCTAACAGTAGGGCTTTGAAGGGCGTGTCTGCTTCTGGGTTCCATTTAGCCTTGGTAAGGTCAGTTAGAAGGGCTGTAATGGTGGCAAAATCCTGAATAAACCATAGGTAGTTCTCCACCAGACCCAAAAAGGCTTGTATTTGCTTCTGTCGTAGAGGTTTCGGCCAGGCCTGTATGGCCTCTACTTTATTTAACTGTGGTCTGACCAATCCACGACCTACTACATATTTGAGGTATTAGGCCTCTATCCTATCCAGGTTGCACTTGGCCGGATTGACTGTCAGACCAGCCTTTCGAATGGTTTCCAGGACCCTTTCGAGCTTTTCCACATGGGTATCCCAATGAGGGTTATATATATCACAATATTGCCCATGTATGCAGCTGCGTAGCCTCTGTGGGGTCGCAGAAGTTTATCCATGAGATGCTGGAAGGTGGTCGAGGCACCATGCAAACCTCTTCTGAGGGGCAGCTCTGTAGAGATCGATATCTCTGGAATTGGTTCCTCCAAACAGGAAACAGGAGAGGCAAAACTTACTTCAACCTCTCTCTTGCCATGCTTTCAGTAGATTTATGTGATACATCTGCTCCTGTTTCCAATGATCTGGTTGTCTTATTTTATAATTAAAGTCACCTTTTGCTTCTAGGATTTCATAAGGACCCTGCCACCGGGCCAGCAGTTTGCTCTCTGCCATAGAAACCAACACCATAACTCGATCTCCTGGCTGAAACTTACGAACTTGAGCACTGTGGTCATAATATGTCATCTGTTGGGCCTGGGCCCATTCCAGGTGCTTCCTAGCGAGAAGTCTAACTTATGCCATTCTCTCTTTAAGGCTTTGGACGTATTCTATGACATTTTGGATGGGCACTTTTTGATCTTCCCAGGCTTCTCGTACCGTGTCAAGGATTCCCCGGGGATGGCGTCCATACAGGAGCTGGAATAGTGAGAGCCCAGTTGAGGCCTAGGCACTTGGAATTCAGTGCTTCTTGCTGGCTCAAATGCTTCCTGTGTATCACTCTCAAAACTGAAGCTCTCCTCCCTGGGCTGGTACTTTCTGGAGTTTAAATAGCCTGGCTGCTGACCCAGGTGCAGCTAATTGCTTTACCTCCCTGAGTACTGGACACACTGATCTGTTCAGTCTGCTGCTAACAAATCTGCCCTCAATGAGTTTTCCATGGCTCCTGCTGACTTTCACACAGATTGTTTATTGTTGTTATTAGGAAATATACAAAGGCTTATGTGGTATTGGAAATGCTCACAGGAGTAGAAACAACAAGATTGGTAAGAAACAGAGTCACAGGGAGAGAGGAAGTTAAGAGACATGCCTTAGGAAGGGCTTATTAAAGGATTGCAGGTATGTATGTTGGTGTTATAGCCTGTGTTAACCTATGATCCAGCATCACGGGTCACCATGTGAGGCACCATTCTGGGAAAACCCAAGTTCTCCAAAACATACTAAAGACAAATCTTGCGTGTTAAGTATCCATGATGCCGATATCCGGTTACCTAACATTACCAATATTCAGCCATTATCATAGCACATATGTGGTTACACATAATAGCCAAATTCTGTTAAATCAACTCATGCTCAATATAGCGTAAATTAATAATTAAAATAATGCAATATGACATAGACTGTGTAAAATTAATGTTTAGTCATTTTTCTTTTTAATAATTTCATGATATGGTTGCTAGGCTTATATTATAGGCATACGTGAATATTATCTAGTGCTGATGAAAATTAATGGAAATGTTATCATTTTAATGAAATAATGCCAACCATTGCATCTTTGCCTTACAATATTGTGCCTTTGATGAAGCTTGCATGGAATCTAAAAGCATGTATATATAGCATCTTGTTTTTTATATAAATTCTGCCTGCGTCAGTGGAAACAACAGTTACACTGTGTATGCCTGAACCTAAAACATACATGTGCTAATCTGTTTGTGATGTGACAAGAGGTGGGCACAGGGTGTATGCATCTTGCATTATGGTTCATTAACGTACCCTAAGATTTAGTAAATTGCTAGACGATAATTCTCGATGTGCTGTGGTAGAGCCCAGATTAACACCCTCTTAGTAAATCAGTCCACTTGACAAAAAGGAGGAATCAATTAATGTCATGTAGAATAATGAGTACATGCACTGATTTCAAAAGCACATCAGAAAATAAAAAAAATACAGTGGAAAAATGTTTCATGAAGCAAACATGAGCATTTATTGAGGTGAAGTAAGGTAACTTTCTTTGGGTTGATAACAAGCATGTCATATATTTGTAGATGGTTTTAAGACCAACAAAACAGAAAAGAGTCAGAGTATAACAATTTTTTATTCCAATTCTGATAACATGTTGGAAGATAAGGTCAGAAGTGGTTCTTTATAGTAGTGTTACTTATTATCCATTATAGATCCGATTAAGTAAAAGTAGAAATATATGTGTAGATATATAACTTGTTTTAGACATTCCAATGTGAACATAAATGTGCTATTTATTTACTGATATATATGAATAAATAAGATAGAACAGTATTAAAAAACAAGAAAAGAAAAAGAAAATAGGGTCAAATTGAAAAGACTGAACAGTTGGCTCTGTTGTGACATAAAGTATAAAAAATTAAGGTTAACGGTCACAAAGCAGCAACACATTGGGTAATTTTGGTTTTATAAGTTTAATTACTGTTTAAAAACTCAGAAACTTTAAAGGACTCAACAGCCTAATGTCATGCAACAAGGACAGGAAATGTCTTAGCTGTCAAATATAGAATCACTGGGATATTCCCTAAGGAATTATTTGCCTGTCCTATGGTTCTTGACTTTGAGCTTTTTAAAACTTGTGTGAGTTTCTGTTTCTAAATATGTTTAATATACAAATAAAACTATGTACATTGTGTTTTGTTTCTTTAACCATTTTCTTTTTAAGATTTCTACTGTTTGAATATGGTTCATTGTTTTAAGAATCTAAAATTTGGACTGTAAATACTTAGTGTAACGGAAACTTAGTTTTCTCCTCTTTTCTATTTTATAATATTTAACGCTAAGAAAATCATTTGTTTATTAAAACGTGTGATTAAAAAAACTTTTTGAATCAAACTCCTGTGCTCAGTACTCTCAGCTAACAGTTTGGAAGCCTTTCAGCTCAGGAAATCATAATTGTTTTCTGTGCTTTTATAAATCATGTACATATGCTCATTATTATAATGCTGTGCTGTTACCAAGGTGAAACCAGCATTGTATAATATATACATAGAATAAGATGTAGTCACGTAAAAAGCTAATGAATGAATGGGGGAGATACACGCTAAACAGTGCACTAAGATGAGATTATGATGAAAGTAGAACCAATAGATGAAGAAGGTTGAGAATTGGTACAAACTGTAGGATGAAGCATTAATACAACAAAATGATAGGAGCATTCGGGTGTTTATTCTTCATTGCCAACTGTAATTTTAACATTTTCAGGAAGCAGAACATTTACAATACTTTAAAATGATACAGTAAACTAAGTCCTTTAAGAGCAAGTATTATTTAGTACCATTTAAGCCACTTAACAGCCACTAATGTGCTCAGATAATTGTACATTAAAGAGCTTTGTAATAAATCTTAACCTTATCAAAATGCAATAGATCTCCAAGGAATCCTGCCATTCTGTAAAATGTAACTTGTCAGGGCAAACACTATTTCACTGTAATGTCAGTTTTTGCAAGATATACATAATTTATGTTTCATTAAAAAAAAACTCTATGTTTAAAATATAATTTAACTATTAAAAAAATAGGAGAAAATGTAAAGAATGGTTTTCAGTATCATAGATAGGATTATATTTGTAGGGCAATATACATTTAAAGCAAGATCAACAATTTCACAAACTATACAATGGAAAGTGTTATGTTCTTCATATTGATTGAATACGCTCTGCCTATTGTGTCTTATGGGACGCAAAACATCTTGTTTAGCTTCAGTTTATTTTTATGCCACGTACAGTAATGTTCATTGCAAATAGGTCACTTGCCACTAGAGCATTGACACTGCCTTGCACTTATGACAGTTGTTCTAAATGTCCGATATGACAGAAAATGTATTTTAAAATTACATTAGATATGATCTTGTAGTTTAACTAGAATAATTTATAGTGTTTACCATTTCAGCTGTGCTCTCAGAAATAGAAGAATTGATCACAACTTCAGCTTCTGCAATATTTATAACAACATTCTTCAGTCCTATGAGATCTCTGAACTACTGCACTACGACCATAATCATAATTCAGCATAAACTAGATTTTTACAATGTACAGCTATCATAAAAGCCAGTAAAGGGCCATTTACCTCAATGTAAGTGTAAATGGTGTGAAAGAGCACAAGATTTTATGTTAAAATTATCAATTGTTTTAATTATAGTAATAACAGCAAACAAATCTAAAGTTGTAAGTGTGTTTACAAACACAGTCCTGCCTACTGACTGCTGCACGATTAATAACAGACAACTGAGCCGGGCGGTGAAGGCAGTGACTGAATGCACTGAGCAATTAATCATAACTGACCTGCTTAGGTGTTTCCAGCATTCCATGCCCTGACAGAAAGATTTGTGAAGGGTTAATTGAAAAAAAAAAATTCACTACATGGAGCTGTGAGTCTGGCTGGTTGCATGTCAGTGACACATGTAAGCACTGAATTAATGTATTAATATCTCAGTGAAAAATGCACGTATTTCAAAAATTCAAAAAGTATTTAGTTATGATTTTAGGAGATCCTTACTGTGATGTGGTCCAAACTGTGCTGAATTAAGTGGCCATTTAATCAATTTTGTATAAACAAGGCAGAGCAATTGTAAGCAATGTAGCTATATGGGTATGAGGCTTGACTATGTAATCTGATATAAGGACAGTTAGAGGAGCAAACAATCTAAAGGAACATATTTGTCTTATTTATATTCAAGGATGTTTAATGTAACCTTTGTGTAAATACTACAATGTAAGTGGTGTATTTTTATTATCCGACATCATATATATTGAAGGAGCATAAAAATAGAGTTGAAATTGCTTCATAGTGTGTTTTATTTTTAACATGAAAGGCTTATTGATGAATAAACATCTTTGATTGTATCATTTTTCTGGAAGGCCATGTGCCTGTTCACCAATAAGCACTAATAGGATGGTATGAGTCATACATTCAGTCATAAAAATCATACACAAAATCAGTGGGCTTTTAAATAATAATTCAATGCGCCACTTAATGGTGATGTACGCCTACAATACATCACTTTCACATTTTCACTTTCAGATACTGCAACCTCTATAAATGTTTATTGTTGATATAAAATCTGTGGTTCACACTGTTATTTTATTTTAGGTAGAAATGTGATCATTTTGTAATATTAATGAGTTTTTTTTATGTACTTACAAGTGAAATATGGCTAAAATAGGTTTGAAATAGGATGCTGCTGTCTCCAGACGACACTATAAATATACAAGGAGCATCTGTAATCCTGTCTCAGGTAGGAACCGGCAGGTGAGACAGGTTGAGGAGGTTCATACCGTGAAACCACAGCTATGCCACTGTGCAGTGCCTACTGGTTTGGCAAGCGTGCAGTGGTTTGGATGGCGAGCTATGCCAGACCCAGGGTTGTTGTGAGAGTTTCCTGAGAAAGCATTTTCTCACCTGAGATAATGTGAGAAGGGATAAGATGAAGTGAGCAGGGCTATTTTCCCCATAGTAAATAGTGTATATTATATCAAGGGATGAGGCAAGATACATCTGAGATGCTTAGGAAATCCCCCCTATGTTAGCATTATGATAATGTGATATGCAACTTGTATGCAAAGGGCATTGCTTACTTAAAAGATGAGTTCAGTTCAGGGAAAAAAGGCAATTGTTTGTGAAGTATATAACAAACTTACAGCAAGCTATGAACATACAAAAATCATTTAAGAGAAAATAAGTATAAAAGACTCAATTTTGTCTTTGTTGCATAACATCCTGATAACTTGGTTATGTTTTTTTTAAAACTTTAAACTTTTATTAAATTAAAATAATGTCAGCTATGACAAATTTTGCAATTATCAAATATAACATTAAAAAGTACAAGTATTTGTAAAAGTGATGTTCAATAATTAATTATTAAGTTCAAAGGATTGTATTCTTTATAATGATATATAAAGTATCTATTCTTTTTTTATGAATTTGTTGCATAACAAATTCACTTTAAGCAGTGTACATAAGTAGACTAATAATGTTGTTATGTAAGTAGAGAGGGGTGTGCGAGAGGGAACAGGGAGATGTCATAGGTCTTTGTTAGATAATTGGATCTGGTTAAAATTGACAACACACATATCCCCCAACAGGCCTAGAAGCAGGCAGCGTGGTAAACACATGCAAACATCTCGCTCCAGAAATGTAAATGGTCCTGTCACTCAGAACTTCCACCAACATAACATGGATCACCAATGCCTCCAGTGTTTAGCAGAGACATCCATTTGCTAGGGTAAACCATCTTTATCAACTTTAATTATAATTTTAGTCTGTCTCAAACAATTTCAAAATCCATATTTGTTTTCATTTGTCCTTTTACTCAGGTAAGCATGAGTAGCACATTTTGGTAATTCATATTTAAATCAAAATATCTGTCACATATGATCTATTTTAATCTAAAGCCTAACCCTAAAGTGAGGAATGGAATACTGTGTAACTCATATCAGGCTCTTTTGTGTTGAATTTGGGCTGGTGCTGTTCATCTGGGTAGAATAGAAACACGATCCAGTAGAGCATGAAGCATTATTGAATGGAAGAATTGTGCCTGCTCAGAAAACTGTGTAATTTAATGAAGTGTTCATTTATGTCAGCACATGGGTACATTGAATTCATACTTGTTCCTGTGTCTGTACAGACATTCTTACTACTATAATTGCGGAATTAGTCTCCAGTCAAGACAATATAACCTCAAATTGACTGACTCATTTTTTTGAAATTCTGACGGGCAACATTTTCACAACATAAATGGGTTAAAATTAGAGTGAGTACGATATGCAGCAAAATGCTAATTTAAGTCTAACCATAAAGGACATTTTACATATCTTCCTTAATTAAATGAATATGCGTAACAGCATATGTTGAAACAAAAAGCCATTAAAAAGTAATGGCAATAAATAATGTACGCATGCAGTATAATTTATTTATGGTTCATATGCCAATTGATCCAGATTATTTCCCCTGCTTTATTTTGCTGTCTTAGAACTTTTGTACTATTTTGTACTAAGTGGTCATGCTCTTTTGATATGTTTTCTTCACTTAAAGCAGTATCATTTGATAACTTGATATATCTGAATAAGTTACATATTTGATAAGATTGATTTGAACACACATTTACTGATGAAATTACAGTTAGTAATTTTCTTTTATTAAATCAGCTAGTTTGTGTAGCTGGTACTAGCTGTGTAATGTTAAAGTAAGAGGTGTAAAATGAGTTGAAATAATTAAAATTTTAATTATTTATTATATTTTACACATTAATTTAGTTAGCGGAGAAAAAAACAAATAAATTATAAATTAATGGAACATTTAAAATATGTGGAATCTGTTTAAGGGACAAAGGGACACTGTCATCCGCACAATGAAGTAATTTTCATCTTAAAGAGCACACATTACACTAGCCATTTGTCTACTGTAAATCCTTCCTGAGATGTTAAGAAGTGATTTTGATGCTCTTTTATGCTAATATGTGGCTCAATATGCTGATTTGTAGCTTAGACTGTTTGTTAACGGTCATGGAGGAGTTGTGACTACATGATAATGTTAGAGCAAAATAATTTTGTCACCACAGACGTAATCTTAAAGCGCAATATAAATGAGAAATGTGAAATTACTAGCACATCAAAGCAGCCATTTAGTACTGAGATTATCTCAGAACTGAGTAACTTTCTAATCAAATGGCTTGTACAATATACATCTAGATTTTCATGGTCTTTGACAATAACCTAAACATGTTTGGGGGTGACAGGGTTCCTTTAAGAATATTTTTATATATAAGGGGCATCGGTTACATCAACACCAATGTTACATTACACTTATAAGTAATAGTTAATGCTATGGCTTAAAAAAGATAAAGCTTTGTTAATTTAAGATCAAAAATGGAATTCAATAAACATAACCAAAAATATACAGTAGATAAATCTCTCTTTAACTAGAAACATCTTAGATATAGACATATTTTAAAAAATTCCTGATCCTTTTTCAAATGGCAGAATTTGCTAGTAGAGCACAATTAGCTTGTGGTGCTAGTGGACAATCAAAACAAAGTTAAATTACATTCAGAACATTAGTGGGTGTATTGGGGATAAATACACAATATTGAAAGAAAAGGCAATTACACACTATTTCTGATGGTTTAGTTTATAATCCAGCACATCAAGAGTCTCATCCTTTAGGAGCTTGGATGACCATCCAAAGATTGCGTTATTGGTTCCACTGAACAGCAATCAATCTTGCCAACGGCTGTGTACATTAAAGTCTCTGTATAGCACTCAAAAAAACTCTGGGCAGGATGGTTTTCTATGCATTTCGTCTTATTAAAAGAAAACTTTAATAAGCAATAGCTGAGACTTTCTAGATGAAACTTAGAAGGGGACATCAAATTTACCGAAGGGCAAATGCACGGACTGTGGAGATGCTTGTGTCACTATATTTACTAAGCTATTGCTACTCGTTCACTTCAGGGGCACGTTGTAGCCATGTTTGTATGTTAAAAGCACAAGGAATCATCCTCACTGTGTTCATTGAACAGCAAGGTCCCTATTCATTTGAGCAAGTGTTAGTTACTGGAGCCCGTAATGTAGCCCGAAAACTAATTTGCTATTCAATTGGCGTCTTTTAGCTACCCGCAAACAATTTGCGAGTTACAGTCTGAAAATCCCTGCGGTTGTCAAAATCCTAACTCAAACCCATCTTAGCCTTTGATCTTTCAAGCCGGTAAATGTTACAATCGCAAATCGCTTTTCAATTACTAGAATTCCTCAAGCCCGCAAATGTTTTCACATCCATAAATGGCAAATGTAGAAGAAAATCCTACGGGTACCGGATAGGACTCCAAGGGGTTTTAATACCTGTCCGTAGCACTGTTAATGCAAATAATAAATCAAAACTGCACTTTAAAAGATGGGGAAAGCAATGAAACACATAAGAATTAATTGCACAACAGTCTCAAGCTCACAAATCTGCCATCAAAAATTATTTTTATTGTGTTTCATTTCCATGTTATATCAGTCTCTGTAATCAAGGAGTAAATACATATCAGGCCACCCACATGGACTAGAACAGTATCGCCATTCATTTTCATTATTTTGTACACTGCCGGATTGCAAATCTGATTGCATATCGGACCTCTAAATGTTTATTCATTGACTTTTAACCTCCATGTTTTACTGACGTCGTGATGACGGTCTCATTAACTATTAGCTGTTTCTAAATTGGTAGTTACGGCTTTGCTTAATTGATCATGATCACGCTCTGAAATGCTACTTACGGGTGCATGGTTTACTGTTTAGGCTTTTGGCCAGGTAGCTGCGGGCTTGTTCAATTAAATTGCTCTGTAACTGTTGCAAATTTCAATTGAATAGGGGACACAGTCTAGCTAATTAACATACATAATTATGTTGTAGTTAGGCTACCACTATTTGTTAGTCACTTTGGAAATTTCTAAAAAAGCACACATCTCTAGATGCTTCTTATGTAAAATGGCTTTCTATAAAGTCAAAAATTCCACTAAAACTAACAGGAAACATTCTTCAAGGTCACACACAAGGTTAAAATATTTATTTCAGTAAACACTTTAGCTATATTTTTTTGTTTAATAAACAGGATCATTTTATACAAACACACAAATATATATATAATACAACTGCTACAAGTACATATCATTTTTGCAGTAACATAAAACAATACACAAAGGAATGAAATGTAATATTTAATATTATTCTGCAAAGAATGTTTTGTCCAAATAGCTTACTATATAAATGCGTAGTCTTTACTAGCAAAAAGCTTACATTTTTTCAGCAAAGATCCTAATATGTGTTATAAGCATTTTACAGATACTGGAGTAAGGCCCTAAGGCTTACAGACAGCAGGGAAATGTACAGAGGCAGGAGGAAGATGCTAAGGTAAGTGCATCTGCATTGTGAAAGACTCTTGTGTGCTTTGGATTCTATGTAAGTGCATATGCTAGAGGGGCTACTGAAATGCTTCACTGAGCAGGTGAATTTTGTGATAGGTTATTTGAGACTTAATGGAAATCCAACAGAGGGATTTCAGCAGGGGAACTAAATAAAATAATATATACGATGGAAGTGCACCAGTATTTTCAAGAGTTTGACAAAATAAAAAAATCCTGGACAAGGTGAAGAAGTTGCATTGGTCAAGTTTGGGAAGTATAAAGATATGTATTTAAATAATAGCACTGGAGGGACAGAGAAAAATAGTTGTAATGGTATTAATTATTTTCTTTTTACCAGCAAAGTACAGCTCAAAAAGTAATGTGATGGGGGTATTCTGCTTAAAAGAACATTTGTATGTCTGGGAAACTCTTTTTTTATTTTTTATTTAGTTATAATAGACAGAATACATTATTTTTCAGGAATATGGTTAAATTACTTTTAGCCATAAAATCGCATAAGATACATTTGTGAGAAAAAACTGCTATAGGAAGTACAAGATATTCATTAAATAGAATCAAAATCAACGTTTGCATACTAAATGTGGTCATTAAATAGATTTAATCAATACATCTACGTATTACTTAACTTAAAGTTTGATTGGTGGATAAATATAAAACAATTAAAGTTTGTATGTACCTTTCACTTGTTATTTACATAGATGATCTTTGTTTAAATTGCTATTTTAATGATTTTGTGTAATAGTTTATTCATGTGTTATTTATCATGATTCTCAAAATAAAATCTACAACCATTTTCTTTCATATATAAATGTGTTTTTCCAGTCTCTGTAATAAATTTCTACTTTGTATTTGTGAATAGTTCACACAATCCATGTCAGAATATAGAAATTATTCCAATAGTACAATTTACATGCCACATTGGTAGATTTAATGTATAGTGAAAGCAATTACATGTGTGGAGCGTAGGTCTATGAATATACATGCAGACGCATACAGCATAATTTGCTCATATTCTTCTACAAATACAACTAGTTAATGTGAATAAAAGCATTAATGTGCTTGGTAGGAAGCAGTTTAGAAAGTTGGTGACGTTAGTTTTTATAGAAAATAAAAACAAACGGACTATATCTAAATGTAAATATATATCGAAAACACTAGATGAAGAACTCAAGACTAGCGGAATAGAGATATGGGAAAATGATATTGGTAAAATATCGCATAATGAAGATTGTTTTAAAACATTTGGATTTATAAAGAATATATCTCTCTGCATATCATACAGGGAACTATATTTCGAAATAGTTCAACGTTGGCACTTGACACCAGTAATTGTAGCTAAATTTGATCGATTAATGTCTGAGGAGTGCTGGAGAGGCTGTGAGGAAAGGGGCACTCTATTCCATATGTGGTGGCAATTTAAATATATGCATAAACTAAGGTGTGATTGCATTAATAAGATTTATGATATTACTAAAACAAAAATAATTTGCTCCCAGAGATTTTGTTACTCTATGTATTATTGGACCTGCTGCCAACAGAGTCTAGACTTTTGATCTCACATATTTTATTAGTAGTTAAGTGGCACGTAGTAAGAGTCTGGAAATTAAAGTCACTTTCATGTTGGCCAGAAGTTCAGAGAACTGTCCATAGATATCATATGCTCGAAAAAGATATAAAGAATTTATTGAATTTAAAAATAAATCTTGAGATGAAATGGTCTTTATGGCATAAATATTATTCTCTTTCCTAGATCTTGTTCTAGTAACTATATTATATTCACTTTATTCTGTGAATTCCTATGCTGACATTGGTTTTAAAATGTGTACTTTTGTATGTATGTATGTTGTGTACATGATTGTTTTGTAAGTGTTTTATAAAAATGTAATTTATCTGTTTCACCGCTTCTAAAAATGACATAATTTAATTTGAAAGGCGAATCACCACCTGGTAGAAGGAACAACTACAATATACCAGTCAACCAAGGTTAATGAATAATTAGGTCATGGTCATATTTCGATGTTATACTGCACTAGGTCATTCTGGTTTATGCCTCCTGTCCCATTTGCAGCTCATCATTTATCATTTCTTTATCTCAAATCATAAGTTTATGTGTGTTTATGTATATATATATATATATATATATATATATATATATATATAAATATATATATATAGTATAGTATGTCTGAAAGTGTCAAGTACACTTACAAACAGACATATCACTGCATATAGACATTTTCTTGGCATATATAAACATATTTCAAGGTACTGCAATGCATCTTCAGGCATCCTGCTGCCTCCTGCAAATGTGTTGCCCTAGGCCTGGACCTTGTGGACAAAAACACACCCCTGATTTAGATTAAGGAAGCCCTGAATAGCACACTTCTGTAAACTCTACTATCTACTACTGTAGCGTTTATAATTCATATTTTTGGATGCCTTGAAATTTAAGTAAAACTACAAACTACCAAATTGTCACCAAGTTGCAACACCGGTCAATGTTAACTGCTCTCAAAATGTGTTTTGCTGTTTTGTGCATTATCTTCCTGAAATCATTATAGTCTCACAAAATAGCATTCAATTGTATTGTAAAGTCTCTTTTTCAGTAACATAATGGAGATGTATCTGTTCTGCAAAATAGATTACTCTGTAAACAATGTATTGCACCATCTTATTTCTATATCTTTTCCCCAGTGCAATCTCAAAAGCGAGAAAGCAAGTGGGATCACATGTGGTCATGCTCTACTTTTTCACCTAGCAACCTCCCTGTACCTTCTCTACAATGCCACCTTCTATCAAAGAATGAGTTGTCAGTGGCTTTGACAAAGGTGAAAGCATTGTATTATTTTTTACCATTAAAGCCGGACTTTTTTTATAATTGGTTCATACTGCTCTACAATTCCCTGACCAGCCTACTTCCTAAGATTGAGACAAAATTGATCCTAGTATAGAAATATAGAATTATAGAAACTCCCGAGAGATAAGTGCCACTTAACCCATCTAGTTTGTTCATTTCTTATCTAGCTTTAGAGGTAATTGATCATATATATATTTTTTTGTATTCAGGATGGCAATATGTCTATCCAAAATATGCTTCATTCTCTGCTTTTTCTGCTAGTAGCCCATTCCATAAACCACTATATAATTCTGTAAAATGGGCCTTTTCACATGTCCTCTTAGCCTTCTATACCTATTTTTCAAAGATCATATATCGTGAAGTATTTGAAAGTTTCTGGCAAATTCCAATTCTCTTTTCTCTTACCTAAGAAATATATTCTATAACAGACTCACATGGTTATCTACGTGATATGGAAAACTAAAGGGCTAATATATATGTATTTGATGTGATTGTTGGCGGCTGCAGCAAACTGCATTTTTAAAAGAGCTTTCTGATGGATTAAATGTGAATATTTGAGCACGAGAACAATAATGTAGGCTTTAGAAAAACAAGATTTTTTTTTAAACCTAAACATAGGTGGGTGAAGCCTTAATAGGTAGTTACTTTACAGAGGGTGTAATCAAAGGTGTTGTGGGAACTAATAATCCCAGGCATAATAATCTCAAATGTACCTGCTCTGACATTAGTGCCCATACCTACTCCTCTACCCTTACATAAATTATGAGCAAAAACAAAACACGTCCATCAAACAGACCACGGAGGACAAATCAAGAGGTAATCTTTTATCTAATTATTTTATGTACTAACATTACATTCTTTTTCCAAGTAACTTAAGACATAGAAATAGAGGAGAAATATATTTCCCCTCCCCCTCTTCTCCTTTATTATTTTGGTTCCCGTGTTATTACTCTTCTTCTTTTCTCTTTACTTCAGATTTTAGGTTTCTAAAAAATAAAAAAATATAACACTATTTATTCTATCGTGTACAGCTTTCCATAATCCAATGTATGTTCATTTCCCTCTAGAACCTTATTGGATATTATACTTAATCTTACAATCATATCTCTATCTATTAAAGGGCAGCAACCTAACCCATAAAAACACTCCATCTACCCATTCTTAAAATTACTAAACTATTCATTTTAAAATGAAATAGATACCTAACTTCTAACAAAAACATAATTACCCATCATATCTTTAATATTCCAAAATGGGGAGAGGAGAGACCATACATTTTTCTCTTCTAGTTCCTGACTATTTAAGGACTGAAGTGGAAGCAGACAAGTACATTAACATAAGAAAAGAAGGAATACAGTTAAAAAAAAGGAGAGAGGAAAGAGAAGAAAAAGAAAAACTTAAATGGGAAAGATGACAAGGGCAGTAGTACAGTATATTGTTTAAATTAATTAATAACATTATAATATAAACAGTATAAATAAAATATACTGTAATTTGCAATATCCAAGAAAAATGATCATGCACTGTAACTGTATTGCTGTATATTTTCAAATGAATGTATTTTACTTTTTCTGTTGCCATATACCAATAAAAGTTGATTGTGAGGGGAAAAAAAAGACTACTACACTTTTTAAAATAACAACTGAAATCTATAACAATCTAACAGAAACAAAGATAGGAAACATTTATGTCATGACACTAGAAAAATACTTGTTTTTAGTGATGCTGAGCTTTGCTACATTTCTAACATAAATGTGCTTGCAACGATCTTCAGTACCACTGTACTCATAAAGACGTTATGGCCATTAACTGAATACATATGCAGTCAACTGTATTGAAATTGTTTTTGTACGATATAAACTCAAAACTTCGATAGGACAGAAAAATGCTAAACAATGCAAATTTCAGCTGACATTCCTGAAGTGTAAATTGGATGAATAACTCCATTAACTTAAAAGGTCTCCCAAATTAAATATGGCTGTAAAAAAAGCTTGCATTTACAATAATTATCTGTCTTATTTGGCAGCAATACTACTTCTAAACAGTATATTTTAAAGGGCATTAAATGATTTGGGAATATTGTGCTAGATAGCTCCATAAACTTTTTAAAATATAATTAAATAATAATTATAATATGAAATTCCATTGTTCAGCAGGCTAATTAAGTTTGATGAGTAACTAATATCATCACATTCTGATGACTAACTAAATACCCTGACCTTTTTAAATGGAGTAAAAAGAAAACACAGAGTTATCAAACTGTAATTTCACACCTCATATAAGAAACTATAATCTAAAACTACGGGATTCCATTGGACTGATTTATTTGTATTAATACAATTAGATAAATCAGTACCTAGACACACTGGAGATCAGAGTCATATGAGAAATGCTTTAATAAATATAACCCATATTTAAAATATCTGTTAAATATGAATTCTTCCATGACCTAAGCAAGGACCAGTTGGTATGTACGGATAAGAGTTAAATACAATTACCTCTGACATATCATGATTAGACACAGACTACTACTTGGGAGGAAAACTGGCCACAGCGTTTATTGGTAAACACAAATAGACATAATAACCATAACCATTAATAAATAAACATAACCACATGAGGGGAGGAGCCTGGCCAGAGACAGTACGCCCTACGCCCTGAAGCCTCATCCAGGGCCAATCGTGTTGTAACATCCGTACCACCGTACATTAGGATCTTACCCATTTTACCACTGTCCCAGCAACTCCCCCCACCACCCGACGCTGTGACAACAACATAAACATAATTTGTCAACATATAATAAACACTTAAACAATTTAACAACCACAAGTGCTAACAAAACCAGACAATCCTTCAACTTGACAATATGCATCATTCATCATTTTTTTTATTGTTTTTATTATTATTTGTTATTTTTAAATAAAACATCATAACTTTAAACAACAATACTTTAGGGATGGGTGGGTATCTTCCCTAATGGCTAGCTGGGGGACTACTGATGTAATTTGGCACCAAACCAGCCTATAAATGGCCCCACCTACCCCAGATAGCCACCTCCTTCATACCGGTCCTGCCAGGTCAAGGGGCCCTCCTTCCAACCCCAGCAGGCTGTGGTGGCCTCCAGGCCCTTCACGAAATCTGGCTTAGTTATGTTCACTCTTTT
Organism: Discoglossus pictus; assembly: GCA_027410445.1. NCBI lineage: Eukaryota > Metazoa > Chordata > Amphibia > Anura > Alytidae > Discoglossus > Discoglossus pictus. Next base: position 198,992,114 of record CM050166.1, on the reverse strand, counting down.
GACTGCATATTCTTACAGTTACTGCTTATAAAAAAAGGAAACTAACATTTTGAATGGCCAAAGAAGACAAATATTTTGGAATTGATGTTAATGTTATTACCATTCACCAACAATGGCAGCTAAGTAACAAAATACCAGATGTGTATCTCAAAGGGACACTGCAATGCTAAACACCCCATACCAATTTAAAAGTATACATTGTATCTTGCATAATGAAAGTTATATTTGCTCAGTTATATCAAGTTATAAATGAATATTATATACATTATAAATATATATATTATAAATGTATAAATTAATACTTTTTTTTAAATTTCCTCTGTTTGTCTCTAGAGGACTGTTAGGTTTTTTGTTATTACTCCCACCCCTCAGATGCGTCACTGTGTAAAGAGGGAGGGGAGCCAGCTCCATACTGTATCTTTTAATGCACAGAGCGACTACAGCACCTTCCTACTGGTCCATGTGGTCCTGTTTTAGAAGCTGGACCACATAAAAATGAGAAAAATAAATATGAAGATTCACAGGAGATTCACAACTTACTGAGGTATGGAATGAGTAAGAGAAAACAATGACCTAGATGATAACAGTGAGAAATTAAGTAATAGTAATAATGTATAACTTTATTTAACTGGAATAATATGGATTTCACTATACTAGATACTGCTTGCACTACGTGCACGCTCCTCTAAAAGACATATATAATGTGTCTTTGGAAAAAACTATTGGATTAGGGGCATTCAGATCTGTCAATTCAAAATAGTGACATCTGGGTGGCTGGTCAGAGAGGTTGTGGGTATGACGGAATTCATGTAGACCCTGTCCAAGAACCTATGTTCTCATTAAAACATTAAAATATCCCCTGTAGGAAATACATTCTTGCGTCTCACCAAGAATTAACTGCTATATAGACAACGTTAGTAATGTATCTATTGTACATTCATTTAGCTAAGTAGGGCTTTAAGATTGACTCCTAGATTCACTAAGCATTGCAGGGGCTGCAGATCAGTTTGCTAAAGACAGAAATCCTATTTCCTATGGGGAAACTTCTCAATGCAAATTCAGTGAAGCATTTCTCAGCTTTTAAGAAGCTTAGTGAATTTACTCCTAAGCACTATAGGGATTCTAAATCTCTAAAAAGATTAAATTATGGGTAGAGAGTGTTTTTAGTGATGATCATTGATACAAAATAAGCTTATAGATAATTCACATTTGTCAGCAAAATCCAGCCTGTGTATAACATAGCAGAAGTGCTCACTTTTCATTGATTCATTTTTGTTCGACAAACAGCAGTTCAGAAATGTTTGGTATCTGCATTTGATTGGATCTGATGGCATCAGTCCGAACAAGATATCAAAGTGGGCTGTCCAGAAAAGCTGAATTGTGTGTTGACAAAATATTATTTATTTACATAAAAGCTTGTAAAAAGCTTACAAATCGAATACAATCATTTAGATTTGATATCACCTTGCATTAAAGCACCAAGCAAATCATGTTTCTACAGTGTATCTCATTTTTGAAAATGTCTGTCCTAGATCAGAATAAACTGCTCTGAGTGTAAAATTGACCTTGAAGAAGGTGTCCCCAGCCAATGCACAGGTATACGAGTCATCCGTGCCTGCATATGAGATCTAGGGACAAACTGCTCTTAGTGTAAAATTGACCTTGAAGAAGGTGTCCCCAGCCAATGCACAGGTATATGAGTCATCCTTGCCTGCATATGAGATCTAGGGACACTCTTGTTTTTCCCACAGATAAATTTTCTGTTAGTTTCAAGAAAGTTTAAACAAGTATTACCGTATATACTCGAGTATAAGCCGACCCGAGTATAAGCCGAGGCACCTATTTTACCACAAAATACTGGGTAAAATGAGTGACTCGAGTATAAGCCGAGGTTGGGAAATGTGCTGCCCCCTGTGTCCCCCCTCTCTCTCCCGTGTCTCTTCTCCCCTCTCCCTTCCCTGTGTCTCTTCCCCCCTCACCCTTCCCTGTGTCTCTTCCCCCCTCCCTTATCACCCCCCTCCGGCACCCGGTATATGCTAATGACGTGGTGCTCATGTGACGTCACATGCGCGCCGGGTCAAGAAGGAGCGGAGGCCGGAGCAGAAGCAGGTAAGTGAGGGGAAAGGGGGAGGGGGAGGTATTTAGGGGGGTTTAGAATGAGGAGGGGGGTTTAGATTGAGGGGGGGTTGAGGATGAGGAGAAGGGAGGGAAAGAGACACAGGGGGGTAGAGAGACACGGGGGGTTAGAGAGACACGGGGGGTTAGAGAGACACAGGGGGGTTAGAGAGACACGGGAGGGTTAGAGAGACGGGGGGAGAGTGACACGAGTATAAGCCGAGGGGGTCCTTTTTAGCCTTAAAAAAAGGGCTGAAAAACTCAGCTTATACTCGAGTATATACGGTACTTAATATTTTCTTTTCATGCAAAAGGCAATTTTTTTTCGAATGTATAAGAAATGTTTTTTTTAAATGTGTGATAGAAAAAGTTTGCATTTCATGTCCCTTTTACATTTCACAAATGTGTCCACTTCAGATTTTTCTCATCTACCTGCTCAAGTAACCAATAGTGTATCTTAATTACATCATGAATCTTTCACTACGAGCTAAAACCATCAGGTTTAAAGCCAGACTCATTATCTTCCTTTCTTCATCTATCATGCTAGCAACTATTATATATGTCATTGTTAATAACTTTGCATTGTCATCTCATTCTACTGTAGTCTCCCTTCACAACACACTATTAACACCACATGAAATTCTGTCACCACCATGTATGAAATATACTTCCATGCTCATCTCCCTTAATAACTACTGCAACCTTCCTAACCATCATTTCTCTCTGTCATTTTCCTCCTTCTAATCTATCTTCAAACACATGGAAGTCACAACTTACCTAAAATCCAAAAAGTGCAGTACAAAAGTCCATAATGTCCAGCTTTGTGACAGCTGAAGCCTACTCCACCCAGTGTAAAAGGAATGCATCTTTAATTCAGCTGAACACAATACCTTTATTAGAATTGACTACGTATTATGCAGTTTTGCAGTCTCTGATATTGTAAGGGACATGGGTGATAATTACTTGTTTTTGTGAATTTAAAAGAGCATACTTTAAAGATTACAAGAGTTTCAAGAAAAAATACAAAATAAAACGTATTTAGTATCGGCAGACAAGTATGACTCATAGATCTATATTAGTGCTCACTAGCTTATAGGGACATGCCCTCATATCAGTCTAGACTTAGAGAGGCCTGGCATTACCTCCCATAGTGACAATCAGACACACTATATATATGTATATATATATATATATATATATATATATATATATATATATATATTTATATATGTATATATATATATATATATATATATATATATATATATATATATATATAATCCTAATCAGCAAAGCTCATTAAACAGATGCACAAAGCCCTAACATCATGGCAATGCCCGATGACTCCTTCTGCCAAACAAATATACATAACTGCTAAAGAAGCATTTGAAACAGTACCACACAAAGCAATTAAGCTCAAAAGTCATTATCAAGTCATTATAAAAACATTAAATATTATATAGAAGCAGACAAACCTGGTTGAGATTAATCATTTCTGCTAAATCATTCAATGCTAACACCATCATGGCCATTCAGCAATCTACAAATCAAACTGTAGATGACCAAATAGGCATTAAAAATATAATTTATCTCATATTACGAAATGTTATATAGTGGTGATCAAAATCCTAGCTGCCTTTGGCTCATTTCTTAAGAAAACACAACTGCCAACACTGTCCCAGAGAGACACATTAAACAAACTTATTTTACAAAAAAGATCTCTTGAATACACAATTGTAAAGAAAATCTCTATAGCATCTTATTCCCAAACTTGTACATAAATTAACAGATTGTTGATAGGCCGTTGATAGGCTACATATGCAAAAATAGCAAAGAGTTTTACATTTTTTTACTAAATCAAACAGCACCATATCTTGTCAGACCACTTTAATATGGCAAGGATTATTTTATTGCCAAAGCAAAATTTTAAATCTACTTGTCAGACATATTTACCTTATAAACAACATATTGGTCTGAAAATAAGCCGCACCTTTTTTCCGATTTTTGAGCTTATAAAAAAACCATTGCCGATTTGCGAACTTTGCTTGTAAAGGGGGCGACTTCTATTTGCGAATGCAAAATTACTGCTGATTTGCGCGATTGCGAGTTAAGGGTGCCGATTTTCGTGCTTTAGACTGCGGTATTGAATAGCGATTTACTGTTTTAGTGATTCTAACTTTAGTGATTCTAATTCTGTTTTAGTGATTCCTATAAAGCCTGTAACCTGCAAAAAAAGCTACAGTGCTAATTAGAAAGCCTGTTTCTTGCAATGGCTGATCACTTTGAGATTCTTTTTCTCTCCAATTTTACAGGTGCAGCTTATATTTGAGTTCTATCTTTTTTCTTATTTTTCCCCTTGAACTTTACGGGTGTGGCTTATAATCGGGTGCGGCTTATATTCGGACCAATACAGTATTTCGAACCACTAAATACAATAATTGAAAATAGTTTGAAAAAGATTATTGCATCACTTATTTTCCAACACCAAATGGGATTTATCCTGGGGTGTCACCCAGTAAGAGGCATTAAACAAATAATAGTGTCAACTATAAATTGTGACTTCTCCAGTAATGACAAGTTTTTAATTTAGATGTGCAAAAGGCATTTGATAACATAGAATTTACTTATAATTTTTAAAACCCTACTATCCCACAGTTGCTACATATATCAAAGTCCCCAGGTATTTATCGCATCAAATAATTTTAACTCATCATTGTTTACACTATAAAAAAGGGCCAGACATGGGTACCCCTGTCCCCCTGTCTTTGCTCTGTAGCCATCTGCTGCATTGACAGTCTGATCCAGAGAATCTCTGCAATTGCTGCTATAATAATCTGCTTAATTGCCAGTCTGCTTCTGAACCTGTCTACCACCTAGCTGTCAGCTTCCAGTGCCTAACTGCTGTTTGTTCCTGTATATGGATTGATCCCAGCATTGGACTTTTTGCTTATAAGTGATACATGGCAAGTTTTGCATATGTTTATCATTTAAGTTCTTAAATCATCCCCACAACTGAAACGTCCAACCATTTATTGACAGTCACCATGAAAATTAGCCTACTTATCTAAAACCTATATTAAATTACTTATTTGCCCTCTGGTAAGAAGACAAGCCAATTTCCCTACACTTTTGGAAAACAAAAGCAACCCACTTTATGACACTAGAATGTACTTCTTCACTGACTGATAAGGAACACAATTGGTAAAATGTTTATTTTGTATGGGAACTGTTTCTTAAAACGTTAAATCCTTCCTTCCAACTAGCTATATCTACTTCTTTCAGGTAGAATTTATAATACTTATCACATAACACGTCTGTTTCCAATTTGGTAGGACTAAAGAGTCTTTGATGTCAAATGAAACACTGAAAATATTAGATTGAAAAGTTGTGATGTTTCACAAGTTTCTTGTTTCTTCGTCTTGTTTACTTTCTTTTTTTTTTCGTTTGTTATAAAACTAATTTCTGGATATAAACAGTAATATTCATTACCGCATTTCTGAAGTTCTTACTGAATTACTTTCTTGATGGTCATGGAAGATCGCAGAAAATGTGTGAATCCTACATATACTAGTGATTGACATTTTTGCTTCTAAGTAATAAAATTCAGTGCCCATTGGCTTCTCTATTACTTGTTTATTCATTTATAATAATATCATTACTTTTCTTTCCAAATCTTTCTTTAATTCCAGTTTTTCCACTGGTCAGATAATGAAGTTTAAGAGACATCTAATCAAGCTGTTATGTATGCCTTCCACTATAGATTATAAAATATTTTAAGTAGGGCCATTATTATCCTTTTCATCTGTTAAACTTTGTACTTCAATTTGTGTAATGCTGTGCAGCACTTTTTTAAACTATACAATCATGCTTTTCATTGTATTATCACAAACAGGATTTTTATGAGCATCTTGAAGTTACCAAATAAAATTCCATCAGAGTAGTATGCCAAATCAGCCATACCATCGCATGGAGATATTATCACAGGATATCACAAATTATTTATTATAAAGATTTAAAGTTCCCCAAAACAGAGTTTATCGATTTGCTGGTAATCTCTAAAATATAATGGTGTTTGTTTCATGAATATGTGGTTTCTCAATTACCGACTCATATTGTACACAGATTACCTAACAATCTGTTTTTCTCTTTTGTTGCTAGTTATAGCAAACAATAAAACACAATTGTAAAGAAAACCTCCATAGCATCTTATTCCAAACTTATACATAAATTAACAGACTGTTGATAGGCTACATATGCAAAAATAGCAAATGTTATAACTGTTACATGCTAATGCAGTGTGCTTAACACCCCATGGCTCTGGCTTGCATTAGCAATCCATTAGGTTTTACTTTGCATGCTCTGATGCTCCAACACATACAATAATGTCTGATACATCTGTACTTGGAATTGCAAATAAATGCACACTTCATAACCTAGCAATATCAATTGGGCAACTCAGTGCCTTATGCTATATAATTTATCAACTCAGATAACACTTATAATAATGTATTGTCTTTTTGTTGCTTCCCTGGTATATTAATAGAGGCAATTTATAATAGCAAACATTGCAAATACAATCTAAAACTGTCCAGTATCTAACAATAAACTATTTTTTACAAAGATTACATGAACTGTTGGGCACAAGTCAGGGTTAGATTACATAGCTCTGCAGGAAATTGTCAGCACATTTACATAGATGGAAGTTCCAATAAAAACTGCTAAATTTCAGTTTAGTAACCAATAAAGAAATTGTTATAGGCACTCATATATAATGGATGTTATAATAAAACAGATATATAATGATGGCTGAGATAGGTCTATGACAAAACTATGTACAATGAAACCTTTATTATTCTATATTAAAAGTTCACACATGTTTATTTTTAAGTTTATGTATTGTATTATATTGTATATTGTAAGTCTGCAAGTTTTCAATCTTACAGAAAGCACTGTGTACCCTTGACTTTAAGCTCAAAGAAAGCTCCCTCCCCCCCCCCCCCCCCCTCCTGTGCTAATATTATTTGCACTTCAACTTACCCCTTTATAGCGCTAAGGAATATGTTAAATAATAAGAATGTTTGTGCATAGTTTCTTTATTAATATTAATGGACATAAATGTATTGGGAGTAACAGAAACTTTCAATTAGTGGAGATAAATATCTGTCTTCAAAACAGTAAAATAACAAAATCTGTTACACACCACAGACAGTAAAATGTCTCTCACTCTCTCATGAAACCTATATATTACAGAATCAACAGAAGTCAAGTTGCATATGTGGGCTACATGTCTACCTAAACAGATTGGTTGTTAATTATATTAATTCAAGGTTTCTGAAAGTAAGGGTCCTATCTTTAAAAGTCGCAATTTCCTAATGTTTCCCAGCCAAAACATTAATACTGAATTAGTAATGTCTGTTCAAATCTATCAAGTTGTCATGTCATTAAACATGTACCATTAATATTTGATGAATTATTGTATCTCGTGCAATTTAGTCCATTATGTATGCCTAGAGCAGACAAGCTTACACACAGAGACGAGTTGACGTGCATATTTCCACATACACACAATCATAGACACTGATATACTTATGGTGAGGTGAAAGATTGAAATGGAGTAACTTCCTAAAATAGCACCTGTTCACAATATACAGTAAAGACATAGATGTACTCTTTTGCCATGAGTTAAAGGGGCACTATGATGATATATATTCTAACATACACTGAAAAAGCATGTTTCAAGAAATACAAACTAACTACAATTCTAAGAACTATCTCCAGAGCTAAGTGTTTGATACTGATAGAAAAACTTGGTAGGAAGTCTTAGCGAATACTGATTCAAATAATTATTTTTGTTTGCTTTACTAATTCTGTATTGAAAAGGATGGCAATTATCTATAATTATTTGTTATATATACTAGATTCCTACCACTTCGCTTCAATAGAATGAGAAGATTTTACCCATCACTTTTAATAAAAGAGACTATTTTGCCCAAAATCAAGTTGTTATTTTTTAGGTTATCCTTAAAGAACATGAAAAACTGTCTACACGCCATTTATTTGAAAGTGGGCCATTCCTGAGAAAATTACTATTAACTGTGCTCTATTTTTATGCAGCTGAATGGCTCATGAACACTAATTAGCTGCTTTGATGTGCTACCAGTCTGCTACTTTGTTCCTGTGGTCAGGGAAAACAATAATCCTCAGTGTTGCCATTCAGTTACAACCACGCCTTTATCATATAGTCTGAGCTGTGAATTAGCATATTGAACAGTACATTAGTAGCAAAAATAGTATTATATTTACTATATTTAGAAAAATATTGTACAATATATAGTCAGTCTTGCATGCTCTTTAAGATGATATCAACTTCCTATTGGCGAGACAGTGTCCCTTTAATGCAAGGTTCTAACCTAGAGACTACTACCTTTTGTAATGTTTAAATATTTTCTTTGAACGCATGATATAAGATGTGGGATTACAGTATCCCATATTTAATTCAGAAACTGTTACAAACCCTGACATTTTTTTCAAAACGTTTGGACCCAGTTTTTGTACTGTTACCTTGTTTTAACCTCAAATCAATAGAACATTTAACTCATAGTTCCTTATTGTGTGCTCTGTGATTATGCCTTATAGTAAATAAAACAGAGCCTCTTCTTGGCAAAAGTTATTAATGGGTGATTTTTTTATTGTCTGTTGTTTTAGTTATTAATGAGTATTTTTTATCTAGAGCTAAAAGCACTAATTAGTGCGTTATGGACATGGATATTCATTTTTTGATAAATCATTGAACTCTAAAACAGTAGTAACCATACTTTATTTTTCTACTGTAGCTATAAATGAGAATCCATTTCTGGATTTCTACCTTGTCTGAGTGAAGAGACTTGTGTATACCAGTGAAGCTGTGAGCTTTATCATGTAGGGTCACTCAAGATGGGCATGTCATAAAAGAGAGGTCATACAAATTGCTGTCAACTGGAGAAGAAGCTTGCAACCCACTCCAGTATATTTGCCAAGAAAACCTTATGGATAAGCGCGACCAGAGATATAACAATAGATGTGCCTGGAGTGCTGTGGTCCATAGGGTCACAGAGAATCACAACTGAACAACAAATAAATGTGAATAATAAAAGCTTATGACGTGCATTATTACTGTGTGTACTAATCGTAGAGCTTCAAATATGGTCATAATGAGCAAAGTCTGTAGGACACATGCAGGTCATTCATAACAACACTCATTGTATGCTCCAAATGGTCGCAGAGAATACACAGACTAATGAAAAGTGTTCATTGAATGTGTGTAGACAGTCAAATGATTATCGCCATGTAGAAATGTAAACTGAAGTCAATGGTCGAAGTTGATATATATATATATATATATATATATATATATATATATACACTAAAGCAGGATTGTACATTGTAATCAAAGGATACAATATCAGCACCCACTCAAGCACGTAATCTCTACACAATTTGAAGTGATAACTTGAATTGCAAAGCTTATATGGATCATCCACACAGTCTCTCTTAAACCCAACTGAGCCTACATCAAAATCGCTCATGTCTAAACCATCAGCAGAATCACTTCCTCCCTGCAACCAGGTACTTGTCTAGGGTATGCATATTTGCTTTCTGGCTTCAAATTGTCTTTCAAAGACTTTTTTTCTGTGGAGTTCTAATTATAACTTGCATCACTTATTTGCCCTCTCCCTTAATCTGGTTCTAAAATATATATAATTGCCTGTTTGCTTTAAATGCTCTTTCAAAATCTCTTTTCTATGATATTTCAATTACAACTTCAATCTCATCATTGCTTCCCCTACTGACTACTCGATATAGATGACACCCTTTCTCTCTAACATATCACTCCATAAGCAGCTATATATGTGGGTGACTTACTCCTGAGACACAGTGGGTTGGGATGGATTGTAAAGGCAAGATATCCCATCAGAAATCGCCATTACAGAATTCCAATGTGGACATTACAGCCCTTGCAATGCTAAGTTGCAGCCTTATTAAATTGTAATTCAGCCAATTGAATAGGGCTCTATATAAGCACAGAGCATATATTTTTACAGAAGTTTTTAGTTTGTGAACTTCTATCCAACACCAAGGTCTTCACTAACTAAAAACTTCTGTAAAAAAAATATGCTATGTGCTTCTATAGAGCCCTATTCAATTGGCCGAACTGCAATTTAATAAGGCTGTAAATCTCCATACATCTTTCTAGAAGAGCTGTCTGTTTCTAGAAGAACTCTCTGTTTCTAGAAGTATTTTTTTATCTATTATTCAACGCTTTTTCTTATTTTATCCTGGACAAAGATTTCTGTTTGACATTAAACAGTGACTAAACATTACATTAATTGTTTGCTATATGTAGTACATATGAATCATGTAATTGTTAATTATGTAGATAAACTGGATCATTAACACTTTATTCATCATATCATGTGTGATATGTATTTTTTTCTAGTCACTCTACTTTAAGCAATTCAATTCATATTCAGTAAAATAAAATATTTGCAAAGGATTACGATAGAATGAATATTTTAATCTGAGCAAACACATATCGCAAAACCTGAGTGAAATTTCCCATTGGAAATGAAATGATTAACACAACCATTTTCATAAGCTTGAAGAAGAAATCTGGAAGATCTGTATGAAGGAATATTCATTTTGCCAAACACAACTTATTTTCTAGCTAGAAGCAATTTGTTTTTGTTTTTTTTTGTCATTTGTTCTGGAAAAAAATATTGAAATATTGTATATTGAAATGAAGCTTCAAGACTACATACGTCTCAAAATTTACAAGTTATGCTAAATAGTTTTTACTATTCTGCTGAAATATTTGCAATGTTTTATTGCATTGCATATAATATTTTGCCAGTCTATTTCTACAATTTATCATCTACACACAGATTTTATACATACTTTTATAGCACAATGTATTTTTAGATGAGACTAAAAACCACATTTATGTTTTTTCCACATATTCTTAATTATCAAATCATTCATCCTATAAAAGACTCCATTTATTGTTGCTTTGAACTGTAAAGCACTCCTATGCTCTTTTAAATGATTATTCTGTAAAAATACGAAGCCTGACCTGATACTGACATTCATTGCAATTTATATGTTTTGGTTTTTGTTTGCCTAAGAAACTGAAACATGCGGGTGTACTTGTTTTTTTCTCCTAATAAAAGAATCTCTTATTATCAAAATATAAAATGTACTCAAACTAATTTTAAAAAGATGCATTAGGAATGCAGTCAACAAAAAAAAGATAATAATATTTGTGATTACATTAGCTGAAAAATAAAACTTAAATGATCATGACATTTATTCCATGGCTCTGGTAAGAACTCTCGGAAGGCTGACTAGCATCTACTAGAGATGTTCTATATCTCCTGCAAAAAAAGAATCCCGTAAAGCTTACTGACTCGCCCCCTGGGGGTTTGCCCAGTGCTCTCTAGTGCTAACATGTGCTCACAGCCTGCGTGCACTTGAACACACTACATTAATGCTAACATCCTACTTATCCCTATCTATCTGTATAAACAAATTCACATGACAGGGAAGTGGTTAATTAATAATAAATAATAATTTGGGATCCCTCTGCCTATAACCCGCTACCACCCATGAGCTGGGTATCCCCTGAGATTCCGTTTTAATACCCAATATGCCCTATGAGCTTGATTTTCCCTGGGGTTTCCCCTTCATACCCACTCCCCCTCTAAGCTTGGGTATCCCCCAACTAAAGGATAACTATGGGGGTCCTTGTGGATCCCAATGGTACCTAATATTAACCGCTATAAATGGGGGTCTCAACGGACCCCATGTTATACTAAGCTAATCCATGGGGGTCCTAATGGACCCCAATGGTGTACAAAGTTAAGCCCTACTCCATGCGTGTCCTTATATAATATTAACCCCTATACCATGGGGGGCTGTAAAGATCACAATGGTATATTAAGTTATGGATTGAAATCTGTGCTTTCTGATTGGTTTGACTTTCAGATATGGGGGGAGGGAGTAAATCAAATACTAGATTCTTATTGGCTTATTTCAGAATCTGCAAAATATAGTATATAAGGCAAAGATGTAGTCAAAAAAACATTAGTCAGCGCAGGAACTCTTCAAAAGAGGAGCTTTGTTAAATGAAGATTTTTTTATTTTATAGAACGACACAATATTTAGGAGGAGGCCCACTTCCTTATGATGTAGGTTATGTCCAAGGTCTTTATTCACCAAAGAAGAGGACGGATTATTCAACCAAGATGGAACTGTTTGCTTATCCAGAGCTGAAGAGGAATCTTGGCATTAAGAATCATTGATGGTTGGCATTAATACTAAATATTTTTCCCAGAGTAAAAAAATATGATTTATGTTAGCTGAAATAAATTATATTTATACATATATTACATATTTCACTATTAGTTGATACAGCATCAAAAATGTTAAAAAGCATTTGAAATGTGTGATTTGGGACACAAACAAAGAAAATTATTGTGATTACTACTCACAGCAAGAAATACACTTTATATAATTGAGGAAAATCGTTATTTATTTTAGCGATATGTGTGGATTAGTCTTAGGTCAAGAGAAAAATATAATAAATAAAAGCAGTACAGAAAAAGCAAATTTTGAACTTGTTGATATATTCTGTATTAATGTGGGATTCTTGATGTTTACTGGTAATACAAAGCAACTGACATTTTACTATTGTGTTTTGAATGAATAGCATTGACATAAAGCACAGAAAGGATGCTTACAAGAATATAGTAAGGTATTTTTTTAACCTCCAGTCATCACCAACATGTAATACAATAGAGGGAACACATCTCCTTTTGCTAGTTCTCCATTACAGCAAATTTTCAAACTCTTCCACATCTAATACATTTTAATTCATAGACTGCTGTCGCTAGAGACAGTGGGCCCCTACTCTGCAGTACCTCCAATTTGGTGCAGTGCTTTCACAAGAAGAACATTTAAGGGTTGAAATGAAAACAGGTACTGTAAAAAGGTACCGTCCATAAAATGTGTGACTGTGTGGTATTTTGTGCACACCAGATTTACCCAGTAGCCAGTAGTCAAGCTAGGTTATGGAGGGCCCCTGGTGCAAAATCAAATTGGGGGGGGCTCTCTCACCTCTTCCCTGTTACACATCCCAGTGCTGAATTGCTCCACACTACCACCTCTTGAAGCTTCAGTAGAAATGCTCTTTTTCAAATAGGCATAAACCAATTTACTGCCAGGAGGTATGTGTGACCAAGGAGGCCCTATCAATCAGCAAGATTTCTGGCTCCCATGTGTCTTTTATACAGGTAACAAGCTGAGATTAGAAGCACTCTCTTAAAGGGAGAGCTCCTAATCTCAGCTTGTTATCTATATAAAAGACAACTGTCCACAAAAGCAATTAGTCAATCTGATTCCAAACTCTGCACCATGGCCAAGATCAAAGATCTGTCCAAGGATGTTAGGGACAAAATTGTAGACCTCCTCAAGGCTGGAATGGGCTACAAGACCATCACCGAGCAGCTTGGTGAGAATGTGACAATAGTTGGTGCGATTATTCGCAAATGGAAGAAACACAAATTAACTGCTAATCTCCCTTGTTCCTGTGCTCCGTGCAAGATGATGATTATGAGAACAGTAAGGAATCAGCCCAGAACTACACAGGAGGATCTTGTTAATGATCTCAAGGCAGCTGGGACCATAGTCACCAAGAAAACAATTGGTAACACACTACTCCGTGAAGGACTGAAATCCTGCAGCGCCCGCAAGAACCCCCTGCTCAAGAAAGCACATGTACATGCCGTCTGAAGTTTGCTAATGAACATCTGAATGATTTAGAGGAGAACTGGGTGAAAGTGTTGTGGTCAGATGAGACCAAAATCGAGCTCTTTGGCATCATCTCAACTTGCTGTGTTTGGAGGAGGTGGAATGCTGCCTATAACCCCAAGAACACCACCCCCATCATCAAACATGGAGGTGGAAACATTATGTTTGGGGGTGTTTTTCTGCTAAGGGGACAGGACAACTGCACCGCATAAAAGGGACGATGGACAGGGCCATGTACCGTCAAATCTTGGGTGAGAACCTCCCTCCCTCAGCCAGGGCATTGAAAATGGGTCGTGGATGGGTATTCCAGCATGACAATGACCCAAAACACACAGCCAAGGCAACAAAGGAGTGGCTCAAGAAGAAGCACATTAAGGTCCTGGAGTGGCCTAGCCAGTCTCCAGCCCTTACTCCCATAGAAAATCTGTGGAGGGAGCTGAAGGTTCGAGTTGCCAAACATAAGCCTCAAAACTTTGAGAGCATCTACAAAGAGGAGTGGGACAAAATCCCTCCTGAGATGTGTGCAAACCTGGTGGCCAACTACAAGAAACAACTGACCCCTGTGATTGCCAACAAGGGTTTTGCCACCAAGCACTAAGTCGAAGGGGTCAAATACTTATTTCCCTCATTGACCTGCAAATCAATTTATAACTTTTTTGACATGCGTTTTTCTTGTTTTTTTTTTTTTTGTTATTCTGTCTCTCACTGTTAAAATACACCTACCATTAAAATTATAGACTGATCATTTCTTTGTCAGTGGACAAACGTTCAAAATCAGCAGGGGATCAAATACTTTTTTTCCTCCATGTACATTTTACAATTTTGTGTGAAAGGTTACAGTACTGCAAGACAAACAATTTATAGTGTATTATGACTGATTATATTCCTGACTATAAAAAATTACATTGAGGGTTGTTAACACAGATAGATGATTATAATATAATTTGTGGAGGTGGTGAGAAGCTGCTCCTTGCTATCTGTCAAAATTAAGTTTTATATAAACTTTCTTACTGAGTGTGTCCAAAAATATAATACATAATACAATGTTTTTTTTTTTTAAAACAAATAGAGCAATAATAAAGAAGATTATATGTAATATGTTCTTGAAACTAAGCTATGATCAAGGCTATGCTCCTTCCCCACCCACAAGCTGAACAACCTGGACTTAAGAAAGGGGAGATTTGTATTATAGTTGGGTGAGATAGTACATGCATTGTTTAAACAAAAAAAAATTAACTAACTGGACTAGCTTTCAGCAATAGGTTACCAAAAATATTACTATTTTCTATTTCCAAGGGACTTAGCTTGTGGGGGAGAAATACTCTATGAAAAAGCTGAGTATTGAACACACTTTCTGTAGGATTTTCTGTATTACTGCTTAATTTTTAAACACCATGTGAATTGCAAATATATTATTTAGCACTTTCTCATCAGCAGTGTGACATTTTTAGAACCTGTTCAGTGTCTCTTTAAAAGGTTAGCAGTGATTTATAAAGTGTCATTGCCTCTTTCTATTTCTGCTAATACATCTAACAGTACCCCTCAGAATTCTGATAGCTTTCCTCATTGATATATCTACTGCTCCACTCCGATATATTATCTTAGTTACCAAGTCAACAGAAGTTAATTAGATTTCCTTGGCATTATCTGCCTGCAGTGCTTCCACTCTTAGGTCTTGTAAGTCATTGGTCTTTACATATTCAGCACTTCTACCTTTCAGCTGTGTTTTCATTAATTTCATCACTACTGATGATAGGATCACTGTCCCTTACTACACTGTGTTCCTATATTTATACTGTGCTTTTCAAAGAACTACAACTGATAATGTGGATTTTTTTTTTGAAAGTGTAAAAAGACAGCAATGACCTAGATAAAGACACTTGTTTGTCAAGTATATATCAAACTAAAAATATAAGAAGCTGTGTGATTCATGAACATAACATTTTTGGGGGGAAAAACTGATTTTTTAAGTACTTATTTATGAAAACATTTTTTGTTAGGTGTTGGTTGGAGGTGCTTGCAGTTATCAGTGGAAGGAAGTGTGTGAAGGAGGGAACAGGCAAAAGTCCAGAAATGTTATTTGATTTCTGGATTGAACTTGATACAACACCCCTTCCCTGACATTGGCCCAGAATCAGACACCTTGCATCATTCATTGCAACCACAGCCATCCAGAAATGTAAATGCACTTTTCACACACAACATCAACCAATGTGTCATTGATTCCTCCAAGGTAAGCATCAAAACTTATTTTTTCTCATTAAAAAATGATTTTTTTTCTGCTTAAATATAATCTTTGTTAGACTCTAATTACTAATATTATGCGTCCTGCGGACCTCAACTGGTATCTTGTCAAATGGAAGGTAGACTTGTATACAGAAACCAACTCAGCACACCTATCATAGGGTATATATCAAAAAATACAAAGATCAGAGAATTGTTTGATAAATCTGTCTTGTCAAGCTGGAAGACACCTTGGAATTTTAAATTTACAGACATGGGATGCCATAAAGGAGTTGGCCAGAACTGCTTATTGCTGTCTAACATAATTAATACATTAAAGGTCAAAGAGATTCTCCTTTTTCAAAGGACCTCAGCTGTCCTTCAAATGTATTCTTTTTTAGAAGGTACAGTAAGATCCCTGTACATTGATGAAGCGCGGCAAGTCCATGATTTATTATTTAGTGTAGGTACGGTAGGTATTTTGATATAGAGCTTCATAATGGAGCACTAATACAACAAGTATAAATGTATTTAATAAAAAGTTACAGACTCCATTCCCAAAGAAGTGTGTGGAACAAAAGTGATTGTAATCCATTTAAAAGGTTGTTGCTTTGTAATTTGTGTTTGAGAAGATTATGGGAAACATTGATTAGCAACAAATCATTAACCCCATCTACTGTATTTAGAGAACTCATGTGATTAACAATATATATTTTTTTTAATTTCATTTCAATAACATACAGTGGATATAAAAAGTCTACACACCCCTGTTAAAATGTCCGGTTTCTGTGCTGTAAAAAAATGAGACAAATATAAATCATTTCAGAACTTTTTCCACCTTTAATGTGTCCTATAAACTGTACAACTCAATTAAAAAACAAACTGAAATCTTTTAGGTAGAGGGAAGAAAAAATATAAAAATAAAATAATATGGTTGCATAAGTATGCACACGCTTAAACTAATACTTTGTTGAAGCACCTTTTGATTTTATTACAGCACTCAGTCTTTTTGGGTATGAGTCTATCAGCATGGCACATTTTGACTTGGCAAGATTTTCCCACTCTTCTTTGCAAAAACACTCCAAAGCTGTCAGATTGTGAGGGCATCTCCTGTGCACAGCCCTCTTCAGATCACCCCACAGATTTTCAATCGGATTCAGGTCTGGGCTCTGGCTGGGCCATTCCAAAACTTTAATCTTCTTCTGGTGAAGCCATTCCTTTGTTGATTTGGATGTATGCTTTGGGTCGTTGTCATGCTGAAAGATGAAGTTCTTCTTCATGTTCAGCTTTCTAGCAGAAGCCTGAAGGTTTTGTGCCAACATTGACTGGTATTTGGAACTGTTCATAATTCCCTCTATCTTAACTAAGGCCCCAGTTCCAGATGAAGAAAAACAACCCCAAAGCATGATGCTGCCACCACCATGCTTCACTGTGGGTATGGTGTTCTTTCGGTGTTGTGCAGTGTTGTTTTTGCTCCAAACATATCTTTTGGAATTATGGCCAAAAAGTTCAACCTTGGTTTCATCAGACCATAACACCTTTTCCCACATGCTTTTGGGAGACTTCAGATGTGTTTTTGCAAAATGTAGCCTGGCTTGGATGTTTTTCTGCGTAAGAAAAGGCTTTCGTCTTGCCACTCTACCCCATAGCCCAGACATATGAAGGGAGATTGTTGTCACATGTACCACACAGCCAGTACTTGCCAGATATTCCTGCAGCTCCTTTAATGTTGCTGAAAGCTTCTTGGTAGCCTCCCAGACCTGTTTTCTTCTTGTCTTTTCATCAATTTTGGAGGGAGCTCCAGTTCTTGGTGATGTCACTGTTGTGCCATATTTTCTCCACTTGATGATGACTGTTTTCACTGTGTTCCATGGTATATCTAATGCCTTGGAAATTCTTTTGTACCCTTCTCCTGACTGATACCTTTTAACAATGAGATCCCTCTGATGCTTTGGAAGCTCTCTGTGGACCATGGCTTTTGCTGTGGGATGCCACTAATAAAATTTCAGAAAAGACCAACTAGAGCAGCTGAACTTTATTTGGGGTTAATCAGAGGCACTTTAAATGATGGCAGGTGTATGCTGACTCCTATTTAACACAATTTGGAATGTGATTGCTTAATTCTGAACATAGCTACAACCCCAGTTATAAGAGGGTGTGCACACTTATGCAACCACATTTTTTTTCTTTTTTCTTTTTCTTCCCTCCACCTAAAATATTTCAGTTTGTTTTTCAATTGAGTTGTACAGTTTATAGGTCACATTAAAGGTGGAAAAAGTTCGGAAATGATTTATCTTTGTCTCATTTTTTTACAGCACAGAAACCTGAAATTTTAACAGGGGTGTATAGACTTTTTATATCCACTGTACATTACAATTAAATGACATCCAACACCATACATCAACAGCATTTACAGGGCCAATTTTGTAATATCAGAGAGGATAGGAGAGGCAAGTTCAAAAAAAGAGAAGAATAATCATCAGTTTTTACGAAATTACAAATTTTCTTTCATACAAATCCCAAAGATGCCATTTAGTGGGTATGCGTTTTTTCCTGGAGCCAGATTGATCCCAATCTTTCTCTAAATATCTATTTCTTGTTATGACTGATTGGGCTTCTGTCCAAGATGGAGTCTGTTCTGACTTCCCAAATTTTATCAAAAGCCATTTGGCTACTAGCAAAATATGAGATATTATGGGGAAATTTCATATCGATTTCCATGTATAAAATCGCTAATTGAGGAGTAAGGGATATTTATTTATCTAGGATCTTTAAGATTTGTATTTCACATTTCTTCCAAAAAGGGTTTAACATTATCGCCTCCCCACCACAAGTGTAAGAGTGTTCCAGATTTAC
This sequence comes from Discoglossus pictus, assembly GCA_027410445.1. Classification (NCBI taxonomy): domain Eukaryota; kingdom Metazoa; phylum Chordata; class Amphibia; order Anura; family Alytidae; genus Discoglossus; species Discoglossus pictus. The sequence goes on along the minus strand of CM050166.1, from coordinate 198,973,076 downwards.
TACAGCCCTTCCAGCAACAGTACATTTTGAATGTTGTTTAAAATAGTTTGGGGATTACCACATCAACCATGTGATTCAAAAAGGTTCGGCTCCAAAATCAACTGAAACAATTTAATTTCCTAACTTTGTTGTCTTAAAAATTATTGAATTGTTCGGTTGCATTTTCTAAAGGCCCAAAACATTGCTTCATTCAGAATATTGTTCTAAGGCCTTGTGAGCACTTCACGGTTCCGATCAAAAATTCAAGGCAACATGGGGAGAAACACATTTAATTTATCACCTTCAAACAGGAATACATAATGTACAAAGTGCTATAAAGGAGAGCGTTGCTATTTGAAGAATCACCATGGTTACAATTTTTTACATGGTTCTCTGAATAACCAAAAATGATAATGAGCAGAATGTTTTTAGAAAGCAAATAAATAAAAAAACATAGCATTTACAATTAAATATCCAGTTAATCATTACTGCAGTGATTGATTTTATTTTATCAGCAGATAATGTCTATTACTTTCACAGGAGAGTGTGTATTTGCAGATTACACATTCCCATTGTGCAGGTAGAATGTATGTAATCTATATTGCTCCTACCTTGAGCACTGCAGTACCCCCCCCCCCCACTCACACACACAAAGCAGCATAATTACATTTAAAAATATATATTATAGTATTTTAATTTATATTATAGTATTTTTTTCCATTCTAAAAATATGTTTTTCAATGTGCGAACATTTATTCTTCAGTACATTCCATCCGACAAAGACATTTCTTCAAATTTAATCTACGCAATACCTGCAATCAAGATTTATGTGGTAAATGTAACTTCAGCATATGCAGACTGATACATGGCATGGTTTGATGAGATAGTGATCTGTACTTTTGTACTGTCTGTACACTAAAATGTACAGAAGCTACATAGATGATTTTTTTTTTTTTGTATGGTTCGGAAGTTAGCTTGAAAGCATTTGTGGAAAGAATTAATGTCTTAGACACATCAATCAAGTTCACTAGTCGTCATGACTGAAATATCATCAGCGTTCCTGGCATTATAGACTAAAAGAACAGAGAAAAGTTGGAAAGTACATTGTTTTCAAAACCTTCTGACAGAAACACTTTGCTGAGATGTGATAAAACAGCCCTAAACATTTGATCAACTCATTACCATTTTCTCAATTCACCTGGAATAAACTCAATGTTAGTACTGAGACAGAGACATATTAATGACAAAAAAAATCGTCCAAAAAGTGCTACCCTGAGGAATAGAATCAGATTGCAGCTGTTGTAACCCAGTGATCAGAGGTGACATATAATATAAATTGTCTTTCACAAGCACATCTGGAAATTATTCATGGGCCTTATTAAAAATTATAATCCCATTGTGGAAAGTGATAATTTATTAACAAGTCACGGTGCCATTTTTTCTATACAGCACGTCAACCAATATAAAACATGTCCTGTTTAAAGGTGCTGCAATTACATTAGTCCATCAGCTGCTAATGTCTTAAAGCAACACAACTGAGGAAGACTATGGACAAAATGCCTCAGGGGCTAATGAAGTCATTTAGACAATGATATCTCTTTAACCACAGATTATAATCTTGTTCTATGGGGTCAAAAAGGCTGACCATTGCAATCCTCTATGCAAACTGCATTATTTCAATAGCACTGAATTGAAAAAGCAATTATTTTGCATTATTTATTTTAAAAAATGCTTAAGCAAAAAAAAAAAAAAAGCCATATAGTTAGTTTTATTTAGAAAAAAATAAGTGTTGGTGCCTCTGTTGGGCCCTGGTGGAATCCATTATACACAGGTGTGTGTGTTTGAGGGCGTAGAGATATAGTTGCATTTCCTGAAGCACGGACTCTGCTTCTGGGCCAGTGAGATAGACAAAACACACTCCCTCCTGATTCAGAAGGGAGAGATGTCACAAACACAAAATGGATTCCTATGCTCAAATATTTAGATTTTCTCAAAAAATGTGTATGTCCTTGGCTTGCACAGCTGCTCATATTGTTAGGTTGGTATATACTTGACAAATAATTGTTCTTTTTTACTGCAGTGGTCCTTTAAATTATACTATATTTGGATATATGTTGAATACTCAAATATTGAATTCACAGCCCTGTACAGGGGACCAAAAGTGGTGGTTCAATATATTACAAAGAACTCTGCTGTGTCATCTGTTGGGAGAAAGCTGTTGTATTAAATATTCTATACACATGTTTTTCTTAATCTGGCTGGAGCAGACAACAATGTTCTCTGAATCTTATCTAATCTCCCAGTTTTGCAACTAAAACACTTTACTATTTAACTTCCTACTGTAAGCTGCTAGTCATAAAAACGTACCTTGTAAGTAAAATGTATTTTGCATTTTATCTCTCAAGCACCTTGAAACAGAATTATGTAAACCAGCTCTCGAAATATTACTATGCAAACTATTAGGAGACTCAATAGAATGAATATAATCCAACCCACTCTCTGAATCAATTAGTTTGAAAATAGAATGTTTAAAATAAAGAGTATAAAATGGAAAATTAATTAAACGTATTAATCTCTTGTTATAGGACTTACTAAAATCATTAGAAAGCAGTAAGATGTAACAGTACATTTTGGAAATCATGCAACTGAGTACAATTGCTTTATACCAGTACTGAGAATACAAAATGTATTTTTATCTTCCTAGCACCTTCCTGGATGTTGCTCTGCACATTGCTAGTATCGAAACCTATCATTTGGCAGCAGAAGTGCAACGTGGCCTATCTAGTCTGCTGAATTTCATTTCTGTTTTAAAATATCAATATTAGTTAGCCCCAGTTCTATTTTCAGTCCTATAAGCCTATCCCTGAGATGTTTGAATTTCTTACTTTATTTACTGTTATTAAGTTTGCTTTAACCATAAGTATTTCAGTAAGTTGATATTGTAACATATTATTATTATCATTATTATTAGTATTATTAAATTAAGAAAGCACCATATGAATTTCATCAATAAACAAATACATGTACACAGACATACATATATATGACAAATTGTAGAGTACAACCAGAAATTAACTTAGGTCTCGTTGTCGTTCCTGTCTATTTCATTTTTAATTGTATCCCCTCTATTTTGTACTTCCTTTTTTTAATCTCCCTTCTTTTTATAAACTCCTTTCTTCTGCTATCTTCCATTTAAATTACCGTATATACTTGTGTATAAGCCGACCCGAGTATAAGACGAGGCAACTAATTTCACCACAAAAAACGGTGAAAACGTATTGACTCGAGTATAAGCTGAGGGTGGAAAAGAGGGTCCTTCCCCCCTTATCATCCTCCTCCCCCCCTTATCATCATCCTCCTCCTTCTCCTCCTTCCCCCCCTTATCATCATCTTGTTTCCCCCATAACCTCCTCCTTACTACACCTTCTCCAATCCCTATCCCCTTCCTCCTTACTTTCTACTTTGCTCCGATGAACTGATGCTGATCCTGACACAGCAGCACATCTTCTGTACCGGCATATGCTAATGGCGTGAACCACATGTAACGTCACGTCATTAGCATATGCCGGTACAGAAGACATACTGTGGCATCAGGATCAGCATCAGCTCATTGGAGCATAGTAGCAAGTAAGGAGGAAGGGGGAAAATGATTGGAGAGGGTGTAGTAAGGAGGAGGTTATGGGGGAAACAAGATGATGATAAGGGGGGGAAGGAGAAGGATGATAAGGGGGAAGGAGGAGTATAACAGGGGAAGGAGGAGGATAAGGGGGGGAGGAGGAGGATGATAAGGGGGGAAGGATGAGGATGATAAGCGGGAGAAGGAGGAGGATAACAGGGGGAGAAGGCGGATAAGGGGGGGAAGGAGGAGGATTTTTTTTTGACTCAAGTATGAGCTAAGGGGGGCTTTTTCAGCGTCAAAAAATGTGCTAAAAAATGTCGACTTATACTCGAGTATATACGGTACTTATTTTTTTCAGTCTCTACTCTTGTTTCATTTTTTTTTTACTTCTTTCATAATTCAAATGTAAAAAGCACATTCAATGCTTATATGGATAAAATCAAGTACTACACAGGTCAAGGAAACACATTAAGTGTGGTGCAATGTCAGTCTCTCAATTACTATATTGTTTGAAGGGAGAATAATGTACTGTGTAAAATGTGATGTCTCTTAGTGGGCTGAAACATCCATTAAACCATAGTTTATTATGTTTCATTAACTTTATACAGTTGGCAACACAATACCAAATTTCAATATAACTTTATTTTCAGTTTCATTGTGGGTGAAACATTTTGACTATGAAAAATAACCCCAAATCAGGACAAAACCTAATAATGCAATATTTACAACAGGGGTGTGTTTCTGCTTAGGCCAAGGGGGCAGCACATTTTGAGGAGCAGGCTACCTGAAGATGCGGTACTGTACATTTATATATTTCTGTATATGCATTGAAATATCTGTATGAAGTTACATTTCTTGTATACATATATATATATACATAAACACACATAAACTTATGTTTTGCGATACTGAAAGGGAAAAGGAGGAGCTGCAAGCATATAACCTAAATATGTCCATGACTCGCAAATTAAACTTTTACTATATATATAAAAATAAAATATGCTACTCCTTGAAAAACATTAAATGTTAGTTTCCTTGTGGATATTTTGGTTTTCATAATTAGGATACAATATAGTTATATAGCTCAAAGTATGGCATGGTTAGCACCGTAGTACGTTTAGAGCTGTATACTAGTAGTATGATTATTGTAATGGTAGAAGGATCATGTTTGCATGTTGAAGATAGGGGTATAGTTATGTAACAATATAGTGCAGTTATCTAAGTGTTAAAGTAAAAGTATAATTACGAGAGTAGTAGGCAATTTTCAAATGTAAATATAGTAATGTTTAAGTATAATAATAGTGTAAACATATTGGTGTGTGTTGGGGGGGGGGGGGGGTTATAAGATGTAGGGCCTAGAGGATTAACACATTTTCTTAGAATAAGGACTGAGATAGGGCTAGAGTTGTGTCAGTGCTTAGCAAAAGGATATAAAGCTAGTAATATTAAGATTGCAGTAGCAAAAGAGTAGAATACATTGTGGCTAATGTTTTGAATACAGGAAAGAAAGTAGGGGGATACAGCAGAGTGCTAATGCGCGACAGCAACTGAGAAATAATAGGTGTAATGAAATATAGGTGTAATGAATGTTTCAAGAAGGAAATTACAGTAACAGGGTAATGACATAGGTCTGTGTATTAATAAGAACATGGCTTGATAAATCCAGCAGCATAATTTAGAAGAATATATAATATTATGTGACATAAAAGCCCTTCAATATATGATATCGTCTCTCAGTTATGTTACAAGACATGACCCTATGAACTCATCCCTACTAAATTTTAAGAGGTAATTTGTTGAAATAGCTTTTCAACTTCCTTGTTCTTTCTGCACATTCCCACACAAAGGGGTCTTGTGCATTACAAGATATGCTGCGCACATTATATCATTATTTCACAGTGACTTAATTTTACTGCATGCCAAGTGCTATAGCTTATCTTCCCCTCAAGGAAGCATAGATGAATTGAATTAACTTACATCTGTTGAAGAGATCTTAGCTAATATGATTGTAAAAATCAATAAATGATAAAAACCTCTTAAGTCCCATAGCAATTCTAGTCACTGTATGACATATTGGTAGACACTGGACATCCATTTGTTTGTGTATGGCCATTAAGGCAATTCTTCTTCCTAGACATATTAGATGTCATTGCCCTCACCTTACAGTGCAGTAGTTATGTAGGTGGGCTTTGGAAATGAATTACTAGGGTGAAAATGCAAGGTAAATTACATACATCATATATTTTAAGGGGACAGCACATTGCACCTATATAGAGGACCAAGGAGTTTGGGATTAATTGCTAGTAGTTGTATTGCCTAGAGGAAGTTTCAAGGATTTTGTTCAATCTAAGAGTCTTCCTAAATCCCTTTCTATTGAAGTGTTAGTCTTCAAAGAAGAAATGCCCAAATCCCTCTACTAAACCATCCTGAGAATTTTGTCAATCTCCAGACAGTATCTGTACACATTTTATTGTGAGGTTGAAAGATGTTACTTACACCATAGTAATCCCTCACACACTCTCTGAACTGCCTACAGCAGAAGCCAAAGGGCAGCTAAAGGGCTGTTTCATTTTTCATGTAGTTTATGAAGATTGGAGGAGGAATGTAATGCTTTCAACTATACTGCTAATTTCAACCTTAAACTTCCACTCTGCTTTTCATTATAACTATCCTACATTTCTTTTTTCTTACGTTCCTTTATATTACTATCTTGTGTTCATCTGAAAATCTCAAGGTTGCATTAAAGTTCTGTTCATAGATAACTCTGTGTATTAATATCACTGTCATCATCCAATCATCAGTTAGACCTGCTACTTATTCCTCCTTAATCTGCTTTCTCATCCTCTCCTTGCTTGCTACAACACTTTATATAATACTTGCCTACCCTTTACTTACTCTCAGTTTTCCACACATATTGTACATTCTTTGAGTCTTCCCTATAGTCCAACTCATCTTAAAAGGCACACATCTAATCCACTGCAGGCCAATGTCCATACTACATCCAGTTTTATATGTACCAAAACATATGATTGGAAGCTCTCAAGAAGAGGAACCTTAGTTTTTTCCAATATATATGTATATATATATATATATATATATATATATATATATATATATATATATATATATATATATATATAGTTATTTTTGTAGTTTAATATATTCAGGTATAATCCACAAATATATCTGACCCAGTTTCATATGGCTTGTGCACTGCAATATATGACCACATGCTCTCATTATTTAGCCATGAACCAGTAGGATGGGAACTTAGCTAGTGGTTGTCAATGGTTCAGGGGGATTAAGAGGATTTTTTTGCCAGGGTATGCAAACTTTTGAGCACAACTGTATATACCAAGACATGGTCAAATGTTTTTATGTTATCATTTCGTCCCTTTTTCAGAGTAATTTTCTATTTGCTATACCAACTAATTTTCAAAATTTTTTACTAAAGTGGAATATTACAGTAAATCTGATGACATTTGACAAGATGCCAACATTATTTGTTATTCTGGTGCATGTTTTATATCAGGCCACATATTTTATCGTGTGACACTGCATATTTTTGTGTATGCAAATTATACAATACATTACACAATAAATTCTACCTAGGGAGTCACACATACAAGGTTATGCAGAGGATGGCATGAACATTAGTTCACAAAATATATGTTGAAGTATCTTGAGCTTTAGCTGCCGATCATTTTTTGTCTTTATGTGTATGTTTCCCTCTTCCTGTATTCACCTTGAATTAAAAAACATCATGACAGCTTTAGGACAACCTTGCACTGTGAACCTTGTATGAGTAATTTTTGTATTATGTATATACATATACAGATAATCATTGACATTTGCTTCACCAAAAATCTAGTGATTAGCATCTATACTTCAATTTATACTTTACTGCTGGATTTATAACAAACTTTTTCTTTAACCATTACTGCTACGCATAGCATAAATCTAAAATTAAATTGGACAACATTGTATTCTGTTACTGCATACAGAAACACACTTTTGAAGAACAACAAGAAATATTTTTCTTTGTAGTTTTCAACCATGGTTGAATTTCTTTTTTGGTTTAATATTCAAATTCTGCTCACTCAAAGAGGCTATTTTTAAGCTAAAATTACTTTTCTCAATTAAAAAGATGGCCTGGCCTAGGGCTTCAGACAAATTCACAGTGTCATCAGGAACACTGGTGTGGGCAATTGTCACCTTGTACCGATCCATCCCACCCAGAGTAAAAGATAAGGTTTAGTCCATCAACCCTACGTACAAGATTTAGTTTTTTTCTGTAATTTTACACTTTTTACCCTAATAAAATAAAGTTAAAATTATTGTTTTAGTTATTCACTTTGGTTTAAAAAGAAAGTATAATAGATTTATGCTATCAGACTTCCTTCACTTAAATAATACTTATGACAATGTGCATGAGTCATCTGATAACTAATTATACATGGCTTTTGGCAAGTAGAATAAAAAAAGGTGTAAATGTTATGTGCCCAAAACTGATTTATGTTATGGCTTCAGTGGTTGTGTGGCAGTGAATGAATGAAGTTTATAAAAACAATCTGTTGACAATTCAACTTTGTGACCTAATCTGTGGACAAAACTGATTTTCTGATCTATAAATTGGATTTCGTAGCTACCTCCAGAGCATTTTCTGGATAAAATTGATTTTATAGCTGATGCTATAGAATTGCATGGAGATATTGATTTTTTTTTATTTATCAAGGGAACTCAGTAAAGTTTTTCTTTTTATGGAATCAAGAAAATCATCAAAATATAGAGGAACTAGTATTGAATGAAAAATAAGTTTCATATGTAGGTAAATTTAACATAAGGCTGACCTACATGTATGCTAGGGGTAAAGTTGTATCCATGTCCTGCCAGTTCTCCTTTAAAGTAATAAAGCACAAACATTCAGTCTTATCTCAATCACAGATCATAGCCATGGAACAGTTTTTTCTTTGTAATCAACTATAGCTGGATCGCTACTTTGTTGTGGTGAAGGGGCTTGTGTACTTCAATGCAGCTGTGATTAAAACCAAGTAGGGTCACCCAAGATGTGCAGGTCATTGCAGTCCACTTGAGAAGGAACTGGCAACCCACTCCAGCATCTTTGCCAAGAAAACCTTATGGATACGCACAACCAGACACAAGATGCGTCTGACATGCTGCGATCCATAGGGCCGGTGAGAGTCGGACACGACAACCAATGTATACAATACTCTATTGTTTTAGATTAACATGGCGATTCCATGGTTGTGGGAGGAATACAGAGAACATTTTATTTTTGTCAGCATTTTTTTAAATATCCTATGTTGTATCTGATTTGGACACATTTTGTACAATCATTAATATTTTAATTTGAGCTCATTATTTTTTAATGCAGTTTTATGATTTTTTAGGTCAATATGTTTGCATGTATGTATATGTATGTATATCAAAATTGTTTGATTATCCAGCACTCTAAAACAAAATGTGACATTTTGTGTATTCTAAAAGAGTCAATTGTAAACATTTTTACATTTACTGCAAACTAGGGATTATTCCTTTTTGAATATGCTATATCCTTATAACATAGATCCTTCATATTATCTTCAATTTGATACACAATGTTGATTATTATGGGTAATAAATGCTTTTCTTATCTTAGTTGGCCTTTATTACCTTATTGGTTAACACTTTTCCTCTAATTAAAAACTAAAAGCAAAACAAAATGCATTAATATAGAAAAAAACATATAAGTAATTAAATGGCATATTTATCATTGTCCCCTCACAATTAGTAACCTCTAATTATGTTAATTGATCTAGACATCTAATTACAGACAATAGATTGCTATTTATTTTATGCACTGCAGCCAATTACTGTATAACCAAAGTCTCCACAGTTCTTCACAAATTGTCTTGGCTTTTACGTTTTACTTTTGTTGCAAAACTTTTTTTTTTTTCAGCACACCAGCTGCCTTTTGAATTAGATCTTATATAGCTCAATGAAATATAGCATAATCTAAGTAATTTCTGTAATTGCACCCATATTTAATTGTAGGATATATACTATAATTTCAAATTTAATGGGGTTTGTTTATTGAACTAGAAACAGGGAACTGGAATAATTATTAATTAAAAGCTAAACTACATCAAACCTTAGAGGTAGGAATCATAAAGACCCAGAATTTAAGAACCTATATGAAATATCACTCTATAAGAAGTTTGAAATGTTAAAGAACTTGGCTATTTTAAAATATACGAATCAAACACGCAAACTGAAACTGCTTTGCATTCACAGTAAACAATAGTTTGAATTATTGCTGCATTTTCTAGTGTCATCAGAGCCACATGTTCTACTAAGTCATATTTATCTCTAGAACAATAGATTAATAACCCATACAGTAAGGCCCAGTATTATAATAGCATTACTTAAATACAGTCATGCTTTGCCTGTCAGAGTATGGTAAACTAAAACATAATTACAACTATAATGATTCTGATAACCAAGACTTCCATGCTAACCCCCCTATATTGCAGTTTACACTATGTTTAAAGCCAAAGTAAACCTCCCTAGCTGTGTCAATCACCTATCCCAGAAACATTGGGAGAGAACTGCTACGAGTGACAGCGGCAAGCCAGAGTCGATAATTACAGCAAACTTCTCCTTTAATTTGTTTGCACTGTCACAAGATTATGAGTTTACCACCTGCAAGAATTAGGGGCCTCATAGACAACTATTACTAAAGACTGCACGCTGTCATTGATGCTAAAGGAGGCAGTACACAGTATTAAGAGACACAGGGGAGGGAGAGGTGGGGAAGTGACACAGGGGAGGGAGAGGGGAGAAAGAGACACAGACGGAGTAGCTGGAGGGAAAGACAAGGGAGGGAGAGGGGAAAGAGACACAAGGAAGGGAGAGGAGAAATGAGACACAAGGGAGGGAAAGGAGGGGGAAATGAGACACAAGCGAGGGAGAGGAGGGGGGAAAAGACAGGGAAAGAAGAGGAGGGGGGAATGAGGCACAAGGGAGGGAGAGGAGGGGGGAATGAGACACAAGGGAGAGTGGGGGGAAATGAGACAAACGGGAGGGAGAGGAGGGGGAAATGAGACACAAGGGAGAGAGAGGAGGGGGGAATGAGACACAAGGAAGGGAGAGGAGGGGAAATGAGACACAAGGAAGGGAGAGGAGGGGGGAAATGAGACACAAGGGACGGACAGGAGGGGGAAAGGTGACACAAGAGAGGGAGAGGAGGGGGGAAATTAGACACAAGTGAGGAAGGAGACAGGGGGAGAGGCTCGCGATGAGTGCCGAAGGTGCTTACATTGGGTGGCAAGCAGCATTTACATTTTATTGCCGTTATTTTTGCCGGGCAAGTCGCAAGAATATATATATATATATATATATATATATATATATATATATATATATATATATATATATACATAATGGTTCCTTGTCGCAGTTACAGCACTTGTTCTCCCTCATTGTAATAATCATCACGTTCTCATTTTCTATTGGTTCCTAGAGCTGTTTCTCATGCATAAAGCTTGGTTTGGGTACTACCCACACTGAATTCTCCTGCAGATAAGGCAGGATTTACTGATGTGGGCTTAGTGCCATAATATTGCTTGGGAAAAGATTAGAATAATCGTGGGAAAAAGCTCTTGCAGCGAGTTACTGGTATATCGCAAATTACACCGCTCGATTATCTTGGAGGCTAAAGTTATTAGTACTACTATACAATTGTCTAGCTCATCCACCGTCAGCATCCACCGTCAGCATCATCAACAGAATTGTTGGGTTTTATTTTATGAATTTAAAGGAGTAGGTTGTAAAAATTCTATTTTGCATGAAAATTGTGTTTTTAGAAAGCTTATATTAAAAAGACAATGAAAACCATTTGCTGCCACATACTATTTAAACCATGCAAATATAGAGGATCTGTGCAGCCATAAGAATGTTTGTTACACATGCTTGTTTTAATTAGGGTATCCCTACTTGAGCACAGATAGCACAATCCGAATAACCAAAACATGATCTTGATTATAATTTACTCACTAATTTGGTTAAGTACTGAAATAATTAATAATTAGATCAGATCAGCTGAAATACTGTAGCAAATTACCCCCTACCACCATCAGCAATGAGGGACTAATACATTGCTCCTACAATATTCTGTCTAATTTTAAAATGTAAAATATATCCAACCTTAAACATGTTGTCATCAGCCCAGTACTTTTTCAGTGCAGATGGTCATCAGATATATCTGGTTAAAAAATAATTTCTATACAATGGTTCAGGACCCGCATTTCTTTAATACTATCTTCAGAATTGGCTGCCTTGTCTTTAAATTACATTCTACCTCCTGGCAATACCTTATCCTTTAAAGAAATCTATCTTGGCTCGCTCTATTCAGCATCCTGATGATTGACATGTTTCAAGTTGCATTTTATTGCTGTGCAATTCTTTTATTTTTTTCCATTAAATAAATGTTTCATTCTGAAAATATACCCATTGTTTTTCATTTTTGATTATTATTTCTACCCTTTGTTATGCACCTGCTACTTATATAATATTCTGCTGTAAGAATACTCAAGAGCAGGGCAAAATAGGATATATATGCGATATAACATTTTCTCTGCATACTGTAAGCTCAGCACAATTCAATATACATTATAGCCTCAGATAAAATTGCATATAGATTATAATGAGTTCACTGAAAACATAAAACCTGTATCACACTGATTTCCATTTCGACCTTGCTGTAAGTACCATTAAAAAGAAGAGGATGCAGTACTTTTTTACTCCACACAGTAAATTTAGCATCTCTTTATAGCTATCCTAGGGGTATAATTGTGAACGGTTCTTATTTATGTCTCACTTCCTATGAGGGGTGTGGCAGGTTGGCAAATGGGAATGGTGCATTATTAAAGTGCTCTGTGGTACCTTAAAACTTTCATTTCAGCCTGTCATGTTTATATTAGGTTCCTCTTTTGCTTAAGGCTGCAGAAGTGTGCCAATAAAAAGACAAAGACGCAAACTAAAAAAAAAAAAGTCAAGTTATTCAGTCCATGCATGCAGCTCTGCACAGCATATATGGCTGCTCATTAACAATATATGATTGATCTGTTTACATGAACCAGAAATCTACATGCACTCTGGAAGCACTTTTACCATTTATGTACCCATACGGGCTCATATGGAAGACAAAATAATAACAACACACAATAAGGAATAAAAAAAGGCTTTCTTATGACATAGAAATCTAAAATCAGACATGGGAGGATAATGAAAGCTGCACAGAGAATTTCAAATTGGGATCAAGTCTGTTGATGTACCTGCTATTTTACATTACATTTACATTATTTTAATATTAAAGAATGCAATTAAAGAAACATGGAGCATGTGTAGTTTGCCAGCTGTTCGGTGCTTGGAGAAACAGGGAGTTTCCTAAAAACAAGTATATTGACTTTCTTAGCATTTTCAACGTTGTAATCTGATTGGCTTAAAAGATCAAGAGCCAATCAGATTAAATGTACAATTATAATCCACGGAAGATTATTTTTTTACTTTGCAGTTCATATCATCTGCTTCATTTTACAAACATGCTTCTTGAGTTAAGGCGACATGAATGCTACAACTTTTATTCATATTATAGTGAATAAAGTTGAGCAATTTATGTTTAGAGGGAACTTCTCTTTTCAAAGACACTTGAATCACTGGTACAAAAGGAGTGACCAACTTAGTTTGAGTTAAAGACCCAGAGTTCATAAATATCTGTAAACCTTCAAAACCTTAATATAACCGCTTGAGAAGAACTGTCCTTAGGTCTGAATTTCATAACACTGCTTAATAGAATGACTAAACCATGATGGGCTTCAGTCTTTACAAGACAGCCATCTTCTTTAAGTGTCCTATGGATTGTAAGTCTCCTCTACTCCTTTTGTAGAGACACATGGGCCTTTGATATCAATATCTTAAAACTGTATTTTCATGTGTTACTTGTGCTATTCTCTGTATTTTGCCTTGCATATATTGCTGCATAAAATGATGGTGCATTATAAATAAAGGTTTATAATAATAAACATAGCTTACACCATGCATTTGAATAAGGTATTCTTTTATATATACACAATCTGGACAGCTGTGCCGACTATCCGAAAATCCATGTCTCAACGTTTAACATACATCTACACCCAAGTTGTGGATTTGTTTCTGTTCACATCTCAGAGAGACTCTTAAGAGATCAATAGATTTTGCCCACTTTTGTGAATGTTATATATTTAATAATATTTGTTCTCTAACTTGTGAATGGTTTTTCCTTTTGTATTTGGCATGTGTCTTCCTTTCTCCAGTGTTTTATTTTCCCAGGAAGAATAACATTTTACCCAAGCTATTTCACAATGGCTTTTATTTAATAGATCTAACTAATTTCTTAAGTCTGATTTCTGAACATACTGGGGCATAATACACATTTAATAGCATACCATTGTATTATCACATATATTAATGCTACACTTTTTTGTATGTGGCCTTCAGTTATTAAAGAATGAGCTTGAAAACATTTTATAATTTAAAACTCAAAATTGTGGATATGATCTTCGTATTGCCAACAAATTCATAATGAAGAGTGTTGCATTTTATAGTACAACACACTAAACTGTCCTAAGTGTAATTTACTGACTTATCTCTGTTAAGAATAAAATAAGCTAATAAAATACTTACATTTAACACACATTGTGTGGTATACAAACCAAAATTAACTACAGACTGTAAAATTATAGTACAGGGATACCAAATAATGCCAGGTAGGAATCACCCTTATCTTCAAACTGTCTGGTATTTTCAGTATAGATTGGGAAGTACAATTAACTGAACCATAAATGATCAATATAAGGACATGTAAATAATAATTTGGATGTATGACTTATTACATAGTTAAAATATTATCTGTATATGGTTGAATTATTTTATTTGCAGGATAAATGTGATTTACATGTGACTTGCTCCATATACTCACCAGCTTTACTAGCTTGGCAGGTTTGACATTAGAGAAAGGAATGAGAGGATACATGTGTTGACTTTTACCTATGTCCTTGAATACTGATTACTGAGACATTTATTGTTATATAGCGATAAGAAAAACACAAAATGATCACTTTATACAAGGGATGAGTTGTTGAAATCACAAGCATATTTTCACTGTTGATCACTTTGTTGGGCATGGAAGATTTGAATGTGATGGTTCAGTATACTGTTCCACAGTCATCAAACTTATGCTAGGACTAATATTAAAAAACCACATTACATTTAAAAGGATAGTTTTACAACTAGCTCTTCATATTTGTTAATAACTGATAAATATGGAATAACTTGAAGTTGCAAAGAAAAGATTGACACTAACTGCTACTCTTTATATGCACATTTTCAATAAGAAGAGAGCTGTCAACTAGTGAAACTTGCAAATGGCAGTGCTTCAGTGCATAATAAGGGGATGCATGTACATAGAATATTTGGAATCAATAATGGTGTACAAAAGCATAAAAAGGGAAGTGTCAGTAAGGTAAAGAGTTTTTTGTTTAAATATTTAACTGGATAAATAATTTACGTATCTCATAAATGGCATGGGCATATATGGAGAGAACTTATATATAATAGGTTTGGATTCCTTACAAACAATATGAATATAAATATATTCTTCCAATGGTTATTTAATATCTGCTTGGTGAGCTTTATGGCCATCATGCTCCTTCTTCAGGTATTTATTCTAAGATGTAGTTCCACAACAGGACAAAATGCATAGAGATATTGTGCTAAACGACTTAGGACACCATTCCAATAGGATACGTAGCTGCTAAAAAAGGCTCTTTTTGCAAATGTGAAAGCTTTTTTGTTGTTCAAGCTATGTATCCATTCCAATTATAGCCCCTACAAAGCTGTACGTAAACTAGTGCACAAGCACCAGGGCTGTTTCACGGTGGTCCCAAAAGCCCTACGGTCACCATGCAGCCTGCTAAAAGAGATACTAAGCTGTTAGTAGGCTCCTCGGCACTGCTGCACTACACTACAGAAATCCACTCCCAAATCTATCTACAGGGTTGAGTTATGAGATTATGACCACTACCTATTTTTGATGTCAGCAGAGTGTAGCCAATTAAATAGGGCACTTGTCGTGAGCTGGTGTGGTGGGTATATAAGGTGACATATAGGCATACTGCAAAGATATCAACTGTTGATGGGCAAAGGTAAAATGTGTAATTTATTTCACTTTGAGGATGATCATTGGCTTTCAAGCCAAGGGTGGCAGTATATCTGAAACAGCACAGTTTATGATATGTTCAGGTGCTGCTGTGGTTAAAGTGTAACGTGACTGGACAAACAGCATTATTGAGAATAAACAGCATGGAAATTGTGAAGCACCATGTGCCATTGATGTCAGAGGTGAATATTGGCTGTGAAGGAGTGTGAGGGCCAACCAACAGTTGAGCGACTCACCGTCCAAAAGAGCCCGGTGGCTACCAGACATGTGTCTAAAATGATAGTACAGCAAACCCTGTTGCGTATGTGGCTCAGAAGCAAACAGCTGGTCACTGCAGCCATGCTGACGAGGGTTCATTGTCAATTTCCACAATACTACCGAAATTGGATCTCTTCTGATTGGAAAAAGGTTGTCTTCTCGGATGAGTTATATTTTCTTCTTTGACTGGACTGACATTGGTGTATCAGGCTTGAAACTTCCAAGAACAAACACTCTGCAAACATTGTTGGAACACCACAAGTTGGTGTTGGAAGCATTATGGTCTGGATAATGTTTCCTTGGCATTGTCTGGGTCCACTCATAGGAAGGCACTCTCAACTTGGTTATCTATCCATGCTTGTAGATCAAGTACACCCATACATGTTATGACTGTCTTCCCTGATTGTTTCTTCTGATTTGTTTATCATTAATTATGTCACTGCATTTTTGCACCTTAGCATGCATGTTTAGGCATAGTACAGGAAAAAATCTAAGCAGAGGTACAGGGGTTACTAAAACTTAGAATCTTAGAGGCAGCATTTGTTTAAAGAAGCACAACTGGGCACAAATTTAAAACACGAGACACCATGGTCTATCAAAACTATACTATGGGTCATAAAACTGGTGCAAAAAATAATAATAATAGTTTTATGGCCCTGAGGGGTTTTTCAGTTTGAACATTTTAAGGTAAAGTCTAAGACCTCTGTTGCTTCCATTGCTCCCATAAGATCTCCTATAAAGCTCCCTATATTTAAAGGAGTTTTGAAAAGCAAATTTGTGCAGATATTCTATGGCTCCCAATTTTTTTTCCCCTTAAAACGTACAGACTCACATCCAGTGTTTGAGTTTGACTCTCCATAGCAAAGCTGTAGAATATTACCCACTAACCTTAACACTATGAACTAGCCCTAACATCATCCCACATCCATATTTATTTGTACAAACCCCTTCCCATGGCAGGGAAGGTTTTAAATAATAATAATTGAATGTAGAAGGTTTATGACCCCTCCACCTATGACCTACTACCCCTATGAGCTGAGAACTCCCCTCCATACTCACGATCCCCTGTGAGTCCAGTATCCCCCAAGTTTCTTGTATCTAAAGTATAATTATGGAGGCCCCTATGGACCTCTACAGCATCTAATATTAACCCCTATAGCATCCTATAGATTTCTACAACCACAGTATCTGTAGGGTCATCCATGGTATTGGAGTTATTATTAGGTCCATAGGGAATACAATGGTTATATTTTATTTACCATGAGAGTCCATATGGATCCCCAAGATTACAGGTTAATAATTGGTGCCATGGGGAGTTATACTTTAGATGGGGCAATCCTGGGGTATACCTGGGCTCATATGGGGTTTTTAGTAGAGATCCCGGGGAATCCTCTGGCTCATAGGAGGTCGTTATAATAAACCGTTTACTTGTTTTGTGTTTGAGTAAAGTTTGGTGATATCTTCTTAATAGTGTTGGATTTGACGCTTCAATGCTTCTTAGTAATTTTTTTTCCTTTACAGGGGATTGAAGGTACTTTTAGTAAACTTTGTTGAGTCTGGATATCATTACAGTAGCTGTGTGATAGCACTTTTGAAAAGAGTTATGGGACAGGCACTATTGACTTAAGATTTTAAGGATATCTCAAACATTCGTATGGTATTTCTCGGAGGTCAGGTTTACAAGTGTGATGTGATAGCTTGGTAGTGATTTACGAGTGAACTTCACTTCGTTCTTTTCTTACGGATCAATGGAAAAGATGTCTAGAAATGAGGAAAGGTAAGTAAATATTGAATAGTAATTGGCTCGAGTGGAAATCTTTAGATTTTGCTCTTCAAAAAAGATTAAAACAGAAAAAATATACCCCAACCCTGTTGTGCTGAATTTCATGTTTGTCACTTGCTGAATAGGGTCAAAGGGCTAATTATCGCAAACAAAACCTTACTTGAATGAACATAATTAGACTAAGATTTATTTCAGTTCACGCCTTCACAACATTTACAGTAAACAATTTATCAAATGTAGCTATAATGCATGGCACCATATGATAAAGATATAAACTACTAATCAAACTGTCTCAGGTTATTGATACATGCAAATTAAACTGGAAAAGAGGCAAATGAAAATTTCTTTCCAGTTGGATGGAAACATTTAGTCATAAAACAAAGACAGCTTGCAGTGTCATTGTATTACTGGAACTTTGTCTACAAAAGAGCCTTCAGCACACAGAAGTGGTTCTATTGATTTCTATTATCTAGACAAACATGCTTCTTTTTTTCTCAGCAAATTTCTGCAGAATAAGGGCTGCCTAAAATGAGCAGTGCAGGCGCCATTACAGATCCCACTGCCAGATTATCTATTAGCTACTAAAAATGAAATAACTTGATTGACTTTTATGTGCATACTGGTTATAAAAATATGTTTTTATTTTATATTAAAATGTATGAGTTAATCTTCTTCAAGAAAATTAGACAAAATTCTGCAAGATGCTTAAATATTTTAATATTAGAAATATATATGTTTTAATGTATGTATAGCATTCTCTCACATAAATATGTCTTAAAATATATAAATGTTGTATTGAAATACAATCTATCTATCTATCTATCTATCTATCTATCTATCTATCTATCTATCTATCTATCTATCTATCTGTCTATCTATCTATCCATCTATCCATATCTATCTATCTATCTATCTATCTATCTATCTATCTATCTATCTATCTATCTATCTATCTATCTATCTATCTATCTATCTATCTATCTATCCATCCATCTATCTATCTATCTATCTATCTATCTATCTATCTATCTATCTATCTATCCATCTATATCTATCTATCTATCTATCTATCTATCTATCTATCTACATGTAAATAGATACATTTACGTGTGTATCTTTATATATGTTACGGCGCAAAACCTATATTTGTAAAGAAATGGATTATGTATTTCAGTGCTATACAGTATTTTTTTAAAATAAATGTGCTTTTATACAACTTTTCTTATTGCCTAATCTATCTTGATATTTGAAAACTTACTTTTAAAGATATTTGAGTTTAGTGGTATATCTGGTCAGTTATTTTTTCCATGAAAAAGAAGATGATTAGACTGTATGGTACACTTTGCTTTTCAGTCACTCATAGGAATTGCAATTCAGGCTTCTTTTTTCATTCTGGCACATATTGCAGGCAGGAATCAAATAGACATGCAATTAACTTTCTCTCTTTGTTCTCAAGGTTGTTGTGATAGTAAAAGAGAGAAAAAGCATTTTAACTCCACGTTTGCCCACTGCTTATCAGTTTTTGCTGCTATATTATTGAGAACCAATAAATATATATTTACAGCTAAAATAAAAGTAGTATTTGTATATACACTTTCTTCTGTAAAATAAATATGTACTCGGAGAACCTTAATCCTTTTGAGCTAAAAACTTACCACAGAGATGTATTCTTTAATAATCTGGTTGATAACATATTTTCAACTGGCATTGTATATTCTTGTAAACTGCTTATTTGCTGTTGACAGAAGGCTTTTTTTAAGACTTAGAGTCTATATACCAAACAATAGTTGGCCACAAGCATTGCTGTAGTGTTTTAGCTTTTAATAGCCATTGTTATATACATGGACATAGACATGTCTCAAACGTTCAGAAAATATTTGCAAAAAAAAAATGCATTAATAAAACATGTATATATTTAACAGGGAATGTTTGCATTTAGTCCTTTCAAAGTCACTTTATGGATAGAGGGATTCAGCGGCGTAGTTACAATTTATGTGATAACAGATAAGACACTGATTGGCTAATTTAGTTTGCACTTGTCTTATTTAATCCATAGACACTGACACTATTTTGCAGAATGTTATGATTATACCAAGTAAAAGATAAGTCAACATTAAATAGACAGTTGTAACTATAGAATAATAACCACACATGTAGAAATAAAAATAGTTATTAATCAACTATAGGTTCATATAATGTTAAAGTTGTATTGGTTAATCAAAATCCATTTTCTTGTATAAAAAAAATGTTGATTGTTTTTATGTATTTATGAAATATTTAATGATATATTTTTATATATTAGTGTAGCTTTTCCCAGTGGATCCCTGGGGTACCGTTCTGTGTAGCCAATGGTTCCAAGAGAAAATGACCACATTGTTTCTATTTGTGGAGACATTTCTTGTGTCTTTGGAAAACCTATGAAGTAGAATTATGAGATTGTAGAGGATTTCTTAATTCAAGTATCATGTTGGCTACTTAATGAGTGTGCCAGGAGTGCAATAGTGGGATTTTTGGGAGGAGTTGTGCTGTTTTGCAGGAATGATGTTGAGACTGTGGGTTTCTGTCTTAGAGCCCACAAATGGTTCAGTGGCTAAATTTGCCAGGACGATACTGCACCAATGAAAATAATATAAAGTATAAAGAGTGGGGTAGCCACGAATGCCCATCATTCCAAATGAATATAAAGTGATGCAGTATAAAGAATGACAAACTTTTACTTAATAAAGAGAGGTCTATCTCTCGAAAGATTGTCACTCTAATTAAACTTAAAAAAGGATCACTTCATACTTCATTACTCTGATTATTCGTCTAAAATAACATTAAAACAGATTTAAAGTAGCAATAGCAGGACACTCAAGTCTACGACATGTAACAATTATATATAATACCTCTAACTCAAGTGAAATATCTTATAGTTTGTCCTTTTTGTTAACTCTCATGTTTGAGAGGAAGACTAGGACAATTTCAATGTCAATATAGCAGTGTGTACCCATTAGTCTATCACTAAACAATTACATATATAGTTGTCATAACTACGGGTTGTCAGGAGTTGTTGCTAACGCTGAGGCCCCGGCGAAGCCGAAGGCGCTCCTTGCCAGCAACTGCGGACCTCATAACATTTACGGACTTACGACACACAAATACGAGATGCAGGACTTAGGAAAAAAAAAACATTACGACCTCGCAAAATTACGACTTTAACGGTTGTCCCGCGCAAACCTCAAAACATTCAAAACACAATAAATACACACAACAAACACATAAAAAGCTTACCCACAGCAAGAGGGGGCACCCAGGACCTCTGCAAGTGAAGTTACACCTCCATTTAAGTCCAAATTGAAGACTTTAGACACCCGAAAATCACATAAGCGAGAGAAAAAATGTCCGCCGCAAAAAACAGGACCCTAAACACGCAAAACACCACCAAACACATACAGAAGGACGCTAAATCAGCCACAGCTGCGTACAACACATTAGGAGCCATTTTACAACACTAACTTACACAATGCGGAAGTACACAGCTACCCTAACGGCTTTCCCTCGCGCACGCACACTATTTACAGTACACACTGCACACATTGCTCACACTTACACATCAGCTCCACAGCACTCAAAACACACATTGTATGCTGCAGCAACATCAAAACAGATTGTCAGCTCTTCAGCATAATGCTTCCTGCATATATTACTTCAAAATAGGTAAAGTATATTCATTTATTAATGTATTATTTAGTTGATTACCATACACCAAACAGCATTAGCTCACTTACAATTTGATTCCCGTAATTTTTTGACGGGCAATATTCTAGTGGACTTTATAATCAAGCAGCTGCCATTACAGTAACAGTTGGTAACTCTGGCAAATCATTTCTATTTTTAATATTCGTCTTTTGCAGTGCTGGTAGATTTGATGTATATGAATATGACATTTGTCTTTATTATACAACGTGTTCTAAGGTCCCCTTTGTATATGGATATGCTTCTATAAAGTAATAAATATACATAATAGCATTTTTCTGTTATCTATAAGTGATGTTATTTAAGCATTGCTTTTATGGGCTACTTATAAGGTAGCTTTATGTATGTATTATTGGCAAAATTAAGCATTAGGTGAGTAGCTAGAGAGCTAAAACTAGTCCAGTTTTTCCCTATGGAGAATATGGGGTATAATTATCAAGCTAGGATAAAAGTGGAGATAAAAAAGTGGAGTGAAATATAACAATTTCTTATGTTTTCTATAGTAGCTATTTATGAATCATAGTCATTTTGTAACCCTAATTGATAAATAGGCTTCATAGAAACATAGGAAGTGGAAATTTGATTTTGTTTTTTCCACATTTAGAAGGCTGATTATCCCTACTTTTATCCCCAAAATGATATGTTTGATAGTATACTGTATTTGCAGTGGAATATGCCCTATTGTTGAAGACAGGATACTTCCCTATCTACATATTGTATTACACATTAGAGACAAAATATTTTATAATATTTACAAAAATAGTTTGTTACAAAGCTGCCAAGATAATCATTACTAATCATTTTCTTATAATATTTTACTGTAACAAAGTTTGACATTTACCTAATAGAACAGATTTTATATAAGGATATTTGAATTTTATGAATCACATTAAAATACATTTTACAACATTCCAATGAATGTGACAAAGATACTCACTATAAAAAGAGAAGTATGAGAGGAAAGTGTGGTTCACAGTTAGTGAAATTTAAATCTCAGTAATGGTTAAAACAGGGACATAGGCCCTTATTCAATTGCGATTTTGCCAATTGAATAGGGTTTTAAATAAGCACATAACATATTTTTTTTAAAGAAGTTTTTAGTCAGTGAAAACCTTGCTTTTGGATAGATGCTTAATAACTAAAAACTTATTTTAAAAAAATTTGTTATGTGCTTATTTAGAGCCATATTCAATTGGCAAAATTGCAATTGAATGAGGGCCATAGTAAATACATATGTATAATGTCTTTTAAAATATATCTGTAAAATAAAAGCTTCAATTCATAGAAAACTAAGACCAAGGACAATGTGGAACCTGGGGTTTTAAAACAGATTATTAAAACTCAATGTACCAAGACTGAAGAGTTTCTATAAGGTTATACTGAGAAATCTAAGTCCCATTGACATTGGCAGCAGCTGGGTCTCCTTCAAAGAAATGCTTTAAGGAAGAGAATCCTCTTTAGTTTGTGGCTGTCCAGCAAGAATTTCATTTTAATTTTATTTATTACAATTTATCTGACACAAGAAGTGCACAATATGACTTGAGAATCTATTCAACAAAGACTCCTGGCTGAAAATCCCAGACAAGACTATTACTGTATATGAAATATGTGCTATATTTATAGAGGAATATGATTTACAGAAAGTGAAATTTTTTGCTTTGTTGAATCTGGTGCAATGCTTTTGACTACAGTATTTTTTTGTAGCCAGGAGACATCTGTAGATTATACCATTAAAAAGAGATATGTCAAAGCAAATTTGGAGCAAGGTTGACACCAACTGCATCATTTTCTTCTTGAATCCCTCGGCTTTGTTTCAACATGTAAAGTTTTTTTTTCTGTGACATTTTTTACTGTTTGCATCAGCTAGCAATATGGGGGAAGTGTCAACAAACAGCTAGCGTAAATGGCATAGATGAGTGGTATCAAACTCTTCACATCTGCTGTCTTTTGCTGTTATTTATTTTTAAACCACATACATCTGAATAATGTCAAGTTTTCAATTCAATTAGTTTCATATGCAGGAGCCATATAAAGTGATATATTCAGTAAGCTGATATGTTTGTAACTAGCGAGATGAGACCTCTCCAGTCCCTATGCTATTCCAGTAATCTATTCTTCATGTTGAAGAGGTCGCTTAGTACTTCGGTGAATTAGCTTCACCGGGAATCAAAGGATCTATAGAAAAACCTCCAATATTAAAAATACCGCTCAATATCTTTTAATTTCTATTTCAGCATTGTTCCCATAAACACTCATAGAAGAAGGTAGATTAATTCATTCATATTTCAACAGATGCTGCAAACTGCTGAACTCCTTTATAGCCCACTGTAATATTGTGCATATAACAATTATGACACTCTACAGAACCAGTGGAGTGGAGTGGTGGGCTAGGAAGGAGGAGGTGGAGTGGAGATGATGTTATATCAATGGAGTCTATGATATTTGACATCTACCCACTTCCCAGAAAATGCACAGAAACAGGCATTCACAAGGTAAAAAGGATACTGTGACCCCCAAGAACATGTTCTTGTCATTTTATAGTATGACAAACTGGCTATTTTTTATATTATTCTTTTTCACTATTATAAATAATGTCTGAGATATATAGCATTGTTTGTATGCTAATATGCAGCTCAGAGTGTTCGATCTAACTGCATGATAACATTGGGAGCATTATTTTGGTCACCACAGACATTTCTGATTATCGCAAAGAAAAAAAAATAGTATTTGGGAGCTGCTCATTTGCTTATTGCAGCTTCATATCTCGCCAATGGTTCACTCTAAGAAAAATAAAAAAACAATATATAGCACGTTTTTTATGGTGTTTAAGAATTAGCTTGAGACTGAGCTGCCAGAGTCCCTTTAATTGCAAGAACTACTCCTACATAAATGTAAGCAGCTCTCTTACACATGCAACCTTCAACAACGTATCATGGATACCTCCAGGGATTAGCAGAGGCATACATTTTATCTAATTAGAAATTAACTTTATGACATTATTGCAGCCTAATTGTGCACTCAGCCAGACTCACATTTTTCAAACACATATACTTTTTTGTCATATAGAGTTTCTTTTTGTTTGCTACTCAAGGCTTTGTTCTCTTCATTTTTGTGATTGTTAAACTGAGTGTACTTTCTCTTTGTTGTCAATTATTTTGAGGGACACGCACCTTTTTCTGTACGTTTGTTGCACATTTATACAGCAGATGCATTACATAAGTGAATGAAAATGAAAAGTAATGAAAACGTCATCACATAAAAGATGGTTATCTTACAGCTACTGCTTTATTGATTCTTGCAAGAAATCACTTGTTTCTTACATTGTAATGGTCTGCACATAAAAAAAAAATACACAACAGTGGCACTAAACAGCGACTGGTATTATTTTGTAACTAGAATATACTAAGATGTGTTAGCAAAACTATTTCACCCATGGGTTCTTTATGGGTTTCAAAGGCATATCTAGAACCACACTCTCTCCAGAATTCTAAATGGTTCCACATTGTTTCAAACCTCTCCCAAAAAGCACACAATCCCTCTCCAGAACCAGACAAACTCACCTGCTTCACAAGACCTTACTGTTGTTATCATGCCCCTACCACAAAACAGAACAAATCTGTAACATAGTGCTCAAAATTTACGGGACTTCCATAAAAAAAAATTTCAGTGGTAGGATCCGGTATAATGTGGTAGAATGAAGATAAAATTATTGTTTTTGTTCATTGCTTCAGTCCGTGAACTTATGGACCGCAGTCCGTCAGGTACATCTGGTTGTGCCAATCCATAAGGTTTTCATGGAGTACTGATAGTTCCTTCTCCAGTGGACCGTGATTTATCTGACCTTTCTTCTATTTTTAATTTGTCTGACCTGCTCTTCTTTGGTGACCCTACATGGTATAGCTCCCAGCTTTATTAAGGTACACAAGCCCCCTCACCACGACAAGGTAGTGATCCAGAAGGGGT
This sequence comes from Discoglossus pictus, assembly GCA_027410445.1. Lineage (NCBI taxonomy): Eukaryota > Metazoa > Chordata > Amphibia > Anura > Alytidae > Discoglossus > Discoglossus pictus. The sequence goes on along the minus strand of CM050166.1, from coordinate 198,947,480 downwards.
ATGATTAAATATTTTGCAATATTATATATGAGTGTTTATCTTCTACTTAGGACTAGCCTGATACCGCATAACCATTTGTTACTATTAATGCATGCAAATGCCCTTAGATAATAATTTAACAAAACATTAAAAAATCATACGTCCAGGTATATATTACCTGGCTTGTTATTGATTCTTGCTGAACAGCCAAATCGCAGCAAATAGCATATTAGACACAATAGCACAAAAAAACCTGTTGTTTAGTGACTGGCCAAAAGAAGATTTATGCTCAATAAAAATGTAGCTAAAGACCAGATTAGAAAATGCATGAGGGATAGTCCTCGTGAGTCGTGTACATGCCGCATTATACTGTTTAGCAGCCTCTGGAAAAAATCTCATACATGAGAAAGTGATGTTGAATTTATTGTAGGGACTTGTATTGAATTATGTATGTATAGGATATTCATAAATATAGTTTATTCATATGAATTCAAAGAGGAAGACGTTGTTAAACGTTTTGCAGATTAAAACTGACAATATATCTATTGAATATTGAAAATAGTTTCTTTAAATGTAAAGCAAAATAAATGTAGTATGCAGTATTTGTATGTATATTGTTGTTGTATCTGTAAAACCTGAATGCGTGCCACAAGATGGCAGTAAATGACTTCAAAATATGCAATGTTACATTTTTATCTTAAGCCTTTATCTTTTTCGCTGGCCAAATGTATTGAAAGGCATTTAAACATGATCTGGCAATTTATTGCCAATTATTGAATCCAACCTACCCTGACATTTTGCAGCATGCAGTAATTATATTTATTTTGTTTTGCAGCTATACTATTTTAGTAATATATTGGCTATATAAAATGCAAAATGCAGTAGCATGACGTGAAGAAAAATCACTATACTATGGATAAATGTCAAAAACATACATATTTTTCTGTCTTGATCAAAGACAAAGAACACCATTTACAGTATTGTGTTCAAAAAAACATGCTGCTAACAAGGGACGGATGTACAGTAAGCCAGATACAGACCTTTGCCACACAATAAATCAGTGAACCAAATAAATAACCTATTAGGCTGCACATTTTTGCTTCCACACAAATTAATTTATAATGAGAGAGTAAAATGAGGTTATGTGGTTGATGTCACCTGAGTTCCTGGTGAACTGTGGTGAGCTTTTAGTGACTTTGAAAATGATATTGCTTATGGTAACCATTCAGTTTCAACCACAATTAATACTATTTTAGTTGAAGTTCATTCCTAAAATAAAAAGCAGGACCCAATACTTTAATGACGTTTTCCCTTATATCTAACCTATATGACTGTATAAAGCAACAGAGAACAAATATGTACTGTATATAATACATGTTTATATTTAATATATTAACATCATTTACAATTCTACATTTACAGAATTAGAGACAACAAGAAATAACTGAAATAAAGATGAAACTTTTACATTGGTAGAAAAAAATGTTATATGTGTCAAGGATATACTAGAGTGAATAATATACTGTCAAATGTAACTCCTGTATTGCTGTTAAAATGGAAATTAAATACGTATTTCAAACTAAATTGCATTAAATTTGTATTTACATTTTTTTTCTTTCTAATGTCCTTTTGCAATTAGACTAATAATTCATTCCCTTTAGATTGTACGTTTGTGAGTTTTCAATCTTACAAGGTGCTTTGGGGAAAACACTTTGGACACTATGTGCCCTCCATCTTTTGCAATGTGTTAATATTGCTATTGTCTTTCGCCTTGATCGTAACCCATGTATAGCGCTATGGAATATGTTGGCGCGTTGCAAATAAACGATAATAATAATAATAATTCTCTGTGTGATAATGTTATATTCAACATTATATCAACATGGTTGTCATAACATGTTTTTTTTTCCCAAATGAAAGATAACAATTGTTAGTTTGAAAAACTGTGGCTGGATCAGAAAGATTATTAGATAACCATATAATGTTTAGATCTTTGTAAAAAAAAAAAAAAAAAAGAATAAGGTGGCTTGATTGCATGTTATTTTTAGTATTTTAAAGGAAGCTGTGCTATAATCAGGTTAGAGAACAATTGTCTTAATATGTAACAATAATATCATAAACAATATCAATCTTGAGTTAATCCTTTGGGGATATACTAAATAAATAAATAAATAGCAATAAGGTTGCTAAGTAATGACAATAAGAATTTTATTTTTGCTTTAGCCGTGCTTTTTAGCTTTCTTGCTACAATGTAGACAAACTTCAGGAATTACATCATACTCAAGTAATCCTGAGGTAGATGAGTAGTCATATGCTGACATTTACACTGATATTGAGGTGAAAACCATGGGCCCTATTCTATTGCCAAATTTGTAAATTTATACACACTTAAAAATATTAATATTGCTACATATTCTGCAAATATTACTTATTGGCACTAATGAATTCTGAAGTCAATAGAATGCATATAAACATTTATAAAAAATTATAAGTTCAATGCATTTGCAAGTAGCTAATAGAATATGGCCCAATGTAGTTAAGAAAAGCCAAGGAATTGTTCACTTTACCTCGCACCTTAACTTATGTGCATTGTAACTGACTTTGCAATAAGGTAATTGCTGCTGAGGGCAAAAATAATCTCTCATGGTGACTATTCATTTCTACAATCATTTTTAACTGAAATATTTTAATTATACAGTGCCAATGGGGAAACATATAAATACTGTAATCTATAACAGTTGTTTCATTAATATGTGACTTTTAAAAATATGGACCTACTATTAGAATGGACCATGTACTATTTACTGTATTTGTAATGTTAAACCCTTACTTTATTATTAAATATTAGTATTGTTGTTGATAAAAAGTTAAATAAATACTGCACTTTATATATGTAACATCAGCATAATGTACTAATATATGGACTAGCTGATTAAAGTTATATATCTGTACAACTTGTGACTGTCACATCATGGAAGATATACAACTTATTTATACTTAAAAGAACAGTTATTAGCTTTTTCCTTCCTATTATTACAATAAATATAGTAAATATATGAATACACATATAAACTATGGTCCCCAAAAATTGCTAGAAGCTTTACATTTAATCTACAAATAGCTTTCAAGTCATCTTGCACATGAAGCCAAGTTTAACTAAAGAAGACAGTGATTTGTATCACTGAAGGTCATTTATGAGATTGGTCTCAAAAATAATATGAAGGTTCCTATTGAATAGTGAATTCTAAAGGTATTAGCTAGTGCACAGAAATGTGTGTATGAAGGCTACAATCCTAAAGAAAAAACATGTAAATGTTGGTATTTGTGTAAATGTGTATTTTAAGAACGATACTTAACCTACATGCTTTTAATCTACTCAGTACTTCAGCATTTCAGTGGTAGAGGAGATGGCAATATGGGAGTAAATATGGGGATTTAAATGTAAAACCACATACAAATATGTGTAAATAAGATATACTTTATCTTTCTCAAAAGCTGGCAAGTAAATGTCACTCCATTCAGTATTTCTTGAGTAGGTTAAACCTTGAAGCATCTGTCTATCACAATTTAAACAATACTTAACATAGGAAGAAATAGTAAATTATAATTAGTTAGTTCAGATCTGTTGGCTCTGGCTATGTTTATGTGAATGTAAAAGTGAGCTAATAACAACAATATGGTAGTAATGTGCCAAAAACCATGGGCCTCATTCAATTGCGATTTGGCCAATTGAATAGGGCTCTAAATAAGCACATAGCATACTTTTTTTAAAGAAGTTATTAGTTAGTAAAGACCTTGCTTTTGCATAGAAGTTCACTAACTAAAAACTTCCTTAAAAAAAATATGTTATGGGCTTATTTAGAGGCCTATTCAATTGGCAAAATCGCAATTGAATGAGGCCCCATGCATCTAGGGAACATACAGCCGTATTAAATTGCGATTCGGCCAATTGAATAGGGCTCTATATAAGCACAGAGGATATTTTTTTTTACATAAGTTTTTAGTTAGTGAACCTCTATCCAAAAGCAAGGTCTTTACTAATTAAAACCTTCTGTAAAAAAAAAAAATGCTATGTGCTTATATAGAGCCCTTTAGAATTGGCCGAATTGCAATTTAATAAGGCTGTAACGCAGTATTTTTATTAATAATAATTTATTTGTGTATGGCTTACATTTTGTCTGCTACAATGGAAGAGAACCATCCATGGTTCAATTATATCAAGGCTCTCCATTAAGTTTCTGTATAATACAGCCGTAGGGTCCGGTGCAGTAGATATCTATGTCACCTTCATAGAGGTGGCATATAAAATACCAGAGTTATTATGTAGATAAAAGGGTAGAAATGTTTGAACGTAACACCACCAGGAATGATCAAAAGGGAAGTATGACACATTCAACAAAGAGATGCTAAAATACCAAAACGCAAGCTTGATTTTTATGTGGACACAATATTCTAATTAACACCATTAGGCATCTTGGTCATATCTTAATTATATCTGTTCATCACAAAGGTCTCACCGTTTATCATATATACATTTGGTTTTATATATAATTTTATTACAGAATGCAAAGAAACAAACATATGTCATTTTATCATAAGTCTTCTGCTCAGCAGGGGGATTTTATTGTGAAGTTTTGGCTTTTGAGTGAAAGGGAAATATAAACTGAGCCTGTTGTTAACAGAAAAGTAGTATATTTCTATTTTGAAAGAAGGAGACTTTAATGACAAACCATCAAAAGCAGTTTACTGAGCAAACAGAGATTAAATCATGCTTACTGTCTTTCAAAGGCAAACATGTACACAGACAAATAAGCAAATAGAGACTCTATAAGCCTCTTATTCTGTGTATAACATCTCAACAACCACTTAAAGAAGTCATTGACATTTAACTTTCTCAAAATATATCCATTTATAGATTTATGTATGGTTAATAGAGCAGTGAAGACAGATATTGTGCTCTGATTGGCACCAATGGCCCCATAAAGACTTAATTTATACTCTTGCTCTTGCACTTTCTTCTCTTTAATTTTCATGCAACAGTTACATTTAGACTCTTACTTATTATTCCTGCATAATCATATAACAATGCATCTGTAGGTTTTTCATCAAGAAGTTTGAACAAATTTAGTTCAATTTTTCTTCTAAAGTCTACATAAAACTTTAGTATTCAATCAAAATACAGATTTTATATCTAATATTGCATATATTTTTTACAGTATATGTAAATTAATTTAATACTGGTGTAGAAAACTAGTAAGGTGGATAAGTCCAAAAAGCTATATGTGACAATTTTACCACAAAGATAAAATAAATTCTTGACATCATTTAAAACATCTATAATAAGAAACCGTTTTCTAAATTATTTATATTTAACGTTGTGTATAGAAACCCAGTTAAAAATTAATAGCACGGTTCACTCAAATTAATATCACAGACAACATGAGCCATCAGACACCATGCAGTCTTTTCCAGGGAACAAGAAACAGAGCCACATGAGATGTCATAAATACATGGAAATTTATAGCTGGTAAGAACCCCTTGGTGCAGTTAGTTTGTGAGGATTTAAACAAATATGATGAGAAGTAGTATTATTTTAGTGTGTATTTGTCACCATGTTCATCAAACATCTCACAAGCCTTGAACCCCTCAACTAACCATGCCATTACTGTAGATACTAAAATGTTCTCAGTAACATAAAGAAACACTTGCATTCATTTCCAACTTTGCCAGGTTATCCATGTTAGGTTGGTAGTATAACACGTAGTACATTATACATAGCTAGGGACAAGTAGAACAAGGTATCTGCACTAATGACTTGTGGGTTTAATGCAACAGATATATTCTTCCCACCTTTCCTACTAAAGGGTGGTATACCATCTTAGGCAATACTGGAGGAGGTTGGGTCTTGATGGGCTGCGATACATTGCCAAAATGCATCATAGCCTTTCATGGCATCCATTTTTTTGTTTCATAGTAACTAAGCATCCCATTGCGACCTGGGAACTTTTTGGTTGGGTTAATGGCACAAATGTGCAATGCTAGTGTTATGGATGATAATTAGGAAAATGTCTTTTTATATTAAGATGTTTGTCTGCATCCCTTACTCACTTATATATTTATAAATGAGAAGAAGATTACTGACAATGGAGGTCACTTAAGATGGAGGATGAACCACTAATGGGAGTGGCCTGATGATGCAAACATCCATGACTAAATAAGGACAAATGAACGGTTCCTCCCTCTACTGACCAGTATGATGACGACACACTGCAGCAATTTTGAACCAATCAATAAAGCTATTAATTCCTAGACAAAGGAATCATGTGACGTTTGATCAGATAACGTTTTTACATAAAAACGTTGTAAACTGCCATTTTAATACAGAGCGCTTTGAGAACTACTATACAGAAACACAGTGTCTGTGTCTTATTTCTCTGGAATGTGCACATTCCACACTAATTGGAAAAGCAACAGATATTTAATACAGACTTTGCAGTCTAATCTAATTCACTAGCATTGATCACTATCCCATTATTCATTAAAACTTTTTCCATGCTCCATCCACCAAAATTACAAAGTGCCTATTGTCATACTAATTTTATATATATAAATATTCTAAACAAGAAATACAAACAAGTTATGAATATGGTTGTTATTCAATTATATTTGTAATATGTGACATGGTTACTAATTTTAAAAAAAGCTAGAAAGGTTAAAATATTTAAATCTTTTGTATTAAAAAGGAAATCACATGACATACAAGTAATAATATTCCCGAATGCCTGCATTTTTGGGGACTAGCAAAAATGAAATGTACTTAAATTTGCCACTAGACATTACTAAAATCCTCTTCACACCTATCACAGTTCATGTACAATCGCTATCTATACAGCTTAAACGCACAAAAGTATGTCAAGATTTAGTGGGCACTGTGTAGACATTTGTAGGCCATTTTGGATGAATTAGCATTAGTGATTACTATGAAGAGGTTGCTGGAATGTACTAAAGTAGACCACGATCGTCACAGTAATTCTCCAAGAATCTAACCCAATGTGTGCTGCACATGCAATATAAGCAAAATATTATTAATTTCACTATATACAATATTTAAATTACTTTAATAGCCAAATCATTGATTAACGTAGTGATTATGATATCAATGGATACACTGATGTGTAAGTTTAATATCAAAATAAGCTTACGGCAAACTAACAAAAAATTATAAGAGTCAAAAAGTTGGCTAGATCCTAGTAAGTTCAGGGAGAAAGTAACTCATAAATATTGTACGTATACCCATTCTAGCCATACAGCCATAGTGGATCTCTGTCATTGGGAAGTCAACACTTGTTTCCTACCCTTGTTATAGACAATAAACAGTGAGTTATACACAAATATCTGTGAGCATAGCACAGTCTCCTTTGTGTTTTTTGCACATCCGGGAAGTCAATGGCAGAACTGTACATAAAAGAGACTCTCACTAGTCATGGCATTTATATATTATATTCATAAAGAACAGAAACTTCATTTGTTTAAATGATTGCTTTGTTACTACTTCACTCCTCTTCAAAAGATCAATGATCTGCACAAATTATATAAAATAATATTACATTGTAAGCGCAATGAGATCTGTTCATTTCTGGTTTGAACTATGTGGCATAAATGTTAATGATTTTTCACCTCTGTATAAAAGAGAACATAAAATTCACCATTAATTAAAATAAAAAATTGGCTAGCTTAAAATTTCCCTAATTATCATATTATTGCTGCCTTTTTAAAATATGGTATGTCTGATTATCTTTTTTGGTTAATAATTGTATAGTTATATACCACTTTAATTTAGAAAATTGGTAAAGATTTAATTAAAAAATCAATTTAGTTCAGTATTTTATAACTGTTCTTGAATCTACAGTATATTAAATTACATTTTTTATTACCTAATACCTAATTTTGTGAAGTACAGAGCTCTCAATATCATGTTCCCCTTACTATATTAGTTTCAGAAAAAGGCACAGGTTATTAACATGCACACACCGATATACACATATGTATATATATATATATATATATATATATATATATATATATATATATATATATATATATATATAGCTTAGGTACCAGCCCACACCATTGAGAGCCATATAAGCCAGCTGTCTGTGGGTAGGTCTCCTTACTCCTGCATAATCCATCCTATGCTATGCTTTAAAACTGTTTATTAGAGCAGGCATATGCTTGAAAGGAGCCATTTTTATAATGATATTGGATTAAATGTGAACACAAATGTACTATTTATTTACTATATATATGTGTGTGTGTATATATATATATTTATATATGTATCAATTTAATGTATATCAGGAATTAACAGAAATAGATTAAACATGGAAATGCTATATAAAATTTATAAACAAAAAAATCTTCAGTTAATTTTATTATTGATCTAAATAAAAATGTTCCACAAAAAAAAACGGTTGTCAACCTTTATCAGTCATTTTAAAATAATTAAGAGTTCATTTCTATAAGCACGATTACACACATCCCAAATGATCCTCTTTGAAGGAATAGTGCATTTATTTAAGATACATTCTGCCTGTCTCTCCCAGCCTTTCAGATATCCTCCAAGAGACAGATCATATTTAAAGACAAATCCTTGTATTTAGTAGGAACATGTGCCTCTTTTTCCCCTCCAAATGCTATCTGGTTGTTTTCAGGGGAAATAAAGAGTTTCTTCTGCAGTATGTATAAATGTATACTGAGCAGATATTGAGCCACTGTAGTGAATTGTGATAGCCCTATCAAATTGTACATTGGTATTCAAGTATGTCTCTTTGGCCACTTGAAATGTTGAAAGATATACCATTGTTTGCAACATGTCTAAAGCCAATTACTGCATCTTCTATAGATTCCGCCAAACCATATTGTACTCAGTATTATTTGCACTGTGGCTTTGAAAAGATGCATCATCCATCTTGCAATATATTCAAGGTCTGTATCTGTGACTAGATTAGACTGCATAAAAATAGTTTGGATAAAAAGAATTCAGAAAGCAATACTGTGCTGTTTCATCGTCAATCTATGGTACCAGTTTATAGGACCAACATTCAGCTGAAAATGGTCCTTGCTCATTTCTTATGGACGTTATGAGCAAAGTAATGTACAAATAAAAAATGAAAGCCAGGTACATATATATATATATATATATATATATATATATATATATACATTCCTACATCTGAAAAATAAATTAATAGAAAATGTAAGAACATTTAAAATAAAAAACACTGCCAATGCACAATGACACTTAGTAGAGTGTATATGTAATAATTCAGCTTGGTGTAGTGTAGGCTTTAAAAAGCATATCATACACAAGTTTTTTTATATATATATATATATATATATATATATATATTATTCAGTCATGTACGACTCCCCGTGACCCGATGGACCACAGCATGCCAGGCACGTCTATCTTTATTTATCTGGTCGTGCAGATACTGGAGTAGGTTGACAGTTCCCTCTCCAGTGGATCGCAATTTATCTGACCTCTCCGCTATGACCTTGGATGACAAAGTAGCGATCCAGAAGTGGAAACACCTGCTACTTTCAAACAAATTAGTGTTTATTAACATCAATTTAAAAGACCTGTCCATCTTGGGTGACCCTACATGGTATAGCTCACAGCTTCACTGTACACAAGGCCCTTCACTTCATATTTATATATATATATATATATATATATATATATATATATATATCATACACACAAATACACATATAAATATAAATATATAATATGATTTTTAAAGTCTACACTGAGCTGAATTATTACATATACCCTCTATTTAGTGTTATTGTGGCCTGCCAGTCTTTTTTATTTTTAACGTTCAAATTTTTTTCCATTAATTTATTTTTCAATTGTCTCTTTAGCAATAATGTTAAAAATGCAATATCTTGACAGAATATCTATACAAAAAAATCTTGTATAATTTTAGCTTCCACAGTCAAATACAATTGCTGTGTAGTGTCTAAAATTATTCATGAAGATATATTGGAACTGCAATAAATGGAAAAGCTAGACCAGTAAAATAATTACCAGTATTTCTAAATACATACAGTATGTACAGGTGTAACTTGAGTGTCTTCACAGCTTGATATCTCAGTGAAAACTACCTCTGCAATTCTGGAACACAGAGCAGCTTCCCATTGTTTGCAATCCAGTTTCTTTATCTACCAACAACTAAAGCTTCCTGGGAGCTGTGAAAAAGTGTTTGTTTTTTGCTTTTTTTTGCTGTGGCTCTGAGGAGGTTAGTCAGGATACATCTGTAAGCCTTTCAAAAATGAATGCTGCAGTGGTAAAAAAACCTGACCTTCTGCAATATGTGGGCTGAGCTGCAGTGTGGAATGACAGGATAAAATGTAAAACACAATTAGTTGTAAAACAAGTATGGGGACTATCTGGGTAATACATGTGAGGCTTTTCTCTAACTATATTAATGCTGAAATACATTTTATAGAGGAGGAGGAGCAATTTCTAATACATTATATATATATATATATATATATATATATTTATATAAATATATATATATGTATATAAAATATATGTACATATATAAGGAGTGAAGTAACAGCAAGAGCGGCCTAGCAGCTTTGGTAAATATCCTATTCTTCAACTGCAATGTTCACCATTTATTATCATGTAAATCATAGCAAAAATCTTTACTTCTATTCAGGTGGCATCTGCCTTCAGAGTATTTTTATAATCGAAGCAGCATCTGCTTTTATAGTATCCTGTGAGATGCAAAGCTAAAAGTGAATGGAACACAACTGTTCCCCCCCCCCCCCCCAAGCATTTAAAATAGTACATTTTAAACATTACAAAAGTTTTTTTTTGTTTTTTTTCTTATGAAACACAGGAAGCATAGTTTAGTCTATAGATCTCATTGGCTGGCAAAAGGCAAGTCCCCATAATCAGTTAAACTTCTGAAAACATTTTTTTTGTGCTAATTTTACTGGAAAATATTTTTTTTCACATGATTTCCAGTCTGTGTTATATAGTTACTGCTGATGGTGCGTATCAATAGAACTTACTATTTGTAGTTTAACTTATATGATAATACATATACATATCGTTGTGGGTATAGACTCCTATATGGCATTTCTATAAGTTAGGTTTGCTGGCCTCTTTATAATGAGGAAATGTTGCACTGAACAGCGCCAGCCTCATCATCATCACTTTCTTCGCCACTACATCAACATGTAGTACATCCCTTCCAGTGTCCCTACAGTGCACTATACTGTGTAATCCTCTTAGAGAGAATAGTAGTAAGGTGTGTTTTATGTCTTGTATATGTATAATAACATTGCAAGTTGAAGGAATTATAAAACTATGTTTTATGAAATAATATCCTGGCATTTTTAATGAAATGGTTAGTACACTGCCCCCTACTGCACCAAATATGTATACAAAGCTTCTTGATAAATTTCCACAGAAATGTGCATCCCTGTATTTACTATGATTTTTTTCTGCCTTTCAATGCGTCATCACAGATTAGTGATAGTTTAGAAAAAAAAAATGTCCTTGAAAAATGACATAATATCTCAAATTCAATAAAGGAAGAAGGGGAAGTGTACTTTGGCACTTTTTAATAGCTATCCACAACTATAGCGACTTATCCACTAAATGACCTAATTCAGAAGAAATTCAGCATTGTTCATGCAGAACTCCATATTAAAACATTTCTATGAAAAAGCATCTTTATCAATAGTACTATAACTAAGTTCCCCTTAGAATACAATCGCTTCCTAACAATACTAATTTAATGAACATAAAGAAGTATTTTAAGGAAAGGCCAATTTTTTAAAGGATTAAGAATGGCCCCCATTCAATACATATATTTGAGTGGGTGCTTTTGTCCACCAATGACAATTATTTGTTATTTATTTTAGATTCTACATGACATTTAGAAGTGATTGTTTGGTATAAACATGAAGTGTATGCTTCTGCACTTTTACAAAAAAGTCACATGTCTATGGATATAAAACTTGAATAGACAATAAAAAGAAGTGCGCCACAGGAGGACAAGATCACAACAGAGGTTTAAATACTGTTGTATAACACAACAGGATAACAAAATACTGTTGTGTACCAGAACAGTAGAACAGGCTACCCTTTTAGTACCAGTCATTATCGCCTCATAGAATATAAATATTATTTATGCTTGATGGCTTCTGTTGCTTGGGATAAACATTTGCGAACGCTAGACAAAAATTTACAGCAACTAAGTATAAAATAGATCAATATACTTATAGACAAGTTATTGAATTAGCTTTAAATAGTTCTACCGATACTGACTTTCTGTGCAGTGTTTTATACAAGATGATAATCTGAAGTGTTTTGATACCGCTTCATTTCTGAGAACAGTCATCTTGTAAAATTGATCCACAAGAGCCTATTATGAATAGGAACACCCAACGTATATACACATCGAACATATATGTTGCTTTGGGATTATCCATTTATACATTTCTAAATCCACAAAAACGATATATAAAGTTAGATAAACTGTGTATTTTAAACAATTTGGCCCATATATTTTCCTGTATATTTTCACCCTTTTTTCATAAATATCTCATATTCAAATTGTTTATTTATTCAGTCGTGTTCGACTCTCCGTGAACCTATGGCCAGGCACAATGGTTTTGTCTCTGGTTTGCTTACCCATAAGCTTTTCTTGGCAATGATACCGGAGTGCATTGCCAGTTCCTTTTCCAGTGGACCACAATATGTCTGTCCTCTCTACTATGACCTGACCATCTTGGGTAGCATTACATGTTATAGCTCACAGTCCACAAGCCTCTTCTCCACTACAAGTTAGAGATCCAAAAGGGGCATACTCAAATACCAAAACATACATTTCCATGTTGTGTCATGCATTGACTATACTCTTGTCTCTTTTTATTCATTTTCACGTACACCACTACCTCATTTTACTGTTCTTCTTCATGGCCCAACCCTGCCTCGTCATCGTTTTTCAATAATCATATGACTGTTCCACCCAGCAGTGTCATTGGACCATCCACAACCTCATCATCCATCCTCCACTTAAAAAAGATAAATACTTATCATCTCTATATAAGTATATATGCACAAAATGTCATTTAAACATTAGTATATTTTGAGCTGCAATGTTAGTATTGGTATTTAAATGTGCTGAGCATTTTTGGAAACAGAAGCAGGTGAATGATGACAGTTTCAGCTTCCATATGCAAGGCCTGTCTACAGACTGAATGAGATCAAGCAAATCTGATTTCTCCACTGAGCACAGGATCATAAAGACCACATTTTAGTCAAGGAGTGCTTGATATAAAAATAATATTCTGCCCTGTGGAGCAGTGCAATCATGCATGCTTTACAATACGACCACTATGTCATAAGTATTTGACATAGACTTTTAATCAGAAGTATGGATACCATATAATATTCAGCTGTAAAACAAACTTACAAAAATAAATGTTGTGTACTGCTATTTCCTATTTCAGTAACAGGAAAGACAAACATGATTCTACCTAGATGGATTCCATATATTTCTGTTATGTCCTGATATGACCATGGATTTTCAAATTTAGAAGGATGCAGAGGTGGGTATCATTTTCAAATTAACCTTTTAATATTTCATGTTGAAATGAATACTGGACAATAGCATTTCTGTCCCATTTCTTACCCTATTACAGCAAAAGCTATTTCTACAGAATGAATTGCTTTGATAGAGGGCTGAAAAGCATTTAGGAATGATCGAGAAATTAAACTCTTAGGATGAAAAAAACAAAAATGCAGAGGAATATGAAAACACTGTTCTGAATTGGTTTTCATTATATATATTTTCTTTTAAAGACTTTTCCGGTACTGAGAAATTCAGTCAGGTACTGTATAAATACATTAATAAAACTACTGTCATAAAATACATTTGTATGCAACTTAAAGATGCATAAAAAATCTAATTAAAATTCAAATACTCAAATCCAATAGTCAAACTGTCACCAGGGAAAGGCATTTGATAACAACTGTACAATTCAGATCCGTGCTAAATATCCTGTACTATTTTGTGATTATATTCAGAATATGTAAATTAGCAGAATGTATTATACATGTTGCATTTTAAATTGATAAATTCCTAGCATATAAATAAGAGGAGAATATGAAGTGTAGCCGTGCAAATCAAATCAATCTCTTGACATTTTCTTTTGCCACCTATTGGGTGGAAAATCAAAAATAGGCTATGAAAAGCACATAGCTATCCATAAGCAGATGAATTATAACATTGCCATATTTTGCAAACTCCATGATGTCTTATGAAGACTTCAAAACTAATTCTAAAGAAACAAAAAAAAAACTATACTAGAGCAAACAAATAACTTCCAGTCTGTCATTCATTTTTTTTCCATTAGGAGTTGCTGCATGGACTATAAATGAGCTTTTGATTCAATTCTTTTGTTTAACAGGTTGGCAAGGCGGTGGAATAGTCTAATTTAAAAGTGTTCCCATGGCACAAACAAGATTACCAGCTTATGCTCCAAAAAGTATTTATCTTACTGTGCAAGCCATACCAAATCTATAAAGCTGCTTATGTATGTTTTACTGCAAATGTAGCTTTGCATTTGACATTTCAACTTTGCAGCATAAAAATAAATATATAATACCGTACTCTGAAAATGCGTCGTTCTGTATAAGTTTAGGGGTCTTTTTTTGTCAACACTGCCAGTTATGTGGGTGAATTGTATTTAAAATGTGTTCACATATATAAAGTATGTATTTAACATTTGAATATAAAAACACGAGGCTTGTGTCTGTATGTCTACAATGTGTATAATACATAGACACTCACAGATATGACACATATATATAGATAGGAATAAATATATATATAATCAATGCCTCACCTTCGTATAGCTTTTGTGAGTCTGTGAAGGGTGCACATTTATTTCCTTGGCTGACTGGAAAAAGTACAAGTATCCTGACATATATTGGAAATAATAGATGTGCATTTTAGTATAATAGAGGTGCTTTTACAGAAATGAAAGATGAAGATTATAGGAAACAGCTCCATTTGTGTGAAAGCAGAACAGATAATATGTCAGTTATAAGAAGCTGGCTGCTGTTTGTCAATGACTGCATGTACAGAATCATTGTGAGGCTAAAGGGCTCCTTGGACTGTCTGCTAGCACTGAGTATCATGTAGCACATTATCATGTTACACTAACTCTACATCATACAATGCCTTCAACAGTTGCTTGAGGGGAACATGTACACATGTACCTGCACTTGTAAACATGTTACATCCACACAACATATAACTAACATCAATATCACTGCTGCCAATAAACATCATTGCATATCATCAAAAAATTATTTCTTTCTAAATTTCTTTCTTTTGCCTTTTTTTTATATTTCTTTCCCCAATTTCTTTTTTGTATACGAGTTGATATCCTCTGTCTTTCCCTGCATTAAATAACTACAGATACTGTTTTAAAGATAACAATCAGTTCTATTATCAGAAACTGCCTATATAAATGCATATTTTAACTGGGAACATACAATAGACTGACACTTCTCTATTTTACAGAGGATGACTGCTGCAGTTTTCAAATATACTCTGCCATAGCACCATTTTAAATATGCTATTTCATTATTCTTTTAATAAATACTGTATATGCTTACAGATCTATCATTAAGTATGTTATACTGCTACAAACTTGCATATAGCATTTATATTGTACTACATTGCATGAAGAATTCTATTTGCAAATGTCCTTTTAAACTGATGTCTTTGATAATAGCTATCACATTAAACATTAAAAGTTACAATACTTATAAAGCACATTTCTTGTACTACATCACAATGCTGCACATACTGCTGCTATGGTAATAAAGCAGAGAAGCCCAGATTCCCCAATGATCTTACCTTTAATTCTGATCCTGTTCCTGGAGATGAGGGAAAATGGTCCAGATCAGCATCAAGCCTTGTACATTTGCTGCTGTTTATGCTGTTTTTCTGCTTTATTTTCCCAAGGAAGATTCTACTTGATTCTAACTCAGTCTTTTTCCTCACAGTCACAGCATCACTTTTAACTCTAAGAGGCAGGAAAGCTAAGCTAAGGAGAAGCTCTGCCTCTGATTGGCTTTCATACAGAGCTCCTGATTAATAATATAAAAAAATCCTCCCTCACACAACACAGTGAGCCTCTGCTGAAAGAACTGCAGTACTTACCATGGGAAGGTTAGAGACTGAGACTGAGAGTAACATTGGCTTTTTTTTTTTTACTGGCAAAATCATTTGCAAGTGAATGCAGCCTGGAGAGTAGAAAAGGCTTTGTTAGAAAGAAAAAAAAATATCTGTATAATGATTTGCTCTGTTAAAAATGTAAGGCAATCATAATTGGGACCCTGAAATTTCCATATTTATACTCATCAACCAGAAAGCTCTAGAATTTTTATTAAATTATTTTGGCAATGCTGTTAATTTAAAATCAATGGCATAATATAGTATTTTTTATTTGTTATTTTCATTGTTGGCAATCATATAAGAGACCAGTGTTCAAATTTCATTTCAGGAAAGAGCAGTTATTCTGCTGCAAAATCCTCCTTCTGTTCATCACATAAATCATCATCCTTCTCCAAGCGTATTTACCCTTGAGTGTATGCCTAGTGTGCCATAAAAGGCCAGACTGGTTTCATTCCTAAATAGATTGCTATACTTCTCTTTCATATTAAACACTCCGATATATTTGCACAGAACCATTTTTAAGCCTATAAAGAAAATGGATTTATACTATTTTGGAAAAAATAATATTTTAGCTTTGACTTATAACCCTTTTCCCAAATGCTTGCATCGCAAATATTCAAATTTTGCTTTGCTTTTAACAAATTTGTTATAAGATTAAATACAGTACGCTTCAGATTTCTATGTAACATGCTGCAAGGCATATGCATTTTAGTGATTACATTAGTTCTAAAAAGAATTTCATATCTACAGTAACTGCATACAGCATAGAAACAGTTTGCAGCTAAATGCATCTTTTTTAATATTACATTTTTTTCTTAATTGACGAAATTTACAATATGCTGTCTGTCTATGTTTTTTAACCACCAAGTAAAATGATAAGCCCACAAATCACAATTATTGTTATAGAAATCTGAGCACCATCCAGCTTTGCAGAGTAAAACTCATCTTGGGAAATCTACATTTTAGCTTTGTCCTCCACTACTGGCCCCACTAGTGAACTGCATGCACGTAATGCTATTGCTACTAATAAAATGCATCCACATCTTTCACAAGTTTATAACAAAAACATCACTGAAATGTAGGAAATGGCATAAACCACTTCTGCAAGCTTATTAGCCAGGAACATTTTTATTGACGAGGGTTGCTGCAGCATCACAGAAAAAAAAATCCTAATGTAGCTTTGATTATTGTGTTGTTTAGTTACTCAGTTGTGTCCAACTCTCCATGATCCTATGGACAGCAGCTCGCAAGGCATATCTTTTGTCTGATTGTGCTTCTCGAGTGGACTGTGAAATCATAGGTATATATATATATATATATTTATTTATATATATATATATATATATATATATACTAGCGACTTGTCAAAAATTATGGTGCAATAAAATTGTAAGGCAGGTAATGCTGTTTGCCACAGACAGTAAGTGATTCGGTCGTCTGAGATCCTTCGGCGCTCTTTGCGTTAGTGTATTTTTTGTTATCAGAGGTGCTTTTGCGCTCATTGTAAGGTCCGCGCTGATCTCCTTTATTGCAAGTCTCTCCCCTGGTGTAGTTTGTGTCCTATGAGCACTGTTGGCGCTCCTTGTGAGGCGCGCAGTGAAGGGCTTTGTCGTTTATTGCGATACTGTGGTGTTTTTTTTTTTGTGTATATGTATTTTTTCATGATAAGGAATTAATTAATGAAATCATAAATTAATAAACTTTACCTATTTGTAATTAATATATGCAGCAAGGAATGTGCTGAAGAGCTAAAAATCTGTTTTGATGTTCCTGCAGCATACAATGTAGGTTTGCACTGTTGTTGAGCTGAGGTGTAAGTGGCAGCAATGTATGCAGTGTATAGTCTAAATAGGCCGCGTGCGCGAGGGGAAACCGTTTGTGTAGCTGTGTACTTCCGCATTTTGTAAGTTGGTGTTGTAAAATGGCGGCGATTGTGTATGTGGTACGCGGGTGTGGATGATTTAGCGTCCTTGCTAATAGTGTATGTTGTAGATCGTACAGGTTTTTGTAAAAGTTGTATATGCTTGGTGGTGTATTGCAGCTTTAGGGTCGTGTAGCCTCGTTTTTGTTTTTTTCGGCAGCCATTTTTTCTCTCGCTTAGGGGATTTTCGAGTATCAAAACTCTGTAAATTGAACTTAAATTTGCATGCAACTTGACTCCCAAACGTTCTGGCTGTCCCCCCTTGCTGTGTGTAATTTTTTGTGTACTTTGTGTTTTTTTTTAATTTTTCAAAGTCCCTTTTCTGTGGCTGTTTTTAACCGATTGTGAGGCGCCGTAGAGCCTCCACCTCCGCAAATGCGGACCCTCCTTCAGCTCATTGCAGCCGACGTGGGAGCCTCCACCTTCACAAATGCGGCCCCTCGCTTCTTGAGGGACCGCATTTGCGGCCTGCAATGAGCCTTCGCCTGCAAAAGCAATGAGCCTTCTGCAAATGGGGCCCCTCGCTTGGAACTGTGGCCCGAACTGTGGCAAAGCGTGACAACGTTTTGTAGTTTGACTATTATATGTGATATATATATATATATATATATATATATATATATATATATACAGTATTAGCTGTCACATTTCCATTAGCTGTATATACAGTTTTAGCTGTCACATTTCCATTGTCCAGATAGAAGCCGTATGTTCATATAAATTGCACTAAGCTTCCATTGCAGCATAATTCAATATATTTAATTCTTCGGATGCTATATTACAGTCTAAAACATTTTGCCCCACAGTGGCCCTCTCCACAAGTTGGTATGGAAACATAAGTGGGGAATGGTATCTTCCTAATGCCTACAAGCATCTATTATATGGTTTAATCACATTTCTATTTGTGACACACCTGCTATTGTTGTTGTTCTTCTCTATGGAATCCTGTAATACCATGAGCCTCATGATCATACCTTCTAGGGAACAGTTTGATTTGATTTCCTAAAGTACTGATTTATTGGATCTTCTTGCAGTCCAAGTGACTCTAAGCAGTTTTCTCCAACACCACAATTCAAAGGCATCAATTCTATGGCACTCAGCCTTCTTCATGGTCCATATCTCACATTTGTATGTTAATACTGGGCAAACTATAGTTCTAACTATGCGGACCTCTGTTGATAGTGTAATATCTTTATTTTTTTCAACTTGTCCAAACTTTCCTCCCCAGAATCAAACGTCTTTTAATTTCATGGCTTTAACTTCACCATCTGAAGAAATCTTGGATCCACGAAAATAAAATCTGTCACTGCCTCCACTTCTTGCCATGATCTTTTGCACTCTCTTTTTTTCACTCTAATCAATAGGTCCTTTTGTAATATCATCTGCGTATTTGAGGTTATTGATATTTCTTCTAGGAATATTGATTCCTGCTTTAGATTCAGCCGACCTTGTGCATGATGTAGGGGTGACATGATGTCTACTCTCACAGCCAGGTGTTGGATTATCTGCCCACACAATGGTCAGACCTTCTACATAGCGTCTCCAGAGGGTTGAGGCAGTGTCTCCTTTGGCGAAGTTGGCTGTTTGGGAATCAAGGGAGTGAGAAGTATCTCTCTCACACAGTTCCGTAATTTTCCTTCCTGTGCCCGAGTGTCTGGGAAGATATAAGCCCTGTAAGGGGTTAATACAGACTGGGCAAGTTCTGATCGGGTCTCACCCTGATTATGGTTTGTAGTCTTTTTTTTGCAGGGTGGCCCAGTTTTCTTTACTACACATATCTCCAAATTAAGTGAGACAAAGAACAACAAATAAGATGATCAGGGAAAATTGTAATTTTGTCTCTTTAAGGGTTGTTAAAAAAAACATGGAAAACAAAGATGAAGTCTGTGGCTGAAGAAAAGTCTTCTGATCTGCACATACGCTTTCTGGGACCTGAAGGGTTGTGATTTTGTTGTGATCCACACAGTTACAAGTTTCCAAATAGTCTATGAAGCAGAAATAAATGTTTTCTGGAACTCTTTTGCTTTCTCTATTATTTAGTGGACATCAATGATTTTACCTATTGTGTCCCTTCACCTGCTGAACACAATTTGCATATTTGGTAGTTCCTGGTCCATATATTGTTGGAGCCGAGCTTGTTGGATCTTAAAGGGCCATTTACTTCAGTACAATGTGGAGCACACCAATGTAAAGATCTCTTAACAGCATGTTTTTGAAATTTTGAAATCAGTTAATTTTTCACTGAGATATTTATTATTAAATGTATGTTTACACTAGCGACTTGCCCGTCAAAAAATTACAGCAATGAGATGTGTATGTTTTAAAAAAATTGTTTGGTCGGTAATATACGTAGTTGACACTTGTAACCTTTTTCTAATGTCGAAAGAAGTACAATTATTAGATTAAACATGTTTATTTTTGGAACATTGTCTTTTGTTGTTGAGGAACTGTTAAAGAGTGTTTTAGTAAAAGTGGTAACATTTGAATGTAAGAACAGTTGAACATTAGAATAATGAGTATTGTAAACTTGACATTATGTATTTTTAACATGCAACTTGTACATTAAGAACTGTTAACCGAAATATATATTGAATCCAGAGGAAGGCAAACAGTAAAAACCTCCTTGAAAGGCAGCCAATAGTATCAAAGGGGGGGGGGGGGGGGGGGAATTAATTCCTTCCTGACCTCATGAACTGGCGATCGGATTATTCCCTGGATTAATATTTAACATGAAATACAACATTTATATTGTGTATTAAAACGTGCTTGTGCTGTTAACATCAACTTTGTAATATGTCTAAGTAAGCAACTTGAAAGTATTTTTGGTAAAACTTGTAACGTTCTAAACAGTAACATAGTTAATTAACATTTGAAGGTAATTTTTTCGAAAATGCCAGGTAAGAGTCATTTAGTTATTGGTGGTTTTGAATGGTTGACATTTGTTTGTTGGTGTTGTAATTGTTTAAAACGGCACATAGAGTTTCCTCTGTGGAAAAGTGGTTCTCTAAATAGACAACGCGAGACATTAAATTTCTTCTGCGATGTGTAACCACTGTTCTCTATGTGTTTTGCCATTGTATTGAGTTTAATATTGAAATATTGTTGCTGTCCAAAGTTTTTGATTGCCATAAAAATGAATTATTGAAAGAAACCGACGGTTGTCTATATTTTTTTTTTTTGTTGTTGTTGTTACATTGTGGTTGAGGTGATTTGTTACTTTTCTTTGAAATTTGTGTGGCATGGGTTGTGTATTGTTTGATTGAAAGTTACAGTACTTCATAGTAGACAATGTTTTTAGTAAAAACGCGTCCATCCTCTAATAAATCACCTTGACTTTCATTGTTTTCAATGTAAACTTTAATAGCCTGTGGATTTTTGCACCGTGATAAGGTAACGTACAATTGTCCATGTGCAAATACTGGTTGTTCTAAGAATAAACCCCCAGACTTGAAAGTTTGTCCTTGTGATTTATTAATGGTCATGGCAAATGCCATAATGATGGGAAATTGTCTTCTTTGAAGTATAAAAGGAAGGCTACTTTCATTTGGTGCTAAATCTATCCTTGGTATGAAAACTCTCTCTCCTTTAGGGGGACCAGCTAGAATTTTAGCATCTATGAAATGGTCCTTTACTTGTTGAACAATTAATCTTGTCCCACTGCATAGGTCTTATTTTGGGTTCATATTTTGCAGTAACATTACAATTGCAACTTTCTTTAGCTGCAAAATATGTTGTGGCATTCCAGAAGGAGTTAATGAGTTTATGAATTCAGTGGAAAAGTTTGCCTGACTTTCTTCTTTGTGTTCTTTAAAAGTGATCCCCTTTCACAGTCCACACTTCAAATTCTTGAGTGACCCTGTTGATGCAGAGTCTGTTTGAATAGTGAAAAAAAGGCAAAGATTGAGCTGAAGGTTCAATATGTATGTGTGTCATTTATTTTTTGTGGCATTATTTTCTGTGAATTAATGTCACTTCAATATACTTCTTTGATTAGTTTGAGTTAAGATTAGCTTGTTGTAGGGCCCATGCACATATGTGTGTATTTGAAATGTTACTATACATGAATCACGTCTTTAGTGTCAATCTTTGAAATGGGTTATTTTTTTTCTTTGTATTTTTGGGGGTCTTTCTTAATAAATTAAATATATTAAAGCTTACCTCTCAGTTGGAATTTGCAGATTGTGAAGTTGTAAATTGGTAAGAAATTATCGTCTGAAGTAACGGCAGCAGTGAACTGTCCAATCACACTGTTCATCACCTGAGGAGAAATGTAGAATTTTCTGGAAAGTGGGCAGTATTTATAAACTTTGAGGTGGTTGAAACTGTTAGAAAGCAATACCCATGCACTATTTGCGTTCCAGCCTTAAATTTGCGTTCCAGCCGCCATTTTGCGGCTAATAGTTGTGTGTTTCATGTAAAATGGTGGGTAATAGCAGTGTGGTACGTGCCGCATAGTGTGTGTTATGTGCCGCGTTAACTGGTCTGGAGCGTTGGTTCAGTTTTGCGAGTAAGTGTAGTAATTTTGTGTCCTTAGCCTCGTTTTCGTTTTTTTCGTCGGCCATTTTTTCTCTTGCTTAGGTCATTTTCAAGTGTCTAAACTCTTGTATTTCGACTTTAATTGAGGTGTAACTTCAGTTTTCGAGGTCCTGCGTGCCCCCCCTTGCTGTGATTAAGCTTTTTATGTGTTTCTTGTGTGTATTTATTGTGTTTTTAATGTTTTCAACGGATAATTTTAACATAAAATCCTGTGCTCTTTCTCACCATGAAGAGCACTTATGGTGAGGTAACTATCCCATTAAGCCTTACATTGCTGGCATGTCAAATAATTGCAATTGTTCCATAATTGGAGCACGCTTTGGCACTGCCTTTTGGGGGATTTGGATGTAGACTGACATTTTCCAGTCTATCAGCCACTGTTGAGTTTTCCAAATTTGGTGGCATAAGGCAAGCAACACTTTCACAGCATCATCTTGTAGGATTTTGAATAGTTTAATTGTGATTCCATCAACTCCTGCAGCCTTGTTATCAGCAAAGCTTCATAGGGTCCATCTCACTTTGATCTCC
Source organism: Discoglossus pictus (assembly GCA_027410445.1). NCBI lineage: Eukaryota > Metazoa > Chordata > Amphibia > Anura > Alytidae > Discoglossus > Discoglossus pictus. The sequence goes on along the minus strand of CM050166.1, from coordinate 198,924,233 downwards.
ATGATGTCTGGCTCCGGCTCATTGCACAAACTATCAAGGTCACGACTGCTGTTAAGATCCTTCCTGTATAGATATTCAGTGTATTCCTACCACCCCTTCGTTATCTGATTTTCTTCTATTAATTCCCTACCAATTTTGTCTTTTATAATGCCTACTATGGCATGAAAGGTGTCTATGAGAGCCCCAATTTTCTTGAAGAAATCTCTTGATTTACCCATTCTGTTATCTTCTTTGATCTATTTAAAATCGATCATTGTAGAAAGTCTCATTGTCTCTTCTTACTATCCTCTGAAATTCTGCATTCAGTTGGACAAATATTTTCCTATGCCCACTACCTTTCACACTCTTTTTTTCCTGGGCTACTTTCATAGGCTCATCAGACAGACAGTTTGCTTGCTTAGTTTTCTTTCTTTTAGAGATATTCTTTTAGGTTGTTTTCTGTCACACACTTCTATGCAAAGTCCTTCAGGCATTCTACCTAACATGTCTAGTTCTTTAAATCTATTCTTTACATCCACTTCACATTCATAGCGAAAATTATTAATTTCCTTATCTACTTTGTCTGATGATTTCACTCTTTTCTTCAGTTTAATTCTGAACTCTGCAATAAAAAAACTCCAGGTCTTATTTTTGTATAGAGCACCTCCAATTTTGTCTATGAAGTATATAGTCAATCTGATTTCTATATTGTACATGTCAATGTGTAGAGTCATCTCTGAGGCTGTTGGAAGATGGTATTTTCTATGACCAGACAATTATCCTAGCAGAATTCTTATTTCTGACCTTCTTCATTTTTTTACTCCAAGCCAAACTTGCCAGTTTTTTTGCTATTATATCTATGAGATGTTGAATATCTTTGTATAACTGGACAATTTCTGCCTCTTCACCATCCATGGTTTGAGCATAGACTTGGATCTCTTGGATGTTAAATGGCTTGCCATGTATTTGAATTGAAATCATTCTTTCATTTATTGAGATGTAACAGAAGACTGCTTTGGCCACCCTTTGACTGATTATGTACATTTGCAGTGTTGGTGAGCTGAGGTGTAAGTATCAGCAATGTGTGAAGTGTGTAGTGTAAGTAGGGTGTGTGCACAAGGGGAAGCCATTTGTTTGTAGCTGTGTAATTCTGCATTTTGGATTGGTAATGTTATTAGTTGCAAGTTAGTGTTGTAAAATGACGGCGATTGTCTATGTGTTAGGCGGTTATGGAGCATGCCACGTCCTCCGTAATAGTATATTTTATACCCGTACGGTCTTGTGTAGAGGTCTTATGTGTGTGGTGAGTTTTTGCGAGTTTATTGATCGCATAGCATGGTTTTCGTTTTTTTCGGCCTTTATTTCTTTTTTCAGATGTGGAAACTCGGCAAATTGGGGTTCAATTGTCGTGCAACCTGACTCCCAGACGTCGTGGCTGTCCCCCCGTGCTGTGAGTGATGTTTTTTTGTATTTTTGTTAATTATGGTGGTGTTATTGTTGTTTTTGTATGTGTCATATTTTTTTTGTAGCATGTTTATTTTTTCTATATTTTTTTATAGATATACCTGAAAAATCTTAAAACTTTTCATCTTTGGTTATGTGCAACTTATGAGTTGAGCATTATATGATTTTCAATAAATAGGCATTAACAACCTTATTAAATTCGGCAAATTCTAAAGGGCTCTATTTAAGCACACAGCATATTATTTTACAGAAGTTTTTAGTTCATGAACTTCTATCCAAAAGCAAGGTCTTCACTAACTAAAAACTTCTGTAAAAAACATATGCTCTGTGCTTATATAGAGCCCGTGAGAATTTGCAGAATTGCAATTTAATAAGGCTATAACTGAGATGATAACTTTTATTGGCTGACACTGTTGCCATTAATACGTACCAACACCATCAAACGATTTCTTTAGTTCCATGGGTAACACAATACCTTTCAAATATTATATTTATTTTTAAAATTTATTTTCAGTCACGTACATTATCACTAGTTTCAGCTATTAATGTTTTCATTATTTTGTGTGTAAAATAATTTGTAAGAATATTGTTACCCTAAAGTGACATTATAGGAGTGTGTTGTAAGCAGTCATTTAAAAAAAGAATGTCATAACTAATATCATTATTTTATATATTTTGTGATGTCATGAAATTATGTTAACTAATGTCATAGATGATGTAATTAGTGATGTAGTCATGAAAAAACGTTTTTGGGGGGTTGTGTGTGTGTGTGTGTGTGGGGGGGGGGGGTGTTAAGGTTGCCTTCTATATTAACTTCCCAATTTAATTTGTTTTCCAGATTTAAGTTGCACTATCCTATGCTAATGCAGACGGAGGAAAAGAATCTGAGCAACAAGTGGATCTGAAGTGAAGCTGTGCAAACCTGCAACCAGCACAACTGAGAAGAGCTGAATTGGACATGTTATTATTTCTATTTCCTGTTCAAATATTACCACAGGACTCTACCAGATTCCATCAGACACCATCTGAGGGGAAAACTGGATACCCTACATGAAACATTAGTTTATCAAGGTGTGCCAGGAAAAAATATTATAGAATGCCCCCAAAGTCTGAGAGATAGAATCACATAAATCAGCGTTCTAGCCAAAAACATATGGAATGAGCCTATTGTAGAAAACCTACTACAATAATAAAGCTCAAGTCTGAAGATTTTAACCAGGAGACAAAGTAATGGTACTAGTGTCTAATGTGAGAGCAAACTTCTAGTAAGCTGGCAGGAACTTTATGAAGTCATAGAAGCAATTGGAGAAGTAGACTACAAGATCAAATAACCTGACTGCAGCAGACCAGACCAAGGCCATCAAATTGTTGAATGCATGGAATGAGAAAGACACTGAAGTTTCCTCTAAAACCTAGTCAGAAGAAATGAAGATCGAAGTTCTACAAATGATAACCTGCAACAGATATGTCTTTTTGATCTATCCAGGATGGACCAGTGAGATACACCACAACATCATTACTAATTGTGGAGGGACAGTAGGGGTCAAGCCATACCAAATGGTGGAAACGAGAGTAGAGGAAGTAAGAGCCAAAATGTACAAAAATGCTTGAATTAGGAATAATTGAAGAATCCAACATTGAAAGGTATAGTCTGATTGTACTGATTCTGCAAAAACTTCAAAAGATTAAATGAGGTGTCCCAATCCGATACATGTCCTCTTCCCAGAATTTATGAATTGATAGATCAATTGGGAAAACCCACATTCCTGTCCACATTGAATCTGACCAACTCATAATGGCAGGTCCCACTGATGAAAGCAGCAAAATAAAAAAACTGCTTTCTACACCCCTGTCAGGCCTTTCCATTTTAATGTCTTGGCATTTGGACTACATTGAGCCTTAGCAACATTTCAGAGGATTATGAACAAGCTCCCAACAAGGAATATGTGTCTGCATATTTGGATAATATAATAATATACAGCTCTGGTTGTGATTCTCATTTGAACAAAGCAGATGGAATCTTAGAAACATTAAGGAAAGTGGATCTGACTTTTAATCTGGTCAGATGTTAGTAAAGTTAGTAAATTAAAGATATTTCCTTATAATAGCATTGGAAATGTATTGCCAAAATCCACAAGTCAGTACACCATATTATGTCTCAAATGACTCCTCTTTTTGCTCCTTTTGGATATCAGTTCATAGTTATAGCCTCCAATTTATCAACTGCCGTTCATGTCATAGATAGCAAAACCGTGGCCTAAGGTGGGTTATAAATGGGTATAGTCAGAAGAAACAAAATTGCATTTACCCAGTGCTCCTTTAGTGACTGATATGGCTCTCTACTAAGCATTTACCCCAGAAGCACCCATTTGGTAAGCGTTCACTGCATTTCACTGGATTATAGAACAAGTGACACATGTCATTGGTACATTGCCAGTAATCTAGTTTATCCTTGGGCTGTTTGTAATTTGGTCTCCCACTGTTCTTGTTTCTATTAATACTGATTGTCCAGTTTCAAGCCTTCTTTTCTCACAGAATGTTTGCTGCCTACCGTGACATCAGGTTTGTCTATGTTTCCAGACAGCGCATTGCTGATCTTCATTCAGACTCCAAATCTGTTACTCATGCATGTCTCCTGGACTCCTTTATTGATTTTGCGATCAGATTCCTGTGTTGTGGTAAAACATTGCAATGCCCTAACAAAAGGAGCTAGTTATTTTAACTAAGGATCATTATTTTAATTCCTATTTAGTGAAATGGTCATTAAGGAAAGCATGTCTCCAACCAATTGAGAGCATTGTGTTGGTATAACTTTATGCATGAAAACTTAGCAGTCCATACCTGCTAGACAAAGTTTCCCCCTTCTTTGATCGATCCCCACCATCTAACTATAATCATGGGGTCTCCAAAGACCAAACATGGTGGCTAACAGTTACCCCCCTTGCAACCCTATCCCCCTTGTTATCCCTATCCCTATGAGCCCAGGTATCCTTGGGATCCAACCCCTCCACAAACAAATACTCTAAAGGGGAGGACCCAAAGGATTACCTCCTTCTACTAATCATGACCACCACCTAACTATAACCATGAGGTCTCCATAGCCCCTGCCCATGGTGACTAGAACTTAACCCCTTTGCCACCGAGGTCCTTGAAGTACCCACATAGCATCTATAATTAACCCCCACCATGGGAGCCCTGCTACAACCTGATATGACTGTTAGGCACAGAGAAGCCCTCCCCCTTGCAGTCCTGAGGGAAAATCCCTGTAGCTAAAGGCAGGAGTTGTTGTGTGTAAAGCAGAACCCCTCACCTGGGTTGTGACAATAGAGAAGAAATGAACTGTTGGCAAAGTAGCGACAAGAGGTAGAGGAAGAAGCAGATTTATAAGAAATAGAGATTATAAAAATCCAAGAATTTGAAAGACTAAGTGGTAGTGACAGAGTAAAAGACATGACTGAAGCTGTTAAAGAGATGGCTGAAGCAGCTAAGGACGTGGCTTAGGCATATAAAGACTTCTTAAACAGCTAAAGAGCTGGAGTAGTTAAAGAGTCTTTGCCCCTGCCCCTGGAGCAAAAGGAACATATAAAAGTGATTGATGTTGTGAGCAATGGTCAAAGACTAAAGGACAAGATGTTTAGCACAGGGTGCAAAATCAACCTAATTATGAAGGATGTTAATCAAGATACTGGCAAAGATTTGAACCAAACTGATACAGGAACCTAATGGGTAATAGCAAAGTAGGGCCTCCATGGGAAACCAGGCCAATCCAGCCTTCCCCTGGATGATACTTTGGAAAGAACACATCTGACAAAGATCTCAAACAGAGAAAGGGGAGATCAAACAGATGATTGCAGCCAGTGTTCTTTCACAGGAAATATGTCCTGATTTTAATGAGGAAACTGGTATCCTCCTTACAGTGAATGATGAGAAAGATGAGTATCTGGAGACTGAGCCAGAGACAGAGCTGCAGATGCAGTGTCACAAAGCCCTGGAGGTCCAAGATAATAGTGGGGAATTTTTTTTACAAAGCCCAGCTAACTGGGTGTCCTACACAATCAGCTACAAGAGAGGAAAGCATATAAATGAAGGTGCTGTTACATACTCTACAGCAGGGGTGGGCAAGTGCACATACAAGCCCAGATTTTAGGATATCTCTGCTGTGAACAGGCAAGACTATTGCTTATTCCGTCACCTTGATTAGTCACCAATGCACAGAAATTAAATCCTCAAATCCAGGCTTGAATGTGCCCCTCCAGGACCAAACTTACCCACCCTTCCCTACAGGAGCAGAAGGTGACCAATTCCTCTAATCTGGAGACACAGTCTGCTCAGACAGATGCTGGCCCAGAAAAGACTGACACTAACCAGAACCTGCATATGCAAGATGCTGTGCTGAGTGCAGAACAATATCTACAGAAATCTGCTATGAAAAGCATGAAACAGGAGCTTGTACAGGAGAGAAGAAAATTAAAAGCTGAAGGCAAAACAAAATGCAAAATAGAAAAAAAAGACGAAGAGAAGCGGTTAAAAGATGGAAAAAGTTGCGGAAGTGTGCTTCGCCCAAAAGTCGTGCCACCCTTGAACTCTGGTGCCTTATCATTCACAGGCTCCACAAAACATAACCTTTCCTAAGTCAACTTCTGGCACTTATGCAAACTGTACCTCATCTGCGTCACTTTCACAACAAGCATGCTTGGTACTACAGTGCGTCCATTCCTATGAGGTCTGCAAATCGTTATCTCTGCTACAAAGAATACCTCAGACATTTTAATTTTCTGGAGGTTGTCCAGCTGTTTAGTGGCTTCAGGCTCAAACTTCACATTGAAGCTAGCACCCTTTTGAGCCTTTTGACTTCTGGGTTCCTGAAAAAAATTTGTGATTTCAGCCTTCTCAGCTTTAAATTATATGTTTCCTGGGTTAGATGGGATTAAATTAAATATTTCCTGGGTTAGATGGGAAATGCAGATTCTGATGGCAGATGCAGGCTGGGAGATGCAGGTGAATACTGGGGGTTGAGAGGGTGATTAGTCGTGCCACCCTTCTGGCACATGGGGAGACGAGTTGGAGAGATGGAGAAGGAGGGTGAGGTGGGATGGGTGCGCGCATTTGGCGGCGTGCACATGAAATTGCAGAAGTCTGCTTCACGCTAAAGTTGGTGTGCCGAGTTCAAGAGACTTTGACTTATGAAACAGCTACAGTTCTGTGAGAGTTGTTGGCCAGCCTATTGTGGCACCTGGAACAGACAGAAACAGGTCATCTGTTCTCGCAAACTAGGACAATCAAGCAGACTGCCATGAAAAGAGGGAAGTGAAACAGCATCTGGATTTGCTGTTCCATAGAGAATGATGAACTGAAACAAGAGGAGCATGAGAGGTGGCATGAAGGGATTGATAATTTGCACATTAAGCTTGAACAGCTGGGTATTGGGAAACCCTGAAGAGTCAGCTGGGGAAGGAAGCTCAGTCAGTTCAAAATGTTTGAGCAATATAATGGAAAAGGGGAGGATAGAACAGATCTCATTTGAATTGGGGCACACCCTGTTCTGATCTCAATTGAATGGGCAAACACATGTAAAACATAACTTTTATTATATAATTTTAAAATCTTTGTTAATAAAAATAAAATAAAACATTTTATTTAATAAAGACAACGATTTTAAAATGATTTAATAAAAGTTATATTTTAAATGTTTTTGCCCATTAAATTGAGATCAGAACAGGGTGTGCCCCAATTCAAATGAGATCTGTTCTATCCTCCCCTTTTCCATTACATTTATTATTTTCTCAGGCAGCACCCTTGTAATCCTTCAATAAGGTTAACACTTTGAGCCACCACACCTTCTCTTTTTTAATCTGAGTTTGAGAAATAGTTACCAGGATTGGCAACAGAGAGGCTGCCCAACTCCTATATGATTATGATGAAGGAATAATGGAGTGATGTGAAAATGTTGGCAAATTTCATAACATGGAAGGTGTGCACTGTCATGTTCAGGAGGGCCCACTGGACTTTTGGGGACTGTTGAACTATTGTGTGGGGTGAAGGGCTTGATTAACGCAGACTGGTGTTGGCATGGGCAGGGTAAATGTCTGTGGTATGATTGGGTCATAAATGACTTATGTATATAATGTTAAGTATGAGAATCCCCCTATCATGTTTACTATCAAAATAAAAGGTTCTCCCCAAGGAATATAATAAAGCATATAATATGAATCCTCAGGGAATCAGAATTATGGGGTCGCCTGAAGCTTTCCAGCAGAGGGTAGAGGTGAGGCCTGGGGGAGGGATTAAAGGAAAGAGGATTAGGTAGAAGCACAGTCTGATAAATAATCCTGATAAGACAGTAATTTGACCAGGTAAGAAGATTAATAAACCTCTTGTAATTGGTCGCTGTATGGTAGAAATATACTGCATTGTGGTACAATAAAAGTTGTTGTCAGTTTAAACAAGCATAATCAATATGCGTGCTTTATTCTGAGGGAATAGTATTTGTAAACATTGGGAGTATTGCATGGCATGCATCCATAAAAGGCAGCAGGATGCAGAGATTTGATAAAACCCTGAAAATCTAGGGGGTTCTTGTAAGCTAAAGTTGGAGATTTAGTGGAGTACCTGATTCCCTCATTTCAGGGTAGTGACATCCACAGCAGTGGAAGGCAGGGGATGGCAGTGCTGAAATTAGAGAGGGGAGCACAGGTTTAAAAGTACAAGGTGAAGTACCAAAGCTTACAGTGCCTAGTAAATCAGGAGGTCACAATCACTAGTATAACACAAGAGCTGCAGAAGAAACCCTCTGACCAATATTATCTAGAACAATGATTCACAGTAAGGCTCACTGAGATGAGTACACCACCAAAATGGTCATGAAACTGTAGGAGCATGTGCATAGTCTGAAGGTCTTCACCACTTATTGTACTTCTAGTAAATAACAGAGAAGCACCAGAATAAACGGGATGGACTTAGGACAGCCAGAGTTGGAAAGCCCAGAGGTCTTGTGGTACAAGGAGAAGAAGAAGGTGAATTATTCAACTGTAAATGGACAACCAGACTTGGAGGAGCAGTACCCATGTGGATACCTGATACAAGGGCTAATATAATTTGCGCATGCGCAATGCGCAGAGAGACCCACTCATTGGCATTGCCCGCTGCGTGGGAGGAGACAGGGAACAGTGTGAGAGAGAGACAGGGGAGATTGGGCTAAGAGACACAGGAGAGGGGGAAGAGACACATGTGAGGAAGAGGGGGGAAAGAGACACAGGGAAGGGATGGGGAAAACACTGGGAGGGAGAGGGGGGAAAGAGACACAGGGAGGGAGAGTAGGCGGGAGACACAGGGGAAGGAGAGGGGGAAAAAGACACAGTGGAGGGAGAGGGGGCGAAGAGACACAGGGGAGAGGAGGTGGAAAGAGACACAAGGAAGGTGAGAGGGGGGAAGAGACATAGGGCACGGAGAGGGTGGAGAGAGACGGGGGAGAGAGACAGGGGAGATTGGGCTAAGAGACATAGGAGAGGGGGAAGAGACACGTGAGAGGGAGAGGGGGTGAAGAGACAAAGGGAAGGGCTGGGGGGGAACACTGGGAGGGAGAGGGGGTAAAGAGACAAAGGGAGGGAGAGGGGGTGGGAGACACAGAGGAAGGAGAGGAGGAAAAAGACACAGGGGAGGGAGAGGGGGTGAACAGACACAGGGAGAGGAGGTGGAAGAGACAGGGGAGGGAGAGGGGGGAAGAGACACAGGGAAGGGAGTGGGGGGGACAGACACAGGGCAGGGAGCGGGGGGAAAGAAAAACTGAGCAGGGACAGGGGAAGAGGAACAGGAGAGGGAGAGGGGAAAAAGACACAGGGAGAGAGGGAGAAGGGGGCAAAGAGACACAGGTGAGGGTGACAGGGTGAAAGAGACACAGGGGAGGGAGTGGGAAAAGAGACACAGGGGTGGGAGAGGGCGGAAAGAAACACAGAGGAGAGAGGAGGGCAAGGAGACACAAGGGAGTGAGAGGGAGGGAAGAGACACAGGGGATGGAGTGGGGGAAGAGACACGGGGGGGATCATATATTATCCCGTCATTTGTGACGGGAGGCACGCAATGGGCACCAAGGGCGCTCATTGCAAGGCTTGCAATGGGTGGCGAAGGTGCTCATTGCGAGGCTCATAGAGAGGATAGAGAAGATGGAGGGAGAGGACATAGAACGAGGGAAGGAGAGAGAGAGAAGCCATGCATAGTGAGGATCACATTGCCCGCCTTTGCCACGCATGGCGAGGCTTGCAATGTGCAGCAAACAAAAGCATTGCAAGGCTTTCAAATATTATGCCGTCATTTTTGATGGACAAGTGGCTAATAAGTAATATTAGTAGATCAAGCAATCTGGCACTTTATAAAATGCATTAAAGCATCTATTTTAGTCCATGTGGGTTTTATGATATGTATTAACCCCTTGAGTCCCAAAATTGATATTACTCAGAAATAACAATTACATTTTCTTTTAAATTCCATGTTTGTGTCTTCACATGCTTTTAAAGTACATTATTGTGTGTTTAATTGTTGCTATGGCTCTAATAAGTGTTTTAAAAATGCCTTGAGAGTCCTATTTAGTAATAGTAATATTTTTGACAGAAACTTGATACTTTTTTTAATGGCGGGTTAGACTTTATTTGCAAGCTAACGCGACAGGTCTAATAGAATATAGAAGTTTTTTTAATTAGTTAGTGCTCGTAATATTTGAGCGGTGCTAAAACCAATGGAGTTCTAAGGCCGATTTTGCACCTTAGGCTGACCCTTAGTGAATGTGGTCGGTTAACTCATAATCAGATTGTGAGAAGCTAATTGAATATGTGGCAATATTAAGAGTTATTTTAGGTGTGTATACATTTACAAATTGGGCAACAGAATAGGGGCCAAAGTCTAACATTCTAACAAGTGCTCTTTAAAGGAAAGTTTATTACATATAATTGGTATAGTAAGGATTAACAATACACAGTAGAAATACTTTGTTAATGATTACCTTTAGATATTTTTTATTGGGAATGTTAATAGATTTTATCTAAATTTCACTATAAGCTGATTATATCTATTACAGGCCAGTACTCATCAACATTTAAGTCTTTAATTCTTGATTCACATTTTATATGAAACATAAAAGATAAAGGCTTTGAACGGAACAGCATGGACTCCAGCAGATAAAATAGACTCCACGCCACAAACATTTCGCTTATAATCACATCCTTAATATTAATTTGAACATTAACTTAACTGAACTCTATCTAAGTCCTCAACTTACATACCCCTATTCATAAATAACTCTTAGTATTTTCTAAGCTATATTCTTAAGTAAATGTGCACTGCTTGCACAAATCATATTAAATGTATTACTTATTTAATTTAATCACTAAGCCTATCCTGGGCATAAAATATAGCATTTTAATTGGCATTACCTTACTCAATATCAAACTTTAATCCATTTATCATTTGTTAGATTCATGTGTTTGGTAAAAATTAACACTTTCTGAGCCATTATGTTGCTTAAGCATAGTTGCATCCACGTCAATATCTCTTAGCAAAAGGTTTTAATCATGCCCTGCTTATTCAGTAAACGTATAATTATTTTCACTAATGATGCAGCTGTGTACTGTTTCTTTCCTAGATGTTCACACATTCTTGGAGCTCAATTCAATTGAGCAATCGAAAGTTACTGGAGGCCGTTAGTGCGGCCGCAAGTAAATTAGCTAATCATCTTGCCTTTTTTTTTGCTTACGGGTTTGAAATTCTTGTTACAACCGTAACTGAAACCCCATCTAAGTCTTTGATCTTACAAGTCCGCAGCAGTTAAAATCACAAATTGCTATTCAATTGCTACAATTTCCCAAGGACACACTTGTGTTCAAACCCCTAAATGGCAAATGTAGCCCAAAATCCTAGCAGTAATAGAGAGGACTCACAAGGGCTTTAAAAGCCCTTATGTATGCTACCCCTAATCATTCCCTCTGCTCCCAAACCCCCTGCTCCTAAAGTAAACCCCCATGATGCAGGGTCCTCAAATTAACCCCTTGCTGCAGGGATCCCAATCTGGCCCCCCAAAGTGTCCCTACACTAACCCTTGCTGCAGGGATCCCGCAGCATTTAAAATTCTATTTTTCCTACAATGATAATTAACCCCTGCCCTAATTAACCCCATCAGTCAGATATGGGTCAATAATGAACCCTGACATTAACACTAGAAGTGCCATGAGGGACCTCCCGGACCCTCATGACTCTAAGTCTAAGCACTACCCTACATTACACTATTATCCCCCCAATAAACTAATAAATCAAAATTAACCCCCTCTAAGTAATTAACCCTATTTAACCCTCACTATGTCTCTTCCCCCCTCTCCGTTCCCTGTGTCTCCTTGCCCCTCGCTTCCCCTCTCCCTCCCATGTATCTCTTCCCCCCTCTCCCTCCCATGTCTCTCTTCCCCCTCTCCCTCCCCTGTGTCTCTTCCCCCTCTGCCTCCCCTGTGTCTCTTTCCCCCCTCTCCCTCCCCTGTGTCGCTTCCCCCCTCTCCCCTGTGTCTATTTCAACCCTCTCCCTCCCCTTTGTCTCTATTCCCCCCTCTCCCTCCCCTGTGTCTCTTTGCTCCCCTCTTCAACCCCTGTATTTCTCCCTCCTCTGCCTCCCCTGTGTCTCTTCCCCCTCCCTCCCCTGTGTCTCTTTCCCCCTCTCCCTACCCTGTGTCTCTTTGCCCCGCCAGCACGTAATCTCTCTCCTCCCTACTGTGTCCTTCCCACCCCTTCTCCCCTCCTTCTCTCCCCTCCTTCTCTCTACATCCCTCTCCCTTGCTAGCCAAGCAATGAATCAGCTTTTGCACTGTATTCTTTTACCCTCATCAAAGGGTTCTTTAGTTTCACCCCACTTTCGACCATCAGAGTAGTATCATCTGCGTATGTGAGGTTGTTGATATTTCTTCTAGCAATATTGATTCCCGGTTTGGATTCATCCAGCCCGACCTTATGAATGATGTACTCTTCATATAAGTTAAATAAATAAGGTGACAATATACAACCTTGTTGCACATTTTTTCTGATCTTGAACCATTCTGTTCTCCCATTTTCGCTTCTTACAATGGCTTCTTAATCAGGAGGCAGATGAGATGATCTGGTACTTCCATCTCTTTAATGAACGTGCCACATTTTGTTGTGGTCCACACAGGCAAGGGCTTTAGAATAGTCTATGAAGCAGAAGTAAATGTTTTTCTGGAACTTTCTTGCTTACTCTATTATACATCGAACTTGGCAATTTCATCTCTTGTGCCTCTTCCTCTGTCTTGCACATCTGGTAGTTCCTGATCCATGTATTGTTGGAGTTGAGCTTGATATTAAGCATTGCTGATTTTTTTGGGATTGGGATTTATTAACCATTGTTGAACTTTCCAAATGTGTTGGCATAAGGCAAGCAACACTTTCACAGCATGATCCTGTAGAATTTTGAATAGTTCAATTGGGATTCCATCAACTCCTACAGCCTTGTTATCAGCAAGGTATCTCACTTCACTCTCTAAGATGTCTGGCTCCAGCACATTAGAGAAACTATCACTGCTGTTCAGATCCTTCCTTTATAGATCTTCAGTGTATTCCTACTACCTCTTCTATACGTTATCTTCTTCTGTTAAGTCCCTAACATTTTTGTCTTTAACAATCCCACTTTTGCATGAAAGTTGCCTTTGAGATTTCCAATTTTCTTGACTTTACCATTCTGTTATCTTCATCCATCTCTTCACAGTGCTCATTATAGATAAATATAACACACAGCCATTAATGTCTAAAACGATGGCAACAAAAGTGCGTACACTCCTAAGTGGAAATGTCCAAATTGGGTCCAAAGTGTTATTTTGAGGGGACAGCAAATTTACACTGTTATACAGGCTGTACACGTACTCCTTTTCATTGTAGCAGAGTGTAATTTCTTCAGTGTTGTCACATGAAAAGATATAATAAAATATTTACAAAAATGTGAGGGGCGAATTCACTTCTGTGAGATACTGCGTATATATATATATATATATATATATATATATATATATATATATATATATATATATATATATATATATATATATATACATATGTGAGAATGCTCCACCGCTCCTGTGCTCTATGCTGCCAGACATCAGGACACCAGACAAGATCTTGTGTCTTGCGAGATCTCAGCCCCGTTTTCCTTTTGCAGCTTACCAGTTATATGCACAATTATTACTTGCTTCACTTAATAAAATCTCCTCATTAACCCTTGCTTTAACCTTCCTCTTTCCTTGCATTCTTCTCATTACCTGCTATCAAAGCATTTTATATTTACTTTTTTTACTCCTTCCTTCTGATTCTCCACAACCAATCTCTGCAAACATACAAGAAATCATCTTCATTTCCTTGCTCCAAACTTTCCGACACTTCCCAACAGTCTCGGCAAACACACAAGAAATAATTTCCATTTCCCAGCTCCAAACCTTCTGACTCTCCACAACCAATCTCTTCAAACATACAGGAAATCATCTCCATTTCCTAGCTCCAAACATTCTGTCTCTCCACAACCAATCTCTGCAAACATACAGGAAATCATCTCCATTTCCTAGCTCTAAACAACCTGACTCTACACAACCAATCTCTGCAAACACACAAGAAATCATCTCTATTTCCTAGCTCCAAACCTTTTGACTCTCCACAACCAATCTCTGCAAACACAAAATAAATCATCTCCATTTCCTAGCTCCAAACCTTCTGTCTCTCCACAACCAATCTCTGCAAACACAAAATAAATCATCTCCATTTCCTAGCTCCAAACCTTCTGTCTCTCCACAAGCAATCTCTGCAAAATTTGGTATAATATTTTATGAGATAGACTATTTCTCTCTAAAATCTAAATTGTGTTTATGCATAGCCCTAATGCACCCACACTGTTTATTTCCTTGAGTCTTTGGGAATACGCTCTCTCCTCCCCTTTTTCACATCCCCTCATATGCAATTCCTAACTTATATACTTGTTTTCACAGAAATCAACTCCAAACCTTCTGACTCTCCACAACAAACCCCCCACTCCCTGCCACTATCCCACCCTCCCCTGTTTATGCAAAATTTATTGAACCACACAAACTCCTTACAGCTGAACAATTAGTAACACCATCTAACTATTCCTAACAAATACAATGTTTCCTTGTGCCTTCTCCTTCCTCATAACCTCCTACCTTTTCCTCAAGCTCTTGTCCTCAACTTTGCCACATCATGTCTCCAACACAACCTTCTCTCCTTTCATGCTCTCCTCTCCTCTTTTATGCTCCCATGAGCCGCTCTCCTTCCTCCGGTCACTATTTTTTCCCTCTTCTAAAGCTCACAAGCAGAAACAACTCTGCAATTCCCTTTCCCATCTCCTCTCTTTCTCCTTCTGCTGGCTTTTCGAGATATATCTCTTAACCCAGCCCCTCACCTGACATTCCCATTTGCAGGTTATATTATCTGACTACTAGGGGCAGATGGCATATCACACACTAGAGCCACCTCAAATGACTTCTATCATATCCCTCTCCTGCCACATGAAAAGTTTACGTACCTTCATACTAAATTAAACTTTCACTCCCTTCCTTACCCCTGCCGCAATAGGGTTGACTGTGTCAATAAAGGCCAGAGAGCTGTGCGTCTATCTCTGGGGCTTCCAGGAGATATGCTGGTCCAGAAAGGGAGAAAGGGGCCATGAGGGCCCCCAGGTGTAAGGGCCCTGGTGATGCTACATCAGTGGTTGCACTACACCTGTATACAGAAACATGACATGTCATAAAAATGTTTATTTTCCTGTGAAATTTATTTAGGTATAGTTTATTAAAACCAGAATATATCAAGAAGGACACAAATACATTTCAATAACAGTATTATTTATTTCAGTATTTCAATTGCAGTACTGCATTTCAAAATCTTTGATTCATGTGTTAATCAGTTTCCTGCATTATTTTGATGGTCAAGGTGAATAATCTATATTTTATGTATCTTTACATAAGCCCTCAAAACTGAAAGACATCATTTTCTTTTTTCTCATTTGAAAGTGTAATGGCAACTAGAAGCTCCATGAGAGTAACTGTAATTATAATGTGATATGTAGTTACAGTATAATGTATACAGAACATTTATAACACTTCCTCCCGTGTCTCTTTTCCCCTCTCCCCCATTTCTCACCCCTGTGTCTCTTTCCCCCCTCTTCCTCCCCTGTGTCTCTTCCCTCCCCTGTGCCTCTTCCCCCTCCATCCCCTGTGTTTATTTCCCCCCTCTCCCTCCCGTGATTCTTTCCCCCCTCTCCCTCCCGTGTCTCTTTCTCCCCTCTCCCTCCCCTGTGTCTCTTTGCCCCCCTTTCCCTCTCCTGTGTATCTTCTCCCCCACTGCCTCCCCTGTGTTTCTTGGCCCTGCTCTCCCTCCCCTGTGTCTCTTTCCCCCCTTTTTTTCTTTTTCCTCTTTTTTTCTATCCACTTTACTACCCCTATACATATTTTTATCAGTATTGCTTTTTGACTTGATAAAGAGAGGTTTATCTCACTCGAAAGCTTGTTGCTATATTATGAAGAAGTTTGTCCAATTAAAAGGTATCACTATATACTGCAATGCTCTGGTTATTCATCTAGATTACAGGACACTCACGCTACCTCAATCTTCATATATCATTATCTATATATACTGTACTGTGGAGGGCTTCTATCGCTTTTGCCCAACATATATTAAATGATTTTTGTGGTGAACTACCTACTCATAAGGTCCACAACACAATCTGAGAACCCACTCCATGCTGATGATTGCCAGTAAGCTTGAAACAGCTGTACATGGATGGGATTCTCGGCTTGCGTATAATCCAACCTTGGCTTGAATAAAAGCTGTGTAATGCAGCGGGCATAAGCTTAAAGGAAGTCATATTTAAAATGGGCTATGGATTGAGGAGCGAGGCATTTGTGGGCATAGTTGCATGTCCGAACTCAGCTTCCCAGAATTCAGTGTAATAACTGTTTTTCTCTGAATTCTGAGCTGAAAGCAAGTTTTTTAACTTGTTTCAGGCATTAAAATGTGAACACAGATATACTATTTATTTAATATATATATACTAGCAACTTGTCCGGCAAAAATTATGGCATTCAAATTGTAAGCCATGGCAATGCTGTTTACCACACAATGTAAGGCTTTTGCTCCTCTGTGGACCTTCGGCACTCATTGTGAGCCTCTCCCCTCGTGTACTTCAATTGTCCGGCTTTGCAACGATCACCTTTGGCGCAAAGACAGATATATAAGTACAGTGTACAACAAAAACAAAATGTGAGTACAGTAAATTAATAAAGTAATATGAATTAGTAAATGAATATACTTTACCTATTTATATGTAATATGCAGCAATCAGTATCCTGAAGAGCTAACAATCTCTTTTGATTTTCCTGCATCTGAAAATGTTGCGTTGGACTGTTGATCATCTGAGAAGAAAGTGTCAGCAATGTGGCAAGTGTGCAGTGTACAAAGGCTGCGTGCGTGAGGGCTAACCGTTTGTTTAGGCAGGTAAAGAGCCATTTTAGAATTCTAATGTTATTGGTTTAAAGTTAGTGTTGTAAAATGGCGTTTTTTTTGTATGTGTTACTTGGCTCTCGAGAATTTTCCGTCCATTGTAATGGTATATCTCCTACGTTCTTGTGTAAATCGTACGTGCCTGGTGGTGATTTTTGCTGTTCTTTCTCCTTTAGCCTCGTTTTCATTTTTTTCGTCCGCCATTGTTTTTGTTGCATAGCCGATTTTCAAGTGCCGAAACTTATTAAACACGACTCAAATTGGCGTGCAACCTCTCTCCCAGATATCCAGGCGTTTCCCCCGTGCTGTGTGTGATGTTTGTTTTATGTTTTTTTTTTGTAGTGCTTTTCGTGTTTTTCGATATGCGAAGTTCGGCCGTTAACCTTGTATTTTTTCAACCTTGTATAATTATTTTCGAAGTTCCGCGGGCCGTAATTGTTGTTTTTAAAAGACGTACATCCTGTTTGGTGTTTTGCGCGCTTCAGGGTCATGTAGCCTTGTTTTAATTTTTTTCGGCTGATATTTTTTTTCTCGCTTTGCCGATCTTTAAGTGGCGAAATTTCTTAAATTTGATTTTAATTTGCATGCAACCTTACTCCCAAACGTCCTAGCTGTCCCCCCGTGCTGTGTGTGATGTTTTTTTTAATGTTTTTTCTTTTCTTTTTGCTGTATTTGTGGCCTGCAATGAGCTTTCGAGCTTGCAAAGCGTGACGACAACTCACAGTTTGACCATTACAATATGTTATATATAATATGTATATATATATATATATATATATATATATACACACACATTTTAAACATCAACAACAAATACAAATATTGTATGCAGATGAATAATTCCTTTATCTGTAATACATTTTTAAAGGTTTTCTTAGTTGCATTTTTGTATCTGTACAGTTTTACAAATACTTATAGCATTCAATGTGATAAACTTAATTTTACATCCAGAATCAGGTTTCCAAATACATCATCACTGCATACTGTATTATAATCACAACCACATTTGCATGTGTGTTTATATATTTATATTATTTTTGCATAGATATATACTGACACAGAGCTGCATACAAGCTGACACACAGAGCCACAAACTCACATAAACTCACTTTGGCATAAATAGTCTCACAGATACAAGGACAAAGAAGCGTTCTGACACACACAGCCTATGATGTTACAGAGTTACACACTGCCTCATTTACACTCTTTATTTTTACACAGTATCACTAATACTTACTGTTTCTATGTTTGGAACAGTAGGAAGATAATGCAAAGTAAGGGAAGTGATGTGAGAGGAACTGCAGGGATTCACACAGAAGGGAAGACCTCAGGTACTGCACTAAGGATATCAAAAGCCAGTTAGATTGAAACAGATACATTGTTGTAGCAGACCTGGGGGAACCCCTGGGGCCACAGGAAGTGCGGTTCGGTGGGCCACGGATTGGGGAGTGGCTTGCACCACCTTCCAGAAGCACGAGCACCATTTTAGATGCACGCCGCAGCCGGCAGCTGAGGAGTTACCCACCTTTTATTTCCTCAAGTTAAGGTTTTTCTAATAAAAAAAAAATTACTGAGAAGATAAATGAAAAGCATTTGTATTGTTGTTATTGATGTGTATCTTGTAAAGAAAAAAAGATACATCATGGCACTGGCGGTTGGTGACCTTCCAAGTTGGTGGGGCGGAAGATAGAGAACTGGCCCCTCCCCTCACATTGACTCCAGTCAATTGTAAAGTCCTCCCATTAATAATGTTACCTATATAGGCCCTGCCCACTGACACAGGCTCCACTTATGTGATTTTTTATTTCCTGTCACTTTACTTATTTATTATATCGATAAGGTGGTGCTGTTTTTGTTTACTTTTGTTATGCTTGGAAGAGCCCCCATTTTCTTGATGAGGGTGAGGTGGTGTTGGTTCTGCTCACTTTTCTTATGCTGGGAAGTGTCTCCAGTTTCTTGCTGACATGCAATAATTAAATAGAATACATGTTAGATCAGGACGTATGTTCATGGCAGCTCATAGAAATAGTTCTTACCCCCCACTATCCCTGTTTCCCTTCTTCGCTTTCCATCCCTCTCTCTCTCCATATCTTTACCTCATCTCAACCATTTTCTCTCCTCTATCTCTGTCTCCCTCTCTCCTCTATCTCTGTCTTCCTCTTCTCCTCTATCTCCACTCCATTTCTCTCCCTCTCTCTTTCTCCTCTATCTCTCCCTAATTGTTCTCCTTCTCTCTTCCTCCTCTATTTCTCTCCTCTCCCTCTCCCCCCTCTCATTCTCTCCTCTATCTCTCTCCCTCTCCGCTTCTCTATTTCTCTGTCTCTCCATTATCTCAACCTCTCCTCTATTTATCTCCCCATATCTCCCTTTCCCCCTATCTATCCATCTCCACTTATCTCTCCCCCTATCACATCCTCCCCTATCTCTCCCCCTCCCCTGTCTCCTGGGCTATGGGTGGGCCAGCTGCTCTTGGCCATAGGTGGGCCAGTTGCTGTGGGCCACGGGCGGGCCAGCTGCTGTGGGCTGCGGGTGGGCCAGCTGAGGTGGGCCACGGGTGGGCCAGCTGAAGTGTGCCAATGGTGGGCCAGCTGTTGTGAGCTGCGGGTGTGTGGCTGGAAGAAGAGAGGGAAGAGGGGGAAGAAGGCAAAAGGTGAAGAGGGGAAAAGGCAAAGAGGGGAAGTGGGAAGAGCGAAGAGGGAGGAAAGAGGAGAGATAGTGTGTACTTACCCAATCCTACAGGGTACTATGCGTTACTCAGATGACCTGCACAGCTCCCACAGTCTTAATTGCCTGGGGATGGTCAGAGGTACTGCTGATACAGCATTCTACAGCTGGAGCACCTCTCCTTGATTCTGATTGGACGATGCTGCCAGCTGACATACAGGCTCAATGCTACAGATCAGAGTACAGTACACGTGAGGATTTTTTTTTTAAAGTTGAAAATGCTGTCTTGCCTAACTCTGTAGCATTTGCTGTAGCTGCACTAGTAGGGGAAAAAAAGGAAGGCAAGGGTTAATAATTTAAAGTGATAGCAAAATGTTTTGGTTCTTAATGAATATGATCTAATAAAATGTTATTTTATAAATGTAAAATTACACAATTAAGTCAGGGATAACATTTTGGAAGGGCAGTTGCACCAGCCACCCCTGGGTAGTGGTATTAGGGCTCCACGTTCACATAAATGTCATTGTGGCTTGTGGTGATCAATTCACTGTGTTTTTGGGCTATAAGTAAACAGGACATCCTGTTGCATATTGTCCACCAGTCTTTGAAGATTACATATTTAAACCACTATATCCATACAGAATGGGGAGCAGGAGAATGCTGAGGAATGTTTGCCTAGGTGAACCTCAAATATAAATCCAGTCCTGTTGAAAGGGTGAAATAAACACTTGGGTAAACAACAATAAAAATATGCAAGAAAGTAGAAACATATCCTTTAGAACCCTTTTTGACTATTTATTCGTATTAACCATTTCCCTCGGTCATAAAGGATTATCATGTTGTTCCAGCTCATATGTTTTCTATACTAATCTTAATATTAATATTTATTTTTCATTTGCAATATGGGATCAGTCTAAAATTTGATTTTTTTAGTGTTCTTAGAAATGAAAAGCTACATGCCCTCATCTTTGCTTCTTGTTAGAATAAAATAAGTCCAGCAGAGACAGTAATATTTTAGCCACATTTAAAAACAGAACTTTAGCCACATTATGTTAACCTATTTTAAGACCCACAAAGAAATCAGATTTTTTGAAAGATATCATTTCAATTATAAATAAAAATGTTACCTGATCCTCTTATTTTAACCACAACAACATCAGTCTGTATATTTCAATTTGTTATGCTATGTATTAGGAACATTTACAAAATTACTTGAGATCTGAAAGGCAATGATGCCGCTGTGCTTTGCTTATTTTACCAATAATATATAAATACATCTATATATATATATATATATATATATGTATATATATTTTTTTTTTTTGTAATTTGTAAAGTGTAGCTACCCAGCTCACTTCTCACTCTCCCTCCCTCTCTCACCTCTCCTCCATTTCCCTCCCTCTTTTTCTCTTCCCTTGCTCCTTCTCTCCCCTCCCTCTCCTTCTCTCTTCCCCTCTCTCCTATCCCATGCTCTCCTTCTCTCTCTACTCTTCCCCTTCTCTCTTTCTCCCCTCTCCTTCTCTCCCCTCTCTCTTTCTCTGTCACCCTCTCCTCTCTCCTTCCCTTTCCCCTCTCTTTCCCCCTCTCCTTCTATCTCACCTTCTCCTTCTCTTTCCCTCCTCTCTCCTTCTCTCTCCCCCTCTATTTCCACCTCTCCTTCTATCTCACTTTCTTCTTCTCTTTCCCTCCTCTGTCCTTCTCTCTCTCCCTCTTGCCCCCCCCCTCTCCTTTATCTCACCCTCTTCTCCTCTCTCCCCTCTTCGTTCCTCCTCTCTCTTTTTCTTTTGTCCTTCTCTCCTTCACTCTCTCCGTCTCTCTCCCCCACTTTCCTTTTCTCTAACCCTCTCCTTCTCTCTCTCCCCCTCTCTCCCCCTCTCCTTCTCTATCCCCCTCTCTCTCTCCTCTCCCCTTGCCTCACTCAGAGCCTGGCTCCTTCCCCAAGGGTCCTGATGGCACTGTGGAAGACAGGCAACGGCCAGGAATCCCTCAGGATGAAGGAGGAGGTCAGGAAGACTGGGGGGGGGAGGGGGGGTTATGTCCTGGAGGAGTTGGAGCCTCGGGGGTTGGGGGGGTTCTGGTGGGGCCCTACACTATAGAAATTTTAAACAAATGTAATTTATAATGCAATGCATCCTGCACTGGGACCCTCACGAGGTGAAAGGCCTTAGTGCACTGCACTGTATGCATCGGCAGTAGCTCTCCCCGCACGTGGTACCCAAATGTTCTGCTGATGAGAAAACAAATAAATTGTAGATCAATAGATTACTATCTATTGTTTGTCAACTGGGCTCTGGGGATGAAGATGTATGTACTAGGCCTCTCAAGAAAAAGTTTAGAGAGTGTGCTAAAAATTATTCTTTAAAGGTAGAATGAGAGGGGGGGGGGGTATTATGATTAGCTGTGCAATTATTGCTGGGTTAAAGTTCTCAGTGCCAGTTCTCTCAGGAGGCACATCATTGAGAGATCAGAAGTTTTTGACCAAACTGGTCATTGGGAGATTCCTAAGCAGTGGGTCTATTGTCTCATCTAGAATGTACAAATCCATCTTCCTAGCTGATGATCATTCAATTCCTGAATAAGGCGAGGTAATGTCCACAGACAAAGAGAAGATTGGCTTCCCATAATGGCGGGAGAAGATGCAACCTTGAATGGTATGTTTTCTGCATCCAAGAGGGGCATGTCAGCCATGAGTAGCACCCATGAAATATACATTCTGCAAGGAAATTAGTATTAGTGTGTATAGTGATATATGGATGGTGATAAAGTCGTGAGGCTCAATGATGGCATGAGCGTCTTGGTGAATCAAGTAGGGGATTATTGGAGCAGGGCAATGAAAGCTGTAGGCACATATTTTCTAGGAGGCTGATAGACTATGACTGCTAGTACTAGTGGCTAAATAATGGGACAGGGCGAAAACCTAGTAATAAGCTTTCTGTGATTTAGGAGGTGTTTCTAGGTAGTATAATCGGACTGGATGCTAGAGCTGTTTATTACAGGGGGACATTAATATAATCAACGATAATAGTGGCTTGATGGCTTGATGGAGACATCATGTTGTTAAGGAACAACTGTGGTAATAACTATTCTGTGTGGATGGTACAGGCATATATATGTGGCTTGTATGGCTAATATTGTGGGCTCCGCAGTTGGTGCGTTTAGCTATTTGTGAATGAAGAATTGATGTGGTACTGCAGGGGTAATGCTAATGGGTGATGATACTACATCTTGCATTAGATATGGTGAAATAAGACTCATATCATATAACTAGTAAAGGCAAGGAATATTAGACTAGCTGTGAGGCATTAGTTTACAGATAACTTAGACAACATGCGAATGAGAGAAAAAGTAATGATATGAGAAAAAAAATAAGAATGATAGTGATTTGCAAGAATTGAATGTAGCCACTAGATGGGCGAATATGGGAGTTTAGAAGAATATTTTGCGATGAGAGTGAAGGGGTTAACATATTCTGCTGATGAAGCGGTTAACATATTTTGCTGACACATAGCCAAACCATAATATCATGTTCCTATCCTTGAGATGTTTGTCGACCTTACTAAAACACAAAACATTTCTAGTTGTTCTAAGAAACAGAAAACACCTGATTATATGTCCTTGTACCGACTAACGTGAACTGTGAAAATAGCTCTAATATCCGCCTTCTTTTGCAAGTATAAATTCTATGCAATGAGGTAGCAATAAACGGAATTAGTACTGAGACTGATTGTGTGTGTGTTACATCCAGTACGAGTTCTACAGAATTCTGTTTGGGCCCTGTGTTTCCAAGCCGCCAACTACTGATTAGGAAGACCCAACAAACTGGTGTCAGAAGTGGGATACAGAGATCGAAGTACGACGAGTGGGTGAGTAGAGTGAATTGTGTCTATTTGCACCTTCCTTTGCTCCCACTCTCGTCGTCCTTTGTAAACTGTATACAAGTAAATAAGTTGGGCACACACTCCCTGCGGTAGGGAGAATTAAGAATTAAGTCTTTGGTAGACTGTAGGTATAATCCCTAAAAGGTAGGGAGACTCTCTAAGGAAGAGAGTGTAAAATTAGGCCTCTGGAAGGCCATATATATATTCCTTGCAGAAAATTCCTAAGGTCGTATTTAGTTTGGATAAGATGTGTATGGAATGTTGTTGTTTAACTTTTTAAGGTAGATTTCAGTATTGGTAGTTACATGTTTGTGGAGAGGTCTCAGGAAGAAGTGGAGTGTTAGTTGGGAATTATTGTAAGTTAAGTACGGGACTGAAGCGAATAGTTCCTAGAATGTTATAGTAAGTGATTTGGAAGAGAGATTTTGTATGTGGATTTGATCCAAAATGGAATTTGTTTTTGAATAGATTGCAAATAGTAAATACGGAAAGAGAAAACAGGCAGCCCTTAACCACCGAATTAATCCTTCTACATATCTGATATATCTGAAGTGAATGTGTCAAGGACACCATGACTCAGACTGACATCAGACTTGTTATATAGACTTTTAGACTCTGATACAGAGGCAGGATGGAATTGGGCTAACGTCCCTTCCATTACGTGACAATGACTTTAGATTTGTCCAGGATTTAAGGGCAATTAATTACTTAGTAATCCCAATTGCCCCGATTGTCCCTGATATCACTGCTCTCATTACGGCCATTTCCCATGACGCCACTATATTTATTATTATTGATTTATCAAACGCATTATTTTTGGTCCCATTGGACCTTGAGACACAACTACTTATGGTTTTCACTTTTTGATGGGTGCCAAATAATATGGGCCCGTCTTCCCCTAAGGCTACGTGGATTCACCAGCTGCTTACTCACTGGTGCTCCAACAATACCTTGCGGTCATGGACCCGTGTCATGGTTCTGTCCCCATTCAGTACGTTAAAAGGACCTACTGTTTGGTATGTACTCCTAACGGGGAAGCCAAAAAGACAGGATTCACTCAGTCTGCTACAGCACCTAGCAGCTGAAGGTCACAAGGTAACTAAAAACAAAATACAAATGGGGGCAACACATGTTGATGATTAATTATTGCAGGCAATGGATCCCTGAATGCTCACACTATGACTCCATTTTACGTACGGCTGCTAAGGGGGACAGCCCAAAACATATTTAGTGGACTCCAGGCATGACTGAAGCTTATGTGACCTTAAAAGTTAGCATTATGCAGTCCCCCGCTTTAGGACTACCTAATTATTGTAAACCATTTCATTTGTATGCAAGGGACAACTGTAAAACCATGGCCGCGGTCTGTGCCCAAGATCACGGAGGTAGTATGTGTCAAGTTGCATTATTTTCCAAAGTAGTCCCTAATTCGGTCCAGGGGATGCTGGCGTGTCTCCAAAAACATTTGGCCCCTTGTGATGTGGCCGTACAGAAAGCAATCCCTTCTCCCCCCCCCCCTCCCCCTTCAGCTACTCTGGCAGAAGGAATGATAGAGAGAAGCTGCAGCTGCAACCCAAACCCCCCCTTGCATCCAGTAGTACACTGACAACAAAACTAGTAATAACTGATAACACATAGCAAGTACAAAGAATCGCAATGATTTTATATCTAGAGGTAATGCTTTAGCTGACGGGGTAGCAACAGTTGCAAGTGTCATTTTTGCATCAGAATCTTAAAACTAGACATACATACAAAGATATATACAGTGTCTCCAGAATAACTCTACAGTACCTAACAAAGCATTACATGATCATTTGCCTCCACCCACAGCTTCATTCATCTATTTAAAATTGATTTTACTCATATCCCAAAGACAGGATCAAAGAAATTGTACCTGTTGGTGATAGTAGACCAGTTCTCACGGTGGCCTGAGGCCTTTGTAACACAAAGAGAGGATGCTAAGACGGTAGCTAAAATATTAACTACCGAGATAATACTGAGATATGGATGCCCATTGCAAATTAATTCTGATAATGGACCAGCCTTTATTAGTGTGGTAATTAAGGAACTGGTGCAATGGCTACAGATAACCTGGAAATTCCATATCCCTTACCATCCTCAGAGTTCAGGCATAGTGGAAAGAATGAACCGCACTATTAAGGAGAAACTTACAAAGGTCACTGCAGGTACATGGGTGAACTGGCAGAAATACTTATCTGCCATTCTAGCAGAAATTAAGATGACTCCTAATAAGTCTACTAAATTGTCCCCTTTTGAGATTCTAATGGGAAGACCATTTCCAACTCCTTGGGTAAAAGGCCCACTTGTAATTATGTCTGGTGATCTTGATCTTATAAGAGAACAATATGTGCAACAATTGATTGATAAATTGAATGGCATCTATGGTGATGTGTCTTCTCGCTTTCCTTTACCCTCACAGGAACCAACACATCCGTTCCAGCCAGTTGACCCGACAACTGAACAGAGCAAAGAAGGGAGGCTTCCCATTCGGACCACCGACTACCGATGTAGCAGTAACCAGGACTGCCATCCTCACTGACTCACAGGACATCTGGATCCACGCATCACGTCTGAAGCTGTGTCCAAAGAGGGGTGAAGCAGGTGACAAAGTCCCCGTGAAAGCGATTGAAGACAGCGATAATACAAATGTCAAACCTACTCCTGCATCCACAGAATGCATGGAAGAACTTTCTCCTGTTGATGTGCATTATGCTCCTGGTTTATTTGCCCTTATGGACATTTCTTAATTGCCATTATGACCCAGACGAACTGGGACCACTAAAGTCTGTTTGTGGTAAACACAATAACACTCACACCAATACTAGTTCACCTCATAGACACAAGAGATCCACACGTGATAACACAATTATACAAAATCATTACTGGGAATGTGATACATTACAAGGATATGCTCACTCCTTTAACCTTTCCAATTGCTGGGTATGTGCACACGTCTCTACACATGGGAAATGGGTATGCCTCTGTTTGGCCTTCCAGCAGAAAACTTCACTCAAAGCCACATATACAATGGCAGTACACAACCCCGCAAATATAAATTCTTTACAATATGTACAATCAGCCACACCACTTATCTCTATATGGATGCACCACCTCATACGCACATATTTCCCATCAAAATATAATAAGAGTGTATAATTTATGTTAACCCACACTAACCCAGGGTATAACTGTTTTAGGGCAATAGGAAAATGTAAGTCTGTTGGTTGGTCCACTTGCTCCAATACCACACTTATTTTTATAGGACCTCCTCCCTTTCTGACCTGTACAAGAGTTGTTCACCTTAAAGCTGTAGTGGTCCCGGATGTCCCTACTTATTTTCTCTTTTACATAATATATCAATTAATGGTACTGGTTGTAGCAACAGTAATGGGTCCGTGTCTAATCTCTTCCACCTTATGCCGCCTTCTCCAGCCATGAATATATACTTTATCTGTGGCAGGTACGCCTATCGATGGCTGCCCCCTAATTGGGTGGGCAGTTGTTATTTAGGTCAAGTAACCCCATATATATACACAACCCCAACACTTCCACAAGGCCGCATCAGAACCATGAGGGATATAGAGCAGAAGTGCGGGTGTAAAATATTCCTAAACACCCTAGGTATAACCTTCCCACATGTAGGCGTAGGGAAACTACAGGTAGAACTATCCATACTTTCTCTACTAGTACAGAGGGCATTGAATAGCTCTGCTGAAGCAATTGGGAAACTAAACTAGGAGCAGGTGCAAATTTAGAATGGTCACTTTGTAGAATAGAATGGCTTTAGATTATGTTTTAGCTTCCAAAGGCGGTGTGTGTGCTTTAATAGGTAAAGAATGTTGTTCTTATATTGATGATAATTCTGTTTACTGTCATTACTTGTATTCCTTTGTGCTTTTATTACATACTGCAAGGCTTTATTCCTAAGAATTTTCAGCTAACTACTGTGACCAGGTGGTGTTAAGTCACAGGTATATCTCATGTACTGATACCCTTGAGGGTCTATCACCTTCCAGTGCCTCATTTAGCTTCCTATCATATGTACACACCACTGCTTACATCCCAAATAAAGATCACGTTGTGATCTAAGAGGGGAATGAAGGGGTTAACATATTCTGCTGATGAAGGGGTTAACATATTTTGCTGACACATAGCCAAACCATAATATCATGTTCCTATCCTTGAGATGTTTGTCGACCTTACTAAAACACAAAACATTTCTAGTTGTTCTAAGAAACAGAAAACACCTGATTATATGTCCTTGTACCGACTAACGTGAACTGTGAAAATCGCTCTAATATCCGCCTTCTTTTGCAAGTATAAATTCTATGCAATGACGTAGCAATAAACGGAATTAGTACTGAGACTGATTGTGTGTGTGTTACATCCAGTACGAGTTCTACAGAATTCTGTTTGGGCCCTGTGTTTCCAAGCCGCCAACTACTGATTAGGAAGCCCCAACAAACTGGTGTCAGAAGTGAGAAAAAAAATGGGTGTACTGTTGATGAGGGTTTTATATGTCAGAGTCATGATTTTAAATGTTATTCTGGTGGCATGGGAAGCCAGTTGGGAGATTGACAGGCAGAAGCTGCAGACTAGCGTTGAGTATGGTACATCAGTCTAGTGGAGGCGTTCATTATGGATTTTATGGGAGACAGATGGGTGATGGAGAGACCATCAATGAGTGAGTTGCAGTAGTCGAGGTGAGATATGATAAGAGAATGGATTATAATTTTTGTTGTATCGTGTGCAAGATTGTGACATATTTTGGAGATTGTTTTTAAGTGAAATTGACAAGCCTAATGGAAAAGGAATCCATCTACATGGCTCACAATGATAAACACAGCTACAACTAGTAATGAATAATTACATTAAATAGAATAGTTAATAAATTACAAGTTGTATTTGATTTATTTATTTACCATATATACTCGAGTATAAGCCGAGTTTTCCAGCTCTTTTTTTAAGGCTAAAAAGGGCCCCCTCGGCTTATACTCGAGTCACTCCCCCTATTGTCTCTCAAACCCCCCCAATGAGGATGGGGGTTGAGGAGGGGGGTTGAGGTTGAGGGGGGGTGAGGAGGGGGATGGGGGGTTGAGGATGAGGATGGGGGGATGATGATGGGGGTTGAGGATGGGGGGTTGAGGAGGGGGGGAGGAGGGGGTTGATGAGGAGGAGGGATGTTGAAGTTGAGGAGGGGGGTTGAGGTTGAGGGGGGGTGAGGAGGGGGTTGAGGATGGGGGGTTGAGGATGAGGATGGGGGGTTGAGGGGGGAGGATGAGGATGGGGGTTTGAGGGGGGAGGATGAGGATGAGGGGGTTGAGGAGTGACGTTGAGGGGGGTTGAGGAGGGGGTTGAGGATGAGTATTTAGCTTGAAGATGAGGAGGGAGGTTGAGAATGAGGAGGGAGGTTGAGGTTATGGAGGGGGGTTGAGGTTGAGGAGGGGGTTGAGGATGAGGGTGTTGAGGATGAGGGGGGAGGTTGAGGATGAGGAGGGAGGTTGAGGATGAGGAGTGGGGTTGAGGAGGGAGGTTGAGAATGAGGAGGGGGGTTGAGGAGGGTGATGAGGGAGGGTGGAAGAGACACAGGGAAGGGAGAGGGGAGAAGAGACAGAGGAGAGAGAGGTGGGACACAGGGGGCAGCACATTTCCCACCCTCGGCTTATACTCGAGTCACTTATTTTACCCAGTATTTTGTGGTAAAATAGATGCCTCGGCTTATACTCGGGTTGGCTTATACTCGAGTATATATGGTAATTTACTTTTCAAGCCTTGTTCTTCAAAAATGCATATTGTGAGTGTAAAAGGTTTTTTAAACAATCACCAATAATATGAGTTTTCTTTAAACATCAATTATTATTATGTAAATGTTGTAATATTAACCAACCCCCTATTCATCTCTTAGCTGAGGTGATCAGATTTATAATTCATGCTTACATGACAAAGCATTTGAAACAGAAACAGTAGCCACAATGCTATCATAGTACAATATTATAGTTAGACTTATAAGTAGTCACATGTAGACTAATGCACACATCACTGGCTCTTGTATATATGAGACACAAAATAAAATCTTGAAACAATACTTTCAATCAATTTACAATAAACAAATACAATTATGTAAGCCAAAATGTTACAACAACCAGCATTGCTTCTATGTACAGACTGATTGTAGTGTACGGCTTTTCCTTCACTGTTCAAAGGAACAGGGTCCAACACATTTCACAAAACAAATAACTGCTTAATATCACTTATCACTTTAGACATATCAAATATACATTTCTAGAAAGCCAGTATTTTCCCAAACTACTTTTATCTGTTTCCCCATTTCTCCAAACCAGACTGAAGCCGTATGTAGTGTGTCAAACATTATTAATTAATTAATTAATTAATTTTTATTCACAAACCATTATTTTCTCTTGCTGTTTTGAAATATGCCTTCAGTGTTGTCACTTTCATATTTTAGGGCTGTTACTTGGCAATTACATTTTTCCTATGAGGTTATCAGTCTTTCATACATACCTGTCTATATCATAAACCCAAGAAGAATGACACACCCGCTGCAAAACACGTCTACTACCAAATCACAATCTTAAATATCATGTGACCAAAAACTGCATAGCAATATGGTTTCCAATTGCAGTTTTATTTGTGCATATAAATGTGACGAGGGAGCCATGGTGTACCAAAAGTTTGCTTGGTCTTTTTCTTCAGGTATCATCTTAACACAACTTTTCATTGCAAAAGTATCTGTATTTCAATTTATTCTACTGGTGTATACAGTTTGTCTTTTTGACATCTTTTCATCTTTCTCAAAATAGTCTTCATGTTGCTAAGTTGGAAGCTGACCACAACAATGTAATGTCCCATACTAATTCTTGGGGTGGCATCATATTATATTCAGGGTCATATTTATGTTGTGTCTTATGTTCTTTGGATTTAGATAAAGAGGATGAGAATAATTAATTTGCAATTTACATATTTATCTGTGAGTTATACCTGTGAAAACAAAGAAATCCAATAAAAAGATATATTATTAGTAAAAGCCATCATACACATTTCATAATTGAATTATTATATATGCATTTTTGTTGAAATATTAACTTGATAATCATATTTTCCCATATGCTGAATATGAAAATTTCTATTTATAAAATTTCTATAATTATTATTGGAGCCCATGGGGAGTCTGCAATGGCGATAGAACCTTTCCTATAGATTAACATGGGGATGGTGCTATTTAGAGTTAGTATCATCACATATATAGTTGTCAGCAATGCGGGTCATTGCTAATGCTTGCGGGCTCGCCAAAGGTGCTCCTTGCGCTGGTGGAGATGAGCGCCATCCGTACGACCCCCTACGACTTTCGGACCGCATTTGCAGAGGTGGAGGCTCTACAGCTCCTCACAACCCCTTACAAATGACCACACAAGCGGGAGTTTAAAAAATAACAACAAACATGCAATCACTAACTATGGACCTACACAAAAAAATACGACCCGCAGGACTTAGAAAAAATCCATTACGGACTTGCAAAAATACCACCTTAACGGACAACCCCCGCACACAGCAGAAAACATTGCAAAACACAAAAATACACACACAAAAAGCTTACACACACCAAGGGGGGACACCCAGGACCTCTGCAACACAGCGTAAACCTCGAATTTGGTCAAATGTACAATCTTTAGGCACGCGAAAATCCCCTAAGCAAGAGAAAAAATCAGCTGAAAAAAACGAAAATGAGGCTACACAACCCCTAAAGCCGCTAAGTACCACAAAGAAAATACGGCTTTTACAAAACCCGTACAACCTACAACATACACCATTCGAAAGGACGCTTCATCATACAAACCCGCCTACCACATACACATTCGCCGCCATTTTACAACACTAACTTACAGAATGCGGAAGTACCCAGCTACACTAACGGCTTCCCCTCACGCACACAGCCTATTTACACTACACACTGCACACATTGCTGGCACTTACACCTCAGCTCTACAACAGTGCAAACCTACATTGTATGCTGCAGGAACATCAAAACAGATTGTCAGCTCTTCAGCACAATGCTTCCTGCATATATTACTTACAAATAGGTAAAGTATATTAATAAATGTATTTATTACTTATTTAATTAGCATAAAAAAATACATATACACAACCCAAAAAAAACACTATCGCAATAAATGCAAAAGCCATTCACTACGCAACTCACAACGAGCGCCAACGCTGTTTATACCACACAAACGACACCAGGGGACAGCCTTGCAATAAGCGCAAAAAGCAGATCAGCGAAGACCTTACAATGACAGCAAAAGCGCCTCTGATAAAAAAAATACAACAACCAAAAGCCTCGCTACGGGCACTGAAGGATCTCAGACCACCAAAAAAATGTATGTCTGTGGCAAACAGCATTACCTGCCTTACAATTGTATTGCCCCATCAATTTTGACGGGCAAGTCGCTAGTCACATATAATAGTTGTCAAACTGCGAATCGTCAATCTTGCGAGCCTCACATAGCGAGGCAAGCCATTGAAGCACAGAAGTCTTCCGAGCTTAGAGCAATTAGCTGTGAGCCTTGCATAGTGAGGCGTGCACTTGAGTCATTGAAACACGCGGGATTTAGGCAGAAATGAGCGCTAAAGGCGCTCCTGCGAGCCTCGCAAAGCGAGACGAGCCATTAAGGCATTGAAAAACGCAGAACTTAGTCTCCAAGCAGTTATGGAACGCTGGATTGCCTTAGGCTGCAAGCAGTTGAGGAACGCGGAACTTAGGAGGGTTAATAGCCGAACCGCTCAAATCGAAATACCCGAAAATCCCCCCCCAAAAACTAAAACAAAAACTCACACAGCACGGGGGGACAACCAGGATGTCTGGGAGTGAGGTTACACGCAAATTTAAGCTGAATTTGCCAAGTTTTGGTACTCGAAAATCGGCTAAGTGAGAAAAAAATGGCGGGCGAAAAAAATTGAAACAAGGCTACATGACCTTGAACTGCGCAAAACACTGCCAGATGCCTACCACTTTTACCCAGGAACGTACGAGGTACAAAATACACTATTAGAAAGGACAGAAAATGCTCACGAGCCGCTTAACACATAGACAATCATCGCCATTTTACAACACTAACTTGCAACTAATAACATAACGAATCTAAAATGATGCTTTACCCAACTAAACCAACGGTTTGGCCTCGCGCATGCGGCCTATTTATACTGCACACTTGGCTTATTGCTGACACTTTCTCATCAGGGCATTAACAGTCCAACTGTACATTGTAAGCTGCAGGAAAATCAAAAGAGATTGTTAGCTCTTCAGGAAATTGATTGCAGGAAATATTAATTAGAAATAGGTAAAGTATATTCATTTATTAAGTAATTAATTATTATTAACAAAAAAATATATATATAAAAAAAAACGCTAAATAGCATATTTTAGACTGCCGTTTATGAATACATTAATGCTTCGCACTTCCTAATACATTTGTTCATTCAGAATTAATTAACGTACATTAGTACATTAATTAACGTACAAGTGTTAATTAGTAATGGAAAATAAAAATGTATACTTTCCATTGCACTAAAAATGTTTTAATTTTTACACTGCATTGGATTACTGCTGGATTACTGCTCATTGGCTGCCGGCGATAGGACTCTCAAAGTAGTTACATATTTAAATCACTTTATTATGCTCTGAGACCTGATCACATTTTCTAATTTACACTGCACTAAAAAAAATTGTATATTTAACACTGCACTTATATATCTGTCTTTGAGATGAGCGCCGAAGATGATCGTTGCAAAGCACGAAACTTGAAGGACACAAAGGGAGAGGCTCGCAATGAGCGCCGAAGGTCCTCAGAGTAGCAAAAGCTTTACACTGTGTGGCAAACAGTATTGCCATGGCTTCAAATTTTATTGCCTCGTCATTTTTGCCGGGCAAGTCGCTAGTTATTTATATATGTTTTAATTGCAATCTTATTTGTAACTCTGATGTGGTCAGCTCTGCAAGATTTTATTTTGGTGTATTTTATTCACAGATAGTTAAAAGTTTACTGGGATAATGCAAAAGGAAGAAACACTTGCAAGACCATTATGACACCATAATAATGGTAAGTTTTATCCAGTATTATAAATGACTGATTTCAGAGCAATCACTTTTCCAAGAAGAGTATTAAAAAGTGTAGAGCTCCTTCCCCTACAAATAAATGGTAAGGGAACCATAGGGGTAGAGACTGGCAGGGTAGCACACCTCCATTAAAGTACAGCGATTGTTAGATTCCCAAATTTAAGAAAGGTCTGTAATAATTGAAGTTCCTATCATTTTAGAACGGGCTGTGAGAGTTAGAGCTCTCACAATTAAGGAAATATCGGTGACAGTTCAAGGTTCCTCAATTAAGAAAAGGCATATTATTATACACATACAATAAAATATGTATGTTATACATATGCGTTTTTATGCATTAGAGATGTGTTTCTCCTTATACATCTGACTATATTACACAGGCAGCACTGCATGCCAGTTTGCATTACACAAATAATTATTTTATCACTTCAAATGGAACTTCTTGTCTAGATCCTCCTGAGGTCCCCTATTGACATCTTGCATACCACAGTCAGCTAGTGTTTCCTGTATACTAGACTTAATTATACACATAATGTTTCTTTAGTTGCATATACACAGTCTAGTCACATTATTATGACCACCAGCTAAAATCAACTAAAATCCTGAATAACCTCAGTGTGCAGCACAGACAGCGTGGTAGTGCTGCTGGAAGGTTGGCAAGGGTATCTGGTGCCATGCAGACTGCAGTGCATCCAACAGCTGCTGAAGAGTGCGTGGTGAAAGCTCCATATGGCGAACAAGGCGATCGAGGTGATCCAACAGGTGCTCAATGGGGTTCAAGTATGGGGAATTTGGAGGCCAAGGAAGTACTTGGAAGTCTTTATTGTGCTCCTCCAACCACTCCTGGACAGATCTGCCTGTACGACATGTTGCGTTGTCCTGCTGGAAGATCCCATTCACTCCAGGGAAGACAGGCAACATGTATGGGTGTACTTGATCTGCAAGGATGAACAGGTAATCCAATCAGTTCCAGAGGTATAAGTGGACCCAGAGAATGCCAAGAACACACACCATAACACTGCCGCCATCAGCCTTTGTTCTTCCAACAATGGTTGCAGAGTGTTTGTTGTTGGAGGTTTTATGCCAGACAAGCAAAAGTCCGTCCAGTCGATGGAGCATACAACATGACTCATCAGAGAAGGCAACCATTTTTCAACCAGAAGGGGTCCAATTTTGGTACTATCATACAGATTGAAACTTTTTCTGACAATGAACCCTCGTCAGCATGGATGCAGTGAACAGCCATTTGCTTTGGAGCCCCATACACAGCACTGTTGTTTCACACGCCTGGTAGCCCCTGTTTTTTTTCGATGGTGAGTTGCTCAACTGTAGCATGTCTTTTGGCCCTTACATACAATTGCAGCTGACATTTACTTCTAACATCGATGGCATGTATTGTTCCAAAATTTCTACTCTGTTTATTCCCAATGGTGGCGTTTATCCACAGCAGCACAAGAACAGTTCACAAACTGAGCTGTTTCAAAATTACTGCCACCCTTGGCCTGAAAGCCAATGGTCATTCTATTTTCAAAGTAGGATACATCACACGTTTTACCCAGGACAGTGATGATTGATATGTTTGCAAAATACCTACATGCCCCCTTATATACTTACCAAAAAAGCCAGCTCACAACACATGCCATATTTCACTGGCTACATGCTGCTGACATCAAAAGTAGGAGGTGGTCATAATAATGTGACTTGACCCTGGATCTACCCTTGTGTATATATTAGCTGGCAAAGCATATGATTTTCAGAACCTGCCTTTATTCTAAGATGAAATATATTATTTTCCTAAGTTCTTGTTTTTCTGTAAAGGAAATATATTCTTTAACAATATTTTTTGAAAGCATATACAATATAGAACTTGCATACAAAACTACAAGCAAAAGAACAAAATTATCTGTTTCTCTTCAAGCATCCATTTGCCATTAAAAGATATTTCAACTGGAGAGGCTTATCAAAGAATACTCATGGCTGAATGTTATTAGATAAAAAGGTTAGACTCTTCATAGAAAACTAATAAAAAACCTTTATTCGTGGGTTGTTAGGGATTTTCCAGTGATGTTTACACCTATAAAAAATGCTATTTTCTGCCATGGATTTCAGATACATGCTTAGAGAAACAGGCTATTATTTTTGTTTCTGTATGCAATGATGGTGCTCATTAAAACTATCCTTCAGGGGACATTTAATATGCCCAACAAATTGTAATTCACATATACATGTCACTAATGAGCTATAAAAAGGTATTAAACTCTTGATTGGAAAGGTCTGAGAATTAGAGATTTCTGATTAAAGACTAGTATATCTAACAACATTTAAGTTTTTTTTTTTTTTAAATGATTTGACACACTGAATGTGGCAATAAAATGAGTTTCAAGATCAGCATTACTAGAGACCTTGTGCACTGTATTTGTAAGGATACATTAAGAGAAGTGGTTGTATCAATCCTGATTTGGGTAAGGTATCAGACTCATGACTTTTGGCAATAAATTGTTTCATCAATATTACTGATTGCACAAGAAAATCTTTAAAACTACTGCAATTTGTGTCTACAACATTGATGACATGGGGCATTCTTGATCCAAGCTGCACACTAAGTGCTATCAGTTTTCAGATACGACTTTCTCAATAACTCTTACTGTTTACATTGGTGATTACATTACCATTATGATGGGTCAATTTCAGATTTGAACACAACATATGACTCTTGTGGATTTTATAAGTACATACCAAGTGCATATTGTTGTTTTTAAAGAAATGCTAAATTCATTTGACAATTTTAGCCTGCATTATTGTACTGACTAAGATGTTGGTAATAGAAAAAGTAAGATGGTTGATTTAGATTGCTATAGAGCCTTATAAAGCCAAACGTTTGTATCCAATTTCCTATGTAGATGCATTACAGTCCAAATGTACATTGGATAGATCAATAGTTTGAATATGTTCACTTAAATGTAGTCGTTGTATATTTTTATTAAAACTTTTGAAAATGGTACCTGACATACCAACTCCAATAACGTTATAGATGAGTTAAGTTTTCATCAGCCTTATTAAATTGCGATTCGGCAATTGAATAGGGCTCTATTTTTTTACAGAAGTTTTTAGTTAGTGAAGACCTTGCTTTTGGATAGAAGATCACTAACTAAAAACTTCTGTAAAAAAATATGCTCTGTGCTTAAATAGAGCCCTATTTAATTGGCTGAATCGCAATTTAATAAGGCTGCATGTGTTTTACTGGGTTTACGATACAAACTTCTTATCTAATTCCATTCAAGTGTATAAGAATTCCATTTAAGAACGAGTTACCACAAATGTCAGAAAAACTGCAGAAATCACAAGAAGTTAACATTAAGTTATCCATATATGCATGTGTCAAATATTTATAATTATTTTTAATTGTATGTTACTATCTTATATCTGGCTTCTTGCTTTAATATCATTCGATTTTTACAATACTAATAGTTAGTGATCTAGACAACTGAAATCATCTCTTAATAAAATACTATTCTTTGAAGTTGCAGAACTCAACTAATACATGTGGATCTGTTCAAGTTTAATACCAGCATGAGAGGTGGTAGGGGTTCTGGTGAACATTTGTAGATTAATTCATTGTGTATATTGATACTTTTTGGATACCAGAGTTCATCCGTTTTGAAAATCCACAAAATCTATTACAACATGTTTGTGATTCTTTTTATACCGTGACACATGCTCTGCAGAATATTCTCCTAATGAGCTGGAAGGTTACACAGTTAGCATTCCTGTAGCTTGTGCTTAGAATGTCAACACAATACAAACTGAGCTTTAGTCACAAATCAGTTTGAAAATAAATGATATATTATTTAATTTATTATGTTTTGGAACAAACAGTTTTTTTTGTTTTTTTTGGGGGGGTGGTGGGTGGGGGGAGTGATGCAACCCATTACAACTTCCCAATAAAGGAAAAAAAATAATGTTATACAATTTCTAAACCAGAATTATTTTGATTCCAAACTACCGAATTCAGTTTACAGTAAGCAAACAAACCAAATGGGAGTTTCACCTGTATAATCACAGATTAGATGCCATAAACAGATTTTTACCCAAAATACCTTCAGGCTGTAAATCCTATAACAAAGAATAGTATTCATTTATAGTACTGGCATAATGGGAATCACATCTGTGCAACTTATTTGTGTTCATATGTCAAAGAATATTCAGCCCCAGTTTTCTAATTAGATTTTGTGGTAGTTTTTACAAATTAGTTTAATTATGCTTAAAAAAATTAAATAAGGTATTCACTTGCAGAATGTCTCCAGATAGATATACCATTAAATAAATATGTTTTTTTTTATTATCAAAGCCTTTGGTAATATTACACAAAAATTACAACATTCTAATATCCCAAATAACACTGTCTGCGAGTGGGGGCTTTGGCCCTTGGTCTTGATCCAACAAACTCTCACCACAAATGAAAGTTTTACAAAAGATTAATGAAAACGTTGAAATGGAAAAACTGAAGTCATTTTTAAAGGGTAATTTAGGTTCATTCTCAAAGCAATGGGATAAATGGAACAATTTTTTGGGATCAGTGATCTCATTTAAGAGATATATCTAAGCATACTATCTCATTAAAATGATTGGGTGATCAAGGTATATTGTAATGAAAATCTAGTTTGATGTGCTATAATGTAGGATATACAGTAGACTCTCAGTTAACCAGAACTCAAGAAACCAGAAAAATAATTGAATACTGTACTTTAAATAAAAATGTAATTTTACAGGGCTCAACAAATGCCAGGAGCCAGGTTGTCATGCCACAAAATACTTACAGGCACATAGATTGCATTCCCTGTATGCCTCTGCAATTCAGTTTTACTTGGAAGCAGAAAGGCATGAGTGACTGAGCCAATGCAGTGTTGATGTCGGAATCATCACTGCAACGTCCAGCCGAACGTACCTATGTGTAAGTGAGGAGTGAAATCTGCTGCGGCTATAACAGCCCGCACTGATAAATATAATTAGCAGAAAATCCCATGTGCAGCTAATCTAGGCCTGTTTTAATAGTTACATAGTACATAGTAATTGAGGTTGAAAAAAGACATTCAGTCCATCAAGTTCAACCTTTTAAGATCTCCTCTGATCTGAAATATGCGGATTAGTTGTTAATTAATTAAAACCAAAGGAAGGCAAACAGAAAAAAAAAACAAGTGAGACTTTGCCAATCGTCTCAAAGGGAAAACAAAATTCCTTCCTGACCCCAGATACTGGCAATTGGATTCCTCCCTGGATCAATACTCTCTCTCTTATTATCCAGGATAACCCTGAATGCCCTTTTTGATTAGAAATAAATCCAGTCCCCTTTTAAAGTTAGCTATCAAATCCACTGTTATCACCACCTTTAGCAGAGAATTCCACAGATTTACCACCCTTACCAACCCTTTTCTTTCTTTAAGGTGGAATTTTTTTACTTCTAACTTTAAAGGATGTCCTTGTGTCAGTTGGAAATCTCTGGCACATAACGGTCACTTGACAAATCTTTATACTGACCCTGGATGTATTTATATACAGTAATCATATCTCCTCTTAGATGCATTTTTTCTAGAGAAAATAAGCTTAATTTGGTTAGTCTTTCTTCATAACTTTCCATTCCCCTTATTAGTTTTGTAGCCCTTCTCTGTATCTTTTCCAGCTCTAAAATGTTCTTTTGATGAAGTGGTGCCCAAAATTGTACTCCATATTTCAAATAAGGGCATACTAGGGTTTGTATAGTGGCAGCATTATATTTGCTTCCCTTGCTTCTTTATCCTTCTTAATACATGCTAATATTTTATTTGCCTTTGTAGCTGCTGCTTGGCATTGAGCACTGTTACCTAGGTGGTTGTCCACAAGCACTCTCAAATCCCTTTCAATATCTGATACCCCTATATTTGCTCCATTGAGATTATAAATTGCATAGCTATTTTTCCTTCCCAGATGAATAACTTTACATTTATTCGTATTAAATTTCATCTACCATTTAGATGCTCATTCGTTTATTTTATGTAAATCCCTTTGATGGGAAAGTATATCATTATCTGATTTAATTACCTTACACAACTCAGTGTCAACAGCAAAAATGGAGACATCACTTTCCAATCCTACTTCTAAGTCATTATTAAATATGTTAAAAAGGAGAGGACCTAATGCTGAACCCTGAGGAACCCCACTTACTACATTAGACCAATCTGAGTATGTTCTATTTACCACAACCCTTTGCTTCCCGTCTTTTAGTCAGCTCTCAATCCATGAGCAGATATTTACTCCAATTATTGTATCCTTCATTTGCTCACTAGTCTTCCATGTGGCACTGTATCAAAAGCCTTTGCAAAATCCAAAAATACTACATCCACTGAATTGCCTTGATCCAGGTTCCTTCTAACCTCCTAATAGAAACTAATTAGATTTGTTTGACATGACCTATCCCTTATAAATCCATGCTGACTCCTGTTCAAATAGACATATTCTTGTATATTATCCCTTATTAACCCTTCTAAAAATGTTCCCACTACAGAAGTGAGGCTCATTGGTCTATAATTCCCCAGATTTGCTCTCGCTCCCTTCTTAAATATAGAAGTGAATATTGAAAATTAAATATAATGGTTTGGCTATTACAGAACCGAGTTCCCTCAGCACCCCTTGGGTGTATTCCATCAGGACATGGTGCTTTATTAACATGTATTTTTTCCAACCTCTTTTGGATTTCTTACTGCGTTAACCAATTATTTGGTGAAGGTAGTGTAGCCCCATTATGTTGCGGTGGCCCAACCACTGGTACTTCCCTTGTGTATACAGAAGAAAAAAAACTATTCAGCTTATCTGCCTTTTCCTGGTCACTAATTATCAGACGGCCTGTGTCACATTGTAATGTTCCTATATTTTTCTTTCCTAGCCTTCTTTCCATTAATATATTTAAAAAATATTTTAGGGTTAGTCTTACCCTCTTTTTCAAATAATTTTTCATTTTCTATTTTAGCCAGTCTAATAGCCCTTTTGCAAGCCTTGTGGATTTCCTTGTACTTACGTAAAACAGCCTCTGTCCCCTCTTGTTTGTATAATTGAAATGCCTGTTTTTTACTCCGTATCTTGATCTTTAAATCATTGTTAAGCCACATTGGATGTGATTTACTCATTTTACTTTTATTCCCACATGGTATATGCCTACCACCAAAACCTGTCTGTTGCTCTGCCTAATCTGCCCTCTCACTCCTCCAGTAGAACTGTTCTCCCGGCTTTTAGAGGGAACAGCTCTATCTGGCATTGCCATTCTTGAATGAACATCCCCAACAGTTTCACTCAATCTAGCAAATCTGTTGGTGTTTGCCAACTCAGAACTGGCCTGCTTCCTCCTCTTGATCCCCCTACTTCCCCTTTAAACTGTAACCCAGCTACCTCCCTGGACATTTTCACTATCCCCATATCCATGCTTTATGCTGGGCCCAGCTAAACTGCACTCCCTTTCCAGTGGAATATCAGTAAGTGCTGCAATTCTCCTCTCCAGTTATCCAATTTGAGCTTCCAGAGAGGCAACATGCTCACACCTGTCACAGACGTATGCACCCTGGATCATCTGTTCCAGTAGTGCATACATAGGACAGGATGTACACTCCATGAGGTTGCCACTGGACTGACTCATATTTATTGTCTACAAAATTTCAGTGGAAAAAAAAAACAAAAACAATAATAACACAGGCCAAACCACACCCACTCTCACCTGGACACTGATTACAGACCACAAGACAGAAACACACCCTTTAGATCCATGCACTGAATCCAAGAGAGATTCAAACAGAACACCAAACAACATGTGTATGTATATTTAGTAAGGCTTTAAATGTTGTCCATTTATTTTCAGTATTTTTACCTGTCAGTTCTCTGTTTTAGTTTATACTTCGTATTGCTATCCTTAGACTGTTAAACCAGCCCTTTTAAAATTAAGAGTTTTTGTTGGCCCCTTACAGTTTTGTTTTTTTACTTCAATCTCAAATGAGACCGTGTTGTAATCACTGTTTCCCAAAGGTTGCTCTATTCCAACATTTGATACTATATCAATATTGTTTGTGATGACTAAATCTAAGATAGCTTAATTTCTAGTAGGCTCTTGTATAACCTGGGCCAGATAATGATCCCTGCGTGTACTCAAGAACTTGCGACCCCTTAGCTGAACTGCTGGTCTCATTTACCCAGTTAATTTCAGGGTAATTAAAATCTCCCATTATTAGAACTTGCCCATGCGTGGCTGCATTTCCAATCTGTAACAATAATTGTATTTCCTTGCTTTCAGTTATATTTGGGGGTTTATAGAATACTCCAAATAATATTCTTTTTGAATTTGCTGCTCCGCTATTTAACTCTACCCACAAACATTCAATTTTACCGCTAGTTCCACCATAAACTATAGGCTTACATTTATGCTTAACATACAGACAAATCCCTCCTCCTCTTTTACCATTGCCCCTATCTTTCCTAAATAGGTTATAACCATCAGGATTAACAGTCCAGTCATGAGATTCATCCCACCACGTTTCGGTAATGCCTATTAAATCCCAATTTTCGTTAATTGCCAATAATTCCAGCTCTCCCAATTCTTCTGGCATTAGTAAGCACACATCTAATATTATGAGTTTGTAGTTTTGAGGTGCCTGCCTCTGTACTTGAGGTACTTAGTAATGCCTCCCTATTGACTATACTATCCCTCCCCCATCTCCTCTCCTATGATTTGTTAATTCATCCCTTATCCCCTCTACACTTACTACCCCATTGCATTCATCTAGTCCCTCCCCCCACCTACTAGTTTAAAACTCCTCCAGCCTTTCTACCATCCTATCCCTTAGCGCAAAAGCTATCCTCATCATTATGGTGCAATTCATCCCTGCTTTAGAGATTGTACTGAAGTGAGAAGTCAGCCCAGTGCTCTAAAAACCCAAACCCTCCTTAATGCACCACATTTTTAGTGACGCATTAACCTCCATAAGCTCCTTGTGTCTCCCTGGGCTAGCACGTGGCACAGGTAGTATCTCAGAAAATACTACCTTGGAGGTCCTTGCTTTAGGCATATTCCCTAGTTCTCTAAAATCATTCTTTAGGACACTCCATCTTCCACTAACTTTGTCATTGGTACCAATATGAATTAAGACCGCCGGTTCATTCCCAGCCCCTCCCAATAATTTATCTACCTGATCCACAACGTGCTGAACCCGAGCACCCGGGAAACAGCAAGCTGTTCGATTGATGGGATCTGGGTGACAAATCACCCTGTATACCTTCCTAATAATAGTCCCCTACCACCAAAACCTGTCTGTTGCTCTGCCTAATCTGCCCTCTCACTCCTCCAGTAGAACTGTTCTCCCGGCTTTTAGAGGGAACAGCTCTATCTGGCATTGCCATTCTTGAATGAACATCCCCAACAGTTTCACTCAATCTAGCAAATCTGTTGGTGTTTGCCAACTCAGAACTGGCCTGCTTCCTCCTCTTGATCCCCCTACTTCCCCTTTAAACTGTAACCCAGCTACCTCCCTGGACATTTTCACTATCCCCATATCCATGCTTTATGCTGGGCCCAGCTAAACTGCACTCCCTTTCCAGTGGAATATCAGTAAGTGCTGCAATTCTCCTCTCCAGTTATCCAATTTGAGCTTCCAGAGAGGCAACATGCTCACACCTGTCACAGACGTATGCACCCTGGATCATCTGTTCCAGTAGTGCATACATAGGACAGGATGTACACTCCATGAGGTTGCCACTGGACTGACTCATATTTATTGTCTACAAAATTTCAGTGGGAAAAAAACCCAAAAACAATAATAACACAGGCCAAACCACACCCACTCTCACCTGGACACTGATTACAGACCACAAGACAGAAACACACCCTTTAGATCCATGCACTGAATCCAAGAGAGATTCAAACAGAACACCAAACAAGTGTGCACAGATATACTAATACACAGGCCAAACCACACCCATTAGTAACTCTCAAGCAACCAGAAACTAAATTTATCTGGCATTTACCAATCCCTGTGGGTGCTGGATAACCGAGAGTTTACTGTAGTTGTCAAAACGTAGGGGAGGAGATCCCAGATCAGCTTTCCTGCCTTGGCTATAGGATTCACCTCTTTGATTGTGGAGTGTAGGGGCTTCTCAGTGCCTAGGTGATTATCCAGGGATCATCAGCATGGATACAAATAATAAAACAGGAGTTTTAGTCCATAAAGCAGAATGAGGACACCATGTATATGTTCTCTGAAATTTTGTTACTTTACTTGGGATTTCTTGGTACATTTACAGGGGTAAAAAAATGGATAGTTTAAACATTACCTTCCTGAGAAAAGCAACTTCAAATGTAATGCTTTAATGGGGAGCAGCACAATACAGAGGGGTGTAGGTTGGCAGAGTTGCGATTGGCTCATGGTGAAAAATCAGGAGAGTGGGAAAATGTTTGTTTGAATTGCAGCCCTAGAAGGCTCGCCTATGTTGGCCTTGCTCTGATTGGCTAGCCACCTAATGTCACCAGCCAATCAGGAAAGAGTCACTTAGCTCCGGGTAGCTTAAGTGTACTGAGGCAGACAGCCTTGCCCTATCATTTTCAACATATCACATCCCATCATAAAGGGAGAACAGGTTATGGTCCTATAAAGGATAATCCTATCAGGCTTAAGTGAAATCAAGTTCTATTCAGCTTCTAA
Organism: Discoglossus pictus; assembly: GCA_027410445.1. NCBI lineage: Eukaryota > Metazoa > Chordata > Amphibia > Anura > Alytidae > Discoglossus > Discoglossus pictus. The sequence goes on along the minus strand of CM050166.1, from coordinate 198,879,849 downwards.
ATACAATGTCTGCATACAGGCACAGGGTTCGTTAAGTCTCAGATGATGGCTAGAATGGCCTGGGTGGTAATGATCTTAGTTACCAGGTAGCTTTCATGTAGCAGGGATATAGTATGGAGAATTAAAAACAGTACTTTTATCCTGATCTGCGGGAGAATATACCCTAATATCATAACTGTACAACCAGGTTAAGTATATTCTTAAAAAAATATAATTTACAAAAGTCCTGTAATGGCACAATCTCCCTCCGTTTGTTTAACTCATTATTTGGATGAGGGACCCCAGAGCAGCATTATCACTCTCCTGAGGTGTGGTGACCATGGGTTCATTCACGGACCCATAGATTGCTCCAGGGATGGAGCTGTTCCTGGCTTGGTCTTCTTCCCGGTCCCCGCTTGGTCTCCTCACCTAGCTGGGCTGGTGGAAGGGGCCCTTCTATTGTCCTGGTTCTGCCCACTGGGTCTGGAGGAAGCTAGTGGGTCTTCTTCATTCAAAGGTCCCTCTGCAGCCTTTTGGCCAATTGATGTAGCTAGTAGGCACGTTTCCGATTGGCCCATCCGCAGTCAATTAGAATGGACTATATTTTTTAGTTAAATTCCCCCTCTTAAATGCCATCATCCAATCAGATTTTATCCTAGACAGTGACTTCCTGATTGGTCCTGGCCATCAGGTCACTGCTTACCAGCCCAGGCAGTATAATTGAGACAATCATTGGGGTGTCAATCACCTATGGAGAAAGACATAGGGAATATTACCCAGTATGGGAATGGTGTGGTAGTCCAGAATGTTGAGTGACTTATCCCCATGAGTAGCCCTTTTTTCTGAAGAGGTTAGGCCTTAAAGGCCCAAAGAATAGGCGGTTCAGGGAGGTCTTATCCTAGCCCAGAAAAGGCAATCGTTACAACGTGATAGAAAATTTGTTGTAATTTCTTTAAACAAAGGATATCTATTAATGAGACATAACACAATATATGCCTGTATCACTTGGATATTATTTGATTTCTTATTGTGCTTCACTTTTATTCACCTTCTCCTGCCTTGTCCCCTCTTAATTATATATTATTTATAATTAATAGACAGTGCACAACTTTTGTATTAAGAAAAAAGAATGTTTATTGTATTGTACTTCTCCTTACAAAATAAAAAATAAACAGCGTAAAAAATAAAAAAGAAGAGGATCACTCAGAAAATGAATAAGACTCAGTGTCATGATCCTCTTTCTTCAATCAGGCTCGATAAGGCTGTTGTGGCCAAACCTACCCAGCAGACCTTTCAAGTTCTTTTGATCCCTTCTCCAAGACAGCTGATGTCTCTTAAATGCCCTTACTTAGATGCAGTATTTAAAAATATGAACGCAGGCTCAGCATTATAAAAAAAAACAGGAACTGCTTTTATTGCTTTGGAAACTTCATAACAGGTTTAATAGATGTATATTTAAACTTGAACTTATAACATTCTGCAATAGTCTGTGAGTCTTCTGTGTTTTGTAAAAATTGCTAATAGTCATTGACAATGTTTCATTTGCAAGACATCATAACATCTTTACATCCATTAAAGTAGATGTACAGGACTAGGACAGTTATTTGCTGGCACTCTGACACATATACTGTATATATTCTAGATATCTTATTTCATATATGACACACACATATCTTCCAGATATCTTATTTCATATATATATTAATCTTGTCAGAGTCACTGACAGCTAGGTTACCTAACTTTTCTCCTGTCAGAAGTATCACAGACTGCATTCAGACTGGCTTTTACTCAGAGACACACATTACCAAATAACTGAATCTCAACTGAATCTATCTGACAGTTACAGACTGACAACACAACATTCTAACGTATTTACATGAACCAAACATGCAACATACAGAATCCAACATCACCACATAACATACAGTACATAAGATCACCACATAACATACAGTAATTAACATACATAGGGTAATCAACTTAACATACAAATATATTAAATAACAATAACAATTACTGAACCCAAAGGATGGTCAGGGGGATCATGACAACTACCCCTCCCGGTAATCATCTCTATCAGATGAACACCGGTATGCAGCAAAAATTAAATCCATGCGTAAGTCCATGTCTGGGTTTCTGGGCTACTCAAGCCCATTGGGTCAAATGTGGAAAAAATTCCCCTAGGCCTTTCCCTGCCAAGTCCTTATTTTAAGTGTGCAGGGCATGTTTTTCTTCTGTACAATGTGCAGGGGCAAAAACAATCTTGAAAGTGACTCTAGTGGATCCCATGCCATAACAACCCTTCCCAACCAGGCCAGTCCCAACAGCTGTCCTGTTACGACTAAAACAGTCCATGGGCCTATGGGACCAAAAGTGGGGAGTTGTAGTTGTACTTGTTGGCTGGCATCAGAAATATTGACCTCTTTCTTTCAAACACACCAGTGCCAGCTTCTCATGCTTATTCAATCTGGCCTCCACCATTCTTAATGTTTCTTCCTTGTCCTTCAGTTCATTCTGTAGCTTCTGTACCTGTGCTATAATATGCACCTGTTCTGCCTTTCAAGTTGGCTATTTGCTAACTCTTCCTTCAGGGCTTCAATTTTCTTATTCAATGCCTGGACTATTTTCTCCTTGATATCCGCTCTGAAGATTTCAGCCTGTAGGCAATCTTCTACGGACTTTATCTTTCCCTCTTTCTCATGGATCACATTCTTCAGCTCCCCAACAGCTGAGGTAAGTGGCATGTTGTGTCTTTTGAGCCTGCAGATTTTGAATATCCATTCTTAAGGATGAATTTTCTTCTTTCAATATTCTTAACTCTTCTTGCTTGTTTGCCAACTCTTTGAGTCCGTCACTAAAAGTTCTTCCACTGTTTTGATTTTTTCATCTTTTTCTTGATTACTCTTCTCCATTTGCCCTATTAGCCTGTACGTTTTTGATCTGTAACTGCAAATCCTTGTTGTGATTAGGCAGAGCTTTGTTTTCCTCAATTTTGTTGGACAATTTTGCATGCACATTTTAAAGTTGCTCATTGAGATATCTTATGTTGATCATTCTTCAAACCTTGGAACATATTGATTTCTGCTTTTAGGGATATGTTTTCTCTCTGTAGAGCCTTCAGTTCCTCTCTGCTATTTGCAAAATTACGATGTGACAGAGCCAAACAATCTTCCTTCTGCTTTATCTGCTTGTCTTTTTCTGCAATAGTTTTCTGCAGTTCAGCAACAAGGACAGATTCTTTTAGGACCCCCTGGTGGTAGGATGCATCTTCTTCACCCTTCCCTGATTGTCAGTGCTCTTTCCACCCCTTGAACCAGGTCCTACCAATTGCTGTCTCCACAAGCAGCTTCGTATAACTGGCTTGCAGCTCCAACTCTGGATTAAGGGTTCAATCAATGCAGCCTCCTTGGACCCTGGTTTTTGTTCCAATTCTTGTCAGCGCTGATTATACAGAATCACCCTACGCTCTATAGGTATATGCCATGTGCTGGATAGCACTGCAGTACACCCTGGAGTCTTTTCATTAACTCGAGCTGGTAGTAGGAAGGCCGTTGCAATAAGATAGCCGCTCCATCAAATCATCATACTGCTCCTCCAAAGTGATCTCCTCCCACTCCAGTCCCTCCAGCCATTTTGATAGCTCACTTCCCTGCTGGAGCCCCAGGAATGTTATCCACTGATGCATAAGAGCTGCTGCCAGGTCCTCTTCAATTGGAACCTGATGCGCTCTCTGCTCCATCATTCTTTTGATCTGGCTCCTTTTCTCCTGAATAACCTCTGCTCTGCTGGAAATCAGGAATCTGGTCTGATAGTACCGGGCAAATCTGCATCTGCTCCAAGCCTCTGAAATTGCTTGATTTCTGTCTTGGATAAGTATTTATATGCCATCCTAGCTGCTGTCTTGGATAGTTGATAAAGGGATTCCACCTCTGCCACCAGTTTGTTGCTATCCAGTATCTGTTTTCTGACTGCCAGCAGTGGCAACCAGTCAACTAGTCAATTTCTGATGAGATTTTAGTCCATTTCGGCCAAGATTTTAGTCAGTTTCCTAGGGTTAGGGTTATGATTTAGGGTTGGATTTAAGGGTTAGGGTTTATGGTTTAGGATTAGGGTTCAAGGCTTAGGCTTACAGTTTAGGGTTATGGTAATGAAAGATCATAAGCTTTACACCAACAAGAAATTGAGTAAAATCATGTAACACACACTTTTGGTAATGTTTAAAGCGTGCTCTTTAAACTGAAACAGCATTTGTTAGATTAGAAAAAGGTAAAAACTGTGATACTTAGATATACCTTTAATTATAGAGAATATTAAAACAAGCATTGGAACTGCATTTGCACACTCTTGTAAGCTTCATTATAAAAGTGATAATGCTGTATTGGCTGATAATAGTTGTGGTTTATTACTGCCAAATACTGTTATATATTAAAGAAATGTATTATCAATCATCACACACTTAACATATTTTGATTTGAGGAGTGTGTGTGTTTAAACTTTAAGGGCACTGTATATATCTACCTTTAAGCAATAACAATCAATATAAACAACTACTCAATTTTGCAAGAAAGCTTATATTGAATGTAATAGATTTCCCCTTCCACAATAATCCTGATTCTCTCTTTTTCAAACAGATTGCTATTTGTGGAAGATTGCACTGGTACCTTCCTACAGCTGTCTCATTGGTGTACAATGCATCACTGTCTGTCATCAGAGCTAGGCAGATAGGTGTTAGAGCCTGCAGCCTAAAGATGAGGGGGGAACCTAACAATGCTTAATCTAAACTATGTCATAATAGAGCAACTTTTTTTTTCAAACAAAGCATATTTAAATATTTTTTATAGTACTTATTTATTTTAGTTGTTTACTACATGAAAATGATCAAATGTGTTGTTGTTGTTGTTTAGTTGATCGCTTGTGTCCGACGTTCCGTGACCCTGTGGAATGCAGCAAGCTAGACACTTCTTGTGTCTGCTTGTGCTTATCCATCTGAATTTCTTGGCAAAGATACTGGAGTGGGTTGCCAGCTCCTTCTCCAATGGACCACTATTTGTCTGACCTCTCTGCTGTGACCTGCCCATGCTGGGTGACCCCACATGATATAGCTCACAGTCCCTTCGCTATGACAAGGTTGTGATCCAGAAGGGGGCTGTCATGATCTAATTGTTTAAGGACTCATATTGTCAGCAATTTAGGAATATGTCCAAGGGAGCATGACATTGTTACATTGGGATTATGTGTTATTGTGTGGTTATATGTTGCCTGTACATGGTTATTATGTAGCCTAGTTATAATATATTATAAGAGTGAAAATGTTATATAGAACATATGTGGAATTGGTAGAGATGCTCTGCATAGAAGTTAGCTGCAGATTATTGCACACTCACACATACAGACCTTGGGTCAAGACAATTGCATGCACTTCAAGTAGTCCTAAACAAACACTTGAGTTTATCATAAAGGTTTGTTCACTAGATATCTGGTGAATTTGATCTCAAAAGCTTTGATAGCCCAAGATTGCAAGCCAGATGGTCTGACATCACACATACACAAATGTACACAAGGGTGTGGTATTGGAGAGTATAAATATGTTGTTTTGATCATTCAATAGAGGTTGAGAGATAGTTTTCACATAAACATGGTGTGAGACTATTTCTGTGTGTTGTATCCTGACTTGGGGTGTGGTCTTGCCATGGGCCACTAAGTAAGCTGGATCCAGTATTCTCTGCCTGTACCTTTTGGGCCTTGCCCTCTTCAGAAGCCATCTTTTGTGCCACAGAGAACAGGAACTACATGATTCTGCTGGGGTAGGTTTGAGCTAAGTTCATATTAAGCCCCCTAGAAGAAGCAGATCGTGACATTTGACTGGCAGTGGTGGGATCTCTGTATAAAACACAGAAGGATGGCAGCTTATGAAGAGATGTCTGCAGCAGAGGAGGAGGAAGTGTCCAGACGGTACCAAAGATGGATGGAGGTAATGCCTGCAGGTTTGACCAAGGATCAGCAGAGCAAACTCCGGATACAGATCACACAGGAGGTACAGGGGAAGTGGAGAAGGGTAAGCAATGGCCCTGTCTCAGCTCCTGAGGAGGGGAAATGCTTATCCCCAGTAGAGACAGAGAATGTTCTGGTGACTGGAAAGGACTGTAGAGGAATGGGCCTTCTAAATAAATGGATGGCATTCCTGGGACTATGGTCAGGTCACAAGCTAAGGGAATGGCTGGAAGAATTAGTATGTGAGGAGGTTGCCCTGGAAGAGCAATATGCTTATTGGGTAGGACCTGTTGGGATACCTCATCATTTTTCATTGGGGCTGGAAGAGGCACTTTGGGACATAGTACATGGGGATCCGGACTGTGGCTTGGGTACAGAGAAAAAAAAGCTGTGTCTGTTTGCCAAGCGCTGTCACATGCTGGGACTGGAGACAGGCTCTCAGACTGCTAACCTACTTTGGCCTTTGATCCAGCAGGAGCTACAGCTGGAAAGGATTATATAAACTTACTGGATGAAGCATCCCTGGATGGTTGTTGGCCACCCAGCTCCTGTCAGTCAGGCATGGAACAGAACCACCTAACAGGTACTACAGAGACCCAGCTAAATATTGCTAAAGCTGGGTCAGAAAATACATGTATGGACTGTGGGGAGAATTTTGATATCCATGATTCTCAAAATAACAAGGATGCCTGCATCCATGGGGTTGACTGGGAAGAGGAAAAACTGGTCCCCATCTTTAGGGGTCTGAGTCTCACCCAGTTAGAGGAATGGGGGCAGGGCCAAACCACAGCAGTGACAGGCCCAGGGGAAGAACTGGGGAAAAGTTACTCTGCTCCTAGAGTAGGAGAAGAACCTAATGAGCACTGGGCCCTACCAATTGACAGTGGAAATAGTTGAGAGGTTTCTTGGATGACCATTGTCCAGGAGCCAGCCACAGATCCTGGAGCAGAAACAGAAAGTAGCCCTGCTCTTTAGCCTGAACAAGAGGCAGTAGCAGCTGCTTCTCAAGGGCTGCCTGTAACTACACACCAGGCAGTCACAGATGGAGAGAGTCAGGAGGTTCCACCTGAGGATCCAGAGACCAAAGAGCCAGAGGGTACCCCAGATTGTGATTTGTCTCCTGGTCTCCCTACAATGACGCCCATGCAGCTGCCCAAAGACACTAGCTGTGTACCTGTAACCCTGGAAAGAAGGGGGCATTAGCCAGGCTTAGTGGGAGAGAGGTTGTCTACTGAACCACAATGGTTTGTATCAGAACTGCCCATTAATCAAGCATGGATGTCACCAGTGAATGTCACTAGCCGATGTTGCAACTCCAGCATCCCAGTTTATTCAGGAGAATGTTCAGGCCTGACAAAGGGAACCTTGTACTCTTCAGTTTTACCCATGGGACTGAGTGCTGATCCAGAATCGGCAGGACAGGAGGTCTCCCTAGCCTGGAAGGAGAGGGCTTTGCTGGGTAAGGATCCTCCCAAGTTTATGCTGGACTTACTAGCTGGGATGTACTGTTTCCACTGGACTACCTTGAAGGGTCCTCCATGGCAGCTGTCTTATAATTCTCCTCAGGGGCTTGGGAAAGTCACTAGGCCACTGGGAAGGAGCCCTGGACAGGGGGAGGCAGGGTAACCAGAGAGCCACTGAGGCTATCACATGGATGGACTTTCCAGACAGGAGGACAAGTAAAAGCAGTATAGCTAGAGAATTATCCGTTAGGATAATCCTTTATGCTATACTAGAAAGGAAGGGGGAGAAGTTGTCATGATTTAATTGTTTAAGGACTCATATTGTCAGCAAATTAGGAATATGTCCAAGGGAGCATGACATTGTTACATTGGGATTATGTGTTATTGTGTGGTTATATGTTGCCTGTACATGGTTATTATGTAGCCTAGTTATAATATATTATAAGAGGGAAAATGTTGTATAGAACATATGTGGAATTGGTAGAAATGCTCTGCATAGAAGTTAGCTGCAGATTATTGCACACTCACACATACAGACCTTGGGTCAAGACAATTGCATGTACTTCAAGTAGTCCTAAACTAACACTTGAGTTTAACATAAAGGTTTGTTCACTAGATATCTGGTGAATTTGATCTCAAGAGCTTTGATAGCCCAAGATTGCAAGCCAGATGGTCTGACATCACACATACACAAATGTACACAAGGGTGTGGTATTGGAGAGTATAAATATGTTGTTTTGATCATTCAATAAAGGTTGAGAGATCGTTTTCACATAAACAAGGTGTGAGACTATTTCTGTGTGTTGTATCCTGACTTGGGGAGTGGTCTTGCCATGGGCCACTAAGTAAGCTGGATCCAGTATTCTCTGCCTGTACCTTTTGGGCCTTGCCCTCTTCAGAATCCATCTTTTTGCCACAGAGAACAGGAACTACATGATTCTGCTGGGGTAGGTTTGAACTAAGTTCATATCAAGGCCCCTAGAAGAAGCAGATCGTGACAGGGGCTTTCAATTTAACTTTTAGTAAATGAGAATAGATTATTAGATATACAGCTTGCCATAAACAAAATCTTCTTATTATCTTCTAGATTTTTTTTTGTATAAAACCAAATGAATTATTATTAAAAAGCAGGTAAACCATTTTAATTCATTTTTAATTATTATTATTACTTTAGATGATGTATCGATTATAAGTTTAAGCATAGCATTTGTCAACAATATATCTCTTAATGGATGTTTATGTGAAAAATAACTACTGGAACTGAAGTACGTAACTACTCTGGATAACAGATTTGTTTATAATTTATAGGAAAAGCTTTCTTACAACCGTTGCAAACAAAAGCAGATAATGGACCAATTTCCCAAAACAAACTCCTTTTACACCTAATACATCAACATACAAAGGTTCTGTTTATCATAATCCCACAGCTATAAAACTAGGACATAAGCACTGTAAACAAAGCAAATACAAATATTAAATTGTGTATTTCAAATGAAAATGGGATAGAACACACCACCTTGTGAACATTCTGCTGTATTGTTATATGCTGAAAAATTTGTCACATAAAACACACTAATAAACTAATCTGGAAAGTGGATACAAGTCTTTATTTTTGATGCAGTTATTTTTATTAGCTCTGCCAAAACACAAATAATAAGAAATGCGTTAACGAAAAAGTGACATTCATAGATAAGTATCATATTTTGCAACAGTAAACATAAATACCCAGGCAGCAGACGTACTGTCTAAAGGGAAGAGAAAGCAGTGCCTTTATCATCTTTTTTTTTTTCATGCGTACTTTACAGACTCCTGTAATTGAAGCTTCTACTGCACTTTCAATACCAATGAAAATGAATAGCGGTTTTTAAACTACAAAGTGTCATTGGTGTCAAGACTCCATAGGCCAAAAGAGTAACACTATTAACTCTCCTGCACTGAACATCCATGACTATGAACTAGATTCACCAGGAAATCACAAGAGCTGCCATGACAGGTGTCCCCAATGGAAATAGTAATTGCAGTGTTCAGTGAACTTTATAACAGCCCCTGCAATCATGGACGTAGGAGCCCACATAAAATGTGTGTGTGGCGGGGGGATCATTCAATTCTACTCCCAGGACAGGAAGCAGGAGCAGATCTTTTTTTTTTTATTATTTCTTTGTTTAAATTCTAAATGCCCCTGGACCCCCAATATAATTAACATGCATAAATGTATGTATATATGTATATATATATATATTTATATAATATATATATATATATATATATATATATTAGATAAATAAATATATATATATATATATATATATATATATATATATATATATATACACACATATATTTATATTCATATAATATATACATTTATATATATATATATATATTATATAAATATATATATATATATATACATATATATTTATATTTATATAATATATATATATATATATTATATAAATAAATAAATATATATATATCTATATATATATATATATATATATATATATATATATATAGTTGAATAATCAGAGTATTGCAGTGAATAGTGATACCTTTTTTATTGAACAAACGTATTCATAATAAAAGCAGCATGGAGCGGGATCTTGTGGCCCTCTCAGTCCTTGCAGGTCCCTGAGGCACCCTGCGGACCTCTGCAGCCCCTTCGGACCTCTGTGGCCCCCCTCTGCTCTCTGGCCTGCCGTAACCCCTCCTCACCCCAGGAAGTGGAGTGCAGCATCGTCCTGGTAAGAAAGTACTTATACAGGTGTGTGTGTGTGTATATATATATAATGTATAGATGCATATGTGAATGAGTACGTGTGAGGTGTGTGTATATATATATATATATATATATATATATATATATATATATATATATATGTATATATATATATATATATAAAAGATAGAGAGACACAGTGTATATTTCACTGGGGCTGGGGCAGGTGTTGGGGGCAATTTGCTGGGGCTGTGGGGCAATTCTCTGGTGCTGGGGGAAATTCACTGGGGCTGGTTGAAGTCATGGGGAAATTCTCTGGGGCTGGGGGGCAATTCTCTGGGGCTGGAGGAGGTGATGGGGCAGTTCTCTGGGGCAGTGGGGCAATTATCTGGGGCTGTAGAGCAATTCACTGGGATTGGGGAGCAATTCCCTGGGGTTGGGAGAGGCCATGGGGCAATTCTCTTGGGCTGTGGGGCAATTCTCTTGGGTTGGGGGAAATTATATGGGGCTAGGGGAGGTCACAGGCAATTCTCTGTGGCTGTTGGGTAGTTCTCTGGGGTTGGGGGCAATTATCTGGAGCTGGAGGAGGTCATGAGGCAATTATCTGGGACATGGGGCAATTGTCTTGGGTTGGAGGGCAATTCTCTGGGGTTGGGGAAGGTCACAGGGCAATTCTTTGGGATTGGGGGCAATTCTCTGGGGCTGGGGGCAATTCTCTGGGTCTGGGGGAGGTGATGGGGCAGTTCTCTGGGGTTGTTGAGCAATTCTCTGGGGCTGGGGGGTAATTCTTGGGAGTTGGGGGGCAATTATCTGGGGTTGGGGGTGGTCATTGGGCAATTCTATGGGGATGTGGGGCAATTCTCTGGGGTTGGGGGCAATTATTTAAGGCTGGGGGGCAAATTCACTGTGGTTGGGGGAGGTCACAGCGCAATTCTCTGGGCCTGCGGGGCAATTCACTTGCGCTGGGGAAGGTCACGGGGCAAATCACTGGGGCTGGGGAGAGTATCACCTGGGATGTAGCTAAAACAATCACTGAATGAAGGGACAGAAATGTAAAGGAAAGCAAAGTGTCTGACATCATGTGACTTCCCACAGTACGGCAGACTTCAGGTGCTAACTGAGCATGCATGCGCAATCCCCAGGCAAAAAAAGAAACATTGTATAAGATATGCTAATTTTCCCTGGGAATTTCTGGGGGTGTCAACATTGAGAGAAAACTCTTTGCAAAAGCAATACATTCAGCAAACTTCAAGCTAACGGTTTAACTGTTTACTTTGGAATTTTTTTATGCAAACATTTTTTTTCAGACACTATAAATTCTCCTCTATCAGATGCATTAATAACTCAGCTCACTTACATTTAACATTAATGAACATTCACTTGCAAAAACTTTATTCAAAAACACATACACATTAATTAGGCAGAAGTCACCAACAATCAATTTCAGAAAAAAAAGAAAAAACAGATCAACATTTATATTCAGCAAGCTTAATTAAACACCACATTTGTATATCAATGCATATTACTTAATACATATATTGACAAATTCATTTTCAGAGTGTGGTTTATTTAATAACACTGCAATTTGTTACAATTAAACATTACAAACACACCCATGAATGTGAATACGCAAAAGCGTGCACTAAAGGTTTATAAACACATTTTCAAAAATTATATTGTACTTGCTCTGTTTACAGCTTCAAACAGGCCAGTTTGTGGAATCTCGAAACACAATATCTGCCTATCTGCAAATGGTTATTTTGAGTAATGTTTTAACAAATAGAACCATCCTGGAATTTCCAAACTGAACAAAATCATACAACATAACTGGCTTTACCCATGATTTTCCTTTTAAGAATCCCTTTTTGTTATAGTTTTTACAAATATTCCAATGCAAATAGAAAACATGTCTCGTATTCTACTGAGTGAAAACTTGCAACCACTCCCCTTATTCGATTTGCTTGTCTTTTTTTTAAATAAAAAAACAGCCTGTGCATGACAGTTTTTTAAGTTATTCCAAATTACATTTTGCAAATTTTTTACATAAATATATTTTGATTTTGTTAAAAAGACCTATTAAATGCATAGAGCTGTCTCTGTTTCTTTAAGGACCTTATAAAATGTTAAAACGAGTTGAATTATATGTGCAAGCATGTATGCAGATATGTCAGTTGTTTAGGAAATGTAAATGTTGTTTTATGTTTTTGTTTTTTCTACAAATACTATAATACATTGATAAAAAATATCCATGTCAATGTTTTTATATTACAACTAAAGAGAATATATTAGTTAATTAAAAATATTTTAATTACAAAAATGTTTTAAAAAACACTGGAAATATATTGGTAAAAAACTTAACTTTCAAAAGCTGATAGCTCAATTGATTTAGTAGCAATACATTTTTTTTTTCAGTTTATGTATCGGGCATCATTGTGAACAGTGTCCCTCAAAAAAGCAGCACACTCCCACATACAGAAGGAAGTTGGATACTTCCATCCCCAAAGGTGAACGAATTAGAACTTGCCAACCATTATCGAATAAAACACAACGAACATAATACCATTTGAGGAGGTTAACTTAACTACTTCTAGATAAGAGGGTCTGGAAATAGCCAAAACAACATCAACTCACAACAATATAAGAGCGGTGAAAAAACTCCCGCCCCAGTGCTAAGCCATTTTAATAATGAGTAAACAATATATATGTACATAATTTAAAGGTCATCTGGTTATATTCATACGCAATATTCGCCTTGCAAACCTCTATGTTGTTCTTGCCTTCCTTGGTATGTTTCTTTCATTAAGTATTATTTATTATCCTATTGACGGATACCAACTGAATGCAGAATTCCATAGGATAGCAAGAAGAGACAAGGAGACTTTCTAAAGTGAGTGATGTGAAGAGATAGAAGAAGATAACAGAATAGGGAATTAGAGAGATCTCTACAAGAAAATTGGGGATCTCAAAGGAACCTTTCATGCCAAAGTGGGTGTGATAAAAGACCAAAATGGCAGGGACTTAACAGAAGCAGATCAGATAAAAAAGAGGTGGCAGGAATAAACGGAAGATCTATACAGGAAGGCTCTTTATAACAGTGAACACCTCAATAGTTTGTCCAATGAGCTGGAGCCAGACATCTTGGAGAGTGAAGTGAGATGGGCCCTAGGATGTCTTGCTAATAACAAGGCTGCAGGAGTGGATGGAATCCCAATTGAACCATTCAAAATGTTACAGGAAGATGCTGTTAAAGTGCTGATTGCCTTATGCCAACAAATTTGGAAAACTCAACTGTGGCCAATAGACTGGAAAAGGTCAGTCTACAATCCAATCCTAAAAAAGGGCAGTGCTCCAATTATCGAACAATTGCACTCATTTCACATGCCAGCAAGGTAATGTTTAAGATCCTACAAACTAGGCTCCAACAATATATGGACCAGGAACTACTAGATGTGCAAGCTGGGTTCTGCAGAGTAAGAGGTACAAGTGATCAAATTGCCAGTGACCGATGGATAACAGAGAAAGCAAGAAGGTCCACAAAAGCATTTACTTCTGCTTCATAGACTAATCTAAAGCCTTTGATTGTGTGGATCACAACAACATGTGGCAAGTTCTTAAGGAGATTGGAGAACCAGATCATCTCATCCACCTCCTGAGGAATTTGCTCAACGTTAAAAAGACAAAGATCATGGCAAATGGCAATATCAGTTCCTGGAAAATAGATGGAGAAGAAGTGGAGGCAGTGACAGATTTTATTTTCCTTGGATCCAACATCTCTTCAGCCATGAAATTTGCTTCTGGGGAGGAAAGCCATGGCAAGTCTGGACAAGCTAGTAAAAAGTAAAGACATTACACTATCAACAAAGGTCTGCATAGTTAGAACTATGATATTCCCAGTAGTAACATACGTATGTGTGGTCCAGCTCTTACATACATACATACATATGTGAGAGCTGGACCATAAAGAAGGCTGAGAGTTATAAAACTGATGGCTTTGACTTGTGGTGTTGGCTAAAACTGCTTAGAATCCCTTGGACTCAGAGAAGATACAATAAATCAATACTTCAGGAAATCAAGACAAACTGTTCATGGAACCTATAATCATAAAGCTGAAGCTCAAATATTTTGTCCATATGATGAGAAGACAGGATTCCCTAGAAAATACTCTAATGCTGGGAAAGATTGAAGGCACACAAATAAGGGGATGACTGAGGCGGAGATGGTTAGATGAGATCATTGAAGCGATGAAAATGAACTTAATCGAGCTCAGAGAGGGAGTGACTGACAGATGTACCTGGCCTGCTGAGGTCCATGGGATCACAGAGAGTTGGACATGACTGAACGACTAAACAACAATTGGCTGATAATACTGGATATATTAGAGATCAGATGCAGTCTGCATTATAAACTTTTAGATGGATGATCTGTTACCTCCTCTATGTGTTTTTTTATTCTATAATTATTTTATATTTCCTAGTAGTATGAGAACCATTGTACTACCATGCTGAAAAGCTTTTTTTGGAAAGATTTTGACATAAAGTAGAAAAGTCAATATCAATACAGCAAGCTAGCTTGTTGTTATATCCCTTCTGTCTCACATGATCACTTTCAATATATAACCCTAGTTACCATGTTGAGAGGGCTTATCATATCTCTGCACTCACAACTTATTTAGGCTGTTGGTCTCCTTTATCCCTTAAAAATAGAAGTAAAAATGTTACTTTTAGATATACTGAGAGTAATGTGTATCTGTCAGTAAGTATTTAAATATTGTACGTTTGCGAGTTTTCATCTTGCATGCTGCCTAGGTGAAGCTCTATGGGCACTGGATTCTAAGCTAAAAAGACAGGACCCTCTATCCTTTGCAGCTTGTTAATATTGTAATTGGCTTTGCCTGGAACTTAACCCTGTATAGCACTATGGAATATGTTTGTGCATTAAAAATAAACAATAATAATAATAATAATAATAATTTGAATATGTAATGTATGTATAATATAAAGTTTACATGTTTATGTAGGTTATTCGGCATTTTAGAGATTAGGATAAATGTAATTGTATTTTTTATTTGTTTACTATACATAGCTTATCAAAACAGAAAAAATCAATTATTGCACATCTATTACTACCAATATTAAATGTTCTTGTTTACTAATAAATGAATAAACAGAAAATGGGAACAACATCATTAATAAAAGATGCAAGATTATATGGCGGACTGGATATACTAGCAACTGATGTGATGGTCACTGTGCATTCCTTTGTAGTGTTTCCTAAGATGCTCTCAATATAATGAGGATACTGAGGTTATAGTGAAGTCCGCACCAAACAATGATAGGCAATGTTTATTTCAGTTACAGTATATCATGAGTCCTTGGGTGGCAGAGTTGCTAGGTTATGCTTGTAAACACTTTTTGTTTAGTACATATAGTAGAGTACACTATCATACCCATTACATGTCTTGTACTGTATCTCTTTGCTATGCGAGAAGGTAGCATTAAGCCAGCTAATGCAATGTGATTAAAGCTTTTTTACAATTAACCTCTTGATGAAAGCCTTGACATTCTATGTGGCATGCACTATCATGGCACGGCATCAAATGTTAGCATATTTTCTCAGAATGCGTATGAAATGGCTCTTTTTTGGAACTGATGCATCATTACTCAACTGTGTATTAGCATTCAGCAATTTCATTTTCACATACAATTTATATTGTATTTTGAAGTCTAAATCATTTAAAAAAAGTAATACAAACCATCCTTTTTTATTTATTCATACAGCACATAAACATAAAAAAAAGTGACCTCATCCAAATACCAACTATATACTCTATATTAAAAGATAGCATGAATGAAAGCACTACTGCATAGGATGTCAGTCTGCAGATAGTTTGCAAGCACTCCATCCCACATGCTTTCATTATTATCCTAGGCATTTGCTAGAAATAAGGATAGGCAATTGTTGGCATCTATTTACTATCTATTTATGGGGCATCTCTGTTGGATAGAACACAGACAATAAAGTGCAAGTAATATTTTTGCAACAATGATCATTTTCATTTAGGTTGAGTTAGGCACAATAACAAAACAACAGACAACATGGTAGACCCATCATTAGCACTGCAGAATTCAGCTTCCTACAAGGAAAGCAACTATTGGCAGTGTAATAGAGAATGTACATATAAGGAGAGAAAGGCAGATATTTCAAAAGAAGATTCACATAAGTGACAGAGCATAATGGCAGTAAAAGTGCAGTATGATGATGAATAGTAATAGTCAATCATTGATTTCAAAAAAATAAAAATAAATGGAATCAAGATTAACAAGGCCAAAGTCTATATTTAAAACAGCAATGACCGAAAAGGGAAGATTGACTGAATTACAATAAATATTCGCATAAACCTACCCTTCTCCAAGCATTCATATGTATTGCCCTATTTGTCTTTAAGTCATGTGCATGACCTTATCCCTTCATCAGCCTCCCACTAATAATTAAAAATTATTTAGGTTCTCAAGACCACCAACCTCATCATAAATTACAGCAAATTAATATTTGTCATTAAGGTTTTTTTTATTATATGCTGGTTCCAATGTGTGCTAATGATGCTCTTGTTTATTCATCAGATATGCTCTTGTGTATTGAGAGCTGTGAATGCAAAACAAATTAGCATTCATTAAGTCATTCAAACTGTGTATTGATTTTTAAAGGGCAGTAAAATACTTTACAAGACATCATTAGGTTTTACATAGAGTAATTATTATTATACTATACATATTTTGTTGCTAATGTTATTAATTGATTATAGAGGGATACAATATATAAAATGACATTAGTCAATGCCAGTGTTGTTGCTAACTACAATGTGTGTTTTTTTATCAATGCACTAGCAGATATCATATATGTTCTGTCTTATTAAACTCCATACTGAGAACTATGAATAGCAAAATAATTAACTTAATTGATTTAATTTTCTATCTAGAAGGTGCAATTACCTTTCTTCAGATTTTTTTCTTTTAGTAGTAATTTCACGATAGACAGAGGTGAAAGGAAAAGATAAAGCTACATGAACCAACCACCAATATAGTTTTATTATACTTGTAATGTTAACATTGCACACATTAGTTAATTCTCCTCATGTATAACTGCTATGATCACTAGAGTGGTTGAGTTACTGATATCAAATAATGTTTTTGCTGCCTTGGAAAGAGACTCTTGTTCCCATTATACATCACGATCATGATTGATTGATATGAACAGAAGATAGTGTTGTGTTGTCCTCACTTTATACTCGGAGCCTATGATGGAGTGCCTAAAGAGGACCTTGAGATACCACAACACTGTGTGGGGAAGTAAAGGAAGTAGTGCCCCAGAAGAAGACACTAATGGAGCAGTTACAGAGAAAAACAATTGGTATAAAGAGGATACTGTGAAATTGTGTAGGTAATACAAATATATTGCAATAACAAATTGACTAATTCTTATAGTGTAACAGGAAGTATCCGTGTAATGCACAAATCTCTACACACTGCAATTCTAACATTATATCTTTAAAGATTAATATAAAACAAGTAACTTTGTTTGTTCAATGTAATGTTTATAGTCCCTCTAAGATGCATATCCAGCAGTGTGTGATGCAAGACATACTTGTCCCCAAATATTGAAATAAAACACCTACAATGATTTTCTATTTCAGCCATGAATTTAAATATTCTGCTAACCCAACTTATTCACCTACTAAGCAGTCAAGAGACTCCACACTTCTTAAATATTAGTAATGAGATATAGCCATGTGTACACTTACCAGTCCCTTCATCCAGTGGGAAAGGAAAACACATTTAATCAACATTTATGGCACTAACCAACAAACCCATCTGTACAAATGTCTGGATAATTCCTGAGCTAAAATTAAAATCAAACATTACTTGCTTACTCAAACTTAGTGACTTTTGATTTGATTAGCTGTTCTTGGTGTTTCTCACATAATCTTTTAATGACCTAACTCCACCCTAATTATAACCAAATCTTCAATACCCCAAAAATATGCAGACACCCAAAATGTATTGAGAGGATTACAGGGAAAACCTTGTTCAGATTACACCTTGCAAATGCTGAGTAACACCTTCAAAGCTTCCAAAGACCTCCCTCAGTTTTCTCTTTTTGATTATTCAAATACTTAAAAAATGTCCACCACTCTTACATATTTTCAGCCTGGAAGGCCCATCAAACTGGACTTCATTTCATGATAGCCTTATTAATATTGCCTCTTTTAAAATGTAACATCTTTCTAATCCCTGAAGCCTCAAATGTAAGTTTTCAAGATTAGAATTTAGACATAAATCTATCCCGACAGGACATGTTTTCATACAATTGCAAACATATGGTGTGTTTGTTAAGAATGGTTAAAGAATTAAAGTGGATTCAATACAGATTTTACACAAAATTAAAACTACTGCCATACTAATTGTCATACTTTGTAAAATACCCCCCTTCAAAAAATACATAACACACTTAGAAGTGAGATGCTACGGTGCATTTGTCTGAATCCTCAAACAAGATAGGACAAATCTACTTTGGCTATTAGAATAAACTTTATGATCAGTGCCAATGACATATCACACACCCAAAATGACAGCCCCATCTTAATTATGGAATGGAAACTCTCCACTCAATAAAAAGCAGTGACCTCTAGCAGTTACACTGAAAACTGCCCCAGAAATCGCTACTGCAACTAGCATTCAGGATCATTAGCCCCATTCTTCATCCAGATATTCAATAAATTCATTTTCAAGCAGTACCAGTTGGGTTTTTCCCTACACCTCAATTATCTGACAACACCACATGATGACCTTTTGTAGAAAATCCAGTATTATAGATAGCATCCTAATGCTTTTCTCTCTATTCACACATAAAAAAAAAAATATGTGACTTATGACTCTATATTTTCCATTGACTACTCTTTTGTCCAAGCCTAACCAATGGGATAAAAGTTCTCTATGCACATCTCTCAGCAACAGCTCCTAGTCCTCTTTCAGACATAATACACCTTACAATGATTAATAAGAAGCAACAAAGTTATTTCTCCCCCTCCTTGGAACCCCTAATACATATGTTTAGAGAAATGCAGAATATACATTGAAAAGAAAACATGTAAGATAATAGTAAATTGTATGTACCACACTTTTCTCTCTATAGCTTGTCTACTGAATAATCACTATGAGTAAAATATATTACCAGTTATATATTACCAAGATTTTAAGAGGACAATATGACATTGGCCTACTTTGGGCTACGTACTGGCAAACAATAGGCTTTTAATTTAAAGGACCGTTAAACACTTTTCATATCAAACCAATGTGGACTATTCTCCTAAATTTTATTAGCCAAGAGTGGAAGGATAAGTAAGGTTGAGGGAGGGGGATTTAATGATTCATTGGTAGATTCAGATCGATAGGTACCATTTTAATATCTTAGGGGCCTCATTCAATTAAGAAATTGTAAGTTACTGGAGCCTGTAAACTAATTTGCTAATAAATTGGCATCTTGTTGCTTGCCACAAACGGTCTACGAGTTAAGAGCTGAAAATCCCTGCGGTTTTTACAACCGTAACTTACACCCCATCTAAGCCTTTGATCTTTCATGTCCGCAAGAGTTACGAATAACTAAAATTGTAAATCGCTATTCAATTGCTACCATTCCACAAGCCCGCTAAAGTTTTCACACCTTTAAATGACAAATGTTCAAGAAAATCCTACAGGTACCAGATGGGACCAGCAAAGGGGTTAAAGACATGTCCGTAGCACTGTAAATGCAAGTAAAAAATCAATACTGCACTGTAAATGACGGGGAAAGAGATGAAAGAAAATAGAATTAATTGCACAATAGCCTCAAGCTCGCAAATCGGCAATTAAAAATTAATAATTTTTATGTTTCATTTCAGGATTATATCGATCTCGGGAATCAATGAGTTAATACATCTCAGGCCACCCACATGGACTAGCAGAGTTCAAGTCCGCAGCAAGGCCTTGCAATTGAATGAGGCTTTAGGTTTCCAGGATTTTTCACCCCTTTCATATTCTGTCATCACTCTGTAAATGTTATGATAACAATCACATATTATAATTGTCAAACTGCGAGTTGTCGTCACGCTTCGCAAGCGCGGGACGCAGTTCTGGCTGCAAATGCAGACTTATCGAAGCAAGAGGCTGCATTTGTGGAGGTGGAAGCTCTACGGCGTCTCACTCTCACTATAAAAAAACGACATAAGCAGGACTTTAAAAAAAATAAATATGACCCTTGGAACTCAGAAGAAAAAAAACCTTGCAGGATGAGAAAATAGGGACGTAAAAAAAAAATTTGAGCCGCGGGACTTAGAAAAAATATGAGGTCGCAAAAATACCAAAGGAAATTGAAGTTAATGGCCGAAACGCGTCCATCTAAAAACAACAAAAACACAGCAAAATAACAATAAAACATAAAAAAAAAAAAAAAAAACACAGAGCACGGGGGGACAGCCAGGACGTTTGGGAGTGAGTTTGCACAAGAACTTAAGTCAAATTTAAGCATTTTCAGAAGTTGAAAATCCGCTAAGCAAGAAAAAAAATGGCGGCAGAAAAAAATGAAAACGAGGCTACACAACCGCTAACCACGCAAAACAACACCAAGCACATAAGACTTATACACAGGAACATACGAGGTACAAAATACACTATTAGGAAGGATGCAAAATAATCCACAACTGCGTAACACATAGACAATCGCCACCATTTTACAATACTAACCTGCAACTAATAACATTACCATTCTAAAATGGCGATTTACACAACTAAGCAAACGGTTTGGCCTATTTACACTGCACATTTTACACATTGCTGACACTTACACCTCAGGTAAGCAACAGTGCAAATGTACATTGTAAGCTGCAGGAAAATCAAAACAGATTGTTAGCTCTTCAGGATATTGATTGCTGGATATATTAATTACAAATAGGTAAAGTGTATTAATTTATGATTTTATTAATTTATTTATTATCATAAAAAATAAAATAATATAAAATAAAAAAAAACATGGGAGAGGATCACAATGGGCACCAAGGTTTCTCAGATGAGCAAAAGTACACAAGGGGAGAGGCTCAAGATGAGGGCCGAAGGCGCAAAGCACAGGGCTTCCAATGAGCGCAGAAGGTGCTCAGACGACCAAAAGTACTCTAGGGGAGGGGCACGCAATGAGCGCTGATGGTACTCAGAGGACCATTACCTGCCTTACAATTTTATTGCCGTCATTTTTGATGGGCAAGTCGCTAGTATTAATATAAAAATTAATTACTGCATAATGTTAATGGTAACAATAATATTCCAGAAAGGTTACACACTGGAAAATTATAGATATAATACAAATCTATATTATTTGTGCTATAATAAAATAATTCATATCAGGTTCTCAGTATCATCGGGCACACATACAGTATACTGCATACTGTTTAGACTGGCAGATATGGGGTTAGAGCTCAATCCATATCATTCAAATAATCTGTGATCGTGCTGTTGTGCAGCAGAGACTGTTCTGTAAAAGTAATTCTCAGAGTGCTGTCAGATTCCTGTGGTATTTTTGCCTGTAGATTGTGTTATATGTTATATTTCAACACAAAAGTATAACTCACAGCATGATGTTTAGACTGTCAGCACAATGAAGCTTTTCTGCTCCCAAAACACAAAACACTTCCTTAAAGGAATACAGGGGAGACATAACATGCGTTTGCCTGTGTTGGGAGGCATTTTTAGTGCTGGAACACGGCACCCCCTGCAAGTAAGCTCCCCTAGGCATCTGCTTACTCTGTTTATATGGAAATCCAGCCATGGGTGTCTCTACTGTAAATATTGTATAAAACATTATAAAGTAAGAACCATATAAAAGTCCAGTAAATGTTCTAGGGAACCAATTAGAGGGCTTATTTGATCAAATTATGTTTTAGGAGTGCATTGTGATTATATGAGACTGGAGGACCCTCACACACAGTGAACTCCAAAAGTGAGGTTCATTCTATGAAAATTGACTTTACTTTACTTTATAATATATAGTGATTTAGGAAATCAGATATATAGGAAAAAGAGTGACATGATTTAAAAAAGAGGAGCATATATTTTCAATCTATGGGCCCTATTCTATTGCCCAATATGTAAATGTATACAGACATTTAAATCACTTTTAATATTGCCTCATATTCTTTTAGCTACTTGCAATCCCATTAGGAGTTACTTGCAAACAAACAATACAGGCAGCTAAAGATGCAAAACCGGCCTTAGAACTTTATTGGTTTTAGCACAACTTGAATATTTATTATGAGCTCTAAATAAGTTACACAAAATCGATATTCTATTAGACCTGTAGTCCAAGCTTGCAAATAAAGTCTCACCACAACTAAAAAAAGCATAATTTTCTGTCAAAAATACTACAAGTACTAAATTGGACTTGCAAGGGCTTTTTCAAACACTAATTAAAGCTGTAGCAGTAACACACATACTGTACTTTAAAAGCATGGAAAGGCATTACAATTAATTGTACAACAGTCTCAAACACACAAATATGCAAATAAAAAATATATATTTTTAAATGTTATTTCTGCGCTATATTGATCCCAGGATTCAAGGGGTTAATACATATCATGAAACCCACACACAGACTAAAACAGATGCTCTAATGCATTTTATTGATTGCTAGATTGCTTGATTGTGAGACCCGTCAGCAAATATTACTTACTGGCACAAACTCATTTGTAGCTTCCAATTGCAGATTACGTCTAACTTCCATGTTTTACTGATTTCATGATGTCGGTCTCATTTACTATTGGATGTGTTTAAGAAGTAAATGATGCCCTTGCTTAAATATTGTCAGTTCATATGATCACATCCTCTGAAATCCGACTTAAAAAGGCTTGGATTATGAGATTAGTCTTAAGGAGGACTTGAGTCAATAGAATACATCTAAACATTTAGAGAAAAAATAAACACCAGCAGCTAAAATTAGATTATAATATATATATATATGGAATAAGATATCTGGAAGATATATATGTGTCAAAATCCCTATAGAAGATTATAACAGCCATCACTGTCGGATTGGATTAATATATATATGGAATAAGATATGGAAGATATACAAATGTGTCAGAATCCATAGTAAAGATAATAGCTACCCTGGTCCTTTACAACTAGTGAAGTGCATGTTATGATGCCTTGCATGTGAAACATTGTAAATGATTGTATTCACAATTTATACAAACCCAGAAGACTCACAGACAGTTACAGAATGTTATCAGTTCAAGATTAAATATGCATCTATTGAACCTGCTAAGAATTTCAACAGCAATAAAAGCAGTTCCTGATTCTTTTTTATGTGCTGATCCTGTGTTCATATTTTTAAATGTTGTATTAATGCAAGGGGATTTTAGAGACATCAGCTGCCTTGGTGAAGGGATCAAAAGAACATAAAGGATCTGCTGGGTAGGTTTGGCCATAACAGCCGTATCAAGCTCGACTAAAGAAAGCAGATTGACACAAACTGCTAATATTGTTATTTTGGTACATACTTGAGAAACAATTGTCTTTTTTACTTGAAATGCAGTTGTCCTTTAAGGAGCTTATTTTCAAGTAAGCAGGAAACAAAAAAATAAATAATAATACAGAAAAAAAAAACAATTGCATACTTGATTGATATCCACAATAAATTGCTAGCATACATGGAATAAGAAAATGAATAAATAAATGATTCAAACGTCCCTTGCCCTCTGTTTGCAATGTGTTTAAACTCTACATCTGTCTATGCTTCAATATCATCATATTTTAGGCATAATAACATCACACACTATTTATTGTTATGCTGCATTTCATTTAACAAGGAAAGAATAAGACTATTGAACAAACAGAGCAGGCTTCAAATGAAAATATATTTGCAGCATACACACAGATTTATTTTAGAGAGCCATATCAAGCTATCTGAAATAGCCTATGTTAATGAAAAACCTCAGAAGTTATTTATCAATGTAAATAAATCTTCAGCATAACATATCAATGTAATTACTGTAATGAAAGTGCTTTACACAAGTCATTCATACCAAATGTGTTTAATTGTTCACAGAGGAGACCCTGTAACCTCTGCATATCAAGGCTCAGTAAATAAAGGTGTGAAAGTATACTTGCTTAAAATCTATGGTCAGCCATATGGAAGGTTTGTCCTTGAAACAAAACCACAAGAACAGCCACTGTGATAGATTGTAGATTATGGAGTGAAAGTGGTTTAGTTCAGTGCCATTAATGAAAAAAACCTTATTGATTTTAATTGGACATTCCTTTAATACATCTAGTGCAGTCTTTTGAATAGTACATTTGCATTGATTTCTACCTTTTTCTTTACTTTCACTAGTTTTGTCTCATTCTTTAAAAGAAATAAACTCAATTTATTGTATTCATCCAAATTCTTCTAGTGTGGTATGTAAAATGTAGAAATTAGATGAAAATTTGAAAATACATATAATATTATTATCGTACCTGTCAGTGGCAACGTATAAAGAGAGCTCTATTTTTGAACAATCACTGCTTTTTGCAATTTATATGAAAAACATCAAATTAATTTAAAATTTTTAATTTGAAGATAAAACAAAAATAACACGTTTAATATCCCTTAAGGAGAAATACCTTCTAATTATTTCTCTTTACTGAAACAT
Source organism: Discoglossus pictus (assembly GCA_027410445.1). Taxonomy (NCBI): domain Eukaryota; kingdom Metazoa; phylum Chordata; class Amphibia; order Anura; family Alytidae; genus Discoglossus; species Discoglossus pictus. The sequence continues at coordinate 198,854,984 of CM050166.1, read as the reverse complement.
AACTTAGATATTATTAAATGACTTCTAAAATTACATACTTAAAATATGCTTTTTTTGAACATTAATTCCAAATGGGTAAAATATTTTAAGGCAAAATATTAACCAGTGTGTGCAATTATGTTACTATTTTTCACTTCTGTTTATTTGTTACTATTAGTATAAGTGGATACTGAATGAAATACAGAAATAATTTGAATATTTCTATTGGACCTTAGCGCCAGTTACATAGCACTAGTGGAAAACTAATCAAATTGCAGAGTCCCTCCTTGCTGATAAAATCACATATATAGTTGTGAGGCGCTCCTTGCCAGCAACTGCGACCCTCGCAAAATTTACGTTGTTACGCAAGAAAAATATGAGACACATTACAACGCATTACGACCTCGAAAAAATCGCCACAACACCCACACATGAAAACATGAAAAATACAACAAATACACACAACAAATACATAAAAAGCTTACTTTCAGGAAGAGGGAGCATCCAGAACCTCGAAAACTAAAGTTACACCTAAATTCAACTCAAATTAAAAAATTCTCTAAGCGAGAGAAAAAATGGCCGCTGAAAAAAACGAAAACGAGGCTACAGCAGTCTAAAGACGTAAAACACCACCAAACACCTACGTATTTGCCGAAAAACACCTACGAGATTAAAAAACAAGGACGCAACCTGCGCGACCCCAAAAACATTACAAACACAATAAATACAAACAACAAACACATAAAAAGCTTACTCACAGCAAGGGGGGGGGGGGGGGGGGGGGCACCAAGTACCTCCGCAAGTGAACTAACACCTCCATTTAAGCACAAATTTCGAAGTTTAGAGAAAATCACCTAAGCGACAGAAAAAAAGGCCAACGAACAAAACGAAAATGAGGCTAAAGGTCCCTAAACACGCAAAACACCACCATAAACATGCAAAACACCACCAAACAGCTACGGATATTCCGAAAAAGTCACACGACATAGAAAACGAAGGACGCTAAATTAGCCACGTTATATACACCAAACACCATTAGTTCACTTACAATTTCATTGCCGTCCTTTTTTGATGGGCATTCGCTAGTATACTATATCCATGGGCCATAACATGCCTTTAAATATATGCCTACATGTTATGGAGACAGAGAACTTTCTCTCATGTTGGTGCTACTGATATGACTAGATCCAGAATTATTAATCTAAAGGATAACTGACATTAAGAGAGGACAGTGTGTATTACCTATTTCCCCTTGTGGCAGTTTTACAAAAACTTTTTTAAAGTGTTTTGTATGTATTTTTTTTATAAAGAAATCATTTACTGAATACTGTCCTGATAAATTGAGATGAAACCATTGCTTTACAAATGTCCTTTTGTCCTATTTTGTGAGGCAATTAAGGATCAATGTCATTACAAAAGACACCTCAATATTATCTTAAAGTAATTAATATCCCTTTTGGGTTATTGCCTCTCCTGTGGCCCTCTGAAGTGACACTCATACTGACTGATTAGGCCGAAAAGCTAGCCTTTGATCAATAATTCCCATTTTATATAGCTAGGAGGCCTCCATTCAATTGCAAGCCCGCAGTTGACTTCATACCGTCCGTAAGTCTGTGGGCTTGAAATTTGCAACAGTTATAGAGCGATTCAATTGATCAAACCCGCAGCTACCTGGCAGAACGTCTAAACTGTAAACCAGTAAGTAGCATTTCAGGCCATGATCATGATCAATTAAGCAAGGCTGTAACTACCGATTTCGAAACAGCCATTAGTAAATAAGACTGTCATCATGATGTCAGTAAAACATGGAGGTTACACGTCAATCAATTAGCTTTTAGAAGCTCGATATGCGATCAGACTCGCAATCAGGCAATGTACAACATATAAAAAATGTATGAAGGAAATGTTATAGTCCATGTGGATGGTCTGATATGTATTAACTCCTTGATTACCAAGATTAATATAACACAGAAATTAAACATAAAAAAAAATTCTGTTTACACATTTGCGAGCTTGAGACTGTTGTCCAATTAATTATAATGTCTTTCATCACTTTCCCCATCTTTTAAAGTGCAGTATTGATTTTTTATTTGCATTTAACCCCCTTGCGAGTCCTATCTGGCACTCAAAGGATTTTCATAGGATTTTTCTTACATTTACCATTTACGGGTGTGAAAACAATTACGGGCTTGAGGAATTGTAGCAATTGAATAGCGATTTGCGATTGTAACATTTACAGCATTGAAAAATCAAAGGCATAGATGGGTTGGAGTTACCGTTTTGACAACCTCAGGTATTTTCAGCCTGTAACCTGCAAATCGTTTGCGGGTAGCTAAAAGACGCCAATTGAATAGCAAATTAGTTTATGGGCTACATTACGGGCTCCAATAACTAACAATTGCTCAATTGAATGGCGGCCTACGTTCTCAACTTATTTCATAACATGTCGTCGATTGCAAAGTTCTGAAGTTTGAAATATACCAAAGAGTGCATCAACTGGTACATAGTTCATGTCTATCCCAAGTTCCTGGAGCATATACATTTAGATATTGACAAAGGTGAAGTTTGTCACTGCTTGTCCTGCAGAAAACATCTTGTATCTTCCTTATCATGATGGAACTGATAAATTAGCATGAAAAGTAAGCATCAATTCACAACAATTATTATCAATATTATCCTTTACTTCCAAAGGATTCCGTATCGCTATATAGGGGTTGAGTACAACAAAAAACACAATATTATACTATGTAACTATGTAAGAAGAGTAAAGAGTTAATTAAAGATTATGAGCCTAATTGAATTGAGGCATCTGAAGTTAGGTAAGGTAGGACTTATGTCTGCGGGCCTGGTGTGAGCCGGCTACAACTTATGGTGCTATTCAATTGGCCGGGCCCGCAAGTCCTGGCCCGATACTGCACATTGTAAACCATGCTATCGAAAGTAGCATTTGCGGGCTTGAACATGATAGCTGACGCAAGGCTGTAAATCATGGTAAGAAACAGCCAATGTAATGCGGGTCCGATCATGACTCGTGGTTCAAGCCCGTATGATTTTGAAATCCAACCTCCATTTTTCATTGCAGTCCTACAGGCTTGAACCACGAGTCACGATGGGACCCACATTCCATTGGCTATTTCTAACCCTGAGTTATGTCCTTGCGTCAGAAATCATGTTCAAGCCCGTAGAACTTCAATGAAAACTTGAGGTTGGAATTCAAAGTCATACGGGCTTGAATTATGAGTTAGGATTGGACCCACATTCCAGATATAATGTAATATTGATAAAGCCTTAAATATGATATTCTAGTACATGCAAGTTCCATTATATGTATTAACACATTGATTGCCAGGATCAATATAGCACGGAAATGAATCATTAAATTAAGTATTTTTTGGGGCGGATTTGCGAGCCTGATAATGGTGTGCTATTAATTCTAAGACCTAACATCACTTTCCCTTTTAATAAAACTACAGTAGAGAGTTTATATATGCATTTACAGTGCTCCGTTTATGTCATTAAGCCCTCCTTGGTACCAGTAACCTGTGGTTCGATTTCTGCCATATGAGGGCTTGACAGAGTGGTTAGTGAGGGGGAATCGGAGCAATTGAATAGTGATTTGTAATTTTAGCTTTCAGAAGTCTTGTGACTGTGAAAGATCAAAGGCTTGGAGGGATATTAACTTGCAATTTGAACAATCACAATGGATCACAATGAATTGCAGCTCGGAGCCCGTAACTCAAACGGAGGCAGCAAACGGAAGCCAGTTGAATAGCAAAATAAGTTACAGGCTCCATTTCTGAGCCCAAATCTCCTGAAAGGCTCAGTTGAATGAGGGTCAATGTGTCTGTAGCAGCCGTGGGAAATGCAGGTAACAGACTTGTTCTATAAAATAATCATAGATGGGTGGATGTAGACAGGGTAGGCAGGAGGGGAAGCTGCACCAGTTGTGGAGATGAGAGTTAAGGTGGGTCTGTGTACTGAGTCTGATCGAAAAAGGAAGGATTAGACAAAAGAAATACATTATCAAAACAAGGCAGAACGGGTGTGTAGATAGAGGTGATTGGGAGAGGGGCTCATCAAATTGAGGACGTGACTTTTGCTTAGACAAACAGGGGAGAAATCTTCTAAATTTAACAAACACGTACAAAAAGCACATATTGCACTAATGTGTCAGTTGAAATGTTGCAATGAAACCAACTGCAGCAGTATATTTCTTCAGAATTAGCTGGAGTAGGGCTTGGGTCCAGTTGAAAGCAGTGGTGATGAGAGCTAGGGTGGGTCTATGTCCTGAGTCTGAGCTGGCATAGGGCTTGGATCCAGTTGAAAGCATTGGAAATGAGAGCTAACATAGGTCTGTGTCCTGAGTCTGTAGCAATGAGGCATTTGTCTTTTGTGGAGCTCAACTCCCGAAGCTGTCTCCCCTCTGATTTAATAACAGTTTATCTATACAAGGGGAGGTTGGCCAGGGAACAGGTAGACCCAACCACATAGTTCTCTGTACTCACCAGGCCTGAACACTCTTCCCTCCCCACTCAGGAGATACCCAAAGCCCTCTTACCAGTCCCAATAATCTAAGCTTGGTCCTCCAAATAGCAGAGAGCCTGTCCCAGATAATCTAACATGTATTCACCCCAGGTATATGCTTCCATACATGGCTTAAACTCAGATCCCTCATCAGACACTGTCTCTAGCAGTTACACTACCTGATCAACCTCTGCTGTGTTCAAATCCTGCCCAGAGGGAGGTGGTAACGGGCCGTAGACCCATTGGCATTTAAGTGGGAAAGGAGAAGGGGCTGCCACCAAATCCTTGGAGGCAGATCTGGCCCACGTGGGGTAGTTCAAAGAGGGCATAAGGTATGAAATCTATATTTACCAAAGGAAGTGGCCCATTAGAGATTGGTGCATTGACTGTATAAAAATGTGGCCTTAAAAAAATAAATATTATGCTCTGTTTGGGGCACATATGAATGCTGTGTTTCATTTCTGCAACTTGTCCTGGCACCCGGTGACATGTCCTGATACTCTGCAACTTAGCCCTGAAACAGCAACTTGGTGTGGAATATTTACAACTTGTCTTAGGCTCTGGTTAAGCTGTCCTGTGTGTGGGCATAAATAACCTGTAAAACCTGCGAGTAGGGTTGGTCTCCTTGGCCTTTTCAAGTCAAATGAAGAGCGGCTTGTGACAATCATGGTCCATATTCTCAACTGAGACCATTTCTGGATTATTTGAATTATTTTTATATTTACATTTATCTAGAAGGACAGTAGCTTTCAGGATTACAATTCTGTTTGAATTTCTGGAACACCTCCAATGGTACATTATTTGAATGGGACAAAGCAAGTTACATTTCTATACCACACTTTCTTATATAAAATATGCCAGTCCATTTATAAAATATTTTATTTATAAAAAATCCACTATTTATTTAAATTGTGGTGTGACCATGCACCTTGATTCTGCCTCTCAGCCATCAGCCCTGATCCTCAAGTCCTTGCTCTAATTCAGTCCTAAATATTGGTCATCTACTAGGTCCTGACAAGTTCAGTCTGACTTGTGGTTGAAGTTGTTCTTCACACTTCTAGCTCAGCCCTGTGTATGCTCCAGCTGCTATTAATGTCTGCAGCACTAGGATCATCCTAATATTCAATCTTTTACTCTGCAGATTTCCAATTGTGATTATGATTAATAAACTACACCACACTCCCATATTTCCTTGGGTTCATATAAATGTATATAACCATTGAGCAATGTTTTCTAAATATTTTATGTAACTAAAGAATCCAATTAAGTTTATGCTTTACACCAGTAGTTTCCAAACTTTTTTCTTTTGGACCACTTGAACGTTGTAGAGGCTTTAGACTACTAAATGATTTTCTGTCTTTTGTTCAGCACTTACTTTATTTTGACACATAACATGCATAGTAGTAAAACAATAAAATATAATATTTATATATTTATATACTACTTCTCTAACCATTGTACTAGTATTTTTTCATATTTTTTTTTTAAATAATACTAGTTGCATAGACCACCTGAATGCAGCTCATGGACAACTGGTTTTGGAACCTTTGCTTTAGATAATATGCATCTCATGTAGAGATGTCGCGGACAGTTTGCACGCGGACTATTCGCGGCGATTTGGTCTCTTTCGCGCTCGCATCAGACGGCGGACACATGCGCTTTTCGGTCCGCCCCCTATTCTTTATCATTGAGGAAACTTTGAACCTGCACCTCACAGTCAGCAGACACATTCCAGCCAATCAGCAGCATACACTCCCTTCCAGAGCCTTCCCTCTGAAGGACAGCATACATTTTAGAATAATTCTGAAGCTGCATTCGTTGTGAGAGGACAGATAGTGTAGCTGCTGGAAATTTAATAGGGAAATAGATAGCCAGGCTGTGTATTTAGCTTCCACTAAGGACCTGAAGGACTCATCTGATATCTGCTGCAAGGACAGCAACCCAAAAAGCCCTTTTTAGGGCTAGAACATCATTTATTTTATTTTATAATTTTTTTCTGTGTAATCTAATTGCATATGCCTGTCTGCCAGCGTGTGTGTGTGACAGGCTAACACCTAACAGCTTATATTGTGCTTATTTTCACTACTCATACCTGGTGGTGTACCATACATTGAAAACAACCATTTTTTCCTGTAATCTAATTTCAGTTGCCTGCCTGTGTCAGGCTCAAAGCTAATATTCTGCTCTGTTTCACCAGTCATAGTTGGTGTACCATACATTGAAAAAAACAATCCTTTTTTCCTTTAATCTAATTTCAGTTGCCTGCCTGTGTCAGGCTCACAGTTTATATTGTGCTCAGTGAAATAAAACAACACTTTTTTGACTGTAATCGATTGAATATCAGTGGCCTGCCTACAGGCGTGTGTGTGAAGCCTATTGCATCTACTCTGCCAACTTTAGCCAGTGCACAGTGATACGTCATATCTGGTGCAACATAGTGTACAGTGACATAAAACAACACTTTTTTGACTGTAATCGATTGAATATCAGTTGCCTGCCTACAGGCGTGTGTGTGAGGCCTACAGCGCCTACTCGGCCAACTTTTGCCAGTGCACAGTGACACTCCTATCTGGTGGCACCTTAGATTGCACGCGCAGTGCCCCAAATTTGAAGTGGGAGGACCGACCAAGCATCTTTTTCCATCTCCCACTTCCAAAAATCCATGCCATATACACGTCCCCTGATAGGTGATGTAACAGGTATTCAACTGATAGGAATAAATAGTACAACTTAATACACCACTCCTATCTGGTGGCACATTACATTGCACGTGCAGTGCCCCAAATTCGAAGTAGGAGATCCGACCAAGCATCTTTTCCATCTCCCTGTTCCAAAAATCAATGCAATATACACGTCCCCTAATAGTGGACGTAACAGGTATCACGACCCACTCTCTGGCTGGGGTCTGCTGACTTGATTTGGGTTACTCTGGACCTTGGAGTAGCTTTGAGTACAGGAACATCATGTCTCAGCCCTTGGTTTAGACTGAGCAATATTGACAGTAAGTCTGACGAATCTTACTGCAAGCATATGTCCCTGGGTAAATAATACATCTACACACCACGTCTTGATGAAAATTATGAACCAAGTTTTATTTTAGAACAGCATATTTAAAACCTTGCACAACACATTATAGGGAGTGGCTACCTTTAGTCAAACCCTCATCGCCCTCTCTCTGGCCAATAGGATAACCTCTAGAGTAACCTAATTACCTCTGTCCAATGTAGTAGAGGGAGGCTATGGGAACCACCAGACCCCTCCCCTGGGCCAACCCCAGGCGTGGCAACCAAGCTCATTCTGACCCAGGCGGTCCCAGGGGAAACTTCCTGTTTGCTCCTAGGCCCCCCCCCCATTGTTATCTAGGTGCCTGGCTGTCTGGCAAATCTCTTTGTTTAGGTTCTGGCGACACCCTGTGAGGTTTATCTTGTTTAGGATAAACCCATTTGGCTCAGCTCCTGCCTCAGTGTTTATCTACTGGGGGATGGTTGACTAATTAAAACATAGCTATCACTCCATAATACAATATACAATATAATACTAACATATTATCACCACAACCCAAACCTTTTGTTCTTCCACATGGCAACAGCATGTGTAAGATAATCCAGCCCAAAATGGCCACTGCTGCCAGTCACAAAATGGCCCCAGCATAGTTCACACCAAATCCAATATGGCCCCTGGCTGATTCATGACAACAGGGATTAAACCGATAGGAATAGTACTACTTAACAGTACACACCTTATAATAATGCAGACAGAGGCAACGCAGAGAGAGGAGTCTGAAGAAGAGGAGTCAGAGGAGGAAGGTGGCTTTGAGGAGGTGGAAGACCAAACACAGCAGGCGTCCCAGGGGGCTTGTTGTCATCTTTCGGGGACCCTTGGTGGCTGGGTGGAGGAAGAGACCTTCAATGAGATCAGTGAAGACAAGGAACGGGACATGGCTAGCTTGGTATCCAACCTTGTGCAAATGGGGAGTTTGCGGTTGTGCAAAGGGACTGTTTGCGGTTGTTTGCGGTGCATTTAATGGGAGATTGGTCTGTTACTGTGAAGCGGGTGAAACCCTTACACTACCTGATCGATACAACATCATACCTGATGTTTTAAAGCATGTTATTCCAAACAATTTAGGAATGCTAGGTGATTTATGCCCTTAATGGCTTAAAACCAGACTCTGAAAGAGTCCCTGTGGGTTTTGAAATTCTCCTGCCCATTGAAGTCTATGGCGGTTCGCCCGTTCGCAAACATTTGATGAAATTCGCGTCCGCGGTTCGCGAACCGAAAATTTTATGTTCGCTACATCACTAATCTCATGGTTATAACTTCATTCATTCATACTAATATATAAGCTGAAGGAACATAGCAAACATGCTCTTTCTAAAAAAATATGAATAGCACTTGTCTATAACATTTTATGTTGTGTTTCAAACATATACCATTAAAGTAATAATTCTTGAGTTGTTCTTGCAGAACATCCAAAACTCTATCCATGGGTGTACGTGCCAAAAATAATCGGGGGGATAAAGTTTAAAGGGGCAAAAAAACTGTGGCCCTGAGTGATGCAATTCAACTCTACTCCCAGGACAGGCAGCAGGGGAGGATCTACTGCCAGTTAAATTCCTAATGCCCCTGGGCCCCATCCAACCCCAATATATATAAAAAAGATACATATATATATATATATACAGTGCCTTGCAAAAGTATTCACCCCCTTGGCATTTTTCATGTTTTGTTGCCTCAGAACCTGGAATTAACAAGGATTGTTTGAAGATTTTCACTCATGGGGGTCAATGAGGACCCCCATAAGCCTTTAATTAACCCTGTCACTCATGGGGGTCAATACAGACCCTCATAAGCCTCTATTTAACCCCATCAGTCATATAAGGGTATATAAAGACCCTTATGGGGCAGTTACAACCCTAACATTAACCACATAAGTGCCATGACGGTCCTCAATGTACAAACACTACACTACACTATACCCCCCAATAAACCATTACATCTAAACTAAACCCGCTCTATCCTAACCTATTAACACTACCTACTTCCACTACCCACCTACACCATAATAACCCATCACCACACTAATTACAGAAAATAATAAAACCTAACTCACAAAAGATTATAAAAGTCAAATGCTCAATAATCTACATTACAGAAAATAAAAAAAACTACAATACAACCCCATCCCCCACAAAAATGGAAATACATAAAGAATATATACAGTACCTTATAATACAATACAAATAAAATAAAATACAATATCAATATAAAATCTATCTAAAATATATTGAAAACTATCTAAAATACACACATTTCTCACTATCTGTAATACATTAAATCCTATCTAACATACATACATACTTCACTATCTAAAATACATTAAATCCTATCTAAAATACACACATACCACACTATCTAAAATACATTAAATGCCATCTAACATACACACATACCCCACTATCTTAAATACAATAAATCCTATCTAAAATACACACATACCCCCCTATCTAAAATACATCCCCCTATTTAACATACAATAAATCCTACCTCCATATACAAACCCTAATTCTAACCTAAAATAAAATAATTAAGACCACTTACCTTTGCAGATGTCCCTTCTGATCAGCAACCTAGGGGAAACAAAAAATAGTACAACACATTACATACAATAAATAAACATTCTAAATATTCTAAATATTCTACTCACTTTTCCAGCAAGTCCTCCCGATCCTTCTTATTTTCTTCACCGGCGATTTCATGTATTTTAGATTGGTGGTATGTATGTATTTTAGATAGGATTTAATGTATTTTAGATAGGGGATATTGTATTTGATTTGATTTGTATTGTATTGTAATGTATATATTTTGTATGTATTTCCTGTTCAGGTGTCTATTCTTTTTAAATTTCTGTAGTGGGGAGGGTTTGTAATGTAGGTTTTGTTATTTTCTGTAATGTTGATTTTTTTTATTTTCTTTGACTTAGGCTTTTTTATTTTCTGTGACTTAGGTTTTATTATTTTCTGTAATTAGTGGGTTGTTTTTTTTTAATAGGGGGTAGGTAGGTTGTGTAGGTGTTAATAAGTTAGTGTACAGGTGGTTTGCTTTAGATTTAATGGTTTATTGGGGGGCATAGTGCAGTGTAGTGTTTGTCCTGGAGAACCCCCATCGCACTTATGGGGTAATGTTAGGCTTCTAACTGTCCCATGAGGGTCTTTAGATATCCTTATGGGACTAATGGGGTTAAAGAGAGGCTTATGAGGGTCTGTATAGACCCCCATAAGAGACCAGGTTAAAATGGTGTAGTGCTGACACTTTATTTCATGAGGGTCCTGGATGACCCTTATGGCACTTATAGTGTTATTACATGCATTCATTAGTGTGCTATAGGGGTCTATATAGTTGAGGCACCCAGTACACTCACATTGTGGGACAAACAGCATTTGAACACTTTTTTATTGCCCCGCCATTTTTGACAGGCAAGTCGCTAGTAGATCAATAATTGCTAAATTACTATATATATAAGTTTTTTTTACTTGTTTTAGACATTCAAATGTGAACACAGATGTACTATTTATTTACTGTACTACTGTATGGTGGAGAGCTTATATGGCTCTTTTGCCCACCATATTATAAATGATTGTAGGGGTGATCTACCTACTTATAAGATCCACAACAAGCTAGTATCCCGCTCCATGCTGATGATAGCCAGTAAGCTTGAAACAGCTGTACATGGCTTCTTGGCTTGTGTAGAATCCAACCTTGGCTTTGCATTAAAGCTGTGTAATACAGCAGGCATTAGCTTAAAGGAAGCCATATTTGCTAATGGCTACGGATTGTAGAGCGAGGCATTTGTGGTCACATTTGCATGTCCCAGCTCAGTTTCCCAGAATGCACTGTAATAACTGTTTTCCTCGGAATTCTGAGCTGGAAGCAGGATTTTTAACTTGTTTTAGACATTTAAATGTGAACACAGATATACTATTTATTTACTATATATATATATATATATATATATATATATATATATATATATATATATATATATATATATCTCACATATAAAGTTGTCAGCAATATGGGTTGTTGCTAACGCTCGTGAAGTGAGGGCCGCAGTGAAGTGAGGGCCAAAGGAGATCCTTGCACTGGTGGAGATGAGTGCTATAGGCGTTCATCCCTACGACCCCCTACGACTTTAGGACCGCAAATGCGGACCTTCACGAAGCGAGGGGCCGTATTTGCGGAGGTTGAGGCTCTATTACAAAGGAACACACAAGCTGCACTTTGAAAGAAAACAACAAACACGCAATGACTAACTACGGACTTGCACAAAAAAATACGAGCCGCGGGACTTAGAAAATAAAACAATAAATTTGAATTTATCACATGGGGAAAAGAATGCCGTTAAAGACCTATCTGAGAATAAGAATATCACCATTAAAAATGCAGACAAAAGAGGGAATTTAGTTATCCTCAACACAGAGGATTATATTAAAGAAAATCTAAGACTTTTAAATAATAGAGAATGTTACAATAAACTAAGTCATGATCCCACCGTAAGGTTCACAAATGAACTAACTGAGATTCTCAATAGTGGTTTAAAAGATAAAATCATTGCTAAACAAGAATATGAATTTCTAAATGTGACTAATCCAAAAGTTGCCACCTTCTATTCCATTCCCAAGATTCATAAAAACCCTACTAATCCTCCAGGAAGACCAATAGTGTCAGGCATAGGCTGTTTCACTGAAAATCTAAGTAAATACATAGATTCCATTCTTAGAGAACATGTTGTAACCTTAACGTCTTATGTTAAGGATACAAAAGATGTTCTCATGAAATTAAATGGTTTAAATATAAATGAACATGCCCTGTTAGTTTCTCTGGATGTTGAATCCCCTCTACACTAATATATGTCATCAGAGAGGATTACATGCAGTAGAGTACTTTTAAAGAAAAAAGGTAATGTGTACAGTAAACATAACCAATTCATGATGAAATCATTGGAATTTGTGTTAACACATAACTATTTTGTGTTTGTACAATCCTTTTACCATCAAATCCAAGGTACAGCGATGGGCACGGTCTGTGCACCCACGTATGCAAATCTGTATTTAGGATAGTGGGAAGAGCAAATTGTATATAGCGAAGACATGGATATCTACATTCAACATGTGGAACTATGGATTCGCTATATAGATGACATTATGATACTTTGGAATGGTACAAAAGAACATCTACAGAAATTCATAATAACCCTGAATAATAATGATATGGGTCTGGATTTAACCTCAGACATTAATGAACAAACAATCACTTTTCTGTACCTAAGGATTAGCAAACAAGATGATTAAAGACTAATACATATAGGAAACCCACAGCTACAAATAATGTACTATTTGCAGAAAGTAGCCATCCAAAAAGTTTGCTTTCTGGAATCCCTGTAGGCCAATATTTAAGGATTAGGAGAAACTGTTCTGAAAAACAAGATTTTGAAAAAGAGGCGAAAGAATTACAATTTCAACTCCAACAACGTGGATTTAAAAAAACGGTATAGAAAAGGCCTACCATAAAGCCAAAGATGTCAAAAGAGAAAATCTGCTCATAGAGAAAACATCTAAAGAAGATAACTATGTTCGATGCACAGGAACATACAATGATAAATGGTTTGAAGTTAAAAAGATCTTCAATAAGCATTGGCAGATATTACGGGATGATAAAGACATCAAACCGTATCTAAAGGAGAAGGCACAAATAACAAGCAAAAGATCCAGTAATTTAAAGGACATATTATCTAAGAGCCATTTGGAGTTACCAAAAAATACTACTTGGCTACAACCATTAAATGGATGCTATAAATGCCAAACATGTAAAGCCTGACAATATATCAAACCGCCAAAAAAATGTCCCTTCTATGGTATATACAGGTATATAAAGTGAAATATTTAATAACCTGTAAAACAGAAAGAGTTGTATATTTAATATCTTGTCAATGTGGGATGAGGTACGTAGGTAAAACCTACAGAGAATTTAGAAGGAGGGTGCTAGAACATTTTTATAGCATTAAAAATGGCTTTGATACCCCTGTCACATTACATGTCAACAATAGACATAATGGAGATGTGAAAACACTATCCTTTATGGCAATAGATCATGTGCAAAAAACCATCAGAAGAGGGAACCTAGATAAAGAACTTTTGAAAAAAGAGGCTAAATGGATCTATGTATTAAGTATCAAGAAACCTCTAGGCCTAAATGAAGGTTTTACATTTACTCCATTTATTTAAAACCCTCTATAACAATGTGATCTTGAGATCTGTACATATGTTGATTTTTTGTGAATTTGATTCACGATAATCAATGATATTATGTCCAAATATAATATTCAAAAGAGATGAGACATCTGTCTATAAAGAATATATACACATACTGGATGCATATAAATCTGGGATAATGAATGTATCTTTCAATACAGTATGTAAAATCATTTGAATACTTGAGACCTGAGTCAGTATATTCCAATATTTGCAACCTACTAAATATAATATGGCCATATTCATGAAATACATTAGCCGTGCATAGTTCTCTAATCAAGCACTATGTCAGTATAATTTAGCCATATATATATATATATAAATATATAATAATGTAGTTTTATAAAATACTTTTTTGGGGATATATATTCAACAGTTTTAAGCTTATGGTCTCTATCATTATAGTATATATTCTAATATTAACAGCAAGTGAAATATGATAAGAGCACTTTATAATGATACAGGAAATAGAATATGTTTTACACATATTCCTTTATAATAATAATTTAAGTACTCCTAATAATATAAATAATTTAAGCTCTCTGACTAATTATTTAGTCTTTAAGATCACATCAGAAATATGTAGCCAATCTAATTATTGACACCATGACACAAGATGCTAAAATCAATTTTCCATGGCCTAAACATTAAGGTACTTTACTAATATGCTATTTATATGGGTCCTGCTCTCTCCGTTTTTTTGTGATTTTTGTTCATTATGCATCTTTAGCATAGTATGTAAATTCTACAGTAATGTAATATAGGAATCTCACGTTTTAAGTAGTGATGTCGCAAACATCAAATTTTCGGGTTCGCAATCCGCGGACGCGAACTTCATCAAATGTTCGCAAACGGGCGAACTGGGCGAACCGCCATAGACTTCAATGGGCAGGCGAATTTCAAAACCCACAGGGACTCTTTCTGGCCACAATATTGATGGGAAAGTTGTTTCAAGGGGACTAACACCTGGACTGTGGCATGCCGGAGGGGGATCCATGGCAAAACTCCCACGGAAAATTACATAGTTGATGCAGAGTCTGGTTTTAAGCCATAAAGGGCATAAATCACCTAACATTCCTAAATTGTTTGGAATAACATGCTTTAAAACATCAGGTACGATGTTGTATCGATCAGGTAGTGTAAGGGTTACACCCGCTTCACAGTAACGGACCAATCTCCACGTTTAATGCACCGCAAACAACCACAAAGAGTCCCTTTGCACAACAGCAAACTCCCCATTTGCACAAGGTTGGATACCAAGCTAGCCATGTCCCGTTCCTTGTCCTCACTGATCTCACTGAAGGTCTCTTCCTCCACCCAGCCACCAAGGGTCCCCGAAAGGTGACTACAAGCCCTCTGGGACGCCTGCTGTGTTTGGTTTTCCACCTCCTCAAAGCCACCTTCCTCCTCTGACTCCTCTTCTTCAGACTCCTCTGTCTGCGTTGCCTCTGTCTGCGTTATTATAAGGTGTGTACTGTTAAGTAGTACAATTCCTATCGGTTTAATCCCTGTTACGTCCACTACTAGGGGACGTGTATATGGCATTGATTTTTGGAACAGGGAGATGGAAAAAGATGCTTGGTCGGACCTCCTACTTCGAATTTGGGGCACTGCACGTGCAATCTAAGGTGCCACCAGATAGGAGTGGTGTATTAAGTTGCACTATTTATTCCTATCAGTTGGATACCTGTTAAGTCACCTATCAGGGGACGTTTATATGGCATGGATTTTTGGAAGCGGGAGATGGAAAAAGATGCTTGGTTGGTCCTCCCACTTCAAATTTGGGGCAGTGCGCGTGCAATCTAAGGTGCCACCAGATAGGAGTGTCACTGTACACTGGCAAAAGTTGGCAGAGTAGGCACTGTAGGCCTCACACACACGCCTGTAGGCAGGCCACTGACAGTCAAAAAAGTGTTGTTTTATTTCACTGAGCACAATATAAGCTGTGAGCCTGACACAGGCGGGCAACTGAAAGTAGATTAAAGGAAAAAAGGGTTGTTTTTTTTCAATGTATGGTACACCAACTATGACTGGTGAAACAGAGCAGAATATTAGCTGTGAGCCTGACACAGGCAGGCAATTGAAATTAGATTACAGGAAAAAAATGGTTGTTTTCAATGTATGGTACACCACCAGGTATGAGTAGTGAAAATAAGCACAATATAAGATGTTAGGTGTTAGCCTGTCACACACTCACGCTGGCAGGCAGGCATATGCAATTAGATTATACAGAAAAAATATATAAAATAAAATAAATGATGTTCTAGCCCTATAAAGGGCTTTTTGGGTTGCTGTCCTTGCAGCAGATATCAGATGAGTCCTTCAGGTCTGTAGTGGAAGCTAAATACATAGCCTGGCTATCTATTTCCCTATTAAATCTCCAGCAGCTACACTACCTGTCCTCTCACAACGAATGCAGCTTCAGAATGATTCTAAAATGTATGCTGGCTTTTAGATGGAAGGCCCTTGGGCGAAGTGTATGCTGCCGATTGGCTGGAATGTGTCTGCTGATTGTGAGGTGCAGGGTCAAAGTTTCCTCAATGATAAAGAATAGGCGCGAACCCAAAAGCGCATGTGTTCGCCGTCCGATGCGAGTGCGAACGTGCCAAAATCGCTGCGAATAGTCCGTGGGCGAACTGTCCACGACATCTCTAGTTTTAAGCTTTCGGATAATCATGTTATTTTACTTGTACACCGTTACCATGGCAATTCAAGGCTATAAAGGGAAGCCTTAGGAACATGGCGGTGACCCTTGATAAAATCTAGAAACGTGGTTATCACGTCATTGCGAGGCGTCTAAACCTCGTGGCACGCAGTTACTTAGCTCCGATTATCAGAATCTCACTATTAGAGTATATATATTATTGAAACAACATACTGTATGAGCTCATTTAGTCGCTTCAGTTACTTTGAATCATTATAATATGCCCCAAAGCCTTAGGGCACGCAGTTACTTAGCTCCGATCATCAGAAACTCACTATTACAGTGTATATATTACTGAATCAACATAGGAGCTCATTTAGTTGCTTCTGTCACTTTGAATCATTATATTATGCCCAAAGCTTTAGGAAAGCCTTAGGGAAGTGGTGTATTACAGTTTAAATTGTATCCATATACAAGGGAGTCTAGATATAAGCTATTCTTCCAACCTAATTATTGTAAAGTCTCCCTACAAAATATCACTTTACTATACATCCTCTATAACTATCTCACTTTAATAGAACCTATTGTTTTTGGTTCTATTATCATATGCACTAGCACTTATTTTGCACATATAGCAATTTTTTATCTGCAGCAGTTTATTAATTGCACTTATAGTGATGTATTTATTCATTTGGCACTGACTCTTTATATATATATTCTCGATCTATTATATTATATCTAAGCGATTAATGAATACAATATCCTGCCTCTGCTTATTTTAATATTTTTAACTTTATTTATTTATTAAAAGTAAAGTTTTCATTTTCAATCTCTCTTTAGCTCTATATTTGAGTCAATCTAGGTGTGCACAATAATAGGGGACTCTGTTGTTTCTTTTGTTGTTCTTTAAAAAAAAATATAGACAGAAAACAAAAAATAATTAACACCACACTAGCGCAAACAACCACAAACACCTTCACCGCGCCACCCACAAGCAGCACCAACACTGCTCATAGGACACCAACTACACCAGGGGAGAGCCTTGCAATTATTGACAAAACAAGATCACTGCAGACGTTACAAAAGGCACAAAAGCACCTATAATAACAACAAATACACCAACCCAGAGGCTCGCAATGAGCGCCCATTGTGCTCATTGCGAGCCACGCAATGAGCACCAAAGGAGCTCGGCGCCAGCCTCACAATGAGCGCACAAGGATCTCAGACCACCAGAACACTTACTCTCTGTGGCAAACAGCATTACCTGCCTTACAATTTTATTGCCGTCATTTTTTGACGGCAAGTCCCTAGTATATATGTATATATATATATATATATATATATATATATATATATATATATATATATATATATAAATGATTGGTCAAAGCTTTCATGGGAAAGATATACTGCTCCTCAAGTGGCTAAATCTGATAATGCATGATATGATTAGGTTTACTTTACTATTTTTTGTGTCCCCTGTTCATCTGCCCCCCCCCCCCCACACACACACACCCTAGTTCCTACGCCCCTGACAATGTCCACTAATCTCCTTTAACATTATTAGCCTTATAAAATTGCGATTCGGCCAATTGAATAGGGCTCTATATAAGCACAGAGCATATTTTTTTACAGAAGTTTTTAGTTAGTGAATACCTTGCTTTTGGATAGAAGTTCACTAACTAAAAACATCTGTAAAAAAAATATGCTGTGTGCTTACATAGAGCCCTTTTCAATTGTTCAGAAACTCCTATGAAATATACATTTATGGACAATTTTAGGTCTTAATGGATCGCTTACTCATTTAACGTTTCCAATAAGAACTGCAACATTAGTGGGATATGCAGTATTGAAGAAGAATCACAGATTGTTCCTTCACATGAAGAAAAAGTCTGTTAATCAAATTAATTAACACTATTATCTTCTCAACAGTTATACATATTTGAGACTAAAATAATAATGTGGCTTTTATCACTCAGTGTCTTAGATGAACTGTCCTGTAATGTCTATTAACATTAGCCAGTGGCATGGAATCATTAAAAAATGTTACTTTAGATGAAAATTAAAGAGGTGATGTTTAAAAATATTTTAATTTAGTGTCTGCAGTGTGTATCTGCCACTTATACTCAACTGCTGATCCTGAGAACCCTCAACTTTTCCATCGGTTTAAAAATAAAAAAAACTTCAAACACTCCATGTTCAGACACTTAAACTGAGACAATAATCAGGGCACCCACACAAATAAAAGATCAAAGATAGCCATTAAAAGCAAACATTAAAAAGTCGCTTTAGTCTTTATTGCACACATCTGAAGCATGTTGAGAAATAAAGAGAAAATACACTCCATTCTAATTATTAAACATTATTACTATAGCAACACATCCGTAAAAAGGGCATACCACAAGACCCTACATATGAAAAGGGAACCGTTGCTAAAACCTCAAAAAATAAATCAAACCAATGAATCTGAATGTTTTTTTGGCACATTCTGCCAACAGTGGCAGGATATGACAACAATTATAAACAGACATACTCACATCCTGGGAACCGACAAGATTCTAAATTATATCATAGGAGAAAAAATCTATACAGGGTGGAGAAGAAGCCAAATTGGTGTGCAGCAATTTTTGCAGACAACGCAAGTCTACAAAATTTCCTGGTGGAAATGATGGTTGTGGTGGTTTCAGTTTTTGTATCTACATGACAAAAGTCAAGGAAGTAAGCAACAGGCAAGATACCATTATCAAATTACAAGGCACATTTAACTGCACAAGTACAACGTGGTGTATTGCATTGAGTGTCCATGTCACCTGAAATACATCGGCATCACCATTAGAGAATTACTAGAGAATTACGCTGAAGATTAGGGGAACACATCTGTAATATCAGAAATGCCCCTAAAGATCTAAGTAAAAACAAACCACTTACATCAATGGCCCGACATGTGTTTAGGATTCATAGCTCAAAACCAAAACTTGAATGCTGGGTACTCCAGAAAGAGTTTGGGAATAAGAAAGGAGACATGGAAAAGGAACTCCTGGGGTATTAGAGTATTTAATTCCTGTGCAATTAAATGCTCTAATACTCAACAGACTTAATGAGAACTGTAACTTTATGGTCTATTCCTAGAAACCTATAATCAACAACATGGGATGATTATTGAGAAAATGCATATGAGATATGGTTGCATAAGAACTGTTCTCAAATTAGAAGGCTATGAACATGAATACTCTGGATTTTCATATGAAACAAGTATTTATACAAAGCTAAATATAATAGATAATTTTACTCTAGAATACAATATGAAAATGTTCAGACCAGCACTACATACACAACTCAAGATATTAGTATGTAGTTCAGAAACGGAAATTAATTTGTGACTTTATATATGATCTACTTGTTGCTTGAGGATTGCTATTTTGATACTTGAAAAAGTATATCACATATATAGTTGTCAGTGTTGGGAACGTTTACGATGTTGGTCATACACTTGCGGCTGCCTGCGAAGCGAGCTTTCGATTGAGAGCCTTGTGAAGCGAGCAGTTGAGGCACACAGGACTTAGGCTGCAAAAGAGTGCCAAAGGTGCTCATTGTACTGCGAGTCTCACAAAGTGAGGGGAGCAGTTGAGGCACGAGGGACTTGAGCTGCAATGAGCGGCAAAGGCGCTCATTGCACTGCAAGCCTCTCAGTTGAGGCAAGTGGGACTCAGGCTGCAATGACCACCGAAGGAGCTCATTGCACTGTGAGCCTTGTGAAGCGAGGCAAGCAGTTGAGGCAAGCAATTTGTTCAACACACAGCACAGGGGGAGAGTCAGGAAGCCTGGGAGTGAAGTTGCAAACGGCTGAGCAAGGGAAAAAATGGCGGCCTAAAAAACATAAAAATTATGAAACAGGATGAAAATGAGGCTCACCAATGCCAGGCACACAGAACTTAGAAAATAAACAAAAATACACGACAAATAACACCCTTTTACAACACGGGACTTAGAAAATGCATGACAGCGAGAACAGTAACACTTGTTGAGACGCTCATCGCGAGGGACGTAACATCGTCCATTTTGTAATATTAAGATTTACACCCTGAAATGGCAGAAAAAGAGTAAATTGTACATGCATAAGTCTGTCCTCGCGCTAGCACTCTATAAATACTGGCCAATTTCCAGAAGTTTCTCACTTTCTCCTCAGATGATGAACTGTGTGACTGGACGTTTTCTGGGGACAAATTTTATTAAGAGACTGTTAACTCTTGATGATTTTGATCAAATATATTGAAAAATAATAGGTAAGTTATTAATGTTTATTAATTTATTAATTGATTAATAAAAAAATAAAGAAAAGAGAGAAATTTAACATTTTAGGATTACATAATTGAAAACATGCTAAGTTACCTCTATGATTTTTACAAAATATATACAAAGATGAGGTAAAGGCTTATCAGTTATTCATTTATTAAATTGATTTATTAACAGGGAAAATATATATATATTTTAGCCTGATTTTAGCACATTGTACGCTGTATATATTTATATTGTATAACATATACTGTACTAAATAGTACATTTCAGGATAATGTAATTGTAGAAATGCTAACAAAAATAAAATATATATATTTTAGACTGATGTAGTTTAACACTTTGAAAGCTGTATATGTTTGAACAGTATCTCATATAGTAATTACTGAAATATGATTTCACACTTTGCAGGTGTCTGTGAATTTCAAACTGACAGAGATTTAGCCTGCAGTGGCGTAAAGACATCAACTTATAAGGACAAGGTACACTATATTTTATTACATTAATTGATATCATATTTATGATATTTTATATTACGTTATAGCCTATTTCATTTTATATGCTTCAGACATTTAGAATGACTGTGCAGTATATTTCAGTAAATGAATTGATTGCATAATTCTTATATATTATTTAAAGTTATAGTGAATTAGATTTTATAGGCATAACAAATTATTTAGATGTCTTTTTGTATTTCATGTCACAAATTATAAAATAGGAGGTCACAAAAAATAGTGACTCATTACTTTATTAAAAAAATATACTATATACTGATAATCTTCTTTCATATTTTGCAGAACTCTGTCAATTTCACCGGACACAGAAGGTTGTTTCAGTGACGGTTTCTGGACAGAGACTTACTAGTAGGTACAGTATATTTAATTGGCATAAACCATAAATTAATGACTGCAGATAGAATAACTTTTAACAGCAGTAATGAAAAAACACCCCTCCCCTGTGTCTCTTGGCCCACCCTCCCCTGTGTTTCTTTCACCCCCTAACTCCCCTGTGTCTCTTTCCACCCCTCTCCTTCCCCTGTGTCTCTCCAACCATACCCTGTGTCTCTGCCCCCTTCTACCTTCCCTGTGGCTCTTCCCATGCCCCTCTCCCTCCCCTGTGTCTCCCCCTCCCTACCCTGTGGCTCTTCCCCCTCTACCTCCCATGTGTATCTTCCCCCTCCTATCCCCCCCACCTGTGTCTCTTCCCCTCCCCCCCCCCTCTTCCTCCCCTGTGTCTTCCTCCCCGGCAAGTGGTCCTGTACACAGCACTCTCTATATTACATTGCACCCTCTATATTACATGGACCTCCCTCTCTATAACACACTGCACTCTTCATCTCTCGGACACATGCACTACACTCTCACACACGTGCACTACACTCTCACACATGCACACTGCACTCCCCCACACACTGTCTCTATCACGCACTCTCTCTATCAAGCACTCTCTCTATAAATCATATTTATAATTACAGATTTCGATGGAAGAGAAGCCAGAAAACAGCAAGCAATATAAAATACATCTGGCCAATGAAAGAAAAGAAATATGGAGAGAGAAACAATCGGAGGACAAAAAGAAATCACTACGAGAACAAGAGCGTGACCGAATTCACAAGAAACATGGTTGATGCCAAAAGTCCGCGTACGAGAGCTAGAAAATGAAAAAATATTGTGCAAGAAATATGTGAAGAATATGGTCATGATAATAAGGTAGATATAGATTCAAATGTTGACCTTGCATCACTGGAAAGTCCATTATTTACAGATTTAAATGTAGAGCATCACAATTGTGGTATGTTGAATGTGCTTTGACAATTTTATGGGCTTATCATTTTCTAAGTGAAAGACCAAGAGAAAGTTCATTAGTTGCTGTCAAAAGGGAAAAGTAAGACATCCACAAAGACAACAATTCCCCACATATTTACAAACTATAATGAGTGACCCTATTTTTCCATGAAAACATTTTAAACAAAATATAGGATCTTATAATAGTGCCATATCTTTTGCATCTATGGGTGCCAAATTAGCTGGAAATGTTGAAGGACATGGCCCTTACTGCTTTAAAGTACAAGGTCACATTTACCACCGTAGTTCACATTTAAACCCTGAAGAAGGAGAGCAAAGAAAATCTGCTCAACTAAATGTCCAAGATACAAACGAAGCTGTGGAACAACGTATGCAGCTTCCAGAGAATACAAAATGCTTACACACTGTTTTTCATGAGCTTGATAAGATAATGGAAAAGAAAACAAGCTTATAAAAAACTGTCAGAAGTTGAAGAACAACGCATTCATGCTGCACAAAATCAATTGGCAATGCCAAAAGTTAATATGGTTCTTAGAAGAGACCGACATACTGATAAACGTTGTTACAACTTACCCACTGCTAATGAGGTTGCAATAGTTTTTCAAAATGATGAAGTGGCACCACCTTTTCAGAGGGATATTAAAGAATATCCCAGAAATAAAAAGCAACCTTTCATTAACATTAGTATGTTAAGTACCAATTTGGATCCAATGACTAATCTAATTTTGTATCCCAATGGAGAGGCATGTTGGCAACAAAAATTAATACTTCCCAGTTATCCAAACACTAAAGAACGTGTCAGAAATAATATTTCCATGCTTGAATTTAAAGTGACACAAACTGCTATTAGGGGTAAATGTAATCCCATCTTAAATCCTGGAAAACTGACACAACAATGGATCATTGATTCATACCTGCAAGTAGAATCAAATAATTTAAATTTCATCAAATGTCAACAAAATAAATTATATATCGAACAGTATTGTGGCCTCATGGATTATGTGGCTGAAGCGGCTACAAACCAAAATATTGCAGCTGGCCAAGCCATCATTTTACCATTTCCTTCCAAGGATCTCCTCGCAATATGAGAGAAAGATGCAATGATGCTATGGCTATTGTAACAAAATTTGGCAAACCTGATTTATTTATTACACTTACATGTAACCCTCAATGGCCAGAGATTGTAGATAATTTGAATGAGGGCCAAAATGCTTCTGATAGACCATACTTAGTGGCTAGTTTATACCATCAAATTTCAGAAAAAAAGGGCCTGCCGCGTGCACTTATTCTTATAATACTTCAAGAAACTGATACATTGAATACTGCAGAAAAAGTGGATTCAGTAATTACTGCTGAACTACCACATCCACAAAACCATGAGACACTCTATTACATTGTAACACATCGCATGATTCATGGACCATGTGGAGATCTAAAACCAAACAAACCATGTATGGAAAATACAAAATGCACTAAAGATTTCCCTAGAGAATTTAGAAATCCAACTTTTGCAAATTGTGATGAATATCCATTGTATAGATGAAAAAAAGGTCCAAAGGCAATTATTCGTGGAAAAATGTAGATAACACGTATGCGGTGTCATATAATCCGCATCTATTAATGAAGTATAATGCACATATAAATGTGGAAGCTTGTGTTTCTGTAAAATTAAATTAAATATGTCTACAAATATATTTATAAAGGATATGATGCAGCAACTGTCGTGATGAAAAATGGACCAGATGAACAAGACAATGAGTTACTACATGATGATCTGGCATCGCATGCAGATGCTCGCTATGTCAGTGCGCCAGAAGCAATATGGCGACTTCTGAAATTTGAAATGCATGATCGCTCACATGCAGTATATCGATTAGCTGTACATTTTCCACAAAGACAATTAGTTTATTTCCATAGTGGCAATGAAGAAAATGCTCAGCCACAAAATGAACATCAACACTTGATGGACTGAAAGTCTTTTTTCAACCATAATTACTATGTAACTATGTAACTATGTAACAAACCACACTTACTGCTTGGTTTACATTAAACTGTAAGGACATTGCGGCAAGGGAATACTTATACAATGAGATTCCATATCATTATGTTTTCGTTAATAGATTATGGAAACAAAGAAAAGAGGGTGGTAATAAAATAATACCCCAAATGTATACATTAAGTCCAAGAGACATTGAACATTTCTGCTTACATTTACTACTTTTAAATGTTCCTGGTTCACAAAGTTTTGAAAATTTGAGAACAGTCAATGACAGAATTAGCTGCTAGACATATAAATTTCCTTGCTGATGAGACAGAATGGGAAAGATGTCTAGAAGAAGCAGCACTATGTAAAATGCCACGGCAGATGAGTTTGCATTCATTTGCATATTTTGTAATGTTACTAGTGCACTAGCTTTGTGGGAAACATTTAAAATACATATGTATGAAGACTTTTTGAAACGTTATAACGAGTCCATAGTGAGTAAAAAGCATTAATGGAAATTCAACAACTTTTAATCTCCCAAATCTCCCAGGAATTATAGATGATATCAGCTTTGAGGACTATGCTGCTGATGTTGAAAAACCAAAAACAAAAGAAAAAATTGCCACTTTAAATCTTTGCAATTGCACACTTTCAATGCAATACAAAAAGCAGTAGATGATGACTTGCTCAAAGAGCGTTATTTCTATCAAGATGGGCCTGGTAGATCTGGAAAAACGTATCTATATAATTTGTTGATGAGTTCAATTAGAGGTAAAGGTAAAATTGCACTTCCCTTTGCAACAACTGGAATTACTGCACTATTGTTAGAAGTGGCGGAACAGTACATAGTGAATTTAAGCTTCCAGTTCCAATTTTAGAAACATCAGTGTCGGATATTGGAAGGAAATCAGATCAAGCAAATAAGTTTAAAAAAGCTAAATTTATTATCATAGATGAGGCCACTATGATGTCGTGCCATGCTCTGCAATGTATTGATTGTTTATTGCGCGAAGGCATGGGTAATGATTTGCCTTTTGGTGGAAAAATTTATGTTATTAGGTGGAGATTTCAGACAAACATTACCTGTGGTTGTACGTGGAAATCGCACAGACATTGTGGAAAGTCAAGTTCACTATGGAAAGAATTTAAACACCTTAAATTAGAAAACGAATATGAGATCTAAAGGCCAAAATTAATTCAATGATTAGCTAATTCAAATTGACGAAGGAAAAATCGACTTAATAAATAATTTACCTGATGATACTGTTGAAATCCCAGCGGACATGATTTGTAAAGATTCACTCATATCAGCTGTATTCCCAAATGGAATAACTACAGAACATTCTTCGGACCTTGCACAGAAAGTAATATTAACATCCAAAAATAAAGATGCTTTGGATCTCAATAACTAAATATTGAAATTAATTGATGGACCACAAAAAAATTATTACAGTGCAGATACTGTTCTACCTGATGACAAACCGAGTGAATCTAATTTTACCACAGAATTTCTAAATTAATTAACTCCCTCAGGAATGCCACCACATGTTTTGCAACAATTTTTTTTTAGAGATTTAAGAGACCATTTCATACATGCAGAAATTCCCATAAAGGTGAAGCAGTTTAAATACCAAGAATAGATTTGTCTCCAAGTGAGACAGGCTTGCCTTTTGTACTTCAAAGGAGACAATTTCCCATTATTATGGCATTTTCAATGACCATTAATAAATCGCAAGGACAAACGTTTAACTCTGTTGCCCTATTTTTAGAAGAACCAGTATTTGCCCATGGACAACTCTATGGGGCATTTTCCAGATGCAAAAATCAACAAGAAATTAAAGCTTTCATAACAAAAAAAAAAAGTTAGGGGGAATTATTAGATAATGGGCGAGTATTTGCTAAAAATGTTGTCTACTGTGAGGTGTTGTCAATTCTATAAAAAAAATCACAGCAACAAAACAACAGAAAAAAAAAAAGAACAGTGTTTACATCTCAAGGACTAACTTTTACGTCTCTTGGGCTCTTTTCAGAGGACCTCTATTTAAAAACCAAATAAAACAGTGGTTGCATCTCAAGGACCCACTTTGACATCTCTTGGGCTCTTTTTAGAGGACCACTACTTAAAAATATTTTTTTTTACGGACAGTACAGTGATTACATCCCAAAGACAACATAATTTGTCTACCGGGCTCTTTTTAGGGGACCACTATTTAAAAAAACAAAAATAAATAAAAAACAGTACAGTGGTTACATCTCAAAGACAACATTATTGGTCTTCTGGGCTCTTTTTAAAGGAACCACTACTAACTTCAATAAAAACAAAAAAAAACAACCCTTCACCAAACTTGACAAAGCACTCCTTAAATGTAAAAAATGCCATTGTTAAGAACCATATTAAAAAAGATAAGGTGTTTTGAATTAATTATACGTTGTAGTTTCTTTGAATATACTTACTACTTGCATTGTATGTAATTAGAAGTTTTATTCTATGTATTTAAAGTTTGTTTGTACATTGTTAAGGGTTTTATTTATTATGATTATCAATTGATTTGTATTTTGTTATGACTTTCATTGTATGTATTTACCGGTATAATTACTGAGCGGGTATTGATCCAGGGAGTAATCCAATCGCCAGTATCTGGGGTCAGGAAGGAATACATTTTTTTACCCATTTCACACAATTAGCTACGTTTCACTTGGGTTTTTTCTGTTTGCCTTCCTATGGATTCAATATAAACATTGACACATGTGTTAAATAATATGTAATGCTTAGTACTGTTATTCTATGTATTTCAAGTTTGTTTCTACAGTTGTTCTGGGTTTCATTAATTCAAATTATCACTTGATTTGCAATTTGTAATGGCTTTCATTAGATGTATTTACGGTTTTTGCCATTTTACTGTATAATTCATGAGATACTATTCATCCAGGGTGTAATCTGACCGCCAGTATCTGGGGTCAGGAAGGAATTTATTTTTTCTGTTTGCCTTCTTCTGGATTCAATATAAACATTTACACATGTCTTAAATAACATGGAATGCTTGAAAAACTTTACACATTCTTATAATACTGGTGTATAGGTTACAATTACAAATTTTTACATTTTATCAAAATATCATTTTTGAGTGGTTTGCAGAAATAACCATACAAGTTGCATGTTGTAACAATAAAAACATTAACTAATAACTTAATGTTAGCGCTGTCATTTTCCATACATAGGAAATATGAGTTTTAAAAATAAAAAATATTAAAACACACAAAAAAAATGCTTAACAGGGGGGAAGACACTCGCATTTGGTGCCAAAGTGCCAAACAGCATTGCTAGCATTACAATTTTAAACCCATCATTTTTGACGGGCAAGTAGCTAGTTACATAAGATTGATACAAATTTTGTTTAATCAAACTGATTAAGTAATATTTTTGTTACCAACAGCAGTATAACATAATCAAGGAAAAATGTTCAAGAGTATAAAACAAAGTGGTATAGAGTATGGGCATGTTAAATAAATCCCTAATGCTGTTGATATATATAAGGATAAAATAGATTAGTAGACTGATAAATACACTATGTGTAAGATTAAAAATCCTTGATATATAACAGCTATAATTATATATTAGCTAATAATATCATATTGGGGACTACACTTTGTCTTTCAGAAAATCAATACGAAAGTTATAATGTATTTGTAAATATATCTACAAAGATGTAATTACCTGCATAATCTAAATGCTAGTTCCCTTCTTTTTGATATATTAATAATCTCACGTACCTTCGAGTTTTGATCTTTTCTGTCATATAGCATTTATACTGGTAGTGTAAAAGAAAAAGAATACAGACACTCCAACCTAAAGTATCCCGAAATAAATATATTGAAAGAGGTGTAGATTATGATAAAAAATTCCTTTATTAACCATTTTTAAAACCATTATGAATATGACTAGGGCATTTAAAACAAAGGTAAAATATAAAAGGAACAACACTGCATCTGTTAAATTGTCACAATATATTATAATCGTATGGATACAGCTGAATTGTTTTATAATGTTAATGTTAAAGTATCAATATTATATTTAGGCAATTAATATCCAAACTATAGCCATTTATCATACATATAGGGACATATGGAAAAATCCAATTTGTGCAAAATGAACACTAGAGATGTATGAAGGTGCTAAGTGCTAAATATTATTGTGAATGTGCAAAGAGTGCTATAGATTGTAAGTCTGCGAGTTTCAATCCTGGAAGGTGCTTTAGGGAAAGCGCTATGGACACCGGTTTCCAAGCTCAAAGACAGGGCCCTCCATTCATAGCAATGTGTTAATCTTGAACTTGTCATTGTCTGTAAATTAACTTATGTATAGTGCTACGGAATATGTTGGCGCGTTAAAAATAAAAGATAATAAATAGTAAGAAGAATGATATATGTATCCGATTAAATCTAGAATCTCAGGTGTCCTAAAGCACAAAAATAGATAGATGTAGTGTTATTCCTTTTGTTTTACTTTTGTTTTAAACGCTGTAGTTATATTGATAATGGTTTTAAAAATTGTTAATAAAGTATTTTTTTATCATAATCTACTCCTCTTTGAATATATTTATTTCAGGATACTTGATTAGGTTGGAGTGTCTGTTTTCTTTTTCTTTAACAATATGTATTTTTACACTCTCTAATCAAATAAGCTTCAAACAATTGGAATAATTAAGTATTATTCGAAGTTTTATCGTAGAATAAGAAAGGCATTTGTATATTATTGGTTATATGATATATTGGCTATTAAGGATAGCACTCAGAATCCTTCTTCTTATTCCAAAACATCAATATGGAAATAGGTCTTGAATTAGATTATCGCTCTAGATACATAAGGAGGGTAGAAGAGGTAGAAAAAACGTTTGGGTCTGCAATAGATACATTTAATGATAATTGGTCAGAAGGTCTTAGAAATTTGCAAACACTGTTAAAAAAGCAACTTGGAGCATTTTGGAATAAGACAACCCATGAAAAGTATTTAACACAACACATTATACCTAGAGGTCTACGAATCAAAATAATCCCAAGTTTCTCATTTCATCTTGTTGAATTTAAAGAAAAATGGGAACGAACCTTGACAAGCTGCTCAGAATCATTACTGACCATCTTGACAGATTATGAGACAGAACTTTTAAATGAGTTTGATAAAGAAATTATTAAACTCACTAAAGAGCTGAAACAGTTTGAATCCATGGAGCTATTCAAAAACATGTATACCAAGATCAAAGTAGATCTGGATAAAAAAGAAACAGAAATTATAAGACCTAAACGTATAAAATTCAATTGAGATATCAAAGATTTCGAAAGTGGGAATATTTTTGAATGGTCACACACAAACAATCACCAAAGACCTTAAAGGTCTAGATTGGACATGACCAAACCCTATTCAAATGTGTTATCAGACATTGAAACTTCAGCCACCGAATCAGAATTGAGACGTGATGATTTTTTAGGACAGAGACATTGCGACATGATGAGTCAGAAAAAACATAAGGACTTACAAGAGCCTCAGGATCCATATATGCCCAGACTACTAAGGGATAGCCAGAAATGGGAATTCAGAAACAATTCAAGAAGCAGAGGAAGGAATTGGAGGAGAAGAGTAAGATGGTAATATGAAAAGATAACTCTACTGTTATTAACTTATCATCCCATATACTAATAGAGGCTCAAATGCAATTACTCAGTAGATGACTCTCCTTTTCAATTTCTAAGGAATACAACCTGTTTGATGTAATACAAGATCTACATTTCTTCTCCAGAAAGTTGCTGATAAAAAATGTTTTTTTGCATCAAAGATAGAATCTATTTGTCCGGGATGATCCAAATACTCTAACAGATTTGGAGAATATGGAAAATAATACAGAGCAGATTTCTTGCTCCTTGGTGGTCTTTTAATTTAAATGTGCTTCAAAATCAACTGTATCCAAAGCATGGTATGTTTCAGCTCACTCTGATTATAATCTACAAATAAGTTGAACAGTTTTAGCTTTGATTGCCAGGCACAGTATATACTTTTCTATATTGATACTGGTCTTTTTGGGTAATTACCACTGTGTTGGAATGTAGAAGACAAACAAAGCAGTTTGCTATATTTATAGAAAGTCATATAGCAGACAAACTTGGTGGCAGAATATGTTCCCTTATCCGCAAACTAATTACTGCAACTAGGAAGGCCAATATATAAACGGAAGAACAGTAATCAGTTTTATAGTTATATAGGCAGCTAATATATATTGGTACTTTAATAAATTGCATGACATTATTTATAAACATTTGTTAGCATTCTAGTTGTTTCTTATTTTCTCTTGTTTGTTTCAGGGTCTTGATTACAACATGGGACTTTTACACCCTAATTCCAGGTTTTAATTTTTTTATTTATAAGGAATAGTTTCAATTTGCAACTGATTTCATTAAGCATCATTGTAAATAGTTCCTCATTTTGCATGTCGCTGTATACTAATTTGTGACACAGTGTTCTTTTTTTATTGTAGGAGTTTAACAGTTTGAATATCATGTTGGTCAATTAACAATCTTGATGGGCCTATTGATTGTGTTTATATATATTTTTCCCTGAGTTTGGACCATTTAAGTGCAATTAGAGATTTTAATAACACAATGTGTTCAAAATAGTTCATCATATAGAGTAATACTCCAACAGCAAGCTGTTCAAAAAATGCTAGTCTACTGGGTATGCCATTACCACTCAAAATTACAAATAAAAAGAAATGAGAGCACTCAAAAGGGGTGTAAAAATGAGCAGGTCTTAATTGATCCAAAGATTTAACAAGTAGCAATGTTTTGAATCAACGAGCACCTTTTGTCAATGAAAACTGTTATAATCTATACTCTCAAAAACCCATGTTTTAATTAAGGATTTAAAGTTTAGCAATAAGACAGGAAAAGGTATACCTGAGTAGTCTGGCAACAAGAAATCAACAACATTGAAGGCAGAAGGAAAAGTAAACATGAAGCTGAACTTGCAGCAGGATTGGAAATCTGTGTGCTAATCCAGAACTTCTTTTGTGTTAAAAACTGTTCCTGAAACGTTTCCAGTGATTGCAGCTACCTCTTTCCCACCACAGAGAATGCTGTGCAGAGCTAGTTCAGAAGCTTGCTTGGAGTTATCAGGCAGATTGCATAGTACAACCCATGTTATAAGGGGAATAACTGAGAAAAGCATGTATTTGTCAAGGAGCATGAACATCAATGGCTACTCCCTACGTCCACACCATAGTTAATGGAAACAGTAGTACAGACTGGGTACTACAAGAGTGTAGTATTTTGTAGACTACTCTTAGCCATGTGGTGCAACAATATTTCTGTTTGGAACCCATGGCTTCAAAGAATTTTGAAAACATTGAAGATCTAATTGGAGTGCCACTGCCTTAAGCTGCTTTAGTATTTTACAAGGCCTAATGTATTAAGGACCAAGTTTGTCAAAGGCCGATTGAGGTGAATATTTTTGATGGACATTCATTTTCTCTGTTTGTGTGTTTATTCTGTGTTTGAGACACCTTAGATAAAGCATTCTGAATAGACTATCAACATGTCAGTATTTTTTGGACTCGTTATTATGTTGGAAACATTTCTAAGGACAGTGAGTCAGTGGGAAAGCTATTTGGATGGGTCATGGTTGCCAAAGGAAGGAGAGAGGTTCAATGTTCCTGGTGTTCAGAAACATAACATCAGAATTCATGCTCCAGTACCTGATTAGTCTGTGATGGAATTAAACCAAAGATTATTTACAAATAAGAGTTGACAGGGACGCCAAGTAGAATACACGCTGCCTGCCAAAACCTGGAAAAAATTGGGTTTCACAGTTTGAGGTCATGTGAGACACGATCCATGTAGTTTGAATGTACAGTATACTAGTTCTAATTCAAAATCACAAGGGATAGAACAACAAATTGAAACATGACAACCTGTATCACACTTGAAAAAGGAAAACGTGAACTATCCCAGTCAGGCTTATTGTGATTTAGTGAATGTAAGATAATTAAATTATATTAAACAGATTGCCACTAAATGACATAAAATAAGCTCAGAGTGTAATACATGCCATCAGTTGTCTTAGGTGTTATATTTGACAAGAAAATCCCTCTAATAAGTATTTAGGAAATATGTGTGTAATAATATAGCACTCCAGGCAGGTTTCGACTGGAGGCCAGTAGAAGCAGGGATTAGTGAGTAGAAGCAGAAGCAGTGATGGGACAGAGGCAGAAGCATAAACTGTGATCCAAGCCAATGTCCAGGAGAGGAGAAAATAGCAAAGTCAGTAAAAAGGTCAATGGGGCCAAGAGCCAGAGAAAATGCATCAGCCAAGCCAAGGGTCATACACAAAGATTCAGTAGCTGTATTGTTATTGATTAGTCATTCAGTCGTGTGCAACTCTACGTTACTCTATGGACCAACACCATGCCAGGCACATCTGTCAGTCACTATTCCTCTGAGCTCCATCAAGTTCATGTTTATTGCTCCAGTGGCTGAGGCCTCAGGGCAGCTGGAGTGGACAGGTAGACATAATGTGGAGTGGTGACCCTCAGAGTCCTTTAAGCCACAGCTGCTGCTTGGGAAAGCTGGTCATTTACTTTAAGTCTTAAGGAGGAAGTTGTTGTTGTTTAATTGTGTCATATCCAATTCCGCAGTATGCAGGCACATTCACTGCCCCTTCGAGCTCCCTCAAGCTCACGTTCATTAATTAATTGACCTCATCTATCCATCGCCTGCCTCCATCACCCCCTACTTTGGGTGCCATCAATCTTTCCCAGCATCAGAGTTTTCTCCAGGGAATCCTGCCTTCTCATGATATGACCAAACTATTTGATCCTCAGCCTCATGATCAAAGCTTCCAATGATGACCAGTTTGTCATATTGTCTTATTTATTGGATCTTCTTGCAGTCCAAGGTACAGTTTTCAACAACACCACAATTCAAAGGCATCAATTCCACGGTGCTCAGCCTTCTCACATCCATATGTTACTACTGGGAATACTATATTCTTAACCATGTAGAGCTTTGTTGGTAGTGTAATAGCTTCACATTTTAGTAGCTTGTCCAAGCTTGCCATAGCTTTCCTCCAAAAATATCTTTACATTTCATGACTACAGTCACCATCTGAAGAAATCCTTAATCATAGAAAAATAAAATCTGCCACTGCCTTCTCTTCTTCCCCATCTATTTTCCAGGAAATTAGATTGCCATTTGCCATGATCTTCATTTTTTTAACATTGAGCAGCAGGTCAGCTTTTGCATTCTCTTCTTTTACCCTGATCAATAGGCCCTTTAGTTCCTTTTTCACTTTCAACCTTCAGAGTAGTATCAGCTCCGTATCTGAGGTTGTTAATATTTCTTCCAGCAATATTAATTCCTGCTTTGGAGTTGTCTAGCCCGGCCTTACACATGATGTACTCTGTGTATAAGTTGAATAAATATAGCAACAATATATAACTTTGTTGCACACCTTTTCCGATCTTAAACCATTTTGTTGTGGCTTCTTGGTCCACATACAGATTACTCAGAAGTTGTATAAGAATTTTCCACATTTTGTTGTGAAGTACAAAAGCCCCTTCACCACAACAAGGTAGTGAAAGAAAGTAGCTGTATATAGCAGAGCAATTAAGCAGAGACTGCTCTCTGTTTGCCTGAAGTAGGCCTCAGATCCATCAACAGATGTAGGTAATATTGTCCCTGATTGCCAGCCCAATACTGCAGTGAAAATGCATAGTAGTGGTAAATATACCAGGACCCAGCGCAAGGTGTGCAGGGCCCGGTGTCATACCGCAATTTTTTTCCTTAAAATAGTGTATTTATATATTCTTCTTGATAACACTGAGTTGAAGAGTTGAATTGCGTGACTTTTTTTCTGAATCAATTACCGTATTTCAGTACTATGGTTTAGAAAATGTGAATCTTATCCCATTCACTAAGATATAAATTGTGTATACATAAGTTTTTTTTTATATGAAATATAACAATCACTTACATCATGTGCAGTACTTTATGTGGGGGGTACAATGAAAAATGATTATTTATGTGCTAATCAATTCTTTTGCTCATTAATAACATGCTGGGTGTGTACAGTAAAAACTACTGATATTTGCAGCCCATACCTATATCTGAGCGGTTGCATCCATGAAAAGACATGGAGCACAATTCAGTTCCACACCCGCATCTTGCTGTACACAGGCCATATGTCTGCGGGCGTGCTGTGGGCTTGAACTCTGCTACAATTCTCGTGCATAGCAGTTCAGGGCGGGAACATGATCAATTAAGCAAGGCCGTAATCACAGATTTAAAAAAAGCCAATAGAAAATGAGACAGCCATCAAAGTTAGATAGTGAATAGTGCTGGAAGACTGTAGTGTAGTTAAAGATAATTCTGTAAGTAAAGACTGTGAGCCCAAGTCAATTTGAAGCCTGTATCTTGTGGTATACAGGTCGTATGCCTTTGGTCTTGCTGTGGGCTTGAATTCTACTACAATTCCCGTGCTATTCAATTGAACAAGCCCGCAAGTTAGGGGCCGAAACCCGAAACAGTAAACCATGCACTCGTATGCAGCATTTCAGGGTGGGAACATGATCAATTAAGCAAGACCGTAACTACCGATTTAGAAACAGCAAATTGAAAATGAGACCGTCATCATTAGGTCAGTAAACATGGAGGTTACATGTCAATCAATTAGGTTTGGGGGTCCGATATGCGAAATCCGCAAATCCGCAAAATACAAAATAATAAAAATGAATGCCAATACTGTTCTAGTCTGTGTGGGTGGCCTGATATGTATTGATTCCTGAGATCGATATAACCTAAAAATGACACATAAAAAATAATAATTTTGTATTACCGATTTGCGAGCGTGAGTCTGTTGTGCAATTAATTCTAATGTCTTTCATAGCTTTCCCCGTAATTTACAGTGCAGTATTGATTTTATATTTGCATTTACAGTACTACGGACAGGGGTTAAACCCCCTTGGAGGTTCTCTCTAGCACTCGTAGGATTTTCTCCACACCTTGCCGTTTACAGGTGTGAAAACATTTGGGGGCTTGGGGAATTGAAGCAATTGAATAGCGATTTGCGATTTCAGCAATCGTATCTCTTGCGGACGGGAAAGATCAAAAGCTTCGGGAGGCTGTAAGTTCCAGGTTTAACAACCACGGAGTTTTCAAAGCCGTAACCCGTAAACTATTTGGAGCCCGCAAAGAGAAGCCAATTGAATAGCAAATTAACTTACGGCCTCACTTACAGGCTCCAGTAACTATTTAATTGGACTCATAGATTTTATGGTGATTTTAGTCATGCCTTGTTTATGATATGATAGATAGATAGATAGCATTCTTTGATCATTGGTGCTAGTGTTTTGTTTCTTCGTCTGATTTCTTTTATACTGCCGAAAAAATAAAAAAAGGGAGAATAAACTTCTCTGAGGTAGCAAGTCTTCGTAAATGTGGGTGAATGAAATAAATGTAATCTCATTACATTTGTGATCAGTTTTGAATGTTGCATGTCTGTATAGTTCTTTTCTGTTGTTGCTCTTTCTATGGAATATTTGATTCACAAGGGGGCTTTATATGAACCTAGTTCAAACCTACCCCAGCAGAATCGTGTAGTTCTTGCTCTCTGTGGCACAAAAAATGGCTTCTGAAGAGGACAACACCTTAAGTTACAGACAGAGAATACTGAATACAGGTTACTCCTGGCTTCTGACAAACCACTCCCCAATTCAGGATACAATGAGCAGCGTTAGGGGAGGGGGAAGAAACACAGAAGAGGGAGAGTGGTGAAAGAGACACATGGGAGGGGGAAAAAGACACAGGGGAGGGGGAAAAGAGACACAGGGGAGGTGGAAAGAGACACAGCAGAGGGGAAAAGATACACAGGGTAAGGGGAAAGAGACACAGGGGAGGGAGAGGTGGGGAAGAGACACAGGAGGGAAAGAGACAAAGAGAAGGGAGAGGAGGGGGAAGAGACAGTGAGAAGAGGGGGGAGAGACACAGGGGAGGGAGAGGAGAGGGAAGATAGACAGGAGAGGGAAATGTGGGAAGGAGACACAAGGGAGGGAGGAACAGACACAGGGGGAGGTGGGGAGGGGGAAGAGACACAGGGGAAGAGGGAACAGACACAGGGGAGGGAGAGGGGGGAAGAGACACAGGGGAGGGGTAAAGAGACACAGGGGAGAGGGAACAGGATGCATGGGAGGGAGAGGGGTGAAATGAGACACAGGGGAGGGGGTTAGAGATACAGGAGAGGGGGAACAGGATGCATGGGAGGGAGAGGGGTGGAAGGAGACACAGGGGAGGGGGTAAAAACACAGAAGGGGAGGAGACACAAGGGAGAAAGAGGAGGAGGAGGGAAAGGAGACACAAGGGAGGGAGAGGAGGGGAAGAAGATACACAGGGGAGGGGGAAAAAGACACATGAGAGGGGGAAGATACATAGGGGAGGGAGAGGGGGAAAGAGACACATGGGGGAAATACACAGGGGAGGTGGAGAGAAACACAGGGGAGGGATAGGAGGGGAAAGAGACCAGGCCAGTAAAGTAGAAGATGTGAGAGGTAGAGGAGGGAGGCTCACAATGAATGCCGAAGGTGCTCAGTGCGAGGCCCATGATGAGCGCCAAAGGCACTCAACGTGAGGCCAGTAAATTAGAGGGGGAGAGGCAAACAGCATTGCCAGGCTTCATTTTTTATTGCCGTCATTTTTGACGGACAAGTCGCTAGTATATATATAAATAGGGTGATGAGCTGACTTGGTGGGTAAATCAGGTGATGTAGGCATTCTGTTAAAATATCAACCATCATTGTCATGGGTAAAACGTGCAATTTATCTGACTTTGATCATCATAGTACAAATGTTATTGTCTTATAAGACATCAGAAAAAAGAACAAAAAGAAGAAGAAAAGGCAAAAAACAAGAAAAAAAACAAACAAAAAAACATAACAATAGAAACCCGTACCTTACATAACATAGTATGATCAATACAATGCACATACTCTTTTACATTCATTCAACATGGACAACCGAAATAAATAATACATAAGTATTAATATTCACTAGCGACTTGCCCGTCAAAAAATGACGGCAATGTGATGTATATGTTTGTCAAGTTG
Organism: Discoglossus pictus; assembly: GCA_027410445.1. NCBI lineage: Eukaryota > Metazoa > Chordata > Amphibia > Anura > Alytidae > Discoglossus > Discoglossus pictus. The sequence goes on along the minus strand of CM050166.1, from coordinate 198,817,305 downwards.
TTTAGTTATTAACATATATTTTTGACACTTGTAAGTATTTTAATATGAACGTGTATTTTTGTAAAATGTTAATGTAATGGTTTTTTTAAATGTAATTTGTATCTGAAGAATTGTTAACTTTAATATACATTGAATGGATAGGAAAGCAAAAAGTAAAAAGCCTTCTTTAAACGTCGCAAATTTTAACATGAAGTTTAAAATATATGTAAGCAATAACCTTCAAAGTATATATTTTTAAACTTGAACTTTATTTTTTATGTAAGTTTAGAAGTTGACAAAACATTGGTATAATTTTAAACATTATAAACAGGAACATAGTGAATACATTTTGTAACCTAATTTTTTTATTAAAAGTATTAACATTTGAATGTAAAAACAATTGACATTTAAATTAATCAGTATTAAAATTCAATTTCTATCACAATAATTGTTAACTTGAATATACATTGAATGTAGAGGAAGGCATACAGTAAAACTCTTCTTAAAACGTACGTAATTAAAGTAATTCATTACTGAGCACATAAACTGGCGATAAACATTAATGTAGGTAGTAATCTTAAGATAACAGACAATATTTACATTGTGACTTAAAAGGTGCTTGACCTCTTAACATCCACTTTGTAATCTGTTGAATGAAATAACTTGAAAATATAATTTTTAAACTTGTAACATTAGAAACATTAACATAGTGACTTAACATTTTAACATAATTTTTACTAACAATGCAAGGCAAGTATTTTGTGAGGCGAATCATTCATAAACAGTACTTCCATTAATTATGACTGAATTAAACAACCAATTGTTATGTATTTTGGAATGCTTTTAAAAAATGTTGGCATCTTTAATTTGTATCCTTCAAAGTTATAGTACTTCATAGTAGACAATGTTTTTAGTAAAAATACGTCCATCTTCTAATAAATCACCTTGACTTTCATTGTTTTCAATGTAAACTTTAATAGCCTGTGGATTTTTGTACCGTGACAACGCAACGTACAATTGACCATGTGCAAAAACTGGTTCTTCCAAGAAAATACCCACAGATTTGAAAGTTTCACCTTGTGATTTATTAATGGTCATGGCAAATGCCATAATAATGGGAAATTGTCTTCTTTGAAGTATAAAAGGGAGACTACTTTCACTTGGTGCTAAATCTATTCTTGGTATGAAAACTCTCTCTCCTTTATGGGTCCCAGTTAAAATTTCAGCATCTATAAAATTGTCCTTTAATTGTTGAACAATTAATCTTGTGCCATTGCATAGGCCTTTTTTGGGGTTCATATTTCGCAGTAACATGATAATTGCACCTTTCTTTAGCTGCAAAATATGTGGTGGCATTCCAGAAGGAGTTAAAGAGTTTATGAATTCAGTTGAAAAGTTTGCCTGACTTTCATTGTCATCATCAAGTACAGAATCAGCACTGTGATAATTTCTTTGTTGTGCATTAATTTTTTTTAAGATTTCATTATTGAGTATTAATGCATCTTTATTTTTACACATCAGTATAACTTGGTTGGCAAGCTCGGAATATTCTTCGTTATTTATGCTCCCTTCAAATATAGCCGATATAATATCTTGTTGACAAATCATATGAGGTGGGATCTCTACAGTGTCGTCAGGTAAATGTAGTATTTTTTCTGTTCTTCCTTCTCCAATTTTAATAAGCCAATCATTGAAATCAGTTTGGCCTTCTGATCTCATATTTTGTTGCAGTTGAAGATGGGTAAAATGTTTCCATACTGTACTTGACTTTATACATGTTTCGATAATGTCAGTTCGATTTCCATGTACAACGACAGGTAATGTTTGTCTAAAATCGCCACCCAAAAACATTACCTTTCCACCAAATGGAAAAATATTATCCATGACTTCACAAAGCAAACGGTCAATACATTGGAGGGCATAGCATGACATCATTGTGGCCTCATCTATTATAATTAATTTACATTTCTTCAATTTCTTTGCTTGTAAGGATGTCATGCGAATAACTGACACAGAATTTTCTAAAATAGGCACTGGCAGTTTAAATCCACTATGAACAGTTCTTCCACCTTCTAATAAAAGTGCAGCAATTCCAGTAGTGGCAAACGCCATTGCTATTTTTCTTTGTGCTCGTACTGAACTCATTAATAAATTGTACAAATATGATTTTCCTGATCCGCCAGGTCCATCAAGATAGAAATAACGCTCTGTCACCATGTCATCATCTATAGCATTTTTAATGGCATGAAATGCTTGCAATTGTAGTGTATTTAAAGTTGCAAGTCTTTCTTCTGTTCTTTCTGCTTGTAGTTGAATGTCATAGTCTTCAAAGTTAATGTCATCTATAAGTCCTGGATCAGGCAAATTAAAACTTGCACAACTTAATCCATGAGTTAAAAAGACTTCTTGGATTTCCATTAACGCTTTTAAGTGTGCAATGGGTTCATTGTATCGTCGCATAAAGTCTTCAGACATATTACTTTTAAAAGTCTCCCACAAAGCTAATGCATTTGGAGCATTTGAGAAGATACAAATAAAAGCAAATTGTTCTCTCATCTGTCGTGGCATTTGACATTGTGCTGCTTCTTCTAAACATCTTTCCCACTCTGTATCATCAGCGAGTAAGTTTCTATGTCTTGCAGCTAAATGGAAGGATTCATATACAATGTCATTAACAGTTCTTAATTGTTTAAAACTTTGTGCTCCTGGAACATTTAAAAGTAATATCCGTAAGCAAAAACGTTCAACATCTCTTGGACTGACTGTGTAAGTTCTTGGAATAATTTTATTGCCTCTGGTTTTTCTTGGTCTCCATAATCCATTCACAAAAACATAGTGATATGGAATTTCAATATATAAGTATTGTGTTGCTTCAGCATCAGTGGAATTTAATGCAAACCATGCAGTTAGTGTAGTGTGACGATCTTCACTTTGGGCCAATGCATTCATTTCATTTCCAGCATGGAAATAGACTAAATGTCGTTGTGGCAAATGTACTGCTAACCTATATACTGCATGTGATCTATCATGCATTTCAAATTTTAAAAGCCGCCACAAAGCTTCTGGTGCACTGACATAGCGAGCATCTACATGAGATGCAAGTTCATCATGTACTAACTCACTACTTTCAGGGTTGTCTGCACTTTTGACGACTACAGTAGCTGCATCGTAACCTTTGTAAATATATTTGTAGACATATTTAATGGATTTGATGGAAGTGCAGGCTTCTACGTTGATGTGGGCGTTGTACTTCATGAGTAAATGTGGATTGTAGGGTACTACATATCTATTGTCCACTTTTTTTCCACGAATAATGGCACTATCTCCTTCTCTTCTTTTATAAAGTGGATATCCATCACAATTGGCATAGGTTTTGTCTCTATAATCTTTTGGAAATTCTTTGGAACATTTATTATTTTCCATACATGGTGATTGTGGATTAAGGTCACCACAGGGTCCATGAATCATGCGATGAGTAACAATCTCATATAGTCTACCATATAGTTCTGGATCTGGTAGTTCAGCAACAATGACTGCATCCACTTTGTCCGAAGTATCTAATTTATCTTTTTCTTGAAGTATTATTAGAAGATGTGCATGTGGAAGGCCTCTTTTTTGAAATTCAATGGTATATACATAAGCAAGACATTTGCCAAATAACTGATTTATAGTGAAGTCACGTATTAATTCATTTAATTTAATCTTAAAAACTCTGGCTACTAAATCTGGTCGATCTGAAGCAGTTTGTCCAAGAAGTAGATTTAGTGTAATTTCTGGCCATTGTGGATTACATGTAAATGTCACAAATAAATCGGGTTTGCCAAATTTAGTGACAATAGCCATAGTATCATTGTATCTTTCTCTCATATTCCGAGGAGATCCTTGAAAGGAAGATGGTAAAATGATGGCTTTGCCAGCTGTCATGTCTCTGCTTGTAGCCACGTCAGCAACATAGTCCATTAATCCAGAATATTGTTCTACACAGAGTTTATCTTGTTGATATTTGATAAAATTTAAATCATTTGCCTCAACTTGCAAATATGAATCAATAATCCATTTTTGTGTTAGTTTCCCACCACATAAAATTGGATTAAATACATTGCGAATGGCAATTTGAGCTACTTTAAATTCAAGCATAGAAACATTATTTCGGATTCTGGCTTTAGCATTTGGGTAACTGGGAAGAGTTAATTTTGGTTGCCAACCTGCTTCTCCGTGTGGGAAAAAGATGGGATATGTCATTGGATCTAAATTTGGACTTAAGATGCTCATATTAATAAACAGTTGCTCCTCATTTCTAGGATATATTCGAATGTCTCTTTGAAATGGTGGTTCTCCTTCATCATTCTGAAACAAAATTGCAACCTCATTTGATGTTGGCAAGTTATAACGACGTTTATCAGTAAGTCTGTCTCTTTTAAGCACCATATTAACCTTCGACATTGGTAATTGATGTGTTTGTGCATGAAGTAGTTGTTCATTTTCTACTTCTGTCAATTTTTTATAAGCTTTACTGTAGGGATTGTTGTCCATAATGTTATTTAGCTCTATGAAAACAGTGGGTAAGCATTTTTTATTTTCTTCCATCTGCATACGTTGGTCAACAGCTTCCATTGTATCTAGGACATATAGTTGAGCGAATTTTCTTTGATTTCCTTCCTCTGGATTTAAATGGGAAGTGCGATGATAAATTTGTCCTTGGACTTTAAAACAGTAAGGACCATGTCCTGGTACATTAGCAGCTAATGTTGCCCCCATGGATGCAAAGGATATGGCACTATTGTAGGATCTTATGTTTGTTTTAAAATTTTTGTAGTTTGGAAAAGTAGGTTCAGTCATAATGTTTTGTAAATAGAGAGGAAATTGTTTCCTTTCTGGAAGTTTGAACTTGCCTTTTTGACAGCAACTAATAAATTGGCCATCTCTGGGTCTCTCCTGTTTAAAATAATAAGCCTCACAAAACTGACATTGAGTAGTCATGTCCCCACAACTATGAACCTCTACTGCTAAAGACTTGAGTAGAGGACAATTTGCAAAGCATATAGGATTTTGACTTTCATATTCATCAGGTGAAATGTCATATAATGTTTCAACAACAGGTTCTAAATGTTTTGTTTTTTTCGTTGCTTTTCTTGGTATATGTTGTATTGTTTGAGGTAAAATGTCATGTAATGTTTCATGAAACGGTTCTCAATGCTTTGTTTTCTTTGTTGCTTTTTTTGGTATCTCTTGTATTTTTTCTGGTAAAATGTCATCTGATGTTTGAGCAACAGGTTGTAAATGCTTTATTTTCTTTGTTGCTTTTTTTGACATATCTTTAATTTCTGCAAGTGACAGTCTTTTGCTTGCAATTCTTTTGCGTTCTTTTTCTCGTCGAATTTCCTTCTTCTCCGGTGTCTGCTGGCTGTCTGCTCTCTGTCGTCGTTCTCTAGCTTGGCGTCTTTTCTTTTCTTGTTTACTCTCGTTATCAGCCATGTTAATCTGTAAAAATAACATAATGTACCATTAGTTTATTTTGAGATGTTAAGTTGTTTTTCATGACAAATTGTTATCAATAGTGTGTTAACATTTTATACTTAATCAATTTCAATGTGGTCAATAGAATAAAAGTCTAAATAAGGTTATCAGATAATTATTTAAAGAAGTTTTTATTTATTAAACATGTATCCAAAAGCAAGTGTTTCAGTAACTAAAAAGGTATTTTCAAAAAGATGTTATGTCCTTATTTACAGCACTATTCAATTTGTCAAATGGCAATTAAATTAGGGTTTAGGACTGGAATGTTACAATGACAAATTGTATAGATTCTGTGTTTTTAGACTTTTTTGGACTATGCCAATTTTTTTTTTAAGTTTACATTGAAGTTTGTATTTACTGTTAAAGATTATTGGCCCTAAAAGACAAATAAGAGATAGATGAAAAATGTGTTAGTTATATTTTCTCAACAGTTATAATTACCGGTGGTTTATTTTAAATTTTATTTTCTGTTGACATCGATGCAAAGCTAAGATCTTTATTTATTTTTTCTCTTTTTTTACTTTTTATATTGTACCTTGGTTGAAGTTTGATTTCAAGCAAAATTCTTTGTTGGTCCTGTGTTGAAAGCCTTCGTCCGATGGTCTGGTCCTGTGTTGAAAGTCCTCGTCCGATGGTGTAGTCCTCTGTTGAAAGTCCTCGTCCGCAGGTCTGGTCCTCAGTTCAAACTCCTGTTCCGATGTTCTTGACGCAGTATCTGTTATAAAATAAAAATGAAAATGTTATGTTATTTGAATGTCTTTGTATTAATGAAAAAATGCCATTATTTCTGTGTTTTTCTACAATCATTTTTGGTGCGCCGCAATTTTGGTATGCTTCTGTAGGCTTTTTTCTAAGGCTTATAGGTGGTTAAACATTAAAGAAGAATATTAATTAATTTTTCTCTTTTTTTACTTGTTATACTGTACCTTGGTTGAAGTTTGATTTGAAGCAGAATCTTTGTTGGTCCTGTGTTGAAAGCCTTCGTCTGATGGTCTGGTCCTGTGTTGAAAGTCCTCGTCCAATCGTCTGGTCCTCTGTTGAAAGTCGTCGTCCGATGGTGTAGTCCTCTGTTGAAAGTCCTCATCCAATGGTCTGGTCCTCTGTTGAAAGTCCTCGTCCACTGGTCTGGTCCTCAGTTGAAACTCCTGGTCCGATGTTCTTGACGCAGTATCTGTTATAAAATAAAAATGAAAATGTTATTTTATTTGAATGTATTTGTATTAACTGAAAAATGACATTATTTCTGTGGTTTTCTACAATCCTGTTTGTTGCCCACCACTTTTGGTATGCTTATTTAGGCTTTTTTCTAAGGCTTATAGATTGTTAAACATTAAATAAGAATATAAATGTAGTTTGGTATGTGTTTGTGTGAGTTTTCGTACAATCCTGTTTGGTGCGCACCACTGTTGGTATGCTTATTTAGGCTTCTTTCTAAAGCTTATAGGTTGTTAAACATAAAATAAGAATATAAATGTAATTTGCTATGTGTTTGTGTGAGTTTTCGTACAATCCTGTTTGGTATGCTTATTTAGGCTTCTTTCTAAGGCTTATAGGTTGTTAAACATTAAATAAGAATTTAAATGTAGTTTGCTATGTGTTTGTGTGAGTTTTCGTACAATCCTATTTGGTGCGCACCACTGTTGGTATGCTTATTAATGTTGTTTTGTAATTCTTATAGGTTGTTAAACATAAAATAAGAATCTAAATGTAGTTTGCTATGTGTTTGTGTGAGTTTTCATACAATCCTATTGGTGCGCACCACTGTTGGTATGCTTATTTAGGCTTCTTTCTAAGGCTTATAGGTTGTTAAACATTAAATAAGAATCTAAATGTATTTTGCTATGTGTTTGTGTGAGTTTTCATACAATCCTGTATGGTGCGCACCACTATTGGTATGCTTATTAATGTTGTTTTGTAATGCTTATAGGTTGTTTAACATAAAATAAGAATCTAAATGTAGTTTGCTATATGTTTGTGTGAGTTTTCATACAATCCTATTGGTGCGCACCACTGTTGGTATGCTTATTTAGGGTTCTTTCTAAGGCTTATAGGTTTTTAAACATTAAATAAGAATCTAAATGTAGTTTGCTATGTGTTTGTGTGAGTTTTCATACAATCCTGTTTGGTGCGCACCACTCTTGGTATGCTTATTTAGGCTTCTTTCTAAGGCTTATAGGTTGTTAAACATTAAATAAGAATCTAAATGTAGTTTGCTATGGGTTTGTGTGAGTTTTCGTACAATCCTGATTGATGGGCACCACTTTTGTTATACTTATGTAGTGTTTTTTCTAATGGTTATAGGTTGTTAAACAAAAAGAATATGAATTTAGTTTGCTATGTGTTTGTTACAATCCTGTTTTGTGTGTACCAGTTTGTGTGTACCATATGTTGCATACTTTGGCCCTCATTCAATTGCAGTTTGGCCAATTCAATAGGGTTCTAAATGTGCTTATTTCGAGCCTTATTGAATTGTCCAAAATATCAATTGAATGAGGGCCTTTGGTTGCTGGATTTGTTATATTGTGAGGGCCTCATTGAATTTGGTTTTTCGCAATGGAATTGGGCTCAATATGAGCACAGAGCATCTTTTTTTACAGAAGTTTTTAGTTAGTGAACTTGTATCCAAAAGCAAGGTCTTCACGAACTAAAAACTTCTGTTCAAAAATATGCTCTGTGCTTATATAGAGCCCTATTGAAATGGGCAAATCACATTTGAATGAGGCCCTCGGCCATTAAACATATTTAGGTCCTGAATCAATTGCGTTTTGGCCAATTGAATAGGGCTCTATATAAGCACATAACATATTTTTTGACAGAAGTTTTGAGTTAGTGAAGACCTTGATTTAGTATCGAAGTTCAGTAACTAAAAATGTCTGTCTAAAAAATCTGTTATGTGCTTATATAGAGCCCTATTCAATTGTCCAACTCACAATTGAATGAGGCTCATGGCAGTCTCTCCACTATCTGGGGGCCTCAGTTTCTTCTCTCACTCTCTCTGGATCTGGAACTACAATCAAACACACTGTCTGAACCTGTGCTAAAGTCTCTCCACTATCTGTGGGCCTCAGTTTCTTCTCTCACTCTCTCTGGAGCTGGAACTACAATCAAACACACTGTCTGAACCTGTGCTAAAGTCTCTCCACTATCTGTGGGCCTCAGTTTCTTCTCTCACTCTCTCTGGATCTGGAACTACAATCAAACACACTGTCTGAACCTGTGCTAAAGTCTCTCCACTATCTGTGGGCCTCAGTTTCTTCTCTCACTCTCTCTGGATCTGGAACTACAATCAAACACACTGTCTGAACCTGTGCTAAAGTCTCTCCACTATCTGTGGGCCTCAGTTTCTTCTCTCACTCTCTCTGGATCTGGAACTACAATCAAACACACTGTCTGAACCTGTGCTAAAGTCTCTCCACTATCTGTGGGCTTCAGTTTCTTCTCTCACTCTCTCTGGATCTGGAACTACAATCAAACACACTGTCTGAACCTGTGCTAAAGTCTCTCCACTATCTGTGGGCCTCAGTTTCTTCTCTCACTCTCTCTGGAGCTGGAACTACAATCAAACACACTGTCTGAACCTGTGCTAAAGTCTCTCCACTATCTGTGGGCCTCAGTTTCTTCTCTCACTCTCTCTGGATCTGGAACTACAATCAAACACACTGTCTGAACCTGTGCTAAAGTCTCTCCACTATCTGTGGGCCTCAGTTTCTTCTCTCACTCTCTCTGGATCTGGAACTACAATCAAACACACTGTCTGAACCTGTGCTAAAGTCTCTCCACTATCTGTGGGCCTCAGTTTCTTCTCTCACTCTCTCTGGATCTGGAACAACAATCAAACACACTGTCTGAACCTGTGCTAAAGTCTCTCCACTATCTGTGGGCCTCAGTTTCTTCTCTCACTCTCTCTGGATCTGGAACTACAATCAAACACACTGTCTGAACCTGTGCTAAAGTCTCTCCACTATCTGTGGGCCTCAGTTTCTTCTCTCACTCTCTCTGGATCTGGAACTACAATCAAACACACTGTCTGAACCTGTGCTAAAGGTATCTAAAGACACTTTGGAGCCATTTCAACTTGTACTATATGTAATATTATCAATATTTGTATGAATGTTTCTGTGATATAATATTTGATGAGATAGAAACTTTTACTAAGCAAATCCATACTTTTGCATTTGTCTGAAACCCCCCTTACCTTGCCTGCTCCCCCACCCCCAAAGCCTGGTTTTATTGCTTCTTATCTCTGAAATAACATTTGTCCATCCTTCTCACATTCTGTTGCAGTCTCTCCACTATCTGTGGGCCTCAGTTTCTTCTCTCACTCTCTCTGGATCTGGAACCACTTCCCTCCCCCACCCCTTGTTTCTCTTGATTTATTGAGTCACTCAAATTTCCTACAGCTGATCAATTAGCAACATCTGCTAACTATACCTAATTAATCTTTTACACAATGTTTCCTCATGCCTTTTCCTTCCTCATTACATCCTGTTCTTTCCTCAAGCTTCTCTTCTCAACTTTGCCACATCATGTCTCCAATGTAACCATCTCACCTTACATGCTTTCCTCTCCTCTTTTATGCTCCCATGAGCTACTCTTATTCCTCCATCCACTATCTCCTACCCCTTCTAAAGCTCATAAGCAGAAACACTCCTGCAAGTCCAAATCCCACTTCCTCTCCCTCTCTCTCTTTCTTCTGCTGGCTTCTTGGGACATACCTCCTAACACAGGCCCCTCACCTCCCACTCGCAGATTATACTATCTGACCACTAGGGGCAGATAACATATTACATACTAGGATCACTTACCAAATTACTTTCTCAGTTGCTTTCCTTTTCCTTCTAACTTTGCATACCCTCCTACCTAATAAAACTTCACTTTCTTCCTGACCCTTGCTATTTGTTATCTGCCTCTTCCATCCCCTTTAGATTGTAAGTAGAGAGTTTTCAATCTTGTAGAGTGCTTTGGGAAAAAGCACTTTCTACAAAGATTCTAAGCTCAAAACAGGGCCCTCCACTTTTTGCAGTTTGTTAAAATGTATATTTTTCCTTGTTCATTTCCTCTGTATAGCGCTACGGAATATGTTGGCGCGTTACAAATAAAAGTAATAATAATAATAATAATAATGGTTCGGTTCTTTTTTATACTTAATACTTTACCTTGATTGAAGTGTGGAATGACAGAGGGTCCCCTCCTGGCAATCTTAATCCGCCGGTCTTCTTGTAGTGTCTGTTTGAAAAATAAAGTGAAATAGTGAATTATATAATTTTTTATTTGTATTTAGCAAAGCATGGCCTTTTCAGCATTTAATGTATTTTTGTATCTTACCTCTTCTTCTTTGTTGGTGTTCTTTAAAAGGGATTGTGCTTCACAATGCACGGTGCAAATTGTTGAGTGACGCTGTTGATGCAGAGTCTGTTTGAATATTAAAAAAAGTAGAAAGATTAAGCTTTAGGTGATCTATTGAATTGCAGTAAATTAATGTCATTTAAATATACTTCTGTAATTATTTTCAATTAACATTATTTTTTGGTGGGGGCTACACACATATGTCACATACATGAAGCACATTTCCATAGTTGAAAGTAATTATTTTGTGTGCGTGTGACATATCACTATACATGAATCATATTTTAATTGTAAATTAACCTTATTTTTATTTTTGGCCAACATACATAAATGTGTGTGTGACATGTGACTATAGATGATACACATATATGTGCGTGTCACATATCAGTATACATGACTCATATTTTAATAGTCCCAACTTATTTTTTTCTAATGTAATTTAAATGTAGTTGTTTAATTAGTTTGTTTTAAGATAATTTTGTTGCAGGGGCAATACACATAAATGTGCGTGTCACATGGCAGTATACATTATACACATAAATGTGCGTGTGACATGTCAGTATACATTATACGCATATATGTGCGTGTCACATGTCAGTATACATAAACCTCTTTTTCTTATTTAATTTTTTTTTTGATGTCCTGTCTTGATAATAAAATGTAATATATTATAGCTTACCTCTCAGTTGTAATTTGCACAGTGTAAAGTAGTAAATTAGGAAACAATTGTCTTCTCAAGTTTTAGCAGCAGTTATGTCTGAAGTCACTCTGTTCATCACCTGAGGAGAAATGTATTTTTCTCTGTCAAATAGGCAGTATTTATAAACTTGTAGAACATTCTGGAAAGTTAGACCGTTAGAACGCAATACGCATGCGCTATTTGCGTTCCAGCTTACAATTTGCGTTCCATCCGCCATTTTGTGCGTAGTAGTGGTTAAAATGGTGTTTAATATGATTGTGATCCGTTCCGCATAGTATGTGTTTCATTATTGCGAGTAAGTGTAGTGTAGTTACGTCTGGAGCCTCGTTTTCGTTTTGTTCGGCGGCCATTTTTTCTCTCGCTTAGCCGATTTTTGGCCGTTTAAACTCTTTGTTTTGGACTTAAATGGACGTGTAAATGAACTTTTGGAGGTGCCGGATGCCCCCCGTGCTGAAAGTAAGCTTTTTATGTGTTTGTTGTGTTTATTTCTTGTGTTTGTGATGTTTTGATGCGCGGCGGTTGGAAAGGGTCTTTCGCGGACGTATTTTTTTCCGATGCGGCCGTATTTTGTTGAGATGTTGCCGTATTTTTTTGCGATATACGCAGTTAGCTTTTACGTGTACGACGCAGTGTATTTGTTTCTAAGTCGTGCGTATGTGTGTTAAGAGCGTGTGAAGGGCCTTTTTTACTGTTAGTCGTGCGTATGTGTGTTAAGAGCGTGTGAAGGGCCTTTTTTACTGTTTTTTTGTTAAGTCTTGCGTCTGTGTGTCTGGGTGTAAGCGGGTGTGAGGCGACTTTGAGTTTTTTTTTGTTATGAAGTTGTGTGTGTGTGTATGTGTGTGTTAACACAGCCGATGTTGGGATGCTCCCACCACCGCAAATGCGGACCCTCGCTTCGCGAGGATCCGCATTTGCGGGGACGTTGTTGGGTTTTTGTTGGCTGGGCGGTTGGGTTTATTCTGTTAAAAAGTTGTGTGTGTGTATGTGTGTGTTAACACAGCCGATATTGAGCCTCCACCTCCAAAATGCGGACCCTCGCTTCGCGAGGATCCGCATTTGCGGGGACGTTGGGATGCTCCATCACCGCAAATTCGGGCCCTCGCTTCACGAGGACCCGCATTTGCGGGGAACTGCGTCCCTCGCTTCGCGAGGGACGCAGTTCTTGCGGGCTCGCTATGCGAGCCCGCAAGCGTGAGCAACAACTCGTACGCTCACAACTATATATGTGATACTCATGGAGAGCGCATATAGAATATAAAGGCATCTTAGTTACCTATTTGAGATTGTTAGGATAGATTAGAGTGACAGGCTCCCCTGCATGATAGATGAGGGGCTGCATTTGTGGAGGCTCTACGGCAAGGAGCCGCATTTGCGGAGATGGAGGCTCTACGGCGACTCACTTTCGCTATAAAAACTCCCACATAATTTGTGAAAATAGGGATTAGAAAAAAAAAAAATACGAGCCGCGGTACTTTGAAAAAAAATACGTGGTCCCAAAAATACCAAAGGAAATCGGGACTTAAAAAAAAAAAAGTACGAGGTCGCAAAAATACGAAGTTATCGGCAGAAATGCGTACATCCAAAAACAACAAAAACACAAAATAACAATAGAACATAAAAAACAAAACACACAGAGCACGGCGTCTGGGATTGAGGTTGCACGCATATTTAAGTCAAATTTAAGCATTTTCGCCACTTGAAAATCCGCTAAGCGAGAAAAAAACGTAATTTTTTGACGGTGAACGTCGCTACGATATATATATATATATATATATATATATATATATATATATTAATAAATACATTTAAAGCGGCACAGGAGTAACTGTGTTAACAATATAAATAAGGTTTCAGTTTTCTTTCTTTTAATTTTTAACAGATATTTCTAAAAAAATTTGCAACATATAATTTCAAATGCAAATACACCAATAAAAGCTATATATTAATTTTGAGTTTTGAGAAAACAGGATTTAGTTCTCCATATGTGCTCCAAAGATGCACAGCAAACTAAAAATATACCTAGTCTCTTGGGTCAGGAAAATGCCACAATGTCCTGACACCAAACAGGTTAAATGAATAATAGAATATGTGTAATTTTGGTGTGCCTTTAGCATTCATCAGTGGTGTCAGTGAAATGTATTGGATATGTGATACTATATTGTATTGTAACCTAAATGATGAAAAACACCATAACAAGAAAAGCTAGTTGTTTTAATTATATAACGATCTATAAGAAAATCCCTTTAAATTATTTAGAAAACCAGTATTCAATATTATATGTAACCAAATTATGGTGATAGTCTCCCCCCTTCTAAAGTCATCAGTGGGTGTAGGTTGTGGCTAGGAGACAGGTATATAGGCTCTAAGAATAGTCTGATTAGATAACAACGAGTTTGAGTCTAGACAGTCGTTCATAGTCTGCATCTCAGCTATAGATTATAGGGAAACCATTTTAACACAGCAAGTCTCCAGTGAATATCACTGTGTTAGAACAATCTTTTGCAGGACAATCTAGCAGTGCATGACAACCAGGGATGCCCCAACCCCCAGTTCACCTTCAAGTGTGTGGGGACCAGCAACAGCTCAATCTTTTTTTATTTACAATAAGTTTAATATTTAATATGGCTTTTTCAAAATAATTTAATATGAATTGTATTACTGATCAATAACTAATTAATAGTTTTCATATTTAGGGCATTACAGTGGTCATTTCAATGTGTTAATATTCCGATGCCAATAGGAATATAGTAAAGTAAATCAAAAATACCTAACAAAAATAAAAATAATATGCATTCATTAACAACACTAAACTGTTGTTGTTTTCATGCACACTATAAAAATGTAATGCAAGAACATGAATTAGACATATTTTTGTCATCTTTTGCATATGTATTAACATTTACTTCACAAATGAAATTGCATTGTAATCCATTTGATTAAATACAGTTTTATATAATACAAATGTTATCTAGTAGCTAAAATAATTATTTATTACTTTTTGTAAGAACAAATAATATTTTCCTGATGTGTGATAGAAAGAATATAATGTCAAACATCAATTTTGCAGGATTCAGTCTCTCAGTTCCTCTTTATTACAGTTTTCTTATAATCTGTTTTTGTACCTTTCTTGCTTGTGTACTGCCTACAAAGCACAACACAAGTGTAATGAAAGCTATTACTGCACTTGTTACTGCGTATGATCCAAAAGAAGAATAAAACCATCTGCTAACTGATCTACAAATAAATTCTCTAGGGGAGTTCTGGCAATCAGCTTTGAAACCGTAAACCATATATTTTAAATAAACAAGCCAAACAAACAGCATGAAAATAAAATTCCAAGCAGGGGGAAACGAGAAAAAAATTAACAAAATTTGAAGATTGCACACCTAAACAAAGAAAACAAAATAAACATTCCATGTGAGTTCAATCTTTACAGGATTACTCTTAAAGGGACACTGCAATTAGGTTTGATAATCAACAAAATGTTTTTAGAAATTAAAAACACAAATAAATACAAATTTAATGTATTAACCATTCTTTTCTGTGACACATTGTTTTTTATTAGCTGCTTCACTGAGGTGCTTTCTTAACATGGAGCTGCGTTGTAGACAAATTACATATTCACTGGATCAATTGAAATCGCTGGTGACATGTGTTGCCACATATAATCTGAAATATTTTCGGTATTTACGATTTCTTTCCAAGCAGAAAAACAGAAATAAAAATGGTGGCTTAGATTAAGGAAAAAAATTGTAGCATAGTTAATAACTTGTTTTCATTTTCTAAAACACTTTGCTCAATTGTCGATACTGTAAATACGGGGCTACAGTGGTCCTTTATTTGATGGTGCAGAACGGGAAGAAAATCCACTGGGTTGAGATTGTGAAATTAAGACTAACTGCAGACTCAAGAACCTGAATATGTGGGGACGGGACCGGAAATGTGAGTGTGAGCAGCATGGCACTGCAGTAAGGTTGGCAAGGAGGATGGCAACATGAAGACAAGCTAAACTCTACCCCCAATTCTGAATACACTCAAATACCAAAAGAAATAGAAAGAACCTGGAGATGATATCTACATGTTAGTAGTAAGTCTGACCTCCCTATTCCCTATATGCCAAAGAGACTGAGACTGGATATGCTGGATGTAGAGGGACGTCTCAGCAGGGGGACACATGCACAGGAAGTGGCGGAAGAGTCTGGGCTCTGAAACTTTCGCAAGAGCTGGAATAGCTGACCTCAGAGACAGCCTGGTGTCAGCCGAAAAAGAAATAGTACTCCGACAACTGTGCCCACAACTGCTGATATCCGAGTCAACCTGCCGTCAGCTGATACTGATATAATAGACTATCAAGTCTGTTGGCAGGTGAACCAACTTCGAATTAGAGGACAGTTGAAAAATACACGCCAGAGAGCAGACACATGCAAGCTGAAAGCTGATACAGCCGGCAGAGCAGCTGGATGAATGTTACACTGCCATCCCACACTAGTGGAGGGAAGTCAGACCGCTAAGCCCAACTGAAAGGTGAGATAGGGGCAATAGTTTGGGAGTGAGAGATTTCTCCCAGGAGTGGAATCACAGATAATAGAACATTGGAGTTTGGAGGCTGGATTTGGATGGCAGATTGAGGGCAGCAGAAAATGACAAGAAAAGAGGGCAAGAGAAGACACAAAAGACATAATTCAACAATAAAAGATAAGTAAAAAGTTTTATTTATCTAATACTCCTGGGTGGGTTAGTCTATATATACAAATAAAGATGGGACTTAATAAAATTAAAAATCAAAAATAATCGGAATAGGTGTTGGAAGTGAAGGAGGAAGAGGAAATGGGGGGAAGAGCGAAAATAAACTAAAGCGAGAGTTTGAGGAGGAGAGAAGAAAGAAAGAAAAAGAAAAACTTGAGACAAGCTTATATCCATAAAAGATTAAATAGACTGAAAAGGAAAAGAAAAGAGGTATAGTAAAGGGAAGGAGAGAAGGGGAAGGAAAGAAGGGGGAAGAGATGTAAAGGAAGAAAGGAGGGGGAAGGAAAAAAGAAGGGAAGAAAAAAGGAAGGAAAAGAGAGAGAAAAGCTCCTGAAAATAAGTCATATAAAACCAAAATAATTTCCCAAACCCTATATACATCAAAAACTTCTCCCTGCAAAAGAGGGGAAAAGAGGAAAGGAGAGAGGAAAAGAAAGAGGAGAAAAGGGAGAGCACAAAGACTCTAAGAAAGAAGAAAAGTAAAAGAGGAAAAGAGGCAACTAAGAGATAATATATAAGATAATACAACCACTTATACTATCAAAGGGTGTGAAATTAAAAAATCATAAAAAATGTTTGATGTCCAAAGAAAAGGCTAAGACTAATGTCTGGGAAATCAAAAAATATAAGATTCTCCTCTTTGCAGACGACATCGTATTAACTATAACTGAACTTGAAAAATCATTATTCCATCTACATAATATATTAACATTTGTCAAAATTTCCAATTTTAAGGTGAATTATTCAAAGACGGATATTATTTCTAAGGGATGTAATTTGGAACTAAAATTTAAATTAAAACATATTTATCCATAAAATTTGAAATCTGAACATCTTACACATTTAGGAATAAGATTTCATATCCAACTGAAAAATCTATTAAATAATAACTTGAATTAGTTATTTAAACAAATAAGACTGTATGATTGGAGAAAATTAAACATGTCTTGGTCAGCAAAAATTGCTGATATAAAAATGATTCTAAATCCCAAGATATATCTCTTTAGATGCATTCCTGAAATAGCTCCAAAGGGGATCTTAAATAACATACAGAGAATAATTGACAAGTATATTAATAATGATAAAAGACACGGAGGTCTATCCTCTCCCTCATTACGGTTTTGGTGTAAGAATAGAAGAAAAAAAAAACTATCATATTACCCATCATTGAGATCTCCAATAGAGATTTTAAATATGGGTAACTATGATCAAAATATAGAAATATGGAATAATAAACATTTGAGGAATATAGGAGATTTATAAATCATTGATGACATTAAAAGAAATTTGCAGTAAATATAACTTAAATAATATGTCATGGTTAAATTATATCGCTCTAAATAGATCCCTTAAGGAAAGAGGTTTTGCAAGCAATCACATATTTAGTTGACGTAATTGCGGGGTTCTTGGTAACGCAATGTTAAATATTGCAGAACTCGGCAGCGAGCCCCACAACTGCGAGCCTCGCAAAGCGAGGAGAGCAGTTGAAGCACCCAACTGAGAGCCTCGCAAAGCGAGCAGTTGAGGCCGAATTGCAGGGCTCTTGATGAGCACCACAGGCCAGCATTGCGAGGCCCGGGGGGACTTAGCTGCAATGAGAGCCAAAGTCGCTCATTGCAGGGGTGGAGATGAGCGGTGCAGGCGCTCATCTCGAGGCCCACGAGACTTAGCTGCAGTGAGCGCCAAAGGCGCTCATTGCAGGGTTGGAGATGAGTGCCGCAGAGAGGCCATAGCCTCGCATTGTGTGGCAAACAGCATTGCCTGGCTTAAAATTGAATTGCTGTTATTTTTTTGACCTGGACGTCGCTAGTAAATAACATGCTAGAAATAACGCACTTTGAAAATGTATGCCGATTTAAGGAAGATACACATATAATTTCCAAATGCTATAAGATAATGACAGGAAATAGATCTTTGGAAAAATCAAGAACTATTATATCTTGGGAGAAAGCCCTAAAGCTGAAGCATCTTGGACTGAAACATTCAAGTTAGTTAAAAAAATTGTGATTAATGCTTCAGATATTTTAAAATCCTACAGCATTGGTATTTGATCCCAGAAACTATAAACAAATATGACCTGAAAAAACAAACTATGTGTTGAAAGGGATGTGGCCAAAGATGGGCCACTCTACACGTATGGTGGGAATGCTGCAGAATCCAATCTTTTTGGAAAAATTGTAGTACACAAATTTCAAAAATTATAGATAAAGAGGTCCTGTGTAACCCACAACTGCTGATATTACATTGGGATTTAAACCAGCTCTATCCCCAATGAAAATACATATTGTCACATATACTAACGGTGGTAAAATGGTATCTGATAACATTTTGGAAATTAAACCACCTTCCCAAATGGGCAGAAATAGAAAACATTATTGGTAGAAACAGACAATTTGGAAGTGAGGAGAAAAGAGTTGAATCAAAGAAAAAGGGCCTAGAAAGTAACTAGCAGTTTTGGGACACTAACCAAATAAAAAAACAAAACAACAACAACCTTTTTAGATAGGATATACATAAAATTCCCCCTAACCCTCTTATTCTTGTTCTAATGGATACCTCATACATTTTCTACCTTCCAAAGTATTCCATTTAGAAAAGGAAGAAAAGTAGTTGGCAGTCTCTCATTAGCAACATTATAAACACACCCTCCAATAACTTTAAACCTCCATTTAGGGGAAAATGGGAGGCTGACATGGGCTTAAGTTGGGACTCTACAAAATGGGAAAGAACTTGTACAAACTTAATTAAAGGCTCACTAAATTACAGCTTATTAGAAACGACATTTAACATTTTCCATAAAGCATACTACACCCCTCACATAACGTACAAAAATAATTCCCAAACTTCATCCAATTGCTTCAGGCAATGCCAAACAATAGGAACTTTCATCCACACGTGGTGGGAATATCCGGTTGCCCAACAGATTTGGACCAATACCCTAGAACTAGTATTTAATATTCTTCAAAAAAAACATTACCCCATCCATAGATATTTGCCTTCTGGGTAACCATACACCGTTACTATCAAAAAAACTAAATAAATTGCTACAGTATCTAATGCTTTTCACTAAAAACTACATTGCCCGTAAATGGAAGACTCCAACACTTAATTTAGGAGAAGTAATCAATCAACTGAATGTTATAACGATTAATGACAGACTTACCCATACAATAACAAACACATACTCTTCTAGAGACTTGGGACTCGTGGCTTAGTTCACCCCACACAATAAACATTTTATAAAAATACTTTTTTCAGAACTCTTCTAAGGTCTGGTAGATAATTTAATGCAGGCTGGAAATGGACATCTGGGCGTTGAAGGAAGATTGGCTGGAAATCAGCCAACCTTACTCTAAAACCTAAAAATTACGCCTTGGCTGGGATAATTGTGTCAGCCCGCTCATAGTAGTTATTTGGTTTAATTTTCTTTCCTTTTTTTATTTAAATGATATATAACCATTATGTTCTTTTTGTTTTACGAAAATGGATACGGTGAAGAAATTTTGTAATTGTTCAATAATGAATTAGAACCACATTATACAAAATTGCTAAACTTTATTAACAAATTGTTAAATTTCAAATAATCATAAAAATCACTGTTACAATGTTTATACTTGGCAATAAAAATATTGAAAAGTGGAAAATGAAAAAATATCTCATAGACCCTTTATAGAATAATTGTATTTTACAGTTTTTACGTATGCATGAATACATTTTGTAAGCTATGTAATGCATTGTTTTATAATCTATAAAAAATGAAAATAAGTATATATATATATATATATATATATAAAAAAAAAAAAAACCTGAATATGCCTTTTTTAAGTGTAGGGCAAGTTGACAAGTTCCAGGCAATCCTAGAACAGTAGACCAACAGCAGACAGATGTGTGACAAATAAATTGGTCAAGGTAGTCTAGGGTCAGTAGGCTGAGTATGATTAGGAACAAAGCAATCAATTAGCTTTTAGAAGTACAGTTTGCACCTGGACTTTCAATCCAGAAATGTAGAAATCAATAAAAATCAATAAAGCAACTGTTCTAGTTGCTGTGGATTCCATGATATGTATTAACCCATTGAATCCCAGGATCGATATAACTCAGAAATAAAACTTAAAATAAATATTTTTTATTGCAGCGTTGCGAGTTTGAGATTGTTGTGCAATTTATTCTAATGCCTTTCATTGCTTTCTCAGTATTTTATAGTACAGTATTGTGTGTTTATTTGCTTTTTCAGTGTTACGAACAGGTGTTTTATTTACTTGCGGGTCCTATCTAGTACTTGTATATTGATACATTTGTCATTTATTGGTTTGAAGGCAATTGTGGCCTTGTTGAATTGTTGTAACTGAATATTAAATGTGTTTCTTTAGCATTTGTAACATTTGCTGCCTTGAAACATCAAAGGAGGAGATAGGACAGAGTTTTGTTTTTGACAACCGCAGTGCTTTTGAGTCCATAAATCACAAATCGAATGCAAGTAGCTAAAAGTAGCCACTTGAATATCAGTAACATTTACGGGCTCCATTATGGGCTCATGTAATTTCATTTTGGACAATTAAATGGGGCTCAGTATCTTTAAATCTGTGCTGTCTAATTGCAAAGCCATTTGATTTATGTCTACAGTGCCTTGCAAAAGTATTCACCCCCCTTGACTTTTCACCTATTTTGTTTCATTACAGCCTTAATTTCAATGTTTTGTTAATCTGAATTTTATGTGATGGATCAGAACACAATAGTCTAAGTTGGTGAAGTGAAATGAGAAAAATATGTACATAAAACCAGAAATAGAAAAGAGAAAAATGGCATGTGCGTGTGTATTCACCCCCTTTGTTATGAAGCCCATAAAAAGCTCTGGTGCAACCAAATACCTTTAGAAATCACCTGTGTGCAATCTGTCACATGATATGTCATTACATATACACACCTTTTTTGAAAGGCCCTAGAGGCTGCAACCCCTAAGCAAGAGGCACCACTAACCAAACATTGCCATGAAGACCAAGTAACTCTTCAAACAAGTAAGGGACAAAGTTGTTGAGAAGAACAAGTCAGGGTTAGGTTTAAAAAAAATATCCAATTCTTTGATGATCCCCAGAAGCACCATCAAATCTATCATAACCAAATGGAAAGAACATGGCACAACAGCAAACCTGCCAAGAGACAGCCTCCCACCAAAACTCACAGACCAGGCAAGGAGAACATTAATCAGAGAGGCTGCACAGAGATCTAAGGTAACCCCTGGAGGAGCTGCAGAGTTCCACAGCAGAGACTGGAGTATCTGTACATAGGACGACAATAAGCCGTACACTCCAAACAAAATGGCATGTTTTGATTTTGCGTAAAGTCATGTGGAAGACTCCCAAAATGTATGGAGGAAGGTGCTCTGGTCTGATGAGACTAAAATTTAACTTTTCGGCCATCAAAGAAAATGCTATGTCTGGCGTAAACCCAAAACATCACATCACCCAAAGAACACCATCCCCACAGTGAAACATGGTGGTGGTAGCATCATGCTGTAGGGATGTTTTTCAGCAGCCGGGACTGGGAAACTGGTCGGAGTTGAGGGAAAGATGGATGGTGCTAAATACAGGGTTATTCTTGAGCAAAACCTGTACCACTGTTAGTGATTTGAGGCTAGGATGGAGGTTCACCTTTCAGCAGGACAATTACGCCAAACACACTGCTAAAGCAATACTTGAGTGGTTTAAGGGGAAACATGTAAATGTGTTGGAATGGCCTAGTCAAAGCCCAGACCTCAATCCAATAGAAAATCTGTGGTCAGACTTATAGACTGCTGTTCACAAGTGCAAACCATCCAACTTGAAGGAGCTGGGGCAGTTTTGCAAGGAGGAATGGTCAAAAATCCCAGTGGTAAGATATGGCAAGCTCATAGAGACTTATCAAAAGCGACTTGGAGCTGTGATTGCCGCAAAAGCTGGCTCTACAAAGTATTGACTTTAGGGGGGGGGGGGGGGGGGGGGGGATAGTTATGCACATTGACATTTTCTGTTATTTTGTCCTATTTGTTGTTTGCTTCACAATAAAAAAAACAAAAAAACATCTTCAAAGTTGTGGGCATATTCTGTAAATTAAATGATGCAAATCCTCAAATAATCCAAGGTAATTCCAGGTTGTGAGGCAACAAAACACAAAAAATGCCAAGGAGTTGAATACTTCTTTAAGGCACTGTATATGGAAATTGGATGGAGTAATAACATTAGAACAGTAGCTAGGTATTTATAAGTAAGGGGCAAGTAGCGAGTCCCAGTCAAAATCCACCACAAAGAAGGATATTTTTGTCGACAGGGAACTGATTGATATTTCGAATAATTTTTAATCATTGTTCTTTTTTTGCATATTTTAAAGGATCTCAATAAAAGCTAATTTTTAAGAATTTAGTGTCCATTATTCAACCCACTACACTGAGATCTATCATGAGTGGTTTGTGTACTGTAATTAGTTCAAAAGGTGTACTCTTTCTTTTCTTATTTAAATCAGAATATGTTTACACTAATAGGGGAAGTTGTCTATGAGGTATTATTGTTGAATTATTTGGGGATTTAGAATTATTTGTCTATTGATAGATATTAGTGAAATTCAATGTGGAGAATTATACCCCATAGAGTGAACGTTACATTTCTGTGGTTCTGATAAGGTCTCCTGTGGAGGGCCAATAATAATGCATGCATTTGATGAGTGGTGTACATAAGGAGATAACTACCTTGAATCAATACCTTCTCAACCTTCTGGAGTTAAAAGTACTCAACATCTTCAACTAGCATTGCTGACTATATTAACAAACACTGTCTGTGGCATAACAAGTAGAGGACTGTTTTTCAACAATTAGTTTCAGCCTTCATACATGTTGTATTTATTTGCTGAAAAATGTAATCAGATAATTTTTATAAAATAAATATGAGAAGACTTATCTTAAATTTGTGATAGACATAACAAAATATGCACACTGTCACGAACCACCCTGTGCCAGTCAAGGCTGTGTGAAGTTTTCTCTCTGCACTGTACCTCTAGGCTAAGGGATTCACTGTACTGGTGGTATCATGTTCAGATATGGGTATATTCACTGTACTATAGAGGTGGGTGTTTCATTGTATGAGTGCATTATACTTGTATATAACAGATTGCTATAGTAGCTATACATGCATTTGTATTTAATTTTTTAGCATAAATTCAAGTAAATTGCATTAACTCAAGGTTTACTGTGTGTCCTTGTCTATGGAGGTGTAATTAAATTATTGTTTAAAAAGTCAGACCTTCTTTGTGGAGCTGACAAAATGCTTCAGATGGGACAGTTTATTATTAATAGCCTCCTATGGAGAGATTCAAATGACCAGCTTACTAACCAGTGAGTTTCCCGTCCTCAGTTCGCAGGATAACTGCGCTATGTCACAAATGCGCCAACACATGCGCACAACGACATCTGTCGCAAGACAAATGAGCGCCTGATAACTGCGCGCCAGACTGAGGTAAGGTGGGTGTAGGGGTGTTAGGCTTAGGGGTCGTAGGCTTAGGTGTTTTAGGATTAGGCTTAGGGGTCTTAAAGGTTAGGGTTAGGCTTAGAGGTCTTACGGTTAGGGTTAGGCTTAGAGTTATAAGGGTTAGGGATAGGCTTAGGGGTCTAAGAGTTAGGGGTCTTAGGGTTAGGCTTAGGGGGTTAGAGGAGGTTAAGGGTGTTAGGGTACTTACATAGTTCAAACTTGCATGCTTTTAAAGGCGCGCATTTGCCGGCTGCATTTCCACGCCGCTCAATTGTATGTGCACTGTTATCTGCAAGCTGCTGTCGGTGCGCAATTGTCCTGCGAGCACAGGATGAGGTTCCTAACCAGTGACATGTTTTGCAACAGCTCTGAGTAATTAGGTTTACCTGGCCTTCTGATCTAGTAATCTTAATTATGTTACCAAGTAATAGTGTTTAATAGCACCACTGTTTAATTACTTGTCTGATCTGCTGTCTGCTCCGGCTGGTGAGGTGTAGAAAGGAATCCTGTGCATGGATGGAGAGTTCACTTTGTATCAAGACACACACATATTTGTGTTACAAAACTGTTGTTTAATATAATATATATATTAATATATATTACTATTTATTTTAATTTACCTTTGAGGGCATTTGAAATATCCAACTTAAACATGCAATATGTCTTTATATTGTTTAGCATTTTAAAGCACTCTATTTAACACTTTATTCGCTACAGCACTTGTTATGATACTTTTTTTTAATGCTAATAAGGTGAAGGAGCACTTTCTGTATGACGCGGAGGCTGCACAGGCTTCCTGGGTCAGCCCGTAGCATCGCGTGACCCAGCGGAACCTGTGAGGCCTTTTCAGCCAATCAGCTGCGTCGGGGGCGTGTCAGTTGTCCGTGTTCCCGCCGTTTTCACAGCAGCGCGGTCTCCCGACCACCCATCCTGTTAATTTGTTTGTTTTGTAATAAATGTAAGATGTAAATATTATTTATAAAAAAAATGAAGAAGTTTTGTATTCAGGAATTCGTGGAGAAGTGGCAAAAAATGTTGTATTTTGATAAATTTATGGCTTGGCGGGAGGTGAGTTGCCCGGCCCACTGGCCTAAGTGGGAATTGGCCCTACCTCACAGGGAAAAAGGATTATGGTAGTTCATGTAAATAAAGTTATGTGTTGTTGTTTACAACTGTTTATAATAAAGCTGTGACCCGTAGTTCTCCCATTTCAGTCGTCGTGTCCTTTATTTATCACCTTAGCCTAAATGGATCATGCATAAATGTGCTGAGTCTAGATTTGGGGATTTTGAATTTTTATTTGAACACACATTTTTGTAGAATTGTCTAGTAGATACCAGCACAAGTTGCTTTTTTGTTCTATTTGGGCATATAACACGGCATATGCCATAACATAGTGAAATAGGTGTTTGTTTCTCAATAAAATCTGACATATCAATGTCAAGGCAAACAGTATGAGAACAAAAACATTTTTTTGTAAATTCCTTTAGGTTCTTTTTCCCACACAACTAACATTTAAGACTGCACACATCACATATATAGTTGTGAGCGTACGAGTCGTTGCTCACGCTTGCGGGCTCGCGTAGCGAGCCCGCAAGAACTGCGTCCCTCGCAAAGCGAGGGACGCAGTTCCCCGCAAATGCGGGTCCTCGCGAAGCGAGGGCCCGCATTTGCGGTGGTGGAGGCTCAACGTCGGCTGTGTTAACACACACATACACACACACGACTTTTTAACAGAATAAACCCAACCGCCCAGCCAACAAAAACCCAACAACGTCCCCGCAAATGCGGATCCTCGCGAAGCGAGGGTCCGCATTTGCGGTGGTGGGAGCATCCCAACATCGGCTGTGTTAACACACACATACACACACACACAACTTCATAACAAAAAAAAACTCAAAGTCGCCTCACACCCGCTTACACCCAGACACACAGACGCAAGACTTAACAAAAAAACAGTAAAAAAGGCCCTTCACACGCTCTTAACACACATACATCGTCGTACACGTAAAAGCTAACTGCGTATATCACAAAAAAATACGGCAACATCGCAAAAAAATACGGCCGCATCGGAAAAAAATACGTCCGCGAAAGACCCATTCCAACCGCCGCGCATCAAAACATCACAAACAGAAGAAATAAACACAACAAACACATAAAAAGCTTACTTACAGCACGGGGGGGCATCCGGCACCTCCAAAAGTTCATTTACACGTCCATTTAAGTCCAAAACAAAGAGTTTAAACGGCCGAAAATCGTCTAAGCAAGAGAAAAAATGGCCGCCGAACAAAACGAAAACGAGGCTCCAGACGTAACTACACTACACTTACTCGCAATAATGAAACACATACTATGCGGAACGGATCACACTCATATTAAACACCATTTTAACCACTACTACGCACAAAATGGCGGATGGAACGCAAATTGGAAGCTGGAACGCAAATAGCGCATGCGTATTGCGTTCTAACGGTCTAACTTTCCAGAATGTTCTACAAGTTTATAAATACTGCCTATTTGACAGAGAAAAATACATTTCTCCTCAGGTGATGAACAGAGTGACTTCAGACATAACTGCTGCTAAAACTTGAGAAGATAATTTACTACTTTACATTGTGCAAATTACAACTGAGAGGTAAGCAATAATATATTACATTTTATTATCAAGACAGGACATCAAAAAAAAAAATTAAATAAGAAAAAGAGGTTTATGTATACTGACAAGTGACACGCACATTTATGTGTATAATGTATACTGACATGTGACACGCACATTTATGTGTATAATGTATACTGACATGTGACACGCACATTTATGCGTATAATGTATAGTGACATGTGACACGCACATTTATGTGTATTGCCCCTGCAACAAAATTATCTTAAAACAAACTAATTAAACAACTACATTTAAATTACATTAGAAAAAAATAAGTTGGGACTATTAAAATATGAGTCATGTATACTGATATGTGACACGCACATATATGTGTATCATCTATAGTCACATGTCACACACACATTTATGTATGTTGGCCAAAAATACAAATAAGGTTAATTTAACAATTAAAATATGATTCATGTATAGTGATAAGTCACACGCACACAAAAAAATTACTTTCAACTATGGAAATGTGCTTCATGTATGTGACATATGTGTGTAGCCCCCACCAAAAAATAATGTTAATTCAAAATAATTACAGAAGTATATTTAAATGACATTAATTTACTGCAATTCAATAGATCACCTCAAGCTCAATCTTTCTACTTTTTTTCATATTCAAACAGACTCTGCATCAACAGCGTCTCTCAACAATTTGCACCGTGCATTGTGAAGCACAATCCCTTTTAAAGAACACCAACAAAGAAGAAGAGGTAAGATACAAAAATACTTTAAATGCTGAAAAGGCCATGGTTTGTTAAATACAAATAAAAAATTCTATAATTCACTATTTCACTTTATTTTTCAAACAGACACTACAAGAAGACCGGCGGATTAAGATTGGCAGGAGGGGACCCTCTGTCATTCCACACTTCAATCAAGGTAAAGTATTTAAGTATAAAAAAGAACCGAACCATGAGCCTTATTCAATTGTGAGTTGGCCAATTGAATAGGGCTTTATATAAGCACATAATAGATTTTTTAGACAGACATTTTTAGTTACTGAACTTCTAACCACAATCAAGGTCTTCACTAACTAAAAAATTCTGTCAAAAAATGTTTTATGTGCTTATATAGAGCCCTATTCAATTGGTCAAAACGCAATTGATTCAGGACCTAAATATGTTTAATGGGCGAGGGCCTCATTCAAATGTGATTTGCCCATTTCAATAGGGCTCTATATAAGCACAGAGCATATTTTTGAACAGAAGTTTTTACTTAAAAACTTCTGTAAAAAAAGATGCTCTGTGCTCATATTGAGCCAAATTCCATTGCGAAAAACCTAATTCAATGAGTTCCTCACAATATAACAAATCCAGCAACAAAAGGCCCTCATTCAATTGATATTTTGGACAATTCAATAGGGCTCGAAATAAGGACATTTAGAACCCTATTGAATTGGCCAAACTGCTATTGAATGAGGGCCAAAGGATGCAACATATGGTACACACAAACTGGTACACACAAAACAGGATTGTAACAAACACATAGCAAACTAAATTCATATTCTTTTTGTTTAACAACCTATAACCATTAGAAAAAACACTACATAAGTATAACAAAAGTGGTGCCCATCAAACAGGATTGTACGAAAACTCACACAAACACATAGCAAACTACATTTAAATTCTTATTTAATGTTTAACAACCTATAAGCCTTAGAAAGAAGCCTAAATAAGCATACCAACATTGGTGCGCACCAAACAGGATTGTATGAAAACTCACACAAACACATAGCAAACTACATTTAGATTCTTATTTTATGTTTAACAACCTATTAGCATTACAAAACAACATTAATAAGCATACCAAGAGTGGTGTGCACCAAACAGGATTGTATGAAAACTCACACAAACACATAGCAAACTACATTTACATTCTTATTTTATGTTTAACAACCTATAAGCATTACAAAACAACATTAATAAGCATACCAACAGTGGTGCGCACCAAACAGGATTGTATGAAAACTCACACAAACACATAGCAAACTACATTTAGATTCTTATTTTATGTTTAATAACCTATAAGCCTTAGAAAGAAGCCTAAATAAGCATACCAACAGTGGTGCGCACCATACAGGATTGTATAAAAACTCACACAAACACATACCAAACTACATTTAGATTCTTATTTTATGTTTAACAATCTATAAGCCTTAGAAAAAGGCCTAAATAAGCATACCAAAAGTGGTGGGCACCAAACGGGATTGTTGAAAAACAAAGAAATAATGTCATTTTTTAGTTCATACAAATACATTCAAATAAAATTACATTTTCATTTTTATATTATATCAGATACTGCGTCAAGAACATCGGACCAGGAGTTTCAACTGAGGACCAGACCAGCGGACGAGGACTTTCAACAGAGGACCAGACCATTGGACGAGGACTTTCAACAGAGGACTACACCATCGGACGAGGACTTTCAACAGAGGACCAGACGATTGGACGAGGACTTTCAACACAGGACCAGACCATCAGACGAAGGCTTTCAACACAGGACCAACAAAGATTCTGCTTCAAATCAAACTTCAACCAAGGTACAGTATAACAAGTAAAAAAAGAGAAAAATTAATTAATATTCTTCTTTAATGTTTAACCACCTATAAGCCTTAGAAAAAAGCCTACAGAAGCATACCAAAATTGCGGCGCACCAAAAAGGATTGTAGAAAAACACAGAAATAATGCCATTTTTTCATTAATACAAAGACATTCAAATAACATAACATTTTCATTTTTATTTTATAACAGATACTGCATCAAGAACATCGGAACAGGAGTTGGAACTGAGGACAACACCAGAGGACGAGGACTTTCAACAGAGGACTACACCATCGGACAAGGACTTTCAACACAGGACCAGACCATCGGACGAAGGCTTTCAACACAGGACCAACAAAGAATTTTGCTTGAAATCAAACTTCAACCAAGGTACAGTATAAAAAGTAGTATCTATCATCTATCTCTTATTTGTCTTTTAGGGCCAATAATCTTTAACAGTAAATACAAACTTCAATGTAAACTTAAACAATAAATTGGCATAGTCCAAAAAAGTCTAAAAACACAGAATCTATACAATTTGTCATTGTAACATTCCAGTCCTAAACCCTAATTTAATTGCCATTTGACAAATTGAATAGTGCTGTAAATAAGGACATAACATCTTATCGAAAATACCTTTTTAGTTACTGAAACACTTGCTTTTGGATACATGTTTAATAAATAAAAATTTCTTTAAATAATTATCTGATGGCCTTATTTAGACTTTTATTCAATTGATCGCATTGAAATTGATTAAGTATAAAATGTTAACACACTATTGATAACTATTTGTCATGAAAAACAACTTAACATCTCAAAATAAACTAATGGTACATTATGTTATTTTTACAGATTAACATGGCTGATAACGAGAGTAAACAAGAAAAGAAAAGACGCCAAGCTAGAGAACGACGACAGAGAGCAGACAGCCAGCAGACACCGGAGAAGAAGGAAATTCGACGAGAAAAAGAACGCAAAAGAATTGCAAGCAAAAGACTGTCACTTGCAGAAATTAAAGATATGTCAAAAAAAGCAACAAAGAAAATAAAGCATTTACAACCTCTTGCTCAAACATCAGATGACATTTTACCAGAAAAAATACAAGAGATACCAAAAAAAGCAACAAAGAAAACAAAGCATTTACAACCGTTTCATGAAACATTACATGACATTTTACCTCAAACAATACAACATATACCAAGAAAAGCAACGAAAAAAACAAAACATTTAGAACCTGTTGTTGAAACATTATATGACATTTCACCTGATGAATATGAAAGTCAAAATCCTATATGCTTTGCAAATTGTCCTCTACTCAAGTCTTTAGCAGTAGAGGTTCATAGTTGTGGGGACATGACTACTCAATGTCAGTTTTGTGAGGCTTATTATTTTAAACAGGAGAGACCCAGAGATGGACAATTTATTAGTTGTTGTCAAAAAGGCAAGTTCAAACTTCCAGAAAGGAAAGAATTTCCAATTTATTTACAAAATATTATGACTGAACCTACTTTTCCAAACTACAAAAATTTTAAGACAAACATAAGATCCTACAATAGTGCCATATCCTTTGCATCCATGGGGGCAACATTAGCTGCTAATGTACCAGGACATGGTCCTTACTGTTTTAAAGTCCAAGGACAAATTTATCATCGCACTTCCCATTTACATCCAGAGGAAGGAAATAAAAGAAAATTCGCTCAACTATATGTCCTAGATACAATGGAAGCTGTTGACCAACGTATGCAGATGGAAGAAAATAAAAAATGCTTACCCACTGTTTTCATAGAGCTAAATAACATTATGGACAACAATCCCTACAGTAAAGCTTATAAAAAATTGGCAGAAGTAGAAAATGAACAACTACTTCATGCACAAACACATCAATTACCAATGCCGAAGGTTAATATGGTGCTTAAAAGAGACAGACATACTGATAAACGTCGTTATAACTTGCCAACAACAAATGAGGTTGCAATGGTGTTTCAGAATGATGAAGGAGAACCACCATTTCAAAGAGACATTCGAATATATCCTAGAAATGAGCAGCAACCGTTTATTAATATGAGTATCTTAAGTCCAAATTTAGATCCAATGACATATCCCATCTTTTTCCCACACGGAGAAGCAGGTTGGCAACCAAAATTAACTCTTCCCAGTTACCCAAATGCTAAAGCCAGAATCAGAAATAATGTTTCTATGCTTGAATTTAAAGTAGCTCAAATTGCCATTCGCAATGTATTTAATCCAATTTTATGTGGTGGGAAACTAACACAACAATGGATTATTGATTCATATTTGCAAGTTGAGGCAAATAATTTAAAATTTATCAAATATCAACAAGATAAACTCCGTGTAGAACAATATTCTGGACTCATGGACTATGTTGCTGACGTGGCTACAAGCAGAGACATGACAGCTGGCAAAGCCATCATTTTACCATCTTCCTTTCAAGGATCTCCTCGGAATATGAGAGAAAGATACAATGATGCTATGGCTATTGTGACAAAATTTGGCAAACCCGATCTATTTGTGACATTTACATGTAATCCACAATGGCCAGAAATTACACTAAATCTACTTCTTGGACAAACTGCTTCAGATCGACCAGATTTAGTAGCCAGAGTTTTTAAGATTAAATTAAATGAATTAATACGTGACTTCACTATAAATCAGTTATTTGGCAAATGTCTTGCTTATGTATATACCATTGAATTTCAAAAAAGAGGCCTTCCACATGCACATCTTCTAATAATACTTCAAGAAAAAGATAAATTAGATACTTCAGACAAAGTGGATGCAGTCATTGTTGCTGAACTACCAGATCCAGAACTATATGGTAGACTATATGAGATTGTTACTCATCGCATGATTCATGGACCCTGTGGTGACCTTAATCCACAATCACCATGTATGGAAAATAATAAATGTTCCAAAGAATTTCCAAAAGATTATAGAGACAAAACCTATGCCAATTGTGATGGATATCCACTTTATAAAAGAAGAGAAGGAGATAGTGCCATTATTCGTGGAAAAAAAGTGGACAATAGATATGTAGTACCCTACAATCCACATTTACTCATGAAGTACAACGCCCACATCAACGTAGAAGCCTGCACTTCCATCAAATCCATCAAATATGTCTACAAATATATTTACAAAGGTTACGATGCAGCTACTGTAGTCGTCAAAAGTGCAGACAACCCTGAAAGTAGTGAGTTAGTACATGATGAACTTGCATCTCATGTAGATGCTCGCTATGTCAGTGCACCAGAAGCTATGTGGCGGCTTTTAAAATTTGAAATGCATGATAGATCACATGCAGTATATAGGTTAGCAGTACATTTGCCACAACGACATTTAGTCTATTTCCATGCTGGAAATGAAATGAATGCATTGGCCCAAAGTGAAGATCGTCACACTACACTAACTGCATGGTTTGCATTAAATTCCACTGATGCTGAAGCAACACAATACTTATATATTGAAATTCCATATCACTATGTTTTTGTGAATGGATTATGGAGACCAAGAAAAACCAGAGGCAATAAAATTAGTCCAAGAATTTACACAGTCAGTCCAAGAGATGTGGAACGTTTTTGCTTACGGATATTACTTTTAAATGTTCCTGGAGCACAAAGTTTTGAACACTTAAGAACTGTTAATGACATTGTATATGAATCCTTCCATTTAGCTGCAAGACATAGAAACTTACTCGCTGATGATACAGAGTGGGAAAGATGTTTAGAAGAAGCAGCACAATGTCAAATGCCACGACAGATGAGAGAACAATTTGCTTTTATTTGTATCTTCTCAAATGCTCCAAATGCATTAGCTTTGTGGGAGACTTTTAAAAGTAATATGGCTGAAGACTTTATGCGACGATACAATGAACCCATTGCACACTTAAAAGCGTTAATGGAAATCCAAGAAGTCTTTTTAACTCATGGATTAAGTTGTGCAAGTTTTAATTTGCCTGATCCAGGTCTTATAGATGACATTAACTTTGAAGACTATGACATTCAACTACAAGCAGAAAGAACAGAAGAAAGACTTGCAACTTTAAATACACTACAATTGCAAGCATTTCATGCCATTAAAAATGCTATAGATGATGACATGGTGACAGAGCGTTATTTCTATCTTGATGGACCTGGCGGATCAGGAAAAACATATTTGTACAATTTATTAATGAGTTCAGTACGAGCACAAGGAAAAATAGCAATGGCGTTTGCCACTACTGGAATTGCTGCACTTTTATTAGAAGGTGGAAGAACTGTTCATAGTGGATTTAAACTGCCAGTGCCTATTTTAGAAAATTCTGTGTCAGATATTCGCATGACATCCTTACAAGCAAAGAAATTGAAGAAATGTAAATTAATTATAATAGATGAGGCCACAATGATGTCATGCTATGCCCTCCAATGTATTGACCGTTTGCTTCGTGAAGTCATGGAGAATATTTTTCCATTTGGTGGAAAGGTAATGTTGTTGGGTGGCGATTTCAGACAAACATTACCTGTCGTTTTACATGGAAATCGAACTGACATTATCGAAACATGTATAAAGTCAAGTACAGTATGGAAACATTTTACCCATCTTCAACTGCAACAAAATATGAGATCAGAAGGCCAAACTGATTTCAATGATTGGCTTATTAAAATTGGAGAAGGCAGAACAGAAAAAATACTACATTTACCTGATGACACTGTAGAGATCCCACCTCATATGATTTGTCAACAAGATATTATATCGGCTATATTTGAAGGGAGCATAAATAACGAAGAATATTCCGAGCTTGCCAACCAAGTCATACTGACGTGTAAAAATAAAGATGCATTAATCCTCAATAATGAAATCTTAAAAAAAATTTATGCACAACAAAGAAATTATCACAGTGCTGATTCTGTACTTGCTGATGACAATGAAAGTCAGGCTAACTTTTCGACTGAATTCATAAACTCTTTAACTCCTTCTGGAATGCCACCACATATTTTGCAGCTAAAGAAAGGTGCAATTATCATGTTACTGCGAAATATGAACCCCAAAAAAGGCCTATGCAATGGCACAAGATTAATTGTTCAACAATTAAAGGACCATTTTATAGATGCTGAAATTTTAACTGGGACCCATAAAGGAGAGAGAGTTTTCATACCAAGAATAGATTTAGCACCAAGTGAAAGTAGTCTCCCTTTTATACTTCAAAGAAGACAATTTCCTATTATTATGGCATTTGCCATGACCATTAATAAATCACAAGGTCAAACTTTCAAATCTGTGGGTATTTTCTTGGAAGAACCAGTTTTTGCACATGGTCAATTGTACGTTGCGTTGTCACGGTGCAAAAATCCACAGGCTATTAAAGTTTACATTGAAAACAATGAAAGTCAAGGTGATTTATTAGAAGATGGACGTATTTTTACTAAAAACATTGTCTACTATGAAGTACTATAACTTTGAAGGATACAAATTAAAGATGCCAAGATTTTTTTAAAGCATTGCAAAATACATAACAATTGGTTGTTTAATTCAGTCATAATTAATGGAAGTCATGTTTATGAATGATTTGCCTCACAAAATACTTGCCTTGCATTGTTAGTAAAAATTATGTTAAAATGTTAAGTCACTATGTTAATGTTTCTAATGTTACAAGTTTAAAAAATATATTTTCAAGTTATTTCATTCAACAGATTACAAAGTGGATGTTAAGAGGTCAAGCACCTTTTAAGTCACAATGTAAATATTGTCTGTTATCTTAAGATTACTACCTACATTAATGTTTATAGCAAGTTTATGTGCTCAGTAATAAATTACTTTAATTACGTACGTTTTGAGAGTTTTACTGTATGCCTTCCTCTACATTCAATGTATATTCAAGTTAACAATTATTGTGATAGAAATTGAATTTTAATACTGATTAATTTAAATGTCAATTGTTTTTACATTCAAATGTTAATACTTTTAATAAAAAATTAGGTTACAAAATGTATTCACTATGTTCCTGTTTATAATGTTCAAAATTATACCAATGTTTTGTCAACTTCTAAACTTACATAAAAAATAAAGTTCAAGTTTAAAAATATATACTTTGATGGTTATTGCTTACATATAGTTTAAACTTCATGTTAAAATTTGCGACGTTTAAAGAAGGGTTTTTACTTTTTGCTTTCCTATTCATTCAATGTAAATTAAAGTTAACAATTCTTCAGATACTAATTACATTTTAAAAAACCATTACATCAACATTTTACAAAAATACACGTTCATATTAAAATACTTACAAGGGTCAAAAATATATGTTAATGACTAAACAACTTGACAAACATATACATCACATTGCCGTCATTTTTTGACGGGCAAGTCGCTAGTACAACAATAACAATCAGCAGCAAATATATATTTTAACACTTTTACGGATAAAATTATTGATAGAATCTCTCTGTATTGAACAAAAACATTAAATGCAGACAATTGTGTTTTTGTTATTGACTTATTAATGAAGTGCACATAAGATCAGTAACTGAAATGTATAAAGTAAACAATAATTGTTGTCAATTTACACCATTATTTTAAGCACAACCTGAATTGGCATAGAATATTGTATCTAATCATATCTTAGCACACAATATTTCAGCGTACTCAACATTTATATTTCAATAAGGGGTTACAATAATGTCTGACAATGGGTCATTACCTCTACCCCTCAATTATACCAGTACTCTGATAAGCAATAACTCAAACAAGATGTAGTTTCATGAATTAAATTACATTGTAAAGTTCAGTAAAGTACAGACATTTTTGTAATACATAATAAAAATAGCAAACGTGATTTAAAGATGATCCCTTTAATGGCTAGTTGATCAGAAAAAAACACCTATGTGCTTTTGGAGCACAATGGTTCCTTCATCTGATTTAGGTTCACAAATCAATACTTAGTGAACTGTATGGTTTAACAAGCATCAAAGGAGCTTTGAAGTGATTTGCTGAAATGCTCCCCATAGTAAGTAGCTACTACAGCCTTCAATGAAGCCCTTTGCAGCTCTTGTGATACTTATTGATTTTAGCATAAAGAAATTATACTCCTAGGTTGCCATTGATTGTTTTGGTGACATCATTTAATTCAACATATTGTAAAAATGATTATATATGAAAGAGAAAGTAGTGCCCTTACACTTATTTGTTAGCTCTTTGATGTAATCAGAAAACCTTTGGAAGTGGAGGGATGGATGTTAGTTCAAGATAATTTTCTTTTTCATTTTCCCAATCTTAAATTGGCTTGTTCTGAGCTGCAATATTAACTGTACTTTAATGGAGTTTTTCTCTCAATAATGTTCTAGCATTTTTCTAAGTTTCATTATAAACTTAGATTTTAAGTATATAAATATATACCAATCACTTGTTTTGATTACTAAATAATTATTTACATTCTTTATTTGAGAATGCATTTTTAACTTTAAATATAAATGTATGAATTACCTTTTTATTGTTTCATTTAAGAAATAAGCAGATTTGAATCCAAATTATTTGAAATTATTCAATTGAGTTATCGCACGTAACTGTAGCCCATAAGTGAGGCTGCAAGTTAGTTTGCTTTTCAATTGGCATCTTTTTGCGTGTTACAGGTTATGGCCTTTAAAAATTTGTTATGGTTAAACCCGGAACTTACAGCCTCCCGACGCTGTTGATCTTTCAATTCCAAGTTACGGTGGCTAAAATCGCAAATCGCAATTCAATTCCCCAAGCCCGCAAATGTTTTCACACCCTTAAATGGCAAATCGAGGAGAAAATCCTATGAGTGCTAGAGAGGACCAGCAAGGGGGTTAAACACCTGTTCATAGCACTGTAAATGCAAATAAAAATGTCAATACTGCACTGTAAATAATGAGGAAAGCAATGAAAGACAGGTTATATCAGTCTTGGGAATCAATGAATTAATACATATCAGGCCACCCATATGGACTAGAACAGTATTGGCATTCATTTTCATAATTCTGTATTCTGCACTTTGGTGAGTCTGATCGCATATCGAACCCCCAAACCTAATTGATTGACATGTAACCTCCATGTTTTACTGCTGTAATAATGACAGTCTCATTTTCTATTGGCTGATTCAAAATGGGAGGTTACGGTCTTGATTAATTGATCAAGTTCCCGCCCTGAACTGCTACTAACCAGTGCATGGTTTACGGAGTTGGCTTTGGGACAGTTACTTGCGGGCTTGATCAATTGAAAAGCTCCGGAATCGGAGAAGAACTGGAGCCTTCAGCACACCCGCAGACATACGGCCTGGATCCTGTGAGATGTGGGCTTGTAATTAAATTGGGCTCTAGGACAGCAACATTTAAGCAGCTTCTTCAAGATTTTTTCTAGCATCATTTCCTTTTTTGACATTTAAAAAACGAAGGAAAAAAGACAAATCTAAAATAAACATGCTGTAAAGAAGTTTGTTGCTATTTTTTATTTTCATTTCACAGTAACTTTAGGAAGATCCAAATACCTGGAACATATTTGAAATTGATTTTAAAACAAAGAGAACAAAAACATTTTTAAGTAGTTTCTTCATTTTTCCAGTTCAACTTTGGGCTGTCAACTTACACCATTGATATATTTCTGACACAAGAGCCACATGTGCACCTTGACCATATTCCTCCACTGTTGCAAAGTGGCAAAGTCACTCTTACAACCCCTCCAGTCCATAAAGAACTCCTGGATCAATGTTATAAACACCTGCCCCTCCAAAAATATGCTGTTGAAGGGCCAATAGGCAGCTCATGATTCTATTGGCATTAGTCACAGATACACAACTGTAGTTTATGAACATAGCAAGCCTAATGACAAAGGAACAGGCTCACAGTATATAGTAGTTAGACATATAGAAACTGTTGATCCGGGAGTGGGACACCAGACCAACCTGCACCATCAGATAGGTGAAACGTTCTGATGCCCTTGGTTGATCTTGCCAGACGTCCTCTAAGGAGAAGTGAGTGATGTGCTCCCGCAAGGCTAATGTGGAAGGCACATGAGCCTTTAGCACATTTAAGGCCATAGTGTGATGTCCCAGAGACGTGGGGCCACCTGCACCCCAAGACTCTCCCTCTAGGTTGTGACTTTGTGTTCAATCTCTCAGGGCCCAGCATGCTTCAGGGACTTTTCTCAGAAACTCCAGAAATCACAGGGTCTTACTAATTTATTTATAAAATAGTAACCAATTTGTCCTATCATTTTAGTAAGGATAGCTCAGAATATAAGAAATACTAATGCAGACAGACCGCCTATATTCCTTCTTTTAAAAATTCAAAAAAATTAAATAAAACCTACCTGACCCCCTCCCCACTTTCTTTTGCCAAACCTCAACTGATTTTACTCAACTGATATTTTGCTGTGGTGGGGTTATCTATTCGGTCAAGCTTATCACCTTTTACGACTATCTGAGGCTGGTTACAAAATCTCTTGTAATAAATTACTTGTGTTGTCACAACATTCAGGGAATTTATGCAACACAGAGTCAAGAAACAGGGAAGATGGCACCCAGCTAGGCAATATGGCTGACCACAATTCGGGCCTAGCAGGTCCCTACATCATTCTGACTGATAATAAGTTCCACTAGAACTGTTAGGGCCCTGACAACATAACTTGTAAGCCTCATTTTACTGTATTTATTAAATCCACCATATTAACACCATGACAGCAATTATGTGCACACATTAATTCTTTAAACATGACACATCTTATGTCCCTTTTGATAGCCATTGATATTACCAAAGGCGGGTCCCAAATAACAGGGCTGCTTGTGGAGTTCAGGGGAGTCCCAAAATCAATCATGACAAAAAACATCAATGGTGTACCTGAAATCACCCCTAAGGACCACACACTTATTTGTGTTAACCATCTCCAGGTATGCTGACAGTCTTGCTAAGGACCATACTCTTTCAGGTCCTGTTGCAACAGTATATTAAACAACTTAATTAATTATGCAGTCTTGTTCTTTGTCAAGATATTTATCTTGTCATAGTAAACACCCTCTTCCAACAGCCTCAGAGACGACTCTACACATGGACAAGCAGCAAAAACCAGACCTGGAGCTGACTGCGACTCAGACCATGAGGTTCTTATTGCAAAGTTCAGAATTAACCTGAACAAAAGAAGGAAAATCATCAATCCAAGCAAATATAAAATAAATAATACACCCTGTGGATATGCAGTGGAGGTAAGGCTTAGATTTAAAGAAAAAGGCATGTAAAATAGCATGCCTGAAGGAAGTTTGTAACATTGTCCAGAAAACAGCAACAAAGAATATCCCTAAAAGAAAGAAAGCTGAAAAAAAGGCAAAATGGCTGTCTGGTGAGGCTTTGGAAGTGGCCCAGGAAAAGAAAAAAAGCAAAAGGTTTTGGAGATAAGAAAAGATTTGTCCAACTGAATGCAGAATTTCAGAGGATAGCAATTAGAGACGAGGAGACATTCTACAATGAGCGATGTGAAGAGATAACAAGGCTGCAGGAGTTGCTGGAATACCAGCTGAATTGTTCAAAAAAGAAGAGAAGGCTGCTTTAATTATGCAAAAAAAGAAATTTGAACACTGAACAATTCCGCAGTAGACTGGAAAAGGTCAGTTTATATACCATTTCCTACAAAAAAAGGGACACAGAGTGTTCCAATTATCGAACAATCGCACTCATTTCATATGCCAACAAGGTAATGCTTAAGATCCTGCAGGTTTGGCTCCAATAATATATGGACAAGAACTACCAGATGTGCAAGGCAGGTTTTGCAGAGGCACAAGAGATCATATTGCCAATGTCTGCTGGATAATAGAAAAAGAGAGTTCCAGAAAAATATTTACTGCTAGATAATAGACTATTCTAAAACCTTTCACTGTGTGGATCACAACAAATTGTACCAAAAGATGGGGGTACTAGATCATCTCATCCTTCTACTGAGGAATCTGTATGTGGACCAAGAAGCCATGTTCAGTACCGAACACAGATGAACAAAATTATTCAATATCAGGAAATGAGTGTGTGTTTATCACCTTTTTTATTCAAATAATGCTAAGAGGAGTATTAACAACCTCAGATACGCAGATGATACTACTCTGGGCTGAAAATGAGCAAGAACTAAAGGCCCTATTGCTGAGTGAGTTGAAAAGCTGGCCTACTCCTCAATGTTAAAAAGACGAAGATCTTGGCAATTTTGGCAGCAGCAATCTCAGTTCGTGGCAAATATATGGGGAAGAAGTGGAGGCAATAACAGATGTTATTTTCCTGGGCTCCAAGATCTCTTCAGTTGGGGACTGCAGCCATGGAATTAAGAGACATTTGCTTATAGGGAAGAAAGGTATGGCAAGTCTGGATAAACTTTTAAAGAGTAAAGATCTATCACTATCAACATTGATCTGCATAGATAAAATTATGGTGTTGCCAATAGTAACATACATAGTTACATAGTTACATAGGGCCTCATTCTATTAGCGGCCGCAGCCGTTGCGGGGCCGCAAGGACCGGCCGCAAGCTATTCGGCTATTCTATTCCCTTACGGCCGGAGGCTCCGGCAGGCTTGCGGCCGGTGCCTTGCTATCTCTTGCGGCCGCTCGCGCCAGAGGAAATCCTTTGATCTAAAACGGCCGCAAGAGTTTCGGCCGTAAGAAATTCCTATTTGCAATTCAATTGCTCCGGGAAACCTCTCTGCAAGGCTAAAAGCGAGCCGCTGCTTACTTGCAGGAAAGAGGTCCCGCTAGCACCAATTAAGCACATAAAATAGCTCAAATAAAGCCATCCTGCACTTTGAGAAGACTATAAAGGGATTTTAGGTGTTAGAAAAAATAGCACATAATTATCCTATACTCAAATCCGTAAAATATTTTATTTTTAATATCCGTAAAATATCCATGTAAAAAGTCCAGAGTGCTTGGAGCACTTCAGACCCGACCACGCCGCAGCCGGAAAATAAACAGTTAATTTGAACTCGGGTTTGGGCTGATGTGCAAGCTTGAGAGTGGGTTCCTTTTAATCCTCATGTCCCCCAATATGATCCCTAGCATTTACAGAGCTGTACAGTGCAGGCTTGAATTTATTTTTGAGTTTTTATATTTCACAGCTTACGGCCGGTTCCAAGATATGCGGCCGGCCGTAAAAGGAGATCCTTGCGGGGCCGTATAATAGAATCGCGAGTTAACTGAACCCCCGCAAGGAATCGCAGCCTTACGGCCGATTTACGGCCGCTAATAGAATGAGGCCCATAGTATTTTAGGTTGAATAAAGAGTGTTAGTCCATCAAGTTCAACCTTTTTAGATCTATTCTGATCATTTTAATATGTGGACTATTTGATAATAATTGTTAATTGATCCAGATGAAGGGAAACATAAAAAAAAATCATTGAAACTTGTCAATTGTCTGACAAGGGAAAACAACAGTAAAATTCCTTCCTGACCCAAGAGACTGGCGATCAAATTTCTCCCTGGATCAATATTCCTTTGCTAGTTATCTAGCATAACCTTGAATGCCCTCTTTATTTAAAAATATATCTAACCCCTTTTTAAAGTTATCTATTGATAACCTCCTTTGGTAGAGAATTCCACAGTTTAACCACCCTAACTGTGAAGAACCTTATTTTGTTTTTAAGGTGAAATCTTTTTTCCTCTAACCTCAAGAGATGTCCTCTTGTCAGTTGAAAATCTCTTGGCACAACAATTTCACTTGACAAAGCCTTATATTGACCCTGGATGTATTTAAGTAAAGTAATGATATCCCCTCGTAGACACTTTTTTTCTAGGGAAAATAAGTTTAATTTGGTTTCTTCATAACTTAGTCCCTCCATTCCCCTTATTAGTTTAGTTTTCCAGCTCTAAAATGTCCTTTTTATGAGGTGGTGCCCAAAATTGCACTCCATATTCCAAATGAGGTTGAACAAGGGATTTGTACAGTGACAGAGTTATATCTGCTTCCCTGGCTTCTACACCCTTCTTAATACATGCTAATATTTTACTTGCCTTTGCAGCTGCTGCTTGGCATTGAGTACTGCTACCTAGGTGGTTGTCCACAAGTACTCACAAATGCCTTTCAATATCAGATACCCCTAGATTTGCTCCATTAAGATTATAAATTACATGGCTATTTTTCCTTCCCAAATTCATAATCTTACATTTATTTGTATTACATCTCATCTGCCATTTAGCCGCTCATTTCTCTAATTTATGCAAATCCCTTTATTGGGAAAGTACCTCATTTTCTGATTTAATTACCTTGCACAACTTAGTGTCATCAGCAAAAATTGAGACACTACTTTTGAGTCCTACTTCTACGTCATGAATAAATATATTAAAAAGGACCTAATACTGAGCCCTGAGGAACCCCACTTACCACATTAGTTAAATCGGAGTATGTTCCATTTACAACAACCCTTTGCTTCCTGTCTTTTAGCCACCTCTCGATCCATGAGCAGATATTTACTGCAATTCCTGTATCTCTAAGTTTGCTCAATAGTCTCCCATGTGGCACTGTATCAAAAACCTTTGCAAAATCCAAGTTCCTACTATCCTCCTTATAGAAACAAATTAGATTGGTCTGACATGACCTATCTTTCATAAATCTGTGTTGACTCCTACTTATGATCTTGTTCAAACAGAC
This sequence comes from Discoglossus pictus, assembly GCA_027410445.1. Lineage (NCBI taxonomy): Eukaryota > Metazoa > Chordata > Amphibia > Anura > Alytidae > Discoglossus > Discoglossus pictus. The sequence continues at coordinate 198,774,699 of CM050166.1, read as the reverse complement.
ATATTCTTGTAAATTATCCCTTATTAACCCTTCTAAAAGCTTCCCAACTTCAGATGTGAGGCTTACTTGTCTATAGCTTCCTAGGTTTTCTCTTGCTCCCTTCTTAAATATAGGTATCACCTCTGCTTTTCGCTAGTCATTTGGTAGTGACCCTGTTATTGAGTGAGTCTTGAAACATTAGATATAATGGTTTGGATATTACAGAACTCAGTTCCCTCAGTACCCTTGGGTGTATTCCATCAGGACCTGGGGCTTTATTAACATGTATTTTCTTCAACCTCATTTGGATTTCTATGTGTGTTAACCAATTATTTGGTGAAGGTAGTGTAGCCCCATTTTGTTGCAGTGTCCCAACCACTGGCACCTCCCTTGTATATACCGAAGAAAATAGCCTATTTAGCTCATTTGCTTCTCCTGGTCACTAATTATCAGACGGCCTGTGTCACATTTTAATGTTCCTATAGCTTCCTTCCTATAGCTTCTCATTTTCTATTTATCCAGTCTAATAGCCCTTTTGCAAGACTTGTTTATTTCCTTATATTCACATAAAGCTGATTATGTTCCCCCCTCCTTGTATAATTTAAATTAATGTTTTTTCCCTTATCATGATCTTTAAGTCATTGTTAAGCCACATGGGATGTGATTTACTCCTATTCATTTTATTTCCACATGGTACATGCCGATGTGTATGTATATTTAGTAAGGATTTGAATGTTGTCCATTTATTTTCAATCTTTTTCCCTGTAAGTTCTTTATCCCATTCTATATGTTGTATTGCTGTCTTTAGTCCATTAAAGTTAGCCCTTTTAAAATTTAGAGTTTTTGTTGGGCTCTTACAACTCTGTTTTTTTGTATTCAATCTCAAGACTGTGTTGTTTTTTTTTGTTTTTGTTTTTGTTTTAATATTTTATTTAAATTTTTTTATAAGATTACAAACATTAAAATCAAAACATCAAAACAAAAAAAAAAGAAAGAAAGAAAGAAAGAACCACAAAACAGTTTAGCTGAATCAAATTAAGTCATACGAAATAACATTTTTCATAATATCAAAACATGATGGTATTTAATCTTTTTCCCTTTATAAAAGTAATGGTGAGTGGGGAGAGTAGTAAAGGATTTATGGGATTATTCCCTTCTTTCTTTCTTTTCTTCATTCACCTTTACCCCTTGTCTCTTCCTTCTCTTCCCTTATTAACTTTCTTTAAAACATTATTACTTAAAGCAAATTACTATGGCCCTCATTCAATTGCAATTTGGCCAATTTAATATGGCTCTAAATAAGCACATAATATATATTTTTAAATACGTTTTTAGTTAGTAAACATCTATCCAAAGCAAGGTTTTCACTAACTAAAAACTTCTTTAAAAAAAATATGCTATGTGCTTATTTAGAGCCCTATTCAATTGGCCAAATCGCAATTGAATGAGGCCCTATGTCTTCCAAAGAGACCGTTTTAAGCTATTTTTTTTATGAACAGTCTGATAGTGTTAAATATTCCAGTTCTATTTGTTTATTTCTATCTACAATGGTCACAAGTTCAGTCCATGTTGGTAAAGATTGTTTTTTCCATCCTCTGACTATAAGCCACTTAGCCGCCATTAAGATATTTATAATCACATTACTTTGTTTATAGTTCATTTTACTTGGAAAAATATGAAATAATACAATCTCAGGGGTTAATTCCAATTGAAATTTAATAATTTTTGATATATGTATTAAACATAATGACCACCTTTTTTTATTGTCAGCACAGTTCCACCACATGTGATCTTGAGTTTCTATTTGATTTTTACATCTCCAACAATAACCTTGATTTTTCTGTGGGGCTATTTTTTAAAATTTAATTTCGGTCATATACCAGTGCTGCACTAGTTTAAAGTATATTTCTCTTAAAGGTGAGTTCATTATGCTTTTCTCTGGTATTAAAAATGATTTATATCACTGGTCTATAAGCCATGTTATGCTGAAATTTTCTTCCCATTTTTGCATCCTTTCAGTTTTTTTTATTTCTAATCGAGATCTTATAATATCTTGATATTGTACTTTTCTTCCTAGTGTCATTTAAGGTTTTTTCAAATTGTCTCAATTCTCTATTTACCAAATGAGACTGTGTTGTGATCACTGTTCCCCAAGAATTCCTCTTTTTTTTAACATTGATATTATATCAATATTACTTTTGATGACTAATTTCTAGCAGGTTCTTGAATAACCTGGGCCAGATAATGATCCCTGAGTGTACTCAAGAACCTGCTCGCTTTAGCTGAACCGGTGGTCTCATTTATCCAGTTTATTTCAGGGCAGTTAAAATCTCCCATTATTAGAACTTGCCTATGCTTAGCTGCATTATCTATCTGCAGCAATAGTTGCAGTTCATTACCCTCAATTATATTTGGAGGTTTATAGCATATTCCTACCAATATGCCTTTAGAATGAGCTCCTCCACTATTTAACTCAACCCACAAAGATTAAATGTTATCACTAGTTCCACCATAAATATCTTCTCTGACTACAGGTTTAAAACCAGGCTTAACATACAGACAAATCCCTCCACCTCTTCTACCATTACCCCTATCTTTCCTAAATACATTATAACCATCCAAATTAAGTGTCCAGTCATGAGAGTCATCCCACCAAGTTTCAGTAATGCCTATTAAGTCCCATTTTTCTTGTACTGCTAATAATTCTAGCTCTCCCATTTTCCCATGCAAATTTCTTGCATTAGCAAGCATACACGTTGCTATGGCTCTGCCAATGTGAAGTACTTGCCACTGCATTTGAGTCACCTAGTAATACCTCCCTAATGTCTATTGTTACCCTCCCACCTTCTCCTCCCCCATGGGAAGATAATTCATCCCTTTCACCCTCTTCCCTTTCTACCCCAATAATTCTATCTAATCCCCCCCCCCACACCTACTAGTTTAAAAACTCCCCCAGCCGTTCTACCATCCTGTGAGAGCTGGACAATAAAGAAGGATGATTGCTGTAGAATTTACATCTTTGAATTGTGGAGTTGGTGAAAGTTCCTTGGACTGAAAAAAGATCTAATAAATCAGTACTACCAGAAATCAAGACAAACTGTTCACTGGAAGATATGATCATGAAGCTCAAATATTTTGTCCATTTCAGGAGAAAACAGGATTCTATAGAGAAGACTCTGATGCTGGAAAAGACTGAAGGAACATGAAGATCGGGAGAGGCAGAGATGGATAGATGAGGTCAATGAAATAATGAACATGAGCTTGAGGGAACTCGGAGGGGCAGTAGATGACAGATATGCCTGCATGCTGTGGTCCCTAGAGTCATGAGTAATCGAACATGACTGAACAGCTTGCTCTTGGACTTGGAGGTAGAGTAGATGGCTACAGCAGCTGTGACTGAAGACTGTGAGAACAGGGTTACCACTCCAAATGACGTCTGCCTGTCCACTCCAGATGCCATGAGGCCTCAGTCCCTGGAATTGCATGTGTTTCCTGCAGCAAACTCACCAATTACCGTACCCACTGTAGATTGGAGAGTAACTGGAACTCCTGTAAACTGTTTTGACAGCTGCTGGAGTTAAGATTGGTGATCTGCAAAACCATTACTGTGTGTTGGGAACTGTGCATTTCTCAACCTGTTGAGAGTTTTGATGGGATACGTACATGTTAAGGAACTTCTGAATGTGGAGATGTTCCTGGTCCTTTTGCTTGACTTTCGATATTGCTGGAGAGAATGGATAAACAACAGCATAGATTTCCATTCTCCAAGGCCAACTGCACCATCCTTTTTTTTCTAATTGAGGGTGCTCAAAAAATAACTGTAACATAAAATATAAATCTAAACAAGGAGGGGGACACAATATACAACCAGAGTACTCCATCAACAGACTGCTGGGAGGTAAAATCAGACATCCTCTCAATGGAAAAGCCCAGAATGTACTCTCCCAGGATATAGGAGGGCAAAGGGCCAAGAACCTCCCCAAACAAACACTGCTCCTTGGACTTATAGTCTTATAGCCAGCTTGATTAATTACAGGAGCATGTTGATAAGAAGGTCCCTGGTTTGTTGCCCAGAGGCACTGGGCAGTTCAAACACAAAAAATGTTGGGAAAGAAATACAGCCAGAACTGCTGGAGGAGGAACTGCAGGCTGGTTAATAAAAAAAAACAAATGTGATACATGGTCTCCCTCTCACCACAAAATGGTTAAGTGGCTAGTGAGTCTTTGAAAATGGTCAGGGACTCTCTCATGCTCAGTGCACTGTGAACCACTCTCTAATGCAGGTTCCCAGTTGGTCGTGGAACCAAAGTGGAATCAAATGCACTCCACCGGTGCCTCTTCCCCGATCAGCTAGTAAGACCCATCCCCAAATGATATCAGAACGGCTCAAGCAATCAAGAAAGTGAACTGTATGGAGCAAGAGGATGTACAGGTTTTTCTGATGGGATGTACAGGTTTTTCTGATGTGCAAATTCATTATTGTGTGTTAGAAATTATGCGTTCTTTAGGCTTCTGTGAACTATGATGGGATACACACAAGGTAAGGAATCTCTCTTTGTTTGACCATGGAGGATGCTCTCAAGGAAGAGAGACAGAGATAACCCAGTGTTTGGCCTTTTGCATCATACCTGGTCTCCTCTTGGCTGGGGCCCTTTACATACTATAAGCTTTATTCTAAGGGATACACTTTTTGTGTCACATATTATAAGCTTTATTCTAAGGGATACACTATTTTGTATCATCCTCCACTATTTTGAGACCCTGAGCCAGTTGATGCACCCTTAAAGCCCCATGGGTGCCTTCAGTGGAAGTTGATTGTACCTTTGCAAGCTCTGTGTTGAGCTATGCAGGGTTAAGTGCTGTAAAGTAGGAGGTGGAAGAGTTGAAGCTTGAGCAGAATGTTTCATTCTCAAGCAGCTTGCACTGAAATTGTAAGAATATTCTGTATAACACCCCTCATATGGAACCCCATACTATTGATGAAAGTTTTCTGTGTCCCTAGGCAGACACAGTTCATCTGACTTTTAAAAGAGGGCACATGTATTTAGACTTTCTCTGTACCCTAGAGTACTCTAGTTATGTTTGACTTAAAAAAATTAAAAACGCCAAATGTAAGAGCTAGGGGAGCGGTGTGGCAACTCATTCTGCCTGGATACAGAGCTGGGATAGATTGACTCAAAGTTTAAACTTAAACTTAGAAAACCCACAAAATACTTCCCATCGCTAAAAAAAATAGATAGCCACATGCACCAAAAGAAAAATGTGCAAGCATAAAATTGCTTTATTTACATCTAATTCCCCAAAATCTGTATTTGTTAGAGCCCAGACGAACACAGCCTCTCTGTGTAGGAGTAGAATACGTTTTTCTTGGTTTTGTCTGTCAAATCTTAGCCTCTACTAAAATATAGGCTTGGTAAATATAGATTTAAGTCTGACTTTTTAGAAATATATCAAAGGCCCAGAGATTTTGGAAATCTTAGTCAAACCAATGAACATTACTTTCCAAAGGACAAAAAAATGATTATATGGCAACCTAAGAGTAAACAACAGTTGAAGGGAAAATACAGCAGAGAATTCTGAAGGTGCAGTTTAAGGAAAAAAAAGTGGCGAATTTTGAGAGTATGAAAAATAGGATAAAGATACAGCAGATTCAATAGGGAGTACTTGTTTCTGCCATATTTTCCCTCCATTGACAAATATCTCAGGGGAGTATTTGGGAGGAAGCTAGGCTGAAGTGGCTATTAGTTAAAGGGCCACTGTAGTTTGGCAAAATCTTCACATGCAACAGCAGCTATGCAACACATAATCATAAAAGCATTTCTAAAGAAAATATTATATTAAGTCAGAGAGGATTCCATCTTGGACTAATAGTCTGTCTGTCACTTAAGTGGTAGGGTTATCCTAAGGAGCTTTACTCTGTAACTGAGATCTATTTAAAGTTAAAAATTGAAAATAGGTGAAAAAACATCTCATCTGAACCAACTGGCTCACGTAAGAAATCTTGCATGTGAAAAGTTCACAAAAGCCCTTACATAGCTATTACATTCCTCCCACAGCAAACCCTTGAGAGTAAACTCTAAGGAGTGATCACATATTAATGTGAGCCAAAAGGTTCCTGATTTTACTAGGAATGTAATATTCCTGTGTATCTATTTACTTTATATTATTAAGAAGTGCCTATAAGCTCTGTGTAGTGTAGTGTACTAACCTCTCAGGGTTCACATCTAAGTGGAATGTTGCAGAATGTTGTTGAGAGATGGTCACTTATTGTTCAGAATTGAGACATATCACAGCAAGTACAGCAGTTAGCACTACATAGGGTGGACCCAAGCAGTTAATATTTGTTTGGTTTTAGGCAGTAAAGTAGAACTTAAAACAAAATAGATAAAAGTAAATAGATAAACAAGTAAAAAACATACGTAGTAAAATCCAGATAACTTCCATATTACCTTAACTGTTCCAAGCTGCTATGTGAGATTTTACCTAAAGTGCTATTACAGTGCCTTGCAAAAGTATTCACCCCCCTTGGCATTTTTTGTGTTTTGATGCCTCACAACCTAGAATTAACATGGATTGTTTGAGGATTTGCATCATTTAATTTACAGAACATGCCCACAACTTTGAAGATGTTTTTTATTTATTTATTGTGAAGCAAATAACAAATAGGACAACATAACAGAAAAATTCAATGTGCATAACTATTCGCCCCCCTAAAGTCAATACTTTGTAGGGCTACCTTCACAGCTCCAAGTCACTTTGGATAAGTCTCTATGAGCTTGCCACATCTTACCACTGGGATTTTTGCCCATTCCTCCTTGCAAAACTGCTCTAGCTCCTCCAAGTTGGGTGGTTTGCGCTTGCAATCTTTAAGTCTGAACACAGATTTTGTATTGGATTAAGGTCTGGGATTTGACTAGGCCATTCCAACACATTTACATGTTTGCCCTTAAACTACTCAAGTGTTGCTTTACCAGTGTGTTTGGGGTAATTGTCCTGCTGGAAGATGAACCTCCGTCCTAGCATTTTCTTCGATGGCCGAAAAGTTAAATTTTAGTCTCATCAGACCAGAGCACCTTCCTCCATACATTTTGGGAGTCTCCCATATGCCTTTTCGAAAACTCAAAACGTGTCATTTTGTTTTTTGCTGAAAGTAATGTCTTTCTTCTGGCCACTCTGCCATTAAGCCCAACTCTATGGAGCGTATGGCTTATTGTCGTCCTATGTACAGATACTCCCGTTTCTGCTGTGGAACTCCAGGGTTACCTTAGGTCTCTGTGCTGCCTCTTTGATTAATGCCCTCCTTGCCCAGTCCATGAGTTTTGGTGGGTGGCCGTCTCTTGGCAGGTTTGCTGTTGTGCCATGTTCTTTCCATTTGGTTATGATAGATATGGATATTTTTTGATAACCTAACCCTGACGTGTACTTCTCAACAACATTGTCCCTTACTTGTTTGGAGAGTTCTTTGGTCTACATGGCAGTGTTTGGTTAGTGGTGCCTCTTGCTTAGGTGTTGCAGCCTCTGGGGCCTTTCAAAAAAGGTGTGTATATGTAATGACAGATCATGTGACACTTAGATTGCACACAGGTGGACATCATTTCACTAATTATGTGACTTCTGAAGGTAATTGGTTGAATCAGAGCTTTGTATGGGCTTCATGACAAAGGGGGTGAATACACACGCAGATGCCAATTTTCTGTTTTCTATTTGAAAAAAAATAGTTTTATTTATATATTTTTTGCAAGGCACTGTACATGGCTCCTGTGAGAAATACTGAACATCCAACGTGTTCTTATAAGGTTTTGATAGAGTGCACAATGAGCCAAAGCATTACATGTAAATTCACCCCCCCCATCCCCCCAAGAGCACAAAAGATGCATTTTCTAATGGTTCACGCATTTCTTTACAACAGTTATAAAGAACAATCAACAACATTACAATGTTAAATACAAATATCTGCTCACACAAATAGACACAGACACCAGACTAAATCTAAGTTACACCTGATGAAAACAGAGCCCAAGATGTCAATCTGTCACCCTCCTACCAGTGAATCCACACCATTTAATATCCCTTTCTCATGGCTAAAGACTTTGCTAGTCACTTTAAAATTAAATCTTAAAATCTTTGAAACAAACTCTACTCTCAATGTGATCCTCCTCTCAACAAACCGATGGCACCCTGCCTTCGCCCTTTCCCAATCCCACATCCATTATGGAAACCTTTGACTGAGGATAAAATCTCTGGTCGTCTACCAACCTCTTGTCTTACAACTTATCCATATGATCTTTTTCAATCACAGCTAATCCCTCCCCTCTCTACCATAATTATCCCAGCTCTCACACATCTAATCAACCTTTCGCTAAGGACTGGCAAGTTTCCATCATCCTTAAAACATGCCATAGTTTCTCCCTTTCTGAAGAAACCCTCATCTAACCCAGCTTCTGCATCCAGCTATTAACCCCTATCTCTCTACAATCGCCGTTCCAAATATATTTCCTCCAACTCCCTCTTCGACTCTTTCAATCTGGCTTCTGAACCAACATTCCACAGAGACAGCTTTCACAAAAGTCGCTAATGACCTGCACACCGCCAAGTCAAAGGGTCACTTCTCTATTATAATTCTTCTGGATCTCTCGGCTGCCTTTGACACTGTGAACCACTCTCTTCTAATTTAAATTATCTGCTCTCTTGGCACTAGTGACACAATTCTCTCATAGTACACATCATACCTAGAAGAATATTTTGTGTCTCCTTATCAAGCATCTCTTCTTCACCTTGTTTTTTGACTGTTGGTATATCCCAAGGTTCTGTCCTAGACGCCCTCCTTTTCTCAATCTATACTTCCTATCTTGATACCCTAATAAATATTTTGGATTTCAGTATCATCTATATGCAGATGGCACTCAACTGTATCTCTCAGTAACATATCTACCCCCCTCTATTCTAGCACTAGTTGCCAACTGCCTCTCAAGCATATCTTCCTGGATATCCGTCCATCAACTCAAACTCAACAATTCAAAGACTGAGCTCCTAATCATCCTACCATCTAATACAGCTTCCACTCCCCAATATATATCTCATTGTTTCCAATCATCACTCCTACCACCCAGGTCCATTGTCTCTGGTTTCTGCTGGACTATTCCTTCTCTTTCATTCCTCACAAACAATGAATCAATTACAGAATCTTGTCATTCCACCTAAAAAACATCTCCAGAATATGTCACTTTCTTACACAAGACACTACATTTCTAATACAGGCTTTCATCATATCAGTCTGTCTCCACTCCAGTCCATAATGAATGCCTCCACTAGATTAATCTACCAAACTCAACCAACCTTTCTGTCAGTCACACCACTGGCTTCACATAGCTTCCAGAGTAAAATTTAAAACAAGACCCTAATGTATAAAGCCATTAACAACAAAAGCTTGTCACCTTCAGCCATAAAATGTAAAATGTATCTTTCACCCTTCTGTATCACACTCTAACCTTTAGATTGTAAGTTTGACGGTTTTCAATCTTGAGTCGCTGCGTTGGGGAAAGCACTATGTACTATAGATTCTAAGCTCATTCTTTTGCAATGTGTTATAACATTGTTTTGCCTTTTACTTGTATACATACACCTGTATGGAGCTAGGGGAATATGCTGGCGCATTATATATAAAGGATAATAAAAAATATATAAAAAATTTAATTAAGTAGAAATAAAAGGTATATGCAAGTGAGCTGGATTATGAATGCATCTTATAGAGGAGAATTAGTAGTATATGAAAAAATTGTTTGCATGAAAAAATACCAAAACAAACATTTACAAGTTACCCAAAAGTTTGTTGAATTTCTTGCATTTGCAAACTATTTTCTATCAATGTTGACACCCCCTGAAAATCCCAGCGAGACTTAGCATACATAATACATTGTATCTATATGGTCTGTGAACTGAGCTGCAGCTTTCCTTTAGATTTCTGTAATACCAAGAACAAGGTCTGTGTCCCTTCATTTACTGATTGTTTTATTTACATCCCAGGGGATACTTCCCCCAGCCCCAATGATTTGCCCCTGTAACCCACCCCCAGCCCCATTGATTTGCCCAATCACTTCTGCCAGCCCCAGGGAATTGCCTCATCACCTTTTCCAGGCCCAGTGAATTGCCCCATTACCTCCCCCAGCCCCAGTGAATTGCCCCTGAGATATTTGCATGGACTCACTCGCACAAAGACACATGCACTTAACACAAAGACATATGCACAGACCATGAACATTCTCTCCCTCAAATTTGCAGGTCATTGCAGGACCATTAATCAAGCATAAATGCTCATTCGCCTAAAATACAGATTAAAATAGGAAGAAAAAGCCTGAAATATTTGGTTTCAGTACAATTATAATTTGTCAGAATTTATCAAGGAGACGGTGTATGTCTTAAGAACAACCATGTAACCGCTCAAGCATTTTTACTTAAATGTCAAATTATGGTTCTTTAAGGACGCAGTGTAGCAGCCTCATCTAGCTGGCTGCATACAGTATTGCTGATTAGCTGCAAGCCTGGGCATGCTCACATAGACAGGTTACATTTTTACAAAAATTAACCCTCTCAGGAGCCTAGTTCAATTCTCGGGTGTAAACATCACCTGCAACAGTTTTTTAAATGAAAAGCTAGAAAAACATACTGCTTGCAAAAATGTAATCATACACTACTAATTCCCCTCTATCAGATGCATTCATAACCCAGCTCACTTTCATATACCTTTAACATATAACATGATGTGTGAATGGCAATATTCATGTTCAAAAATTATAATATTTGTGTGGGAAACACAGAGCTAAATGCATACAATGTGGCAATTTTTATAGATGATCTTTAAATTTACTGGTATTGCTCTAGAAATTAATGTGTTTCTGGGGTCCGGGTCACAAGTTCACACTCACACCTGCTTTAGTGTACTCGTAAGGAGTCTTGCGTGTCTCATAACCTTTTTTCCCTTATTTGACAAATCCCCTGGCTTTGTATCAGTAAGTTCTTACGTGACTCTACTTAAATTCTCCAGTAAGAATTCCCGTAGCTACGGGTCAGCATTATGGGAGATCCCCAAGAGTATTAAACTGATTATTGTCTTGACCATTCAGTATTTTATGTATAGTCTCAATCAGGTGCTCTCAAAGAATCTTCATATTCTCTAGGTTTTGTAACCTGAAGATGCATTTACTTTGCTTTAACAACACCAAAGTATTAACGTACTGTTTCAGGAAAAGTAATGCAAAACACTATAGTTCAAGCACTAAAGTGACCTGGCCCTTATAAGCAGTAGTCCATATAACTGTTCCATGCAACTGACAAACAGCAGAGAAGCAGCACAATAGGAAATGCTATGTAAAATGAAAATAAAGGTACGGATGAACCTAAATCACAAAAAAAATTTAATCATATGAAAATGACTTCTATCATATCTAGCACATTTATTTTTAAGGTTACCTGGTGATTTTTTTTGTACATCATCTCTGTGAGCATGAGTTTTTGTTTTGCCTTGTTACATATACAATAAATATTGCAAGGACAGCATATGAAAGTTGATTCAACCTCTTATTTAATGGAATTGTCCTTAAAGCCTTTTAGACTTATCTCTCACCTTAAACCCCCTTCCATCTTGATGACCTTAATGATCAGTGTGCACTGGAGGCTAAAAGGCTCACCTTTGAAAGTAAATTTAACATTCCATGTTGCTATTAGAAATAATTTAATAGGAATTGTATTAAGTTAATCAAAGTGCTGTTAATCACATTAATGATATATCTTATTTTGGTAACAAATTCTCATAATAGCTCTAGTCTTGCCTTATTTCTGGCTGCTACTGTATGTAGTGCACAATACAGACTAATTAATAACTTCCACTTTAAATCTTACACTAAAAATAGCTGCATCTATTTATTAAATGAATCACCTTGTATTCATTTGTTTTACATTCATTCAGGGTAAAAGGTTTCTTTTTTCTAATTGTAGTGGAAAAAAACATCCTAGTTAAGTTTAATTAGTTATTATATAGGAAGATTATTTCATAATATGTTATTGCTTTGTCTTTCAGGATCATTTATATGTAACCTTAATTCACCACTTTCCTTAATGAACATCAATTCCAATACGGTTTCTCTACTAGTATTCTACCAGTATGAATCCCCCTGGGCTTCTTGCTAATTTATGTATTGGTCTAATTCATTTGTAATGTATCTACAAAACAGACAACTGAGATAATATATATATATATATATATATATATATATATATATATATATATATATATATATATATATATATATCATAAAGATAGTTATAATATTTAGTTTATACTCTTATTTAGTTTTCTTTTACACACTATCTATGGAAGCTTCTTATGTTACTCTGTAGATAAGTCACTGTTATCACACCTTTATATTCAAGTTGTTTAAAAGAATAGAGAAGGTTGCTGGGTTGTACTAGGTATATGATATACCTAGTATATATTTAATTTCAACATATTATGTATCTGTTTTCTTGTATATACTTTGTTTTATTAAAAAGTATTTAAAATCACTATTTTTACTGTCTATAAACTCAAAATATTTTAATATTCAATATTCAATAATCAAATATTACCTGCTTGGGTCTGCCGTCTGTATCACATGAAAACACAGACTGCTGTACTTGCTGTGCTGTATCATACTAACAAATCAGTAAACATTTTTTTCAGAGAAATTCTGTAATGTGCTCCCAAAACATGGTCCCTAATAGCTTAGGACACTACACTGCACATCTAGCCCTACAGAATCTGTCCCTCATTAAATTGTAGTTCCCTCGGTCCTAGCAAAAGACAGTTTTTTGCTGTTTGCGAGGACCGATTCCTCAAAATGTCCCTTGCAGCCTGCTTTGTGAGACGACACCGAAAAACAGCTGAGAATAGGTTCCGAGAGTTACGTAGTAACACGCAGCCATAAATCTATGAGGTGAACCTCGCACCTCGGAAGAATCCCTACGGGCACAATAGTGCAAGCAAGGGCTCCTAAAGCCTCTACGTGCTGCCTCGGAGCAACCTGACACAGCCGTCTAATGCTCCCACCTGCTCCCTAAACAAATCCCCATGCTTTAATCAGGCCCCCGCAGCATTTAAATTTTTTTAATTTTCTGCCGCAGGTCCTTAAAGGGCCCGCGGCACACTATTAACCAATCCCGGCCGCAGCACCTAAAATTAACCCCCCTGTTTGCTGGGGGTCCCCCAAAGTGTTACCACATTAACCCCTTGCTGCAGGGGTCCATAGGGACCCCCGCAGGCCCCCCACAATAACTCCTGGCAGCGGAGGTCCCCTGCATCGATCATGCCCCCGCTGCATTTAAAAAATTTACATTTCCCGCTTTGCGCTAAAAAATATTAACCCGTGCCGCGGGGGTACTATAAGTACCCCCGCATGAAACTAAAATTAACCCCATGAGAACTTAAATTAACCCTATAACTCATGGGGCTCTATACAGAGCTCCCTGAGCCCTATATCTCATGAGAAGCTATACAGAGACCCATGAGTCCTTAATTAACCCTGTCACTCATGGGGTTAGTACAGACCCCCATAAGCCCTTAATTAACCCTGTCACTCATGGGGGTCAACACAGACCTCCAGAAGCCCTTAATTAACCCTATATCTCATTGGGCTCTATACAGAGCCCCATGAGCACTTAATTAACCCTATAACTTATGGGGCTCTAAACAAAGCCCCACGAGCTCTTACTCAACTCTATAACTCATGGGGCTCTATATAGAGCCCCATGACACTATAACTACCCCCCTCAGTCCAATAGGGGTCTATATAGACCCATATAGGACATTAATAAACCCTAGGTTAACCCTACAAGTGCCATGAGGGTCCTCCAGGACCCTCATGACAAAGTCTAAGCACTACACTACACTATTAACCCTAACTATACCCCATTAACCCATACTAAACCCTATCTAACCCTAACTGGGACTTAATAACCCTAACTGGGCCTATTTAAACCCATCACTTATGAGGGTCTATACAGACCCCCATAAGCCTCGATCTAACCCCATCCCTTATGGCGGTCTATACAGACCCCTGTAAGCCTCTAGTTAACTCAATCGGTCCCATAAGGGTCTATGAAGACCCTCATACAATAATTAAAAGCCTATTATTAATCCCATAAGTGCCATGAGGGTCCTTCAGGACCCTCATGACACTAAGTACAAACCCTTCACTACACTATTCCCCCCATTAAATCTAATCAAACCCCCCTCTACCCTAACCTATTAACCCCTACCTACCTAACACTACCTACCTAACCCCCTATTAAACCCCCCACCCTAGTAATTACACAAAATAAAAAAAGCTAAGGTACACAAAATAAAAAACCTAAGGTACATAAAATAAAAAAAGCCTAAGGTGCATAAAATAAAAAAAACCCGAGGTACACAAAACAAAAAAGGAAATTACAAACTCCCCTCACTACAAAAAAAAAACACATCACTACATAAAATAAAAAAAAGTACACACCTGCAAAGAAAAAGGCATACACAAATATAGATAACAGTTCAGTAACAAAAACATAATAAATATACACCAAACTACAATACATTTCCCCCTATCTAGACATTACCCCCTAGCTATGCCTAACCCACTATCTAGACATCACCCTCTATCTATACTTAACCCCCAATCTAAACATCAATCCCTATCTATAAAGGCTGTCAATGACATTTCAGCCAATCAGAAGGCGCCAAGGTTGTTATAAATATTTAATGAACTAACTAATTTCACAGCTATAAAAACACGCTGGCAATGAAGAGGTTATTGTGCTAGGAATGTCCTGCTTGCTGAAGCTCAGGATTACTCTCAACAGGAGATGCTATCTGTCATAAACAACAAAGCAAAGAAACTTCTTGAATAACACCCTGATGATAATTAAACAGAAACTGATCTTTACCAAAAGAAGCCACAGGGGTGTATTTGCATCATGGACACAAAGCATGGGAATCAACTCAAGAGAGACAAGGGGTCGAGAAAAGGTGAAATTATTTTGGACTATAGTAACATCTAGTGATCATTACCCTAAGGACCATGGACATGAGCTTTGGTTGGCTGGAACAATCTACAAGTTGTGGATTTGATGTGTATAACTGGGCCAAATGGACTTGCTGGGTAGTAGAATTATCTTAGGAATGGAACAGAGGAATTAGGTGGAATACTCTACACTTGCATATACACATTTAGAGACATTAGTATTATATAAATAGATTTTAGAAATAGAGCCTTGTACATTCAGACGCTAATATCACCACTACCTGTTGTATGTTAATAAACCCTTTAACTTATAAGTTTCCAGTGTATTTGGAGTTCTTATAGCAGTCCGATGTAAGTTAACTGGTCAGGATATGGGATACACCCCTATATCCCATTCTGATTGGCTAAAGAAACTGTCAATCTTTTTTAAACCAATCAGAAGGCACTATTACTTTTAGCCAATCACAATGGGATATACCCGCACGGGGTGATTGGCTGAAGGAGTCTGAGCCCTCTGATTGACTGCAGTCTGATTGACAGTGAAAACAGCCAATCAGAAGGCGCTATTGCTTTTATCCAGTCACAATGGGATACACCCCCGTGGGTTGATTGACTGAAGGCATCTTAATCAATCAGACTGCAGCCAACTAGAAGGCGGCTGAAAGCAATAGTGCCTTCCAATAGGCTTAAAAAAGATTGACAGCTCCTTCAGCCAATCAGAATGGGATATAGGGGTGTATCCTATTCTGATTAGCTCACACTTTGGCACCTTCTGATTGGCTGAAATGTGATTGACAGCCTTTTCAGCCAATTGGAAGGCGCGATTGTCATATTCATACCGAAGGGGCTCTGGAGGCCTCATTAGCGTCAGGGATCTCCGCAAGTGTGGAGCTCTGTTAGGTATTTAAATATTTTATTAGAGCACGGATTTAGCAAGGGCCCAGCCGGGGCAGAAGAGGAGAAGGCCGGGGACATCGGGGACAGATACGTTTTCAATTTATAATGTTTATATTTTATTTATTTGTTGTGTTTGATGTATGTGTTATACTAATGTGATGTATCTTTTTTCCAGGGGCTGAGCCGGAGAAAAGAAGAAGAAGGACGGGGAAATGCTGGAAAGGTAAGTGGTTTTATTTATTCTATTTTAGCTTAGATTTAGGGGGTATTGTATATATAGGGAGTGATGTGTAGATTGGGGGTTAAGTATAGATAGGGGCTTAGATATAGATAGGGGGTGATGTCTAGATAGGGGGAAATGTATTGTAGTCAGGTGTATATTTATAATGTATTTATTACTGTAATGTTATTGATATACTTACTGAGGAGGGTAATTATAGTCTCGAGAGTTATAGAGTTAATTAAGTGCTCATGGGACTCTGTATAGAACCCCATGAGTTATAGGGTTAATTAAGGGCTTATGTGGCCCTGTATTGACCGCCATGAGTGACAGGGTTGATTAAGGGCTCATGGGGCTCTGTATAGAGCACCATGAGTTATAGGTTTTTTTAAGTGCTCATGTGCTCTGTATGGAGCCCCATGAGTTATAAGGTTAATTTAAGTGCTGAAGGGGCTGTGCATGGAGCTCCATGAGTTATAGGGTTAATTGAAGTGCTCATGGGGCTCTGTATGGAGCCCTATGAGTTATAGGGTTAATTTAAGTGCTCATGGGGCTCTGTATGGAGCCCTGTGAGTTATAGGGCTAATTAAGGGCTTATGGGGGTCTGTATTGACCCTCATGAGTGAGGGGGTTAATTAAGGGCTTATGGGGGTCTGTATTGACCCCCATGAATGAAAGGGTTAATTAAGGGCTCATGGGGCTCTGTATAGAGCCCATGAGTTTAAGGGTTAATTTAAGTGCTCATGGGGCTCTGTATGGAGCCCCATGAGTTAAATGGTTAATTTAAGTGCTCATGGGCCTCCGTTTAGAGCCCCATGAGTGATGGGGTTAATCTTAGTTGCCCGGGGGACCCCCAGTATAGAGGAGAGTTCATTTTAGGTGCAGGGGGGGGTACTTGGAGTAACCTCCAGGGCAGTGCTTGTATGTAGGACTGCCGCGGAGGTCCCTTGATGAGGTGGGGGAGCTCATAGCTCACACGTTACTCGCAGCAGGGCTAATTTAATAGTGTTGTACAAACCTTGTATCTATGAGGCTGGAATTTAATAAGTCTGTCTGTCTGCAAACACTGCAGTGGGCAGACCCATATAAGGACTATTAATTTATTTTAGGCACTAAAAACAGAGCTTATAGACACTTCTTAATATAATAAAGTACATAAAAGTAGATAGATACATAGGTATTTTATATACCTAGTAAAATCCTTAAAACTTCCATATTCTGTTAAGTCTCATCTAGATGATGTCATTTATTTCCATTAAACTTGATTTAGATACATTTTGCACTGAGGTATTTGCATTGATATGTGTTTGTCTCTAATTTATGGGCAGTAGCCAAAATGTTGATAAAATATTCTTTAATATTCTTTACAACTTCATTGTGCATGAAGACCACCCAGTGAAATGCCACTATCATGCTTCAAAGCTGAGCCAAGAGAGCTTTGACTGCAGTCAACGTAAATCTCACAGAAATAAAATAAACAGCAATAACAACTAGAAAAGAGGATCCATCAAAACACAAGAAAGTTTTATCCCACAGTGCATGGAATTGCTTCTATAAAATGTAAGTAAAAAAACAATGGAAGAAAAAAGGAAAGAAAAAATCAATAGTAAAGACGACAAACAACCAAGAGAAAATTCAGCAACTGTATCGTCAAAAAAAATCATAGATACAAAGATTTCACAACTTTTTAAAGTTATTAAATAATTTACTGTCAATATGTTGAAATAGCAATGTTATATTTCTATATAACATATTGTGTAATATAATAGAAACATAATTATTATCATTAAAGGACAACTAAAGCCTTTACAAGCCACATATAGTCAGCTCTGGGAGATAATAAGCAGCCTATTTTAAAGAGTAAGCAAAATACATAAAAGTTGTTAATGTTAGCAACTGCATCCAATTATGTAACAGTGGGATAGACCCGTTTTTTGTTTGTTATACTGGTTTCTCAACTGATAATTGATCTTGGATGCAGATACAGTTTCAGTTTGGTAGTTCTGTGGAGTATAAAGTTATAAAAGTAGCAACTGAAACCTTATCTGTAGGTCCAACTCCAGTTTAGAAACCATGTTAAAAACAAAGTAATGGAACCTCAGATACAATATAATTTTAAATAATTGTCACTACATTAAAGGCTTTACATATTTATTTATTGCTTCCCATTATCATATCTAGCTCTTTTGTAATTTATCAAAAGAACGTTCCTTAAATATGGGCTTCAACAGCATTTTAAATATTAAATAAGCTGTCACAAAAGAAGTGTAACTGTACAAAGCCATTAAAGGACTAATTAAATTCAAGACCTAGTCCACAGAAAGTAGTGGTGGGCCACCATCAAACAACTCTTCATCACCATCTGGTGGTCATAGTCCACATAAAATTACATATTGCTACTAATTTGTTCCGTGGACTGACATGAATTAGATGACATGATTCATTTTATTGCTTGCAATTAAAATTAGGCAAAATCATTTGAAAATTATTGATTTCTACCTCATCTATTCTATTTATTAGAAGATGCTATTTCTTGAAAAGGGTTTTTGCTATTATTAGTCTATACAATGTATTGTGGTTTCAAGTGGTTAGGAATTGACAAATTACTAAAATGCTTATCTCATGTCTCTGTAATTTCTAAGGTACCGTTTGTTGTTTATTGATACCTTAGTTCTTCTATCTATATTTTTTCATGCAAGCTCTAGTTGGACCATAGATGGGCTTATCATGAATGCATTTAGAAATTCGAGGTTGCTCATACTTTGTGAATTCTCTTTCACAAAGTAAATCACAAAGTAATTTGCTTTAACCTATCAACGATAGCTTCAAAGGTAATAACACCTAGTGTCAAGGGTCTTAACTCATCTCATAAAGGACAAATGGCTTTTACGAAAAACAGCAAAGACAAACCCGATATCATCTCATGGGAAGAAACACATTTTTTACATGATAAACCACCAACCTTATTAAATAGACATTACAATTATTTTTATCTGTCTAGCTACTGCAGGAAAAGGGGCGTAGCAAATATCTTACACAATCACTTTCCATTTCAATTAGATCAAGAGATATTGGACACTGAAGGAAGATTTGTAATCATCACAGGCCAGATAAAGAACAACCCAATTTCATTATGGACACATCTCTCAAATTCTTTCAGTTCTTTGATAATTTATTTCAAGCATGAGCTAAGAAAGAAAAAACTGCAGTATTGCATTAGAAGAAGATTTTAGCACACTATTAAATGTATTTCTTTATAGCTTTGCCAAAAGCAGACATCTTATATCTAAGAAACACGAAAACATACTGGGTGACACATAGGAAAATAAACACTCTCTTAGTAGGTAGTAGAATTATTTTAGCACCATAATGAGTTCTATCTATGCATATATTATTTATGATTTTGTATGGTATTTTTTTACAAATATAAAATATAAAAATATTTAACCCATCTACTCTGCCTATTCTATTTTCTAAAAAGTTGGCTTAATTAAACAAACAGGATAAATACTTATGCCAGACATCCTTGCATTTCTTAACTGTGTTTGACTCTTACACTTCCACGTCTAGTATCCTTTCTGTAATGGATAAACTATTATTTCACACATTGCACCTTCCAACTTCAAATCACAGCCACTTGTTCTCACATTCCTCTTTTTTTTTGGAAGACAGATGCCTTCTGAACTTTATTAAATCCCTTGATATGTTTGAATGCCTCAAATAACCTTTTTTTCTTCTGTTGTCTAAGCATCAATTATTAAAGCAAAACAGAGGGTTCCCTCTTTTTAATATCAACATAATCTTAGAATTTATTTTCATATGTAAACATGAATTTATTAACAAGTGCTTAAAAGTTTTTTTTTTACTCACTGAAACAATTAGCATAATGTCTATAAATGCTTTCCTTTCAGAGATCATCCACAAAGTGTTACTATAGTACTAGATGTGGTGTGTCACATACTAGCCAATCACAGACTTTGTCTCAGCAGCATGTTGCTTAACTGTGGTCATGTGCTCAGAATTCCCAGAAATACAGTTACTGCACTGCACTCTGGGAAACTGGGCAGGGGCATGCAAATGGGTCCACAATCCATTTTAATCTTTAATCCAATACCACTATAAACATGATAGAAAATATGTTTTTTTTTTTAAATTATTTTTAGCATTCAAATGTGAACACAAATGTACTATTTATTTACTGTACTATGTACGGTGGAGGGCTTCTATCGCTCTTTTGCTATCTATCCTATCCAATCCAGCTGTATAATATAGCGAACATATGCCTGGAAGGAACCATATAAACAAAGTTTTATTGGATTAAAGAGTGAAATGCATTGTGGACTCATTTGCATATCCCTGACCAGTGTCCCAGAGTGCAGAACATGAACTGTATTTCTGGAAATTCTACGCAGAAAATATGTTTTTAAACATATTTTTAGACATTCAAATGTGAATACAGATGTACTATTTATTTACTGTTTCACTCTTTTGCCCACCATAAGCTAAGTGCATATTTTTGCATTTATTAGCTTTGCATTTTAGAACCCACATCCTTGGCTGATGCGCTAGTTTTTTTTATTAATGATCAATACATAATAAAAACAAGTAGATTCTCCCCTGTTAATGGCTTTATACATCTTTCAGCCTGTGTTCTATCAACTAAAGATTGAATCCAGTCCCAGACTGTGAAGTGTGAGAAATAGTTTAACCTCCTAGATGCCATTACTATTATTATTATTATTATTATTATTATTATAATTAATTTAAAAAACGCAATTCTTTTCTGTACCGCTGTACATAAGTTAAGTTCAGACAAAGATAAATACAAATTAACATATAGCAAATCTTTTTGGCTAAGGATATTTTAGGTAGGTCTATTTGCTCTAATAATTTGCTAATTTCCTAAAGTGATGGTTAATTAAAATTTTCACTTTTTTCCAAATTACATAAACCTCGATACTAATTAGCGAAAGCATTTCCTATGTCTTTAGGGTTAGAGAAAATATTACCTTTTTCATCTTGTATAAGATCAATCATATTCATTGAGATCCTTTTATTCAGTCTATTTGCCAACATTTTACCTCTTTTATTGCCATAATAATGAAACATTATTTGCAATTCCCAAAGTGATTTATCAGCTCTCTCCTGTTGAATCTCTTTAATTTGGTTTTGTACACTTTTCATTTTGTCAATATTTTCTTTGAATGGTAAAGATTTTTTAAGTTTCTCTATTATGCTCATTTCAATATACAGATCTCTAATAGTTTTACCTTTATTTTTCCTCTGTTGTGCTTGAAGCCTGATAATTATCCCTCTAATACATGCCTTATGAGTGTTCCATAATATAGCTTTTGATTTAACCGAGTGTTCATTAATTTAAAAGAATTTAGTTAATTCATCCTCTATTTTCTTATTAGAAGGGTCATTAATCAGAGTCAAGTCCATTTTCCATTATTTTTTTCCTATTATTGGATTGATCTGACGTTAAATTTAATTTCACCATCCCATGGTCTGCCCAGGAGATGGGACCTATTTCCACTTCTACAACCTTAACTAGTGTTTTCATATCCACTAAGAAATAGTCAAGTCATAAATATTACTGGTGTCTGTTGTAGAAATATGTGTAGTCTCTCTCACCTGGGTGGAATACTCTTCATGCATTATAGAGATTTAACTTTAATACTTAGATTCAATAATATATACTGTAGAGGAATTTAGAGTTTCTAATAGTTTGGTGGTCTGGTAATCGCTTTTTTGCTCAATTTTCTATCTAGCTCTAAGTTTAAACATAAATTAAAATCTCCACATATCACTAAAGAACTACTAGTACATTTAAGCACCAGTTTGAAGATGGTATTTAGAAATTTGCTCTGCCCTTTATTAAGTACATATACAAATCACAGTTACTTGAGCCCTTAATGGAGCCTGTAAATGTTACTGATATTCAATTGACTACTTTTAGCTACTCCCATTACATTTGCGAGTTACATGCTCAAAAGCATTGTGGTTGCCAAAAACGTAACTCTGTCCTATCTCCCCCTTTGTTGTTTCAAGCCTGCAAATATTACCAGTGCTAAAGACACAGTCCCCAATTGCCTTCAAATCTGTAAATTGGCAAAAATCAAAAAATGTATAAGAGCACTAGATAGGACTCGCAAGTGGGTTTAAACACCTGTTTGTAACAATGCAGAAGCAAATAAACGCACACTACTATACTTAAAAATACTGGGAAAGCAATAAAAGGCATTATAATTAGTTGCACTACAGTCTCAAGCTCGCAAATCTGCAATAAATAAATATTTTTTTCATGTTTTATTTCGGTGTTATATCGATCCAGGGAACCAAGGAGTTAATACATATCATTGAACCCGCATGGACTAGAACAATTGATTTATTGATTTTTATTAATTTCTACATTTCTGTATTGCGAGTCCGATTGCAAATCAGATTTCTAAACACTAATTAATTGTAGTTTAAACTCCATATTTTACTGACGTCATGATGACGGTCTAATTTACTATTTGCTCTGTCTAAATTGTAACTTACAGCTTGCTTAACCGATCATGACCTGAAATGCTACTTATGGGTTCATGGGCTTGTGTCAATTAAATAGATGTATATATGGAAATATTTCGTAACCCGCAGCCAAAAGTTCAGTTTGAAGGTAATTAAAGGCTTGCAATTAAATGGGGGTCACTGTGTGTTCCTCAAAGACCAATATACACTTAGTGATATTTGTACTAGATGTTTTATAATGTGACATGGTTTAAGAAAGGGAGCTTTTAACAGTTCACAGTAGGCATTCACCACTTCATGATTCAGATTGAAGACTTCATAAAGTAAGCACATTGATTCTCTACTAAAAAGTTTGTAAGCTTCATTTTACCATAGAAATTACCTGTTTCTTTTTCAGGTTTTGTAGTGCAATATTTGATTGAAAGAAACAGCAAGAAAAAAGTGCCACCATTTTCATCAATGGTTATTGCACAAATTGTTTGGGACAGTAATTTGTGTGGTTGGCAGCTGCATAAATGAGAGATTAAATAGTTAAAAGCCACTATATAATAAGGTAGCTCAGGAAAACTGTACTGTAATAAATGGGCTTAGGCTGCTGTCTTCGTTTTTGACAAAGAAGATAGGTGCCATCGAAGGTGAAGTAGAAGGCCAGATGAATGCCTTTTCTTCATTTTATTTCAGGTAGTCTTTCAGGAACTGTAACTATGGTTCCACCAGGGGAAATATTGTCCCAAAATGTACTTGAGGCCCAGGGAGAACGTTTATTGGCATCAGAGAATCAGTATTTCTTGCTGAAGACATCAGGTTCAAATGAGTCAAGAGTACATAGCACATCACTGCCCAATTTATTATCCGACTAACCCAATTTATTATCTGATTTTTGTTGCATAAGCCAAGGTAATCAGAGGACTAGTTGAAACAAGAGAAAGGTGACAACATCAAGGACTAAATACTCCTGATGACTATGAGGTGCACTGAGAGTGTCTCTGTTAGGCTGATGTTAGAGCAGATTTGTTTTTATATTTTAACTAGTGACTTGCCCTTCAAAAAATGACGACAATAGAATTGTAAGGCAGGTAATGCTGTTTGGTACACAAAGTAAGTCTTTTGGTTGTGTGAGTACCTTCAGCGCTCATTGCAAGGTTTGCGTTGATGGCCTTTTGGTGCGCATTGCGAGCCTCTCCCCTGGTGTAGTTGTGCTCCTCTAAACACCGTTGGCACTCCTTGTGAGACGGTCGCTGAGCTCCTTTAGCGTTTATTGTGATTCTGTTTTTTGTTTTTGTTTCTGTCAATGTATTTTGTAATGTTAATTAATTAATTTGTAAAGTTATAAATTAATATTCTTTACCTATTTGTATTTAATATAAGCAGGAAGCAATATGCTGAAGAGCTAGCAATCTGTTTGATGTTCCTGCAGCATACAATGTACATTTGCACTGTTGGTGAGGTGTAAGTGTCAGCAATGTGTGCAGTGTGTAGTGTAAATAGACTGTGTGCGCGAGGGGAAAGCATTTGCTTAGCTGTGTACTTCCGCATTTTGTAATGGTAATGTTATTAGTTTGCAGTTAGTGTTATAAAATGGCTGTGATTGTGTATGTGTTAGGTGGGTGTGGAGCATTTAGCGTCCTTCCTAATAGTGTGTTGAGTAGCTCGAACGGTTCTGTGTAAAAGGCGTATGTTCTTGGCTGTGTTTAACATGCTTAGGGGTATTGTAGCTTTGTTTTAGTTTTTTTCGGTGCCCATTTTTCTCTCGCTTAGGAGATTTTCGAGTGAAAATCTTTAAATTGTATTTAAATTGGCGTGTAACCTCATTCCCAGATGTCCTAGCTGTCCCCCCCCCTTTCTGTGTGTGTATTTTTTTTTATTTTAGTTTGTATTTTGTGTGTTTTCAGTGTTTTTCGCTGTGTGTGATCCGGCCGTTAAGTTCGTATTTTTTGCGGCTCATACTTTTTTATTTTTTAAGTGCCGGTTTCCTTTTGTAAGTGTTACGGGCCGTAATTTTTTATAGGCCATGTTTTCAAAGTGCTACTGGTCTCGCATTGTGAATTGTGTATTTGAGTTTTGTGTTGATGTGTAGTTCCGCGGGTTGTAAGTATGATGCGCAAGGCGATTTTTTCAAAGTGCTACGGGTCTCGCACTGTGAATTGTGTATTTGAGTTTTGTGTTGATGTGTAGTTCCGCGGTTTGTAGGTATGATGCGCAAGTCGTGCGGGGTAGTAGGGATGAGCCCGCAGTTTTAACGTTGCGTTACCAACGGTTTTGGCAAGGTCGCGCTGCTGAGAACTATATATGTGTTCGGCGGTTTCTTTTTATTTGACACATTATTTTTTACTAAGTTGTGTTATTACAGACACCTTTTGGTTTAACACCATTCAATATCAGTAATGTATACATAATTATCTCTTTAAGCCCACATTATATTTGATGTAAATTGAAAATATCTATTCCATATATACCGCATTTATCGGCATATAACACGCACCGACGTATAACACGCACCTCATTTGAAGAAGGTAATTTCAGGAAGAAAAAAAAAATTCAAATAAAGAACTTTGAAGCAAAATCCTCAACCTCAACCTCCCTCCTAATCCTCCCTCCTCAACCCCCTCCTCAAACCCCCCATCTTCAACACCCTCCTCCACCCCCCCATCCTCATCCTCCTTCCTCAACCCCCCTCCTCAACCTCAACCCCCCGGAACAGAAGCAGGTAAGTGAGGGGGAGTTATTTTGGGGGGTTTAGGTTGAGGAGGGGGGTTTAGGTTGAGGAGGAGGGGGGGGTTTAGGTTGAGGAGGGGGGTTAGAATGAGGAGGGAGGTTGAGGATGAGGAGGGGGAGGGTATATCGGCGTATAACACGCACCTATAATTTGCTCCCTATTTTCAGGGAGAAAAAGTGCGTGTTATAAGCCAATAAATACGGTATATAGATACTCATTTTCTTACCTGAGATCTCTGAGGGTCATATGTGGGGTATATAGGGTATTGCCGGTTATAGGAATGTTGTTTGTTTCTATAAAATCTGATGTTATAGCTGTCAAGTTGTTGAATTGGTATAGGTGTAAACTTGGAGAGACAGAAAATGTTAAAGCCCTGGACCAAGTTTTAGTCCATCCTGGATGACATTCAATTATTTTGCCAAATCCCACCTACAAAATTCTACATCTTCTCCTGTTTTGTGGCAGTGTTAGAGAGTTATTAGGGCCATCTCGATAGTGGACAACACTTGTGGATTATCATACAGTCTGGACATACAATGGCTTTCCAACAAGTTACGGGCCGATTTCTTAGGTTTCCACTTCAGGAGAGAGATCTAAAGTCTTACTTTAGTGACGTCTGTAACATTTGTAACATTAAGAAAAAACAAAAGAGAATATGCATTTCTGGCTCTGAGATACTGAGTCAGGTATCTATCAAAGTGCACTGTGAGAGGGATTTCTGGTTCTGGTTATGCATCTGGAACACCACAGGGTAGGGTGGTAATGCAGCCATAACAAATGAAACCGTTTTTATCTAGGGCAGCCATGTTTGGAGATCATGTAAAGCCACAGTTAGCATTTCCAGTTTCTGAGCCAGAATAGGCCTTGGAGGATACTGTCCTGTAAGTTCCATCATGAGGCTCAGTCATTATGACAAAGCCAGCCACATGTGGAAACCCAATAGCAGGGAAGTCTGAAAGCGTAACCACAAATATTTAACAGAATGTTCAAATATTCAAAATGGTACGAGGCAAGCAGCACAAGATCATAATGATAGACAGACAGGAGGTTAGGGTCCAAAGCAGAAAAGCGATCAAATCCAATGTCAGGGGAGCTAGAGAGTCAGAATGGTCAGAAAAGCAGAGGGTCAAATACAAGTAAGAAATCTAAAAACAAAGGCAAATTGAACAAGCTCACAATTTAAGGACCGAAAGCCAAAACCGTAAGCCATACAATCGTAAGTAGCATTTCAGAGATTAATGATGATCAATTAAGCAAGGCCGTAACTACCGATTTAGAAACAGCCAATAGTAAATGAGACCGTCATCATTACGTCAGTAAAACAGGGAGGTTTAAAGTCAATCAATTAGCCTTTAGAGGTCCGATATGCAATCGGACTCGCAATCCGTCACAAAATAATAAAAATGAATGACGACATTGTTCTAGTGCATGTGGATGGCCTGATATGTATTAACTCATTGATTCCAGAGATTGATATAGCATGGAAATTACACATAAAAAAAAAATTTGATTGCTGATTTACAAGTTTGAGGCTGCTGTGCAATTAATTCTAATGTCTCTCATCGCTTTCCCCTTCAAGTGCAGTATTGATTTTTTATTTGCTTTCACAGTGCTATGAACAGGTGTTTAACCCCCTTGCGGGTCCTCTCTGATACCCATAGGATTTTCTTCTACATTTGCCATTTACAGGTGTGAGAACATTTGCGGGCTTGAGGAATTGTAGCAATTGAATAGTGACTTGCAATTGTAACATTTATGGGCTTAAAAGATCAAAGATCAAAGGCTTAGCTGGGTCGGAGTTTCGATTTTAATAATTGCAAGTATTTTGAACTTCTAGCCCGCAAATTGTTTGCAGCTAGCGAAAAGACGCCAATTGAACAGCAAATTAGTTTATAAGCTCCATTGTGGACTCCAATAACTGACAATTGCTCAATTGGATAGGGACCAAAGAGTGCCAAGTTGCAGAACAGTAAAGCCAAACAACTAAACACAACTGCTGAGATGCTATGACATTATATAGGCCAGGAATTTACATAGTTACAAAGTTACATAGTAATTGTGGTTCAAAAAACACTTTTAGTCCATCAAGCTCAACATTTTAAGATCTCCTCATACCTTTGTAATGTGTGGATTCATTAATATTTGATCCAGAGGAAGGTAAACTGAAAAAAAATCCCTGTTGAAATATTGCCAATTGTCTCAAAAAGGGGAAAAAAAATAATTCCTTCCTGACCCCAGATACTGGCAATTGGATTCCTGACTGGATCAATACTCCATCTCTAGTTATCCAGGATAACTCTAATTGTCCTTTTTATTCAAAATATATCCAATCCCTATTTAAAGTTATCTATCGAATGTGCTGTTACCACCCCCTGGTAGAGGATCCATAGTTTAAGCACCCTTACTAAGAAGAACCCTTTTCTTTCTTTAAGGTGGAATCTTCTCACTTCTAACCTAAAAGGATGTCATCTTGTCATTTGAAAACCTCTTGGCACAAAATGTTAACTTGACAAAGCCTTATATTGTCCCTGGATGCATTTATATAAGGTAACCATTTTCCCTCTTAGACACCTTTTTACTAGAGAAGAGAAGTTGAATATTGTTAGTATTTCTTTATAACTTAGCACCTATGTTCCCCTTATTCCTTTGTTCCCACTTCTGTACTTTTTCCAGCTATAAGATGTATTTTTTATGAATAGTGCCTAAAATTGTACTCCATAATCTACATGATTTGCATAATGGGTTTAATTATATTTGCTTCACTTGCTTCTATAGCCTTCTTAATACATGCTAATCTTTTACTCGCCTTTGCAGATGCTGCTTGTCATTGAGCACCATTACCTAGGTGGTTATCCTCAAGCATCTCAAATGTTTTCAATATCCGATACCCACAGATTTGCTTCATTAAGATTATAAATTGCATGGCTATTTTTCCTTCCCAAATGCATAACTTTACATATATTCGTATTAAAGCTCATCTGCCATTCAGTTGCCTATTTCTCTAATTCATGCAAATCCCTTTGGAGGGAATGTACATAATTTTCTGATTTAATTAGCTTACACAAGGTAATCAAAAATAGAGACAATACTTTTCAGTCCTACTTCTAAGTCATCAATAAATAAGTTAAGAAGGAGAGGACCTATTACTGAACCCTGAGGAAACACTCTTACCACATTAGTCCAATCTGAGTATGTTTCATTTACAACAACCCTTTGCTTCCTGTTTTTTAGCCAGCTCTCAATCCATGAGCAGATATTTACAGCAATTCATGTATCCCTTAGTTTGCACAATAGTCTCCTATGTGGCACTGTATCAAAATCCTTTGTAAAATCCAAAAAGACTACATCTGCCATTTGACGTCACATGCGCGCCGCGTCATTAGCATATACCGGGTGCCGGCACCCGATATATGCTAATGACGCGGCGCGCATGTGACGTCACATGCTCGCCGGGGTCAAGACAGATCAGAGGCCGGAGAAGAAGCAGGTAAGTGAGGGGGAGGTATTTAGAGGAGAGACTGTGAGGAGGGGGTTGAGGAGGGGGTTGATGAGGAGGAGGGGGGTTGAGGTTGAGGGGGGGCTGAGGAGGGGGTTGATGAGGAGGAGGGAGGTTGAGGAGGGGGGTTGAGGTTGGGGGGGTGAGGAGGGGGATGAGGGTGGGGGGGTTGAGAATGAGGATGGGGGTTGAGGATGAGGATGGGGGGTTGAGGAGGGGGTTGATGAGGAGGAGGGAGGTTGAGGTTGACGAGGGGGGTTGAGGTCGAGGGGGGGGGGTGAGGAGGGGGATGAGGATGGAGGGTTGAAGATGAGGATGGGGGGTTGAGGATGGGGGTTGAGGATGGGGGGATGAGGAGGAACGTGAGGAGGGGGTTGATGAGGAGGTGGGAGGTTGAGGTTGAGGAGGGGGGTTGAGGTTGAGGGGGGGGGTGAGGAGGGGAATGAGGATGGGGGTTTGAGGATGAGGGGTTGAGGATGGGGGTTGAGGATGGGGGGTTGAGGTTGAGAGGGGTTGAGGAGGGGTTTGAGGATGAGGATGGGGGGTTGAGGATGAGGATGGGGGGTTGAGGGGGGAGGATGAGGATGTGGGGGTTGAGGAGTGAGGTTGAGGGGGGTTGAGGAGGGATGATGAGGAGAGGGTTGAGGAGGGAGGTTGATGATGAGGAGGGAGGTTGAGGATGACGAGGGGGGTTGAGGTTGAGGGGGGGTTGAGGATGGGGGGGTGAGGATGGGGGGGGTTGAGGATGAGGGGGAGGTTGAGGATGAGGAGGGAGTTTCAGGATGAGGAGAGAGGTTGAGGATGAGGAGTGGGGTTGAGGAGGGAGGTTGAGAATAAGGAGAGAGGGGGGTTGAGGAGGGTGATAAGGGAGGGGGAAAGAGACACAGGGAAGGCAGAGGGGAGAAGAGACACAGGGAAGGGAGAGGGTAGACACAGGGGGCAGCACTTTCCCACCCTCGGCTTATACTCGAGTCACTCATTTTACCCAGTATTTTTTTGGTAAACTAGGTGCCTCGACTTATACTTGGGTTGGCTTATACTCGAGTATATACAGTAAATATTTGCTATTAAATGCAATTGTCTGGCTGAGTGCATGTAATTGTAATTCTCGTCTGCAAGAACCCAGTAGCAGGAACAAGTATACTGAAAAAACGCCACAGATAAGAGACAGAGACAATAAATCAAAGAGAGACAGTCAAAGGTCAAAAGAAAGGTAGATATATTTCATAAGAGTATCCAAGAAGGGGGTCAACAGCAAAGGGAGGGAATCTAGAAACCAAAGCCAAAGGAGTTAAAAAGCAAGAAGACAGAATGGTCACAATGGTCCAAATCAGTAACTGAAGAGTGAGCAAAGAAATAGGAGCAACAAGTACAACTGACAAGCAGAACAACCAAGCACATATGTGCTCTGCTGTCACTGACCCATATAGGACCAGTGCTGCACTTCCTGTTATTTTTTTGTTGCAAAAAAACAATTACTGCACTGGATCAGTGCAGCAACTGGAATGAAGTCGGGGCTACTAAAATCTAGGTCAGAGCAACCTGTACTCAATTGGTATGTGGGTGGAAGCCACAGAGAGACCAGCTAGAGACTTGGGATATGCCATTGCTCTCCATCAAGGGCATCCTCTGGACACCCAAAGGACCAGGCTTCAAAGGGACTTGGGAACTAAACAATAAGCATGCATGTAGGCAACATGCTCCCAAGAGTTTTTAAAAGGGCCAAAACCTTTTCACTGGACCAGGTATTGGCACTTTACCATCCACAGGAGGAGGAGGAGGGACAGAGGTAGCATTTTTTAAGGTTGCCCTGTATATATTTCTGGAGATTTGCAACTTAGGCTCTGTTAAGTGACAGAGAGACCCAAATGAAATCTTCATCCAGGTAATAAATCAATCGAACAATACATCCTTTCCATAACGTTTCAGTCTACACCTTACAAAAGACATTAGAATAAACACAATAAAACACTGGTAATTTTACGTCAAATATCATAGACTCTGTGCCACATAATCTGGTAGATTCTCGGAAGATAGGACAGAAACAAAAATCCAAAATAGAAGTGCTCAATCAGAGAATGAACTAACCTTAACAGGTTAGTTCTGTGGACATGATAACCCACTCTGACAGCAAACTCTTTTAGCTCACTTGTGCCTTTCACAGAGAAAAATATCCTGTAATATATCAGTCTGGTCCCACTCACTAGAGTGGTTAAGCCCCGAAATACCAGGCAATTCTTCCTGAACAAGTGAAAAAGCATACCCCGGACGTACGTTTCGGCCTCCTTTGGGTCTTGTCAGTGAGGTGTAGCTGATGACTCCCTAAGGCACAGTAAGCAAGGGGTCCACATCTGGATTTCCCTTTCACCCTTAAGGAGACTAATCCCTGTAAGTGTTACTGTCTTTGCCGTAGTGTATTTTCTAAGTCCTGCCCCCGTGCCTGGCTTTGCTTAGCCCCGTTTTCATGCAATTTCAGAATTTTTTAATTTTTGGTCCACCATTTTTTCCTCGCTTATTTTGGATTGCTGAAAACCAACAAATATGGCTTAAAATCGCATGTAACCTCACTCCCAGGCTTCATGGCTCTCTACCTGTCCTTTGTGTGAATGTGCTATTAAATTTGTTAATTTTTTATTTATTTGTTTTTATGGTTTTTAGAGTTACGAGCTTGGCTCGCAGTTGCGCCCCTCACATTGCAGCATAAGTGCTGCGCGGCTGCATGTGTGACAGCGCCGATGGCTGCAATGCAGCCCCGCTGGCTGCAATCCAGCCTAAGTCCTGCACCGTACACCGTTCGCCTCACTTCACGAGGCTTCGCAGATAAGCACCTTTGGCACTCATCCAGCCTAAGTCCTGCGCCGTACACTGCTCGCATCTCTTCACAATGTTTCACAAGTGAAACAAGTGCATGACCAACATCGCAAATGATCCGAACAACATTCTTGGTCCACTACTATATATGTGGTAGGAGCTTGGGATGAAGGCAGAGGGGTATTGAGAAAGATGGTGGAATTCTGAAAAGGTCCTTAAGGTTTAATTTGTGCATTTATTTGCTATAATTGTTTATTGTGCGAAATATGGTTGATTTAAATAAATAAGTGAACTAAGTGAACTTTTAACTCCCCTGTTCCCAGAATGACCAGATCCTAATATAGCTACATGCTTTCTAATTGCTTCCCCTAGTTGTAACGGATTGACCAAAATAAAGAAGGAATAGAGGATAAAATTGGTTTATACAATATGTTAGGTATTGTGATATATTGTTTTTTTCCAAGGATGCCCTCTGACCTCATAAATTGGAATTGCCATCACCCCTTTGCAAACCTGCCATGTGTGATCAAAGTATAAGGTTATAAAGTTTGATAAGTGACCTAACAGATAACCCCCACCAAGCCCTGGGATCTGGAGACAGGGAGAAACCTGATCAGCTACTTCTTGACAGCAGAGCAGTGCCAGAGGGAAATATCAAAGAGAGCTGTTAAGATAGTCGATTAAAACTAGTTAAAGGACTTTGTTGTAAGTTTTACATATGTGTGTGTAAAGAATAAAGATGCCTCTGTCTGTACACTAATCCAAGGTGTATGATCCTAATGGAAATTATGCTCTAGCCAAGACAAGTGGCGAGAAGCATAGGATTATTATTTTGAATATGCCAGTCACCTTTTTATCCTGAAACTCTGCTGATTCCTAATGAAAGGGACTTTATTTAGGCTGCTCCTATGATCTTGATATTCTGCTCCTATAGCTGAAGACAGGAGGCTTTGTGGTTAAAGAGGACTCCTCACCATGAGGTTTGTGACTACCACTTTTTCAGCCCCCACCTATCTCTCTTGCCCCCTCTATTAGCCCCCTTTTCTCTCCCTCTCATCCTCTACTACTTCACTTCTGTCTCTCCTTCTCTCTCTATCCGCTCCTTCCTGTAGCTTTCTCCCTCTCAATCAACCTCTACTCCTGTCTCTCTCTCCCCTCATTCAGACCCCTCATGTCTATTTCTCTCCCCTCTATCACCACATCTTGTCTCTCTACCCCCTCTATCAGACCCACCTTTCTCTCTCCCCTCTATCAGTCAGCCTCCTGTCTCTATCTCCCCCTCTACCTTCCTCTCTCCAATCTCCCTCTTTTCTTTCAGCCCCCTCCTGTCTTTCTCTCCCCTCTATTAGCCTTCCCTCCTCACTCTCTCCCTTTAACAGACTCTCCTGTCTGTCTCTCGCCTCTATCAGCTTCTCCTGTTACTTTCTCCTCTCTGTAAATTCCCTCTCATCCTCTCTCTCTCCCTCTGCCAGCCCCCTTCCTGAATTTCCCTCTCTCTTCCACTCTATCAGCCCCCACTCCTACCTCTCTCTCCTTTCCATCAGCTCCTTCCTTTTTCTCTCTCCCCTCTATCAGCCCCCATCCATTCTGTTCCTCCTACTATATTAGCCCCCGCACCTGCCTTTTTCTCTCCCTCAATGAGCCCCTACTCCTTTCTCTTTTTTCACTAAATCAGGCCCTTCATGTCTCTCTCCCTCCCTCCTCTATCAGTCCAAGTTGGCCTCAGTAATTTACAAATTGTTAGCCCTGCAATATTCTCTTTCTTGGTTCGTTAAGAGGCAGTGGTGGAGCTAGTGAATGAGGGGCACAATGCAAAACAAAAAATAATTAAGGAGCCCCACAAGGGGGTGTTGTCAATTTTTTTGTATTGGGCCCATTCAGGACCCTCAGAAATTATGTAATGTATTGTAATTAATATATATATATATAAATATATATATATATATATATATATATATATACAGTATCTCACAAAAGTGAGTACACATTTTTGTAAATATTTTGTTATATATTTTCATGTGACAACACTGTTGAAATTACACTCTGCTACAATGTAAAGTAGTAAGTGTACAGTGTACATTTCCTGTCCCCTCAAAATAACTCAACACACAGCCATTAATGTCTAAACCGTTGGCAACAAAAGTGAGTACACCCCTAAGTGGAAATGTCCAAATTGGGTGCAAAGTGTCAATATTTTGTGTGGCCACCATTATTTTCTAGCATTTCCTTAACCCTTGTGGGCATGGAGTTCACCAGAGCTTTACAGGTTGCCACTGGAGACCTCTTCCAATCCTCCATAATGACATCAGAGAGCTGGTCGATGTTAAAGACTTTGTACTCTCCCTCTTTCCATTTGAGGATGCCCCACACATGCTCAATAGGGTTTAGTTCTAGTGACATGCTTAGCCAGTCCATCGCCTTTACCTTCAGCTTCTTTAGCAGGGCAGTGGTCATCCTGAAGGGGTGTTTGGGGTCGTTATCATGTTGGAATACTGCCCTGCGGCCCTGTCTCTGAAGGGAGGGGATCATGCTTTGCTTCAGTATGTCACAGTACATGTTGCATTCATGGTTCCCTCTATGAATTGTATCTTCCCAGTGCCGGCAGCTAGTTATTTCCTGTGTGAGATTGTCACATGTAAATTATTCCTTGCAGGAGCCATATAATTGAGCATCTTATTAGTAAATTCAGAGACCCAATGACTGACTAGTGACTATAATGCTGGCTAGCCATAGCATACTCTACATATAGTCAGATGACGGTGGTTGTGATGTGCAACATTTGGCAGCATTTATTCTAAAAAAGCCTTTTTTATAAACTGCATGATTATTGTGGCTGGCTCATCACAATACATCTCAGTCACCCACCATAACTTAGTAAATTCCAATTAGTAGTTCATCTGCTTCTATGTCCATTAATTTAATTGATATTTTAAGTATACTTCAATTGTATCACTTCATATTAACAAATAATCTTCAGTGAAAAATACCTATAATCCATCCCGTTTTTGATTTTTTAGGTTCTCATTTACTTTACTATATATATAGGGTATACAGTTTTTGTGAGTGAGTGATGTATGCTCATCAGAGGGCTGTAATATTAATTTAAATCAATGGTTTCACAGTAAAAATCACACAACTGACATTGTATTTAAAATAAACCTTATAAAGAAAAAGTTTTGTATGAACTAGAAAGTAAAATCATATTGTTTTATGTTGACTCTGAAGTCCAACAAATAACTGAATATTATTCATAGTCTGTTCAAAAGTTTATGAATAAGACATCTTGGCATTCATTTTATTTTTACTTTCAAAGTCTTTCAGATCAAGCAATCATATACAACAAAACCTGCAAAATGCACTGATTGAATTTAAAAAAAGACAAGCATAAGTATTTGAAAACCGCAGGACACTATACAATTCCTTGTATTGAGAAAAATTGCTCATACCATTAATTATAAAAAAAACTTTATTTTCCTCCATGATTATTTTTTTTCTTATGTTTGATTAATTTGGGCTCAAATAGATGTTTACACTTTATTAAATACCCCTTTAAAGACTGCATCACTGAGTCTCACATTTTAGATTTTGTTGAGTAAGCACAGATCTATTTTATGTGCAACTAGCGACTTGCCCGTCAAAAAATGACAGTCAACACAATTGTAAGGCTGGGAATGCTGTTTACCACACAATGTAAGGCTTTTGGTCGTCTGAGCACCTTCGGCGCTCATTGCAAGCCCCACCCTGAGTGCCTTTGGCGCTCATTTCGATCATCTCCGTTCTTGTACTTTTGGTGGTCTGAGCACCTTTGTCGCTCATTGCAAGGGCCGCGCTGATCGCCTTTGGTGCTCATTGCAAGCCTCTTCCCTCATGTACTTTTGCTCCTCTGAGCACCCTCAGCGCTCATTGTGAGTCTCGAGCTGAACGCCTTTTGAAGTAATTGCAATCCTCTCCCCTGGTGTACTTTTGGTCCTCTAAACACCCTCAGTGCTCATTGTGAGTCCCGCGCTGAACGCCTTTGGCACTCATTGCGATCCTGTCCCCTGTTCCTTTTTTTTTTACATATATATTTTTTTATGATAATTAATTCATTAATAAAATAATAAAATAATATACTTTACCTATTTGTAATTAACATATGCAGCAAGCAATATCCTGAAGAGCTAACAGTCTGGTTCATTTTCCTGCAGCATACAATGTACATTTGCACTGTTGCTGACTTGAGGTGTAAGTGTCTGCAATATGTGAAGTGCGCAGTGTAAATAGGCTGCGTGAGGGAGGGCAAACCGTTTGTTTAGCTGTGTAATTTGGCATTTTGTAATGGTAATGTTAAAGTTAGTGATGTAAAATGGCGGCGATTGTCTATGTATTACGCAGGTGTGGAGAATTTTTATTTCTCCCTAATAGTGTATCTTATACCTTGTACGTTCCTGTGTAAAAGTGTTATGTGCTTGGCGGTGTTTTGCGTGTTTATGGGTCGTGTAGCCTTGTTTTCATTTTTATCGTCCACCATTTTTTTGGTCGCTTAGGCGATTTCGGAGTGCCAAAACTCTGGAAATTGTGTTTAAATTGTTGTGCAACCTCTGTGCTGTGTGTGATGGGTTTTTTTTGTATTTTTTTTTTCAAACATTTTGTGTTGTTGTTTTTGTATGTGCCCGGTTTGACTGTTAACCTCTTATTTTTTGTACCTTGTATTATTTATTTTTTTTCTAAGTCCCGCTTTCCTTTTTGCAAGTGTTATGGGCCGTAATTTTTCCACACAATTTTTTTCAAACTGCTACGGGTCTCGCATTCTGAATTGTGTTATTGAGATTTCAGTTGATGTGTAGTTCTGCGGGTCGTAGGGATGAGCGCCTAAGGCTATTATCTCCACCAGTGCAGTGAGCACCTTTGGCGCTCACTGCCTAAGTCGGTCATAGAGATGAGCGCCTACAGTGCTCATCTCCACCAGCGCAAGGAGCAACTTCGCGCTCCTTGCCAGCAACTTCGCGAGGGCGGCTGTTGCAGCGGGCTCACTACGCAACAACTCATATTGATCACAACTATATATGTGATATAAGAATAATTCAGTATGTTATAATATATTATTTTATTTTATGTTAGTTACATCATTTTATACTGTAGGATTAAGTTTATGCTTTTACTTATTTTGGCCATGTAACTATGTAGTATATTTTATTTCTATACAAGATAATTAACTACTATATTGAGGCACAGCACATCCACAGCCACCACATCATTTAAACGACTCTGAGAAACTCTTATTGGAATGAACCCTGTGATGCTCTGTGTTATAATGGTAGGTTTACACCTACTTACACACACACTGTGAATAAACCATTTCTAAATAATTTATGATAGGGTGTAATGATAGTTTCACAGCCGTATAAAAAACTTCATGCACAAATTTTCCTGTTGAAAATCTTTTGAATAATTTGAATCTACTCTTATAAATTAATGACAAAATATAGTTTGAGTGCAATTATTTTCTAAAAGTTTTAAATGCATCCTTGTTATTTGGGAGATTGGAAAAAGTGTTTATTTGAACAATTTGTGAGAGGTCATCTTTCTAAATTAAAATACTTCCAGTATCTCCAAAATTCTCAGTATGTCATTAACTGTATGGTGCTATGTACCATAATGATGTTCTTAAAACCAAATGATGTAATTATATGTTGATCTGAGTTGTTAGTCATTAAAATGGTCTCCCTTTTCCAAAGCAGGAACCATACCAGTCCATACCAGCTGTTTTTTGGGTTTATTTTAACAGTGAGACACAGAATAACAAAAAAAAAGAAAAAGAAAAAGAAAAGAAAAACGCATGTCAAAAAAGTTATATATTGATTTGCAGGTCAATGAGGGAAATAAGTAATTGACCCATTTAACTTAGTTCTTGGTTGCAAAACCCTTGTTGGTAATAACAGGGGTCAGATGTTTCTTGCAGTTGGCCACCAGGTTTGCACACATCTCAGGAGGGATTTTGTTCCACTCCTCTTTGTAGATCCTCTCCAAGTCATTAAGGTTTTAAGGCTGATGTTTGGCAACTCGAACCTTCAGCTCCCTCTACAGATTTTCTATGGGATTAGGTCTGGAGACCGGCTAGGCCACTCGAGGACCTTAATGAGCTTCTTCTTGAGCCACTCCTTTGTTGCCTTGGCTATGTGTTTTTCTTCATTGTCATGCTGGAATACCCATCCATGACCCATTTTAAATGTCCTGGCTGAGGGAAGGAGGTTTTCACCCAAGATTTGATGGTACATGGCCACATCCTTCTTCCCTTTGATGTGGTGCAGTTGTCCTGTCCCATTAGTAGAAAAACAACCCCAAAGCATAATGTTTCCACCTCCATGTTTGATGGTGGGGATGGTGTTCTTGGGGTTATAGGCAGCATTGCTCCTCTTCCAAACACGGTGAGTTGAGTTGATGCCAAAGAGCCCAATTATGGTCTCATCTGACCACAACACTCAGTTCTCCTCTGAATCATTCAGATGTCCATTGGCAAGCTTCAGATGGGCCAGTACATGTGCTTTCTTGAGCAGGGGGACCTTGGGGGGGCTGCAGGATTTCAGTCCTTCACAGTGTTATGTGTTACCAATTGTTTTATTGGTGACTATGGTCTCAACTGCCTTGAGATCATTAACAAGATCCTCCCATGTAGTTCTGGGTGATTCCTTACCGTTTTCATGATCACTAAAACTCCACGAGGTGAGATCTGGCATGGAGCATCAGACCGAGGGAGACTGGCAGTTATTTTGTGTTTCTTCCATTTGTGAATAATCTCACCAACTGTTGTCACCTTCTCACCAAGCTGCTTGTAGCCCATTCCAGCCTTGTGTAGGTCTACAATCTTGTCCCTGACATCTGGTCTTGGCCATGGTGAAGAGTTTGGAATCTGATTGATTGATTGTTTTTGTGGACAGGTGTCTTTTATACAGGTAAGAAGCTGAGATTAGAGCACTCCCTTTAAAACAATGCTTCTAATATTAGCTCGTTAGATGCATAAAAGACACCTGGGAGCCAAAAATCTTGCTGATAGATAGGAGATTAAATACTGTTTTGACTTACTGACCAGCAAATACATTTATAATTTTTTTGACATGCGTTTTTCTTGATGTTTTTTTTTGTTTTTCTGTCTCTCACTGTTAAAATACTCCTACCATTAATATTATAGACTGATCATTTCTTTGTCAGTGGACAAACGTTCAAACTCAGCAGGGGATCAAATACTTTTCCTCCCCACTATATATATACTACCGAATTGGCCGTTGGCAATAGAATTGTAAGTCAAGGCATGGTGTTTGGCAAACAAATTATTTGTTTTGGTTGTGTGAGTACTTTTGGCGGTGATTGCGAGCTTCGTGGTGAGCGCCTTTGGCGCTAATCGTGTGGCTGGCAAATAGCGCCTTTGCCATTTATTGCAAAGTTTTCTATATATGTGTTTTTTAATGATAAATAATGCATTCATTAAATCATAAATTAATATACTTTACTTATTTGTAATGAATATATGCAGCAATCAATATGCTGAAGAGCTAACAATCTGTTTTGATTATCCTGCATTATACTATGTAGATTTGCATTGTTGGTGACCTTAGGTGTAAGTGTCAGCAATGTGTGAAGTGTGTAGTGTAAAAACTGTTTGTGTAGCTTTGTAATGTGAATGTTAGTATGTGCAAGTTAGTGGTGTAAAATGTGTATGTGTTAGGTGGGTCTGGATGATTTTGCTCCTTAGTAATACTGTATTTTATAGATCGTACAGTGCTGTGTAAAAGTCGTATGTGTGTGGCGGAGTTTTGCGTGTTTAGGGGTCGTGTAGCCTCGTTTTCTTCGTCGGACATTTTTTCTCTCGCTTAGGGGATTTTCAAGTGGCTAAACTCTGGAAATTGAAGTTAAATTGAAGTGTAAGATGACTTGCAGATGTCCTGGGTGTCCCCCCTTGCTGTGTGTGATTTTTTTATTTTATTTTTGTTTGTATTTAGTGTGGTTTTTGTATTTTTCGGTGTGCGCGGTTCGTCCGTTAAGTTCATATTTTTTATGCAAGACACGGTTTTCTTTTGTAAGTGTTACGTGCCGTATTTTTTTTTCTGCCATTTTTTTCAAAGTGCTACGGGTCTTGCAGTGTGAATTGTGTATTTGAGTTCTGTGTTCGTGTGTAGTCCCGTGGATCGTAGGTATGATGGTAAAGTGTTGCTATTGTTTCTCATGGTAAGTATTCCTGGCCTACCTTGTTCATGCATCCAAATCAGCCCTCGCAGGCCTCGTTTTCATAACATTTTCATAAACATCTCCCCTCTCTCCTCTACTTCACCCGGCCCTTGGCCCTCTAAGCAGGCCATGTAGGCCCTCATTCACCAAACTCATTCCATTTCACGCTTCATACATGTCATAAATCAGCCTACGCTAGACACTAGCACTGGTTAGCTCCTAGGTACACCCTTTGGCCGCTCGTCACTGTAGGAGAGAGACCCTGCTACAACTATCAGGTAATTTCATTACCTGAATATACATGCTGTATATATATATATATATATATATATATATATGGGCTGGTATGGGTCCTGCTTTGGTAAAGGGGGACAAGAGCCAGTCAGACTACAGCAGAGTTCTAAGCTGTGTCAGTAGCATTCATTTTTCATATCACCTACTGAGGTTTCTTTAATATATTTTATATAATACTAGCGACTTGCCCGTCAAAAAATGACAGCAATGTGATGTATATGTTTGTGAAGTTGTTTAGTTATTTAAATATATTTTTGACCCTTGTAAGTATTGTGATATGAACATGTATTTTTGTAAAACGTTGATGTAATGGTTTTTTAAAATGAATTTTGTATTTGAAGAATTGTTCACTTTAATATACATAGAATCCAGAGGAAAGTAAAAAGTAAAAAGACTTTTTGAAACGTGCCGAATTTTAACATGAAGTTTAAAATATATGTAAGCAATAACCTTGAAAGTATATATTTTTAAAATTGAACTTTATTTTTTATGTAACTTTGGAAGTTTTGCAAAACATTTGTGTAATTTTGAACATTATAAACAGGAACATAGTAAATACATTTTGTAACATAATTTTGAATTAAAAGTATTAACATTTGAATGTAAAAACAGTTTAACTTTAAATTAATCAGTATTAACATGCAATTTGTATCAGAATAATTGTTAAGTTTAATATACATTGAATGTAGAGGAAGGCATACAGTAAAAACTCTCCTTAAACCGTACGTAATTAAAGTAATTCATTACTGAGCACATAAAGTGGCGATAAACATTAATGTAGGTAGTAATCTTAAGATAACAGAGAATATTTACATTGTGACTTAAAAGGTGCTTGAGCTCTTAACATGAACTTTGTAATATGTTGAATGAAATAACTTGAAAATATTGTTTTTAAACTTGTAACATTAGAAACATTAACATAGTGACTTAACATTTTATCATAATTTTTCATAGAAATGCAAGGCAAGTATTTTGTGAGGCGAATTATCCATAAACATGACTTCCATTAATTATGACTGAATTAAACAACCAATTGTTTTGTATTTTTGAATGTTTTTCCAAAATGTTTGCATGGCTTTAGTTTGTATCCTGCAAAGTTATAGTACTTCATAGTAGACAATGTTTTTAGTAAAAATACGTCCATCTTCTAATAAATCACCTTGACTTTCATTGTTTTCAATGTAAACTTTAATAGCCTGTGGATTTTTGCACCGTGACAACGCAACGTACAATTGACCATGTGCAAAAACAGGTTCTTCCAAGAAAATACCCACAGATTTGAAAGTTTGACCTTGTGATTTATTAATGGTCATGGCAAATGCCATAATAATGGGAAATTGTCTTCTTTGAAGTATAAAAGGGAGACTACTTTCACTTGGTGCTAAATCTATTCTTGGTATGAAAAACTCTCTCTCCTTTATGGGTCCCAGTTAAAATTTCAGCATCTATAAAATGGTCCTTTAATTGTTGAACAATTAATCTTGTGCCATTGCATAGGCCTTTTTTCGGGTTCATATTTCGCAGTAACATGATAATTGCACCTTTCTTTAGCTGCAAAATATGTGGTGGCATTCCAGAAGGAGTTAAAGAGTTAATGAATTCAGTTGAAAAGTTTGCCTGACTTTCATTGACATCAGCAAGTACAGAATCAGCACTGTGATAATTTCTTTGTGGTGCATACATTTTTTTTAAGATTTCATTATTGAGTATTAATGCATCTTTATTTTTACACGTCAATATAACTTGGTTGGCAAGCTCGGAATATTCTTCGTTATTTATGCTCCCTTCAAATATAGCCGATATAATATCTTGTTGACAAATCATATGAGGTGGGATCTCTACAGTGTCGTCAGGTAAAGGTAGTATTTTTTCTGTTCTGCCTTCTCCAATTTTAATAAGCCAATCATTGAAATCAGTTTGGCCTTCTGATCTCATATTTTGTTGCAGTTGAAGATGGGTAAAATGTTTCCATACTGTACTTGACTTTATACATGTTTCAATAATGTCTGTTCGATTTCCATGTACAACGACAGGTAATGTTTGTCTAAAATCGCCACCCAACAACATTACCTTTCCACCAAATGGAAAAATATTATCCATGACTTCACGAAGCAAACGGTCAATACATTGGAGGGCATAGCATGACATCATTGTGGCCTCATCTATTATAATTAATTTACATTTCTTCAATTTCTTTGCTTGTAAGGATGTCATGCGAATATCTGACACAGAATTTTCTAAAATAGGCACTGGCAGTTTAAATCCACTATGAACAGTTCTTCCACCTTCTAATAAAAGTGCAGCAATTCCAGTAGTGGCAAACGCCATTGCTATTTTTCCTTGTGCTCGTACTGAACTCATTAATAAATTGTACAAATATGTTTTCCCTGATCCGCCAGGTCCATCAAGATAGAAATAACGCTCTGTCACCATGTCATCATCTATAGCATTTTTAATGGCATGAAATGCTTGCAATTTTAGTGTATTTAAAGTTGCAAGTCTTTCTTCTGTTCTCTCTGCTTGTAGTTGAATGTCATAGTCTTCAAAGTTAATGTCATCTATAAGACCTGGATAGGGCAAATTTGCACAACTTAATCCATGAGTTAAAAAGACTTCTTGAATTTCCATTAACGCTTTTAAGTGTGCAATGGGTTCATTGTATCGTCGCATAAAGTCTTCAGCCATATTACTTTTAAAAGTCTCCCACAAAGCTAATGCATTTGGAGCATTTGAGAAGATACAAATAAAAGCAAATTGTTCTCTCATCTGTCGTGGCATTTGACATTGTGCTGCTTCTTCTAAACATCTTTCCCACTCTGTATCATCAGCGAGTAAGTTTCTATGTCTTGCAGCTAAATGGAAGGATTCATATACAATGTCATTAACAGTTCTTAATTGTTCAAAACTTTGTGCTCCTGGAACATTTAAAAGTAATATCCGTAAGCAAAAACGTTCAACATCTCTTGGATTGACTGTGTAAATTCGTGGAATTATTTAATTGCCTCTGGTTTTTCTTGCTCTCCATAATCCATTCACAAAAACATAGTGATATGGAATTTCAATATATAAGTATTGTGTTGCTTCAGCATCAGTGGAATTTAATGCAAACCATGCAGTTAGTGTAGTGTGACGATCTTCACTTTGGGCCAATGCATTCATTTCATTTCCAGCATGGAAATAGACTAAATGTCGTTGTGGCAAATGTACTGCTAACCTATATACTGCATGTGATCTATCATGCATTTCAAATTTTAAAAGCCGCCACAAAGCTTCTGGTGCACTGACATAGCGAGCATCTACATGAGATGCAAGTTCATCATGTACTAACTCACTACTTTCAGGGTTGTCTGCACTTTTGACGACTACAGTAGCTGCATCGTAACCTTTGTAAATATATTTGTAGACATATTTAATGGATTTGATGGAAGTGCAGGCTTCTACGTTGATGTGGGCGTTGTACTTCATGAGTAAATGTGGATTGTAGGGTACTACATATCTATTGTCCACTTTTTTCCACGAATAATGGCACTATCTCCTTCTCTTCTTTTATAAAGTGGATATCCATCACAATTGGCATAGGTTTTGTCTCTATAATCTTTTGGAAATTCTTTGGAACATTTATTATTTTCCATACATGGTGATTGTGGATTAAGGTCACCACAGGGTCCATGAATCATGCGATGAGTAACAATCTCATATAGTCTACCATATAGTTCTGGATCTGGTAGTTCAGCAACAATGACTGCATCCACTTTGTCCGAAGTATCTAATTTATCTTTTTCTTGAAGTATTATTAGAAGATGTGCATGTGGAAGGCCTCTTTTTTGAAATTCAATGGTATATACATAAGCAAGACATTTGCCAAATAACTGATTTATAGTGAAGTCACGTATTAATTAATTTAATTTAATCTTAAAAACTCTGGCTACTAAATCTGGTCGATCTGAAGCAGTTTGTCCAAGAAGTAGATTTAGTGTAATTTCTGGCCATTGTGGATTACATGTAAATGTCACAAATAAATCTGGTTTTCCAAATTTAGTGACAATAGCCATAGCATCATTGTATCTTTCTCTCATATTCCGAGGAGATCCTTGAAAGGAAGATGG
The DNA here is from genome assembly GCA_027410445.1 of Discoglossus pictus. NCBI lineage: Eukaryota > Metazoa > Chordata > Amphibia > Anura > Alytidae > Discoglossus > Discoglossus pictus. Next base: position 198,730,433 of record CM050166.1, on the reverse strand, counting down.
TAAAATGATGGCTTTGCCAGCTGTCATGTCTCTGCTTGTAGCCACGTCAGCAACATAGTCCATTAATCCAGAATATTGTTCTACACAGAGTTTATCTTGTTGATATTTGATAAAATTTAAATCATTTGCCTCAACTTGCAAATATGAATCAATAATCCATTGTTGTGTTAGTTTTCCACCACATAAAATTGGATTAAATTCATCTCTAATGGCAATTTGAGCAACTTTAAATTCAAGCATAGAAACATTATTTCGGATTCTGGCTTTAGCATTTGGGTAACTGGGAAGGGTTAATTTTGGTTGCCAACCTGCTTCTCCATGTGGGAAAAAGATGGGATATGTCATTGGATCTAAATTTGGACTTAAGATATTAATATTAATAAATGGTTGCTCCTCATTTCTGGGATATACTCTAATGTCTCTTTGAAATGGTGGTTCTCCTTCATCATTCTGAAAGACCATTGCAACCTCATTTGATGTTGGCAAGTTATAACGACGTTTATCAGTATGTCTGTCTCTTTTAAGCACCATATTAACCTTTGGCATGGGTAATTGATGTCTTTGTGCATGAAGTAGTTGTTCATTTTCTACTTCTGCCAATTTTTTGTAAGCTTTACTGTAGGGATTGTTGTCCATAATGTTATTTAGCTCTATTAAAACACTGGGTAAGCATTTTTTATTTTCTTCCATCTGCATACGTTGGTCAACAGCTTCCATTGTATCTAGGACATATAGTTGAGCGAATTTTCTTTGCTCTCCTTCCTCTGGATGTAAATGTGAAGTCCGATGATAAATTTGTCCTTGGACTTTAAAACAGTAAGGACCATGTCCTGGTACATTAGCAGCCAATGTTGCCCCCATAGATGCAAATGATATGGCACTATTGTAGGATCTTATGTTTGTCTTAAAATTTTTGTAATTTGGAAAAGTAGGTTCAGTCATAATATTTTGTAAATAGGTTGGAAATTGTTTCCTTTCTGGAAGTTTGAACTTTCCTTTTTGACAACAACTAATAAATTGTCCATCTCTGGGTCTCTCCTGTTTAAAGTAATAAGCCTCACAAAATTGACATTGAGTAGTCATGTCCCCACAACTATGAACCTCTACTGCTAAAGACTTCAGTAAAGGACAATTTGCAAAGCATATCGGATGTTGACTTTCATATTCATCAGATGAAAAGCCATGAAATGTTTCAACAACTGGTTCTAAATGTTTAATTTTTTTCGTGGATTTTCTTGGTATATGTTGTCCTTGTTTGGTTGAAATGTCCTGTAAGTTTTTAGTAAGAGTTTGTAAATGCTTTGTTTTTGTAGTTGCTTTTTTTGGTCTGTCTTGACTGGTATCTTGTAAAATGTCATCTGATGTTTTAGGAACAGTTTGTAAATGCTTTATTGTCTTTTTATTTTTTTTGGTTGTATCTTTCATTTTTGCAGCTGATATTCTTTTATTTGCTAGTCTTTTGCGTTCTTTTTCTCGTCAAATTTCTTTCTCCTCTGGTGTCTGCTGGGCGGCCCATCTCTCTTGTCTTTCTCTAGTTTGACGTCTTTTCTTCTCTTCTTTGGTCTCGTTATCAGCCATATTAATCTGTAAAGGAAAAAAAATAAATGTAATTGTGTATATTTTAATTTGTAATTCCTGTTAAAGATTCTTGTGCACAATTGGTGAAATAAAAGGCAAATCATTAATGTATCATTTATATTTAGTTAAATTTATAATTCCTGTCCTCACTGGCTAAGAATGTGGCCAATGGAATACTGCTGTAAATAAGCATGTAACATGTAGCAATTTAAATAGAATAAGGGAGATAGTAAATTATTTTTTTTATTTTTCTGTTGACACGGATGCAACTGAAAGCTGTTTCTTTAGTTTTCTCCTTTTGTACTTATTATACTGTACCTTGGTTGAAGTGTGATTTAAATCCGAATGTTTGTTGGTCCTCGGTTCAAAATCGTTGTCCAATGGTGTGGTCCTCTGTTGGAAGTCCTCGTCCGATGGTGTGGTCCTGTGGCGATAGCCCTCGTCCGATGTTGTGGTCCTGTGGCGATAGCCCTCGTCCGATGTTGTGGTCTTTTGGTGAAAGTCCTCGTCCGATGGTCTGGTCCTGTGTTGAAATTCCTTGTCTGCTGGTCTGGTCCTGTGTTGAAATTCCTCGTCTGCTGGTCTGGTCCTGTGTTGAAAGTCTGGGCAGTGGAAGCCCCCAGACTGACCTGTGTATAATCTTCCATGCTGGGCAGTGGAAGACCCCAGACTCTGACCTGTGTATAATCTTCCATGCTGGGCAGCGGAAGCCCCCAGACTCTGACCTGTGTATAATCTTCCATGCTGGGCAGTGGAAGCCCCCAGACTCTGACCTGTGTATAATCTTCCATGCTGGGCAGTGGAAGCCCCCAGACTCTGACCTGTGTATAATCTTCCATGCTGGGCAGTGGAAGCCCCCAGACTCTGACCTGTGTATAATATTCCATGCTGGCCAGTGGAAGCCCCCAGACTCTGACCTGTGTATAATCTTCCATGCTGGGCAGCGGAAGCCCCCAGACTCTGACCTGTGTATAATCTTCCATGCTGGGCAGCGGAAGCCCCCAGACTCTGACCTGTGTATAATCTTCCATGCTGGGCAGCGGAAGCCCCCAGACTCTGACCTGTGTATAATCTTCCATGCTGGGCAGCGGAAGCCCCCAGACTCTGACCTGTGTATAATATTCCATGCTGGCCAGTGGAAGCCCCCAGACTCTGACCTGTGTATAATATTCCATGCTGGCCAGTGGAAGCCCCCAGACTCTGACCTGTGTATAATCTTCCATGCTGGGCAGCGGAAGCCCCCAGACTCTGACCTGTGTATAATCTTCCATGCTGGGCAGCGGAAGCCCCCAGACTCTGACCTGTGTATAATCTTCCATGCTGGGCAGCGGAAGCCCCCAGACTCTGACCTGTGTATAATCTTCCATGCTGGGCAGCGGAAGCCCCCAGACTCTGACCTGTGTATAATCTTCCATGCTGGGCAGTGGAAGCCCCCAGACTCTGGGAGTCTGAAGGAGTCAGATGAGGAAGGTGGCTTTGAGGAGGTGGAAGACCAAACACAGCAGGCGTCCCAGGGGGCTTGTTGTCACCTTTTGGGGACCCTTGGGTGGCTGGGTGGAGGAAGAGACCTTCAATGACATTAGTGAGGACAAGGAACATGACTAGCTTGGTATCCAACCTTGTGCAAATGGGGAGTTTGCGGTTGTGCAAAGGGACTGTTTGGGGTTGTTTGCGGTGCATTAAACGGGGAAATTGGTCTGTTACTGTGAAGCGGGTGTAACCCTTACACTACCTGATCGATACAACATCATACCTGATGTTTTAAAGCATGTTATTCCAAACAATTTAGGAATGTTAGGTGATTTATGCCCTTTATGGCTTAAAACCAGACTGCATCAACTATGTAATTTTCCATGGTAGTTTTGCCATGGATCCCCCTCTGGCATGCCACAGTCCAGGTGTTAGTCCCCTTGAAACAACTTTCCCATCACTATTGTGGCCAGAAAGAGTCCCTGTGGGTTTAAAAATTCGACTGCCCATTGAAGTCTATGGCGGTTCGCCGATGTTCGCCCGTGCGCGAACATTTGATGAAGTTCGCGTCCGCTGTTCGCGAACCCAAAATTTGATGTTCGCGACATCACTAATCTGTACGTTTTGGTACTGGCAACCAGTGGAATGTAAAAAGCAGATAACAGCTATGTGGTAGTGTAGAGTGGAGGGAACCTCTGACATCAACTACACTTTAGTACTTATCTAATTCATTAATAATAATCAACAGTGTCCAATGCTTGTTAGTTGATGATTCTTTGTTTTGTGAAAGACACATTTGGCCACTCTGACAGTGAATTAATCCGTTACAGGAGACTTTAGCAGTACAGCTGTCTGTCAAATGGAAGAAAATATAAGATCACAGTACACTGGAAAATAATATTTATAGACTTACAGCCTTATTAAATTGCAATTTGGCAAATTGAAAAGGGCTCTTTTTAAGCACATAGCATATTTTTTTTACAGACATTTTTAGTTAGTGAACTTCTATCCAAAAGCAAGGTCTTCACTAACTTAAAACTTCTGTAAAAAAAATATGCTATGTGCTTAAATAGAGCCCTTTTAAATTTGCCGAATTGCAATTTAACAAGGCTGTTAATTTCTTTGAGGTGAAATTGTTTTCTATTGTTGTATTTATAATACAACTAGCTAATCTTACATAGTTTAACTTTTCAAGGCTCCACGAATATCACAAAAAGGAAAAATAAATAGAAAAGATGTTATAGACAGTAATGGAACTAACATTAGCATCTGTGTAACCTATAAAATAAACATTTGTTAGAGAAAATTTTAATTTTTGATGACTGTTTATGTGTATAGGAATCCAACTTGTCTGTTTCATCATTTCCTGAAAGCTGGAGCAAGAAGTTTGTGATTTTATCTGTCAGTAGAGTAAGGGTGAAGGAGAAGCAAGAGGTGAGCAGGATTTGTTAGACAAATGGCCTTAGTGAATTTGACACCCACCATCTTTCCCACGTTCATAAATGCAAGAAAGCTTTCATAAACAGACGAAAGCCATGTAACCTCGTTTCTCACACACACAATCTAAAAATGTAACCTCGTTTCTCACACACACAATCTTATCAAATTATCCAGGATGCCTTCAAAGTCCAGCTGAGCCATCACATATAATATTTGTTTAATTAAAGACTAGGTTCATGACTCTTCCCTGCCCAATTCTGCTTTTGTCATGAGGTATTCCTTTTTAGACTTCTAGACTACATGCAGCTTGAGGGCGATGGACTGCGTGGATTTGCTCTTACACATAGAGTTGGATTGTCAAGTGTCCTATTTATTCATCACTTTTAAAAATAAATTAACTTCTCTAAATCCATAGTTCCTACATGTTTTTAATCATTTTTCATGAACACAGACAAAGCATTATGTAGTCAAGGTTTTAAAAAGAGAATATTATGAATATGGCACATTTGTTGCCCGTTAAATACTGAAAAAAGCCTTAAAAATTAATTATTTTTGCTTTTTAAATGTCAGCATCTGGAATCAGGTAGAAATTTACTCTAAACCTGTTTCAATAGGCAAATGGAAGCATTCCTAGGGATATTTTGTTTGTCTATGTATTTTTTGATCCTATATATAGTATTACTCCCCTATTGATCTGCACCTCATGTACCCATTCTTTGGATTCAACCTTAGGCTTTTTTTTCAAAGTAGATTTTACTACACCTGGGGCCCTATTTAATTCCAAGCCTACAGTGGCCGTCGTGCAACCTGTATGTCTGCTTTAGTTACAGAGTGATTAAATTGAACAAGGCCACAACCAAAGGGTCGAAGCATCAAGTTTGTAAACACTTCCTGCGCCCACAAGCTGCCAGTAGGCTGGAATAGATGCGGTCTGGAGTTACAACCCAATCCCGTAATTATAGAGTGCGACACATGCCTCACAGCCAATGAATAGCAGGATACCTAAATTACTCTCCCCAGGAGATAGTGGTACTCCTGCGTGCCATCCGTGAGTGGACCGCTATCCTTTCAGGAGATAAGGAAGTTAGGCCTGGGCCTAGGGCCCAGGCATGGAAGGAGGTATTGGCCGCAGTAACAGCAGTGGGCATGGTGGAAAGGGATGTGAGGCACAGGTTCGATGATGCCTGGGTCCTGGTGAGGAGGAAGGTGGGGGCCCTGATGCTAGATGGAGGAAGATGTATGGGATGCACAGATTTGTATACCTTCTCAACAGCACTCCTCAGTGACAATCTATTGGTCCCAATGTTAACATAATCTAGCCTGGCTACAGAGTCTTGGATCTTGGCCTATGTGATAGTGATGTTTTGTACGCAGATGGCTAACTCCCATCACATGGTCCATAATCCCCTTCTCTGTGGACACGTAGGGTTCTGTTGAACATGTCACCAATTGATGGTCACTGAGGAATGCTTTTGAGAAGATATGCTACAGTCCCTATATTTTTTAAGGCGTTATTTTGCAGGCGTTATTTTTTTGTTTTTTTAGGTACAATTAGGTCCTTGAAGGCATCTTCTTTTTCTGCATGTGCAAGTATTGTGAAGGAAATGTATGAAGTTTAAGGTTTTCCAATGCCTTTCAGGTAAAAAATTCCTTTAATGACAGTCTCCCCCTTAACATGTAGCTCCAACAATATTACAGCTATCAAATATCCAGATATCTAAGACATGATTGTTGTTAGTTTAAATGTAGACTAATACCGCTATGGCGGTGGACTTGAAAAGTCTCACAATGGCATGTTAATGACAGCCAGCATTCATATATGAACTAGTGAAGCATGTGATCCTGACCTTAATATCAGAACAGATCCTTGGGTCTGATATAAGTAACATAGAATCTGACTGCTGGCCTTTGTATCCTCTCCGTAATTATGGGTATTTTTACCCCATTTTGATGATATCATGAGTATCCTTTAAAATCTGCTAACAGCAGTATAGTTGATGGATGTGATAGCAATGTTGATGAACAATATCATATAGAGAAGGTGATAGTACACCTTGACCACTGACGCTGGTCACAGCTAAGCATTTTTTGTGAGATGACACATCGTTATTAATGGTCATGGCCTGTGAGTTATCTTGAGAACTAGCTAATGGTTAGTAATGCTTGCAGATGGGAATCAGGTGAGTTGGTATATTGTTACAGTTATAGTATTTAGCACTGTACTGTACAAACATGCTTTTTTTGTTTTTTATCCTCCTCCACCTTTTTGTTTTTGACCAATTTTTTTCAGATTTTTGTTTTGTGAACACACTGTATGTGTGAAACTGAATTGGATTACACAGTCCAGAGGTTACAGCATATGTTTCATTGAGCAGATCTAGACAAGTTGCAAGTGCTATGCACATTAATGGTTTCTTCAATTAAATGGAGTAATTTCTGATGATTCTTTTATTCATCAGATTGTGGTTGCAGTGGTGTAGATACCACATTTGACCCTGGTAAGTGCTATGCATCATGATTATTCTAGACTATGACATTACCCCCTTTAGGTATCACTTTTTTTCCCAAGTGTCTCTTGCCTGTAGTTGGGGTTTTGGGATATACACATACATCACATCTGTGTCACATTCATAATAATAATGATAATAGTAACATAATAAGATATCCTATAATACGACATATATATATATATATATATATATATATATATATATATATATATATATATATATATATATAATAAAGGGTTAATACACATGCAAAGTCTGCTTTGTGATAGTTTGGAGTACCAACATTCCCCTGAAGGCCTGATAACAATGTGACAGGTGATAATGTGAATTGATTGTTATCAAAACACTTAATGGGAAGTCACCAGATGATAATGGGTATACATCTTGGCACATGGCCAACAGCAATGGAGTGGGACTTTCCAAGATGGGCTTTGTGAAGATTATCCCTGATGGAGGTGAGTTGGCTGTTGCTCCACGTGCCTCTGCACAGTGTCCATGTGTGTTTGTGGCCACTCCTGATGGTTTAGAGTAGACTAGTGTGGTGTATGTTCCCTGTTCCCCTTTTGGATCGCTGCCTTGTGGTGGTGAAGGGGCTTGTGTACTTCAATGAAGCTGTGAGCTATTGCATGTAGGGTCACTCTAGGTGAGCAGGTCATAGCAGAGAGGTCAGACAAATTGCAGTCCACTGGAGAAGGAATTGACAACACACTCCAGTATCTTTGGAATGTATACCTTGTAGAAAAGCACAGGCAGAGACATAGCTAAATGTGTTGCAGTCCATACGGTCACAGAGAGTCAGACATGACTGAAGGACTGAACAACCAAATCTAAAATGTTCCCCTGGTACTTTATCTATGTGATGTGGTGGTGTAATTTGGCCACTATTTCTTTTCCCAATGTAGATGTGATGAGCGAGACGTATATGCATTTATATTTACATTTCAGGGTCCATATGAGAGCCTTTGTGAGTAAGAGAGGCTTAATATGGCAGGCAGTTTCATGCTTTTGTGTTGCAATTTAATCAGGTAGTATGTCTTTAATTGCATTATGCATGTTGCAGCATGGCTTTTCATATTGGCATATACATGACCATTCCAAAATATGATCACAACAAGTTTTTTTAAAATACCAATTTATTATTAGTGGATTGTTGTGCAATTAATTGTAATGACTTTCTCCATATTCTAAAGTCCAGTGGTGTATTTATATTGTCTTTTAGTGTGTTAAGAATTTGTCTCCAAACCCTTTGCGGGTCATATTTGCAGGCTGTAATATTTTTGGCTCCATTTGCCGTTTACAGATTTGAACGCCATTGCATCCTTGGGGATTTGTAGATTGTAACATTTATGGGCATGACAGATCAAAGGCTTAGCTGGGACGGAGTTCAGATTTTGATGGCCCGTAGGGTTTTTCCGCCTGTAACCCGCAGATCATTTGCGGGTAGCTAAAAGGGGACAATTTAATAGCAGTAACTTTTGCTGGCTCCACTACGGGCTACAATTTCTAAAATCATAGCAATTTAATGGGGCTGACAGTGAGATATTTATGTTTCTTTAATAAGAAATAAGATGCTGCTCATATACTTATGCTGGCTGTCAAATATTATTGAACTAGTTCAAAGCATTTATTGATGTTGCTTGTCCACAACGTATTCATTGTTTTTGTATTTATTTTATTTTTCCTATTGGTATAGTTTTTAAATATAAAAAAAAATGTGTTTTCAGTTAGCATTTTTCCTTTTCAATACATGATCTGTATAAATAATTCAGCAGGTGTGGGATGTTTACTCAAAAAAACTTTCACCTTTTAAATGTATATTTAGAATTCAATACTTATCATACAGTACATTTAAAATGATCATTCAGTAAAGCTAAATGTACAATATTTCCTTACAGATTTGAAGGACAGGCTTTTATTTGATTGGTACATAATGGTTTATCTGCCAGCTATAAAAAGATCACACAGTATAAAACTACATTTTTGCTTTGGTAAATTTAGTGCTTTGTATATAACTGCAACTAATCAATATTTCTTTTTCACAATCAATTTCCATTAGACAATCTCAATGTGCGTTAATTGCTTCCCAAGGATATTTTCAGTATATAAAGCATAATAAATGAATGGACGTTTGTTTACACCAAATGTATGCTGTAGTGGTACACTTTTTACAGGGTCAATTGGAACTCAGTTTTGCAGTTTGGAGTAGCTATGATTTTATATGTTTTGTTATGAGATTACGTTTAAACAATACTGATCGTACATTTAAAGAATTTCAAACGTGCGTCAAGTCTTTGTCTTCTTTTTATAGATACAGTTATGTATTGCTATGCTATCAACGTACACTTTAAAGCCATTGTAGAATAACAAACTATACAACAGATAATTCGAGCTATGTAGGACTCTCTTTTATTATTATTTATAAACTCAGCATGTGGGAAAGTAAACCGTAGATGACCCTATCAAATGCCATCTCATTATCTAATATCTCAGCAATATACAAATATAATGTACGTCTAAAATAGTGATTTGGAAATTTAGTGGTAGAATTGCGAATGATTGTATCTGCTACTTATAAGGTCCTAAAGACCATCTTGTGTATTTTAATGTGAAGTTTTTTTCATGTATTGGGGGAGTTAAACTAATATACCCTACCCTAGCCTAGCAAACTGGGCTAGTAGGGAATCAATAGATGTCCTAAATAGTGGTGAAGATAGTGATCACCAACCAACTGTAGCCAGCATGCTAGACCCCACCATGGGAAAGTGAGGGCTATGGTGGATTTGCTAGTTAGCAAATTAATATTCATTTTGTATTTATCAATTTTTATATATGTTTATATATAGATATGTCTATAAAATAGTATAATAGATACATTTTTTGAAGCTATACACTTTCTGCGTGGGGAGTTTAATTACTGCATGTTGTGTGATAGGAATTTAAACTCCCTGCAGTGTTAACTTAATAGTTTCTAAACAAAAATCAATAAACAGTCTGCTTTAACCATTGTAAGTAGAATTCAAGCAGTCAACTTTTAGTTGAGATGCTAAATCCAAAAAGGGTTAGTGTTGACTGCTGCAGCAGTTCCTTTGTGTTTAATTTATTATTTTCTCATTGAAAGATGTAGGCATTTCCTATGTATGTATTTTTTTTAATAGCACCATCAATGTGACCAGAGCTTAACAGGAACATTCAAAACAATTACATGTCAAGGTACTAAACAACTACATTACAATATGTGTAAATAACATTTAAACAGTCAATGGGTTACTTAGACCATTTCCCAAAACATTTGCAATCCACTTATATGGGGTAAAGACTGATACATTGTGGTAAGGTCTCTATAAGAACATTTGCTAAGATAGCTGTTGGAAGCAATCTACAGTGGGGAATCTTGAGACAGACGGCATTACAGATTTGGCTGATATTGTGCAACAACTAGTGGGGAACATATTAGACAAGCTGGATGTTCTCGAACTGTATGAAACAGTGAGGAGACATTGCTGAGCAGAACAAATCAGACAAATTGTGGTATAGCAAGATATGTGCAGGCAGACATAAAGAGGAACTGAGTAGTACAAAGCCTTGAATGAAAGAACAAGAGTTTATTCTTGCATAAATGGAAGCCAACTGAGCGATTTTTACATGATAATTGTGGAGAGAGATAAAAAGTAGGAGGACCAGAGAATAAAAAGCTGCAGTAGTCTGGATGAGATTGGATAAGGACTTTGGAACTTGCCCTGGCTGTTGGGAGGAGAAGAATAGTTTATATCCCTGCAATATTCCTGAGGAAATATGACATGTTTTTAGAATGACTTGCATCAAATGAAAGGATAATTATTGGGATTAATTTAGTATGCCACCTAAGCAGTGTGTTTATACTGTGTGGATGATTGTTTGTATAACCTGAATATGGAAGGGGGAAATAAGGCCACATTTGGGAGGCAATATTACAGCTTCAGTTTTTGCCCTGCTAATTTTAAGACAACTTTGGACCATGCAGGTTTTAACTGCACTATGTCTCTCTCCTATCTTCTATTGCACTGTAGGTGTAAGGTCAGGAATTAATTAATAATATGTTAGCATACAGGTGGCATTTGAAACCAAAGGATATGGTGAGTTCACCACAGAAGAAGGTGTATAGAGAAAACAGAAGACTAAGACAGACTCCCGGAGCACACCAAAGAAAGATTAATGAGAAGGAAGTGATTTTGAAGAAAGATACATGCATCTGAGGGTGTTATGACCCTTTTAGTATTGGTCAAGGGGGTATTATTAGAGGTATTATAAAATATGGGTGTGATGGGAGGGGAAAATAGGGCTCCTTTGGATACAAAAGATATATATATATATATATATATATATATATATATATATATACAGTATATTAAATAAATAGTACATCTGTGTTTACATTTGAACGTCTAAAACCTGCTTCCAGCTTATGCATGCTGTATTACACAGCTTTAATGCAAAGCCAAGGTTGGATTAAACACAAGCTGAGTATCCTATCCATGTACAGCTGTTTCAAGCTTACTGGCTATCATCTGCATGGAGCGGGATCTCAGCCTGTGTTGTGGAAATTATGAGTAAGTAGTTCACCACAACATCCATTTATAATATGGTAGGCAAAAGAGCGATAGAAGCCCTCCATCCTACAGTAGTACAGTAAAGAAATAGTACATCTAATAGCTAATTAGATCCATCCTGATCAAACCTGATAAAAGAATGAAGCTGGGAATTGGAAGGATTAGTTTGAACACTGCAGTAGCAGTATGGCAGGTTGTATATACTGTACATATATATATATATATATATATATATATATACAGTATATATATATATATATATATATATATATATATATACAGTATATATATATATATATATATATATATATAGAGAGAGAGAGAGAGAGAGAGAGAGAGATGTCGCGAATAGTTAGCCAGCGGACTGTTCCCGGCGAACATAGCATGTTCGCTTTCGCGGCGAACTGCGAACATATGCAATATTCGACCCGCCCCCTATACTTTATCATTGAGCAAACTTTGACCCTGCAACTCACAGTCAGCAGACACATTCCAGCCAATCAGCATCATACCCTGCCTTCCAGACCCTTCTAACTCATGGACAGCAGCCATTTTGGAATCATAACTAACTTGCAGTCTTACTGAGAGGAGGCTGAGTGTAGGTAATACTGCAACAATAGGGAAAACCATAGCTAGGCTACTGTACACAGTGTGCAATACAGTCCTGAAGGACTCTTTTGATCTCTGCTGCAAGGACACCCCTGTGTCTCTTCCCCCACTTATCATCATCCTCCCCTCACCTTAGCACCCAACCCTAACACCCCTCACACTTATCCATAACACCCATCAACCTAACACCTAACCCTAACACCCCTCACACTTATCGCTAAGACCTAACACCCCTCACACTTATTCCTATCATGCCTCACCCTAACATCCCTTACACTTATCCTTAACACCCCTCACCCTAACACCTAACCCTAACACCCCTCACACTTATCCCTAACACCCCTTACCCTAACCCTAACACCCCTCACACTTATCCCTAACACCTAACCCTAACATCCCTCACCCTAACCCTAACACCCCTTACACTTATCCCTAACACCCCTCACCCTAACACCTAACCCTAACACCCCTCACACTTATACCTAACACCCCTCACCCTAACCCTAACACCCCTCACACTTATCCCTAACACCCCCACCCTAACCCTAACACCCCTCACACTTATCCCTAACACCTAACCCTAACATCCCTCACCCTAACACCTAACCCTAACACCCCTTACACTTATCCCTAACACCCCTCACCCTAACACCTAACCCTAACACCCCTCACACTTATCCCTAACACCCCTCACCCTAACACCCCTCACACTTATCCCTAACACCTAACCCTAACATCCCTTACACTTATCCATAACACCCCTCACCCTAACACCTAACCCTAACACTTATCCCTAACACCCCTTACACTAACACCCCTCACACTTATCCCTAACACCCCTCACCCTAACACCTAACCCTAATACCCCCTTACACTTATCCCTAACAGCCCTTACCCTAACACCTAACCCTAACACCCCTCACCCTAACACCTAACCATAATACCCCCTTACACTTATCCCTAACAGCCCTTACCCTAACACCTAACCCTAACATCCCTTACCCTAACACCCATCACACTTATCCCTAACACCCCTTACCCTATCCCTAACACCCCTCACACTTATCCATAACACCCATCAACCTAACACCTAACCCTAACATTCTCACACTTATCCCTAAGACCTAACACCCCTCACACTTATTCCTAACATGCCTCACCCTAACACCCCTTACACTTATCCCTAACACCCCTCACCCTAAAACCCCTCACACTTAGCCCTAACACCTAACCCCATCACCCTTATCCCTAACACCCCTTACCCTAACACCCCTCACACTTATTCCTGTGTCTCTTCCCCCCCTTATCATCAAGGGAGGGGGGAGGATGGTGAGGGAGGGGGGAAGAGACACAGGGGAGGATGATGAGGGAGGGGGGAAACAGACACAGGGGAGGATGATGAGGGAGGGGGTAAAGAGATACAGGGGAGGGTGATGAGGAAGGGGGGAAAGAGACACAGGGGAGGATGATGAGGGAGGGGGGAAAAGACACAGGGGAAGATGATGACGGAGGGGGAAAAGAGACACAAGGGAGGATTATGAGGGAGGGGGGAAAGAGACACAGGGGAGGATGATGAGGGAGGGGGTAAAGAGACACAGGGGAGGATGATGAGGGAGGGGTTAAAGAGATACAGGGGAGGATGATGAGGGAGGTGGGATGATGATGAGGGAGGGGGGATGAGACACAGGGGAGGATGATGATGGAGGGGGATGTTAGGTTATTTATGCCCTTTATGGATTAAAACCAGACTCTGCATCAACTATGTAATTTTCCGTGGGAGTTTTGACATGGATCCCCCTCCGGCATGCCACAGTCCAGGTGTTAGTCCCCTTAAAACAACTTTTCCATCACTATTGTGGCCAGAAAGAGTCCCTGTGGGTTTTAAAATCTTCCTGCCCATTGAAGTCTATGGCGGTTCGCCGGGTTTGCTGGTTCGCGAACATTTGCGGCGGTTCGGTACGGGAACCGAAAATGTTATGTTTGCGACATCACTATATATATATATATATATACCGTATTGGTCTGAATATAAGCCGCACCCGCATATAAGCCGCACCTGTAAAATGCAAGGGGAAAAAACAGAAAAAAGATAGTACTCATATATAAGCCGCACCCTTGAAATTGGAGAGAAAAATACAAAAGTCAGATAGAAAAAGACAAAAGTCAAGTAGATTTAGGGAATAAATAATGATTTTATTTTAACATATACTGTACCATATACGGTATCCAGTATTTGGAAAACATTATAACTGTAACTCTTTAGGCAGGTTGCCAATATTATGGTAACATCAACAGAAAGTTCAGGAAACATGAAACATAAGGTAACAAGGAAACTTGTTACTATTCACAGTCATCACTGGTGTCACTAGTGATTTCTTCACCAGTATTCGCTTCATCACTGTCACTGTTATCCTCATTCTCCTCCCATAGCAAGTTGTCCTCGCTACCATCCAATGCATTGGACACGCAGCATTTTTTGAACCCCCTGATGATGGAGTTAGTAGAAATACTAGACCATGAATTTATAATCCATTGGCACAGGAGTGTCACTGACAGCTTCTTAATCTTGCCAGATGGTTTGAGAGCATGATCCCCTTTCCCGAAGCCAATCTGAGTGAGACGACCCTTGAAAGCATCCAAGACCAGCATGGCTCTCTTAGTGAGCAGTGCTCCAGGTCTGCAGTTCCAAACTGCAGTCAACCATCAGTTCAGTTGTCATCCAGCCTTTTTCCTGGCAAGAATCACTAGGCCATCAGGAATGCTTTCTTTGGGCAAAGTTTTTAGCTTCAGAATAACATAGGGGGGTAACTTTCCTCCGTCAGCAGTGACAGCTAACATCACCGTTATTCTGAGTTTCTCATTACCAGTTGTCCTTAAAATGACACTATTTGCCCCTTTCTGGTTTACTGTTGTATTGTTTGGCATGTCAAAAAATACTGGGGTCTCGTCAGCATTGCCCATCTGGTCTAATGGGTATGAGTGACGCTGCCGCAATTGGATGACATACCTCTGGAAACTAGTCAGTTTCTCCTCAAAATCTGCCGGCAGTTTCTGTGCCAATGAAGTGCCTCGCAGAAGAGCGAGACCCTTTCTCCGCATAAAACGACGGCACCAACCAATACTTGCACGAAATTCCCTCTTATTGATTTTTAAGGTCTTTGCAAGTTCTAAGGCTTTCAGCTGGATTACTTCACGAGAAATTGGCATCCCATCTTTTCTCAAATCTTGAATGTAGGAATAAACCCCAGCTTCAAGTTCTGGATATTTGTCATGTTTTGGTCCCCTGAAAGATTTTCTGGTGGAAACTGATTTTTTCAATTTCTCCTCTGAGGCAACCCAACGTCGCACATTAGATTAATCCAAGCCATATTTTTTTCCAGCCTCTCTGTTGCTTGTTGTCTTTGCATACTTAACAACTGCAATTTTGAAACTTGCATCATAACTACGCCTCACTCCTAGGCTTGTTGATGCTTTTCTCTCCAAGTGATCAGCCATTGCAAGAAACAGGCTTTCTAACATGTACTGTAGCTTCTTTTGCAGGTTACACGCCTTTCAGGATGTTAAAATCACTAAAACCGGAAATTGCTACTTAATTGAAACAATTTAGTCACATGAGCGCAAATCGGCACCCTTAACTCGCAAATCGGCAGTGAATTTGCGATCGCGAATAGAAGCCGCACACGTAACAAGCAAAGTTCGCAAATCGTCAATTTTGTTTGTTTACGGTCGCGAATATAAGCCGCACCCTTAACTCGCAAGCTCAAAAATTGGAAAAAAGGTGCGGCTTATATTCAGACCAATACGGTATATATACAGTACAACCCCTGTTATCCGGCTCTCACATGGACTCCCTATTGCCGGATAACTGTAGTTGCTGGTTAATCGGGAGTCCCGGAATTTAAGTGTCTAAGCGACCCTTAAACACCCCAAAACCCCTCAAAATGCCTTTGAAAAAAGCATTAGCACCTAAACTGTGCCATTTAGGGCCCAAAAAAACAATTAGAAAAAAAGTTAGCATTCGGATAGTGCTGGTTATGCCGGTTTAGCTGGAGTTTTTTGAAAATGGGGAATTGATGCAGGTGCCAGTTGCTTGAGAGTCCCGGTTAGTTGGGTGCCGGATAACCGGGATTCTACTGTGTATATATATATATATATATATATATATATATATATATATATATATAATTATTTATGAACAGCCTATTTGAAAGATCACCAATTAATAAATCACTGGGAGGCCCAGTAGAGTTCTGTGATGTAATATTGTGAGGCACTCTTTCTGAAACCCTAGTATTTTTTTTTTTATTATTATTTGTGGAGGGGGCTCACTCTCCTGTCAGCTATTATCCTGAAATTCTAGTGGCAATAAGATGATCACCATTTTTAATATGTAAAAGAATGTCATGGGGGCACAGGAAGTAGATAAGGGTTGAGAAAGCCTCTCACACTATTACATTACACAACTCCACTGGCATTTCCAGTGAAGTATTAATGGAAAACGGAATATAGGGAAATGTGGAGATTAACTCTGAGAAGTTCTCCACATTGCAGATCATTCAGTATCATACATGAATACACCATTCAGTATTACCATTATTGTTTATTTGTAACATGCCAACATATTTTGTAGAGCTAAACATGAGTTACATTCAAGGCAAAGAATGGAGGACCCTGTCTTTGAGCTTAGAATCCAGTGTCCATAGTGCTTTCTCCAAAGCGCCATGCAAGATTTAATACTCGCAAACTTACAATCTACTGCACTGTATGTTCACCTCTGTAAGCAGAGTTGAAACAGTTGATCCAATAATTGATAGTCAATACAAGAATACATGCTCAGAATATGTAAATACAAATGGCAAACGTTTTTAGGATTTATATACCTCCATAACCCATTTACATTTATCACTTGCAACCAGGACCAGATGTTTTAATTCCTTAGGGCGGAAGGAACTACCAAGAGGATGTTTATTAAACTATCAGTTTTATTTATATTTATGAAGAAAGGTGTTTACTGGCGCTGAGAAAAGATACATTTCTAAGTACAGCTGGTTTGAGTTGGGAAACGGGACACCAAGAGAGGTGTCCATTTTGGTGTCTGAAGCTAAAGAAAGACACAGAGATAGAGCAGTGTGGAACTGATGAGCTATTTACAGCAGAATTAAACCCTGGACTTCTAAAGGCCAATACTTAAAGTGTTTTTTTTTTCTTTTCGCTCCAATTAAGTTAGTTGTGGCGTGATGGTAAAATGCTCAGAAAAGATTCTCCATGGAAGTTAAAAAAAGTAAATACGTTAAAATTCAAACAAGTGGAGAAACTCTATTGCGCAGATTCATGTTTTGTGACCTTTATCTCTTCCATAATTTTACAATTGTGGGGGAGCATTGCTAGTAAGTCATAGGTAGACATGTGCTTAAGGTAAATGGGAAGCTTTGTCATTGGAGCTTGTCATCCAAATAGAATGAGCTTTTAGCCCCATATATTTATTATATGGGTGAGACTTTGCAAAACAAATGTTCGAGTCTCTCAGTGTCCTCTGTGTTGAGTTTAGTACATAGTCTTTCTTTTTCTCTCTTTTTATGTTTTGTACTTTATCACAAAATTGCAGAACAAGAAAATTATGCCTTTCCTTTATGAACTAGAAGCACTGATTGTAACTTTTGAGGATAGAAACTATGTTGAAAGAGCCTGATATTGATTGATTACACAACTCTCCAGTTGAAATAATTTCAATATTAATGCCAAATACATTCATTAACCTTATTTGTGGTATGTTCAAAATAGTTTTATTTACATGATAAAATTATTTACGAACATCTCAGTGAGTTCAGATGAGACTTTAGGCATAATATAAAGATGGCTACCCTATGGATCCCAACAAAATCTCTGCTACTCTGTGTGCTGAGTGCACAGCTGCTTGATGTCTGCTCCAGATAAGACTAATCACTTTTGTCTCTTGTTTTCCACCAATGATCATAGGCTTCACTTACATCACACAATGACTCTCTCCAGCACACCACATCTACTCACATGAGCCATAATTATTATTATTATTATTATTATCATTTATTTGTAACGCGCCAACATATCCTGTAGCGCTATACATAAGTAAAGTTACAGGCAATAACAAGTTCAAGATTCACACATTGCAAAGAGTGGATGGCCCTGTCTTTGAGCTTGGAATCCAGTGTCCATATTGCTTTCCCTAAAGCACTGCGCAGGATTGAAACTCGCAGACTTACAATCTAAAGGTTGAAGTTTGTATATGGTACAGTAGGGAGAGAGTAGGGCTGAGCATGTTAGGGAGGAAGGTTAGAGGCTTCTTTAAAGAGGTGCATTTTTATTGATGTTTTGAAGGATTTAAGGCAGGAGGATAGTCTGGTGAAGCAAAGCAAGGAGTTCCAGAGAAATGGGGCAGCACGAGAATAGCCCTGGAGGCGGGAGTGAGAGGAGGTGACAAGAGTGGTAAAAAGAAGAAGGTCGTTAGCAGAACGAAGAGGGCGTGTGGGGGAGTATTTGGAGATGAGAGCAGAGATGTATGGGGGTGAGCTGTTGATGAGGGCTTTATAAGTTAGGGTCAAGATAATGCACCTACACTTCCGCACAATCAGCAATAGTAGCACAGGGGACAATCTGAACTTTGAAATTTACAAGATGTAAAGTTAGATCAATACTGTCACAAAGGCACCACTAGCCTGAGTAAAACCAAGGAAGTTCTGGTGATCTTTAAATGTCCAGTGTTTTTCAAGAACAGTTTGTAGCTAAAATTGATTCAGGCATGCAGAGCTTTAACTCTCTTTTTTTCTTTTTAACTTTCATATTTATGTGACTGCAATCTCACATATTTCTATACATTCCACTGTTCAAAAAGTCAAATCATGACTACATCTATAGATTTACAAAACAATTTAAATATATAAAACATGAAATACGTTGCTAAATGTTATTTCTTATGTTAGTGCAGCTTAATGAAAACTTTTTTTTATTTATCCTTATTTCTAATGCTTTGCAGTCAAATTAAAGCTGCATTTAGGAATAAAGCTACAAACTGTTCTCTAGCTCCACTATTTTCTTGTACTCTGATTTGAGATAAAGGCTGAACTAAAACTGGAACATTCCAAACATCCAAAGAGCATTTATGTATAAAGCAGAATGGATACAAAATCATATGTTTCATAGAATTCAAAATATAATAAATAAAATAATTTATCTGATGCTCAACTATAAAATGAGTAATCATGGTTTGCTCTTACAATTTTGTAATTTGTATGACTGCACATAGGATCTCTCTTTGGCATGTCTGGTCTGCCCTTGATGAACTGAATGACATGAATGCCAGTCCCCCTCCTTCGGTATCCAAGTAGCAGCACCTGGCAGAGGGTTACAGTTTTCAATTTACTGCCTTCTCTGGATTTATAAGATTAAGTAATGTGACTCTAACTGGAAGCATTAGTTGAATTTGCTTTTTCAGACAGATGGTTCTACTTCCATTACAGACATTGGTTCAGGTCTTTGTAGTAGAATTGAAGGTAAATTGTGATCCTAGCTACTTTCTCACCGACAGTGTCCCTTTAAAGCAGCACCCACATTGGAGTCAATTTATCTCATGCACTGCACAGTATGACATTGAGACATGTGTGTTTGTGTCATCTAATAGTTCATCCTAGAATGTATATGGACTAGATGGGTTGCTTTTATGTAGTCAGATTGCGCACTGTGAATAATGTTTCACCTGACATAAGCATTAATTACATTACATTAATTACAGCCTTATTAAATGATGATTCTGCCAATAGACTAGGGCTCTGTATAAGCACATAGCATATTTTATTACAGAAGTTTTTAGTTAGTTAACATCTATCCAAAAGCAAGGTCTTCACTAACTAAAAACTTATGTAAAAAAATATGCTCTGTGCTTATATAGAGCCCTATTCAATTGTCCAAATTGCAATTTAATAAGACTGCTAATACCTTATGGACCTCTATGCAGATTATCTCTCTATTCTGGTCCATGAATACCCCCATTGTCCCTAAAACTAATCCACCCTAAGCCTAATCTACCATGCCTAAAATCGCTGAGGTCTTAGTCATGACTGCAGCAAGAAAATGATTCTATCAAGTCTACCTCATGCAATATTGTTGCAAAGCTGTCTGTATGTATATCTCTAAGTGCATACACAACAGTTTCCCAATTTGTTACATTTAAAATAAAATAATTTACAAATGTAATACAGATTAAAAAAGAAATGTAAACATGGAATTTAAAACAGGCATTATTAGAGTTATACATCAGATACAAAATAAATAATATCCCCTGTTATACAATACGCACGTTAAAAATGTGTCAGATTAGGTACAATATACAGTATACATTAAATATATGTATAATGAATACACATATCACGTGCAAAGCAAACAGTGCCTAATTGCAGTCCTCATGTAGTGCAAAAATCCCCAGTTTATTGTGTTTGAATGACAGATCCTCTCTTCTATCCCAACATAAATAACTGTACCTTGACGCACCATCCTCTTCTGGATCACTACTTTGTGATGGTGAAAGGGCTTCAGTACTTCAATAAAACTGTGATCTATACCATGTACGGTCACGAAAGATGGGCAGGTCATAGCAGAGAGGTCTGGCAAATAGAGGTCCACTGAAATAGAAATTGGTAACTCGCTCCAGTATCTTTGCCAATGTAACTTTATGGACATGCATAACCGGACACATAATATGGCACTCAGGTCAGAAGGTGCCTACTACATTACTGTGGAAGATCAGAGGGTTAGTATGAGTAGCACCAGATCTAATGAAGTGGTTGGGACAAAGCCAAGAAGACACCCAGCTGTAGATGAGTCTGGAGGGGAAAGGAAAGAACAATGCATAGAACAATTCAGCATAGGAACCTTGAATGTTAGAACTATGAACCAAGGCAAACTGTAATTATTTAAACATGAGATGACAAGGCTAAACATTGATATTCTGGGTATTAATGAACTCAAATGGACTGGAATGAGACATTTCACATCAGACAACAATCAGATCTTCTGCGGTGGTCAAGAAACCCACATAAGAAATGGAGTTGCCCTCTTAGTCAACCAAAGGGTGGCCAAAGCAGTAGATGCTTATAACCCAATAATGAATGATTTAAATTTGAATTTAAGCCGAGCCTTTTAACATCACAGTGATCCAAGTCTATGCTCCAATCATGGATGCAGAAAAGGTTGTCCAAGTCTATGAAGACATTCAACCCCTCATAGATATAAAACCAAGAAAATGTTACTCTCGTCATAGGAGATTGGAAAGTATGGATCTAATAGATAACTGGAATAATGGGCAATTTTGGCCTTGGAGTACAAAATTTAGCAGATCATATATTAGTAGGTTGCTGTCAAGATATTTCTCTGGTTATAGCAAACACCCTCTTCCAATAGTCTCAGTGATGACTCTACACATGGACATCGCCAGATGAAAAATATAGAAATAAGCATGACTATATTTTTTGTAGCCAAAGATGGAGGAATTGTATAGAGTCAACAAAAACAAGACCCGGAGATGACTGTGGCTCAGATCATGAGCTTTGTATTACAAAGTTCAGAGTTAAACTAACAAAAAGAGGGAAACTCATCAGATACAAAATAAATAATATCCCCTGTGAATCCCCTACATTGGAGGTAAAGAATAGATATAAGGGACTAAACATGGTAGATAGAATGCCTGAAGAACTTTGGACCAAGGTTTGCAACATAATGCAGGAAATAGTAACAAAGAATATCACAAAAAGAAAGAAGCAAAGAAGGCAAAGGTTGTCTGATGAGGCTTTGAAAGTATCCCAGAAAAGACAAAAAGTGAAACATATTGGAGATAGGAAAAGATTTGTCCAACTGAATGCAGCATTTTAGAGGATAGCAAGTAGAGACAAGGCACATTCCATAATGAGTGATATAAAGAGAAAGAAGAAGATAACAAAAGTCAAGAGATCTCTTCAAGAAAATCAGGGATCTTAAGGGAACCTTTCATGCCAAAGTAGGCAAAATAAAAGACAAGAATGGTAGGGACTTAACAGAAGCAGATCAAATAAAGAAGAGGTGGCAGGAATACACATAAGATCTATACAGGAAGGATTTTATAAGATGTGATTCCCTCAATAGTTTGTCCAGTGAGCTGGAGGAAGAGATCTTGGAACGTGAAGTGAAATGGGCCCCAAGGAAGCCTTGCTGACAAAAAGGCTGCAGAGGATGATGGAATACTAGCTGAAATATTTAAAAGACTACAAGATAATGCTGTTAAAATGTTGTTTGCCTTATGCCAACAATTTGGAAAACTCATCAGTGGCCATTAGACTGGAAAAGGTCAGTCTACATCCAAATCCAAAAAAAGGCAGTGCCAAAGAGTGCTTCAATTATTGAATAGTTACACTAATTTAACATGTTTCACATTTCACAAGTTGATGTTGGATTTGGTCAGACATCTTGGTGTTGAAGTCAGGGAGCACTGTTATTGTAAAGATATATATGCACTCTTTATACTGTTACTCTGTATTATGTATGTGGTTATTCCAGAAAGGGGGGGGGGTTACCTGTAAAACTGACTGTAGCAGGGCAGGTGGTGCTGTGCACCTGGGATCTTCTGCTGGACATGTGCGCATGTGTTCCCAAGGCAACTGAGAATGCATATTGGCCTGATCGGTGGTTACTAAATGTTCCATTTTACAAATAGGCATGTCTTGATTGGCTAATCAAGAATACACGTTGTTGGCATTGACTGCTCATATCTAAGGACAGGGTATAAATATGTGGGATTTAAATTAATAAAATTAGTTTAAATATTTTTCACATAAACAATGTGTGGGAATATTTACTGTGTGCCTGAATCCTGAGTTGGGAGTAACCCTATTTTGAAAACACTAGTATCCTGCCTGTATGATCCTCTATACACATTTTTGGATGTTGTTCCTATTGTGAAGTCATCTTTTGTGCCAGAGATAACAAGAACTAAATGATCTTGCTGGAATAGGTTTGAACCAGGTTCTTATCAAGCCCCATTGAAAAAGCAGGTATTGACAGTAATGCTTAAGATCCTACAAGCTCACCTCCAATATGAACAGGAAACTACCAGATATGCAAACCGGGTTCTGCAGAGGAAGAGGCACAGGAGATAAAATTGCAAATGTCCACTGGATAATAGACAGAGCAAGAGAGTTTCAGAAAAGCATTTACATCTGCTTAATAGACTATTCTAAAGCCATCAAATATGTGAATCACAACAAAATGTGACAAGTTCTTAAAGAGATGGGAATACCAGATCATCTCATCCTCCTCCTAAAGAATCTGTATATGGAACGAGAAGCTACAGTCAGAACCGAACATGGGACAAACAGGATGGTTCAAGATCGGAAAAGGAGTGCGACAAGGTTGTATATTGTCACCTTATTTATTCAACTTATATGCAGAGTACATCATGCGTAAAGCAGGGCTGGATGAATCCAAAGCCGGAATCAGTATTGCTGGAAGGAATATCAACAACCTCAGATACAACGATGATACTACTGTGATGGCTGAAAGTGAGTAGGAACTAACAGACTTATTGATGAGGGTAAAGGAAGAGAATGCAAATTTGGCCTGCTGCTCAACTTTAAAAAGACGAAGATCATTGCAAACGGCAATCTCACTTCCTGACAAATAGACGGGGAAGAAGTAGAGGCAGTGAAAGGTTTTATTTTCCTTTGATCCAAGATCTCTTCCGATGGTGACTGTAGTCATGAAATTAAAAGTTGTTTGCTTCTGGGGAGGAAAGCTATGGCAAGCTTGGACAAGCTAGTAAAAAGTAAAGATATATTAAACTCAACAAAGGTCTGCACAGTTCGAACTGTGGTATTCCCAGTAGTAAAATACGGATGTGAGAGCTGGAGCATAAAAAAGGCTGAGCAATGCAGAATTGATCCATTTGAATTGTGGTGTTGGAAAAAACTGCTTAGAGTCTATTGGACTGCAAGAAGATCCAATAAACTAGTATTACAGGAAATCAAACTTAACTGTTCTCTGGAAGGTATGATCATGAGGCTGAAGCTAACATTTTAGCCATTTCATGAGAAAACAGTATTCCCTAGAGTAGAAGACTCTGATGTTGGGAAAGTTTTAAGGCACACAAAGAAGGCGATGGCAGAGGCGGAGATGGATAGATGAAGTTATTGGGATAATGAACGTGAGCTTGGTGGAGCTCAGAAGACCAATGGCTGACAGATGTGCCTGCCTTGCTGTGGGCCACTGAGAGTCAGACATGACTGAACAACTAAACAACAACAAACACAACAAGCGCACAGTGCAAATACACTGGCAATGTAATATGTGCAGGTTTGCTGTGCAAAAAACTTTTACGCATACTCACAAACTCAAGGCAAAGTGCACCTTTCAATCAAGTAGTATCCAACAAAATGGTAGAAAGCACCAACAATAGTTGTTTATGGGGTTTGTAATGCTAATAACATAAGATATCATGAACACTGAGGAATTGCAGCAATAGGTGCATAGGCTGAAGAATTATAAGACAAAAATACGATGTAAATAAATATTAACAGGCTCTCTCAAATGTGAGAAAGAACAAAAACAACTGAAAACTAATTACAATATAAACATTGCTAATTTATTTTGGGATGTAAATAAAGTAAGTATCAGTGTCTATTATTAGACCTACAGCCCTATTAAATTCCCACAACGTGTAAAACCGTAGCCCATAACGTAGCCCATAAGACTTACGGCTAATAAATTGGCCCTGCAAAGCAAACCGCCAACGACTTGCAGGGTAAGGGCGGAAAACCCCTACGGGATATATAAAATTGAACTCTGGGGCCGCAAATCCTTTGTTCTGTCAAGCCCATAACTGTTACGTTCCAATCTCGCTATTAAATTGCAATAGTTTTGCAAAGACGCCCTGGGGTTCAAGCCCGTAAACCGCAAATGGAGGCAAAAACATTACAGACTTCAAATAGGACCCCCAAAGGGTTTACAGACAATTTCTCAACACTGTAAAAGACAATATAAACACACCAGTGGGCTTTCAAAAATGGTGAAAGTATGGAAAGGCATTAGAATTACCTGCACAATATTCCCTTAATAAAAAATAGGCAATAAAATATTTTATTTTATCATATGTGGGAATGGTCATGCAAATGCCAATATAAAAACCCATGCTGCAACATACATAAAGCAATTAAAGACACACTACCTGATTAAATAGCAACACAAAAACACTCATGGCATATTCACCCTTTCTCACTCACAGAAGCTCTAATGTGGAGCATGATATATAAATATAATTGCATATACATCTCACTCATCGCATCTACATTTAGGAAAACAAATAGTGGCAATATTTCACCGCCAAATCACATATCTCAAGTACAGCCACCACTTAGAGATCCACACTAATGTAAATTGATGAATAGCAGAACATAATGGAAGGTCACAAAATGGGAATAGCTATACATCTTGGCACATGGCCACCAGCAGTGGCGTGGGACTTTCCAGGATGGGAGTAGCGGAGATTACCCCTGATGAAGATGAGTTGGCTGTTGATGCACATGCCTCTGAAAAGTCTCCATGTATTTTTGTGGCCCCTCCTGATGGGTTAGAGTAGATTAGTGGGGTGTATTCTCCCCTGGTCCCCTTCAGCATTGCTAGGTGGTGGTGGTGAAGGGGCATGTGTACTGCAATGAAGCTGTGAGCTATACCATGTAGGGTCACTCTAGGTGGGCATATCATAGCAGAGAGTTCAGACAAATCACAGTCCACTAGAGAAGGAACTGGCAACCCACACCAGTATCACCTGTCATATTTCTTTTAGGCCCTCAAGGGAATGTTTATACTCCACAGTATCACTAATTGGTCTTGGCATGTGTCTTAACACTTTATTATTATTCTTATTATTATTATACTAGCGTATTGCCCGGCAGAAAATAACGGCAATGAGATGTGTATGTTTGGAAAGTTGTTTAGTTATTAATATACATATGGAATTGTAAGGTAGCTAATGTTGTTTTGTGTGTACTACTGAAATATAGAATTCAAATTAATGAATGAATATAGTTTACCTATTTTTATGCATTGTGTTGAAAAGCTGAGAATCTGTTTTGATGTTGCTGCAGCATTAGTGGTGTGGAGGTGATGTGTAAGCGTGATGAACGTGTGCAGGGTAATAGTGTGCGTGCGCGAGCCGAAACCGTTAACGTAGCTGTGTACTTCCGCATTATCGTAAAATGGCGGATAATGTGTGGTATGCGTCTTAGCGGATCATCCGTACGTCGTTTAATGGCGGGTAATGTGTGGTATGTGTCTAAACTCTTTTATTTTGAGCTAAATGAAGGTGTAACTTTGTTTTGTGAGGTCGTGGATGCTCCCTCTTGCTGTCGGTAAGCTTTTTATGTATGTGCTGTGTGGATTTATTGTGTTTGTCTTTTTTTTCATGTTCGCGAGTTGCAGCCGTATTTTTTTGCTAGGGTTTAACGTCTTGCCTCGCTACGCGAGGCTCGTCTGCAATGAGCGCCTGCGGCGCTCATTGCCAAAGTACTACGATTTAACGGCTCGCCTGCGGCGCTCATCGCTAAGCCCGCTAAAGTACTACGGTTTAACAGTAAATATGGTAAAACGGTAAAATGACGGTCAATAAAAATTAAATGTTGTGAAATTTGTTTGCAACACAAAATGACTCAGCTACATTTGTCCCTTTTTTTTTGAAAGGTGGTGGTATTTTGCGTGACTTTATTTTATTCTGCTCAAGTTATTTTTAAATATTGTTTCCTTGAATTTTATTATATTGGCTTGCATGTTTAAGTTATTTCATGGGGAACTCCAAATCAAAAGGAAAAACTCCAGGTTCCAAAGAAAAAAATGTTTTTCCTTTTACGATCATAAAGACTACAAACAATAAAAAGGAAATGACCAAACAGGACACACAAGCCCTGACTCTTAACTCGATCTTCTGGTCAAAAATTCTGGTGAAACCACAAAATGTTAAGTTAGCTGAGTTGCAGGTGATTATTATTGTGATCCATTTGTAAATAATGTGGCTGGTTGGACTGTGGGTCTTAGGCAACAGGCTACACCATTCCCTAGGGAGGGATCATTTTCTCACTTTCACATGTGTCAATTAAAAGGAATATTATTGGGGGACCTAACATGGCTGTGGTATGGACCCGATCCAAGGTGGAATTTCCCTTACATGAAAGAATGTGGACAAGTATTGGTGCTGTTGCCTAAATCCCATCCACCTGCTGAGACTAAGGTTAATTCTTACCAAAGTATCACCTCCACTGTTTCCCCTGCATTTACCTCCAACAGATGTCCCCAATCAGCAACTACAAATTGATTTTACTCACATGCAACTTAAGCACTTACTTCTGATCTGTGATCAATTCTCAAAATAGGTAGGCTCATTTCCTACTGCAAGAAAAAATGCAAAGGTAGTGGCCAAAACCATATATACTGAAATTGGTCATTGCTATGGATGCATGATAAAAGCATGCCATTTGTTTCCAAGGTTACTAAGGAAATGGCTAGGTTACTCTGTATTGATTGGACATTCTCAGCCATATTAAAAAGCAATTAGGCAAATTTAAAACAGCTCTATTTAAGCACACAGCATATTTTTTTACAGAAATTTTTAGTAGTGAACTTCTATCTAAAAGCAAGGTCTTCACTAACTAAAAACTTCTGTAAAAAAATATGCTATGTGCTTAAATAGAGCCCTTTTAAATTTGCCGAATCGTAATTTAATAAGGCTGTCTATGTTCCCTGCCACCACTAAGTAGAAAGAACTAATAGAAACATTAAGGACAAAATTTGCAAAGGCACAAATGGTACCTTTAAAAATTGTCCACAACATTTACCTGCTGAATAAGCTGAAATTAGCATGACCCCTAACACAACCACTGGGTTCTCTCATTTCAAAATCTTAATGGGTAGGCCTTTCCGTGGCCCAGGTTCTCTAGTGTGAGCCTCAGGGAAATGCCTCATTTGAAGTTATACAGGAAGAATATGTAAATCAGTTGATTGCAGAATTTATTAGCATCAAGGGTAATGTAGCTCTCTCTGTATCTCTTCCATTAGGTGAGCCGACATACCCCTTCAAACCAGTGACAAAGTATTGGTTAAAAGGATACTCAGGAATAAATCGTTGGAGCCTTCCTATAGGCCTCCAGTAACCGTCATAGCCCTGACTAGAACTGCAACCAATGAGAGCTCCACCTGGAGACACCTGAAATGGGCCCAACACCAGATGCACCCTCTTTGTAACTCTTCTGCTCTCACATGGACTTTATTGAAGGGACAGTTCTTCATAAGGATACAAACTTGTTACATTACCCATACCATGATAATTCATTTTTAAGAGTGAAACACATCAAATGAATCAGAATAATGCTTCATTATGATTCCTAATTAGATACAGAGAACACCTGAGGAGGGAACAGGTGACTAAGATGCGAGCATGGCTTCCTCGAGTTTTATCCTTTGAAGTTTTTCCTCTACTGAGTTTTTCATATAGTGTTGTTGGGATTGTAAGGGTTTAAAAGGTATAAAGTGATGAAGTCTAACTGCAAACTTTCTATTAGCAATATTACGTGGAATATATTTGTTTACTAGGTGGTCTTGTATGTGGAACTAAATATTGTAATCATGTTTGCTAAAAGGAAGGTTGACCTATGGTTATAATTCAAGGTTACCACTTTATCTAAATACCAGGTGTTTTCTAATACATGCTGAACTGCACATACACCAAAATGACACACATTGCGTGTGGTTTCTTGCTACATAGGCTAGTCTGTAACATGAAAGAAAAAGAACCATTTTGGGTCATGTCATTTTGTTTCCCAAGTGCTTGAAACAGACAGAGAGACAATGTGACAAAGACAGCTGGTCCAATCCCCTGGACGATGTCACATCCCATAGCCACTAGGACTGATAGTTAGCCCTAACACACACATAATCCCAAAATGCATAATCTGAAATTAAATGTAAACGTCATTGAGTGACTAAGGACCCTATGCACATCCCTGAAAAAGCACTTACGAGTTTCCTAACTGCAAAGTGAATCCTACATAGCTTTTTTTAATCACCCGTACCTAAAACACTGCTAGAGAACTCCTACGGGTCACTGCTCTGAGTGAACTTCACGACACGGCAGAAAAACAAGGCATACATCTCCATTGAGTATTACACTGAATATAATTTTGTCCGTTAGTCTTTGACACCAAAATCCTATGCTAATAGGAAAGATTTACAGGTACCAAAGGCCACTTTCAAGTAGTTTTTAAATCTTTGCTGAGTCCCCCAGAGGCATTTAAAGTGACAGTATAGCACATAAAGCACTATAAAATGAAGACATGTCAACATTATTTGACACTTAACAATCCAATATCAATATATATGTGTAATTAAAAATTATAATATGTTAGTATTAAGTCAGTTTTATGATACAAAATCCAGGGTAACACACAACCCATTACTCAAAGGTTTAATACACGTTACAAAGCCATGTTGCCTAGGAACAAACACTCTAATGCATTGTCTATAAATATATCATATTTTAACAGAAAATAAAAACATCTTTATTTATTGAAGCTATAAATACAATTGTTACATCTGTTTAATATCAAAATATATGAATAAATCAAAAACAATTACAATTTTATATATATATATATATATATATATATATATATATATATATATATATATATATATATATATGCCTCTGTCTCCTTGTAGCAGCTGGTTACGGGCAGTTGTTTTAGGATTTATGATGTTTGCATTTCCTAATGGCCCCTACAGCACTGTCACATTCATAAAGCTTGGTTTGGCTACTACCTGCACAGAAATTTGTTGCATCTAAAAAAGCTCCCACAGTCAATTTACGTCAATGCACCTGTTTTACATAGGGCATCCTATTTAATAGAATCCAGTCAGATGAAGGAAAAGTTTCCAACTAAGTGTCTGTCATATAGTGTAAGTATCATTTTAAATATAAAACAATTATGAACCCTACATCATGAAAACTAAAATAAAGATCCTAATGAAGAACATCATATAATATTTTAGCATATGAATGATTCGTATGCACTACAGAGTTCATTGATTACATCAAACAAAATGCATATTACAATAAATATATAAAATATATTATTGTAAGCTATGAAAAAAATAAGTTCAGAAACGTATTAAGTTACATCTGACCTGCATGAAGGAAGGTATGAATTAAACTATAATATGAAGTGCAGAAGGTAGAGACTAGTACAGATAACAACACATGATCAGTCTGGGGTGCATATGCGAAGTAGACTGACATAAATATTAGACAGAATGTGTGGAGCTAACTTGGCATATACAGCCTAAACCTACATACATAACAAATAAAACCATAAATAAATAATCCTCCACTAAAAAACTGTAAGAGCTTATTTAAAAATAATTTATATAAGTAGGAAAGAACAGCTTTAACAAGTTGCATTATAAAATAGAAAGACAAAAGCAAACATGGATTTAGAAATAGTGAGTTTTCTAATTTTCCACCATAGTCATTGAGTAGATTTGGACTAAATGTCTTACACTTTATTAACTTGAGTATAGAAGAGTCCATATTTGTATATATTTACCAATTTGTATATACATCCAGTTTAAAATGTCATATAGTCACTAAAGGTATCCAAATACAGTTAAAAGGCAACTTAATTTAGCACAATTTGTAAACACCACTGTAAAGATCTCCTAAAAACATGTTAAAATAGTCTTTGAATGTTTGAAATACATGCATTTTGCACTGAGAATTCAAGAAATTGAAGTCTGTATTTACATAAGTCACTGACCTCCTCCCTTCCAGACACATGTTACAGCTCTGTAAGTGAGCAAAAGAAAAAAATTATAGTTATCCCCACCAAATCAATTTGTGCCGAGCTTGGCATTCAGAATCAGCTAAACAGGTCAGTTGTGGGTTAACTTTTGAGTGGATTCTTGAGTTCAGGGAAAAACTGCCATAAATCAGTGTGCTCACTACTCACGTGGCTGTCTATTATTAATCATGAAACTGCCAGTAGGCAGGAGACACTGTCCAGCCCTATTAAATTCCTCCTACTGAATAATTTGTAGCCCTTAAAGGAGCATGTTAGACTTACAGCTATTAAATTTGCCCTCTTTCAGCTACCCGCAAATGATCTGCGGGTTACAGGCGGAAAAACCCTACTGGCTGTCAAAATCGGAACTCCGTCTCAGCTAAGCCTTTGATATGTCAAGTCCAAATCCACAAGGACGAACTGGCGTTCAGACCCGTAAACGACAAATGGAGCCAAAAAGCCTACAGGTACTAGAGAGGATCCGCAATTGTGTTAAAATCTTGTCCATAGCACTGTAGATGCAAATATAAACACAATACTGTATTTGAAATGAAAGGGAAAGTGATGTTAGGTATTAAAATGAATAGCACAACATTTTCAAGCTTGCAAATCTGCAATATAAAATAGTTTATTTTATGTTTAATTTCCCTGTTATATCGATCCCAGCAATCAATGTGTTAATACATGTAATAGAACTTGCATGGACTAGAATATCATATTTATTGCTTTATTAAGATTGCATTATTTCTGGACTGCGGGTACGACCGCAATTCATACTTCAAACCCTTAAGGGATTGAAATCTAACCTCCATTTTTCAGTGACGTAATGATGACGATCCCTTTTACCATTTGCTCTGTCTAAACCCGTAACCACGAGTTTGACTAATTTATCATGTTCACGGCCGCAAACGCAAAGTGTGCAAGAATGGTTTACGGGTTTGGATGTTGGCCACGTCTGTTGCAATGCTTCACTAATTTTATCGCTCTGTAACTCTGCTGGATTTAATGTGGCTGTGTATTTGTAAACAGATTTAAAACTTTAGATCTTTTAACTGTTATTAGTATCATTAAAAAAATAGATTATTTTAACATACAATCTTGTGCTCTTTCACACCATGAAGAGCACTTACAGTGAGGTAAATGACCCTTTAATTATATTTTAATTTGTATTCTAATTCATTCCAATTCATTCTTAAAAAAAATAATTGGCACACAAGTTATATATTTTTTAAACTGGTTTCTTTTATTATAGAACTGAAAATCTGCATACTAGGGCTGACATATATTACTTTATTTAAGTTAGATATAGAAATATACATTTGTTTAGTATTTTCTTTCCTTTAGTAGTTTATGAACATATGAAGTTAAAATATTTATACTCCAATATATTTCTCTGATATGAAATTTTTTAAGACAAAATATTACAAAACGAAGATTTTGGAGATTGTTTTGCAGTTTGAGAACCCACTCAGGTGAAAAAATGGTGAATGAGTTTTAGCATATCCAAAAATTAAAATGTAATGTTTGACACTGTGTCCAATGCTTATACCACTACCCTTTTTAGTTGAGTGTTTACTGAAAGATAATACACCTCCGTCATCAAGTTAGGAGAACAGACATTGATATTTATCACTAAATAACCATCTGTTTTGTAGTTATTAATATGTTTTAGTTTTATATTAAAACAATCTTAGAACCTATGCTATGTTACTTTATCTTATTTATTATTATCCATGACTTATTTAGCATTTGGGTATGTGTGTTAACATTATGCATTTCCTTCAACTGATTTACATTGTCTAAAGATGTTTGTAATTAATGATTAAGACATTGGGTGATAACCTTTATAAATAGCACTAGAAATACCATCTATATATATCAAATGTTTATACCATCTTGCTGGGTGTTACTTATACGAAGATTGTGCACCTTAATGTCAAGGAATATATGTCAAATTCTAAAAACTATATGAGTTTACAATTATTATTCCCTGCTAATTTTATTTTTTTATTTTATTTTATTGATTTTATTATCACTTGTATACATTGTATTTGTTTGTATTGTTTAATACAACAAAATGGCAGACATAATATATACTAAATAGTAATATTTAGGCCACCTTTCCATTGCTCACGTAAGCACTGTTGGAAGGCTGGCACAAAGTTACAAATCAAATCTATGGCTCCCACAAAAAAGATAATCTGGTAAAATTTACTGATTCACACCCAGGGAGGTTTCCCTGCAGCTCTAATGTAGCCTATTCATAGGAGACTCTAAGTCTGAATCTCAGTAGTCTCAACAGCAGCGCTACAGAATGGTTCCCATTAACGTGAACACACCACACTAGCCATTATTATTATTTATAACTTTTATTTGTGACACACCAACACATTCCGTAGCGCTATACAGGGTATGAAAACAAGAAAAGTACAATGTTAACAAACTGCAGAAAATGTAAAGCCCTGTTTTGAGCTTAAAATCTTTGTAGAAAGTGCTTTTTTTCAAGATTGGAAGCTCACCATACCATTATCCCTTATCCCTACCTATCTATTTAAACCATTTACTATGGTAAGGGTTTAATAATAATACAAATAAGGAGGTTAAAAAACCCTCCACCTTTGAACCCCTACCCCATATGAGCTGGGTATCTCCCAGGATATCCCCTTAACACTCGCTATGCCTTATAAGTTAGGTATACCCAAGAGTCCCCCCTTAATACCCACTAACTCCATATGAGCCCGGGTATTCCCCAGGTTTCCACAATGGGGTTTCGAACAATGGAGGATCTTATGAACCCCCATGGTTCCAAATATTAGTCCATTACCAGTGATGTCCCTAAAGCCACCTATGGAAATAATGCTATCTTGGATTTAGTCCTCAAATGTTGCAATAGCAATACAAAATACAGACTGGGACAAATAACTGACAGATAAAATTACTGAACATAAATGGACAACTTTCAAGTCTCTACTACATATACATACTTATCACCATATACAGTGTGGTAATAAAAGTAGAAGGAGTAACTCACACCCAATGTGGCTTAACAATGATTTTAAGGATCAAGATAAAGAGTATAGACTGCTTTACATGAGTACAAGGAAGTCAACAAGGCTTGCAAAAGAGCTATTAGACTGGCTAAAATTGCAATTAACTTTCATTTTCTATGAGTAGGACTAACCCTAAAAAAAGATTGAAAAAAAATGGACAACATTCAAATCCTTACTAAATATACATACACATCGGCATGTACCATGTGGAAATAAAATGAATAGGAGTAAATCACATCCCATGTGGCTTAACAATGACTTAAAGATGATAAGGGAAAAAACATTCATTTAAATTATACAAGGAGGGGGGAACATAATCAGCTTTATGTGAATATAAGGAAATAAACAAGTCTTGCAAAAGGACTATTAGACTGGATAAATAGAAAATGAGAAGTCAGTTGCAGGCAGAGTAATACTAACCCTAAAAAAATTTTTTAATATGTTAAAGGGAAGAAGGCGAGGAAGGAAGCTATAGGAACATTAAAATGTGACACAGGCCGCCTGACAATTATTAACCAGGAAAAGGCAGATGAGCTAAATTGGTTCTTTTCGTTGGTATACACAGGGGAGGTACCAGTGGTTGGGACACTGCAACATAATGGGGCTACACTTCTATCACCAAATAATTGGTTAACGCAGGAAGTAATACAAAAGCAGTTGGAAAAAATAAATTTGAATAAAGTCCAAGCTCCTGATGAAATACATCCAAGGGTACTGAGAGGAGTCTGTAATAGCCAAACTATTATAACTATTTTTTTAAGGTTCATTCAACACAGGGTCTCTTCCAGATTACCAGAGAAAAGCAGAGGTGATAGCTAAATTTAAGAAGGGAGCAAGAACAAATACAGGAAATTATAGACCAGTGAGCCTCACTTCTGTAGTGGGGAAGCTTTTAGAAGGGTTAATAAGGGATATTATACACGAATATGTCGGTTTAAACGAGATTATAAGAAGAAGTTATTACAGATTTATGAGGGATACGTAATGTCAAACAAATCTAATTAGTTCCTATGAGGAGGTTAGTATGAACTTGGATCAAGGCAACTAAGTGGATGTAGTCTTTTTGGACTTTGCAAAGTCTTTTTAAAAAGTGCCACATGGGAGACTATGGTGCAAACTAAGGGATATAGGAATTGCAGCAATTATATGCTCATGGATTGAGAGCTGGCTAAAAGACAGGAAGCAAATGGTTGTTGTAAATGGAACATACTCAGTATTAGGTCCTCTCCTTTTTAACATATTTATTAATGACTTAGAGGTGAGACTGGAAAGTATTGTCTCCATTTTTGCTGATGACACTAAGTTGTGTAAGGTAATTAAATCAGAAAATGACGTACTTTTCCTTCAAAGGGATTTGCATAAATTAGAGAATTGGCCAACTAAATGGCAGATGAAACTTAATATGAATAAATGTCTGCAATTTATGTATGTGATTATCTCATTTTACACACAAGACATTTTCAGTTATTGTCTCCAACAGAGCAGCACAATAAACTGCTGTGTACTGCTTTATTGTATATATGACAAACCAGTAACAGTGCATCACATTACAATAGTGTTTTTGTTTTAGGATGTCACTAAAATGACTAATTCTGTAGTCTGATGTGACCTTAAATCTTGATGTAAAAATACCACCTTGTAGCAGCGCTAGTGATATCCTCTATCATGTAGTGATGTTCTGAGATCATTTCAGAAGTAGGAGTTTGGGAAAATTCTTGATTATGTAGATATGAGCCTGGTGCTGAGAGATGTGAGCAGACAACAACATGGTGCCACACAGCTGTTTAACCGCAAACATCTAATACAGCTATAGGAAGTGTCAGTCCTGGATTACCGTATTTTCTGCCCCAGATATACTGATTGACTCACTTGTGTGTGATAGGCAATTCCAGGACTGACGTTGCTTTCCGATCACGGTGCTTATCCCTTTTCACATCTCTGTATGCTATACTGGCCAGTGACTTTCTGTGCCTTGCATTATTTGATGGTGCAGGGTAGTGTAATGCTATTCAAAGAAGCAGTTTTGACAAGGGTTTGGCAGCAGAAGTCGGAGCGCATTTGTCTGGCGCGCCTGCATTAGTCCCCTGCTTTAGTCCTGCATTCTTTAATGGGGTTGCTGTTTTGTCTGCGCGCTTTTGATGGCACGCTTTTGGCATGCGACATTATTTCGGGACACTGTGTCAATCATATTTCAGCCAATTAGAATTACTCCCTCCTTATATCTGACATCAAAAGGATAGGTAGGTATATCTTTTTTAGCTTATGTTGTGTTTTTTTAATGTATTTTGTGTTAGAGTGTATGGGAGACCTAATGTTAGGATTCAATGATGTTTAATATTAACCTCTGTGGGGGTAGTCCCCATGGTATAAGGGTTTACTTTAGGTGCCATGAAGGTCTATATTAGTATACCATGGGGGTCTGTTTGGACGTACATGGAATATGGTTTATTATTAGGTGCCATGGAAGTCCATAAAGACCCCCTTGTTATAGGGCTTAATTTTGTATTCAGTGGGGGACCATGAGGACCCCCACATTCATAGTTTAATATGCCATGGGGGACCATAGGGACACTCATGATATAGAGGTTAATATTACTGTGGGCATCTATAGGTTATACTTTAGATTACCATGGAGGTCTATATGGTTAATCAATGGTAGCTAAACAATGATTACAGTTTAGATTCTATAAAGAGTTAATGCAATCAGATGTTTGAAGCTGAGATTGATATCACTAGGTAGGAAAGTCAAAAGGTAAAATAATAACTGTAATGGTACAGTCTTTCCTATTCTTAAGGATAGCTGAATCATTGTGCCAGCTCCTCTGCG
Organism: Discoglossus pictus; assembly: GCA_027410445.1. Taxonomy (NCBI): domain Eukaryota; kingdom Metazoa; phylum Chordata; class Amphibia; order Anura; family Alytidae; genus Discoglossus; species Discoglossus pictus. The sequence goes on along the minus strand of CM050166.1, from coordinate 198,693,488 downwards.
GGGGCTCTCTGAGATAGGCCTCTGCAAACAATAACTTACTTACACCTCCATAGATCACATAGAACTATATATCAAAATAAATACAAACTATCAAGAATGTTTTAACATAAATATAATCATTGTGGCAAGATATTAAACACAATTATGTTGCACTCTAATTCGAGTACTCTAATACAGTAAAGCAACCACCAGTGTGAAACACTGTCTATTCCCATAAACACACATTTTACCAGGATACCAGTACAGTGAACCCTTTAGTTTAGATGCTCAGTCCAAGGAAAATAACCCACACACTTCTGAATGGCACAGAGTGGTTCATGAAGGTATTGCCTATGGCCATAACATCTGTATAATAGTTTATTTTCAAACTGTAATGTTGACATCTGAATGGTGGTACTATCACCGAAATTAGCTTTTCTACAAATAGTGTATTGCTGCATTTATTTGAGTATTCTATGTTCATGCTGATTTAAATATCTGTTAAAAACTACTTTTTTTCATGTAAATCCGCACTGTATCTATTCATTTTATTCAGTTTTATTATGGATTAGGGATTTACTTATCCCCATATTAAACCTCCACAATATTTTATAGTGTTGTGTTGCCATAGCAGCTAGGCCAAGTACATCAACAAAAGCGGGATCTTTTTGATACCGCCACTAACCATCTAATCTTACAATACTTTATGCAGTGTAAGCAAAAAGAGTAGAGGTGCTCATCTGAGAACGAGCAATACCTTAGTATCTACTCAGAGAGCAACCTCTTTTAGCTCACTTGTGCCCTTCACAGGGAGAAATATATTGTAGTATATCAGTCTGGTCTCATTCAAAAGAGTGACCCAGCCCGGAAATACCAGGCAATTCCACAATGAAAAGGAGAAATAGCAAACCCCAGATGCTTTTTGCCCTCTGTGGGCCTCGTCAGTGAAGTGCAGCTGTACTCCCTAAGGCACAGTGAGTAAGGAGTCCACGTCTGGTTCCCCCTATCACCCATAAGGTGAGAAAATCTAAACAAAAAGAGTAGGGAGTTCAGCTACACCTCACTGATGAGGCCAAATGAAGGCCAAAACATATGTCTGGGGTTTGCTGTTTCTCCTGTTCAGGGTAAAATTGCCTGGTATTTCGAGGCTGGACCACTCTAGTGAGTGGGACCAGACTGATATAATAAAGAGCACAAGCTAAAAGAGATTGCTCTAAGAGTGGGTTATCATGTCCATAGACCTAACCTATTAAGGTTAGTTCATTCTCTGATTGAGCACCTTTGACTTTGTTGTATGCAGTGTGTCATAAGTCTTTGGTACTATATTAGAGACTGTGACAGCTATTTAGGGCACTACTGAACCTTCAGAAGGCAATTTTCTGAGTTTTTAGTTACAAGTTTATGTGCATATGAAGATACTTCAATGACCACCACAGCTCTAGTGCGATTGCCTAATTCTAAATACACATTTGTCTATGAAAGATGTGTTTGCATCTTTATGGGCTATAATCAAATTGACAGAAAATGGTGAATATATAATACTAGCGACTTGCCCAACAAAAATGACGGCAATAAAAGTTGAAGCCTGGCAATGCTGTTTGCCACACTTTTGGCCCTATGAGCAAGTAAGTTCTGCGTTTCTCAACCGCTTGCAGCCTAAGTCCCGCGTGCTTCAATGCCTCAACTGTTTGCCTCGCTTTGCGAGGCTCGTAGGGCAATGAGCACCTTCAGCGCTTATTGTCTAAGTCTTCCGAGCTCAGAAGGCTTCTATGCCTCAACGGCTCGCCTCGCTTCACAAGGCTAGCAGTTGCGGCCCTCTGTGATGACAAATCGCAGTTTGACAATTATAATATGTGATGTACATTGATAACATTGTTTTTTCAAAATGGTAACTTAAGGAGATTTATATGTTTGATATTTTTAATCACAAGGGTTGGTATATTGCCACATTATTATTATTATTATTATTATCGATTATTTCTAACACGCCAACATATTTCCTAGCGCTATACATAAGTTGTGATCAAGTCAAAACATTATTAACACATTAAAAGATGGAGGGCTCTGTCTTTGAGGTTAGAATTCATTTTCGATAGTGCTTTCCCCAAAGTACCGTGCTAGACTGAAAACTTGCGAGAAGTTTGCATGCATGATACCAAAACATGAGCTTTCATATTTTCCTTTAATAAGTTGCTGTTATTTCTTTAGTTATTAAAATCATTATATTTTAGTTTTTCAGTTGGAAACATTTTGCCATTACTGATTTGAATATGCCAGCATGAATATGAAGACAACAGCTGGGTTTGCTACATTAGGGCAAGCTTTTGTGAGACTATTGAAGGTCCTTATTTTAATAAGATTACAATTATGCCATACTGCTCATAGTTGATACTAATGGAAAGGGTGGAAAATCTATGAAAAGTACACGTTTATGCTATATATTATCAAAAGGGATAAGATCAATAGAATACTGAACTAAGTACTCTGAGAGGGCTCAATGGCTGGCAGAGACCAAGCTATCAAATTGAATCTTGTAACAGAAATGTTCTTATATAAAAATATTGATAACAAGAAGGATATCTTAATAAATAAAGTATTTTCTTTAGGAAATAAATTGTGTATGCTAATATTACAGTGATACAGAATAAATACATTCTGAAGGCCAAAGGGTTTTAAAATATCAATACTTTCTGAAAATGATCTTTACAATTTATCATTGGAGACAAATGTGATCAGTGACTTTATGTTGGGTCATTTCTGTTATTTGCAAGGCAGGAAGGACCTGCATCCACTGAAATGTGTATACAGTTCATTGATAAACCTGAATGTAAACAATGTTTGGAGTATATTGTTTTGTGAGATAGCATTTGTTCCTTATTTAAACATAGTTGTAAAGTTGATTTAAAATCCACAGGCAAGAGATGGATAATATTAGAAAACTGGATAGTTTTACTGTGATGTGTTGTCAGTTTAGTATTAAGTTAAATGTGCTGACATGTGAGGAATGTATATTAGAGAATGTGTGCCCTGACTGTCTAAGTTTTCTTTCCTTAAGTAGCATGGGTTGCAGAAAACATCATTATAGCAGAAGGATGTTATAAATTAGAACCTCACCTTCCTTAAGATATCCATTAACAAGACATATTTAAACATAATCCAATTAAACCCATGCCAAGATATTTAACTCTAAATGGCAATCACATACAACATATATAAAAGAGAGAAGCAAGCGAGCAAATTCATTAAGATTAAATAGAAGATGGCTAAAGAGAAGCAATCAAATGAATAAAATATAACATTAATGAAAAAAGAGTACGAGAACAAGCAAGCCATATAACTGAGGAGTGAGAGCAAATATCTGTGTTTCTGTAAAAGAGCATAAAACGTAAACACATTTATGCTGTCAGGTACTTCTACCAACAAAAAGCTAGATAGCTGTCTTTTACTTCCACGAATATTTTCATTAGTGATATAACAAATATACTTACGTAAACACAGTAAGGTAAGATGTTTAAGTAACATATTTAGTCATTTTATGCATCACACTTACACATTTTTAACATTAGCTTACGTTTATTAAATACATTCACAAGGTTTTGGTTTAAAAGCAATATGGCTATGGCAGCTGGTTTTAATACCAATGTGTGGGTGAATGCATGGCATATTTTCATCTGTAAGGAGTCTGGATGGCATATCCCCCTCACCCCACCCTTGATTCCACATAGAGTCTCTGCAATTATAAACACCAATAGTCAAATGTCCTGGTGTCAACATGGAGGACCATGATGGTGGTGCACTTCCCTGAACATGCTGACTGCATCTTCACTCCCTGACTGGCTCTCAAGTTTCTGAAAAGCCAGGCAATATTTTACAGCATTCTTATCCTAAGTATTTTTTTCTCTTATGGTAGTTGAAAGGGAATCATATTGGATCGTCATGTCTTCTCAGAGATTAGGAGAAGTAGAAGCCCGCTGCCCCGATACAATTTAAGTGAAAAAGGAAGAGACAAAAATGAAGGGGGGTGGGCATTTATAGGTGAACAGAGGGTAAAAGGGAACACATAGTATGGAAAGGAGAGGAAGTGGGTGAACATGAAAAAGATATGGTTGAAATTAAAATGGATAGTAGGTGAGAGAATAAGGGCATTCAATATACACAAAGTGAACGTGAGGTGGTGGGAAGAAGAGGGTGAGTTTGGGTCTCAATATTAGAAAAGGTTGAAAAGGATACAGTGTGAAGGTGGGAAGTATAGGGCAAGGAGGTCATGAGTTATACAATGTGAAAAAGAGCACAGAGAATTAAATACAAATGATCAAATTGACTAGTTGCCAAAAGTTAACTTTGTATAAGAAACCAGAAGATAATGATTAGAAAACATTGTATATATTAGACTACATCATAAAAAATAAATCATAACACCAATCGGCTAAAAACAAAAACGTGTTTTACTATGGTAGGTTTTAAAGCTGAGAAATGAATTATACACTCAACAAAGAAAAGTAAGGAAATTATCCACAAATAATTCATTCTCTGATACTGTCAATGTGTCTGTATATACTGATGTCACTGTTAAAACACAAAAAAAATGATTTTATCATCTGTTAGTAGGTATTTATATTCCTATACAGAAACATAATAATAATATTCTTCTTTAAACATATGTAATTATGTATCTATGTACAGAATACTTTATTTTCACTGGACCCACAAGTTTGTTCAAAATCAAAATGTGAGTAGAGGTAGCAATATATAGGGAATGAGTATGCACACTGCACAGTGTGTTGTGCAATGATCTCATAACTATATCAATCTAGTTTCTATTTTAGGACATCTGACTAAATGAAAAAAGGATACGGCAATGCTTGCTGCAGCAAATGTGTGATACAATGGATTAAAGAAATGTAAGGCAATTTGCAAATGTTTGTAAGGTAGTTTGAATATGAACTATGGATGTGATGAGGAATAATTGTATCCTTTGTTTTATCTGGAAGGAAAACTAGGATTGTTCTCCTAGTGCAGTAGTGACCTTAGAGGAGGTTAAACCATGATTTTATTGGTTGATTATAGGGCCATAGAAAGACATTAAAAAACCAGACAGATATAAAAGATAAAATGTAAAAAAGCTCTGTTTATTTTTTTAAAGGGACTTGAAGTACATGTTATTTTCAAGCATTTAAAAGAGCATGTTTTATATATTACAAAAGGGTTTTTTGCATGAAAAAAATATTAAGTGAAACCTTTGATGCTAACAGAAAATGCTGAGAGCAAGTTTTAGTATCTCATTGTCTAAAAGATTGCAAGTCCCCAAGAACAGTTACACATATGAATAAGGTTTTGAATTATTTGAAGGAAGATCCCCTCTTTCTATTGCAAATATATATATATATATATATATATATATATATATATATATATATTTTCATGTCCCTTTAACGTCCTAAAAATATTTTGCCCATTATTATTTTGTAATTCAAAGGACCTTATATGAATAAAACATGTCTACAGTGGTGCTTTGAGTTTAACAACTACCATATTAGTAAACAACACAAGAAGGACATTCCATAAAGCTAAGGAAGAAGTGCAAACAATCCAAGGCCCTCATTAAATTAGCAATCGTAGTTCCCTCGGTCCTCACAAAAGGCAGTTTTTTGCTGTTTGTGAGGACCGATTCCCCAATAGGTCCCCCGCAGCCTACTTTGCAAGATGACACCGAAAAACGGCCGGGAATAGGCTCAGAGAGAGTTACGTAGTAACACGCAGCCTTAAATCTATGAGGTGAACCTCGCACCTCTGAAGAATCCCTACGGGCACAAAAAGTGGCATCAAGGGATCCTAAAGCCTATACGCGCTGCATCGGAGCAGCCCGAGACAGCCGTGTGATGCTACCCCCTGCTCGCTAAACACGTCCCCATGCTGCAGGGTTCCCTATAGAGACCCCTGCAGCCTCCCCACATTAAAACCTTGCAGTGGTGGTCCCCAATCGGCATCGATCAGGTCCCCCTCTGTATTTAAAAATGTAAAATTTCCCGCTGCGGGTCCATAAAGGGCCCACGGCACACTATTAACAAATCCCGGCCGTGGCACCTAAAATTAACCCCCCTCTATGCTGAGGTTCCCTACCGGGACCCCCAAAGTGCCCCCACATTAACACCTTTGCCAGGAATTGCAAGCCTCTTGTGCTCACAATGCTCATTGTGAGCCCCGCGATGAGCGCCTTTGGCGCTTATCACGTGGCATGCAATGAGCACCTTCGTCCCTCATTTCAAGCCTTTCCTCTCGCCTGCACTCATTGCAAAGCTCTCCAACTCACGGTGCTCATCGTGAGCCCAGCGATGAGCTCCTTTGGCGCTCATTGCGTGGCTCGCATTGAGCTCCTTTGGCACTCATTGGGAGCCTTTCCTCTCACCTACTGTACGGGCCGCTCATTGCATGGTTCGTTAACCTGCAAGTTTAGTGCTTGGGAATGCCATGTGTCTCTTTCCCGCATCTCCCCCCTGTCCCTTCCCTGTGTCTCTCATCTGTGTGTGTGATGAAAGTTTGCGTGGCGCGCGGTTACTGCAGTTGGTTTTATTTTCAAAGTCCCGCGTGCCTGATGTTGTTAGTGTAAGTGTTACTGTCTTCAGCATTATGTATTTTTTACGCTTTGCAAACCTGGCATTGCTGAGCCTTGTTTTCATGCTGCTTTTGAAATTTTGCGTTTTTTGGCCCCCATTTTGTTCCTCACTTTGAGTGACGAAAAATGCCAAATATGGCTGTAATTCGCTTGCGACCTCACTCCCAGGCTTCCTGTGTCTCCCCCTGTGCTGTGTGTGAGTGTGTTATAATTTTTTGTACATGTTTTTTTTTTTTTTGGTAGGTTTTTAGAGTTACGCGCTTTAACAGTGCTGCACCGCATGTGTGATGGCGCCGCTGGCTGCAATGAGAGCCTTTGGCTGCTTTGTCGCACTTTGCAAGGCTTATGGTTGCGCCCTCGCCTCGCGTTACCAACATTGCAAACGTTACGAACAGTGCAAAGATCCACAACTATATATGTGATATTAGTTCAGGGCTGGGCAAGTTCGATCCTGGAGAGCCCCACAAAGTGCAGAATTTGAGGGTATCCTTTCTGTGCACAGGTGGGTCAATCAGAATGCCTGGAGAAATAATTGACTCACCTGTACGCAGCAGGGATATCCTCAAATCCTGGTCTGTGTGGGGCTCTCCAGGACTGAACTTGCCCACCCCTGTATTAGTTTATAGAGACATAATATACAGTATCTCAGTGTGAGAATTAATTACAAATAGAAATGTCCCTGTACATAGCCATTTATGTGCATATGCATATATGTCTAAAGACAAATAGCCCCTTCTGTATCGTTACCTTGCCGTGGTGAAGGGGCTTGTGTACTTTAATGAATCTTCAAGCTATACCACAGAGCCCCCCCCCCCTTAACTCAACAACAATAAAAGATAAATCGACAATGGATTTGGCTACTTTGGAAAGTGTTTGTTTCAAGAGACAAATATTATAATGATGGCTTTTTATTTTACCTTTATCTTTCGAAGACATATTTTTAAGACAAAACATACTTGAATTCGGTACTTCAATTAGACTGAATTAGTTTGTTTAGTTTGCATATCATAGCATACTAACATTTACTAAAATATAAGCTCTAAAATATACTAAAATATAGAGAAATGAAGAATAGATGAATAGTTTATAGTTAGATCTCTTCCTATAAAGTAATGAGATATTCAGCTTGTATGAGTTTCAAATATAGTTATAACTCTAGGAAATTCTGTTAGACATATATGTGATGCCTCCCTAGTGTTTTATTTTAATGTATTATGCATTTCCCTACTATTTTGCATTTTACACATGATAGTTATTGAATAATCTACAGTACCTGCAAGGTTCTTCATATTTTGATGCTTTAAAAAGAAAAATGCAATAAAATGTAGTATTTTGAAAGTTCTTTGAATTACCCGTGGTCTTCATTTACTAAGTCTTTCAACTGTATTAATTAGGTGTTATCATGAGATTAATAGAAAGCTGTTTTATAATCTTCATAATATATATATATATATATATATATATATATATACATACATATATATTTATATATATATATATATTGACATTGTTAGTTATAATCACAAGAGTATTGCTTCATCGTGGAGACAGTTAGCATATATAGTTTGGTTGGTTTTAGCTCTGTGTTGGTAAAGGTCTTAGTTAATTTTGTGAAGTTGACAGTGACTATTGCCTTACAACTTATATACATTATAACGCTTTTAGATTGCAAAAGTAATGGGAAGTATAACTTAGTAAACGTAAAGGAAGCTGCTGAATGGCCATTTTCCTAGCCTCTGAAAATCTTAGTGTATATAGTCCATTGTGTTCAATGACCACACTGATAATGTGCTCATTGGGAAGCTGATAATGATGCTAGTTACACTACAAAATTAAGGTCGCTATGGACTAGATTCAGTAAGATGAGGGAGCAACACATGTTTGAGCATATTTAGTTATAAGTTATTTCTCATAATATAGTTTGGCATATGGAGTACAATTTTGGGCACCACATCCTAGAATGTACATTTTAAAGCTGGAAAAAGTACAGAGAAGGGCAACAAAACTAATAAGGGGAATGGAGGGGCTAAGTTATAAGAAAGACTAACCAAATTAAACTTATTTTCTCTAGAAAAAAGCATCTAAGAGGGGACATAATTACCTTATGTAAATACATCCAGGGTCAGTAGAAGGCTTTGTTAAGTGAGCTTTTTGGGCCAAGAGGTTTTCAACTGATAAGAGGACATCCCTTGAGGTTAGAAGTAAAAAGATTTCACCTTAAGGAAAGAAAAGGGTTCTTCACAGTAAGGGTTCTTAAACCAAATGAGGTGGTGACAGCAGATTTGATAGATAACTTTAAAAAGGAATTGAATATATTTCTAAATAAAAAGAGCATTAAGTGTTACCCTGGTTAATTAGAGCGTATTGATCCAGGGAGGAGTATGATCGCCAGTATCTGGGGTCAGGAAGGAATTAATTGTTTTTCCCTTTTCAGACAATTAGCAAAGTTTCGTTTTTTTTTTTCTGTTTGACTTTCCCTGGATCAATTAACAACTAATCTGCATATAACAGATCAGAGGAGATTTTAAAAGGTTGAACTTGATAGGCTAAAAGTATTTTTTCAACTCAATTACTATGTAACAGTGTAACTAAGATCGCTATGAACTAGATTCAGTAAGATGAGGGAGCAACACATGTTTGAGCATATTTATAAGTTCTTTCTCATAATATAGTATATTTAGATGATTTAGCTGTACTTTTCTTAGGTCCTTTCCATGCTGATTTGTGGCTTAAGCACTGATTTCCCTTGATTTGCATTATATTCATCTGAATTGCAATCAGTAGAGTTTTTATTATTACTATTTTTCTAGTAGTGATGACAATGGGAATGGCTGGCGATGAAACTTTTTTTATAAAATAGTTGTGCTATAGCTATTGATGAAATGATTAAACATTAGAACGTTTGTAGTTAATGAACTCATTATTATTTAGATATTTACTGTAGGTATTGAAAACTACTGGATATAGTATTCCTTCCTCTTTTACTTTTTTTTACTCAAGATCTTAGCTGTTGACAGGGCTGTCTTAACAGCATTATAGGCCTACGGGCAAAGCAGTACATTTGGGCCCTACCTACACAACCACTCACAGAAATAAAGATGTACATTATTATTAAAATTAAGCTTATATTTAATTGTACCTCCTGGAATGACGAAATTTGTTATATTATAATTTTATGTGCATGGGCCCTGCTAATTATTTTTTTAATGAAAACCAAACAACTAAGATTCATAGGCCCTCATTCAATTGCAATTTGGCCAATTGAATAGGGCCCTAAATAAGCACATAACATATTTTTTTAAAGAAGTTTTTAGTTAGTAAGCATCTATCCAAAAGCAAGGTTTTCACTAACTAAAAACTTATTAAAAAAAAAAAAAATGCTTTGTGCTTATTTAGAGCCCTATTCAATTGGCTAAATCGCAATTGAATGAGGGTCCTAGTAATTTCAAAGACTTGTGGAAAATGAGACAATGCTTCTAGCATGCATGTGTGGTGGGGGAGGAATTGTAAGGAAGGGAGAAACAATAGATTTAAACAAGATTGCAGAACAAAGTCAAAGAAAGCCTTCAAACACCATTGCTCTCCATTCCATTTCTTTCATTATTTACATGTAATAGGTAGCAGGGGAGGCAACTGACATGGACTGTTAAAAACAATCGAGGAACTGTATTATAGCTTTATGGCTTCAAAAAAATCATGTGTGTTGATTTTATCTTGCTTATGTACAATTAGTACATGGATATTGTTTTCGTTAAGGTCAAGGTATGTATTCACAACAGCAGGATCATAAGTACATATAACAGCTGATACTGAGGTGATTAGTCTACCTAAATGTTTTAATAAAAAAGGGTTTGCAGGTTCTGAATAAATCTTCCAGAATAATATACTGAACAGTTGGCAAGGCTTTGACCCCTATGTTTGTGGGGCCCTCAGGCAAATGCCCAGCATGCCCATGTGTTAAAATGGCACTGGCTTGTGGTATGGAAAAAACACAAATGAGTATGCTAAAAATTAAATACAAAATTGTGTGATAAGATCCGAGAACAGAAGTATGTAAATACATTTAATCTATGACACACTTAAAAAGGCACTAAAATATTTATAAAAAAACAAAACAATGATATCCTGGTTTTCAAATGGAAATACATTTTAATATATAGTATATTTTAATAAACTGCTCATAATAACATGCTCCAGTATAAAAGATATAAGGTGATCCAAGATGGATATATAAAAACACATTTGTGTTCAGTGCTACTAAGGATGTGTTAAGGGGTAAATGGGAGCATCCAACCACCCTTAGGTTAGAGTCTATAAATGCTACCATTCTGACTGGTTTGAAATATTGTTCAAGACAGCAAGTTCTTCAATGATTTTATAATTTCATTGTTGGAAATAAAAAAAAGGGGAGAAAAATTATAAGATCATCCACTGAGGAGATAAGCTGCCCCAGCTAGTTTAGCTCTATTTGTGGACCTATATTTACATTATAAAATCCTTCTCCAATTGGCTGCCTTTTCTAGACACTTCCTATACTCTCTATATTGCATGCAGGAAAATGTAATTTTGCTTTTATATGTCTACTATGAGCTACAGGCAGAAGCACACCAGCTACCAGACTCACCCTGAGGATAGTCACTCAGTCTTCTGGGGAGAGTCAGAGCATTGAGATTTTTTTAACTGAACAATGACATTACCAAACTGCTAACTAACAAGTGGCAGAAGACAGCAGGCAAGAGAGTATCCATATTCATATGTCTTCCTCACACTTATTCTATCTTGTCTTTCCCTCTCATGCCTCTCTTTTGCTTTAGTGACTGTTGACCTCTTCAACATATTGTACATTAAAACATATCATTTATATGAACCAATTGATAGTTTCCATTGGATGTTGGTCTGATGCCTTCTTACTGTTTATTGTATATTATTAATTTATCTACTACTTTTATAACATAATGCTACATATTCACCAATCTTTGCAAGTCCTGCAGATCAGATGGGTGAGGATTGTTTACTATAGGTACATTTGCCATTGCATCCTCTGTGAAACAGTTTGCGTCCCTATCCCATGTTGCTGCAGAACATTCCAGTGAAGGCTGTGAATTTACTCCAAAGGTTGATGCCATAAAAAGACTAATACAACAAAATATAGTTAAGTTCAATCAGAACACTTGTCAAAACTCCAAATTTAAATTTTCTTAGGATCTGTTTAAATTAGTAACCCAGATGTTAGAACAGTGATGGGTAACTCAGTCCTACAAAGACTGACAGCAGTGCTTGATTAACATCAGTGTATCAATCAGAATGAGTGCAACTGGGTAACTCACAGATGAGAAGCTGAACACACAGGGAGAGAGATTCAGAAATCTAATACAGAGTTGCCCTTATATGCCAGTGGTCTGGAATAGAAATATTATGTGTGATGAAAAGCAATATATACTTTCCTATTGTACCATGATATTGCATTAGATTAGAATTATATAAATTACATTGCTGTTCATATTGTATTGCTATTTTAAATAATTGTTGAAATCCTGCACTGCAAATGTATGTAATAATATCAGATTAATTAATGCTGTATTATATGTGGCATTTACAGAGCAATTCCAATCTTAACAGAAATTAATCTTGTGGTTTCTATTATAAAAGGAATCAAGCGGCTAAAGGTGGATATAATATTAATAACTAGCTACTTGCCTGTCAAAAATGACGAGAATACAATAAGACCCATATGGACAGCAACATACGACCTATTAGAAACACTTTTGGGGACAACAGTAACACAAAAGCCTGAGGAAGCTTTGCTAGGCCTTCCAATTACGGGGCTATTCAAATCAGAACAATGTTTAACAACACAGATATTTTTGGCCACGAGATGCATCATAGCTAAACACTGGAAACTTACCTCCCCTACTCACATTGAAGTACTTCACAAAATCAGGTTCATTCGGGCTATGAGCTCACTTTCAGCTGAAATTGATGAAAGATACCGTCGATGGGCCTCCTGCTGGGACTTATGGACTCTATGAGGTCCACAATAAGGTTCGTGTGAACTACTTTTATGGGTTGACCTGATGTTTGATCTATGGTTTCACCTTACTGTACCTCCTGGACACATGTCTGCTTTGAGGAATGTATATATGTTCAAGACCTTGTGTGACTTTATATATATGTTTTACATGTTCATGTGTTATTCTAACCAAAAAAGAAAAACTTTGAAAGAAACTTTTTGATATATCTTGTTGATACTTGAGAGATTTGTTATATGATTTGCTGAACTTACGATGTTCTATTTGTTTATTCTTTCAATAAAAAAGTTAATTATAAAAAAAAAAAAAAAAATGACGAGAATACCTTTTAAGGCTGGGAATGCTCATTGCAAGCCTCTCCCCCTGTGTAGTTTATAGGCTTTACGCTTGAGTGTTACTGTCTTGGGTTGGGTTACTGCCTTGGATTAAGTGTTAGTGGCTTGGATTAAGTGTTACTGTCTTTCGGTAAGTGTTACTGCTTGTGGGTATTTTTTACGTCCTTCGGGATAGTTTTACGTTCTTGGGCCTCATTTTCGTCCTTTCGCGTTTTTACGGCAGCCATTCTTTTCTCGCTTAGGTGATTTTCGATTGTGAAAAAACAACAAATATGCCTCATATTAACTTGCAAGCTGACTTACAGGCTCCCTGGCTCTCCCACTGTGGTGTGTGTAAGTTAGATTGAGGCATATATATATTTTTTTTTTCATGTCTTTTCAGTTCAATGGTTCGACTGTTAAAGTCATAATTTTGCGAGGCGCACAGTGCATATACGGGTTTCAGTCCTAAGTCCCGCGTGCCTCGAATGCTCGCTTCCCTTTGTGAGGCTCGCAATGAGCGCTTTTGGCACTCATTGCAGCCTAAGTCCTGCATGGCCGACGGCTCGCCTCGCTTTGCGAGGCTCATAGTTGCAGCCTTATGGGCCGCAAATGACTCGCCGCACAGTTGCACTTAAGTCCCTCGTGCCTCAACTGCTCGCCTCGCTTTGCAATGCAATCATTGCAGCCTAAGTCCTGCGTGGTCGACGGGCCGCAACCGGGCTCTCAAAGTGGGACAAACCCGCAAATGTGTCCAACGTTCTTGAACTGACAACTGTATAAAACACTAGTTATGATTGTGAGAAAAGTCACATTGCAACCTTTCCAATTGTAATATTGGATAGCTGCTTTGCTGTGGGTGGATAGCAGAGAAAATGTGTAGTTGATACAATGATGTTTTACATACAACACAACACTAACATGAACATAGACCATTTAGATTGTAATGGGAAGAGAAATAAAGCTTATATAATACCTTCAAGGGCCATAATGTCTGTGCTGTTGTTGTCCTAGTCCATCTCAGGGGTTTCTGGATTTCACTAGGAAAATAATATACCTATCTATCTTAGTGTATGTTATTTTGTTAAAACCTCTATTTTTTCTGCCTCAAGTCTTTCAAATAGTTCATAACTAGTTTCTCCCCATCTGTAGCTCTTGAAGACAGTGTACTTCTAAGAGCAGGAGTTGCACTTTCTCATAGTAACCCATCAATTGCAACAACCTTCTATATGCTACTTGATCTGTGTATTCATGAGCTGCATGAACTACAGAGTAAAGATTCAAACATGTAAAAATTCTATGATTTTAGGCAGAAAAAAAACAAGCATGTATTAATAAAATAAAGTACATAAAAGTGAAAAGATATTTAGGTATATTCTATTCTTAGTGCAATCGTGAAACCGTGCCTGTCCCTTTAATTTCATATATTAATTCATATTCACGAATAGTAAGGCAAAACATAAATATCTTGGTGGAAATTTCAATGGGAAAATGTATATGAAAGTGGTTGGAGAATAGAAAATTTAACTATATCTGATAAATAGCAAGCTATACCATGCTATTGATTTTTTTTTTTTTTAATTCTATCTGACGACATTAGATTTTATTGCTGTTTAAAACAATTGTTTAACACCTTCGCTGCAGTCATATTATTCGCGTAACAGTGATAGGGGTATGTAACAACATCAACACATTCTGGATCTTTACCTTGTCGTGGTGAAGGAGCTTGTGTATTTCAATGCAACTGTGAGCTAAACTATGTAGGGTCACCCAAGATGGGCAGGTCATATCAGAGAGGTCAGACAAATCATGGTCCACTGGAGAAATAACTGGCAACCTACTCCAGTATCTTTGCCAGGAAAACCTTTTGGAAATGCACAACCAGACACAAGATGTGCCAGACATGTTACGGTCCATGGGGTCACGGAGAGTCGGACATGACTGAACGATTAAAAAACAACATCATTATCAACTGGCAATCCTTTTTGTTTCACACTATAGCATAAAACAGTCAAAGTTACGTTAAATAATTCAGACAGTGAGACACTTTTAAGTACCTCATAGTACAGTAAAACAGAATAACAGAGACAAAGGCCTCCATTCAATTGCAACAGTTACAGAGCGATTCAATTGAACAAACCGGCAGCTACCTGGCCGAAAGCCTGAACAGTAAACCATGCACCCGTAAGTAGCATTTCAGAGCGTGATCATGATCAATTAAGCAAGGCCGTAACTACCGATTTAGAAACAGCCAATAGTAAATGAGACCATCATCATGACGTCAGTAAAACATGGCTTTTAAAGGTCAATTATTTATCGTTTAGAAGTCCAATATGTGTTCCAACTCCAAATCCAGCAAAATACATAATACAAAAAATGAATGACGATACTGTTCTAGTCCATGTGGGTGGCCAGATCTGTATTAGCTCCTTGATTACCAAAATTGAAATGAAACATAAAATAAAAAAAATTTGATTGCAAATTTGCCAGCTTGAGACTGTTGTGCAATTCATTTTTTTTTAATCATTAATCATTATTTTTTACAGTCATATGTCATAAAAATTTTCATACTTGTAAATTTAAACACCCATGTCATAAACTGTATTTAATAAAATATGAAAGTCTTTGTATAAAAATGTTTTGTTGTTGGAGTTGTTTTGTTTAAATGTGACCTTCCTCCCGTTTTTTCCTTTTTTTTCTTTTCTCCGTTTGACTGTAGCTGTAGATTCAGTAAAACATATTAACTAAATGAACCTAAAACATATTAAACTGAACTAACCCTAACATTCAGGTGAGGGGGGGGGGGACACTTGAGTGAGTCATCGTTGATTTTGTTTCTTTCTTTTATCCCTAATGGGTTTGAACTCCATATTACAATTTTGTCAATAAGGTTGTCATTGAATCTGTACCTGTTCAGCTTCCACTTTCCACTCCGAGAGGTTATCAATTCAGCCAGTTTTAATATCATTTTTTAATGTATGTTTTTTGATGTTTGTAATTTTTATATGATTGTGATTGAGTATAGGGAGTTGATCCATACATCCCATATTTTTGTAAATATTGGATATGTGTTGGATATGACATGAGTCATTTTTTCATTAATTATTATGAAATTTAGTTTATGTATGACTTCTTCAAGTTGTGGCGTCTTCCATTTTTTTGCAATGTGGCTTATGGCCACAAAAAGCCACATTGTGCAATTCATTTTAATGTCTTTCATCGCCTTCCCCATCTTTTAAAGTGCAGTATTGATTTATTATTTGCATTTACAGTGCTACGAACAGGTATTGAACCCCCTTGCGAGTCTTATCTGGTACTCGTAGGATTTTCTTCTACATTTTCCATTTACAGGTGTGAAAACATTTGCGGGCTTGAGGAATTGTAGCAATTGAATAGCGATTTGCAATTGTAACATTTACGGGCTTGAAAGATCAAAGGATTAGACGGGTTGATGTTACGAATTTTGACAACCGTAGGGATTTTCAGTCTGTAACCCACAAATTAGTTTACGGGCTACATTACGGGCTACAGTAACTAACAATTGCTAATTTGTATATATAGTCAGTTAGTTGATATATCTAGATATTTGAATGTTATAATCATTTTAATGAAACTGCTGTCACCACATACTAAATAACTGGTGTAATTCCAACTAAATGGTCATGATGACATAGATACAATTATTATCATGAATAAGAATATTATTTTTTCTTATGTTTTTGAAATGATAATTTATTACTAGCAAATATAATTAAGTGCATTTCAATGAAAAACATACCATTTTATGCATTTTAACTATAACTGAGTCTATCACCTATTTCTTGTAATTTTAACAGCAAGTTCTCTTATACATCTATTTGAGAATATTGCATGCCGTGTTTGTATGCGATACTATGGCCCGAGCCTTACTAGAACAATAATCTATTATGTGACATAAAATCCACTCTCTTCTATACCCTTGTGTTACAGTTGTGAAGATACAAGGCCATTATTAAAGAAGTACAGAATCAGCAGTCAGGAGACGTGTAAATTCATCAGATGTCAAAAGCACGACAGTCTGAGATGCCCACATAAGAAGCAATTCCCTTTTCCTAATGCAGCCTTTCTACTTGATGTTGAACCTCTTTGTGGGCCATCTCTTTCATGTAATGCTTCCACCTCATTACCAATTTCTGACCCTGCTGATTGAAGATAAAAAAACGAAAGCAACACACAAACAAAGATCCTTTGCTTTACACTTACCTTTGGTGCACTCTTTCCTTGTGTCTTTGTTCCCGGAAAAGAAAGCTAAAATACCTTGGAAGGATGCTATGCAATGTACTCTACTGCTGGATCGATTTGTTCATATTTTAACTTTAGTTTGGACAGTACAGGCTACGAAATTACTGACTGGCAGGTAGAAAAGCATTGCATTGAATCATATGACCCTGGCACACTGCAGATATTGTATCCAGAATTACCCCTTTTCAAAAGCATTATATGTAATAATACAAATGTGTGCTTCCACTTCAGAAAAGCCATCTTACTCTAAGCACAAACAAAATACTGTACCTCAAACATATATGGCAAATATAAAACATTAGACTACAAGTTTATGTAAAATACTGGCTCCTAACTGCTCCAGTTTTATGAAAGCCTTGGTCTTACGCAAATTGAAAAAAAAAATATATATTGTTCATAATTTGAATAAAAAAATGAGATCAAGGCTACATTTACATTGCTGACCAACAATGCATATATAACATAATCATAGTATAAATCGTAGCAAAATAATAATATAAATGTTTTAGCACATTTTATGGTGATAAAAATATTTTGAATTTTCACAGAAATAAACCATAGCTAGTATTCTACTTTTTCATATTATTAATATTATTATTAATATTATTATTATTATTATTAATATTATTATTATCTGGATATTGTTCTTTTAAATTTGGAGCACTGGAGTATATTAACAAAGGGTGGTTCCGTAGTGATAGGATGATTATAGTTGTTGTTTGCAGCAGATCCCCTTTTGCTAAAAATAATGTATTTAAATGAGGCCCACAATCCACTGCATTATCACTCCACCCAAATTTGTTCTTTATAGCAGTATTAATTGCACTTGCTTGAACAGCAATTGGCGCAAAATCCATTTTAGTTATACTCTGTGAGAAATAAATACAATTTTATGAATATAATTATTATAAAACCATATTAATATAGCGATTCCTCGTTCAGTAGTAGTAAGAAAGTTGTAAATATTTCCACCTTGTGGCTTCTATTAAACTAGGCATTACTCTGCAACTGATGAATTTCATAATTATATTTAGGACATTGTTTCATATAACTAGCTATAACTTTAGTTATGATTATGGGAATAGGGGCATTGGAACATTTCAGATTGCAATGTTGCTTTGCAATGCTTAGCAAATACCGTGATGGTGATCATGGCTTGCATTGTACTAATAAATGCCTAAATCAAGGAGGCTTGTAGTAAGAAATCAGAAGTTACTGGGAAAACATATCTCAGTGAATACAAGAAGCATGGCAGCTTATAGTGTAGGTTTTAAAACAATGTATTAAGGCCCTGCCTTAGTAATACTTATAACAATATATAAGGGCCCATCCTTACTAACAATATAAAGTATCTAACATAGTAATAGAGATTACAAAATCACAAATCCTAATTAGCTTAATTTCCTATTTATATTCATATTCATGAAGAGTAAAGCAAAACAAAAATATCTTGATGGAAATTACAATGGGCAATTTGTATATTTCTATGTAGCGTAAACATTGTAATTAGTTTTCTGGACTAAAGCTTTTCCTATACTTAAACTAAATTACATATTCCTGAATATTATTCTTTGCTGGAATGTGTCTAAACTTACATTAAGGTAACTGTATGAACTGGGTCTGCTTCACAACTTGGCATGGTAATGAATTTTACCACTTGACTGCACTTCCCGTAAAGAGTCCTTTGCTTTGCAGATGACAAAAGGCTATTCCCTCAAATCTTAAAGGGATATTAAAGTTCTGAGTACAAATTTAATGGGATTCAGCAATTATAGTAGAAATAAAAATTTGACCTGTAAATAGAGAACACTTGAAACTGTTTTTTGTTAAGAAAAATCTAACTTAGTGTTCGATAATTGACATTTAATGTTGTAATATTTAAGCAGAACTTACTTTGCAAGAAACAATTTGTCTTCCCCAACACCTCATATTTCCTGTGTTGGGATTGTGCAGGTCATATTTTATATTCTGATGATCTGATCAAAGTGCTGTGACAGGGAAGAAAGGTCACAGCTTATATATAATAATTTATATGCAATTGGTGACCTTTCCTGTCTGTCACAGACCTCTCATCAGATCATCAGTATATAAAATATGTGCATACCCCCATGCCCAACTAAAAGGACCCCATTACCTAAGGGACTACTGCTGAATTGCTCATGAAGGCTGAGGGCCCTTGCCATGTATTAGGCACTGATGCAAAACAATGGTTGCATTGGAAAAAGGTTTACCATCGCTAATCAGCATCCAAGGTCCTCTCCCTATAGTAAAGCATACAAACAACTCAATGCATATAATAATTAAGATCATAAAGGGTAATCATTTGTCTTTGTTTCCTAAAACATTGACCATTAAGCCAAATTCTTACAGAGGCCAAGTTGTAAACATTGGGTTGGAATTTGCCTATTATATATTTTGTTTGCAAAATGTAACAGTACAAAACTAGTCCCAAAATATATTTGAGCCATTTTGCTGCTTTTAAACATTAGTTTTCTTCCAGTTTTACATAAAAACATTACAATCTCCTAAATCATGATCAAAATATACAGTAAACATAAAATGGATACTGGTAAAATATTATACAAGCAATCGTATGCTTAATATTGTAATAATTTTATTTTATTGATGCTAATTAGTGCTACAACAAAAGAATTGGGGATACAATTCCCTGTGATGGAACAATTTATGATGTATGAGTATATGGGCCCAAAATTAGCATGCAGCACTGCTAATTATCATTCCAAGGTATATCACAAATATAGTTGTCTTACTGTGAGTTGTCGTCCTCGCAAAGCGAGGGATGCAGTTGCAGGGGTGGAGGCCTGCGGGACTTCGCTGCAATGAGCCCCAAAGGGGCTCATTGCAGGGGTGGAGATGGGTGCCGCAGGCGCTCAACGCGAGGCCTGCTGGAGGGAAGGCGCTCATTGAGAGCCATGCTATGAGAGCCGAAGGTGCTCAGCGCTGGGCTCACAATGAGCGCCAAAGGTGCTCAGAGGTGCCATAGCCTTGCATTGTGTTGCAAACAGCATTGCCAGGCTTCAAATGTTATTGCCATCATTTTTGAAGGGCAAGTCGCTGGTAACTTAGTATATACTATATTTTTAGAAATGGCTAGATCATAGTATTTATTATTATTATTATACATGGTAGTATCTGACATGCCTGTGATGACGATGACTGATACTGAGCACTAATGCAAAGATTGTATTGTTTTCTAACTCTCTAGATGCATTATTTGAATAGGATTAGAATAGTTCATATCTTTCCCATCCGTTTCTGACACTTTCTTTTGGATGTACCCTACGGCCCCAGTTGGAGATAATGTTGGTGTGCTTTTGTGGTTGTTATACATTTATGGAGTAGTTGGGAAAGTCTGCGAAACTGTATGGTTAAACAAGAGGGGAACTATTAAAAGGCATGGTTGATCAGGCAAAGCTCCTTCTCCAAATAACCAGCCACAGTACTCCAGTCTTTTTAGTCAGTTTTGGAATTTTATTAGCCAGATCATAGTAGTATACTTTTGCTATGCATCTGTTTAGCCATAGTTACTGTAAACGTATTTGTATTTATTTATGAAGAATTATATTTTTTCGGTCAAAGTTCAGCTTTCAATTGGTATATTTTTTATTTTCGTTGTATGAAAAACAAGGAGGAAAAATAATAATAAAGCAAGTAATTAAGTAAGTAAATAAAAACATTTTTTTTTTCATTTAATACTTAGTACTTTTACTAAATGCAATATGAGCAGTGGAACTTAACCTAATAACCAATGCCCTAAAACTCTGAGTATCGGCTTCTCTGGTGGTCCAGTGGTAAGGATTCAATGCTTCCACTGCTGTTGACCTGGGTTTGATTCCAAGTCAGGGAAGTAAGAGGTCACACCACCCTAAAGCCGAGCAGGAATGCTAGGAACTATATGCTGTGGCCAACTGGAGATAGAGCTAATAACCCAGTCCAATATCTCTGCCATGAATATCAAGTTGATCAGCATAACTATGGACCTAAAAAAACTATGAAATGACACACAAAAAACTCAGTATATTGAAAACAAATGTAGGTAACATTATATCTATCTGCAACCAGAGCAAGAGCAAACAATACATATATTGACCTGGTAAGTACAATATACACACCCTGTTCCTAAAAATGAATCACTGCTGATCAAAAAAAACTATAAAAGTATATATTGTCTGAAAGTACATCAATACTTAATGGTTACAAAAATAGTTAGGGCTTCAAATTTGTCATCAGAAATGCAAAAGCAAGCTGACTGTGCATATGTTTATGTCTAGAAAGAACATATAATTAAAAGAGAACATAATGATCACATTATGTAAATTTGTACAGCTGTTTTCAGGATGCTCTCCCTACTCCCCCATCCAAGCCGTTCCTCTGTCTCCCTTTCCTGGAGTTTTAACATAGAAACAGGGGGTTTGGATATTCACCAATACTCCTGCTATATTATATATTAGCATAAAATTTGTAATTCTTTTTGGCCAATCACAGACAGCTAATACATTTTAATACAATGTAACAATCAGTGATGGCAGATTGTGCAGGAAAGAATAATGGGATGTGTAATCCCCTTGCAGAAGGAAGCAGGAGGAGCCAGAAGCTGATCTGTAGATCTCTGCATTGAACTGCTGCTGGCTTGAAGGTTAGTAACAAGTTAAAACCTGTACCCAAATGCAGTGTTTCTGTTGGTACACTGTGCCTATGTAAGCGGCTCGGGGTGTCTGTCTGTATAGAATGACTCAATGTAATGTGTTTTTCTGAAAAAAACAGGGAGACTTAGAATACCTTTAAAATGCTTGGCACTCTGAAGATTAAACTGCAATATTTTCAATATTATGCCATTAAATCAACTGATAATATAATTTATTTCAACTCAAATTAACATTCTACAAATCATTACTCTATGGGCATATGTACAAAGGTAAACCAGTGACTTTCAGTGCAAAGCTTTGCATAATATTGAACAAAGAAACATCTACTTTTTCTTTGGTAAATATTTTAATAGAATTTTTCCACTTTTTATTTATAATGTACCCTATATACAACTTATTCTAGTGTCCTAGTGTAAATGATCCTCACACACAATGAAGAAAAGAGAATAGGGTTACTGTATCCATCAGTGAATTGAGAGTACTTTAAATGCATTTATCCAATATATGAAGACTCTCTAGTTTTTATATGCCATATTGAATCAATAGCTTAGCTATGCATTTTTAAACATATTCGAAGATAGTTCTGCTTACTGTAAACCTTAAGAGTAATAAAATACAATAAAACCTTAACCTATTTTCACATTGAATCAATAATAAACTGCTTAATATTTATGATACAGAAAATAACCCATATTGATGCATTTGAAGAACCAAATAATATTTCTGAAATTGAAATGTGTGCAGTTTTTTCAAATAAATCAAAAAGTATGCATTTTATTTGCTTCTTAATAATGACTTTAGTCAATGAAGTGTCACGATTAATAAACTCTCCTGAAGTAACTGATGGAATCATGAACTAATTGCCTCTCATTTTATCTAGTGTAGCACGTCTTCTCCATCTCACAGGAGTTCTGTTCCCATTTATGTTATTTGCAGTTTTACTGTCATGCCATGATATATAGTGCTGTAATTCAAGTTTTCTCAAGCCTTTTTAAACAGGACTTTGTTATAAGATGAAAGTATATTTTAGATTTGTATATTAATGTTCAGGCCACTGATTCCTGAAGTTGTAGACTGATTTACATTATATATTTGAAGCAATATCCATTAAAATAAAGGTTGTCTAAAGCAAGATTAGAAATAAACTGTGAAGATCATGCTTTACGAACCTTTATGTTAAAGTGACACAGTGAGGCTCTATATATTGTATAATTAAAAACTATAGATAATAACATGTACTTTATCAACTGAATGTTATTAAAGAAAACAATGTTTTCCTATAGTGTTTTTTAGTGTTTTGTGTTGCTCAGTCATGTCCGACTCTCTGTGACCTCATGTACCGCAACACACCATGCTGATCCACTTGGTATTCATGGCAGGGATACTGGAGTGGGTTGCCAGTTCCTTCTCCAGTGCGCCACAGCTTACAGCTCCTGGTATTCCAAGGTGGTCTCCCATCCAAGTACTGACCAGGCCCAATCCTGCTCGGCTTCACGGTTGTGTGGCCACTTCTAATATCTATCATAAGAAACAGTAATTTAGTGTCATGTGCTGCCAAAGTTAATGAAGAAAGAAGGACGTGTCTCCTTGAGATTGATTGGAAAATGGTTAACTAATTCTCAATACATGAATGTAACCTAACTTGACATGCATCAGTTGAAATTAGTTACACACCCTGGAAAAAGGTAAATCATCCTTCTTTTTATGATGCCCCATACACCAGAACCCCCTTATGCTTAATACTTACTATTTCCCAAGTGTTGTAGCTTTAAGCAGTCACTAAATGAGTCTACATTAAAAGTACGGTCAATATCTGTGTAAATCTCATGAGAGTGACAGCTGATATGCAATTTTCAATGATAATTTAAGTGCCATTGTGGTGAAAGATTAATAGCACTGCATCAGATAAAAAGTGTTTTTGTAACTTATAGCTTCAGAAACTGGAAATATCTCTGCAATAAGCCATATTTGCCCACCAGCAATCTCTGTCAACACAAAACCTCCTTAAAGTTATTGAAATTAAAAGAGAGATGCAATTTATAGCACCCTTAAGTTATATTAAAGATTGCAAGGCAGCTAAAGATATAGCAAAACTTGGACAATAATAGAAGATATTCTTGAGTTTCTCTCCTTGGTCTTTATAGATAAACAGTCTTTATGTATATTTGTACAGTTTTTTGTTCAAAATTATTGGTAAATCATTTTTGTATTGAAAATATAGTTTACAAGCCTGGATTATTAATTTGCTGTTTTTAGCTACTGGCATTGGTAGTTTCCTATAATGCAAGGATTGTGTCCTTAATTTTTTACTATAATCTTTGTGTAATAACAGTGCTGAAATCTCCTTTTGTAAAGTACACATGCCACTTTAAGTATACATGGGTTTGTCCAGTTCTCTAACTCTACCACTTGCTTACAGTAGACAAAGAATATGAATATCAGAAGTCTCCACAGCAAAGCTACATAATGGAACCCAGTAGCTTGAATACACTACACTAGCCATATCATCCAATATGACCTGCTACCCCTATGAGCTAAGCATGCACTGGGTCCCCCCCCCCCCCTTCATACCTGCTACCCTCTATGTGTCTGGGGATGCCCAAGATTCCTCCTTCAAAACTGACAGCTCCTATGAGCTAGGGGATCCCCCAACAAAATTATAACCATGGTGGTCCTTATGGTACCAAATATTAACTAATTCCATAGGGGTCCCTATGTATCCATGGTAATATAAATTATAACAGTGGGATTCTCTATGGACCCGCATGGTACCCAATAATATTTGCTATACCATCGAGGTCCCCAGGTACCTCCATGGCGCTTAATATTTACCACTATACCACAGTGGTTGTCAAGGACCTTCTGACACCTATTATTAACCCCTACATAATGGTGGTCTCAATTATGATTAGTTAGACTTTTAGCCAATCAGATATAATGTAAAGATGCACTCAAAAAAATATTAGTCAGTGTGGGATCTTATTAGTGGAACTCAGTTCGGTATAGTTTTTTTTATTTAGAGAGCAGTGTGTTTTTTAGGTGGAGGCTCATTTCCATGAGTCAAAGAGGACAAGGGCTTCAAGCAAGAAAGAAGAGAGTGGATTCATCAATTAACAATTAAGTGCCCACTTATCCAGGGCTTACGAGTGAGGACAAGGGCTTGGATGATTTGCGACGGAGGGTGTCAAAGGTATAGGTAAATTATATTTTTCCTCAGAATTTTAATGCATTTTTCTTTAGTACTTTTTCAGTATTTAGTGTTAGGAACAATTGGTGTTAGTATCCAATGGAGGGTGGGGCAATATGGACTTGTGTACCATGGGGGTCCTTGAAGACACCTATTGTATATTAATTAATTATAGGTGCCATGGAAGTGCATGAGGAACCCTGTGGTATAGGGGTAATGTTATGAGATTCAGAAATAATGGACTGCTGGCAGACCTCATAGACCAAGCTGCCTAACACTGGCTTAAACCAACACTGGCATACTCTAGTTGTTTATGTCAAATGAGAGTGACTAAACTTGAAAAAATGTAATTGTATTTTGATCTTGTCACATGCTTTGGCTTTATTATATAAAAGTATAAGAATAGATCAATTATCAGTGTGTTGATGATAAGCAAATTTCTGCTAGTCACATCGGGATGGTGTGATATCCGAATAGTAGAAATAATGCAAAGCAATTGATGTACACACAAAACTATACTGTGTTACACACTGTCTAATATGAAGGTATCAGTTATCATCCATAAAGCAAGATAATAGCTTGATATCAGTGTGAGACACAACATGTTTTTTATAGGACCATTTTAGTGGTCATGTAATAAATGTTAATTTATTTAGTGACACCTAAAATTGTAAGCTCTTATAAGAGCAGGTTCCTCTTTAACTTCTCTACCAGTATGTAACTTTTGTCACATTTGTCTTAGACAAACACTATATCCACTGAACTTAGCTCTATTAAATTGCAAGCCCATTATTACCTCAAAACTGAAATTATGGCTGTGGATCAATTTTTTTCTAAACATTTAGATGTATTCAATTGTCATTAACCCTTAATTACAGGCTCACGGCCTGCACACGCAAACTGTGAACTCGTAAGTAGGATTTCAAGGGTCATGATCATGTAATTTGACAATAATTAAGCAGGAACATAAGTTACATTTTAGACAGAGCCAATATTAAATTAGACTGTCATCATGACATCAGTAAAACATGGAGTTACAATTAACCTGTAATTATAGGCTAAGTATTAATACACGCAAATAAGCAATGTTTGCTGATCAGGTTGCACTCAAGCAATCTTGAAATACATTAAAGCCTCTGTTTAAGTCCATGTGGGTGTCCTAATATGTATTAACCCCTTGATTTCGATTTATCAATGAAATAAAAGTAAAAAAAAAAAAAAAATGTATTGCAGATTTGCGAGCTTGAGACTCAATTAATTCTAATGCCTTTAATTGCTTTCCCAGTATTTTAAAGTACAGTAGTGTGTGTTTATTTGCTTTTACAGTGTTATGAACAGGTATTTAACTCCCATGCGAGTCCTCTATAGTCCTCGTACAATTTTTTGATACGTTTGCCATTTACAGGTTTGAAGGCAATTGTGGGCTTGCTGAATCTTAGTAATTGAATCTTGATTTTTATCATCTTTAGCACTGGTAACATTTACGGGCTTCATGGAGGAGATGGGACATTGTTTATTGAAAAGCCTGCAGTGCTTTCGAGTCTCGTAATTGGATTGCGAGTAGCAAAATGTAGCCAATTGAATATCAGTAACATTTACGGCCTACATTACAGGTACAAGTAATTGCGATTTGGGCAATTGAATAGGGCTCTCAGTTGGTGCTTTATACCTAAACGATGATTATAATAAAAATAGCAATCAGTATGTAAAGCAAATACATACAGGTTAGCTTTCCCCATTCCCTGTTAGGTGTCCAAGTGGTAGGAGAGGTTCTGCCCAGGAGGTTTCCTACAAATGTTCTGACCAGTCTATATTTGTCTGAAGTGGAACCTCATAAGGTGTGGATAGTATCAGAACAATGGTGGCCATTTAAGTCCACTAACACAATTCTAAGTTAAATATAATTTTCTCTCTCACTCAATATATTTGAGAAAATGTCCTGTTTAGTTTATATAAAATCTTGATAATATTTTTTTTACAAAGAGTTGTAATTATATATTTTTTCAAACATGTTTTGAAATACAAGCAACATTCTTCTAAGTGTAAAATCAAAGCTTATTCTGGAAGAGCATTTCATACAGCCTATATTTACATAAAATTCTAATAAATATGTCTTTTTCAATATTTCATACTTTGAAATGAATGGGCATCTTTCCAAAAATCAAGTAGAGAAAACAATGGTCATTAAAATTCTTTATGCTTTGAAAAAGACTTGAAGTTTTCAGCGACTTCTACTTCCTGACAATAATTGAATGACCATGATTTCTGTAGCTGTTTTTGTATAAATATGTATAAAAATCTTCTTGTTTATACTTAAATGTACTTCTAGGAAACAAAGCAAGACAGCACTAAAAGAGATAAACTACGTATAGTTATACAACAGAGTGAAAACATCAAATTTGACTAATTTGTGCTTACTTCTTTCATTTGTACTGTTATTTTTGCTTTGCTGCTTGGCATTTCTGAAAAATCTATGTTAGAATTAGTTAACTACAAGAAATCAAGGCTAAACATTCTATATAAAGTGGGAAGATAGGGGGGATTTAATAAGCATCATAAATTCCTGAGATGAGATGAGAGGGTCTATGATCAAAATTGTGCCCATAGAAAATATGCAATTGTAAATACAGAGATGAACATCTCAGACAGTAAACTAGTAAATCCCATCATTATCAGCTATTTAAAGTAGATGTAAGCACACAAGGTTACTGTATAATACAGGCACTCTATCAGAGAAAGAATAGCACATATAGCTGGCAGCTCCGAGCTGCTGAACATGTGGTGAAGGTTTATAGATTCAATAATTCTATAAAATATATTTAAAACATACACTTTGGAAGGACTGCACTTAAAAACAGGCTCAATATTTTTTTTAATTTTTAGAATTTTTTAAAAAACTACCTTGATTTTTTTTGTGAGATCTGTCATTCTAATTTCTGCTCATGAGCTTTCTAACGTGGGAGAGAAAAGTCCGTCTACACAATGGAAATGCAGCATCTGCAACAGCTATTGCTTTCCATGGGCCACATTTAATTGCAATTTGGCCAATTGAATAGGGGTCTGTATAAGCACAGAGCATATTTCTTTTAAAGAAGTTATTAGTTAGTTAAGACCTTGCTTTTGGATAGAAGTTCACTAACTAAAAACTTCTGTAAACAAATTATGCTATGTGCTTATATAGAGCCCTATTCAATTGGCCAAATCACAATTGAATGAGGCCCCGTAGGAGTAATGGACAACTTATTAGTTAACAAAGACAGACTTTTCTGAAATAGTCACAAAGAGGATCAGAACCTTGCAGTAAAAAAAAATATTGCACAAAAAAGGTGCAAATGTAAAAATTGCATTCTTTTTATTAATATATATAATTTTCTAAAATCCTTTTCTCCATTGTCAAACTTAGTTATTCATATAGAAATAATGTGACAATGGTCCTTTAATAAGCACTATACTATTTATAAATAATAACATAATTAAGAAAATTGCAGAAGCTCAGGGTAAGTTGGCATTTAGTATAATAAAAGACCTGTATAAAGTTAAGAATCATTTCTGTTTTTCTAACTTATCAATTGGGGATTGGAATCTCTCCCTAAGATTATTCACTGACTGCAAGCTGTGAATCTTTATATTACAGTTACTAGTGCACAAACAGAAGCTTCCCATGGATCCACATGGCCAGGTGCTATAGCTTCTAGTGCCACTAAAGGCAAACAGTATAGGCCACTAAAGGTGACCAGAGGCAAATTATAAAAATAACAATTCATAGCGTTATATACCTGGTCTCAAAGGGCATTCAATAAGCTAGGTGCATTGTATGAGCTTATAGGGCCATGATATGTATCCCTTTAAGTATACACACAATCAATAACATTTCTCAGACATCATGATATCCTTAAAATATAGATGTAATCATCTGTATTTGCAATCCAAGGTATGAAAAGAGTCATCACCATCGATGGAGTATTAGCGTATATTTTTGCACATTTGTTAATTCATAACACATTATATTGATTACATTCCATTTTAATTCATCACTGAATTCAAAACATTAACGTGTTAATGTATTTCAAAATTAATTCATATTTTATTTTTCCTCCCAACACATATTTACATACCTAATTAACATGGAATCACTATTTTAATTGCTATGTTAAATAGGGAATGGGAAATGTGAAAGAATACATATTATACAAGGAATTTACCCACCAAGGTCATGGAAAGTTTAGCAGAAGCCTAGTACTTATAACTAACATTTGAATGCTTTGATATAATGCTTTACCATAGTCATTTGACCAAAAAAAGACCAATGTGACCACCCTTTAAGAATACTTTATCAGATCTTAAAAGATATACTTATTGATTTCTACAGAAATTAAAATAGTGTCTTAATGGTGTAAAGTACAGGTCAACATTTTCTGCATAACATTATATTATAGTGAAACTCTGTATTACTGCACTGTATTCTAAGACGCATAGCTTATTTCCCTTTATTGAAAATATGTTCATAAATATTATTTTAAAATGTGTAAGAAAAACCTATAAATTTGATGGTTCTTTTTTATGTAACAGATTGATAAAACTGAAAGCTAGAAAGCACTGTTTATAAAAGTATTTAAAAGTGATGTTTCATTTAACTCGCATATGTAGCCTGTCAGATACAATCTTATTTAAAATGATTGCACAAAATTCTATATTACTCAGTTAAAACAAAATGTAACATCTATTTTTGGAATACATCTGCTGGTTGAAACAGAAAGAAAATCCCTATGCATATTTCCAAATAGCGTGGTTGTTTATCAATGTCTTTAATTTTTTATATGAGTTTGTGACATTTCTTATGCATTTTTAAATGTGGTATTTATTATCTTGTGTTTTAATGCTAGTTATGGAGAAACAATATCTATATAACCCATATAAGACAGAATAAGATATATCTATATATATATTTCACTTCTGTAAATAAGTACTTTTGCACATTTCTTACATGAACTCTGAATCCATAAACCTTGAACTTCAAATCTTGACCTCTTGCTCGTTTTTTTTTTTTTTTTTCTGGAAGATACTTTGATCTATTTCAAAGCTTATATCACATCAACCTTCTCTCTTTTGTCATCCAAGAAAGCTATCACTAATATAGTTGTTGTACTGAGAGTTTGTGTGTAACGCTTGCAAAGTTACAGGTTGTGCATGTGCATAGCGCATGCAAGGCTCTTTGTAGGCTTCGCAATGGGCGTGCGAATGTTGCCAGTTGCGCATGCCGAGGTTCTCAGTGAGCATGCGAAGAAGAGAGGGAAGGAGAGAGGAGTGGGGAGAAGAGGGAGATTACACAGGAGGGAAGGAGAGAGAGAGATTGAGTGCTGGGGGGGGGAGACATGGGAGAGACGGGTGGGGAGAGGAGTGGGAGAGACAAAAGGTTAGGAGAGACATGGGGGGGAAATAGAGACAGGGGGGAGAGAGGGGAAAGAGACACAGGGGAGGGAGAGGGGGTGTCATGAATGATTTGGGGGCCATGATGGAACCCCCTGCACCCCACAAGTAACTCTGCAATTTGGAACTCTGGCACACTGGGTGCTAGTGTCAGGGACTATTACAACAGACCTGAAACCTGTTGTGGGGACAGTGACTTGACTGCTTTTGTGTGTAGTGTGGGCCACAATAATTAATTGTGGGGTTACTACATCATGTTATATACACTGTAATAATGTAATCTTACCTGTAACTAGTGGATGATTGTTAGTGGGACAACAAAGGGTTAAAGATTCTATAGGAATTTATATGGATTTACGACTTCTGAGAGCCACTAGGCATGAATCCTCTGGCTTTAGCCATGAAGGGGGAAGCTACTTTTATGGCTCTCTGTAATAGGAGAGCGAAACACAGGCCTGGTTTATTAGTGACTTAAACAGATAACCCTGGATAGTTATTTCCCTGTCTGAAGTTGTCCAAAGGGACTAAGGGATAAAGAGTATTGATAGAAAATGTGTAATGTTAACAAGAAAGCCAGACCCCTCTATACATCTGGAAATCATGTGAGTGGGGGTCATAGCAAACTTTATTTTGCCCAGGAGGATGGGGTAGAATTGGGGGAGGGTGTTTCTGTGATATCTGAAAATGTGTCTTAGAAAATAAAGAAATGCCAGTCTGATTTGAACTCACTAACTAAAGGTGGTGTCTCAGTCTGAGTGGTACATTCTAAAACTAAAGGATTATCTGAAAGTGTCCTTTTTCTGGGGCAAGTTATTGACTTATGCTGTCCTGAGTTCTCCTAAGAAGGTGTTGTGGCTGGGTGCTGAACAAAGTCACGACTTATACAGAGAGAATTGGGGTGAGTGTAGTCCCCAAATCTGGCGGTCGCAACAGGGGGGAAGAGTCACAGGGGAGGGAGAGGGGTGGAAAGAGACACAGGGGAGGGAGACGGGGGAGAGACCCAGGGGAGGGAAGAGACACAGCAGCTAGATTTTAATGTTTTACTTTTAGCTGTAAACTGTAAAATCATACTCAGAAAGGTGAAGGGCTAGAAATTACTTTGAAAAATATATGTATGTGAGGGGGATCTAGCAATTTCATTTGTACTGGACCAATAGATTTGCAGTCTTATACATACAGATGTGCTAAAGCTCATTTACCATGTTTTCACCATTGTATCTCAAACTGATAACTATCTCTCTTGATGTTAATAGCAAGAGGATAGAAAGTTATCTTAACTAAATAACATAATAGACAATAGGATTAAGCACATCTGTACATCAAAACACAACACATTCATTTCATCACCTCTTGTCTCCATCTGTCACACAACCTGTTAAAGTGGGAACAGGTTAGCTGTGAAAGTAGAGTAAAGGCAAACAGACTTAACTGCAAGAGGTTAATTGTTTTTCTGCTCTTTCCCCCTCATAACAATAAAACTAACTCGGCTTCTAGATGCTTGATATCGGTAGACAGAGACAACAAAACAGTGGAGGATGGAGTGAGTGAGGCATTAGCTGTTTAATTGTACCTTATGCAGAATATAGATCAATTATAATTACTCTATATTAATTTATAGTTTGGATATTAATATAAATTAAAATAGATGTTAAGTAATTTTACACGATCCTTACACCAATGGGGAAATGCCCAGGTAAATCTCCCTCATAAACAGCAGGGGATTAACACATGTTACCCAAAACATGTTTGCAACATTTGTAGCATGTATTTCTTATAAAAATGCACATTAAAGTCTGTGTTTTATCCATTAGATGAAATTTTATCTTTAAATCTAACAGATCTAATCCATACAATGAATTAAAGGATTGAGGCGGCCATCTATCCAGACCATTTTGAGAAACAATACGATTTAATTAAATAATTATAATTTTACATGAAAAGTGTTATAACTGCATGTTTACTTATATTTTTTATATTACTAAAAAAATTATAATATATACAGTATACACAACCAGCTGTTGTTCCTTTCCCTTTGTGTCTCCCTATATTTCTCAGGTAACAGAGCACATATGAAAAGCTATTCTCCATTCCTAAAACAAATATATGTAGCAGATTTGTTTTCATCCTGTGAAGAGTACTGGTAGGTGACCCCTACTGTGAGCTCTCAAGCAATTTTTACACTGATCCTACAAGCTGGGAGTTCTATCTATTCTTGTGTAAAACACTGTCTTTTTATTGTTTATGTAGTTTAGTATAAATAACCATTTTTAGGTACAAAGCAACTACAAGAAATATGACAAAGACCTGGAATAAAGAATTTAGAATAATGTAGGAGGTTAATTGAAAATGTAGACAAAGATAAAGCATATAAATGTAGCAATAAATACAGTTTTTTTATGAAGAAAAAAACATACAGTATATAATTTCACATGTTGCAAAGCTCAAGGAAATGCACTCACTAACAAAGGTTATGGACACCTGCCTTAGGCCATTTTCCAACATTGCAAGCAATTTTAAATAGACATATGTTATCACAGCAGGAGTCTTTATGGTCATGTATAGAAGTCATTAATCACACTAGTGTATGTCAATTACAAGTCATAATAGGTTTGTTGGAAAAGGGCACCCCTCTGTTCTGGATGCAATCCTTACAGTATTTTAATATTTCAGTTTACTTTGTTGTTGGTAAGTGCATTTATTTAATCATATTTATCTCCAATAATTCTAAAATAACTTTTAAAGAAAAATGTCATTGTTGAAATGTGTTTTACTTAAATCAAAAATCATTTTTGTAATTAGGTTTAGCATTTTTTTTAAGGAAAAGAATCTTGCAGAACATATATACTAGTAAATTGTTATGTTCTCAAACAAAATAATGTAATCATTGGTATTTGATCATTTAGCATTATCAAAAGTAAACTAACAGCATTTTGCTTTCTTTTCATGTTTTTGGCTTTTTATGACTGGAAAGCACACAAAGAAATCTTGCACCACTATAAGCGCCAACATGTCCTAAATTGAGAAACTAAAATGCTAAGACTCTTCATAAATGGCGGGGGCTTATATGTTTACAATGCTTATACACAAATAGATAATTAAGAATGAGATAATTTGTTCATTGTATCTTAAATTAACATTGGCAAAATGACTTAAAGTTGCCATATATACTTCAACCACTTGGGTGAGAAAGTAAGACTGTTTGCCAAATACCTACATAGTTGTGTAGGAGCCTGCTTTGGTAGGGCCTCCAAGCCACACAATTAAGCAGATGTTTGGTTTTAGGGCATCATTTTAGATTCTTGCCTTGGAGCACAAGGTTCATGCAGCTACCTGCTTTGACTGCCATCCAAAAGTCCCAAAATATGTTTCCATTATATAGCAAGTTCCACATAAATACAGATTTCTAATTATTTTGACGCACATTCTCTAGAGAACATTTTCTTTCTATTTAAAAGTTATTGAAATTGCTTAGTTTGCAAGTTACTGTTCCGTATTTGAAGAGTGTTTGAACCACCATTAAAATCAATATTATTGTTTTATATTTTCACTGATACTTAGTATTTTGATCTGTGTAATCTGTTTGGCTCAGGCGATCAAGAGCCATGAAGAGCCATAGTGTCAACTGGAACATTTTTACTCATTTTTCAGTGATTTCCAGCAACTTACATTAACAAAATAAAAATAAAACTAGAGGTCTATAACACAGTAAATGCTGTTATATCAAATAAGATTCCTTCTGTAATTTCTTCTCAAATGTTCCTTTTTTTATATGCTGATAACTGACAAACCCTTCTGAATCGCTACCTTGTCGTGGTAAAGAGGCTGGTGTATACCATGTGAAGCTGTAAGCTATACAATGTAGGGTCATCCAAGATGGTGTTGGTGTTTTGCTTTCCACTCGCTGTACATTTAACCTCATACCCCCAGTCCCATCCCTACAATTCTCATCCTTTGAAGTTCATACTATCCGCCTCTTCTCACCTATCACTCTACGTTTTGCTGTGATCTATCGCCCCCCCAGGCACTCAATTTCTTGATCACTTTTCTGCCTGGCTCCCTCACTTTCTCTCCTCCAATGTTCCTTCACTGGTACTTGGAGATTTTAACATTGCTGTTGACACTCCCACCTCCCCAGCAGCCAAACTGCTTGCAGTAACCTCTACCCTTGGCCTCTCACAACTAACAGATTCTTCTACTCACCATGCTGGACATTCTCTTGACCGTATCTTCACCAATCTCAGCACAACCTCCTAACCAGTCATCCGTTCACTCCCTCTATCTGACCACCACTTCCTTACCTTCAACCTCACCACATCTTCCTCTCACCACCCCTCTCCAACCCCTACCACCATCACAAAAAGAAACCTGCTAGCACTTGACCCTGCTCAGCTCTCCACTATTATCCAACCCCTTCTCAGCCCCATCACTAACCTCAACTGCCCTGACACTGCCACCTCACTCTACAACTCTCCTCTCTCTTCCACCCTTGACACTCTGTCCCCCATAAACTATACGTAGTTCACCTTGCTCTCATCCACAACCATGGCACACTACACAAACACGATACATCAAGCGGTGCTCCCACACTGCTGAACGACTATGGAGGAAATCACGCACTTCAGCAGATTTTTTCCACTACAAATTTATGTTACGCTCCTATTCCTCTGCCCTCAACCTTGCCAAACAGCAGTACTTTACATCACTAATATTAAGTCTGTCCTCTTACCGCCAAGTCAAAAGGTCACTTTTAAATTCTTCTAGAGCTCTCTGCTGCCTTTGACACTGTCGACCATCCACTTCTACTACATATCCCCTTCTCCCTCGGTATTCGAGACACTGCTATCTCGTGGTTCACATCATACCTACAAAATCAATCATTCAGTATCTCCTTCTCCAAGACCTCTTCTTCTCCTCACCCCCATCTGTTGGCATACCCCAAGGATCAGTCCTAGGCCCCCTCCTCTTCTCCATCTACACATCATCAATTGGTACATTAATAAACACTTTTGAGTTTTATTATCATCTCTATGCAGATGACACCCAAATCTACCTCTCTGCACCAGATCTACCCCCACTCTCTTCTAACACACGTCTCCAACTGCCTCTCTAGTATATCCTCCTGGATGTCCACCCACCATCTCAAACTCAACATGTCTAAAACTGAACTCCTATTCTTCCCTCCCTGTCCCACAGCGTCAATTCCTCACATATCTGTCACTGTCAAGAACGACATCATCACACCCACCCCCCAAAGACGTTGTCTTGGAGTTCTACTGGACCCGCTCTGTCTTTCAACCCTCAAATACAATCACTAACTAAATCTTGTCTTCTCCATCTAAAAAACATCTCTAGAATTTGTCACTATCTTACACAAGACACAACTAAATACACTCTCATCATCTCTCGACTAGACTACTGCAATTCGCTTCTTGTTGGCCTACCCACCACCCGACTATCTCCACTTCAATCCATTATGAATGCCTCTGATAGACTCATCTTCCGTACACAACATTCAGTGTCAGCATCACCTCTCTGTCAATCACTCCACTGGCTTCCCTTAGCCTCAAGAATAAATGTAATAGCGGCCTGGCGTCAAGGATTATGGATTACAGAATTATCAGCTCTAATATAGAATTTAGCTGTCACATATAGGTGCACTCTGTTTGTGCATTCTGTTATACAACCACATGATGGAGATAGCCTTGACCACGTACAGTATAATTCAGAGAATTAGCAGAAGACCATATATGGTAGTCTTGAATCATGGTTGAGTGACCGGATCTCTCTAGTTTACCATGTGGCCGAAAGAATCCTTTGTGTGGACAGCTGACCAGTGAAGAGGACTTTGTGAAGGACATGTGACCTAATTGACCAATGAGAGCTAGGACATGAGTATGCGGGTGGGATTTAAATATACAGGATATAGGTAAGATACAGAGTTATGCTCTGTCTCTTTGGCTTCCTGGCTCTGTGCAATACACAACTCTCTGGAGCTCTCTTCACTAAACTGTGGAGGCCTGTTAAAGTATCATACTTCACACACACACACACACATGGACATAATTGGTAGCGATTAGAATGCCTTTCTGCTAAGTTAAGAGATGTTGTTTCCATAGTATTATCATATATTATTAATGTATTTGTATTAAGTATTATGTTCTAATAAATGCACATTTTGTAGCCATAAATCTGTAACGCCTCTTGAATATATATTTATTTAAGTGTTTTCCGTAGAAGGCAAGATCTCAGGATGAGATTAGAATAATTATTATAATCATAATTAATATGATTATGAATATTAATATTGTAATTAATTAATTTAACCGTTTTTATAACAATAATAATGTAAATCATGACCCTAACTTACAAAGACCTCAACAATAACTCTGCCCCTTACATCTCTGCTCTCATCTCCAAATACTCCCCCACCCACCCTCTTCGTTCTGCTAATGACCTTCTTCTTTCTACAACTCTTGTCACCTCCTCTCACTCCCGCCTCCAGGACTTTTCTCCTGTGGCCCCTATTCTCTGGAACTCCTTGCCTCATTCCACCAGATTATCCTCTTGCCTCAAAACATTTAAAACCTCTCTTAAAACGCATCTCTTTAAAGAAGCGTACCACCTTCCACCCTAACGCGCATCACCTCTCTCTCCCTCTTTTACCACTCACTATACCTTAGATTGTAAGTCTGCGAGTTTCTATCCTAAGTTCTTTGGGAATGCACCATTGACATTGGATTCCTAGCTCAAAGACAGGGCCCTACTTGCTTTGCTATTTGTTAATTTGTATTTATCTTTGTCTGAACTTCACTTATGTACAGCGCTACGGAATATGTTGGCGCGTTATAAATGAACTATAATAATAATAATAATAATAATAATAATAATAATAATAATGGGCAGTTCATAACAGAGAGGTGAGACAAATTATTATCC
The DNA here is from genome assembly GCA_027410445.1 of Discoglossus pictus. NCBI lineage: Eukaryota > Metazoa > Chordata > Amphibia > Anura > Alytidae > Discoglossus > Discoglossus pictus. The sequence goes on along the minus strand of CM050166.1, from coordinate 198,656,055 downwards.
ACTGGAGAAGGAACTGGTAACCCACTCCAGTATCTTTGCCAAGAAAATCATATGGATAAGCACAACAAAACAAAACAGACAGATGTGCCTGGCATGCCACGTCCATATGGTCACTGAGATTCAGACCCAAATGAAATACTGAACCACAACAATTCCTGACATATTTCCTCTCACTGTAACACTACTATAGTCCTATTAATGACTAATGATTTTTTCACTTTAAGTATGTTTCTTCTCCACACAAAAATATTTTAAAACCATGTAATGTAGATGTAATATGTAATAAATCATACCACTATGATTATCAGTGGGCGAGGTAGTGAATGGAGGGCCCTGGTGCAAAAAAAAAAAATGTTTGCCCCGCCAGGGGGTATGTGGCCAAATGTATTTTTGCATTGGGCTCCCATTCCTGGGCTCCTCATAATATATTTGCAGTGGGGGTTTTGGTGAGGCAGAAGAGGTAGAGAGAGGCAGGTAAGGGCAAGTGGATGCAAGTAGAAACAGATGGGAGAAGCTGTAGGTAGGGGTAGGCAGTAGTGGGGAAGAGGGAGGCAGTGGAGATAGTGGGAGTCACCAAGGGAGTTAGCAAGGCATAGAGGGAAAAATGGTAGTAGAGAGATGTAGTACATGGTAGGGGGAGATAGAAGGGGCAAATAGGGGATTCTAGTGGTAGGGGAGGCAGTGGGGTAGTGTGCTAAAGTGACGCAATGGGTCAGGGTGAGGTGGTGGGATGCATTGGGGCAGGGGGAGGTAGTGACATGCATTGGGAAAGAGCGAGGTAAAGAGATGCTCCTTTATGTTAATATAGAAATATGATTACAGGTCATAAGAGCCTATCCCCGGGATATCTTTGCCATGAAAGGGAGATTGCATAATCTGGAGGCCAAGCCTTCAGCTTCGATGGGATTGTTCATGTGTACCCATTTTTGTTTTAATAACTTGTGTGTCCCGATGGATCAGAACTACTGCAGCCATGAGGACAGGGATAGGCGTAGCATGTGTGCCATGTTATTTCATCAGGTCTCACAAATGTATTCCCCAAGTTGTAGTAACTCGTCCAAAGAGCCCATGTTGAATTAGTTTTACCACTGCATATGTTATGATATCCAGGTGAACTTATACTGTCATGCTTAGTTTAGAAATACAGGATTTTCCTGGGGGTTGTTAATACAACAAGATATGGGGAGCTCCCATTATGGTTAACGTTATCAGTATTATTATTTTACCTATACTAGTAAGTGTCATGGGCAATAGGTGTCTCTCCTTTCTGGCTTTGAGTGGGGCCTCAAAGGGTTAACCCCCAGGGACCCTTTTTATCTCTGGGGGTATGGTGGCTAAATGATTCCCCACTGAGTTTATGAACTTGCTGAGATATAGAACAAATAGGGGCTCTGGGATACACCCCAGTAAGAGCTATAGTAAAAACTATATAAGATGCACTGCAGATGGACAGCTCTACATAATATTGCAGTTAAACATGTAGCTCACACCTGCCCAGTCCAGCTAGCTGGCTTATCCTTCAGTCAAGTGCTAAGTTAACACTCTTGACATAGTGACCTTGGCTAATACAGAGCAGATGTTGTCTTGCACATACACCTGAGATGCTTTGTTTAACATGTAGGCATGCGTTCCTAAGGATGCACCTTGGCCTGATTGGTGGTTACTAGATGTTCCAGTTAACACATAGGCATACCTTTATTGATTACTTATGAATGCACATTATAATTTACATGTAGATTTGCACCCATCGGTTACCCAAAAATGCACAATTCTCTTAATTGTTTGTCCTCCACTGGAGAAACTGTATAAATATGTCCATAGTTCATAATAAAGTTGTCAGTTCTGGTTTTCACATACACAAGGTATGGAACTATTTACTGTGTGCCTGTATCCTGAGTGGGGAGTGGTCCTATTATGAGACCACTTGTATCCTGCCTGAATTATATTCTGAAGCCATCTTTTGTGCCAGAGGTAACAAGAACTACATGCTCCTGCTGGGGTAGGTTTGAACTAAGTTTTTATCAAGCAGGTCATGACAGACTCTAACAATATATGGACCGGAAACTATTAGATGTGCAAGCCAAGGAAGAAGAAGTGGAGGCAGTGACAGATTTTTTTTTCTGGGATCCAAGATCTCTGCAGATGGTGACTGTAGTAGGATATTAAAAGATGTTTGCTTCTGGGGAGAAAAGCTTTGGCAAGCTTGGACAAGCTAGTAAAAAGTAAAGATAATAACCTATCAACAAAGGTCCGCATTGTTAGAAATATGGTATTTACATGGCAGTAAAATGTGCAGTCTTGCATACAGATGGACATTTTTCTATTGTGACAATAATGTTGAATCTCGAACACTGCTTCAAAGAAACCAGAAACCATAAGTTTGTTGGACATCAGATCATTCATTTTTCATATAATACAATTGTTGCAATGACTAAAACATACTATTTTATATACACAAGATATAATTTGGGAAAACTGCTGTATTAACAAACCTCTTACATAGATCTCTATCCTGCATTTGGATCTTTAAATTATGACAATGTGCTTGTCCCAAAGGCCAACCCACATACTTCTGTGACATATATTGCATTTCAGTAAATCAAAAATATTTTATTTACAGAAAGCCAGACATGTTAAAATTACAGTTATTTTTACAATCATAAGGGCACACTAACATATGCTATAACAAAAGACTCTTCGCAGCTTTGACATATGACAGTTTTCCTTTAATCCCTCATATGTTCTCCTTTTCTATTGATTCATTCATTAATACTCTAAACCAGCTTCCACTGAAAATACAGTGACAGTGGGATACTGTACTTCTGTTCAACTAACTAGTCAAATATGTATGAACATTCAGAACTTGATCACCATGAGATGTCACCATACAGAAAAGCTTATTTTTTACAGAATTTAATTATATTATATTTGCATTTTTATCAGGATTGAAATGTAATGACCATAGATATAATACAAACATCAAGTAGACATACAGCAACTTAGTCTCATAGAAGCAAGTTCTGAAAAGAGCTTGTAGTGATTAGCAGTTGCCAGAAAACTGGTCTGAACCCAGGAATCAGTGGCCCAACATTAGATCTGTCAGAATGAAGACTGACTTACATAAGATATGTCAAGGTCCAGAGGCGAACAGGCTTTCCGGAAACAAAAAGTATTTAGGGACATTCAAAAGGTTAACAATAGATATGAAACAGGAGCACACAGATTTACACAAAGCAACCACTGAATTTCCGACCAATGAAAAATACAAATTTAATGGCCGAACCGTGGTAATCAAAAAACAAGAAAAAATATAAAAAAAAATTAAAACAAACTCACACACAGCACAGGGGGAGAGCCAGGAATCCTGGCAGTGAGGTTGCAAGCGAATTTGACCCATATTTAGGGGTTTTCATCAATCCAAAATCGGCTAAGCAAGGAAAAAAAAGGAGGACGAAAAACTTAAAAAATTCTGAAAATGCATGAAAACAAGGCTGAGCAAACCAGGCACACAGGACTTAGAAAATATATGATGGCAAAGACAATAACACGAACATGCGGGACTTTAAAAATAAAACAAACAGCAGTTAGCATGCACCACGCAAACATTCAGCAGACACACAGAGGAGAAAGACACAGGGAAGGAACAGGGGGGAGATGGTGGAAAGAGACACATGGCATTCCCAAGCACAAAACTTGCAGGTTAATGAACCCTGCAATGAGCGGCCCGTACAGTAGGCTGGAGGAAAGGTTCGCAATGAGTGCTGAAGGTGCTCAGAGGTTCAAAAGCCTCACATTGTGTGACCAACAGCATTGCCTGGTGTACAATTTCATTGCTGTCATTTTTTAATGGGCATCTCACTAGTTTACATATAAAGATTTTAGAGCAGCAGCTTTGGGTGAAACTGTGGAATTAATGAGTGCTATTATTCCTAAAAATAGAAACAGTTCCTGAGGTTGGAACTGGGTTCTGGGAACAAGATTTTATACAACAAAGGGGGAGTTCTGCTCACTCGGCAGGAACAGCAGAAAAGGTGTCCTTTCAAGCAGCAGAAGTCCTAGATGGGCAACCAGATTTCCTAGTCCTCCTGCACAATCTTCTCTACTTTAATTTATTCCTACTTCTATTTTTTGCTGGATTTTTGCTTTAAAATTACAAATTGCAAATATACATACAAACAGTACAGCAGCCATTAAAATAAGTTTTTGCTTTGTTTCGATAAAGTACATGAATTAGAACTTCTGATATGGTGACAACAATTGCCTAGTCAATTGATTTACAGCCTTATTAAATTGCAATGCGGCTAACTGAATAGGGCTCTATATAAGCCCAGAGAAAAAATGTTTACAGAAATTTTTAGTTAGTGAAGACCTGGCTTTTGGATAGAAGTTTAGTAACTAAAAAAATATATGCTCTGTGCTTATATAGAGCCCTTTTCAATTGGCCAAATCGCAATTTAATAAAGCTGATAATCCCTGTACTTTCCTGAACCATAATGTGATTGAACTCTGAGCAATATTGTCATGGTTTTAAAATGAAGCAAGTGTTATGAAATAGTAAAGCTGTTGCCAATTTGTTTTAACTCATTCATGTATTTTATAAGTTTAACAAATGAAAAGAGGTACAATTTCAAAGAGCATCTCACTTCAAATTGAATGTTAATCAAATAAACGTGGTATCTCCACATACTTCAGTAATTTGTTATTTTATATCTATAACACCAGACAGATCACTCATTAACAAAGAGATTGGAGGAGCACAGTGAGGAAATTGCATAAAAAGAATTGAAGACATTTTTGAAGATAAGTACAAATTGTCTTAATATTGGAGGTGATTTCCAGATGTCAGTAACTTTTATAGTACAATTTATCTATGCCTTACCGTTTATTAAAATTTTATTTTGTATAATTTGCTCTACTTTATAAGAGACTTCAGAATTAAATTCATAAGCCATGTTTCTAAGGTAATATTACTTGTTAATGTTTGTGCTTCTTTTTTAAAAGCTGCTACATCAAGTAGAGTTGGTAAAGTCAAACAATGTATAGTGTGGGAGGTCAGATATCCCACTGCTCAAAAATATTGTGATGTTTATTTTGCTGTTGGCATGGCCGGATTACCCATTAGGCCAAGTAGGCAGCCACCTAGGGGCACTTTCCTGTGATGGGCGCCATTTTCTGTATAAAATTGGCTTAAAAAAACAAAATGCTGCAGTTCATAGACTGGCTACTATGGGGTAACCAGCTAGAACAAGAGAGTCAAAACAGAAAAGGAACTTACAAGTACAGAAAATGCAAAAATGAGTGCATGCATTCCTTGCATACTCACACACAGGGGCTACTACACTTCATTGCCTAGGGTCTCCAAAAAGGTAGATCCGGTCCTGGCAGTTGGCATTTGTACCACACTAAAAAAACAATATAATAAAGTGTTTTGAGGGAAAACAACACTTTAAAAACCTAATAAAACTTTTCTAAATTCACATCATTACCGATTGTGCATTTAAGTTGGACACTTGAATTCTCTTTTAAAAACATCATTTTTTATGTCAGGACTAAGGAGTGTAATGTTGCAGAATTGATCTCTTGTGGACAATGCTACAAGTCATTTAGCATTTTTTTTAATTACTATTGCAGTTTGGGAAAAACTTCCTAAGTTTGTGAAGTATGCAACAAACTAACAGCAGCTGAGTAAGCCACAAGATAAAAACATTTTTAGATATAATCTTTATTTTAGCAGCCTATACTTGATTTACTTGAATGGTTGAATGATTTTCATGTTTGTATGTTCCTGCTGGCTTGTGTTCTGCTCGTTTTTGACTGGATGCAGGAGACAGGGTGGAGGAAGGGTGATTTGTTGACTCATTGATTGCATCAAATAAGATTTTACCACTTCACATTCTCCCGCTTGCACATGCTCAGTGATAGACAGCTTGTAAGTAAGCTGATTTAGCACTGTGGCTTTGCATATCTCCCATGCTTCATTTGCCTGGAGCATTCACTATAGAGGCAAAACAAAGATTGTAGATGTAACTTATATGATAGAGATCACATGCAAAAATATATTTTATAGCCTCTTCCAAAGAGCTTAAAACACTTTAATTACATATTATCAGGATCTATGATCTCCTGTTCCTTTTCTTGACTTCTAGATTTTGGATCCACCTCATTAAAAAAGCCAGCCTCCAAACTGGAAGATCCTTTTTAAAATTCTGTGATTTCAGAATAGCGTTATCATAGTTTACTGACTGTAGACAACACTTAATGGTAAAGAATTGAGCCATACACATTATGATGACTAGAAATAGTTCTAGACTAGAACTTAGCATACTCATTCATTCATTTCTGTTTTAGTCTGTATTGGTTTTACTACTTTTTACAATAGAAGTGTTATGCTGAGGGGTCTGATATGTCAATCCTAACAATGTTTAGGAAGTTCAGCATAGGTAATATTTCCATTACTGAATACTGCTATAATTTATAAAATTGAAATAACATGTACATAGTAAAATAATTAATTGAACAAACTTCTTATCTTGTAGTAGTTGTGCATAATTTGTAAAATGTTGAAATACCCCCAAGTCCTCTTCTATTTAGATCAGTCACTACTAGATCTGCAGTTTCTTAATCCTAAGGTTTTTGCCAGATAATATGTTATAATAGCATCCCATTTGAACACTAACCTTTTTTGCTTGTAGTTTTCATCCGTTTAGATTCTGTTTTATTTTTTTTACTGAATACAACCAAAATAATTGCTACATAGTTTGAGGGTTTTTATTTGAGTGTTTTGTGTGTCACGTAATACAAAGATGGGATCAAAAACAAGGAAAGCTTACATGCTCATTTTTTCCTAGGGCATTTTTCCATTCTTTTTTTGTTAAAAAAAAGTGCAATTCTTTGCCATGTGTACCAATTTCCCTTTCAAAAAAGCAGTACTTTAGAGAAATATATCTACAGACAAAATTAGCAATCATTCAAAAGGCTAAATACATTTCAGAGTATTGCCAATCAACTATTACGGGAATAAAATTGTAAGGCTGGCAATGCTGAGGCTTTTGCTCCTGTGAGTCCCACATCCCTGGCGTTGTTCGTGTGTGTTACTGTCTTTGGTGTTGTGTATTTTCTAAGTCCCGCGTGCCTGGCCTTGCTGAGCCTCGGTTTCATCCTGTTTCAGAATTTTTAAGTTTTATCATCCGCCATTTTTTTTCCTTGCTTCGCCGATTTTCGATTGTTAAAAAAGACAAAATATGCCTCAAATTAACTTGCAACCTCACTCACAGGCTCACTGGCTCTTTCCCTGTGCTGTGTGTGAGTGTGTAAGTTAATTTGAGGTATATTTGTGTGTTTTGCAGGCTTTTCAAGTTCAGTGGTTTGTCTGTTAAAGTCGTATTCTACCGGAGTCCATCAAGGTGCTTCGGGTACTAAGTCATACGGCGGTAATTCTGCATCCATCGCAAAGTCCAGGGGCCTTGCGATTAGGCCTCATTGCAGCTAAGGCCGCATGTCTCGGGATGAGCGCCAGCTAAGTCCCAAGGGCCTCATTCTATTATCGGCCGTAAATCGGCCGTAAGGCTGCGATTCCTTGCGGGGGTTCAGTTAACTCGCAATTCTATTATACGGCCCCGCAAGGATCTCCTTTTACGGCCGGCCGCATATCTTGGAACCGGCCGTAATCTCAGAAATATAAAAACTCAAAAATAAATTCAAGCCTGCACTGTACAGCTCTGTAAATGCTAGGGATCATATTGGGGGACATGAGGATTAAAAGGAACCCACTCTCAAGCTTGCACATCTGCCCAAACCCGAGTTCAAATTAACTGTTTATTTTCCGGCTGCGGCGTGGGCGTGTCTGAGGTGCTCCAAGCACTCTGGACTTTTTACATGGATATTTTACGGATATTAAAAATTAAATATTTTACGGATTTGAGTACAGGATAATTATGTGCTATTTTTTCTAACACCTAAAATCCCTTTATAGTCTTCTCAAAGTGCAGGATGGCTTTATTTGAGCTATTTTATGTGCTTAATTGGTGCTAGCGAGACCTCTTTCCTGCAAGTAAGCTGCGGCTCGTTTTTAGCCTTGCAGAGAGGTTTCCCGGAGCAATTGAATTGCAAATCTCTTGCGGCCGTTTTAGATCAAAGGCTTTCCTCCGGCGCGAGCGGCCGCAAGAGATAGCAAGGCACCGGCCGCAAGCCTGCCGGAATCCCCGGCCGTAAGGGAATAGAATGGCAGAATAGCTTGCGGCCGGTCCTTGCGGCCCCGCAACGGCTGCGGCCACTAATAGAATGAGGCCCTAAGTGTCCACTCCTGCAATGAGCGCCTGCCCCGCGTGCTTCAACTGCTGGCCTCGCTTCGCACGGCTCGCAGTGTAATGAGTGCCTTTGGTGCTCATTGCAGCCTAAGTCCTGCATGCCTCAACTGCTCGCCTCGCTTTGCAAGGCTCGCAGTGCAATAAGCGCCTTCTGCTTAACTGCTCGCCAGGAGCGCTTCGCGAGGCACAGAGTTGCGCCTAAGTCCCACGGGCTTTGCGATGAGTGATGCAGGCTCATTGCACTCTAAGTCCTGCGTGCCTCAACTGCTCGCCTCGCTTTGCAAGGCTCGCGGTGGACGGCTTGCCTTGCTTCGTGAGGCTCGCAAAGTGTGACCAACATCATAAGCGTTTCCAACACTGACAACTATATATGTGATAAAAATACCAGCAGTGACATACCCATTGCATATTTAATTCTAAAAATGATATATTCTTTACAACAATATTACTAGATATGTGAGTGTCTATCAGTAGGAAAATAAATCAAGAACATAAAAAGTGAAAAAAAGGATGAAGGTAATATACCATCCTATTGTATAATTCTATCACATATATAGTTCTCAGCAGCGCGACCTTGCCAAAATCCGTTGGTAACGCAACGTTAAAACTGCGGGCTTGCAAAGCGAAAAGCACAAAAAAACACACAAAATACAAACTAAAATTTAAAAAAAAACACACACAGCAAGGGGGAACAGCCAGGACTTCTGGGGATGATGTTATACGTGAAATTAAATCCAAATTCAAGACTTTTGTCACTCGAAAATCCCCTAAGATAGAGAAAAAATGTCAGCTGAAAAAAACGAAATGAGGCTACACGATCCCTAAGCACGCAAAACACAGGCACATACGACTTTTACACAGAACCGTACAAGCTACAAAATACACTATTAGGAAGGACGCAAAATGTTCTACACCCTCCTAACACATACACAATCGCCGCCATTTTACAACACTAACTGCAAACTAATAACATTACCATTACAAAAGGCCTGGGTTCTAACGTGCTAAATAATTATTCTATCACTATATTATGAAATATAAGGACGCGTCTGCATTAGAAATAGTTTATGAGATATCATATGCATTGACTTATCACTGGTACTTATAATTGTTAGTATAACCCAACACTATTATTTGTTTTCTGCAGAGAATATATAATGTTTATTACGGATTTCTGGGTTTGCAGGAATTCTTGTAAGATTCGGCAGTAATGAATAGAAGATATGGACATTCTAAAATATCTTAGAATAATTCCTCTCCCAGGAGACTTGGGAAAGGAAGTTCATTTCATTTTAAAGAGCATAAAAAAATATACATTGTACTAGCAGTTTTTCTCTCACAGTTGTAGTATGTCAAAGTAGCTAATTAACATGCATTTGTATAAAAATGCAGCAACAACAATATGGAATTTCTTAGGTCTGATTCACTTTAGAAAACAATGGATAAGACAACATTTAGACAGTGTTTCATGCTCTTTAAGAATGACCTCAAAAAAACGTGATTTCGGAGCCTCGTTAACAGATATATTTACGACTTCCCTATATTATTTCCATTTTCAATGTAAAGTAGGCACCCACTATAATGGAGTACTTTCAGTCTACACTGAGAGCTTGCAAATGCTTGACTGTAGTTCCTTATTACCTTATTTATCCAATATACTGTTTATATTGTTTAAATGTTCCTTACACTATTTTATTACACGTTCCAAATGCGTAATGTTTACAAATTTAAAAAAATGCAGGAGGGTTGTACGGTCCTTTAACCATCTAAACTATGTCAGTGTATGTTCTAGCAACCAATAACTAATTTTTGCTCATCAGGATGTAGTTACTATTAATATATGGAATAGTATACAGTGCAGAATATCTGCAAATAATTCATATTATAATCTGGGTCACCAGGATTCACAAAGGTATGTTGTGAGACTACATTGACCATGACATTTGCAAATGTACTGTATGAAGTAATGTTAATATTCATACTGGAAAATTTAAATTATGGAAGGTAAAGTCATTCTCATTGTTGAGAAAATATTTCATTGCTAAAATAATTAGGGTTATGACGTTCTCGCAACATTCCCAAGAACATTGTGAAGGACAATACCATTGATGTTTATGATAACTTTGTGCTTTTTTTAAAGGGATAGAACCATTTTTTTTTCATAACTAAAGATAGTATTACTTAATTTATTAGAAAAAACTTGCAAAAGAGTTGTCTTACTCTGTGTCATAGGGGCAATCAAAGAAATGCAGGGATATTTTTCCATGAGACTCTATCAGGGGATAATTACTAATCACATCATTTGTTTAGCCAATTATAATTATGACAGAGAGCAGTCGCCAGGGGAGCAGATAGCTGGGGAGCCATGAGACAGTGTCAAGCTTTAGCAAGTATTTTACTCAAGTATATGCTGTAATCCTTCTATTTTTAAACTTAGCTTTACGTGACTTAAAGAAAAAAAGCCTTTTCAGCGACCTTTTAATGAAAAAACAAAGATCAAGTCTTACTACATCTTACTAAATGGTAATGCATGTGCATTGGTTTAATTCTCTGCAATACAGGGTTATGTCATGCTTTAGAAATTATGAACAAATTTGTTATTAACCTATTATTAGTCATCGTGACTGGGCACTGGAAAGAAGAAATATATTTTTGGATCATAATGGTAAATATAATTCATGCTTAAACTCTATGGGCCTCATTCAATTGCGATTTGGCCAATTGAATAGGGCTCTAAATAAGCACATAGCATATTTTTTAAAGAAGTTTTTAGTTAGTGAAAACCTTGCTTTTTAATAGATGTTTACTAACTAAAAACGTATTTAAAAAAATATGCTATGTGCTTTTTTAGACCCCTATTCAATTGGCCAAATTTCAATTGAATGAGTGCCTATGTCTTGCAGCACTGAAAAAGCTTTTCCCCCCCCATTAAAATGCTTACATTTATTATCATATTTTAGTACTCACTTTGGGCCTCATTCAATTGCAATTTGGCCAATTGAATAGTGCTCTAAATAGGCACATAACCTATATTTTTTAAAGAGGTTTTTAGTTAGTAAACATCTATCCAAAAGCAAGGTTTTCACTAACTAAAAACTTATTTAAAATAAATATGCTGTGTGCTTATTTAGAGCCCTATTCAATTGGCCAAATCGCAATTGAATGAGGCCCTTTGTCATCAAGTTAACTATTTTTATTTTATGTACAAGCAATTTACCAGAAATTAAAAAAGATGTTGCTGAAATGTAACATACTGTATAAATTAAGGACATGTGTATTGCCTTCAACAGTTAGAATAAATAACATTCAGTAACTATATACAACTGTGTACTGAAGTAAAGAGGACAAGGTCAATAATACTTATATCCCAACTTTCATATCAAACAATAGATATTCACCTCCACAGCGTAGACATAATAAGATAACCACTACATCACCAACAAAATATATTACTGGTACTGGAAAACATTCATATGTCACTCATTCTTTAAAATAAGTTTGTGTGTGTGTGTACAGACCTTCAGTCATGTCTGACTCTCGGTGACCATATGGACGCAGCACGCCAGGCACATCTGTATTTCTAGTTGTGGTTATCCATATGGTTTTCTTGGCAACAATACTTAGTGGGTTGCAAGTTCCTTCTCCAGTAGAACACAATTTGTCTGACCTCTTTCCTATGACCTGCTGTCTAACACTATATGGTATAGCTCACAGCCTCATTGAGGAACAGAAGCCCCTTCACAACGACAAGGTAGAGATCCAGAAGGGGGCTAAGTTTACATATTTATATTCATATTGAAGTGTAAAGTAGACACTGTTTGTACTGGCTGGATATTTCATCTTAATACAGATGTGCTAATATAATGAAACTGCTATCTATATTTTAACCGAATGTTGTTTAATTGTACAGAATTAGTATTTGACGGAGTGAGAAACAGACATATTTTTATTTTATTTTTAAGTTTTGTTAAGTTTTGTTACTCATATTGGAATGTGTTAGATAGAAAGATATAAAGTAAACAAATAAATGGCTAAAAATGCAATAAATGAAAGCTGGTGCACAAAGTCTGATCCCCTGCTGGATAGAAGTTGCAAATAAGTGAATAGACTTGTAGGAATTAACAAGCCTTTATTGCGCACGTAGGAGAGCACCTATAAATCTTTCAGGTAACAAGTCCTTTATCAAGCCACCATTGTGATCATAAAGGCACCCCGACCTTTGCCCTGGGGAGAACAGCGCCTCATCATCCGGGCGCCAACAAATGAGTGCACACATATGTTTGCGCCAGAAAAGAGCGCAACCGACAACTGCGCGCCACCCTGCATCTCATCTGCATGAGAGGCTGCAGGTTAGAAGGCATCAACTCTTCACCCCATCAACTGCACCCCATCTCCACACTCTGTCCCCTGCACCCATCCTCTCCCTCTTTTCTGCACCCATCCTCTACCTCTCTCCTCACCCCATCCCCTCTTTCCTGCACCCCATCTCCACACTCTGTCCCCTGCAGCCATCCCCACTCTCATTCCCATGCACTCCACTCCCTATCTGCGACTGCAGGTTAGAAGGCAGAATGGCAGTCTCTCTGGCAGATGGGATGCATGGTGGGGAGCAGTTGTTGGGCTCGCTCTTTTCTGGCGCGCAGATGTGTGTGCGCGCATTTGTTGATGCGCTGATGACGGCACGCTGTTCTCCAGTGCGCAAAGGACGTGCTACCGATCGTAAAGATGATGCCACTGTTTACCTACCTTGATAAAGGTCTTGTGTGATACACTACACCAATGAATTCCTTTCACATACTTTTAGTCCTTATCATACCTTACTCAGCAAGTGTGTTTCTATATTAAACTTATAAGCTCTCATAGGACAAAGTATATTATTGGTAGTGACAAGATTAAGATATCTCATCCGTTGGATCAATAACGTTTTCATCCAAAGGGAGAATATGTTCTAATGGCTGTTTATTATCAATGGTATTGGTAGTCAAGTTCTATAGAAACATCCATAAAATATTCCATCACAAAATGTAATGTTTAAAACATTTTCCTATATTATATTTACAAAATGTGATAGTGCCAAATAGATTAAATTATACTGCAAATTTGTTCAAGGCAATAAAAATATAGTCAACTATATTGTTAGATATATTTGATTAAACCTACATGCTGTTTTATGAAACTGTAAATCTAAATAGAAAGAAACACTTTTTTTTATGCAGCAAAGTGCCGCATTCAGTGGAGATTTTAAAATGTACATGAAGGAAAAAATGTATTATTTGTAGGAGAGAGTGGGGGCATTTGACAGATTTTACAAAGGGAAAAAAAGTCTATGCTGTGATAGCTGTATAAATGCAAGTTACCATAACTAAAGCGTATGCATCAACATTCTCTACTGTATCTACAAAAAATACATAATAACCAGGTCTGTAGAAAAAATGAAAACAAACTTTATAATGCAAAAGTTAGAATCCCTATTGGAATATACGAGTGAGACAGAAAAATAGAACAAATATAATTTAATAAAGTTAGGCTAAACAACCGGAAAGTTCTACTATATATACACATTTTGATCACAACAAAGCATCTTTACAACAAAAAATTGTAGTAGGATGCAGTCATTTAAAAAATACAACAATATTAATCATTATAGACAGATCTACAAAGTTGAACATTTTGTGCAAATGTATTTAGCAAGTTAAAGAAAATAAACAACCTTTACTTTCAGGCATGTGTTTCTGCCTAGGTCCAGGATGCCCAGGCCTAGGGCTGCACATTTTCAGGTGACAACAGACTGCCTGAAGATGCAGTGCAGTACATTGAAATATGTTTGTAAATGCACAGAAATATCTGCATGCAGTGATATTTCTAACTGTAAGTGTTCTTGACACTTTTTGATTATCTATCTATCTATCTATCTATAAGGGGGACCTATAAGTGGGGCGTGGGGGTTCACAAATCTTAATGGTCAAAATCAATTATCTTCTCAGCCACACCATAAGAATCCCTGAATCTGTGAGTTATCATGACATTGTGGAGCTTGATTTTACCTATTATTGTATTCATTAAAGGGCCACTGTAAGCATTTTTTATATCAAATCTTTTTTTTAGTTCACGATTAAATAACATTAAAATTACACGTGCAAACAGTAACAAAATACATGTATATCATTAATGGCTGCTGCCGTACCCTTCACCATGTCACCAAGCACCTCTGAAAGAAAACACACATTTTCAACTGAGATAACATTAATTAGGCCAGGGTGAATAACATGAAAAGTGCTTACATTCATCCTTTAAGGAACAATTAAACATTGCAAATATACATATTAATTAGATTAAGTACATATTAATCTGTAACTATTAGGAAGTAATTTGTTATCTAATTTAACCATTCATCATTATTTACATGTATAATTATACATGTAAATAATGTTGAATGGTTAAATGAGATAACTAATTACAATCAACTACAAGTGTTTTTAAAAATGTGTTTATTCGTGAAAACAAACCTTCAGGGTGCTCCTGCCGGAAACTTCATTCAGTATGGGTAGATAAATATGTACATGTACCACTACCACACAGGGCACTCATTAGTCAGTGAAGCACAGTAACTACTGACACAGCAGCTAGACTTGTGGCCTATTAAATTCGAAGCCCGCAGCGGCCCTGGCAAAGCCTGACGGCTTGAAGTCTGTCCGATTTACAGAGCAATTAAATTAGACAAGCCCGCAATCCAATGTCCGACATGCAAATCTGTAAACCATGTTTGAGCATGTTCCATTTGCGGCCGTGAACATGATCAATTAATCAAACCTGTGTTTAGACAGAGCCAATATTAAAATATATCATTATCATTATGTCACTAAAGTTTAGATTTCAATCCTTTACGGGTTTGAAGTACATCTTGCGATCAGACCTGCATTTCAGAAATAATGCAATATTAATTAATCAATATATATGATATTCTAGTCAATGCAAGTTCTATTATATGTATTAACACACTTATTGCCGGGATCGATACAAAACAGAAATTAAACATAAAATAAAATTATTATTTATTTGCGGGCTTGAGAATAATGTACTATTGATAATAATAAATTACAGTACATAAATTTCCCTTTAATTTAAAATACAGTTTTGCAATTATTTTTGCTTTTACAGTGATACGGACAGGACTTTAACCCCCTTGTGGGTCCTCTCTAGTAACCGTCGAATTTTTGGCTCTATTTGCAGGTTACGGGTGGGAACGTCAGTGCGCCCTTGGGCATTCGTATCAATTTACTAGTGATTTGCAATTGTAACATTTACGGGCTTGACAGGTCAAAGCCTTAGCTGGAACGGAGTTCAGATTTTGACAGTCCGTAGAGTTTTTCCACCTGTAACCCGCAGATCATTTGCGAGTAGCTGTAAGAGGCCAATTTAACTTTTGCAGGTTTCGGAAACTCAAAATCGCTGAATTTAATAGGGGCCTTGTTGCTTTTGGTACGGTGACCACACATATTCTGCTCTTGGTGTGACATCATACTTTCTAGCACTCTATTGATTACTGAATGATTTTCAACCATCCTTACTGACAAGTTTTAGTGATGTGAGGCCAAAATGCATATACATGTACAGTTTATAGCATATCAATATGCTGCACAATTGTTAATATGCTGCACATCTCTTTCCATAAGTGATGGAGCTTGCTTCACCATACTGTTTGACAAGATAATTTTTAAGTAACATATCTTTTACATTCATATTAGTCTGATATTCAAAGGTACACACTAAGTGAACTCTCCCATGTCAGTTTATTCAGATGCTATTAAACGATGTTCATAGAGGTCAAACAACTTGCCCCTTCTCCTCAAAGGGTGACTAAAGTCACCGGACGTGCTCTGCACTGTCAGACAGGATAGAATTGAACATAAATCATAAGTAAGGGGTTTGAGTAATATGTAATCATATAATAATTTAAAATTATTATTTATTAATGTATTATTTAATTGAACTAAAAAAAATGTCAATATAAGAGAGAACCCGTACTGAATCTCAAAACCTCCAATTCAAAAGTAGTTATGCTCACAACAGTTCCTAGGTTCTGCATGAAGAGTGAGTATTGAAATCTACAAAATAAAAAAAAATATGGCCCATGAAAGGGGGTAAAACTGTGAGTTTCTGAGGACCTAGGGCCATATTAAATTCCAGCCTCTCAAGTCCAACGTGTAGCACGTGACGGCTGCAGGCTTGAAATTTGGCAGGGTTACATTGCTATTAAATTGGAAGGGGCAGCGAGCTACGGGTTGGAGTCGAAAATCGTAGCTCATTTGTAGAACAATGGATATGTGATCGTGCAGACGATCAATTAGTGTAGACAGAAGTTACGGGTTCAGATGGAGCCAATGGAAAAAGAGATGGTTAGCGTTACGTCACTGAAAAAGGGGAGGTTAGATTTCAAAATCCTACGTGCTTCAATTACAGTTTGCGATCAGACCCACATTCCAGATTAATGCAGTATTAATAAAGCCGTTAATATGATATTCTGTTACATGCAAGCTACAATATATGTCTTAACACATTGATTGCAGGAATTGATATAACACAAAATATAATCATGAAATAAAGTATTTTAGAACATTGTGCTATTAATTCTAAGACCTAACATCACTTTCCCTTTTAATAAATGTACAGTAGTGTGTTTTTATTTGCATTACAAGCGTTGCGTATTGGAGTTTACCCCCCTTGCGGGTCCTCTCAAGCACACGTTGGGCTCCATTTGAGTGTTACGTGTTTGCTCGGGTTTGACTTCTTTGAATTGAACAAGTAGCAGTTACGTGCTTGATAGATCAAAGGATTTACGGGCGCAAAGCTCAATGTTGCTCAGCACGTAGCCTATTCTCGCAAGTTCGTTGCAAGCTACGTTACAAGGCTAATTTAATACCCATAACCCGTAAATTTGGAGTTATGGGCTACATTTGAAGTCGTAGCCCCAATTTAATAAGGCTGCTAATTACAGTTTGGTTATGCTTGGCAAACATACCTAAGTTTTGTAATAACTTTTCCTACATAGAATGTCCTCAAATAGAAGGGAAAAAAAAAATCTGAATTATAAACAGTTATCTAATTTAATGTTTGTTCAATTTGTCTTATAATATTTGTAATCGTATAGGTTTAGAAAAGTTCCTATTTTTTTCATTTTTTTTTGTAACTTTCTGCTACTCTGGTACCTCAAGTTCTTGGTGCAGTGCCATGAGGTAGTAGGGGGAAAAATGTTTTTATGTAGTAAGATTTCTGTCAGAAAGTGTACCTTTTATTCTGATATACAAATTAATGAACACATAAACACTTATGGGCACATATGCTAATAGGTCTACAATAGCATAAAACATAAATTTGATCTTGCTGGGATCTAAAATATTTTAAACTAGCAACTTGCCCATCAAAAATGACGGCAATAAAATTTGAAGCCTGGCAATACTGTTTGCCACACAATTTAATGTTCTGCCCCATCTGAGGACCTTTGCGCTCATCGCGAGCCCCGCGAGAAGCACCTTTGGTGCTCATCTTGTGGCTTGCAATGAGCACCTTTGGCGCTCAATGCCAGCCTCTCCTCCCATCTACTTCACCACTCATTATAGGCCTCGCCAACTTGCAAGTTTTGTGCTTGGTAATGCCATGTGTCTCTTTCCACCATCTCCCCCCTGTCCCTTCCCTGTGTCTTTCTCCTCTGTGTCTCTGCTGAATCTTTGTGTGGCGCGTGGTTCTATTTTCTATTTTTGTAAGTGTTACGGTCTTTGCCGTGGGGTATATTCTAAGTCCTGCGTGCCTGGTGTTGTTGGTGTAAGTGTTAGTGTCTTTGCCGTGGGGTATATTCTAAGTCCTGCGTGCCTGGCGTTGTTGGTGTAAGTGTTAGTGTCTTTGCCGTTGGGTATATTCTAAGTCCTGCGTGCCTGGCGTTGTTGGTGTAAGTGTTAGTGTCTTTGCCGTGGGGTATATTCTAAGTCCTGCGTGCCTGCCGTTGTTGGTGTAAGTGTTAGTGTCTTTGCCGTTGGGTATATTCTAAGTCCTGCGGGCCTGGCGTTGTTGGTGTAAGTGTTAGTGTCTTTGCCGTGGGGTATATTCTAAGTCCTGCGTGCCTGGCGTTGTTGGTGTAAGTGTTAGTGTCTTTGCCGTTGGGTATATTCTAAGTCCTGCGTGCCTGGCGTTGTTGGTGTAAGTGTTAGTGTCTTTGCCGTGGGGTATATTCTAAGTCCTGTGTGCCTGCCGTTGTTGGTGTAAGTGTTAGTGTCTTTGCCGTTGGGTATATTCTAAGTCCTGCGGGCCTGGCGTTGTTGGTGTAAGTGTTAGTGTCTTTGCCGTGGGGTATATTCTAAGTTCTGCATGCCTGCCGTTGCTGAGCCTCGTTTTCATCTGGTTTCAGAATTTTTCCCACTTCAGCGATTTTTGATTGTTAAAAAAGACAAAATATGCCTCAAATTAACTTGCAACCTCACTCACAGGCTCCCTGGCTCTCCCCCTGTGTTGTGTGTGAATGTGTAAGTGAATTTGAGGCATACTGTATTTGTGTGTTTTCGCAGTCTTTTCCAGTTCAGTGGTTCGTCCGTTAAAGTCGTATTTTTTGCGAGCGTGTACCTCTATGATTGTGTGAGTGATAGAATGCTGTATAGTGTGCAGCAGTGCATATTAATGATGAAGGTGATACATTTCTTTAAAATGTTGCATTTTTTGTGAGTTTTTGAAGGTTTTGAGGCAGTAGGATAGTCTAGTAGTGCAAGGAAAGGAGTTCCAAAGAGTAAGGACAGAACAGGGCAGGAGTGAGAGCAGGGGTGAGAAAGGAGGGGAAAAAAAGTTAATAATCAGAGTGAAGAGGGAAGTTGGGGGAGTATTTGAAGATGAGAGCAGAGATATAAGGGGGGGAGGTTTTTGATGGCTTTATACATTAGGGTGATGATTTTAAATGTTATTCTGGAGTCTATGGGAAGCCAGAACAGAGATTGACAAAGAGGAGCTACAGACACTGAGCTTTGAGTTTGTTAGATGAGTCTAGTGGAAACGTTCATTATATATTGGAGTGGAGACAGCCGGGTGATGGGGATGGTCAGCAAGAAGTGAGTTGCAGTAGTTGAGTCTCGATATGATGAGAGAAGGAATTCCATTTTTTGTTATGTCTTGTTTAAGATATTGACATATTTTGGAGATGTTTTTAGGTGAAACTGAGAAGTTTATGTTTGTGTTAGCTGGAGTGCCAAATATCTCTCTGAACTGGTCAGGAAAGGCCTGTTTCTCTCAGATAGGCAAAGCCAGAGACATTGCTTTATTGACCAGCATAGAAAAGATAAAGCATATCTCATTCACCTCTTCTTTACCTGCATAATGTAGACACTTTGGGAGGTTGGTTTCAGACTGCAAGTCTGGATGCCATTTTTCAAAGGGCTGATAGATGTCTAGAAGTTCTCTGAATACATCTGGAGCTGTGATATGGAGAGTAAATATCCTGATAGAATATCAAGCCTCTGACCCAGATGCTCTACATACTAGATATGTTATAGGTTTATAATACTTCTTCATAAAAAGGTACAGACAGTTGGTTATGTACCAAAAGAAAGGCATGCAACATCCCTTTGATCAGACTCTGTGTCAAAGAGGATACCCCTTAATTCTAAATATTTGCTTGTATGGTGTATGAATTTGTGGGATGTCTATGTCTAACTTTGTCTGGACTTCCCCTTTGGATTGTAAGTCTGCAAGTTTTCAATCTTCCTATGTGCTTTAGTGAAAGCTCTGTGTACATTTGATTTTAAGCTCAAAAATAGAGGGCCCTCTATTCTCTTCTCTTCATTGTGTAAATATTGTTTTGACTTCAACTTAGCCATGTATAGCTCTACAGAATGTGTTGGTGCATTAAAAATAAAGCAAATAATAATAATAATAATAATAATAATAATAATGTTTATACTACTGGTTCAAAGAACAGATCTAAATTTCAAAATACTTTGTTGCTTTAACTGACTATAAATACAATAGGTTTTACGAGGAAAAACAAAGTGAAGTTCAGTTCATTTACCAAAATGGGTACAGTCTAAGTAAGTCAAAGTGCTAGGGCTAAACCTTTTTAAGAAAACTGTTTGCTTATAGTTTTCTACTAAAACAAAAAAACATAACAAGAAAAAACAATGTAATCTCTATATACAAAAAAACAAAATAGAAGTGCTCAATCAGAGAACAAACTAACCTTAATAGGTTAGTTCTATAGACATGATACGCCACTGTGAGAGCAACCTCTTTTAGCTCACTTGTGCCCTACACAGGGAGAAATATCCTGTAGAATATCAATCTGGTCCCACTCAATAGATTGGTCCAGCCCTGAAATACCAGGCAATTCTACCCTGAACAGGAGGAACAGCAAACCTCAGACGTGCGTTTCGGCCTTCTTTTGGGCCTCTTCAGTGAGGTGTAGTTGATAACTCCCTAAGGCAAAGTGAGCAAGGAGTCCACGTCTAGATTCCCCTATCACCTTTAGGGAGACCAATCCCTAAGAGTCATTTGCATAAACAAAAAAACAAAATAGAGGTGCTCAATCAGATAATGAACTAACCTTAATAGGTTAGTTCTATGGACATGATAACCCACTCTGAGAGCAACCTCTTTTAGCTCACTTGTGCCCTTCACAGAGGTTTCTCTCAGAGTGACTTATCATGTCCATAGAACTAACCTACTAAGGTTGGTTCATTCTCTGATGAGCACTTCTGACTTATTTGTTTTGTTTATGCTAATTACCTTTAGGGTTTAGTCTCCTTAAGAGGTATATGGGACTCCAGACGTGGACCCCTTGCTCACTGTGCCTTAGGGAGTACGGCTGCACCTCACTGACAAGGCCCAATGAAGGCCGAAAATAGTCTGGGGTTTGCTGTTTCTCCTGTTCAGGGTAGAATTGCCTGGTATTTCAGGGCTGGGACACTCTTTTGAGTGAGACCAGACTGATATACTACAGGATATTTCTCCCTGTGAAAGGCACAAGTGAGCTAAAACAGGTTGCTCTCAGAGTGGGTTATCATGTCCATAGAATTAACCTATCTAACATTGATGTTTAAATACTGTACATTATTTCTGTTTATACAAAGCTGTATTTGCAGAGACTTTCCATAATATTTTCTGTACAGCATTTCAAATTTTAGCTGTACACTTAAGATATGTTGTTATTTTGGTCAATACACAACTTAGGGCCCTATTCTTTTCCCCAAATCGTAAAATTATAGACACTTAAAATTGCCAGAGATTCAATTTGCTTCTCGCAATTCGATTATGAGTTTAGCCATCGTAACTCTTGCGTGAGTGAAAGATCAAAAGGCTTCGGGAGGCTGTAAGTTACAGGTTTAACCATCGACAATTTTTCAAGTCGTAACTCGTAACGTGTTTGGAGCCCACAAAACGACTCTAATTGAATAGTAAATTAACTTGCGACCTCACTTATGGGCTACTGGATGGAGCGAAAGCTCAATTGAATCGGGCTCCATGTTTACAGCTTAACCATTTCTCCTTCCCTTCTCTGCTCTCTTTTATGCTCCCATAAGCTCTTCTCCTTCCTTCAGTCACTATCTCCTCCCTCTTCTAGTGCTCACAAACAAAACACTTCTGTAAGTACCACTGCCATCTTGCCTCTCCATCTCTCCTTCTGCTATCTACACAGATATAGCTCATAATCCAGACCCCTCATTCATTTTCTCCTGCTGTCATGCCCAGGGGTAACAAACACCAAAAACACCCATAATTTAATAACTTTCTCCTGACTCCTTACTTTTATTAACAATCTATTCATTTTCCAATTCCCTCAATATTCTGTCTATGACTGAAACCTGGCACTCTTCATCAGACACTGCCTGCCCTGCATCACTCTCTCATGGTGGCCTTCACTTTAGTCACACACCTCAACCTGTTATACTTTTCATTCCATACCCTCCGTTCCCTCTCTTCAATTCTCATCTTTTGAAGTTCACACTGTCTGCCTCTTCTCACCTATATCTATTTGTCTTGCTGTAATATACCTCCCACCAGGACCACCCTCTCTATTTCTAGATCATTTTGCCATCTGGCTCCCTAAGCTTCAATGTTCCTTCACTCCTTAATGGCGATTTCAACATTGCCATTGATACTCCCACCTCCCCCTTGTGTGTTAGCGTACTCCAATATTCAATCCTAGGCTCTCTCCTTTTCTCCATCTATACTTCCTCACTTGGCAATTTACCTCTCAACACCAGATCTATCCCTCTCTGTTTTAGCACAAGTTTCCTACTGCCTCTCTAGCATATCCTACTGGATGTCTGCCCATCATCTCAAACTTAACTGAGCTTCTTTTTTTTCCACCCTCTATTACAGCATTTTTAATTGTATAAAATGCTTGAAAAAGTACTCTATATGCAAGATTATAAACTCAAAAACAGGGTTCTCTTTTCATTTAATCTGTAATAATATTGTTTTTATGTTCTGTTTCATCCTATATATGGTGTTGCAGAATATGTTGGTGCATTATAAATACTAGATAATAATAATAACCTTACTAAACAATTTCTATCTATCCTTTGGCTTCTATATTAACTCCTTCACTTTTTCTTTTATAATATATATTTTTAATTTTATTATATTATACAGTAAGTATCAGTTACCAGAACAAAATCATAACATTTAGTTCTAATAAAGTATAGAAAGATAAAAATAATATTTATATATGTTATGATATATTTATGATATTAAAGGCTTGTTTCCAACAAGTTTGTATTTTTTGACGTAACCAAAGCATATATTGTAGATAGATTTTTTTCCCAGCAATTGTACAAATATAATACAAATTGTACAAATTATACATATATGATTCAATTTCTGATGATCACATAATATTTTTAGATCCTTATTCCAAGAGATCATGGGGTTTTATATATAATTACTATTAAGCTTGTTTGCTATTTTATAAATGTTTGAGATAAGACTCTTTTAATGATTACCACTAATGACTTCTAAACATAAGTGCTCTATATATAACATTTCCTATTTCTAGTAATAAATAAGTTAATAAAGGATTTTTCCTGATGATATATTAAGTAATCTGTTCTATCTACCTTAGATTTATCCATACAATCAAAATATATTATTTCAGTATTATTTTTTAATTAATATATTATTGAATATATTTCTCTTATTTTCCATGAGCTATATAATGAAGTGTTTAGTTCTATGTTTAATACAGTATTACGAAATAAAAAGACCTAATATTGGGTTATAAACTTTCAGTTTATATCATGCTTTAAGTTCAATTCAGAATCAGTATACCAACTAGTAATATTCAGTAACTGGGATCAATGCAAATAATTTTCTGTATTAGGGACACTCAGACTACATGGATCTTTAGGAATCATCATAACTTTATTTTTAACTCTAGGTTGTTTATAAATCCATATACATTTTTCTATTGCTCTTTGTATACCCAGTAAATCCTTTTTTTTTCTATTATTACAAAAAGAGCTCTAAAATAATTCAACATTTTTCCTAACCTAACTCTAGTATTATTTTGTTCCATAAACTGAGATAACTTGCTTCATTTAAAGTATGATTTGCTTGATTAAGGAAAACATCAATATATTTGATTTTTATAATTAAATGTATAAGGAAAAGGTTCTCTTTTTTTCTTATTCAGGTTTACACAGAATATTTCTGATATTTGAAAATTATTTTGAATCAGAATTCCTCATAGAAATGATCAAGTACTTTCTATACGTTAGGAAGTAATATTACAGGATTGGATAGAAAGAGAATATTATCATCTGCATATAATTGTCATTTATATATAATTAATAACATTACTATCTTGTATCCTTGTTGCAAAATTCTTTCACAATAAAAGCAAACAATAAGGGACAGCCTTGCCTGGTGTCAATTGCAATCTGAATGTAATCATTATACAAAACAGAAAGTCTAATTGTTGTTTTTTGATGTCTATATAAACTCTGTATTCTATATATATAATTTTGTCGAAGGCCAAAATGTTTAAAATGTCTAAACATAAATGTTCAGGTAACATCATCAAATGCATGTTAAGCATCTAAAGAAACTACCAAAAGTTGTCTAGTTTTATTTACAAACAATATATTAATCTTTCTTATATTATTAGTACCTTCCCTATGTGGAAAAACCCACACTGATTACATTAAATATAATTTAAACATGTTTTAACCCCCTTGACAAATATTTTACCAAAACTGTTAATGTCTGTATTAATCAATGAAACTGGTGTATAGCTTTTTGGGGATCTTTGTTAGATTTTAGGATAAGAAAGATTAAAGCCTCAAAGTATATTCATGAAAATATTAAATTGAACATTCATTTAATATTTTAAGCAAACGTGTATTTAAAAAAAATATATATATATATATTTATCCATTTAATCCATCTTGACCAGGGGCCCAGCATTCATATAACTCTTTAATATAATTTTCAGTTTTATTGTTATATCCCTGTTTTTTCCTCATGTAGACTCTATAACTGGCAAGCAGCCAAAATATTACTAAGTTTTCCTCAATCCACTTTTATAAATCCCTTCAAATTGTACTAAGTTGTACATATAATTCATACCAATTTGCCCTCATGACTTATATTCATGTTATCCATAATTGCTATAACCATATTATTCTATGAATATTTGTTAACTTTCTGAGCCCATTGATTTGGTCTATTTTAAAGTTTTGTCAACTTCTACCAACTAATTTTTATTCAAAGTATTTTTTATTTCTTTCATTCTGTCTAATCTTTTTAAACATATTTGTGTTGAACTTAAGAGATCTACGTAATTATATTCCTGAAAAGGGCTCTATTTAAGCACATAGCATATTTTTTTTACAGAAGGTTTTAGTTAGTGAAGACCTTGCTTTTGGATAGAAGTTCACTAACTAAAAACTTCTGTAAAAAAAATATACTATGTGCTTAAATAGAGCCCTTTTCAATTTGCCAAACCGCAATTTAATAAGGCTGTAAATTTGTAGTTTTTGCATGTCACAAGATGCATCTAATGAAATGAAGTTACCACAAGTGAAAAACTGTCCTTCCACGTGTCTAAGAAGTAGTTGAAATCTCCACCTCTAATGATTGGAGGTTCATTGTTATCCACAATTATGTGTAGAAAATGTATAAGTTTACCCTGGTCCCCTAAAGTTAAATAAAGCATATATGTAACTTACCTATCAACATAAGGTATCTATCCTGTACACCATATATACATTTGGTAATTTCAAATTTATCTGTCTATGAATTTGAATTCTTACTCCATTCTTCCTACAGTTTTCAGAATACTTTTTTTAGAATCAGTTTATATTTGTTTTTACAGAGTAACCCCTCATACAGTTTATATAGATATAGTAATTAGCATTTTCAGTAATCAAATATAAATATATAAATAATAACTAAAAGTATATATCAAGAACTAAATACAAATAAATTCCATATTGGTGCCTATACCTACTTTCAAGTCCCTATCAAACAGAATCTGCCTTAGAGGCAATATGAGGTGGTATATAATTCCCCTCCAAAATAACCTAAATTTAAAAATATATTAAATAAATATACTCTATATTTTCAACCCCGCCTATGTTGTAACAATATTATAGTCCCAAAGAATATAGTTTATGACCCTCTATTCTTGTTAAAATGTTTAAAGGTATCACCTGATTCACTTGAATAAGGTAAGAAATGAGATGAGGAGTGCAGTATTATTGCAAGTTAATCTTTTCTTGTGGCTTATCTTGTTGCCTAAACCAAGTAGTTCTAAAGGTTTCCTCAGTATGTATTATTTTATTTTTTCTCAATTGTAAAAGCGAATAGGAATCTATATCTAATGGATTTTTCCTGTAACAGATTAGTTACAAATTTTAGATTTCTGCTTTTTGCCAAAGTAACAAGACATTAAAAATGAAATATGTGAGGCCTCATCGACGAAATTACATTGATGTCTTGCTTTAGTCTTCACAGCAACTTTTCCATTGTAGGAACTAAACTTGACAATAACATTACATAACATTATATGGACCATTATCATTTCATAGGTCCATAGCCCTATGTATTATCTTCAACCAATGGAGCTATTTGTCTGCTTTAAAACATAATTAAAACATAAAAAATATATATTTTCAATATACTTCCCCAAACCAAAATGTTTATTTCCTTCTGGTATAACACCATTGGTGTAGGAGTCAAAATATTTCTTAGGGAGATATCGCTCATAGTATACAAATACCACATAACTGCTATCTCTACACATAAGCACACGTATACCACATAGAAGGCCTTTCTCTATTCTCCAGATCTTCTACCTTTGTATTTACGAATTGTATTTCATCTAGTAAATCATCTAATCTGTTACAGTGTGATTGAATTATGTTTTGCTTTCTGGGAATTTCATATGTTAAAGTGGTAATACACTTTATCTAAGCTGCATATTTATATTCTGATTAATTTTATTTATCTCCTCTGAAATAAGAACCTTCATTATTTTCAGGAAATTATGCCAATCGAATTCTGTTTATGTACCAAGCTACTACCATTGTTATAAGTCCTGAACTGTTGTATGTTATTTCTGTATTAGTAATTAATTTATTACTAATTTCAACTCTTTTTGTATCAACATTAATGAATCACCATTTGTAATAAAACATTGTTCTTTACCAGCACAATCTTTATGGGAGCCCCTGTGAGGAGATCCCACCACAGGTATTGCTAGAAATAGTGTTACATTTGCATTATTAGTAATAAATAGAGCAACAGAAGAGACATCTCTTTTATTAGTTGAAGCATGTTCTGGACAAGAAAAACAACTATCATGCGATAGCTTAAAGAGCCAATTACCTTACTATTAGAGTTCTTCATGGTGTGAAAGAGCACTAGATTATGGGCAATATTCTATTAGTTACTTTCAAATGCCTTGAACTCATAAATTTGGATTCAGGTGTTTTTTTCTATAAATGTTTATATGCATTCTACTGACTTAAAAATTAATTAGTGCCAATAAGTAATATTTGCTGAATATGTAACAATATTAAGAGTGACTTTAAGTGTGTGGGCAATTGAATCTGGCCCTATATGTTTAAATTATCTTTTTTTTAAAATTACCCTAACAAAAGATAAAAAAAATCCTTTGTTTTATATATAAAGGGCCATATTTAATTCAACGCCCGCAACTCGATCGCAGACAGCCGAATGTCTGTGAGTGAGCTGCGGGCTCCTGTTCATCTCCGATTTCAATGCTATTCAATTGCTCAGGGCCGCAAGTTATGCAAAACTGTAAACCATGCACTGGGTCGTAGTAGTTCAGGGCGGAAACCTGATCAATTCAGCGAGCAGTAAATGCCCCCCTTTTCGAATCCGCCAATATAGAATGAGACTGTCATTATTATGGCAGTAAAACACAGAGGTTACATGTCAATCAGTTAGGTTAAGGGGTCTGATATGTGATCAGACTCGTAAATCCTCAAAATCAAGAATTATTGAAATTAATACCAATACTGTTCTAGTCCATATGGGTGGCCTGATATGTACTGACTCATTGATACCCGATATCGATTTGACCCCAAAATTAAACATAAAAATAAAATGTATTTCCTGCCCATTTGCAAGCTTGAGTCTGTTATGCAATTAATTATAATGTCTTTCATCGCTTTTCCGTTATTTGCAGTGCAGTATTGATTGTTTATAGGCATTTACAGTGCTACGAATAGGTTTTTAACTTCCTTGCGGGTCCTCTCTAGCACTCGTAGGATTTTCCCCTTCATTTGCCATTTGAAAACATTTGTGGGCTTGGGGAAAGTGAGCACTTGAATAGCGATTTGCGATTTTAGTGACAGATAAAAGGCTTCTGTAAGGCTGTAAATTACTGGTTTAACCTTCGCCATTTTTTCAAGCTTGTAACTCGGAAGCCACTCCGAGCGCGCAGAAAGACACCAATTGAATAGCAAAATAGCTTGCAACCTCAATTACGGGCCTCCGGATCTCCTGAAAGCTCAATTGATTGTGTCTCAATTGTATTCTGCCTGCTGGCTGTTGCATGAGTAATAACAGATAGCCGAGCATGTGATGAATGCAGTGATTGATAGCAGCTTTTCCCTGCACTCAGTACTGCACTTACAAGTTAACCCATAACCAAACTGTTTCTGTGAGTCCAGCATTCCATGTTATTGTTTTTCCATTTGACCTCTACCAGGCAACACTGGAGAACAGATCACTAACACCTTCTCCCTCTGAGCTTCTATGCATTGTTCATATTCCAGAGAGGCAAGACAGCAGAAACCCAAATCTTCTGCTATAAGAAATTAAAAAAATTATAAGATGGCAGTGATCAAGGCAGTAGTCTGGTGCAAGTGATAGTGGCTGTGTTATTATGTAGGTTGTGTCTGAGCAATTTGGTATGCACATTTTGCATGTTAAAGCTAAATGTGATATGCACCTTTCAACACATTTATTTTTAGTGAGTTTTTGAAGATTTTCAGGCAGGAAGATAGTCTGACAGAGCGAAGCAAGGCGTCCCACAGAGTAGGTGCAGCTTAAGAAAAGTCCTAAAGGGGGAATAAGTTGAGGTGATAAGAAAAGAGGAAAGAAGAAAACAATTTGCTGAGGTTTGGGGAGTATTTTGAGATGAAGGAATAGATATAATGAAGCTCACTATTTTCAAGGGCTTAATATGTGTGGTTCAAGATTTAAAGTTTTGAAAGAGGTGCTCCAAAATAAAGAAATGAAGCCTGAGAGGTGGGTGTGATGATGGCATTGTCAACAAAGAGGGATTTTTGAGAATTGAAAGCTGTAGTAGATGTTGGGTTGGTTAAGTGTTCAGTTTTTGAAATTTTTAGTTTGAGTTGAAGGGCAGTTATTCAGAAGGATATGCTTGAGATGTAGCTGGTTACACACATAAGACAAGAGGGGATTAGTCTGGCGCTGAGAGATATATTTGAGTGTCATCTGTGTATAAAAGACACTGAATCCAAAATATATTACTATGATGCCAAGGGAGAATTTATAGACAGAGAAGAGACCATGACCTAGTACTAAAGCTCAAGTTAGACCAACAGTTAGAGGGAGTGAACAAGAAAGGGTGCCAGAGAAGGAGACACAAAATGTTCTGTTTTCTAGATAGGAGGTGAACCATGACAGAGAATTTAATTAATGCCAATGGAGTGGAATATTTGGATGAGAAGAGGATGGTCAACTGTATTACAGGGTAAAATGTAATAATTTTACTTTGTAATGAGCTGGTCATTAATGATGTTTGCAAGAAATGTCTCTGTGGAGTGTTGGGGTTGGAAGCCAAAAAGAAGAGAGTCAAGAAGAGAATTGGTTTAGTAATTCAACTATTTTTGAACTCAAGGGAAGTGCAGAGACAGGGTGATAATTGTAATTGGATGCAAAATCTGGGTCAGATGAGGGTTTCTTAAGGAACAGTTTATTTGTGACACATTTTGATGTTGTTAAATTATAAGCTGTGATGGAATCCAGAGAGCATAGGAGAAAAGTGTGGTTGACAGAAAATGGAAATGAATGATGGGACTGGGTTGTCTCTAGCATTTTGCCAAAGAACATGTCCCTGTTTTCAGGTGTATTTCACAAACAGTATATTTTTATTATGTGGCTACAATGGTCCTTCTTCAGTCTAAATCCTTATATCTATAATTTGCAGCTCCTTGCATCTTAGCTAAATCGTTTTTTAACTATAGGTTGTTAACTATAAAAAAATGTATCAAAAAGGAAATTTACAGAGATGCATAGGCCTTTGGTTCAAAGGTAAAAAGGCTGCACACCTTAACATAATGGAAGAGTCAGAGGAGAGAGTTAAGCTTTGTGTTAAACATGACTCAGTAGAGCACACTCAGTAGAAACATAAAATAAAACATTTTCTTAGCTTAGATTAATAGTGTCATAACTTTGATGGAAGAAAAGGGGTCATATATCTTTTGTCTACATTATATGATCGTCTGTTGGTTTTACTGTTACCATTGTAAACACATACAGGTACTTATTGTGCACTAATTTTTCAGGTGGGGGGGTAAATCAATCTCCCTGTTACACGCAAATACTTTGAGTTTATATCAGTTCTACCAGGCAGGACATGAGCCAAGGCTGAAATGTTTTAGATGGCTGAGAAGTACTTAAGTGAGGAACAAACTACCGTCTCATAAAGATACATGAGATTTCTGATGCATTCAATCAATCTCTGTTTTCACCCAGTGTTATCAAGCATATGTTAGATTAGATTAGTGTATTCTCACCTAAGAAATATTTGTCAGAAATAACTGGAACAAAAGTTGCATATATTCAATAATAATTCATTTTAAAATATAAAACCAAACTGCTCTCCAGCGGACAGAAACATAATTACGCACAAATGTTTATTGACACATTATAATTGTGCATATACATAAAAACAGGGCATAAAACTATTGCGATTGGTGGAGTCCAAACTGTAACCTAAAAGGGGTTGATAGGGAAAATATGTATCTAATATGCAGAGAAAGGGATTGGGTTGTTTCTGCCGGTCATTGTTCTGTGGGCTATTTTCTGTCTGTCACTCTCTGACATAATCTTCCCCTCTTATATTGTCTCTAAGATATTTTACTATATCTGTCTTTATCCAATCTCTGTCCTATCTTTCCTAAAAAGAAAAGAACTAAAAGGATTACTTCATAATATCTTAAAAAGGGGTCCTATAATGAGACAGGATTTTACTCTGAAATACTATACTTGGTAACGTATAAAATTGTTTTACTTTCTATTTTTGGAATAGAGTTAGAGTAGTCCAACATCCACAATATTCTGGAATGGTCACAGAACAAAGACTAGTTAGCACCTGCATTCGGGACTGTAGGTGTTAGTCAATGTATTTCTATCTGTGTTATATAATATAACAATTTAACCCTGTTACAAAACCAATTATTAAAGAGACCTATACACAAAACCTGCTTAGCATTTTTCAACATATAACTTATTTTGTAATACAATCAAGAAAACTGTTTTATATTATTATTGATTGAATTGACTGCTTTTAAATATTACATGTAATCAATTCTGTTATAAAACCTCTTATCAAATAATCCATTACCCAAATACAAAGGTTTTAGTTTGCCATCTATATGCATTATAACCAAAGTAGTTTTATATTGCTGCAGTATATATTTCAATATTCTGGCTGCTATATAGGTTGTCATGCCTGATTTTGCTAATTACTGCTTTCATAGAGTAACATGCCATATCACTAAATATTAATACCAAGTTTACTGTAGAGAATATACACCTGGTTGATAATCCAAGTGTGATGAGACTTTATACACTTTGTGTCATTACTGTATTGAAATAACCAAATATAAATTGTTTTAAAATAGATTGTTATCCAATTAGTTAAAAATTGTAATATTTCTATATTGAACTAACCGAATATAGAATGTTTTAAGATGGATTGCTAATCCAAGTTTAATAAGATTTTATATACTTCTTATTGATTTCCTATAATGAGCTAATATAATATAAAATGTGTTAAAACTAATTGTTATTCAATAATTCACAAGATATTGTAATAAACATCTTATATATTTTATATTGTGATCTATCTAAACATCAAATCTTACAAGTAAATAGATCCAATTGTTTATTCCTGATTTTACTAGTGTCCAATATATGCTATTCTGCAGGAAGAGTATAGTTGTCTATAAATTGATTACAAATAATCAAATTTAAACATTGTTATGTTTGTGTCATATTCAAATTGCATGACAATAGATCACAATACAGGAAAAGTAATATATCAACGTTTAAGCAGTCTCAAGGGAGCCTAGATGTCTCAAAGGACCATGGGGTTTTGTTCCCACTAGCACAGTATGGGTGTAAAACAAACTGCACTGTAGTAGCTGGACTCATTCCCTCTGCTTATGTTTACTCTTTATATAATGGTACAGAGAACTTTTCACATAATAATGTATATTAGAATTTCAAAACCAATCGACAATAGTTTCAAAATAACTCTTTTTTAATATGTGATGCCCAGGAAGAGTTCTGTGTTGATGCCCTTGAATGCTCTAGTTCACAGCTGGATGTTGTCAACGGTGAACTAGTTTAAGCCAGAAAGTTAAACTAGTTCACCGTTGTGATCTGGTCCTGGGACACAAAACTAAGTTAATCTAAACCATTGCATTGTTTACTCAAACATAGTTCTTTATCATAACAGTTTGTTTTCTGCAAGCAAAGAAAATCTGTCTTAAATTTAGTTGCTAAAGTTTATATTCAGTCATATAAATATTGTCATTTTTTATAGTGACATTCAGTGTTAAAAAAGTTAGCGTTCAAAGGGCATAGACTGTAACAAAATGTACCTTACATCTCTGTTATCATTTTTCCTCACTGAATACCTGTAGTTTGTCAGTAGTTACATGACATGAGATGTGTGCTCATGTCTGATAGTTCAATTTGCTGTCTTCCAGAAACACTGAGGTCAAATTTACAGTTTTCCTTATTGCTAAGGACAGGGACCACTGGTAGGGGCACAACCATGATCATTAATTCAGATGTCAATCAGAACACCTCACATTTAACAGGGCATTTCATTGAATACTTTATATAGAGATACTATTTTGGTTGATCAGAAAGAATGTTTTCCAATCTTCCAGGCATTTCTTGTATGCACATTTGGGTCTTGGGTTATATTTCTTGTCCTTTGAAAGCTGGAAAAAGTTTTACATTAAACAACATTATTAGTGTATTACTCGGACTAGTATTTTGGTCTATTTGAATCTTGTAAGCGCAATTGTTTTTCTAAAACATCAGCGTGCCTATGATTTCTCACCATTATGCTTTTATTCATTTTTTAATCGTTTTAATAAATGTTACGTTTTTCATTGGTGGTACTTAAAGAGTGTTTAAAGGTTTTTTTGGAAACAGTTCTTTCTTCACCTGTATTGTTTTGTGAATAACCGTTTTATATTCTCAAAGTAACCATAGAGATATGATTGAAGTCATATCTTTAAGGTAAATAGATGAACTTTCAGATTCATTCAATTCAAGATTGTAAGTCCAAAAAAGTAAGACTTACATTTGCGGGCCTGCTGCATTCCCGATTTAAGGTGCTATTCAATTGGCCGGGCCCTCAAGTTAGACGCCAGTTGCGAGAATCGGAAAACATGCTGTTGACAGTAGCATACTTTATTTCATGTTTATTTTCTGTCCAAAGTCCTACGGGCTTGAATGACCTCTAAGACCGTAACTCGTTATTCAAGTCTGTAGGACTTCAATGAAATATGGAGGTTGGATTCCAAAGTCCTACGGGCTTGGAGGTTGAAGCCCATTTGGACGGAAATTAAACATTCAATAAAGTATTTTATTTTGGCCATGTGCGAGCTGGAGAATGTTGTGTTTTTAATTCCAATGTCACCCATTGGTTCCCCATCATTTACACGGCTGGATTGACTTTATATTTGCATTTAAAGTGCTCCAATTTGTGAGTAAGCCCTTTGCAAGACCTCCTTGATACCAGTAACCTGTGGTTCCATGTTTGCCATTGGCAGGCTTGACGGAGTGGTTAGTGGGGGAAAACCAGAGTAATTGAATAGCGATTTTAGCAATCGCAACTCTTGCGGCTGTGAAAGATCAAAGGCTTTGAGGGAAGTAACTTGAGATTTTACAAATTGCAATGGATCACAGCTCACAGCATGTAACTCAATTGGAACCCGCAAACGGAAGGCAATTGAAAAGCAACGTAGCTTGCGACATCTACTTGCGACCCCGGATCTCAAAATCGCAGCACTTGAATGAGGCTGTAAATTTGCACTCAACAAACATAGGAGTAGATGTCCAAAATGTATGCTTTAATCCTTAAAGGACCACTTGATTTTAAGAAAAACTGACAATGTTAGCAGCAATGTAAGCCATGGGCGTAAATATTTTTTTTAGAAAATCAGAATTTTTTTATTTGAATTTTGTGTTTGTTATAACATGTCCTCAGAGATGAATCATGAAGGTGTTTGCTTTGGCTATCATTGAAGAGACTGGTGGTGAAGGAGTGACCAGAGAGGCATTATAAAGATAATTGGATAAGACTGAAAAAGAGACAACACCTATTCACTCTCACTGTTCCAGAAGTAGACTCTTTGCATCATTCACTGCAACAATAGCTCTCTAAAAATGTAAACCCCCTCTCAAACAAATCTGTTTTCTTGCATGTGTGGTGGTCCTTTAAGTATATGTAAAGTCTTACCTAATATAAAAGAACAGATTTGATAACTTTTTGTGGACATAATTGTTAGATTGTCAAATACAATTTGCAACTGTATCCTCAATTTTACGGAAACAAACTTTGTCTTAAAATCTAGAATGCAAATAAAATGGTTCCTGACAGGCTAGAACACCACACTGCACATCAATCCCTAGACCCAGTTTTCTCCATGTCAGAACATTTTTCTAACAGTTTTGTTTAGCTAAATACAGTCTTTACTTGTGTACTAAACCATACTGCTTGGTGATTGTTGTTGTTTGTGTCATTCAGTTACACCTGACTCTCAGTGACCTCATGGACCATAACACATCAGGCAAAACTTTATGTCCATGCTGATCCACTTGGTTTTCATGGCAGAGATATCGGAATGGGTTGCCAGTTCCTTCCCCAGTGGGCCACAGCATATAGCTCCTGGTATTCCAAGGTAGTCTCCCATCCAAGAACTGGCCATGCCAAACCCTGCTTGGCTTCAGGGTGGTGTGACTTCTTGATTCCCTGACTGTAATCAAACTCAGGTCGCAGCTGTGACTCCTAACCACTGGACCACCAGGGAACATATTTCCGTGTTCATTAGATCCTAACGTATCACCTACAGATACATATGACACTATATTATGTTATGTTAATGTTAAATCTAATTAAAATTAACCAGTTGTAAATTATTGCAGGTCATGTAGAATATACCCTCTCTTGGATGACCCAGCAGTAATCTTCCAGTTCACACCGGGCATATTAAAATCTCCCATAATAAAGTAAGGAAATGCACAATCATTTTCTTCACTATTTACTAACATTAGCTATTTTGGATCTTTCCTGTTATGTGCATGCACGGCACGGGAAGCCTCCTGGTGCCGGGCGCGCTCGCGTCCTGATGTACTCCCTAAGCCCATAACCCCCTACACACCTTGCCGGTCCTAACCCCAACCCCCTTTACCAGTTACTGGCCCTAACCCTACACACCTAACCCTAAGTCCATAACCCTAACCCCCTACACCCCTTGCTGGCCCTAACCCTAACCCCCTACACCACTTACCGACCATAACCCTATCCCCCTAACCCTAACCCCCTATAACACCTTGGCGGCCATAACCCTAACCTCCTCTTAGACTAACCATAACCCCCTAAAAGTAACTTCCTAATATTAATCCCCTAACCCCCTACACCACTTACCGGCCCTAACTTACGGGGCACTTGGAGACAGCTACATCGGGACGTCGTCGGCGCAGAGGAGTGCAGCATGCGTGCATACATCTAACAGGATAGGTCTGTTTTTTCTTCAACTAGTAATCATTTTGATTTGTCATCTTGTCCTGGAAGCCTTTAATTTACCTAAAACATTTGTTTTTCTCCAAATATTCTTTACTTCATCAGCTGATATTTTGTTCTTTAATACATAGAGCAATACCTGCCTTTTTCCAGCTGTGTCTATTCAGTATAAACTGTAACCTGTATAAAATGTAACCTGATAGAATGTCTTCCATTCATGCAATTCATTATACTAAGATTCCATTATAGTCACTAACTCCAAATTGTGTCATTATTTAAATTACCTCTGGAAACTTATTTCCAAGACTACCAACATGTCACAGAGTACATATTCTGTATTATTCCTACTGTACTATAAGTGAATAGTTTGTAAAGGATAAAAAAAAAACGGTATGTGAAAGAGGTTTTTTTTTTTTAATATGTCTAAAGAAAAACACAGAATCAGAATGTTTATTTTTAATGTCCCACATAAAGATTTTTGTTGTGAAATATTTATATATACGTAATATTTTTCAATATTAAAATTGTGGTCAGACACTGAGATTGTTAATATAAATGAAGGGAAATGCAAAATAATTGACTGTAAAGAGAACAGAAACATAATCTAATAAAAGTAGAAAGTAACATTTAATTGAAGAGAGAGGTTGAATCTAAAAATAAACTGAAATGCAAATTTAGTCTAAATGAGTGGAGGGCATTCTAGGATATTTTAGGAATTTGATTCTATAGGAATTTATTTTGTAAAAGTACATTTAGGGCCTTATTCAATTGAGCAATTGTTGTTTACTGGAGCTTGTAATGTAGCCTGTAAACTACCATAATTTGCTATTCAATTGTCGTCTTTTAGCTACCCACAAACCATTTGCGAGTTACAGGCTTAAAATCCCTGTGGTTGTCAAAATTGTAAATTCCAACCCAGCTACGCCTTTAATCTGTCTAGCCTGAAAACGTTACAATCGCAAATTGCTATCTAATTGCTACAATTCCTCAAGCCCGCAAATGTTTTCGCACCCGTATTCGGCAAATGTAGAAGAAAATCCTACAATTTCCAGATTGGACCCGCAAGGGGGTTAAACACGTGTCCTTAGCACTGTAAATGCAAAAAATCAATCCTGTACTGTAAAAAATGTGGAAAGCCATGACAGACATTAGAATTGATTGCATAATAGTCTCATGCTTGCAAATCTGCATTAAAAAAATATTTTTTCACATTTAATTTCTGTGTTATATCAATCTCGAAAAGCAATAAGTTAATACATATCAGGCCACCCACATGGACTATAACATTTCCTTCATTCATTTTTATTATTTTGTACTTTGTGAGTCAGTTCGCATATCGGACTTCTAAACGCTAATTGTTGACGTTTGAACTCCATGTTTTAATGATGACATGATGACGGTCTCATTTACTATTGGCTGTTGCAATTGAATAAGGCCCTTAGTGTTGAGAGTAAAATAGAAAGAGATAAAAAAAATAACACATCTACCTCATGCTATTCATAAAATGTTTCAATTAAAACATATTATTTGTACAGGCTATACAAAACAACTTGGAGATGGAGGTTTGACATATTGCCAGCAAGGCTTCGAAATTAATAAAGAATGAAAAATAAAAGATGCCATTTTTATTTAAATATTTCAAAATAATTGAAATTTGCTATAACCCATGCTCATAAAATTGTTTTTCATTTAACCTTTTCTGTGTTCCTTTAAAAAGCTTTGTTTGACATACAGTGCATTTCTTTGTACATTTGTATGTTTATAAATATGTTAATAAACTCAGACTCTCAAGAAATACAGTGCATGCACTGCACTCTGGGAAACCGGTAAGGCAAATGAGCACATAATACATTCACTCTTTAAAACAAAACCATTTAAACATTAGAGGACAGCGTAGAATGGATTTGCTCGAGTCAGTTATTATTAACTCATACATATGTTGTCTTTACTGATGGTGCCCATTGTTTGCCTTCTTAATCTGGGAGGGTGATCATATATATATATATATATATATATATATATATATATATATATATATATATATAAATTAAATTATGTGTTTTTTTACCCTCTATAAAATATTTGGCCATTATAAAGTCAAGTTCTGTGAACATTAAACTGTTCCATAAGACAGTTTGTATTTCCACCGTGTCTGGGTGCTTAGATTTGTGTGTGGTATCTGTGTCATGGATTTTATGACAGAAGAAAGAAAAGACACCCTGTTTTTCCAAAGATAACTCCACTGTAGATTCAATTGAAAAGATAAATGAAATAGTTTGAAACTTAGAACTTTTTATTGATGTATGCTTTAAAAAGAATTAAGACATAATTAAAAGAAGGATAGACACTTAGGGCCTCATTCGTTTTAGGCCGTAAATCGGGGGCTCCCGTTACCTTGCAATTCAATTATACGGCGCCGCAAGGCTATCCCCTTACGGCTGGCCGTATATCTTGCAACCGGCCGTAAGCTCAGAAATCTTTAAATGCAAAAATAAATTCAAGACGGCACTGTAAAGCTCTGTAAATGCTAGGGATCATAATGGGGGACATGAGGATTAATAGGAACCCCCTCTCAAGCTTGCACATCAGCCCAAATCCGAGATGACATTAACTGTTTATTTTCCGGCCGCAGCGTAGGCGGGTCTGAGGTGCTCAAAGCCCTCTGGACTTTTTACATGGATATGTGACATAAATTAAAAAATATTTTATTTACGGATTTGAGTGTAGGGGAATGTTGTGCTATTAATGCTAACACCTACAATCACTTTATAGTCTCCTCAGAGTGCAGGATGGCTTTATTATGGCTTTATAATGTGCTTAATTGCTTGCCTGCGAGACCTTTTTGCTGCAAGTAAGCTGCGGCTCGTTTTTAGCCTTGCAGAGAGGGTTCCCGGAGCAATTGAATAGCAACCAGGATTTTCTCACGGCCGAAACTCTTGCGGCCGTTTCAGATCAAAGGCTTTCCTCCGGCGCGAGCGGCCGCAAGGGATAGCAAGGCGCCGGCCGCAAGCCTGCCGGAATCCCCGGCCAGAGGGAAATAGAATAGGCAAATAGGTTGCTGCCGGTCCTTGCGGCCCCGCATCTCCTGCGGCCGATAATAGAATGAGGCCCATAGTAAGCTACTTCCTGATTTTTGTAATAGATCTGAATGTGCCCTTAAATAGAAAGTGCTAATCTTGTTATAATTTTTATACTCTTATAATAAATTTAGGCTGTTAGTTGGTTTATTCAGATAGCCAATGTCTCTTTTTATATTTCATTTGGGGGGAAATAGAAACATAGTACAGATTTGTGGTTATAAAGTGACAGTGCTATCACTAATAGTGAAAAACAAAGTGCTGTACAATAGGTATAGATGGTTGGATATATAGAAATAAAAAACTAATGTAAAGAAAGGGGATGATCCCTAACTATCTTTTATGGTGAGACTGGGGGCCTGCCACTTACCCCCTGCTAATAAGTGCTACTACCTATACTGATATAGTAAATTGGATATTGTCTAAGTGGTAGTTATGAGGGCTCACCATTTACCCCTTAATCTTATAAATGACAAATTTACTTATCTGTGCTAAGCTGAATGTCACCTCCAAGTATACTGAATCTAATATTTATCAGGATGAAAAAGGCATCTGAGAAGCTGTTAATCTAAACAGGCTACTTTCACATTTGTAAATAATTTGTTGGTAACACAGTTCAAACATAATTTTTGGACATAATATGAAATTTTTTAGGTAATACCATCTTTTAACAACATATATATATATATATATATATATATATATATATATATATATCTTAGTCAATAGTCCACAGAATTCGGATGGCAATGGATTGAGTAACGCCAGATCCGGCTGTTCAGCATGTCTCTGCAATGAGTATGAGAATCAGGAAGTGCAGTCTGTGTCTACGGTGGCCGATGTGCACATTTCGCTAATACTTCATCACGGACCATGCTTTGATCAGGATGGAGGTCGGTCTTTAAATAGTTGAAAAGGAGGGATCATCATTTTTTAACTCTTTGTTTGCAGATGATTTGAATCTGAGCAGTCTCATAAAAGTGCTTGAGTTTCTATTGTGAAAGGAAGGAGTAAAATATATGAATAAAGAATACTGCCTATATATGTCTTTATTCAAGGCACAAAAGGGGTACCTAATTTTAAATAAATACAAGTATATATCAAATGGACATTTTCATGGTATAGATACTCATGTAGCAGACTGTGGTTGATTTTTCTTAGGTACTGAGTATTTTAACATAATAAATCTGATACCTGCTCTACATATATAGATAAATACTGCCAAACATTAAGGTATTAAGTATTTATTTAGGGCTATATTACATCTTAAAGATATCTTCACATAAGTAGTGTGTTATATTTTATTATAGTACAACTTTTTATCTCAAGACACTTAATTTTTGCTTAATAATAATTATTATTTGATTAAGAATTTGATTAACACATATTCCGTTGCCACAGCTCTTTAAACCAAGTTGTACATTATTAGCCCTTTAGGTGTGATTCAGTGTTTCATTCTCTAAAAGGCACAGCTACCTTATTTTATGATACACAATTATAATTTATACATGTTGTAAATATCCCTGAATTGGGAATAGGATTGTTGTTTTGGTTCAAACTTTGGATATGAATGATTTTATTGAAAACAGAGGGGGATGGTCCCTATTTGTAGTCTTATGATTCTGAGTTTATCCATAATTAAAAAAGATGGACTTTCTTATACTTAAAGTTAATAAGTTTAACTATATGATATAGAATTAACATTCTCATTTACTTTTTAAGATAATTATATGGAATGAAACAGACCATTAAATTCAGGCTTATATTAATAGATGTTACACCTAGTTTTACTTAGGTTTAAGTATATACCATAAATTTGGCATTCTCATTTAACCCATAGGGGGTGATTGTATTGAGTAAAACAATCCATTGTGTTTCAGCTCTTAATAATTCACGTTCTAGATCCCCTCTTCTAATGCCTAGAGTTATTCTTTGTAAAATTGAGCATTGTATGTCCAATTTACATTGATGTTTGGAAAGAAAATGTCTAGCAACTGACGTTAGAGTTTTGTGTTTAGCTAAGTCCCTTGCACTGTTCCTAATATTGCTTAGATGTGTCATGGAGTCATATTCACCTTTCTACTAAATGGAACGCCGATTCCCTCTATGTCTGCATGGCTTACATATGTAAATATTTGTTTAACATGCCAGATCTTGTCGAACTAATGAAGACATTTAATTACAGATCAGCCAACAGATGGTTTGATTGTTCCCCTGTCACATATATAGTACCAACTGCAATGACAACGTACCCTAAAACTATCTGTGATATCTGTGAAAATTACACTATATACAGATAGGCAGGAAATGTGGGAGCTAGGAAAAAAAGTAAGGAAAAAAAAAGAAATATATGCTGGGAAATTATTTTTGACAGTTGATTGGCAGTCAATGCTTTAAGTGAGAACTATTAGACAGTTTTTAAAGAATGTTCTTCATATTAAAAGAAATAAAATGTGAACGCATCCTGAATAATAGAAAAATACAGTGATTGTGCAACAGAAAACACAGGTAATAGCCTTACTGATCTCATAGTTAACATTGACAAAAGCTGGTCAAGCAGTTATACCATAGAATAATTGTATACAGCCAATGGAATCATTGATTTAATATATAGAAGTATTAAATATTTGTATTAATGTATTTGACAGTGTTGATGTTTAGTTGCAAAATATCTTTAAAAATTGATATTTTATTTATTAAAGGATGACGCTAATCTTAGAAAAACTTTTTTTGAAGTATGTAATAAATGAACAATATTAGTAACAATGTACGTCATGAACATAAAAAGCATTTTTAGAACAAAAATAATGTTAGCATAATCAGCTTGAAAATGTGATGTTTAAAGGCCAGTTATTGTCCTTCAGTCAAATTAGCCTAACGTGAACTACACATCCATTTAATTCTACTGATAAGTGCCTCACTATTGTGCCAGCATTTCATTAGAACTGTACAGGAACCATATCTGCATCCAAGATACCTCCAAAAAGCAAATTGTTCCCCCATGCAAGCAACAGTGAATGTAATTAAATTAAAATTTAACGCTACAGTATATTTATTTTCTTTAACTGTTTAAAACATTTCACCCGTCTTCAAGTAAAGTTCTTTAATAAACTATATTATAAATATTACACTTCAGCAATTCTTTAAAAGGTAAAAAAAATATACAAATACCATACATAATTTAATATATTGTAAATATAGTTGGAAAAATGAATAGATGTAACTGACCACAGAATATATATAGTATAGGTATGGTATTATACTATACACTTCCATGTCCTGTCTGGCCAGTAAACCAAGACAATCTCTGTTCAACCTAAATTATAAAACAACATTATCAATCAAGTTATACAACAGGAGGAATGAGAAATTAAGAATGGATGTTAAAAATCTAATTTTTCCTCGTATATATTTTTTTGTATTAAAAATAGGTGATCTACAGTATTAAAAAAATGAAAAATTGAAGTGAGATAGGTGGTACTGTTTTCTGTTCCTCTTTCCTGAAATGTTACTGGAAACAAATGGACAGATAACCTTTTCAACCTTGCTGAGATCAGATAACGCAGATAATGACCTGTTCATGAGTCCCTGTTTATATTTACGGTACTCTCAGGTTTTGTTCAACTCAACATGCTGCTCTAAAGTCATAGTAGAAAGTTTGAGACTTCAATGGTTTTAAATTAACAGTATTTTTTTTAGTTCTATGAAAAAATATCTATGTCTCTTGAGCAAAGATGCTCCTTCACTTTACCAATTTATTTGAAATTATTTTTTATAAAGCTATTTGTGTTCTAGTCATAGTTCGAGTCATTTTAGTGCAATGGAAAAGTACATCAGGTTCCCCCAGAAAACAGCAACCTTATAAATGTGCAAGAAATACATTATCTAGACCTCTTTTGACGCCACTGTAAAACACACTAAGGTTACTGATGACCAGAAACTGTGCGCAAACATGAAAACCAAAGTGCACTTACTATGGTGTAAGATCTATCTTAAGTCAAGTTTAATTTAATCTTAGAGAAGCATCCATGTAAACTGTATGAAACGTGTGTAGTTTTTTAGTTACTCTCACATGTTTGTGGAAAGCAGATACTGCAGTTTTAGGTTTTGATTTTAGTTACTGCCACATAGAAGCCTGAATTGATTAGGTCAAAAGTTCAAGAGCCAGCACAAGTCCTAAGCCGTGGCAGTTATATTCATTTTCTGTATTCAATAGCAGTCCACATGCATGGCCGGATTACCCATTAGGCCAACTAGACAGCCGCCCAGGGGCGCTTCACAGTGAGGGGCGCCACTTTAAAAAAAAATGGTTCCATGAAATACCGCAGTTCATAGTAGACTGACTACTAAGGAGTAAACACTTAGAACAAGGTGGTTAAAACTGGAATATGTGGGAACAATATATACTCACAAGAAACAAATGGGGTTTTTCCCGAATGTACTAATTTATGATTAATTCCATGTTATATAATTATGGATTTGTATCATGTTTTTTTTCTCTCCTTCATTTCTGTATGTATTTTATTTGTATGTGTGTTTGATTTATATATGTGTAAATAAAGAGAAAAGCAGGCCAAGCAAGATAAAGATATATGTAAAAAATATGGCTTGAAGTAATGATACACCTTACCTGTTGGTTTCACTATAATACTTCATCATAGGTCTGTCATATCTTTATTGTATTTTTTTTTTGGAAGCCACCCTGGTGTAGTGACATGATACAGAAAGTAAAGAGATCAGTTTGAATATTTGTCCATTGACTTGTTGACTGTGTGGTTTTGAAACCACAGTTTTGTGAGCAAACCTCTTAAGAAGGAATTTATAGGGGTGGAATAAGGAATGTTTGGTTATGGTTAAAGTCCTGGTTGATGTAAAATTGAACACTTGATAAGTAGGTCTTGCTCGTATGATGGTGTAGTTTGAGGTAGGTATCACAGTGAGCAGCAAAGGCAATGATAGCAGAAAGGGTAAATAATGGTAGGACTCTATAATTAGAAGTAAATGTCTGTCATTATTTTCTTTATATTGTTGGCAAGCCCAGAGTAAACAGTTGAATGAGCAGAAGTAAGGGAGACTATTTACTAGCTTGGTTGGAACATTTGGTGGTGGCTGGGATATGGTGAATCATAGAAGGATGGCAGAAAAGTCCTGTGGAAAGAAGGAGATGAAGTAATGAATTTGCTCCTATAAGCAAGGGAACAATTGAAACGTGTATTATATTGATA
Organism: Discoglossus pictus; assembly: GCA_027410445.1. NCBI lineage: Eukaryota > Metazoa > Chordata > Amphibia > Anura > Alytidae > Discoglossus > Discoglossus pictus. Next base: position 198,611,924 of record CM050166.1, on the reverse strand, counting down.
ATACAGCTAGCTGCCTCAGAAAGGACATCATGGTTGAGTCGGGTGATCTAAATTTTTATAAGTGGAATGTTGCTTCATCTGTAGTTAAACGTTGAATTACCTTGCCAAGCTATTATTGGCTCCATATGTTGGCAGCAATTAACATAGGTAGTATGACACTGGATTAGGCTTAAGAATTGTGCTGACTTAGGACAGCCAAATATACTGTAACAATGTGGCATTGTTAATGAAATTTAAAGTGGTTATGATATATGTAGATTACCAAGCATAAGGAGTTGGAAGAGGACTGGTAAGAAAAGAATGAGCAACTGTTCAATTTAGACAAGAATTTGGACCTTAGGCTTAGATCAGTACAAGCTTGTTCGCTCAAGGAGATATTTTGCAAATTAGATCAGGTGCATTTTGATTTCTGGAATGTAGAGATTTTTTATTGCAGACTCAAGTTTATTGCTCAGTAGACTGGATTCCATGTGCTCATAGTCAAGTGTTATCTTAAAATTCTACCTGGTGAGGAGGACCTTGTCACAACCGAGGGAGGGGGTCTGATTTATCCTTAAAAACTCCTGCCTTCAGCTACAGTAATTCTCCACAAGAATTTTGATGGAGGAGGCCTTATTCTAGGGTAGCAGCAGAGGTTCAGAATACAAAGTGATTATAGCCCAGTAAGAATAATAAAAGTCATCCCTCTGAATAAAACACATCATGCATATGTGCCCCAAGCAGAGCATACACTTTATTTTTTTGTACATCATTTTATTCAGGTTTTGCCCCAATCACCACTCCATTAGACAAACACAAGTTCCAAACCATCTGCCTATTTGAATTAAACCAGGTGGGCTAGGACTGGCTCCAAGGAACAAGCTTCAGCCTGTCTCTTTCCCCAGCTAGGTGCAAAGGAGCCTACAGCCCTAGCTATCAGCTTCCTCTAGTCAGAATCTGGGCACAACAGGAGTTGATAAGATATTATGTGTCCTGGAGCCAGAATGTCTGGGGTGGGGTTGGGGCCCAACCCAAGAATGGGAATATTTTCATTATCTTAATGCAATAGTTGTACCCTAGAACACTATACACACAGAATATTAACTCTAAAAATGGAAAATGTATCCAGAGCCCTCTAAGCTCAAATTACCAGGTGGAAAGATGTCTTAGGAGTCTATGGCATACAACCAGAGCTTGAGGAAAAACATCACAAAACATACCAAAGCAACAAGTGCTAAAGTCTTTAATAAGGTCGTTATGGCCATTGATTCAAAGGGCTATGTGGATAATGTCCATCAGCTCAAGTGTCCTGGGGTTCGTGGCAAGTACAGCTTAAATGATTGTTAGAACAAAGAGGGAAAGTAAATAGTCTGTGGCTGAAGAAAAGTCCACTCATCTTCACATATACTTTTGAACCCTGAAGGGTCATTGGTTGTGGGGGTCAGGGACAGGCCTTCCATCTTATGTTTGGCAACGAGGATGTTGAGTTTGGTGAAGAGAGAAACAGACCTAAGCAAACTAGTTGTCTAGATAATGTATTATGATGGGACACCTCTGTATATTAAGCAGGATTCAACATAATCCTTAATTATGATTAATTATTAAAGATTTTTGGGCTGCTCTTAGTGAAATAATATTTACCTAGCCACTCATTGCCATGAATACAACATTAGGAAGAATCGATTTGCAATTGACTGTGGCAGCCAGATGTGAGGCCCAAACCTAGAAATGTACGGGATGGTGACATTAGAGGAAATGCTTGCTGGAAGGAATTAAGCAATTGATAGCTGGTGTAGTGACACGATACAGAAATGATAGATCAATAAATAAACCTTTTCTTCATAGAATATTTACATGTGACCACTTCTGTGGGATTGATTTGCCAGATGGGAAATGGTGTAATTGGTGGAGTCCTGCATGTAATCCTCTTGTAAAGCCACTGGTGATAAACTGCTTTGGAACAAAATAGGCTGGCATTGTTTTGGTGGTGTGTTGGATTGCTCACCTTGGTTTGTGGCCTGGGATTTTTGTACGGCAACAGCTCCTGTATGGCTGGATTTTCTAAGTGTGACATTTGTGAAATACCTTAATTGCCCACATTTTGTCTAGGACTTCTACTCAGGGCCTGATACAGTCTTAAGCCAGGTCTGATCAGGACGATCTAATTAGTTACTGAAGGAAATTAGCTATTTCAGACCTCCTGGGGAAAGGGAGCTTTGAAAAAATCTGCGGTTCTCTAGTGAGTTAATTGAAGTAGCATTGTCAGCTGTTACAACCCACTTTTGGGGGCCAGGACAGAACTCCCCTGACTCCCACACCCAACAGTCCCTCTGGGCCAAAATCTTGAGCTGAAAAGCTGTTGTCACACCTGGGTGGAGCAAAAACAATATAACAACATTTAATTAGTTTGTTTATATTTACTGGTCTGTATTCTTCAGAACTCCAGTTCTCCACTCTGTTACAGGGCACTCCAAGCTGTTGGCCCTCTGTCCCTGTCTTTTTTCCACCTTCAGGCAAACTGCTCACATCTCTCTGTGTTTTTCTCTTTCTTAAACTAAAAAAAAATCCCTGCACACACCCCTGTGTGGATATCTTTTTTCAGCCCAGACTGGCTGTACACAGTTGTTTTGCAGTCTCGTACAGACTGTAGACCATAAACAGGCTGTCATCTGCAGTCGAAATGGCCCCACTCAAATCCCAGAAGCAGTCTTAAGTCACGTCTGATTAAATGTATCTAACCAGCTGTTCAGGGAAGTTAACTTTTTCAGGCCTCTTGGGGAAATGGAACTTACACAAAACCCTTGTATCACTCTGTCCCAATATATGTATATACAGTATCTCACAAAAGTGAGTACACCCTCATATTTTTATAAATATTTTATTATATCTTTTCATGTGACAACACTGAAGAAATGACACTCTGCTACAATGTACAGTAATAAGTGTGCAGCCTGTAAAACAGTGTAAATTTGCTGTCCACTTAAAATAACTTAACACACAGCCATTAATGTATAAACCATTGGCAAGAAAAGTGAGTACACCCCTAATTGGAAATGTCCAAATTGGGCCCAAAGAGTCAACATTTTATGTAGCCACCATTATTTTTTAGCACTGCCTTAACCCTCGTGGGCATGGAGTTCATGTAATTGAAATGGATGACAACTATCTGGTCCTGCAGATCTCTGAGTACATCATTCACAAAATGATGCTGGAGCATTGCAAATACCAAATTGCAAGACCAGGTACTCAAAGTACCTGTATCTTTTAAATACTGACCAAGTTATATGCCCCTCTTAGATCTAGCTTAAAAATGCCTTGGCATTCTTAAGACATTCAAATAGTTCTGGCATAGGGGACAAGAAGTATGGATTCCTAATTGTTACATTACTCAGTTCCCTGTAATCAATATATGGACATAATAAATATTGTTTTCCTAACAGAGAAGAAGGAAGCACCATCTGATGAAGTAGAGGGTCAAATTAAGCTTTTTTAGTTTTTTTTGCAGGTGCTCCTTTAGCGTCTGCAACATGTGTTTGGACACAACTTTGAAGATACAAATCTCTAAATCACCATGAGGAGCTCTTAAAAGCAGTGGAACAATTTCATGTATGACTGGCCCAGATTGTGTTTTGGTGCCATTAATTGGCTGTATAGCTACAGGGATTGCTTTCTGAATGCAATGAATATACAAATATTGCAATTAATGAATATCCATGAAGGAGGAGTGTGACAATAGAAATCATAACAGACACAATGCCTATGATTTTTCCCTTGCTGGGGTCAGAGAAAGAATAGCTTCTAGGGAAGAACAAACAGGGGCAGACAGATATGTGTGGGAAGAAGGGCTGTTATACTGTGTGACCATCATAAAGAACAACCGAGGAAGGCTATGAAAAAGCTGATTGTCTCTGAAACGTTTAGGGCTAGGCTACTGGTGATTGCCCATGACATTGCCCTTGCTGGGCACTTGGATACTCACCAAATCCTCCAGAGCCTGGCTAAGGCCTTCCACTGACTAGGAGTATCTAAAGATATTACTACTTGTGATACTTGTGAGTGCTTGTGGCAGGAAGGACCCAAGTCCCCTGCCGATTATAAAAACTCCTTTTCAATGTTTAGCCATTTATTTTGTGGGTCCACTTGCTAAACCCTCTGTCTTTGTGTGAAGAGATACATACTTACCATGACAGACTATGCTATGCGCTGACTGGAAGTTGTAGCCTTGTCCAAGATCACAATGGAGGCATTCTTTACCATGATTGGGTTTTCAAATGAGATGTTATCTGATCGGGGAACCCAGTTCATGTCCAAACTAACTCACCAACTATGGTCACATTGTGGGTAAATACCCTATACCCTGTACCACCCCCAATTAATAGTGTTTATGAGAGGCTTAATGGTACCCTTAAGATGATACTTAGGGCTCTAAAAAGACATACAAAAAGGAAAAAATAGAAGGCAAGAGACTAACATTACAAACTCAAGTACCATGGAGTAACACCAACATATACGGCATATACTTAAACAGAGAACATCAGCCGGAAACTTTGTGTTAAATACACTTATGATTGTGCGCTTTACAGACATTCCCACAACAAAACTCTTTTAACATTACAAACATAACTTGCAAAATATTGAGTAGTGAAATGTTTATTTTTCAGTATAATACTATTGTATATTTACCTATTATGTATGTCTGATTTTTATCGTTGCATTTCTATACATATCTATATGTCGCCAATAGACTAAAAGAACATTATCTCTACTAAATTACTCTTTTACATTGCGTCAACTGTAGAGAATAATTTTTGTGGCAACATACAAACAAGTATGTACCATCTTTTGCTATTATCCACTTACAACATGGATCCCATAGGCATGTGTAGGACCTTCTAGTCAGCTTTTGAAATATAGACTGTGTCATCTTGTATTATGGTATTGAGCTCTTACAAGATTTCATAAGTCTTACGATGCAGCTTGGCATGCACAATATGGGACGTTTCAGATATAGATACCAACCAGCAAATTTGTGAAATGTGTAATATAAAACATTATGAGCTATTTGAATTAAGAACATTAAATCATCTTCAAAGTAAAAAAAAAACACTTAGGGCCTCATTCAAATGCGATTTGGCCAATTGAATAGGGCCCTATATAAGCACATAGCAAAACATTTTTACAGATGTTTTTAGTTAGTGAACTTCTATCAAAAAGTCAGGTATTCACTAACTAAAAACTTCTGTAAAAAAATATGCTATGTGCTTATATAGAGCCATATTCAATTGGCCAAATTACATTTGAATGAGGCCCTTATTTCTAAAATACCCATACAGCACTGTATTTTAAGTTTATTCAAAGCACCATTTGATTTATTTGAGGACTCCTTTTGTGACACAAGCTTCATCACACCCAATCATTGGAATATTTATATGGGAAGAGCTTCTTTGACAACATTATGTTTATTTGACTAAGAGACTGAATTATTGTGAATTATTACATGTCTTGTGTTACTACATAACTATAATTATTTTTTTAGACAACAAATACAAGCTAAAAGTTTTTTTTTTTACATCATGTGAACAATCTCATTGGTAAACAAGTAATAATCAAAACTGACTTTTAAATACAATGGTCAATTTACACAATGTAGGTAAAAAAGCTTCAATTTAGATGTTTATGATGTTCAAGTGGAGGAAATAAAGACAATGTTCTCCACTTGAAAAGTTTATACACAGATGTTGGCATCAGTTTGTGAACACTTGTCCATAATGACAACAAAATGTAAATATAACAAATGCAATACACACATTGCCTGTTTTATTGGATTATGATATTTTAGACAAAGATTGTATCCAGCTTTCAATGACTTTTGACAAAATAAGTAGAAAAACCTACCAGGCTCCATGATGAATGAGAGGAAGGGGTTGCTGCTGTTGCTCCAGCTGTCTCTGTGGGTCTCTCTGTCCATGTGCCACTCTCCTGTGGCGGAGCTACCGCCGGTGCAGGAAGGGAAACATGGAGGAAGATAAATCAACCCTCTGATCAATGTTAGTAGTAAGAGGGGGATGATGAGGCTGGGGGGCTATGAAGCATAGGCTGGAGGTACCTAATACTGAACCCTGAGGAACCCCACTTACCACATTAGTCCAATAGGAGTATGTTCTATTTACAACAGGCCTTTGCTTCCTGTCTTTTAGCCAGCTTTAGTCTTATTCTCTTTTGCAATACATTTTTCATTTTCTATTTTAGCCAGTCTAATAGCCCTTTTGCAAGCCTTCTTGATTACCTTGTACTCCCGTAAAGCAGTCTCTGTCTCTTCTTGTTAGTATAATTTAAATGCTTGTTTTTTACTCCGTATCTTGATATTTAAATCATTGTTAAGCCACATTGGATGTGATATACTCCTTTTACTTTTATTCCCACATGGTATATGGTGATAAGTATGTATATTAAGTAAGGATTTAAATGTTGTCCATTTATGTTCAGTGTTTTTACCTGCCAGTTCTCTGTCCCAGTCTATACTTTGTATTGCTGCCCTTAGACCGTTAAAATCTGCCCTTTTAAAATTAAGAGTTTTTGTTGGCCCCTTAAAATTTTGTTTTTTTAATTCAATCTCAAATGAGACGGTGTTCTGATCACTGTTTGCCAAAGGTTGTTCTATTTCAAAGTTTGATACTATATCAATATTATTTGTGATGACTAAATCTAAGATAGCTTCATTTCTAGTAGGCTCTTGTATAACCTGGGCCAGATAATGATCCCTGAGTGTACACAAGAACCTGCTCCCCTTAGCTGAACTGCTGGTCTCATTAATCCAGTTTATTTCAGGGTAATTAAAAACTCCCATTATAAGAACTTGCCCATGCTTAGCTGCATTTCCAATCTGTAACAATAATTGTATTTCCTCACTATCAGCTATTTTGGGGGGTTATAGCATACTCCTACTAATATTATTTTGGAATATGCTGCTCTGCTATTTAACTCCACCATAAATATCTTCTCTGACTATAGGCTTAAATTCAGGCTTAACATACAGACAAATCCCTTCTCCTCTTTTACCATTGCCCCAATCTTTCCCAAATAGGTTATAACCATCCAGATTAACAGTCTAGTCATGAGATTCATCCCACCACATTTTGGTAATGCCTATTAAATCCAATTTTTCATTAATTGCTAATAATTCTAACTCTCCCATTTGTCCTGGCAAGCTTCTGGTATTAGCATGCATACACCTTATATTATGAGTCTGTAGTTCTGAAGTGCCTTCCACTGTACTTGAGTTACTGAGTACTACCTCCCTATTGACTATACTACCCCTCCCCCATCTCCTCCCCCATGAGTTGTTAATTCATACCTTATACCCGCTACACTTTTTACCCCATTACTTATATCTGATCCCTTCCCCGCCCTTCCAAAATATATATATGTTTTTTATTCTTCCCCTTTGCACTATAAATCTGCCCCCCTTCTCTTTGAACTCCCTCCTTTTATTTAAACTCCTACACTTTTACTAGAATTGCACTTATACTAGAAGTGTTTGCAAGATCACAAGTTCACCCCTTCTCCTGTTTATATTAACTTCTGCCTTCTCATCTGGGCACAATTAGTGCACTCTGCAATTTATAAGCCTTTACTTACAAAAGGAAAATCCCCTTGCAAAGTTCTTAATCACCCTGATTGCACTTTTATGATGTACACAAAAACAGAACTGGAGCTAAATTACTTAATAAAAATATTGCTGAATACTAAAAAGTATTCAAGCAAAATCATAATATTTATTAAATACAGTAAATGCATCCATTATAAAGATAATATTCTATTAATTTTGTTTTCTTTTTCAAATCTGGTGTGAATTGATATCTAGGAATGATTACAACATACACTTGAGAAAAGTAGTCCTTACAAGATTACATGTTATTTTGCATTCACAAAATACTTGTTAGGGGTTGTTTTGATTGTAAAAAAAATAAATGCAAAGTCAAAGCCGCTGTAACATTACAAACATAACTGTGATTATTGTGTAGTGAAATGTTTATTTTTTTCAGTATAATAATTTTGTATATTTACCTATTATGTATGTCTGATTTCTATTGTTGCATTTGTATACATATTTATATGTCCCCGGTATACTAAAAGGACATTATCTCTACTAAATTACTCTGTTACATTGCGTCAACTGTAGAGAACAATTTTTGTGGCAACATACAAACAAGTATGTACCACCTTTTGCTATTATCCACTTTACAACATGGTTCCCATAGGCATGTGTAGGACCTTCTAGTTAGCTTTTGAAACATAGCCTGGGTCAGATTTACAATGTCAGAAAATGTACTCGATTAACTGGTTTATCCTAGAGAGGCTCATAATTATGATGACTATTTCTAGCTATTGCTGTGAGAAGCTGGAATGGGTTCTCAGACCAGTTGCACAGATTTGTTTCATGAGTCTCTATAGGATAAAACAGCTGTTTTTGAGTAGGTTTCTTGACACTGAATTACTAACTGAAATGATGATTCAAAAAATAACATAAATAACATAAATAAGATAAGCTTAAGGGATGCATATTTCTTGTGGATAGAAGGTAGCAAGGCTCATTTGCATATAACATGCTAGAAGCCTTATTTAAGTTTAAACTAAGTAAATCATCTTCAGAGTTAAAAAAAAACCACTTATTTCTACAATACCCATACAGCATTGTCTTTTAAGTTTATTCAGAGCACTATTTGATTTATTTGAGGACTCCTTTTGTAACACAAGCTTCATCAAACTTAATCATTGGAATATTTATATGGGAAGAGCTTCTCAGACAATATTATGTTTATTTGACTAAGAGACTGAATTATTGTGAATTATTACGTGTCTTATGTTACTAGATATCTATATATTTTTTTAGATAACAAATACAAGCTAAAAGATTTTTTTTAAATCATGTGAACATTCTCATTAGTAAACAAGTAATAATCAAAACTGACTTTTCATTAAACACAATGGTCAATTTACACAATGTAGGTAAAAAAAGCGTCAATTTAGGTGTTTATGATATTCAAGTGGGGGAAATAAAGAAGATGTTCTCCATCAGTTTGTGAAAACTTGCCCATAATGACAACAAAATGAAAATATAACAAATGCAAAAACTGAGCAACACACATTGCCTGTTGTATTGGATTATTATATTTTGGACAAAGATTGTATCCTGCTTTCAATGACTTTTGACAAAATAAGACCTACCGGGCTCCATGAGGAATGAGAGGAAGGGGGCGCTACTGCTGCTCCAGCTATATCTGTGTGTCTCTCTCTGTCCCTCTCTCTCTCTGTGTCTCTGTGTCTCTCTCTATGTCTCTCTTTCTCTGTCCATGTGCCACTCTCCTATTGCGGAGTTACCACCGGTGCAGGCGGTGCAATAAACCGGGGACCTTTTGTGGAGGGGACCCAGCCTCATCAGCCAACACTTACTACTTAAATTGATCAGGGAGTTGCTTTCTCATCCTCCATGTACACTCAGACCACCATGCACACTCACTCGCTGTATTTCATAGCTTTAAGCACAGCACGAAAATGGATTACGCACAAACCAGGACACCAACCCACATACAGAACTGCTTCACGGTCACTGCCGATCATCAGTGTGGGGCGGGTGCCTGGTTTGTGTGAAACATTTTTGTAGAAAGTACTTCGCTACAGCAATTGTTTCACAAATGGTGGGCTGAAGAGTGATTGAAAATCTCCACCATACAGAGTACAGTAGTACAAACAATGAATAGTACATCTAGTCTATATACACACACATATATATATATATATATATATATATATATATATATATATATATATATATATATAATGTACAGTATATAAAATATATAATATATTCAAACTTTAAATAATATATATACATTGTGTATACTGTATTCTTTTTTTTCTATTTAATTTGATCTTGTTGTCATATATCTTTGTATGTCCTTTTAAATAAAACAACTGATCTTCACTAAGACAAGGTGGTGTGCCCCCCCCCCCCCCTTCCCTTATTTTCTTGTTTCCTATCTACTTAAGTGGCCAAGTATTGCTGAAGGAAGCAGCCTACCACATACCAAGATCAGATATATCACCACGGGGAATGAAAATACATCTATATACTGGTGTGGATATTACTATATAAGAGATTTCAAAGAAACTTGCATCTTCATTCAAGTAAGCGGTTTTGGCTACAATATCCCCTAAAGACATATTCACAAGTAGAAATATGTGTCTTTGGACTATAAGGGCCTTAAAGACAATATTTATTCTTGTAGACTGGATGGATTACACATATACATAGAATCATCTGTATATAGGAAACCAATAGACAGAAGAAGCTATCTACACAGCTCTAATTTCCATCCCTCCCACACTAAACAAGCCATCATCCATAGTCAAGCTATTAGATACCATCACATATGCTCAAACACTGAAGACCTTGACACAAATTTAAAAACACTGTCTGTATCTTTCATACAGAAGGGTTACAAACCCTGTATTATTACACAGAGAATGACCACTGCCATCAAAATACCTCATGAACACATGTTAAAATACAAAACATAAGAAACAACTTTATTTATACCTCTAGTGACCACATACCAACCAGTTTTAGAGAAAATAGAAGATGCACAATCAAAAAATATATTCCCCAAACCTCCCATCCTTGCATTTAAACAACCACCAAACCTGAAATGAGTGATGCTGCTGACTTGTGGAGATACAGACACAGAGGACTGAAGGAAGTTATCTTCAATTTGTGGACATTGCTAAGCCTAATGTAATCTTTTTATATATTTTTTTTACTTTGTATTACATTTCATTGACCATACCTTTCTCTCCCTGATGACTGCATGCACAACACTGACTGCAAACATAACCCTGTACAAAGAGAGAAGTGAAGGGGTCTGAGGGCCTAAATTACCTAACATAAATGTAAGGAGATTACCTACTTTTTAAAGAATTTTCCTCAAAACTTTGCAAAACTTGCTACCTTAGAGGAGCCTCTTTTCTCCTTGTCTATTTTTCAGTACTAAGGAAAAAGAAACTGGAGATAAGCTCCAAGGATCTAAAGATACAATATAAAAGCATAGAAAAAGGGGTCTAAAAATTACATCAGGCTGCTTGTCTTAAGAATATTGTATTTGATATAAAACACAATTACTTTTTAAAATTTCTTATTTTTATTTTAATTGTCTAAAAGTGTGTGTTACAAAATGTACCTGCTTTTTAATCCAAAAGCGCAGCTAGATACTCAATTAATCAATATCTACTTCACGTATACCTCTAGTGAACACATACCATCCAATTTTAGAGAAAATTCTGAAAATAATCAAAGATTTACAACCATTACTAATTGAAGATACTGAATTAAAACATATATTCCCAAAACCTCCCATCCTTGCATTTAAACAACCACCAAACCTGAAACAAGATCTTGTCAGCAGAAAATTGGCCAATGAACAACTGAATACAAAAAAATGGAACTAAAACTTGTAACAAACGTTCCTGTAAATTATGTCAACACATTTGTAATGATGACAAAGCCACGCATAAAAACAAGACCTATAACATCAAAGGATCGTATTCATGTAGATCGTCTATATAATACAATGTACTTTATGTGACACAGGCTGCTACATTGGAGAAACCGGCCAAAAAATGCATTTAAGGATGAATTTACACAGGCATTCAAAAAGAAATAAGACAATTATTGTAGCCAGAATGATCACTCCATCCAAAACTTAAAAGTCAAAATACTCAGAATAAAATGTAAAAACATCCAAGAGAGAAAAGCATTTGAAATAAGATGATTACATTCTTCAACACTAAAAATACAGGAGTTAATATGGACTTGGGTTTTCTAACACATTATCGGAATTTCATGTGATTTCTTCCTCCTATACCATAACAGACTTAGCACTCTTAGTGAGGTGTTTGTCCAACAGGAAAGATATCTTACTATGGTGCCCTGCTTTTTCAAGTATATATTGATGTATATGTGTATATAATATGTGTATATAGGTTTCCTTTGCTATGTTGTGTTTATTCCCCATACCTGATGAAGTCAGATGCTGTCTCCACTCTCTCTGCATCTGCTGTTATTATTCAAACTGAGAGTTCCATCTCATGTTAGTATTGCTTGAGACTTGATAAAGAGAGGTTGAACCTCACGAAAGTCGTCATTATAAATAAGACGTTTGTCCAATACAAAAGGTATCAAATTATCTTGCAATACTCATTATTGATCTATATATATATATATATACTTATAGATTAATAATTACTAAATTACAAGATCACTGGACATTCACGGCTGCATCACTCTTCAATATATATATATATATATATATATATATATATATATATATATCTTTAGATTAGTATTACTTCCAAATCATTAATAAATTTGTTAAAAAGAAGAGGATCTGACACTGTGAATATATTTACTGCAGTTCCTGTATCCTTTATTTTATATATTTATTTTAGTAGCCTCGGTTTTATTTCTTGCTTACCTCCAAACAGAAACTAATTTGAATAGTCTGATAATCTGAATTAAATAATCTACCCCTGATAAATCCATGTTGACTCCTACTTATCTTCACATGAATATATTCCTGAATTCAAGCCCTTAGCAACCTTTCTAACTGCTTGGTTTTTGAATCTCAAGACATATTGAAAGGGGTGTAAGGATGGGTTAATGTTTGGTGTGTTAGTATAAGAGCTTGAGAGTTAGCAGTGCACCATTTTAAATAGTAGCACAACTTTCTTAGTCTGTGGATAATATTAATATGTCTGTAATAATGTGGCATAGTCTATTCACTGAGAACGATTGCTCTTTTTCAGTTTTACAGTAATTTCAGATTTTTTATGCCCAGATCTTATATCTACCGTAATCCATAGTGTATCCAGGTATATTGTATCAAGACTTGAAAGAGAGTTGTTCAATCTTTATAAAATCTAACACATTTCCTTTTACTAAAAACTATTCCAATCTCCTCAAACCCAAAAGAGAAATAATCAGACTCAAAAAGATTCAACATTATAATTATTTTAATAATAATTCATTATAATTATGTTGTATTTTAAAATGTCCTGAGAGTGCAGAAAAGGTTTCTCACTTGTTTAATAACTATGATTTTCTCAGGATCTACTGAACTTTTTGCAGTCTTCAGTGTAAATTATAAATGCTGCATGATAAAATATCTGAATGCATTAAAGTAACTGTATCAAACATACCTGTATAATATTTAGACAATAATTTAATATGATTTTTGTTATGGCTAGTGTTGTATATATATTATGAAAATTGCACTCATTTATCATTTTTAACAGCAGCATAACAATATGTAACTTGAGCCTCAATAATGCAATATAATTTTTGATTGATATGGAGTTGTCATCTTCCTACGCTTCATCAGTACATCTAATACAATTATCCTGATCACAGTGTGAACTGTATATGAAAAATCCTACAACCAGCTACGCCATGCTTTTATGTTAAACATGTAGCAAGGAAAGATTCTTTTTGACATCATTAAAATTTTAAATTTAACATCAAACATATATTCAATCTAAAAAAATTGTGAAATTATCATGCTTGTTGCTCTGTCTTATAGAAATGGTAAAAAGTCACTGATTTAACATAACTACACATACAAAAGCTTTGGGAATAAATATAAAATCTGCATGAATATAACTAAATACCCTTCTGTACTGCTGAAATATGAAATAAATTAACAAATATATTCACAAGCAAAAAGGCAAAAGGGAATACGCCACAAATCATCCAAACATTTAGGGAAGATCAAGCTGAAACTTATGTAAATAAAGAAATCTTTCAAAGAGATGAATGGAGCAGGTTTTCTTATGAATTGTGTATAATTTTAATTTAGGCAGTTTTTCTAGAAATAGGATACAGCAGCATAAAGGAATGTATACATTTCTTTCATTTTCACTTTAATGAGCTATTTTTCTGCACTGCACACAAAGTAAAATATTCAAGGCACACTTTGTCAAATGTTACTGTCAGACAATCTAAAACAAGGCCATGAATTTACATAGTTTGACTTTGCAAGAGGGTTTAGTGAAGCAACCATTCACAGAGGCCCATCGCAAAGGTTGTTACTCTATTTTTAGAATAAAAAATGAAGAATGCAAATTTTATAATAAAAAGTCTAATATTATTCTAGTTGTATCACCTATATTTTTGTTGCCCACGTTTTATGAAAATATGTGACTTGTCTTATAGATATAAATCAGATAGGAGATAGAAGTGTCTGTCTATGGCTTCTTACCACATTTATTGGTGTCACTAACAAATATATTGCACTTTATTTTTTATAGTGTGTCATAGTCCCATTACATCTGTGGGCCTGAGAGCAGATATTACCATTTAGAGTCAGCATTATTTGTGGTGATTAATATAATGTTTGTATTTTTGGTAGATGGTTGGCAGTCTGTCAAATATTGAATATATAATATTGTATCCTGGGCATTACTCATCATGGCATTCAGTGTGTAGATCAATATTGTGTACACTTATTTTTATATTTATATATTTTTATTATGTATTAATGCCATAAAGCATACTATGAAGGTCAGGGGTAGTTTAGCTTTCCTCCCTTAATAGAGAATGTAATGAATAATTGATAAAGTATATTTAGCTGAACTTTGTCTTTTTTTAGAGGTATTTTCTTTCATTTAACTCTTTTCGAAAGGGCTACTACAATGCTCCAACTATGTACAATAAGGTCTAGTTTACAGTAAGGCAAGAATGTTTGCTGTATAGTCCTTTTAGATTTTTTTTTAACAGGCTATGTTTTAAACCCGATGGGTTAGTTCACCCTATCTCTACGTACAGTATATGGGCCTACCTGGTATTGACTTAACTCTGACACCACTTTGACTAGCTGCTTTTTTAAAACTATATTACACTATTTGGCAGAAGTGTATTGATTTTTATTTTCTTGTTTGTTGAAAGTGGTTGTAAATTAATTAAAATAGTCACTCTTTATTCCCTATATTTGGCATAGTCTTCTTGATAGAGTAAGGACATAGATTACACCCCTCTCAGAAATAAGAAAGTGCATGAAGGTTCTTGTTTCTTAGAAACTGGAATTATTTTACTGTTGCCTCTTCCAGTCTTAGTTCCAAAATTACTTTAGCAAGCAGGTATTGAAGTGAAGGTTAATGGCCACACTATTGGCTACTGTTTGTCTCATTCTATTGGTATATGAGAAGGTTAAGGATATGGTCTGAGAGTTTATAGGGACAAGCATTTCAATTTTATTAGTTGGTGGAGCTTTATTGCTCACCCTCTTGCCCACTAGGCCAGTAAGACTACAGTGCATAAATAAAGACTAGCTCAGGTGTGGTGCAGTGGC
Organism: Discoglossus pictus; assembly: GCA_027410445.1. Lineage (NCBI taxonomy): Eukaryota > Metazoa > Chordata > Amphibia > Anura > Alytidae > Discoglossus > Discoglossus pictus. The sequence goes on along the minus strand of CM050166.1, from coordinate 198,596,544 downwards.
GGAGCTAGTGCATAGGGGGCCCCCGGTGCAAAAATACATTTGCCCCCCACCCTCGCAAGGAGGGGGCAGGCACTATTTTTTTTTTACACTTCCCGAACCCCCTCCAACATCAACTCAGTACATATATAAAATATACAGTGCCTTGCAAAAGTATTCACCCCCTTGACTTTTTACCTATTTTGTTACATTACAGCCTTAAGTTCAATGTTTTGTTAATCTGAATCTTATGTGATGGATCCGAACAATATAGTCTAAGTGGGTGAAGTAAAATGAGAAAAATATATACATAAAACGATTTTTTAGAAAAAGAAAACAGAAAATTGGCATGTGTATATGTATTCACCCCCTTTGTTATGAAGCCTATAAAAAGCTTTGGTGCAACCAGTTACCTTCAGAAGTCACATAATTAGTAAAATGATGTCCACCTGTGTGCAATCTAAGTGTCACATGATCTGTCTTTACATATACACACCTTTTTTGATAGGCCCCATAGGCTGCAACACCTAAGCAAGAGGCACCGACAACCATACACGGCCGTGAAGACCAAGGAACTCTGCAAACAAGTAAGGGACAATGTTGTTGAGAAGTACAAGTCCGGGTTAGGTTACAAAAAAATATCCAAATCTTTGATGATCCCCAGGAGCATCATCAAATCTATCATAACCAAATGGAAAAACATGGCACAACAGCAAACCTGCCAAGAGATGGCCGCCCACCAAAACTCACCGACCGGGTAAGGAGGGCATTAATCAGAGAGGCAGCACAGAGAGTTACCTAAGGTTAGGTAACCCTGGAAGAACTGCAGAGTTCCACAGCAGAGGCTGGGCTATCTGTACATAGAATGACAATAAGCCAAACGCTCCACAGAGTTGGGCTTTATGGCAGAGTGTCCAGAAGACTTTCACTTTGAGTTTGCGAAAAGGCATGTGGCAGACTCCCAAAACGTATGGAGGAAGGTGCTCTAGTCTGATGAGACTAAAATTGAACTTTTCAGCCATCAAAGAAAACGCTATGTCTGTTGAAACCCATCATATCATATCACCCAAAGAACACCACCCCCACAGTGAAATATGGTGGTGGCAGCATCATGCTGTGGGGAGGTTTTTCAGCAGCCAGGACTGGGAAACTGGTCAGAGTTGAGGGAAAGATGGATATTCTTGAGCAAAACCTGTACCACTCTGTGCGTGATTTGAGGCTAGGTCAGAGGTTCGCCTTCCAGCAGAACAATGACCCTAAACACACTACTAAAGCCACTCTTGAGTGGTTTAAAGGGAAACATGTAAATACGTTGGAATGGCCTAGACAAAGCCCAGACCTCAATCCAATAAAAAATCTGTGGTCAGACTTAAAGATTGCTGTTCCCAAGCGCAAACCATCCAACTTGAAGGAGCTGGGGCAGTTTTGCAAGGAGGAATGGGCAACAATCCCAGTGGTAAGATGTGGCAAGCTCTTAGAGACTTATCCAAAATGACTTGGAGCTGTGATTGCCGCAAAAGATGGCTCTAGTTATGCACATTGACTTTTCTGTTATTTTGTAGTATTTGTTGTTTGCGTCACAATAAAATGAAAAAAAAATCTTCAAAGTTGTGGGCATGTTCTATAAATTAAATTATGCAAATCCTCAAACAATTCATGTTAATCCTAGGTTGTGAGGCAACAAAACATGGAAAATGCTAAGGGGTGAATAGTTTTGCATGGCACTGTATATAAAATACATCGAAAAAATTAATATATAAATATATAAATATGTGTCTGCAAGGCGTGACAGGAGGCAGAGGGGGAACGCTGGGGCATATGGGGGGGCACAGTGAGTCATAAGGATCTGCAGAGGACCTATGGGTGGTCCGTGGGGTTGCCATAAGGGGCTGTGGGGGCCAAACGTCCTGCAGGGGCACAATGGGCCCCTGGGGCCTGTCGGTTGCCACAGTGGTCAATAAGGGGGCACAGGGACCCCATGAAAGTTTACAGGGGCCACAGTGGGGCCTAAGGGCCATGGGGACCTCAGGGGGGCACAGGGGACCCACGGGTGCCACAGGAGACCCACAGGGGCCACAGAGGTTCTGTTGGGGGTCACATGGGATCCATGGTAGCTACAGAGGATCCTGAGGGGCCAAAGAAGATCAGTGAGGGCAACGAGGACCTGTTGCGGGCCACAAGAGGGCCGTGTGGGCCACAGGAAACCACAGGAGGTCCGCAGGTGCCGTGGGAGGCCTGCGGGGTGCCCCACAGAGGTCAGGGGTATCAGTGCCTTGCAAGGTATGCACCAGCGGTAGCTCCACCTATGGTGTTGTGGGTATATAGGATATATTTCCCATGCTAGTTTACTCGGCTAGCAGGGTCCCCATGCATTGTAATTTAAAGAAAAGGAGAGCCAAATGTCACATAATTATCCAGGGAGCTCCGGCGCATTTTTTTTTAACGAAAAACATTTTTTTTCACTTTTTCACAGTGAACCACCACAAGGCAAAGTGGTCTTAAAGTGCCAAATCAAAAAAATTTCAAGTTAAATCTATTTTTAATTCACTATTAATTAACATTAAAAAGCATGTGCAAAGAGCAGCAAACTAAGACTTTCAGAATAAATATAATGTAGAAACAGCTTCCCTAATTATGGCTGCTGCTCCACTTGTCTCAGACACCGCGTCAGAGCCGAGTAACACATACCCTATCGCCGCCATTTTACAACATTAACTTGCAACTAATAATATTACGAATCTAAAATGGCACTTTATCCGACTAAACAAACGGTTTGCTCTCGCGCACGCAGCCTATTTATACTGCACACTTGGCACATTGCTGACACTTTCTCCTCAGGGCAGCAACAGTCCAAATGTACATTGTATGATGCAGGAAAATAAAAAGAGCTTGTTAGCTCTTCAGGATATTGATTGCTGGATATATTAATTAGAAATAGGTAAAGTATATTAATTTATTAATTCATGAATTAATTATCATTAAAAAAATTTACATAAAAAATAAAAAAAGCTAAATTGCATAGTTTACACTGTCGTTACTTTATGAATACATTAATGCTTCACACTTCCTAATACATTTATTAATTCCTAATTAATTATTAAGGTATATTTCCAATGCACTAAAAAAAATAATCACATTTTACACTGCACTTATATATTTGGATTACTGCTCATTGGCTGCTAGTGATAGGACTCTCAAAGCAGTAACATATTTAAACCACTTTATTATGCTCTGAGCCCTGAAAATATTTTCTAATTTACACTGCACAAAAAAATGGTATATTTAACACTGTACTTATATATCTGTCTTTGCGATGAGCGCCGAAGATGATCGTTGCAAAGCACGAAACTTGAAGGACATGAGGGGAGAGGCTCGCAATGAGAGCCGAAGGTGCTCAGAGTAGCAAAAGTACACAAGAGGAGAGGCTCGGAATGAGCACCGAAGGTGCTCAGAGGAGCAAAAGCTTTACATTGTGTGGCAAACAGCATTGCCATGGCTTCAAATTATATTGCCCCGTCATTTTTGACGGGCAAGTCCCTAGTTTTATATATAAACACTTTAGAGGGAGTTTGTTAACAGCTGTTGGAAGATATTAGAGTGACCCCACAGATTATAACTGTAAAAATCTCTTTGAATGTTTAAATACAATTTTCATTGCTTATCTGCCCTTCATGCAAAAAAAATCAAGAGAAAATACTACTAAAGCTTTCTAGATTTTACTAGTTTTATAATATGCCCATGTATTTGTTTACTTTTATGTGCTTTATTTTATGAAAATGTTCTTAAAATCATTGTTACTTTCTATAATAGAAATAATGCCTCATAGATGTTTAGATTGGGATGTCCTGTGTTGTGCACTAGACTATCAAGAGTGATGTCTTAGCAGGAAAACAGAAGCCTGCAGTAAAAAAATAAACACAAATAAAAGTTAAAAATGTAAAGGCTGTGTTTAATAATTTTGCTTTCTAAAATCATATTGCCCATTATTTAAAAGACTTACTATTTAGAAAAAATGTGACCACAGTAATCCTTTAATATGAGATCTCTACAGTGGCAATTTAATAGATAGATTTTGGTATTGATATACTAAACGTACATGTGATATCCGTGGTTTGCTCACAAGGTTCACTGCTCATCGTTATTTCAAAGGAGGGAAGTGACGACAAGTTAAATTTGCCAGCACTGAGTTATAGTGAGGATATTGCAAATCTTTACCCACAATGCTATGTAATGATATGTAGAAACATTTACATGTATTATAAATTAAATTATAACACAGATAATGTTTTAATGATTGTATTCATTGATCATGTGATCTATAATGAATATATTATTAAACTAGAAGTTTTGTCTTAGATTGAAAGTGAGAACTTCTATTTTTAAAATGTGAATGGCTATAAATACTACTTTTGTACTGCAAATTAAGTTATATTGCATATCTACTGGCATTTATTATCACATTTCCGTGTTGGTGAAGCTACTGGGCTATGCTCACAGTTCTAAACGCTATATAAATACCTTCATGACATGCCCCATCACTCACAGCAATATGACAGGCTAATGATCAGTTTGCTAGGACATCACAATCATACCATAGAACATATTGAGATGCACAGGTAGGCTCAGACATTTGCTTTAAATAACAGCTTTTGGAACACTCTTGTCTTATCAACCATTAGTACTATATATAGCTACATGTAACAGAATAAATGACTTATTGTTTTTATATTATTATAAAAATAAACTGCCTGAAAAAGTAAAGATAGGAACATTATCTGAAACACCCTTATTTAACAAAAAATATTTTGTTTTTCTTTTTTTCCCAAAGATTTTTTTTTGTTTTTTTAGAAACAAAACAGAAAAATTGGAAAAACTGATTATGGGGTATTTTCTTTCAAAATGATGAATACAATGTTTCAGACAAGATGTTCATATACTAACTTAACTCAAGACTATCAGAGTTTCAGATGACAACTATTTGTAAGCATTCTCAGATACAGGAGCAAGATGCATTTCTTCCTCTGGGGGATAAAGAAGAACAGTAGGAGCTGAAAGTATACTTATTTGACAGGTAAGAATTTAACTTTATTTTAACTGCATTAGTTTATCTTAATAATTCTTATGCAACCCTGAGAGTGAAGCCCTCATTTGCAACATTGAAAGTTCAGGCTTTCAGCCTGCAGCGGGTCATTATAGGGACTTACCGTATATACTCGAGTATAAGCCGACCCGAGTATAATCCGAGTCACCTATTTTACCACAAAATACTGGGTAAAATGAGTGACTTGAGTATAAGCTGAGGGTGGGAAATGTGCTGCCCCCTGTGTCCCTCTCTCTCCTGTGTCTCTTCCCCCCTCTCCCTTCCCTGTGTCTCTTTCCCCCCTCCTCATTCTCAATCTCCCTCCTCAACCCCACTCCTCATCCTCAACCTCCCTCCTCAACCCTCTCATCCTCAACCCCCTCCTCCTCAATCCCCCATCCTCATCCTCAACCCCCTCCTCCTCAATCCCTCATCCTCAACCCCCCATCCTCAACCCCCTCCTCAACCTCAACCCCCCTCCTCATCCTCAACCCCCCATCCTCAACCCCTCCTCATCCTCAACCCCCTCCTCAACCTCCCTCCTCAACCTCAACCCCCTCCTCATCCTCAACCCCCTCCTCAACCTCCCTCCTCATCCTCATCCTCCCTCCTCATCCTCAACCTCCCTCCTCAACCTCAACCCCCCATCCTCAACCCCCCATCCTCAACCTCCCTCCTCATCCTCCCTCTTCATCCTCAACCTCCCTCCTCCACCTCCCTCCTCAACCTCCCTCCTCAACCCCCTCCTCATCCTCAACCTCCCTCCTCATCCTCAGCCCCCTCCTCATCCTCAACCTCCCTCCTCAACCTCAACCCCCCATCCTCAACCCCCCATCCTCAACCTCCCTCCTCATCCTCCCTCTTCATCCTCAACCTCCCTCCTCCACCTCCCTCCTCAACCTCCCTCCTCAACCTCCCTCCTCATCCTTAACCTCCCTCCTCAACCTCTCTCCTCAACCTCCCTCCTCAACCCCCCCATCCTCAACCCCCCTCCTCATTCTCAACCTCCCTCCTCAACCTCAACCCCCCATCCTCAACCCCCTCCTCCACCTCCCTCCTCAACCTCAACCCCCCATCCTCAACCCCCTCCTAAACCTCCCTCCTCAACCTCCCTCCTTAACCTCTACCCCCTCATTCTAACCCCCCTCCTCATTCTGATCCCCCCCTCCTCATTCTAACCCCCACTCATACTACCCCTCTAAATACCCCCCCCCCCCTCACTTACCTGCTACGGCCTCCGCTTCTTTCCGGGTCCTGATGTGGTGCGCATGTGACGTCACATGCCCGCCACGTCATTAGCATATACCGGGTGCCGGCACCCGGTATATGCTAATGACGTGGCGCGCGTGTGACGTCACATGCGCGCCACATCAAGACCCGGAAGGAGCGTAGGCCGGAGCAGGTAAGTGAGGGGAGAGGGGAGGGGGGCGGGTATTTAGAGGGGTAGTATGAGGGGGGGGTTGAGGATGAGGAGGGAAAGAGACACGGGGGGTAGAGAGACACAAGGGTAGGGGTTAGAGAGACACGGGGGGGTAGAGAGACACAGGGGGGGTTAGACAGACACGGGGGGAGAGTGACTCGAGTATAAGCCGAGGGGGCCCTTTTTAGCCTTAGTATATACAGTAATTTATGTACAGCACTACGGAATATGTTGGCGCGTTAGAAAAGGGCTCCAAGTTATTATTATTATAGTTAATTTATATTAGAATCCCGCAAATGCCTCTAATACGTAATTCTGGCTGTGGGTGTTTTTTCTTCTCAAAATGTTTAAATGTATTCTATTAACTCAAGCTTGCAATTTACCTCCTTAAGCATAAACTTGCAAACCCTTCCTTTTTAAGTAGGATTTTACGGGACGTGATCATATGATCTGACAATATTTAAGCAAGCTCGTAATTTTTTAGACACAGCCAATAGTAATTGAGACAGTCATCATGATGTCAGTAAAACATGGAAGTTAGACGTAATCTGCAATTTCGAGGCTACAAATTAATTAGTGCCAATAAATAATATTTGCTAGCATTCAATCGGGCTAGCATTTAAGAAAAACAAGCACTCTATAAAATGCATAAGATCATCTGTTTTAGTCCATGTGGGGTTCATGATTTGTATTAACCCCAGGATCGATATTACTTAGAAATAACATTTAAAATGAATATTATTTAATTGCATATTTTTGGGTCTGAGACTGTTCTGCAATAAATTCTAATGTATTTCCATACCTTCCCACCCTTTTAAAGTACAGTATTTTGTGTTTAATTGCTGTTACAGCTCTAATACGTGTTTCAAAAAGCCCTTGCGAGTCCAATTTAGTACTCGTAATATTTTTGACAGAAACTCGATATGTTTTTCAGTTGGTTAGACTTTATTTGCTAGCTGGAGCTACGGGTCTAGTAGAAAATCTATTTTGTGTAACTTTAATTATTTAGAGCTTGTAATGTTTGAGCTGTGCCAAAACCAACGGAGTTCTAAGGGTGAGTTTGAGGCTTTGGCCATGCCCTAGTGATTGTGAGCGAGTAACTCGTAATCAGATTGCGAGTAGCTAATAGAATATCTGGCAATAGAACAGGGCCCTTGATTTCTGAGAGAAAAAAGAGAGACTGAGAGGTTTGAGGGAAGAGAGATCGGGATAAAGAGAGAGGTGTGATAAAGGAGAGGACAGTAAGGCAGAAATTGGAGAACATAATTAAGGAAAGGAGCAGCAAAAGCAGCAACAGCCCATATCTCCCCTCACAGATCTTCATGTCACAAGGGTTTCACTAGAGTCTGAGAAGAGACGTTAAGGACTAACTTTCCCTATGGTGGAATACTTAATTACACAGAATGCTTCTTTTGTTCCTTTCCCCTCTCCTTTGTTTCTATTAAGTATGCCCTAGGTTTTCTTAATATTTATACAAGTTACTAACTGGTGTTTCCACACCCTTATTCTGGGTTGCAGGTGGGCTGGAGGCACTGTGCGACACCTGGGCCAGCATTTGCTCCCTTAGTCATCCCACAACTGTAAGAACCCAGGTGCCATAGTTCCCACTAGCCCACATTGCTGTGGGTAGGGAAAGTGCAGTAACATTTAAATAAATCATAATTTATTTCCTACTGTTACAACAATTTGATGCTTTGTTTTAAATACCCCTGTACCAACAAACTGGCCATTAGATTAGGCATATCCACACTGTATGTTCTTCTGAGAAAAACATGTGGTTTGCAACTACGCCCATATGAAATATGCATTTCCAAATACTACTAGAATGACAAATCATATCCATGCATGTAAAAAGTATTCTGTAGACATTAATAAATCCTTCATGAAGAGGATCAATGTGATGAAAATGCAAGTAGTTTTTAACCTACTTTCTCATTCCAGCAGTCATCTTTCTGCTTCTTCTGTAAATTCAGCATCATCACAAAGGGCTTCCTCGTCATCATCTTAGGATAAGCAAACATTGCAAACAACTGCATTAACAAAAACCCTCAATAGCTTCATTTGTAGACAAGATGACATCTGAAGAGCAGGAAAACAACTGACCAAACTCTTTCAACAGCAATAAATTATTCTGGAATCTCAATAGCTGAAAATACATACATGCATACTGGAAGGAAGCTTTTAAATTACGAAGACCATAATACCATTTATCCAGCAAATATTCTTTGAGCAAGCCTCTTTTAGAGTTAGAATATGAATAAATAATGAAATCTGTGTACGTTAAAATCAACAAATCATAGCATCTTACAGTACTTATGGGTGGACAAATATATTAGGAGAAAAAATCATACACATCAGGCAGTTTTTTACAGACGTACTGAAACAGGAGAAACCAAACATACTGCAGCGTCTATTAGTTGTAAAATATGTCCTACAGAAAATTTGGAGTGGTAAAGTATTTGCTTTGCTGATTGGCAATGCAAGTAAAATGAAAGCAACCTGGCGGATCCTAATACATAAGTGCCCACATATTACTGCAATAGGATATGCATCTCACGTGTACAAATTGCTTCTCAATAAGAATATGATGCTGCATGCCCTCAGAAGATCTATAGAAGATCAAAAGAAATGATAAAACATGTAAAAGCTGCACCTATTGTAGTGCAGTCTTTAAGAAGCAGCAAGAAGAATAGAAATATGAATAATTAAATAGTGACATTGAAGCTCTGTAGCAAAACTTGATGGAATGGTGTGGTAAAACAAAGAAACTCTTCAAGAAATAATAAAAATAGAGGATCCTAAAGTACCCAGAAGTATAAGAAAATACAGTTCTGTAGTGCAGAATGCCATGAAGATTGAGATGAGAAAGATGAGAAATAGAAACATATAGAAACTAAAAGCAATAGTTGAGAAAATTACACTGATTACATTTCATTGACTCTTGCCCCCCTCTCTTGGTCGATCAATTATTTATATGGAAATGAGTACTTTATTTTTGTTTTTTACCCTGGGGAGGAATATGGTGACAACATTTTCTTTATTGCACTAATATTTAGGTTTCTTCTGTTCTTACCTGCTTTTCATAGACTGGCAAAATGAAAGGTGTTCGTAACAGTTTATGGGTCTCTTACAATTTAAGGCACACAAACAAAAATAAAAAGGTAAAAAAAAACAAACATAAATTTACTTTGTAAAAAAAAATGGAAAAAACTTAGGCTCCTATTCAATTGAGAAAATTGTAGTTACGGGAGCCCGTAATGGAACTAATTTGTTATTCAATTGGCATCTTTTCACTACCAAAGAACAATTTGCGGGATTACGGGCTGAAAATCCCTGCGGTTGTCAAAATTATAACTGCAACCCAGCTAAGCCTTTGATCTTTCAATGTTACGATTGCTGAAATCGCTCACTGCTATTCAATTGCTACAATTCCTCAAGCCCGCAATTATTTTCACACGCATAAATGGCAAATGTAGAAGAAAATCCTATGAGTACCAGATAGGACCCGCAACAGAGTTAAACACCTATTCGTAGCACTGTAAATGCAAATAAAAAAATCAATCCTGCATGTTAAAATTCAGGTAAAGCGATGAAAGACATTAGAATTAATTGCACAACAGTCTCAAGCTTGCAAATCTGCAATAACATTTTTTTTTATGTTTTATTTCCGTGTTATATCAATCTCGGTAATCAAGGAGTTAATACATATCAAGCCACCAACATGGACTAGAACAGTATAGTCATTCATTTTTATTATTTTGTGCATTGACGGATTGTGAGTCCGAACTCATATCATACGTCTAAATGCTAATTGATGACGTTTAACCTCCATGTTTTACTGACATCATGATGAATCATTTACTATTGGCTGTTTCTACATCGGTAGTTACGGCCTTGCTTAATTGATTAAGATCATGCTCTGAAATGCTACTTACTGGTGCATGGTTTACGGAATAGGATTTTGGCCAGGTAGTTGTGGGCTTGTTGAATTGAATCACTCTGTAACTGTTGCGATTGAATGATGCTCTTAGGGTCATATTCTATTGCCCAATTATTAAATTTATACACACTTAAAATCTCTCTTAATATTGTCACATATTCTATTGGCTATCTGATTACAAGTTATCCCTCCACAATCACTACTGGCCAGCCAAAGCCGCAAATTCAGGCTCAGAACTCAATTGGTTTTAGCACAGTTTGAATATTACAAGCTCTAAATAATTAACGTTACAAAAAATGTATATTCTAGTAGAGCCGTAGCTCTAGCTCGCAAATAAAATCTGACCGGCAACTGAAAAAAGAATCAAGTTTCTGCTAAAAATATTACAAGTGTTAAATAGGACTCACAAGGGCTTTTTCAAACACTTATTAGAGTTGTAACAGCAATTAAACACACAATGCTGTACTTTACCAGCATGGGAAGGCATGGGACGACAATAGAATTCAGTGCACAACAGTTTCTGAGTAATATCGATCTCAGGACTCAAGGGTTAATACACATCAGGACCCTCATGGCACTTATAGTGTTATTATAGGGGTTGATTGGTGTCCTATAGGGGTCTGTATAGACCCTTATGAGACAATAGGGTTAATTAAGGGCTCATGGGGCTCTGCATAGAGTCCCACAAGTGACAGGTTTAATTAAGGGCTCATGGGGCTCTGTATAGAGCCCCATGAGTTATAGGGGTCATTAGGGGCTCATGGGGCTATGTATAGTGTTTTGCATTATAATATTAACCATAACAATATATTTATTTATATCTTTATAAAAAGGAAAGCTACACAATAAGGCAAAAGAAAAAGCGGTATTGGAGAACAATAATGGGACAGTCTATGTGTTAATAATTGAAATATTTTAATAATCCTTGTTTTACATTTATTTAATAAAGGTTATGACTTAATTATTTTCTGATTTAGATTTGATTATTCTGCTATGGTGATATATTTATGAGGTTTCTCTATATCCAAGGAATTGAGTGTCTTTTCTCTTCTTTAAAATCAACCACCTGGTTATTCCCACATGTCTTTAATGATTTTTGTTAAACTTTCATGGGTCGAAATTGATTCCATTACAGTTAATATATGTGTTGATGGCTTATATTATTCTTAGCAGAAGGTGTTTAAACATGTATGCAGACCTAACATACTACCAATATATGTTATATACTGCCACATTTTTTATAATGATGATCTTCTATATATTAGCCATACTTCCTCTTTAACAGCTGATTTCAGTCTGTGGTAGCTTCTTAAAGGCATATCCAAGTGAGCTGGGTTATTAATGCATCTGAGGAGATTTAGTAGTTTATGAAAAAATTGTTTGCATGAAAAAATACCATAATAAACATTTAAACAGTTACCCTAAAGTTTGCTGAATATCTTGCATTTGCAAACTGTTTTCTATCAATGTTGATATGAATGTTGCCACCCCCTGAAATTCCAAGGGAAAATTAGCATAGCTAATACATTGTATCTTTTTGGCCTGGGGATTGAGCTCCCATCTTTGCTTTAGATTTCTGTAATACCCAGAACAAGGTCTGTGTTCCTTCATTCCCTGATTTTTTTACCAACATCCCAGGTGAAACTTCCCCCAGCCCCAGTGATTTGTCCCTGTAACCTCCCCCCCAGCCCCAGTGATTTACCCCATTACCTCCCCCACCCCAGTGAATTGCCCCTGTGATCTCTCCCAGTCCCAGTGAATTTCCCCATTTCCCCCCCCCAGCCCCAGTGAATTGCCCCTGAGATCTCTCCCAGCCCCAGTGAATTTCCGCATTACCTCCCTGAGCCCATTTAGCTCCTCCTGCCCCAGTAAATTACATGCACTTACTCACATGAGACACATGCACAGAGACCATGGCTAGCTCTTCCAGGTAATTGCAGGACCATAATTCAAGTATAAAGGCTCATTCACCTAAAAGCCAAATTAGAATAGGAAGAAGAAGCTGAAATGTTTGGTTTTTGTACAATTATAATTTGTCAGAATTTATCAAGGAGAGGGTGTATATGTCTAAAGAACAACCATGTAACCTGCTCAAGCATTTTTACAGGAATATCAATTTATGGTCCTCTTAGGACCCAGTGTAATAGTCATCTATGCTGGCTATATTCAGCATTAGTGATGTCCCGAACAGTTCGCCGGAGATTTTCGCATGTTCGCGTTCGCCGCGAACGGCGAACACATGCGCTTTTCGGTTCGCCCCCTATACTTTATCATTGAGGAAACTTTAAACATCATTATTTTATTTTATAATTTTTTTTGTGTAATCTATGCCTGCCTGCCAGCATGTGTGTGTGACAGGCTAACACCTAACAGCTTATATTGTGCTTATTTTCACTACTCATACCTGGTAGTGTAACATACATTGAAAACAACCATTTTTTTCCTGTAATCTATTTTCAGTTGCCTGCCTGTGTCAGGCTCACAACTTATATTGTGCTCAGTGACATAAAACACTTTTTTGACTGTAATAGATTGAATAGCAATTGCCTGCCTACAGGCGTGTGTGTAAAGCCTATTGCATCTACTCTGCCAAATTTTGCCAGTGCACAGTGATACGTCATATCTGGTGCAACCGTAGTGTACAGTGACATAAAACAACACTTTTTTGACTGTAATCGATTGAATATCAGTTGCCTGCCTACAGGTGTGTGTGTGAAGCCTATTGCATCTACTCTGCCAACTTTTGGCAGTGCACAGTGACACTCATATCTGGTGTCACAGTAGCTTGCACGCATAGTACCACTAATCGAAAAAAAAAATGACAGGGAGAGGCAGGCCACCCCGCAGGGGCCGTCGTGGTCGTGGTGCTGTGATTCCCCTTGGCCCTAGAATAATGCCCAGTTTTCAGAGGCAACGTACCCTGAACTTGAAAAGTTCTGAGGACATGGTTGACTGGCTAACTCAGGACACCCAATCTTCTACAGCTTCCACTCGGAACCTAGACGCACCATGCTCCTCCAGCTTATCTTCGGGCACCTCTCCAGTTACCACTCGCCCGCCTGCCGCCTCCACCAACACTAGCACCACAGCCGCTTCACTTGATCCGTCAGCAGAGTTATTTACACATCTATTGGAAGAAATGAGTGATGCGCAAAAATTAGTGCCAGAGGATGTAGATAACAGAGATATGTCCCAGTCAGGCAGCATTACACACATGGACGTACGGTCTGATGATGATGATGTTGTACCCGGTGCTGCTTCCTTTGTTAAGTTGTCAGATACAAGTGAAGTGGTTGATGATGACGATGCGTCCGTGGATGTCACGTGGGTGCCCGCTATAAGAGAAGAAGAACAGGAGGAAAGTTCAGATGGGGAGACAGAGAGGAGGAGGAGACGAGTTGGAATCAGGCGGAGGTCGTCGCAAGTAGCTAGTGGCACAGTCAGACAGCATGCATCGGCACCCGGGGTCAGCCAGACAGCACGCCAGTCAACGCATGCTGTTGTCACCCCCAGAATGCCGTCATTGCAGAGCTCAGCAGTGTGGCAATTTTTTGTTGTGTCTGCCTGTAACAACAGCGATGCCATTTGCAACCTGTGCGAAAAGAAACTGAGTCTTGGGAAGTCCAACACCCACCTAGGTACAACTTTTTTGCGAAGGCACATTATGTCACATCACAAACGCCTATGGGATCAACACATGAGTACAAGCAGCACACAAAGTCAAAGCCGCCATCCTCCTCCTGGTCCAGCATCTTCAGCCACGTCAACCACTGCTGCCCTGCTTGCCCCCTCTCAACCATCCGCCACTCCGTGTCTCGCCCTCAGCAGTCCCTGCTCATCTGCCCACAGTCAGGTGTCTGTCAAGGACATGTTTGAGTGTAAGAAGCCAATGTCACAAAGTCACCCCCTTGCCTGGCAACTGACAGCTGGTTTGTCTGAACTCTTAGCCCGCCAGCTTTTACCAGACAAGCTGGTGGAGTCTGAGGCATTCAAAAAAATTGTAGCTATTGGGACACCGCAGTGGAAGGTACCCAGCCGAAACTTCTTTGCACAAAAGGCAATCCCCAACCTGTACTCGATTGTGCAAAAGGAAGTAATGGCATCTCTGGCTCACAGTTTTGGGGCAAGGGTCCATCTGACCACTGATACCTGGTCTGCAAAGCATGGTCAGGGCAGGTATATCACCTATACTGCGCATTGGGTAAACCTGGTGACGGCTGCCAAGCATGGAATACGTGGCTCAAATTTGAAGTGGGAGGACCGACCAAGCATCTTTTTCCATCTCCCGCTTCCAAAAATCCATGCCATATACACGTCCCCTGATAGTGGACGTAACAGGGATTAAACCGATAGGAATAGTACTACTTAACAGTACACACCTTATAATAACGCAGACAGAGGCAACGTGTATAATCTTCCATGCTGTGCTGTGGAAGCCCCCAGACTCTGACCTGTGTATAATCTTCCATGCTGTGCAGTGGAAACCCCTAGACTCTGACCTGTGTATAATTTTCCATGCTGTGCAGTGGAAGCCCCCAGACTCTGACCTGTGTATAATCTTCCATGCTGGGCAGTGGAAGCCCCCAGACTCTGACCTGTGTATAATCTTCCATGCTGGGCAGTGGAAGCCCCCAGACTCTGACCTGTGTATAATCTTCCATGCTGGGCAGTGGAAGCCCCCAGACTCTGACCTGTGTATAATATTCCATGCTGGGCAGTGGAAGCCCCCAGACTCTGACCTGTGTATAATATTCCATGCTGGGCAGTGGACGCCCCCAGACTCTGACCTGTGTATAATATTCCATGCTGGACATTGGAAGCCCCCAGACTCTGACCTGTGTAGAATATTCCATGCTGGGCAGTGGAAGCCCCCAGACTCTGACCTGTGTAGAATATTCCATGCTGGGCAGTGGAAGCCCCCAGACTCTGGGAGTCTGAAGAAGAGGAGTCAGAGGAGGAAGGTGGCTTTGAGGAGGTGGAAGACCAAACACAGCAGGCATCCCAAGGGGCTTGTTGTCACCTTTCGGGGACCCTTGGTGGCTGGGTGGAGGAAGAGACCTTTCATGATATCAGTGAGGACAAGGAACGGGACATGGCTAGCTTGGTATCCAACCTTGTGCAACTGGGGAGTTTCTGGTTGTGAAAAGGGACTGTTTGCGGTTGTTTGCTGTGCATTAAACGGGGATATTGGTCTGTTACTGTGAACCCTTACACTACCTGATCGATACAACATCATACCTGATGTTTTAAAGCATGTTATTCCAAACAATTTAGGAATGTTAGGTGATTTATGCCCTTCGTGGCTTAAAACCAGAGTCTGCATCAACTATGTAAATTTCTGTGGGAGTTTTGCCATGGATCCCCCTCCGGCATGCCACAGTCCAGGTGTTAGTCCCCTTGAAACAACTTTCCCATCACTATTGTGGCCAGAAAGAGTCCCTGTGGGTTTTGAAATTCGCCTGCCCATTGAAGTCTATGGGGTTCGCCGATGTTCGCCCGTTCGCGAACATTTGGTAAAGTTTGCGTTCGCTGTTCGCGAACCCAAAATTTGATGTTCGCGACATCACTATTCAGCATTGCTAATTGGCTGCATATCTGAGCATGCTCACATGGACTGGGTACACTTTTACAAAATTATACCCTGAAAAGCCTAGCTCAGTCATGAGCGTGTAAACATTACCTGCAACAGTTTTTTTTATGCAAAAATGATTTGCATTTTTTCATGCAAACATTTTTACTAGGTGGGTTATGATGCTCCTCTACAGGATGCATTCATAACCCACCTCACTTTAATATGCCTGTAATTGACTGATTTTTTAGCAATGAAGGCCGCTCACATTTTTATGAATTTATGGGTATTTGAAGGTACTATGTCAAATAACGACCACCCTGAAAGACTTCTTAGTTAACTTCCAAGAGCTCCCATATCATTGAGGGAGAAACATAATTGCGATTTTGAAAATAACTTTGAGACAGCCACTCTGGAATTATGGAATTTATGGACATTATGAGCACCCAGAGGTTATATTTTAGAATGTGATGCAATTGCACCCCTTCTGTGTATGATTGATACTCACATGAACATCAAGGGTACCATGATAGATAAAATAAATCTCAAGGTTATGGAGTTTGCCAATGATTTGTTATTGATGCTCTCAAAACCCAAAACTTCCACACCATTCTTACAATCTGCTGACTCTGTACAAATTTCAATTAATAGTCACAAATCTGTGGTTTATTCAATGTGCTAAACAGGATTAGAATACATATTTTCCCTATACCTAGGCTATAGGATCAATAACCCATCTAGGTTTACAAATCTATCCTGATTTGAAAGAACCCTACAGACTTACAGCCTTATTAAATTGTGATTTAGCCAATTGAAAAGGGCTCTGTATAAGCACAGAGCATATTTTTTTACAGAAGTTTTTAGTTAGTGACCTTCTCTCCAAAAGCAAGATCTTCACAAACTAAAAACTTTATTTTTTTTGTAAAACAAATCTGCTTTTAATAAGGCTGTTAATATCACTTATCTGCTACTTTGCATTACTCTATCTTCTGTTCATAGTGTAGTTGCTTTATTTATTGCATTGATTCTTGAATAACAATGCACTTAATTGTGCATTCTCTAAATTTGTGTGTAATGGTAAACATTTGCGACACTGTGTAAGAGTGGGCTAAACTACTATTTTGTATACTTGGCCAGCTTGAGAACAAGCATTTACATCCTCCATTTCCAGACATCATTCAGAACATTACTATTATTATTATTTTAATGAACTGTATATTTTATTTGTTTACCATAAAATGCTTTGTTAAGATCAATAGCATAATTTTTGCAGGTTTCTTAAAAAAATATTTTTGTAAGAAAATGAGTAAATATGAGTTATTGTTATGTTAAATCTCTAATAGCATACCTCTTTCTAATATTATCCAAAAACTTGTACTTAAATTCCCTTGTCATTATGTATTAGAAAAATAATTTTTACTAAATGCCTGCATTAAATAATGTTCATATTTTTACAAGTTTACAAAATGCGTATGTCATTATATAAACTAATTTATTCAGATATTTTTGCTGCTGTTACAAAGCACGAATCAAATGGGAATTTACAAGTTACTTCAATGCTGCACAGATTAGCATAATCATGAATATGCCAAGGGATATTAAACATATTTGTTTATACAATATTAGTTTTGAAGGTGCCACATGACTGGAAGTAATTTAAACAAACTTCTAAAAGTATACTATTTTTAAATAGTCTTAGCATTTTTTTCTAAACTTTAATGTTATCAGAAAATAATAAAAATGCTTTGGATGTTATAATCTTTTTTCATTTCAGAAGGTTACTTGTCTACTGTATTGAAACTACTCATTTATATTTTACATTTTAAAAGGCCTTAGACGGCAATTTGAAGAAAGAGTAAGGTGAATATGTGAAATATAATTTTGTTCTGAGTAAAATCTAGAGATAGAGTTTTAGAAAAACTTGGCCATATTGCTTTGCTGAAAATGTATAACAGGACTATGATATTTTAAAAATATAAATTGAACCTTACTTGTTTAAGACCATACAGTAATGGATATACACTAAGCTATCACTGTGATTAGGTGAATAGGACTGTGATATTAATTTTCCCTATAGAAAATAGTTCAGCAGCTGTGATGCTTTATAAATGTTTTATGTAAATCAAAAACAATTTTTCATGAAAACTAATAGGCCATGTTTTTAAGTAATAAAACAATAACATTCTCATTTCAATACACACCATGGAGATTGTTTGGTGTGGCTCTTTGATTGATCCTGATTGTAATTAAATCACTAATTTGTTTAGCCTTATTCTCATAGGATATTTCCATAGTAAATTACTAAATGTCACAAAAATATGAATATGATAGTTCTCATGTTTGGTCAGATGTAGAAACTAGTGAGAGGAACCAGCCAAATAAACATCCACATGTTTGTTGTGATGGAACAATAGATTAAAAAATATCCCTGGCATTGTATTGGGTCATGCAAAGTTAAGATCAGGGTTGGAATATGTGATGTCAGTGTAATCGGTCCCTTGATCGGGACCACAACTGTTCTATACTATCATTAGGATTGAAAAGAATATGATGACTATATAATACTAGCGACTTGCCCGTCAAAAATGACAGCAATAAAGTTTGAAGCCTGGCAATGCTGCTTAACACACAATGCAAGACTCTCCCTACTCTAACTTGCGGGCCTAGCGATAAGTGTCTTTTGTGCTCATTGCAAGCCTCTCCCCCCTCTACTTTCCGGGCCTTGCGACGAGCGCCTTCGCCGCTCATTGCAGGCTTTGGCCGTCCCGCAACTTTTATTCCCCGAATGAGCGCCTTTGCCGCTGATGGCGAGCCCCGCAATGAGAGCCTTCAGGACTTATCGCGAGCTCTGCAATGAGCACCTCTGGTGCTCATTGCAGCCACGTTAAGCCTTCGGTGCCTGATGCAGCCCCCATCAAACCTGGAACTTTTGGAGCTTATTGCTCATGCGCAAGTCCGTAATTTTTAGCATTGCATTACATTTGTAAATACGACAACTATATATGTGATATATATTCTGTTTCAGTTGGAATTTAGCATAGCTTTAGTTTATGAATTTTAATACAGTAAAAGCATAAATTGGCATACACAACAGTGTAGAATGCATTTGTACCAAAAGCATTTAATATGTAGTTTGATACACTGCCCTGCTAAAACATTTTTGTATGACATTTTTTTATTTTCTATAGTGTAGACCCCACCAGCACCCTCTCCCCCTCTTGTGGGCTTCTTAAGGGATGTGTGACATCATTCAGGATTCCCTGCCTCAACAAGAGGAAGCACCCCCCAAATCCACCCTAAGAAGCCCACATGAGGGATAAGGTCATGCGGGGGGTGGCAGCAATGGTACATTATTTTTTACATTTTATTCTCTACAGTCTAGCTTAACAACTTTTGTAAGACATTTTATAGGAGTAGTTATAGGGGCCGATAAAACTTGACAATCTGTCATCCAGCATCATAGGTCATTGTATGATTTGCTAATGGCTTTTTCTGCTTTGAAAGCAAGCCTAACACGGTACAGCTCTATTTATCATGAATGGGATGTTTCATGGGCATCTTAATGTGTATTATAGATGTGATATGGGCCCCACATTAAGTAAATCCAAGTCTATTGAAGGTAAATCCTGCTTTTACTACTAGCAAGGCTGATATTCATGCTTCAACCCTAAGGTGATTGGTTTATAGAAATAGTAAATCTGAATTCAAATTATGAAATTGTATTTAATTATATTTATATCTATTTACATTTATTAATAATGACCATTGCATCTTTGCCAATGAATATGGTGCCTTGGATGATGCATGCACAAAATTATAACATGCATATACCATTGCCTTTTTTACATAAAATTGTACCTGCTCTAATGCTGTGCACAACTCTGTGATTTGAAAATGGGTTGATACAGGGTGGATATATAATGCAAAATTGTTCATTACCACTCATTTTTGCATTTCATAATTGACTTAATTATAATACATGAGATTTAGTAAATTGCGTATAGACATGAGTTATAATAAAGTGTGATGTGCTGTGGTAGAAGGCAGTTTAACAAGTGTCCTCTTAGTCAATCACCCCCCATTGTATATAACTGTTTTTTAATTTAATTATCAACCAGTGTGTATGCTAGGCTTTATATTGCAAGGAAACATGCCACCAAAACTTGTAATAATGAAAACTCTTATAGTTTATCCATTGATTTGTGGAATTTGTTCTCTACTGTATGTTATTAACTCATGCGGACAGGTTAATAGATTGTGACAATGGATATCTAAGCTGGAAAATAGAAAAATACTAATATTCCTTAAAAAAAAAGGAATATCACAAAAAAAAAAACAGTTTGCAATTTTCTTGTAAAAGTATTAATGAGAGCATATTATAAGGATTCAGGAAAAGCGCATGTTGTGATCTGTTATAACTTATCATTAGTAACAAGACTAGAATAACAAGAACAAACACATATTTTTATTGTGTGGATGACGACTATTCTAGTAATTGCTTGTACAAAGGCTTCATTAACTAGTGCATTAAGAAAATTTGATTTGTACCTCTAGATCTCTTTTTTAAGAGTCCATTACATTCTTAATGACCCTTTGCCAAGGAAGCACTGCATTTGCTCACAATAGGAGGTCTATAAGTTAGGTAGTTAGGACTGATTTATTATATCACTTATTAGCAACTGCAAGGTAAAATAATTTAATAAAAAGACCCCCTTTTAAGCTTGGGAATATATGATTCCTATTGATTTTTTTCATTAAATTTTGAGGTTTAGAATCCAAAAAAGAGATGAAACAATGATGTTGTGCACTCAGCACAGTAGTTTATCCTTTAGTGGACAATGCCAAGATAAAAGCACATCTGTAATTGATGTGTATAATGTTTAGTAGGTGTTATTTCTTGGTCATAGTATTTTCTGCCTTTCTTTAAGATGTTGTTTATAAACAGTACAGACATTCATTATGTTATGTGATGTTACATGGCAGATTTTTTATAATAGTTTATTTTGCTTTTTAAGAAAATTGGGATTGTGTTTTTATTTATAGAAAATGTGAAAGATAATAATGATGATAATACTAATAATACTTAAAATATGTCTATAAAAGTAACTGTTTAAACATGCCTATCATTTTTAATAATTGTGGCCAAGCTTAGAAACTCAGTATAAAAACACACATACAGTAGTTTGACCACACAGATAAAATAACTATATATAGTCTTCCAGTATTCTTATCTTCTTAAAATAAATGCCTTTTTTATTTCTTTACTGCTGGGTTACTGTTATATATACATCTTCCTTTCTGTAAAATAATGTGCCAAGGCACAAGAATTAATCAATTATTTGGGTACATGAGAAATAACGCACGACAGTCAACAAGTCTTTTGTACAGTGCTCTTAATTTGTCATTGATTGATTAAGAAACAACATTTTTCATTAAGTCCTGTAAGTGCTAATACGGTTACCTTTGCTGCTTGAAATACAGCAGCCTTATAAAACCTTGGAATGTTCTTTTTTTTCTGTATAGTTTTATAGCTTTTGTAGCACCACTTATCAATGTAAAATATTGCATGTGCCTCTTTTTTAACACAGCAATGAAAATGATTATTCTTTCAAATTATTGCTATACTGTTTTACTGTGTTAGTTTTACTTATTTGATTGAATCCTTTTAAACGTATTTCCCAAGCCTAACTCATAATATGAGTCTTATCAGAACATTTAGTGTCTCCTTTTCTAACACCACTCACACTTATCCCTAACACCCCTCACCCTAACCCTAACACTTCTCACACTTATCCCTAACACCCCTTACCCTAACCCTAACACCCCTCACACTTATCCCGAACACCCCTTACCCTAACCCTAACACCCCTCATACTTATCCCTAACACCCCTCACCCTAACCCTAACACCCCTCACACTTATCCCTAACACCCCTTACCCTAACCCTAACACCCCTCACACTTATCCCTAACACCCCTTACCATAACCCTAACACCCCTCACACTTATCCCTAACACCCCTTACCCTAACCCTAACACCCCTCACACTTATCCCTAACACCCCTTACCCTAACCCTAACACCCCTCACACTTATCCCTAACACCCCTTACCCTAACCCTAACACCCCTCACACTTATCCCTAACACCCCTTACCCTAACCCTAACACCCCTCACACTTATCCATAACACCCCTCACCCTAACCCTAACACCCCTCATACTTATCCCTAACACCCCTCACCCCAACACCTAACCCTAACACCCCTCACACTTATCCCTAACACCCCTCACACTTAGCCCTAACACCCCTCAACCTAACACCCCTCACACTTAGCCCTAACACCCCTCACCCTAACACCTAACCCCCTCACCCTTATCCCTAACACCCCTTACCCTAACACCCCTCACACTTATCCCTGTGTCTCTTCCCCCCCTAATCATCAAGGGAGGAGGGAGGATGATGAGGGAGGGGGGGGAAGAGACACAGGGGAAGATGATGATGGAGGGGGAAAAGAGACACAGGGGAGGATGATGAGGGAGGGGGGAAAGAGACACAGGAGAGGATGATGATGGAGGGGGGAAGAGACACAGGGGAGGATGATGAGGGAGGGGGGTAAAGAGATACAGGGGAGGATGATGATGGAGGTGGGAGGATGATGAGGGAGGGGGATGAGACACAGGGGAGGATGATGAGGAAAGGGGGAAAGAGACACAGGGGAGGATGATGAGGGAGGGGGTAAAGAGATACAGGGGAGGATGATGATGGAGGGGGATGTTAGGTTATTTATGCCCTTTATGGATTAAAACCAGACTCTGCATCAACTAAGTAATTTTCCGTGGGAGTTTTGACATGGATCCCCCTCCGGCATGCCACAGTCCAGGTGTTAGTCCCCTTAAAACAACTTTTCCATCACTATTGTGGCCAGAAAGAATCCCTGTGGGTTTTAAAATCCGCCTTCCCATTAAAGTCTATGGTGGTTCGCCGGGTTCGCCGGTTCGCAAACATTTGCAGCGGTTCGCGTTCGCGGTTCGCGAACCGAAAATTTTATGTTCGCGACATCACTGCTGCTCACCATCTCAAACTTAACATGTTAAAAACTGAGCTTTCCCACCCTCTACTCTATCTATTCCTCAAATATCTCTCACTATTGACAATGTAATTATCACTCCCTCCACCAAAACCTGTTGTCTTGGAGTTCTTCTTTATCCTGCCTTTCTATTTCATTCCTTATATATAGTCAGCATCCAAATCTTGTCTATTTCATTTAAAAAACATCTCAAAAATATTTCACTAATACAAGACACAACTAAAATTCTAATATATTAGTTACATAGTTACATAGGGCCTCATTCTATTATCGGCCGTAGGAGATGCGGGGCCGCAACGACCGGCTGCAGGCTATTTGCCTATTCTATTCCCATCTGGCCGGGGGTTCCGGCAGGCTTGCGGCCGGTGCCTTGTTATCCCTTGCGGCCGCACGCGCAGCAGGAAAGCCTTTGATCTTAAACGGCCGCAAGAGTTTTGGCTGCAAGAAAAGCCCGGTTGCTATTCTATTGCTCCGGGAACCCTATCGGCAAGGCTAAAACCGAGCCGCAGCTTACTTGCACCAAAAAGGTCCCGCAAGCACACAATTAGGCACATAATAAAGCCATCCTGCACTCTTATGAGACGATAAAGTGATTGGGGGTGTTAGCATTCATAGCACAACTTTCCCCTACACTCAAATCTGC
Organism: Discoglossus pictus; assembly: GCA_027410445.1. Classification (NCBI taxonomy): domain Eukaryota; kingdom Metazoa; phylum Chordata; class Amphibia; order Anura; family Alytidae; genus Discoglossus; species Discoglossus pictus. Next base: position 198,572,830 of record CM050166.1, on the reverse strand, counting down.
AAATAATTTTTATTTTAATTCATGTCAAATATCCGTGGACAAAGTTCCGAGGGCTTGGAGCACCTGAGACCCAGGCTGCGGGCGGGAAAATAAACCGTTAATGAAATAGCGGATTTGGGCTGATGTGCAAGCTTGAGAGGGGGTTACTATTAATCCTCATGTGCCCCATTATGATCCCTAGCATTTACAGAGCTTTACAGTGCCATCTTGAATTTATTTTTGCATTTAAAGTTTTCAGACCTTGCGGACGGTTGCATGATATGCGGCCGGCCGTAAGGGGGATATCCTTGCTGCGCCGTCTATTTGAATTGCAAGGTAAAGGTAGCTCTACACGGGGCCGTAAGACGGCCGCAAGGAATCGCAGCTTTGCAGCCATTTTACGACCGATAATAGAATGAGGCCCATAGTATTTAAGGTTGAAAAAAGACTTTCAGTCCATCAAGTTCAACCTTTTAAGATCTCCTCTGATCTGCAATATGCGGATTAACTATTAATTTATTAGTTGTTAATTAATTATTAATCAATTATTTAATGTTTTTTTTATTTTTATTATTAATTAGTCCAGAGGAAGGCAAATAGAAAAAAAAAACACAAGCGAGACTTAGCCAATTGTCTCAAAGGGAAATGTAAAAAATTTGGATCAATACTGTCTCTCTAATTATCCATGATAACCCTGAATTCCCTTTTTAATTAGAAATAAATCTAGTCCCCTTTTAAAGTTATCTATCGAATCCGCTGTCACCACCTCCTCTAGTAGAGAATTCCACAGATTAACCACCCTTACTGTGAAGAACCCTTTTCTTTCTTTGAGGTGGAATCTTTTTACTTCTAACCTCAAGCGATGTCCTCCTGTCAGTTGAAAACCTCTTGGCACAAAAAGCTCCCCTGACAAATCTTTATACTGACCCTGGATGTATTTATTTAAGGTAATCATATCTCCTCTTAGACGCCTTTTTTCTAGAGAAAATAAGTTTAATTTGGTTAGTCTTTATTCATAACTTATTCTTGCATCATATCTCGTCTCAACTACTGCAACTCACTCCTTGCTGGCCTAAACATCACCCGCTCATCACCACTCCAATCTACAATGAATCTATAATGAATGCCTCCCCTAGACTCAATACCCAACACTCAATGTCAGCATCACCACTCTGCCAGTCACTCAACTGCTTCCCATACCCTCCAGAATAAAATTTTAAATTATGACACTAACATATAAAGCCCTCAACAATAATTCACCCCCTTATATCTCTGCACTCATCTCAAAATACTCCCCTACACCATTATACCACTTAATTCTGCTAATGATCTTTTTCTTTCCTCCTCCCATCTTCAGGACTTTTCTCAGGCTGCCCCAATTCTTTGGAATGCCTTACCTCATTCCACTAGACTTTCCTCCTGTCTCAGGTCCTTCAAAACCTCACTAAAAACACAACTATTTAATGGAGCTTATCACCTTCACCCTTAATATGCTCAATGCATCTATCACACTCCTGTTTCGTATAGGATGCTTGAGAAAGTACTCTATATGTAATATTCTAAGGTCAAAGATGTTTAATTTGTTTTGATATTGTGTTTACCTTGTGTTCATCCTGTGAAATATGTTGGCTCATTCTAAATATAAGGTAATAATAAAAATAATAATAAAAAGAAGAAGGATCATCTGCCATTCCGATCATGGATTTTGTGATTATTTAGAAGTTAGGTTTTAGGTGCTGCTCCAACTATTCACTTGAATATTACCCTGACATAAAAAAACCATTAGGAACACCACCAGCATTACTTTCTAATTTTTGAATAACTTCAAATTATGTCCCTTTCACATTAGTTTCTGAGTCTATTTGGCTTGCAATGATGTAACAGAATTGAAAAACATTAGAATTATAATAGGATGTGTTGAAATGTGAGCAGCAGAAGCTAAGTAATTTTTGTCTGTAAAATTATATGCTATTGGAGAAGTCAGGAAATAAATAATAACAAACAGCCTGGATGGACAAACTTGTATCCATAGTCCAACAAAAGTAGTCAACACTTCTCAAGACTTCATCATACAAACTTTATTAATTCTGATTTTGATTCCATTTAGGGATCTTTATCAAGACAATAGGAATATAGAATGAAAACACAAATATTGCTCCAAACTCACACAGAAAGCACCCTGTCGGATGAGGAGGTAACTGCAACCGAATAACCAGTTTCATATAAGGGTTTCTCTTGTTCCAACATGCAAATTTGATTTATTTCAATTTGTTATACATCAGTTTAAATCACAAATACATTTACAGTTGAAAGATACTTTTTTTTTTTTTAAACAGAGGGCAAAATACCGGATTGGGGGTTCAGACTAAACAGATTAAAAAAAAAAAACATCTAAGTATGATCCCACCACAATATCAGTCCTACAATAAAAACCTTTATGAGAATTCTGGACATTACAGTTAATGAGAAAATTCATGCATGGAAAATAATTAGATAAAATTTGAATGTACCGGAAAGACAGGCTATTCAAACATTATCACAAAATTCTGACATTATTATTAGGCCTGTTTATTCTTATTCTCTATTACAAGGTTTATTGCATAGAAGCAATATGACACCTTTCAGATCAGATTACTTTGTCAACAGCTTGTTTCATATACCACTTTTTAGTATAAAATATATGGGTTTTATAACATGCATTGAGCCATGGTTGGATTACTGTACATGTTTGGGGATTCCTGACAACTGAATTTCCAGTATGACCAGTTATGTATATGCTACCAAAGATTCATAAGAAAGAAGGATGCCCAAAAATCTTTGCACAAGGTTAACTGTTACAACCTTTAGCTCAACACTTTGATTTCTTATTACAGCCAATAGGCCAGCAAAATTACAACTTACATTAAAGACATTGGTGATCTACTTTCTAAACTGCAGTCTGTGATCCTAACTAATGAAGTAGTCACATTCGCCTCTATAGATTTGTATAACTTTTATACGGTTATTCCCATTATGCAGGTATTGGCATTATAGAAGAAATACCTAGTAATGCGGCTAGTGGTAAAATACCTCCTACAAAATTTCTTAGTGAATTATTCAACTTAAAAATGTTAAGTTCCAAAAGTCTTTCTATCTACAGGTAACATGTAGCACTACTGGCTTTAATGTCTCGCCACCATTTGCTAACTTGAAATAGTATAAACATTAATTTATTTTATCTATATTTTATTTTAACTTTATTGAATATTTTTGATTAATTGATAATATGTTCATAATACAGCAGGGAGATGATAACAGTTTTGAGAATTTTTGGCCAATTGAATGGGGCTCTATATAAGCACATAGTATATTTTTTTACAGAAGTTTTTAGTTAGTGATGACCTTGCTTTTGGATAGAAGTTCACTAACTAAAAATTTCTGTCAAAAAAATATGCTATGTGCTTATATAGAGCCCTATTCAATTGGCCGAATTGCAATTTAATAAGGCTGTATATGTGGAAGAGAAAAGATAAAAATGCAGTTCCATTGCAACAAAATACATAGTGTGACCCACAAGTGATACCTGTAAGGTTAGACAATCTGACCCCAAGAGCTTACTGAAATGCCCTATAATAATCTGCTAATAAAAGGAAAAATAGAAATGGGATACTATATAACTAGAATGTAATTTATATAGAGTGGGATACAATATAAAAGCTATAAAGCAATCACAAAATGCTACAAAGTGACTTTATGATTCAGGCTATAGTTCGCTATACTAGTATAGTAAATGCTTCTCTGAAATCAAAGACAAAGCAAAGTGTATATAATCGCAAACTAGTATCTGCTGAGGAAACTACAAATTGTCAAACAGCATAATAGTGTTTACTGCATGAACTCTATAGATGAAAACCACACCAGATGCCTTTAAACTGAAATGAACTGGCAGCAGGAACACAATGGAAATTCTACAAATAGGGCAACTGGAACCCCGCTGCACAATTAAAAATGCTGATTTATGTTTAATCACAACGGAAGTGACTCCATCTAAGGTGGAGAATCTCCAACATGCAATGGCTTACTATGGGACAAGGGAAGCTGATGTCACATAGCCTCTAACACTAAGTAATAACATAATTATCAACATATGATATGTATAAATTTATAGTAAAATTTGTTGAAATTATTGGAAATTGACAGTATATATAATTACACAATGTCCATGTAAATTGAAGGTAAGTATTTTGAATATAAATATAGAAGCATAATATTATTTGATAATTCAGTATAAATGGAATGTATTTAACATTGGCAGAGCCAGGTCAGTGTAGACATTTCAGAAGAAAAGTTGCTGAGCCCAGGACCAGCTGCACTTGGACGATAGCAGATGAAAACCAAAGACGCCCATCGTGAGCAAGTGAGATGGAAGCTATTAATGATTTTCTGATAATTCCACTGTTGAATATGTATGCAAAGATGATTTTAATCCATTAAAATTGTTAGATGATCTATTGAAACAGTTTCGGAAGGCTAATAACAAAATATGAATATTTCAGTTGAATAAGAAAAGGAAGTAAGCTGGTAATTTAGCTCAATTCTACAATACAAATGTAATTTAGAGAAAAGAAAAATGAATGGTTGTAATACTACGGTGGATACTTTTATGCCTGTAAATGTTTCTCTGTTGTTGGGCTAGGAGTTTATCCCACATGTCATATAAGCAGAGAAGATATTCATATGATTGATAATCTTGTAACCTTTAAACAGTTTGTCACCCAGTACAGTCTTGATGACCACACTGCATGTCAACTACTTAATATTTGGTTACCACCACACTACAGTAACTCATTAGAACTCCAACAACAAGATGTTTTTTGGGCTGACAAATAGGAGCGTAGTAACCAAGTTTTGGGCCTCACGAATATAGACACTGCTGATACGTTCCTCTTAGATACCATTGTTCCCCAACCAAGTGAAGATCCTTTTGCACTAGATTTCATGAGGTTTATTGTAAGGTTAATAAAAGGCCCGATTTACAAATTGGAGACCCCATAATGCTACTTATATTAGCAGGGAAATATAAAGGTATGGATTCCACTAATCGGAACCTGCCAATGCACACAATTTTTATGAATTTCTTAGAATGTTAGATGACTGGAGGAAAGATCATGCCCTTAAGGCTAAATTCCCACAAGTAGCCTTGATAACTAGAAATGAAGGGAACAACACACATTCTGCTTTATCAAGGAGTACACGTATATGTGTTGCGTGTGGGAAAATAGGCCATATAAAGAAACATTGCTGGCAACGCAAAAACACATATCAGGGAAGAGGTCAGGAACATGCAGGGATATATTACCCTAATGGAAGGAATAGCACTTGGCAATCTACACAACCTAATCTTTATATGCCTGCACAAGCACAGCTTAAACAAATGTCTAGCAGAAACTATGAATCTGGGACCACTCAAGTGAGAACTGTAGAGAATACTAAAGCTTATAGCCCTACTGCACCTTTAATTGATTTTACTGATGTAGTGTGTAAGGTGCCCTCACAATAGGGATGTCAGACCCCTGTTAAAATTATACCTATCTGCCAGGTGGAGAAGGACCATAGTGGTCGCCCTTGTGTTTCAGGTGTGCTTGGAGGTCACCCCACAAGAATACTTCTGGACACAGGAGCTTCTGTTAGTTAAACATCATTACCATTATCTCATTCTCCATTTACTCCATACATACACTTATTGGGACTAGGAACTAGGAGGAGCATATATTAGGGCCTTGTTAGCGTCATCGGTGTCTCTACAGTTAAATTCATGAATGGGCACATTTTCTTTTTGGTGTACCTCACATGGAGATGAAACAATTTTGGGTGCTGACATTATGCACAGGGCTGGTATGCTATGGAGAGACACTTGTAATCATAAGCCAGTGATTTTAGACTTTGAGAACCTTGCTACCATCCCATGTCAGTAAGGAGCCTTTATATTTTCCAAAATATGACAGTGCAGTTGTTGACACTTTAATTCATGATTTTCCAGCTGTATGGGCTCTGGGTAAAAATTATTGTGAGTTGCTTAAGGGAAGTGAGATTTGGTTCAGGGACCAGACCCTCGCCCACAAAGGCAATACAGTTTTCCTAGTGAAGCTATTCGGCCAGTGAGGGAAATATTACAACAATTGCAGTAACAGGGAATTGTGAGACCATGCAATTCCACCAACAATAGTTCAATATGGCCAGTTATGAAAGCAAATGGTTCATATAGATTAACGGTAGATCACTGCATCTTGAATAAGTACACTCCACCTATTTTCAACATTGTAGCCAGTACACCAGACATTATCTCAAAACTTAACCCTGAAGCATCCATATACAGTATTTTGGATATTAGCAATGGCTTCTTCGGTGTTAAATTACACCATGACTGTCAATATAAATTTCCATTTACATTTGAGGGACAACAGCTAACATTCACTACGTTGCCACAGGACTTTCATTCATCTCCCTCATATTTTCACCAGTGTCTGGCAAGGGTATTACAATCATTTTCTTCTCCAAATACCCTTATCCAGTATGTAGATGACTTGCTACTGCAAACTTCAGATGAGTCCACTCATTTAGAAATTTTGGCTGAACTCCTATCACTAATCCAAACATCAGGTCTCAATTTTAACACTGCTAAAGTTCAACTATTACAACCAGAAGTTGTCCTATAAGGGGTGCGTATTTCCCAAGGGCAAAGGTCAATTGAACCAGATAGAGTGAATGGCATATTAAACACCACTCAGCCATTAACAAATCTGGGGTATGAAAATTTTTAGGATTAGATAATTTTTCAAGGGACTTTATAGAGTGTTTTGCAGGAATAGTGAAGGCCTTGTATGACCTTTTTAAAGGTTCAGAACCAGAAGGAAATTCTATTGATTGGAATGATGAGTGCCTTTATCACATTAAAACAAGCTTTGTCAGCCGCCCCTGCATTGTTAAGTCCAAATCCATCTAAGCCATTTCACATTCAAGTGGCTACAGATGACAAATGCAAAACTGCAGTTATCCTTCAAGAATCACAAACAATGCATTTTCTCGAATTTTAACTCTAGTTGAGAAATGATTTGATGCCTGTACCAGACACTTGTTAGCACTTCATTGGGACATAACTACTTCTAACCATCTCATAGGTTTCACATCTGATTCAAACACCACACACACCATTTATGCTACTATTGGAAAAACCATTAAAGTAAGTATCATTTCAACGTATTGCAAGATGGCTTTCTAGATTTACAGGAAAGACCAATCACTATTCAGCACAATGCTAAATACTGTATGTCCTTCCTCAGCTTATGTAGTATTTGGGAATGCAGCACCAGTGTGTGCAATTGCATAGACAGGAGTACAAGGCCATTTATTATGCTGACACTCTCAATGAGTCTTTACACATCTTTGTAGATGGTTCACGCTACCGGAAAGATGGTAGCTTCCACACAGGCAGTGCGTACACTGCCCTTCCACAAACTTTCATCTAGAACTGAAGAGCAAGATAAGGATGACAATTTGAAGGACATCATAACTTATTTACATGCATACCCCCAGTATGAAGTACAGGAACAAGTTATGTTCTTTAAAAGTAAAGAAGGGCTTAAGTTTGTGGTTCCTGAACACCTGCAACACCCCATTGCTCAGGACATACATACACGATGGGGACACATAGGCATCCAGGCTACAATGACTATACTTGAGAGATCATATTACTGGCCAAAAATGGTTGACATGGTTACTAAGGTTATACAGGAATATTTAATCTGTATTCAAAATGCCCCTAGACCCAAGAGCCAGTGGCCTACATTACAAAGGGTTCCTCTAACTAATGGTCCATGGCAGTCGCTATAAATTGATTTCATTGGCCCTTTACTTTCTGCTCCCTCAGGTTTTAGATATGCTCTAGTTGTAGTATATGTATTTTCCAGTTGGGTTGAAGCTATACCCTTGCGTAATAACACTGCACAGGCCACAGCCAAAGCACTATGTGAACTCCCCATTTTCATGATGGGGATTCCCAAGCATTACTGAGAGTGATCAAGAGTCACATTTTACAGGGAAAGTTATGCATAATTTATGTGACATGTTGGGGATACCGCAAATATTTCATATACCATACCACCCACAATCAGCTGGTATAGTTGAGCACATGAACTGTACACTTAAGAGCCTTGCCATCAACTGCTACCAATATTTCTCCAAATAAATTGATGACAGGTAGAGTTATGAATCTTTCTCACCCTAATGAACCTTCACTTCCTACTCCTATAAAAGAAGCAGTGTCAAAAGAGCAGTTTCTAACGTTAGTTTGAGACCAGGTAAATAGAAATTAACTATTTGCAGCACATAACATGGCAAGACCATGTAAAGAGGGGAATGAGGTTACAGATCCCTCAAGTTAATTTGAACCAGGCCGGCTGGTTATGGTAAAAAATATAGGTCCGAATGCACCATAGAGTGCTAACTGGGAAGGCCCTTACATCATAATAAAAAACCTGGGCTCTACTGTAATTAAGGTAGAAAGCAAACAGCAAAACAAAAAGAAAAGGAAAAGGAAAACAAACACCAAAATGGATGCACATTGATAAATGCAAACTACTTGACATAAAATACATATGATACTGCATAAATCTATATGCTTGTTTTTTTCAGGTCTACTTATAATCAACAGGAACTCAACAGCATTCCCAAATTCCATCACCAACATGATACAAACAATGATCCTGCTCATCTTCTCTACATTTATACTGTGACAAAGCTATACATCCAGATCACATCTGCTAAAACCCAACTCTAAGGAACATTATTTGTTTGCTGCATATTAGAGCTGTTGGGAAATACCAGGATATATTATGCCACAGTATATTAACTCAACCGATATGGAATGGTGTGAACATTGGATAAACTCGGAGGAGTTCTTTGATCCTTTAAACAAATACAAGACAGAAAGTATTAACAACGAAAGACTTTTAGTACAAGGAATATCATACACAAACTTTGAATGTAAGGGTCGGGTAAGGGAAATTACTCTACAGGTAGAAATTATTACTGATAGATCAGACACATACCCATCCATAATGAGGCATATTCTGTTTGCACCAGGTGCAGGGGGGTCATCTTAATTATACACATTCAACCTTACTTGAACACCACACCTCTACCAACAGTAACTATTCAAATTCCACCCATAAAATGTTTAGCCCCTTCCAGAGTAGAAACACCTTTTCAACCTAAACTTACAGATAGACGTACTATGTTTTTAGATGTAAGGTGGTCCATGGTTACATGGACATTTGATAGACAAAAATAGGATATTTCCAGCTATAATGCATACTGCAAACCCATAGTAAAAACTGGTGTACAATTATATAGTAAATGGGGTAGCAAACAACATAGGAGGAAAAGGGACACCTTAGGTAAAATTATGGGAGGTGTGTACACAGGGTTGGGTTTAATTAATGGGGTAGATATAGAGACAATATACAGTAAAATCCAAGCTTTGGGATTTCATACAAGTGAGGGTTTGCAGGATTAAGGGGAAATAAATAAACTACTGTTACAGTTAAGTGAAAGACAAACAGAGACCATAATTAACATAGACTCACATCTTATTGGGGTAATACATGACGTAATTGCTGAGCAACTTAACTCTACATCAGAAGCTTAATTTGGTTTAGCTTGGACTTAGGCCCAAGCAGAATTGTCAGCCAATTTTAAAATTTGAATGCAGACATTATCCAGTGGCCATGTGCCTATAATGTTCTTCACTTCCAAACATGGCTTGACAGACTTTGCACTGGACAATACTACATTGTGGGTTACTGATTGGCATGGGTGTGACCACATTAGGTGTACTGCATCCTCTCGTATTCCGATATCAGGACTTCAAACAGAGCTTCAGAAATTGGTATCCTTAGGAAAACGATTTCTGACACTCAAGCCATGTTTGGCAAATTAAGTCATGATATGCTTATATTTAGGAACAGGGGGTGGACACAAATGGATCTCTCACTATGTGGCAAGCACCCTGTTACTAAAGCATATATTTGTTCTCCTGGACAATATAGAGAGGTGACTACATCATGCTGGCAGAACAATTCTCAATGTGAGGTGATTGTTGAGACTGTTTTACCTACTCAGGCTGTGTCATACATGGGTTATGGCAGAGTATGTTTCATGCTTTTACAGCAAGTGAACAAAATTCTGTGGCTTTTTGTTGATGGGTGCCAGGGGAGTCAGGGATGGCCTAGAGATATATTGTGGAGATAATCTGCATCTTTTAAACATATCAGGTGTTGTATTTAATGTTCCACTGATGACACATCAAACATTCAGTTATAGTCCCACTGTGAATATTTTGTTATTCTCTCCAAATTTTATTGATGCCTCAGTTCTGCTAAAATGGGGCAAAGTATTGGAATCGGATAAGCATCTGCTGGAACAAATGAGGGAATCTGATGATCAAGCTAAAATTGTGATTGAGCATTACCAGGGTCAAATTAAACATTTGGTTCCATATATAATTACTACAGCTAATAAGAATATATGGCATTGTATATTTGGTTATCAAGCAAATACAAACAAATTTGCACCTTATTTTATTCATCCTGTTTTTATTGTTTTCTTGTGTGCTGTGATATGTTTTGTTGTACAAATTGAGCTGTTTTGTGTGCTGAAGAGTATGACTTCCAAGGCTAGACATATAATTCATGAATTGAGATATACACACATAATAGGGAATGAGATATATACACACACATGATATACACACATTATTTCAGAGCTTAGTTAGTAATCAGAACCTCTATGCCACACCGATAAAGCCACAAGAAGATTTTCCACAAGATGCAAAGAAGATTTGCCCCATCTTGTGAAGGTTTTGTCACCACAGTTAACAACGTCTCATCTCTTACCATATGACGCATGTGTGTCATTCAGACACAAAGAGGGGAATGTTATAAATAAATAACTGATTTACCCACTGGCAATGAAGAGGTTAATATGCAAGAAATGTCCTGCTTATTGATACTAAGGACTTACTCCCAACAAACAGGAGATGCAATCTCTTGTAAACAAGGGAAGAATGAGAACATCTGTTCATGCAAAGCACCCTGCTGGTTTTGGCACAAACTGAACCTCATCAATCAGATGTTAGGGGTGTGTCTGCCTTAGGGAGCAAGGCTGGAATTAACATTTGCCCAACAGATGCCATGGGGCAATCAGAGGTATTTTTTACAGCATGTTGATATATTCATTTATCACAACCAGTAAGGGTTAATAGTTTGTTACATTCATTCTTGACTAGGATGTTTCAATACTGTCTATGGGCCTTATTCTATTGGCCAATTTCATAATTTTGTACACATTTAAAATTGCTCCTAAAATTGCAATATATTTTATTAGCTACTCGCAATCCGATTACGAGTTCCCTGCCCACAATCACCATAGGCCAGAAAAGCCACCAATTTCTTAGGACTCTATTGGTTATAGTACAGCTCAAACATTATGAGTGCTAAATAATTAAAGTTACACAAAATTAAAATTCTATTAGACCCGTAGCGCTAGATCGTAAATAAAGTAAAACCTGCATTAGAAAAAAATATATAAAGTTTCCATCAAAAATATTATGAGTACTAAATAGGACTCATAAGTGCTTTGTCAAACACTTATAAAAGCTGGAACAGCAATTAAACACACAATACTGTACTTTAAAAGCATTTTGAAGGCAAGGAAATACATTAAAATTAATTGCACAGGGACATGGGGATTCAGGGACAAATCATGACAAGGGAGGTTGCACTAATAGGGTCAAGCTGTTAATGAAGGACAACAAACACACATGGAGGCTGTGGAGAAGCACCTGGAGCAACAGCAAACTCACCTGCATCAAGGCCAATCTTGGGTACACCCAGCCTGTAAGTTCCAACGCCATTGCTCTTGGGCATGTGGCAAGATGTATACCAATAATATTTAAGTGTATTTATATCAAGTGTTTTGGCATTAATTAATTATTAATACTACCTGACATTTGGTAAAAACCTTTCAAGGGAATGGTGGTACTGAACAGTGCTACAATGTAAACTTTTCCTGAGTATTAACTTGCAAACATCACCAATAATGTTCTTTAAGTATTAAAACAAAAATTGGTGATAATAACACATAAATGGAAATATTAATATGCTGGTTGTTTGGAAACCACACCTGTGTCATTGTAAATGGCTGGAATGTTCACATAACAATGTATTGGAAAGTGATAATTATTTCAGAAGGATGGAACACTTCATGCAGATTTTAGGTGTTAGTATGTTAGTGTGTTAGTATACCAGTATGTGAAATGATGTTAAAAATGATGATATAAACATCCCTTTTAACATAGAAAGTGCAAACACTTGGACATGACAATGTCACAGCCAAATTAACTGAAGATTAGTGACATGCAAGCATATGATTACAGTACTGAATGCATTAAGGGAATGGCTATACAGGAAGATGATATACATACAAATAGTTGATTCTTACATAAATGTAACCATTACAAACACATGGAAACTTTATTTTATACACAGAGCACACTCATAAATGTATACGACTGTGCATTAATATCATGGGTGTGGTGTGGGCTAAAGGACAATATGCTGTTTGGGAAAAAGGGGATCCTAAAGGGTTAAAGGTAATACTGTATAACAATTAAGATGCATAGCATCTACTAGGGTCACATGTGGTTACTACACCACAGTAGCCAGAATCTGGTGAATACAAATCTCACCATACATCACTCCATTTAATGGAATTAACCAGTAATGTACATAGCACTTACATCTGGTCTCCATCTGCTCAATTAAACAGATGCATAAACTGCTGGACTATGTAATCCAAATGAGTTACACCCATACAGTGTATTCAAAAAATAAAAAAATCCAAATATCCAAAAAAGGTGGCCACTGTGAACATATTTCCATTACTTGATTTTGTAGCAATGTTTGCAGATGAAGAAGTTGTCCACATGGACCTAAATTGTGCCTAAAATCAAAACATTACAAAAAAATGCTAAGGCCTGAAAAATAAATAGGCACTGCACCACCTTGTCTCAGCGGCATTCCTCAATGCCGATCAATTTGGGAAATGTTAAACATAACCATACATGCCCATAGAGAAGAGGATCATGGACCATGTGTTGGAGGGTAGCCATCTGCTTACAAAATATGACCATCACATAGACCATGTTAACATTTGGACCAATACATTGTCACTCAGAAGTGCTATTGAGAATTACCAAAATTAGGGGGAGCATTCCCCAGGAGGCAGCAGCACCACAGGTGGTGGAGACATTGAGGAAGATGAAGAGTGGCCTCTGGGGTGGAGGAGGCAGTACTTAGTACCAGGGTGGCATTAATGTTCATTTGAATGAGCGTGCTCTGGTTATCTGCCAACTGGAGCAGCCTGGCCATGTAGGACTACATAATCAGGTTGTGCCTCCTCACCTCCCTATAGTTCATCCGCAGGCTGCTGTTCATGGAGGCATGTTTGGACGAAACACTGATCTGGAGCCCCCGTGTAGCCTCTACTTCCTCCTGAATCCTGACCAGCATCTCTCCAATGGCCATATGTAGTGTATGAATGTCATAGCAAGCAACAAATTGACTAGCTAGGATAGGTGGTGGGTGGTATGTAGGTTTGGTGGGTAAGGATAGGAAAAGGGGGAAAGAGTGATGTGAAAGGACCCCTGGAATTATGAGTTGGATAATAGGATACCTGGATTGGCTTACGGCTAATTTTTTAAAGAATGCAATGTGGGTATGTAGTAGTCATTTTATAAACTCTTGTCTTGTTTAGAGATGTAATGAGGGTGGTTTTGTGAATTAGAAAAAACTGTGGGGTGAAGAAACACATAAAAAACTTTATAGCTGTTGTGATTGTGGAGGAAGATCGGGACTTGGATCAAGTATTTATATTAATAAGTTTTCTGAATATGTTGCTGTATATATGTAGACATTGTGATGGACATTGATGGTGGGTTTCTGGTTGCTAAACCACGTAAAAAATAATAATAATAGAGTGAGATTTAAATGTGGATATTGCTGTCATGTATTCTGTGATCAAATGTAATTGTATACCTGCCAGGTAGGTCTCTAAAGTATTGAAATATAACTTCCAGTGTATGTCACAATGTGCAGCAAAGGCTAAAAAAGATGAAATATTGTAAGGTGAATTAAGTTGTGATTTGCGGAAAAACAGTTGCCAGGCTCTTTCATACTAGCACTAATGACCTTTCCAAAGTATATTTTATTTTGAGCTGCCGGTAATAGAGGAATTAATATAGTGCTTGGGATAGATAGGAGGATGAAATAACCCACAGGAACTGAGCAGAAGTCCTGTGTAGAGAATTAGGGTCATATGGGTGTGGTACCTGAAGGTACGGATAGAGTTGGAATTAGAAACGTAGTGTGATGAAGCCTATTTCCCTCTGGAGGGACATCAGGGATTTGACATTGTATCTTAATTTGGATATTATAGTAGGAGTGGGATCGTTGGGGATTATGAGATGTATTGAGTAGCCGGTCCATAGGTAGCCCAGAGTACTAGCCTCCCTCCCAAGTACTTGACTCCCTGTCTGAGTATAACCATCTAGTGGTGATAATATCAAGATCATAAAATTAATTTTGAAACGATCACAGAACATGTAGACATAGATCAGGCTAAGTTATGTGGTAGGTCTAGTAACATGAATGGTCTTCCATTCCAGTGAGAGAGGAAAAGGTGACCTAACAGGTAATATCATCAATGGTTTGGACTTCTAAGAGGAATCGTTGATGGTATATTGACATTAGAGTGAGTTTGGTTAGTAAATTGCTGACAAACACTCTACCTTGAGGGAGATTATAAGTGGCGTAAATTCAGGTGACCTAGTAGTTAATTTACATTTGGCAAATGGAGGAGGGGAGTAATAGGGAGGATATGGCTTGTGAAGGGAACATCTCAGCATCTGACAGTGCTTGGTCAATTATGTTAGATCTTTAATAGCATCTGGAGAGGCATAACATTATTAATCTGGGAATATGCGTTTAAAATGGATTGTCTCTATGTGAGATTTGTGCGACTATGACACTTCAATGGTAGCCTGGCGAACGAGTGCGAGACACTGAAAATGATTTATGGTTAGCGACTTGGAAGATGATATTGAAGTCCCGATAGTATGTTAAAATAGTACATTTGGGATGTGGACCATAAAGGTTGCTTTTTTATGACTGATGATGCTATGCAAGGCTGGCATATATTAAATGAACTATAGATTAATGGATCTTAGTCTTACATTGTGAACCATAATTGCGTTGGCTGGGTTAGAGATATCAAAATGGGTAATGCACAGGTAGCATCAAGATAGAGGAGCATGTGGGGAAGACAGATAAAGCTGAATGCTGAGTAAGCAAAAGAGTGTGGTTCCCACAAAACAGGGGGCATGAACACAGTAAGTGTGCAGCATAGCAGCACAGTGGTGACAAGAAGATAAACTGCACAGTATAGGTTACCTTGGAAAGTAACATGAGAGATGTGGGAAAAGCCCAAAAGCAGGGAACATTGCAACAATTGAGAGAATAAGTGCTATGATTGAGAGTATTGGAAGGTACATGGATAAATGAGCACAGCACAAGTTCCACACACAGACACAGTTCTTGTACCGTCCACATCTTATGGGAGGAATTATGCCCAGCAATGGAGTGAGGACACGATTGATAGAATGTGGATTTGTATGGGACATGCTAGACTTTTGACGGTGCTTGGCCAGCCATATGAGATATTGCAAAGCGCCTGAAGAGGGGTAAAATTATTAATCTGGGAATATACATGTGAAATGGATAGTCTCCGTGTGTGACATGAGCGACTCTGAGGCTTTGATGGTAGCCTGGGGACCAATGGTGCACGTCTGAAGGTGGTTGGTGGTTAGCGACTTAGATTTGGTACGGAAATCCTAATAGGATAAAATTTACTTACTGGTTTATCATGGAATATAAGATTGGATTTGGTTGCCTCAATATGAGATTTAGAGAGATTGTGGGTCTTATAAATAGCCTTGTGGGCCCATGGTGTTGATAGTCAGTGACTGGAGCTGGTGGATGATTAGCGACTTTGAATACAAATCTGAAGGTTTAAATGTTATATGGGTAAAAGGTTTGAAAACTTTGGGGATGGTGAATGATAGAATGACTGAGACAACAGGTGTGCAGTTGGTGTATATTAAATAGACCTGAATTCTTATAGTTTGATTGGTATAGGTTGTATGAATGTGAAGTGTTAAATCAAGTGGTGATAGATGAAGGTATGAGGTTACTGTGTTGATTCGGCAACTTGGTTGAATGTTTGGAAGGGCCCGGATGTCGGAATAATTAGTGGAAAGGCTGGAAAAGGTGAAAAAAGGACAGAAGCAACTAAGATGGGATCTGAGAAGAATCAAATAAATCAGACTGTATAAAAAGACCTGGGTACTAGAAAGACTTAAATTAATGACAATAAAACCGACTAGAAAAGAACAGTCAGGTGGACAGGAAGAGAGAGCCAAAGAGAGGGTGCAAAGTGTAAAAGAGAAACCAAATATACATAATGGTGATTCAAATATTGTGCTTGGAACAAAGTATATAACAAATTGCCTAATGGCAGGGGGGGCGGGGTCGTAAGCCATACTCTGGGGCATAGGCGGGAACATATCAGAGAGTGGGAGCTGAAAATCTAACAGTACAATAAGCTAAGCACATGGTGCAACAGGAGTCACATGCAAAGGTGCATAAAGTAGCTACAACATGTAGATCAGTGGTATGGAATCAATTGACCAAGAGCACCAAAAGCATAATTGACTAAATTACCATGTAAATAGGCAATAAGTACAGAGTAATGCATGAGAAATATCCTTTTAGTACATTGTGAGTCACATGTAAAGGAACATTACGTTACTAAAATGTGATGAAATAGGAGAATATGGATGTGACAAACTATAGCAAAATGCTATGAAAAAGTGGCACATTACTATTTGCAAGAAGTATTGATAAAAAAACGATCACATAAATGGACAATATGTACAAGGTAATGCTTGTGGAAGATTCACGGCATAGAGAGTCAAAATCCTGGATATACGGAGGTATGCTTGCAGGGTATTCCAAACCAACCATATGGAAAGGAAATGTAGCTGAATACTACCCTAAGAGATAAGGGGGCGCTAGGAACTTAATATAAATGAAACAGAAACTGTATAACGTGAAAAGGTACAAAATGTGTTGGAATAGCGAAATATGGATGTGACAACAAAAGCAAAATGTTATGAAGAAGTGGTACAATAATGGCTTGTAAACAGTATTAATAAACACGATATATACAAGGTAATGCATATGGAAGATTCAAAGTATGGAGAGTCAAAATCCTGCATGTACTGATGTATACTAACCATGTGGGAAGGAATACAGCTGAATATTACCCCAAGTGATGAGGAGGTGCTAGGAACTTAATATGAACATTACATAGACACTCCCCTGGTGTAGTATAATAAGAAATGATATCATGGTACCATAGACAAATTATGAAAAACTCACAGAGGTGTATACACTGCTAAAATGCTTGTTGAAAAATAGCAACATGAATGGAACGTTTATGCAGAGAAATAAACATCTTAGATCAATATGAACATAAATGAGACATATAAGAGATAAATGCAAACCTGAGACCAATAGAATAAGCAGCTAGATTTCAGAAACAAAAATGTATTGTGTGAAGCTCTTACCAACCCTGCAGGCAGGCGAAGCCAACTAAATACTACCTCTGGGCAGCAGAGGATCCTTTAGCAAAAAACTGGTAAATATGAGAGAGTGGGGGCACAGCATAGGTGAGAGTGCTTTGGGGAGGGGGTAGGGGTTTGATAGGTGAGAAGCTGAATGAAGGTTCAAATAGGCTTGATGGAAGAATTGAGCTACATATGGATGAATAAGGATACCAAATCCTTAGCTAGACAAAAAGGTTGAAAATAAATATATATTTCTTTTTATGGGGTCAGTGGGGGGAGAGACACAAACCTTGAGGGAAAATAAACAAATGGAAGGCAATCCAGTAGCAAGGGACCACACAGGTTGTGTACCACTCCCCAAGGCAATTGATTTAACACCTGTGCACCTGATTGTCAGGTGAGTGTGGCTTAAGGAGGGGGAGAAGGCTCCTCCCACAACTTCAGGTTTACACCTGTACATATATATATATATATATATATATATATATATATATACATATATATATATACACATATATATTATGTTAAAAAATATAAATATGTTTTATGTGTATGTGTATATATTTATTATATGGTACAGTATAGGGTGGAAGTGTTTCGATGTAATGACCTATCTAAATGTGTACCTATGTGTATTATTACTCTATGTTTATGTATATTATGTATTATCAGTTAATATGTGTTTTGATGGATTAAGTGTAAAATAAGTATTTTAGAAATAGAAATCAATAAAATTGCAATTGCATACTCTCCAAAATTGCCTACTCTCACTCTCCAAGGGCCTCATTCTATTATCGGCCGCAGCCGCTGCGGGGCCGCAAGGACCGGCCGCAAGCTATTCTGCTATTCTATTCCCTTACGGCCGTAGGCTCCGGCAGGCTTGCGGCCGGTGCCTTGCTATCTCTTGCGGCCGCTCGCGCCGGAGGAAAGCCTTTGATCTAAAACGGCCGCAAGAGATTTGCAATTCAATTGCTCCGGGAAACCTCTCTGCAAGGCTAAAAACGAGCCGCAGTTACTTGCAGGAAAAAGGTCTCGCTAGCACCAATTAAGCACATAAAATAGCTCAAATAAAGCCATCCTGCACTTTGAGAAGACTATAAAGGGATTTTAGGTGTTAGAAAAAATAGCACATAATTATCCTATACTCAAATCCGTAAAATATTTCATTTTTAATATCCGTAAAATATACATGTAAAAAGTCCAGAGTGCTTGGAGCACCTCAGACACACCCACGCCGCAGCCAGAAAATAAACAGTTAATTTGAACTCGGGTTTGGGCAGATGTGCAAGCTTGAGAGGGGGTTCCTTTTATTCCTCATGTCCCCCAATATGATCCCTAGCATTTACAGAGCTGTACAGTGCAGGCTTGAATTTATTTTTGAGTTTTTATATTTCACAGTTTACGGCCGGTTCCAAGATATGCGGCCGGCCGTAAAAGGAGATCCTTGCGGCGCCGTATAATAGAATCGCGAGTTAACTGAACCCCCGCAAGGAATCGCAGCCTTACGGCCGATTTACGGCCGATAATAGAATGAGGCCCCAAGACTGGGCAGGGTTTATGAGTTTAGGCTTGTGGCAATAGAATACATCTAAACATTTAGAGAAAAAAACACTAACAGCAACAAGTATGTATTAGAGGCACTTGAGGGCTTCTAGTAGAATAGGGCTCAGTTTTTGTGTGCCATTTATAGCCAATATCGAAAAAGTTTGAGGGATTAATATGCCATAAATATTTAATTATGTACACTCCTATATAGGAATTACATATTAATTTAACATAGGCTTGGTAAGACTCTTAATTACAAGTTTTCAAGGGTCTCCATTGCAATTGTAATAAACTTCCTGGTAAGACCTGAGCTGTCATTAGGACAAGTGTTTGCATGGTAATGGATGTACATTTCCAGGTTCAACCTGGTGTTTGGCTAATTATGCAGTGTCTGTGGGGTGTTCAGTGATTTTTGCTCCTGCTTGGTCGAATGAAAATGAAATATATTGGTATCGACACCTGCATATAAAAAAAAAAAAAAAAAAAAAAAGGGGTTTTGAATATTACTGCCATGGTAGCCCCAGATAGTATTCATTTAAAAGCTGTGCATGTTTGTGTGGGGACTTAATGATATTCAGCCTTATTAAACTGCAATTCGACCAATTGAATGAGGCTCTATATAAGCACAGAGAATATTTCTTTACAGAAGTTTTTAGTTAGTTAACTTCTATCCAAAAGCAAGGTCTTCACTAACTAAAAACTTCTGTAAAAAATATGCTCTCTGCTTATATAGAGCCCTTTTCAATTGTCCGATTCACAATTTAATAAGGCTGATTATCTTTGTTTATTTTAGTGAAACATTTTAGTTGATTTTAGATGTGATGAGGAATGTATTCCTATTTAATTTTATTGCTTGGCATTATTATATGTGTTTATATATTTGTTTGGTGCAGTATTTGGATCACCTGTGTATCTAATTATGGACTGGCATCATGGTGCATTTGTTATGGTGTGGTAATGCAATGTATTTAATTGCTTAGTATGTGTTGAGGGAATCATACCAAGCAGATTTCAGCATTGGTTAATGACCTCAATATTTTGTCCAATGCGCTGAGACAGACATCTTGGAGAGATGAGTGAGATGGGCCCTTGGAAGCCTAGGAAGCCTTGTTGATAACAAGGCTACAGTAGTTGATGGAATATCAGATGAACCGTTAAAAATTCTAGAATATGATGATGTGAAAATGTTGCTTGAATTATGCCAACAAATTTGGAAAACTCAACAATGGCCAGTAGACTGGAAAAGTCTACATACCAATCCCAAAAAAAATAGTTCCAAAGAGTGCTCTAAGAATCCAACAATTGCATTAATTTCAGAAAGATCTTGCTTAAGATCCTACAAGTTTGAATCCAACAGTATTTTGACCACAACCAACAGATGTGCAAGCTAGGTTTTGCAGAAACACAAGAGGTCAAATTGCAAATATCTGAGAAAGCAAAAGAGTGTCAGAAAAAACATTTACCCCTGCTTCATAAACTTTTCTAAAGCCTGGGACTGTATGGATTACAATTAGGGAATACACTCTCACAAATAATAGAGTTACCAACAAATATATTCTCAAAATGTTCCAATAATAGTGCAGAAATACTGCAACCAAGATTACTCTATTTAAATTATTTCTGTAGCATGCAATAAACTTAACATTTATTATGACCTTTAAAATGTAAAGAGCAAATATAAAATCAATAAAGTGTAAGGACCAATAGACCCGCCTGAAATGAAAGATATAAGTCTTTAAAGGTCGTTATTATAGGACATAATGTATTAAGAGACAATAAATAATACCTATTAGAGAGTAAGTCCTTAGTGACTATTATAAGGTGTAACTTTTTGTAACAGTTCTGATTTAACAACACATTGGTATGTGAATGGATATACAGTATCCTATTTTATTCTGCTGAGTCCCTCAAACAGTTACTGCAAGTTACAAAGACACACAGAAACATGTAACACAATTGTGTCATAGTATATAAATGTAATGCAGCAACATAAGCTATACATATGGGAGAAAGCTGACCTGACGAGGCTGCTGTACCTCTGGGTTAGCTGTGTGATAGGTACTGATAAAGCTGGTACCTAATAAACTTGCTCCCTACAGGCTAGACTAGCTACCATATGCTATTCAACTTAACTGCAGAGAGGCTGGTGCTAGGGAAGCAAATTAAAGAAAATTTGCCAGACTGATAACAACAATAAAACTATAATTAAGTAAAGAACACAGAAGGTCAACGTCTGCTACAGCGATCCAATGTGTGTTTCCCCGCCAAGAGAGAAGGATGGTGTATTTGGTTTTACCCTATGTGAGGCTTTATACCAGAGACCTTTTCTCCAATAAAAGCGCAAGTATCTAGGCATATTTTATGCCAACAAGGGATATAAGGGATGCTTTTCTTCCTTTTTTCTGCACCTAAACAGTAAAACCAAACATTGTGTTTTGGTTTAATGTTGTAAAAAGTGATATATATGCATCTAGGGATATATATTTCCCCCTTGTATTTTCTAGTACTGCATATCTATATACACCATTCCTTCTCTTTTGTGTTTTTTGTTTTTAACTATTTTTGTATTAGTGCACTATTTTTATAAAGTGTATTTCATTCCTAAATATATATATTTTTTGCATACTGGTGATTAGCAAATATTTTGCATAAGAGGCCTGCATAGATCGATTATGGATATTATTGCAATACTTATAACAGGCCCTATTATTATTATAAGATTAATCTAAATTTGCTATATTTGTCAAATTAGGCTGTCACTAATTATATCCCAGAATATTGTGGGACAGTGACACCTACTGACATTAAGGATTGATACACATTTTTTAATTATATCACTGGCGATTTTTCCTGGATTTTATTTTATTTTCCCAATTCCCCAATTAAAATGTAATCCATTTATATTATTTAGTGTTAACCACTAGGGAATTATACAGGTAACTGTATTATATAAAAAAATGTCCCCGCCAAGAGAAATGGATTTGTCTCTTGGTGGGGAAACGCACGTTAGGTCATTGTAGGAGACCTTGTTCTTTAATTTGTTCGAGTTTTATTGTGACTATCTCTATGGTAACTAGCTTAGCCTGTAAGGAACCATTTTAGTTAGGTGCAAGCTTTATGGGTGCCCATCAGGCTAACCCAGAGGGACAGCAACCTTGTCAGGTCAGTTTTCCCTCATATGTATATTGAATGTAGCTGCATCAGGTCACATTTATATACTGTAGCTCAGTTGTGCTACATGTTTCTGAGTGACTTTGTAACGTGAAGTAACTATTTTAGGGGTCTGCTGAATTGAATAGGATACTTTATATCTATTTAAACCTTCTAATTGTCAATAAGAACTTACTCTCTAACACATATTTATTATTGACCATTATTACATTATATGCTATGATATGGACCTTCAGGGACATTTATTTATTTTCAAGAGGGTCTATTCATCTTTACACTTTATTATTTTGATAATTCTCTTTTACATTTTAAAGGTCATAATAAATGTTATGTTTTATTATGTATTACAGCAATCATTCAAATAGAGTACCTTTGGTCACAGTCAATATACGCTATCTCTGGACTATCATTGGGACATTTTCTGAAAATGACTGTGTAGATCACAACAAAATTTGGCAAGTTCATAAGGAGATGGGAATACCAGACTATCTCATCTGTCTTCGGCGGAATCTGTATGTGGACCAAGTAGCCACAGTCAGAACCGAGCATGAAACAATCTAATGGTACAAGATCATGAAAGGAGTGCAACAAGGTTGTATATTGTCACTTTAATTATTAAATTTATATGCAGAATATATCCTGTGCAAGTCTGGACTAGAAGAATTAAAAGCCGGAATGTTGCTGGGAGAAATATCAGCAACCTCAGATATGCAGAGGATATTAGGGTGCAAAATATTGTGTGCTGCAAAAGACAAAAATCAAGGCAAACAGCAATCTCAGCTCTCTGGCAAATAGATTGGAAGAAGTAAAGAAAATGATTGCATCTTTTTTTAGGCATTCTCACACTGCTGCAAGGCTACAACCAACGTCCCTAATGACACCAAGAGCCCTGATTCATTACAGATATTCCTGAGGGTTGCACATAATCATGTAGATATGCTGATGTTCTGATATTTTTTATATCTGATTACAGTGCTCTGCTTTTAGTAGTTTGACCTTAAGATATCTTAGATTTTGAAGAAAGGGTTTGTTTACAATGTTTTCTTGGGCCTTACAATCCAATTCTAATACTGCCGTCAATTATTTCATAAAAACTTCATATTTCAAAGAGGACCTCTAACAGCTGTTACTCTCAGTATATTATAGTTCTGTCATTACTTCACTTGAAAGCTATTGGTTGCTTTCCTATCATTAGTGTTTCTCATTGACCTTTCTCTGATGCATCACAATACAGCTCTAATGCTTCTACTGGGTTATGATATTGTAGTTAGGGATGACAATTCTTCTAGTCTTAGATGGCTCAAAAAAACTCTTTGTGGATCTCACGTCCCTTTCATACAATGTCCTTCTGTGTCAATTGCCACAACACTTTGGTAGGTAGATTGCTATGCCAAGAAACAGTTGAAATTCATGGATGTCCGTTGCTCTGTTTCCTTATGCCTTTCTTTCATATCCAGCCCTTTCAATAAGTGAGCCTTTCGTTTTTTTCTCAGCTAGAATTTCTCTGGATTACTCTTTACATTCTTTCTCTAATTTGGTCAAACACCATCTGCAATTTTGTTTACGGATCCTTCTTAGCCTTTGCTTTCATCAGTGATCATCAGTGATTATTTCCATAATTCATAAGATTTTCATTTATTTTAGCTGAAACAATTGTAGTACACGTGTGATACCTAAGGATATTAAAACCCAGCATTGCAAAGGTATTAAAATAATGTGATTCTTCCTAAAATTCTATGGGCATTTTTTTTATATATCTCAGACAGTCAATATCTTAGCTTATACAAGATTTTGTTTGATCATTTGTGCTGTAAATGTCTTTGATTCAGTGCCTGGTTTAGCAGCAGTGTGTTCATGATGGGATTTACTAAATTAATGAAGGTATAATATCCTGTGTTTACCTGTGATTCAGAATCGCAGGTCATTATGTGAATTAATAAGTGTTTTTCTACTTTAAAAGAGAGTCTATCATGGTCTTAAGGTGTGTTATGGGCATGTTTTGGGTGTCACACAGTGAAAAATCAAGTCCTCCAAATCTACTAAAGACAAATCTTAATTTTAACTGCCTGCAATGCTGATATTCATCATTGCATGTTTGAAATCCGCAATAACATAATATTTAATAGCTAAATAAAATAAATGTATAATTCAGCCATTGAGATTGCATATTCATGGCTAAATGTAACTAGCAAATTCGGTCAACAGAACACATGCTTAAAGTAGCCGAACTTATTATCAATCTCCTTGTTTAAAGAAATAGTAAACCTTAATACAAATTATAAAGTTTATGCCACAAGGAGGGACCAGCTGGACCAGTCAATTAATGGATCCTACTGATTAAGTCCTCTCCTCTGAGGCTTTCAGTGTATCAGTGGTAGGGATTCCCCTAGAAAGAGGCTTGCCTCAGGATCTATGAAGGTCACAAATGTAGTTCTGGGACGTAGATGCAGGTTTTCTTAGTAGCTGGCCTGTGCAAAGAGATAAAAAAAAACTCCTTCCCATACCTCAGAAATACAACTGATACCCTTGTACACTTTCAAAAGGATAATTCCATTTAATGAAACACACAGTGATTTATATACATGTGAGAACAACAGGATCACGTTAATTCAATGAGTCTGGGTGTAAAGTAACAACAGGTAATATAATTAAGGCAGAAAGACCAGCTAGCCTAATGACTCAACAGGAGGTATTAAGTATTGAATGTCCCCATTATGTTCAACATGTTCAAAATAGACACAATCAGTATAAGACATGGTTAGCCAAACAATAACCAAAACACACAAAGGGTATTCACTGGGAAATAGGTTCTCCAGAACCTAAACAGTCCAAACTGGGTACACCGTGGTTATCATAGGGGTAGCTCAGGCTGGAAACAATAAAGCCCAGGGGTGTCAGATCCATCTTGTGCTGGACAAGGGAAGGAATTCCCTTGGGGAAAACTGGTTTAATCTTATTTGGGGAAGAAAGATAAGCAGATGCCACTGTACTTTATTACAAGAATCTTCACACATCATGACTATTGTTACAATTTATTCATATGTATAAACCTTTGGTGGCACATGAGCACAATTGTAACAGGTCTTTTATGAATACAATTGCGTATGTGCTGATGGAAATAGTTGTTAAACTGTTCATGCCTGCATCCTAAGACATACATGAACTATGATGATTGGTGGGTGCTACATGATTCATGTGTGCACTGCATCACAGACTAATTATAATACATGAGATTAATGAAATCTGTTTTGTACGTGAGTTATTATAATGTGCCATAGTAGTTGGCAGATTAAACAGCTTCCTAAATTCCCACCAATATAAGGTATGTCTATAAATATTCACACAATTAAAAATATTTAATTTAATTATAAGACTACAGAGTTACATTTTAGGAGTAGGTCAATTGTTTGAGTAGGTAGTAGGGTTGTAGAGAGGGAAGTACTAATTGATTTATTTTATTTTTGTTTATTTTTCTAATTACTTTTTAATTATAAACTTTAGTTCACGTAAAATTTATGAACATCACAAGTTTTATACAATAAGATAAGTCAATACATTTTAAGTTAATTATATTGAATGTTTCTGATCAATTTGAATGCTATTAGTTGTGCTTAAAAGCTTGCATATACTGGCAAAAATTGTGAAATGTTGGCATTTATTTTGAAAATATGACTGATCATGCAATAAAAATGTATTTTATTGAAGGATATTATCATATGAAACCATTTATTATCTGTTCTATTGCCAATGCCAAGAGTAAATATGGTTCTCAAAAGAGATCGCCATACTGATCAAAGACGGTATAATTTACCAACAGCAAATGAGGTTGCCATGGTATTTAAAAATGATAATGGGGAACCAACATTTGAGCGGGATATTAGAATATATTCACTCAATCAAGAACAACCTTTTATAAACATAAATATTTTAAGCAGTAATTTGGATCCTACGACATATCCCATTTTCTTTCCAAATGGGGAGCCAGGATGGCAACCAAAATTACAGTTGCAAAGTTATCCCAATAGTAAAGTTTGTGTTTTTCCATGCTGGAATATAAAGTGGCACAAACTGCTGTCCAGGATCAGTATAATCCTATTTCATGTGGGGTAAACTCACACAACAATGGATTATTGATTCATATCTACAAGTCGAAGCAAATAATCTCAATTTTGTCAAATTTCAACAAAACAAGCTTCCAGTAGAACAATATTGTGGATTGATGGAGTATGTCGCTGAATTGGCTGCAAACAGAGACATTCCTGCTGGATGAGCAATGATTTTGCCATCCTCTTTCGAAGGATCTCCTCGCAATATGCGAGAAAGATACAATGATGCCATGGCTATTGTCACTAAACTTGGCAAACCAGATTTATTCATTACATTTACATGTAATCCACAATGGCCAGAGATCAAAGAAAATGTAATGCTTGGACAAACTACTTCTGACCAGATTTGGTGGCAAGAGTTTTCAAAATAAAATCAATTAATTAATCATGATATAACTAAAGCAGACTTATTTGGAAAATGTGTGGCTTTTGTTTATACAATTGAATTTCAAAAAAGAGGCTTGCCACATGCACATATACTTTTAATCTTGCAAGAAAAAGATGAATTGAATATGGCAGACAGAGTGGATTCAGTAATTATTGCTGAACTGCCACATCCAAAGAAACATTCCAAACTTTATGAGATTGTAACTGAACTGAGAATGATACATGGTCCATGCGGAGAGAGCAATCCAAATTCACCATGTATGGAAAATAAAAAATGCATAAAAGAGTTTCCAAAACAATTCCAAATGCAGACTTATTTTAATTGTGATGGATACCCTTTGTATAAAAGAAGAGAAGGACACACAGCTATTATACGTGACCGAAAGGTCGATAATAGATATGTGGTTCCACATTTGCTAATGAAGTACAATGCACATATCAATGTGGAAGCTTGCACTTCTATCAAATCCATGAAATATGTGTATAAATATATATATAAAGGATATGTTGCAGCAACTGTTATTGTGCAAGATGTACAAAATGAAAAAGACAATCCCATTTTACATGACGAACTTTCATCTTATTTAGATGCTCGCTGTGTAAGTGCTCCAGAAGCAATGTGGTGTCTTCTCAAATTTGAGATGCATGATCGGTAACATGCTGTGTATCGATTAGCTGTCCATTTGCCACAAAGTCAATTTGTTTGCTTCACTGCAGGCAATGAAAATACTTTAGCACAAAGTGAACATAGAGCAACAACGCTTACTGCTTGGTTTCAATTAAATTGTCAGGACACTCAGGCCAGACAATTTTTATACATTGACATTCCAAATCACTATGTATTCATAAATGGTGAATGGAGACAATGAAAGAAAGATAATTATAAAATGATCCCAAGAATATATACCGTCAGTCCACAAGGCATTGAACGTTTCAGTTTAAGATTACTCCTTTTACATGTTCCCGGTGCACAAAGTTATGAACATTTACGCACAGTCAATGACATAGTTTATGACACTTTCCAGTTAGCTGCAAGACATCAAAACTTTCTGGCAGATGATACAGAATGGGAGAGATGTCTTGAGGAAGCAGCACTATGTCAAATGCCAAAGCAAATGAGAGAACACTTTGCTTTCATTTGTATCGTTTGCAATGTACCAGATGCATTAACTTTGTGGGAAATATTTAAATTATATATGTGTGAAGATTTCCTGAAACGTTACAATGAGACCATTGCACAATTGAAAGCATTAATGGAAATACAGGAAATCTTTCTTTCTCATGGATTTAATTGGGCCAATTTTAATCTGAAATTAACTTTGATGAGTATGACACAGATTGAATGCCAAAAAACACAAGAAAAAATTGGAACTTTAAATGTATTGCAATTGGAAGCATTTATCGCCATCACAAATGCAATAGAAGATGACATGCTCAAAGAGCGTTATTTCTATCTGGATGGCCCTGGTGGATCAGGAAAAACTTGTCTATATAATTTGTTGATGAGTTGCATTCGAGCACAGGGTCAAATAGCACTGCCATTTGCAACCACTGGAATTGCCACACTTTTCTTAGAAGGTGGTATAACTGTGCATAGTGGATTTAAACTGGCAGTTCCCATTCTGGAAACATCAGTGTTGGATATGCGAATGAATTCATTGCAAGCCAAAAAATTGCACAAGAGTAAATTAATTATAATAGATGAGGCAACTATGATGTCATGTCATGCCCTGCAATGTATTGATCGATTATTAAAAGCAGTTATGGCTAATGATTTGCCATTTGGTGGAAAGGTGATGTTGTGAGGAGGAGATTTCAGACAAACATTACCTGTGGTGCCACATGGCAATCGGACTGACATTGTCGAAATTTGTATAAAATGAAGTAAGCTGTGTAAAATATTTACACACCTTAAATTAGAAGTATATATAAGATCTGAAAGCCAAAATCAATTTAATGATTGACTCATTCAGATTAGAGAAGGAAAACAGCCAAAAATAAATAATTTACCTGATGATGTTGTACAAATTCCAACAGAAATGATTTCAAAAGAACCACTAATTTCGACAATCGTCCTCAATACCATCAATAACGAGGATTACTCAGACATTGCAAGCAAAGTCATGTTGACATCCAACAATTTAAATACCTTGGCCCTCATTCAATTGCAATTTGGTCAATTGAATAGGGCTCTAAATAAGCACATAGCATTTATTTGTTAAATAAGTTTTTAGTTAGTGAAAACCTTGCTTTTGGATAGATGCTTACTAACTAAAAACTTATTTAAAAAATTTATTTTATGTCCTTATTTAGAGCCCTATTAAATTAGCTAAATTGCAATTGAATGAGGCCCCTTGAATCTAAAGAACAAAATATTAAAATTAATCAATGCTCCCCAAAAAAAACTATTACAGTGCAGATTCTGTTCTGGCTGATGACAAAAATAGTGAAGTAAACTTTAGTATGGAATTTATTAATTCTTTAACTCCCTCTGGAATGCCACCACATGTTTTGTAACTTAAAAAAAGGGGCAATTGTCATGCTATTGAGAAATATGAATGCCAAAAAAGGACTTTGTAATGGGACCAGATTAATTGTGAAGGATTTAAAGGATCATTTTATACATGCAGAAATTATGAGTGGTACCCATAAAGGCGAACCAGTTCTTATACCGAGAATTGATTTGGCTCCAAGTGAGAGTGATTTGCCTTTTGTCCTTCAAAGGAGACAATTTCCCATTATCGTGGCATTTGCCATGACCATCAATAAATCCCAAGGATAAACTTTTAAGTCTGTGGATATTTTTTGAAGGAACCTGTGTTTGCACATTGTCAACTATATGTTGCATTTTCAAGATGCAATAATTCAGAGGAAATTAGAGTACATGTTCAAGAAAACCCAAGTCAGGGTGATTTATTGGGAGATGGATGCGTTTTTACAAAAAAACATTGTGTACTATGAGGTGCTGTAAATATAGAGGACAGTGGTTTAATTTCTACAGCAACATTTTATGTTACTCTGACTGATATTAGAGAACCACTTTTTCAATAAGAAACTCTATACAATGGCAAAAAAACATAGAGAACAGTGGTTTTAATTCCAGGACTCTTTAAATAGGGGACCACTATTTCACTTAGGAAACTCTATGTGCCATTTGCACAAAGTACAACAAGAACAAAAACAAAGAAAAAAATAGAAAAACAACAGTTAACAGTGGTTATACAGATTGGAATGTGTTAGAAGTTACCTTTTTAGATGATTGGCCACACAAAACAATTAGGTGGCATTTTCTTTAATTTGAAGGTCAAATTTTATTGTTTTATGTTACTATTTCACATGTTAACATTGTATTTTTAAAGTTATGGAAAGTTGGTTCATTGTATATTGTATAAAGTCAAGGATTTATGTTACTACAAGTTTCATCATTTGCTAATACATTGGACTGTATAATTTAAATAGAGATTATTGATTCAGGGAGTAATCCAATCACCAGTTAATGGGGTTCAGGAAGGAATTAATTTTTTCCCTCTTTGATACAATTGGCCAAGTTTCAATGGGGGGATTTATTGTTTGCCTTGCTCTGGATTCAATGCCAATTTAGTTTAACAAGTGTTTAAAAAAAAATGTTAAAAAGCATACCATTGATTAAAATAGTTATTTACAGAAAGTTTACATAGTCGTCTATTATTCATGGACAACTATCAATTCAAAATGTTAGTATTGTTAAAAAAAATGGTTCAAGATTGTTTCAAATACAAGTTTCATGTTACAAACGTTTATGTTATGGTTTAAAATATGTATTCCTGAAAACTTTACACATTCTTATATTGTTATTCCATATATGACAATTAAAAGAGTTAATATTGAAAAAATATATATTATATACCTGTTGGTAAAATACAAGTTGAAATTAAAAAAAATAAAACGTTTTATTAAAAATGTTGTATTTATTTGGACATTAAAAAAAAAAAGGTGAAGAATGTCAGAGACTCATATTGTGTGGCAAACAGTTTTCACAGCATTCAAATTTTATTGACCATCATTTTTTGACGGCCAAGTCGCTAGTATGATAATAAATGGCTTCATATAATCAATATCGTTCAATAAAATACATTTTTATTGCATGATTAGTGATGTCGCGAACATTAAATTTTGGGTTCGCAAACAGCGGACTCAAACTTCATGAAATGTTTGCGAACAGGCAAACATCGTCGAACCGCCATAGACTTCAATGGGCAGGCGAATTTCAAAACCCACAGGGACTCTTTCTGGCCACAATAGTGATGGGAAAGTTGTTTCAAGGGGACTAACACCTGGACTGTGGCATGCCGGAGGGGGATCCATGGCAAAACTCCCACGGAAAATTACATAGTTGATGCAGAGTCTGGTTTTAAGCCATAAAGGGCATAAATCACCTAACATTCCTAAATTGTTTGGAATAACATGCTTTTGTATCGATCAGGTAGTGTAAGGGTTACACCCGCTTCACAGTAACAGACCAATCTCCCCGTTTAATGCACCGCAAACAACCGCAAACAGTCCCTTTGCACAACCGCAAACTCCCCATTTGCACAAGGTTGGATACCAAGCTAGCCATGTCCCGTTCCTTGTCCTCACTGATGTCATTGAATGTCTCTTCCTCCACCCAGCCACCAAGGGTCCCCGAAAGGGGACAACAAGCCCCCTGGGACGCCTGCTTTGTTTGGTCTTCCACCTCCTCAAAGCCACCTTCCTCCTCTGACTCCTCTTCTTCAGACTCCCAGAGTCTGGGGGCTTCCACTGCCCAGCATGGAATATTATACACAGATCAGAGTCTGGGGGCTTCCACTGCCCAGCATGGAATACTATACACAGGTCAGAGTTTGGGGGCTTCCACTGCCCAGCATGGAATATTATACACAGGTCAGAGTCTGGGGGCTTCCACTGGCCAGCATGGAATACTATACACAGGTCAGAGTCTGGGGGCTTCCACTGCCCAGCATGGAATATTATACACAGGTCAGAGTCTGGAGGCTTCCACTGCACAGCATGGAATATTATACACAGGTCAGAGTCTGGGGGCTTCCACTGCTCAGCATGGAATATTATACACAGGTCAGAGTCTGGGGGCTTCCACTGCCCAGCATGGAATATTATACACAGGTCAGATTCTGGGGGCTTCCACTGCACAGCATGGAAGATTATACGCGTTTCCTCTGTCTGCGTTATTATTAGGTGTGTACTGTTAAGTAGTACTATTCCTATCGGTTTAATCTCTGTTACGTCCACTATTAGGGGATGTGTATATGGCATTGATTTTTGGAAGCGGGAGATGGAAAAAGATGCTTGGTCGGTCCTCCCACTTCAAATTTGGGGCACTGCGCGTGCAATCTAAGGTGCCACCAGATATGAGTGTCACTGTGCACTGGCAAAAGTTGGCACAGTAGATGCAATAGGCTTCACACACACGCCTGTAGGCAGGCAATTGCTATTCAATGTATTACAGTCAAAAAAGTGTTGTTTTATGTCACTGTACACTACGGTTGCACCAGATATGACGTATCACTGTGTACTGGCAAAAGTTGGCAGAGTAGATGCAATAGGCTTCACACATACGCCTGTAGGCAGGCAATTGCTATTCAATCTATTACAGTCAAAAAAGTGTTGTTTTGTGTCACTGTACACTACAGTTGCACTAGATATGACGTATCACTGTGCACTGGCAAAAGTTGGCAGTGTAGATGCAATAGGCTTCACACACACGCCTGTAGGCAGGCAACTGATATTCAATCTATTACAGTCAAAAACGTGTTGTTTTATGTCACTGAGCACAATATAAGCTGTTAGGTGTTAGCCTGTCACACACACACGGTGGCAGGCAGGCATATGCAATTAGATTACACAGAAAAAAATTATAAAATAAAATAAATGATGTTCTAGCCCTAAAAAGGGCTTTTTGGGTTGCTGTCCTTCAGATGGAAGGCTCTGGAAGGGAGTGTATGCTGCTGATTGGCTGGAATGTGTCTGCTGACTGTGAAGTGCAGGGTGAAAGTTTCCTCAATGATAAAGTATAGGGGGCGAACCGAAAAGCGCATGTGTTCGCCGTTCGCTGCGAACGCAAACATGCAAAAATCGCCGCGAATAGTCCGCCGGCGAACTGTTCGGGACATTACTATGCATGATCAGTCATATTTTGAAGATAAATGTAAAAATTTCACAAGTTCTGCTAGGGTATGCAAAAATTGAACAGAACTGTATATGCATATCTTTGTATTATGATAAGTGAAATCAAGATAATTATTTAAAAAAGAGTAAAAAAACATAATAAATATGTTTGAGTAACATGTGATCCTTGCTCTTTGTGTATAGATATTGAACATTTTGTTATAATAAACAAAATTATATTTTTTTTGCAAAATTATCCTAAATTTCCTAGAATTACTTTATTGATGATGGATAATTTTCTTTGCAGAATCATGGGACAGAAACTCAAATCTGGTTTTTCTCAAGTTATACAAACCCTTTTTATGTTTCTTTTGTGAGACAAAATATGTACAGTAAAAGGTGTTACCTGTGGAGGAACTGGCATTTTTTGCTCAGCATACCTATTACAATCTGGAGGGATCCTAATCAAAACGTCAGTTTTTATAGAAGAAGGCTAAATGGAAACAGAAATCTTCATTATGATTGGTATAAAAATATACCTTATAGGGGGGCGGAGCTTGCTTCTGCTGGAGCTGGACATGTTCATCTTGAGCTCCTGCTATAGACTCTGGCTTTGGGCTTATAAATTGCCCTAGTGTAATCTCACTAAACTGAGTACCCTAAGAACAGCTGGGGGAAGAAGAGGAGGTGACCCATAACCCCTATGGGACAATCCAACGGCACACTTGAAGGCACAAATGCTGATAAACTTTTATCCAGGCAGCTAGCTGGAGTGCTACCTCCCTGCTGGGACCCACAAAAAGGTGATGGCTTTGGCGGCCCTGAGACTTCAATCAGTCTCCAGCTCGAGGTGCCCCGTCAGTGTCAACAGCAACTTCGGAGGCAGTAGGCGTAGAAGAGGCTGCGAGATTGGGCGGGGGCCATCTTGGATCTCCACGAGGCAGGTGCTGTGATGGAGGCCCAGGCTATGTGAGTACCTCAGAACACCACAACAGTTCTCCAGAGACACCCGGTGGCGGCTGGTTCCGGCCAGGGACGTCCCGGGCATCTGAGGCCTGCACTACCTTTTAGTTAAAGGACCGGTAGGGCGGTAGAAAAAGCCTGCAAACGGGCGGCCACCATCTTGTTTTCTTGCCTGCAGAGGAGATCGCTGTTAACTGCCAACCCACTACTCCTGGGACCCTACATTTAGGGAACAAGTAACCTAACTGAAGTGTGAGTACCCGAGGGGAAGAAGCAGGAGGACCAGTGGTGGCCATTTTCCCTGCTATACTGGGTAGAACAGGGAGGCCCCTGCTAGCACCCTACCACATACACAACAGACTGCTACTGCCATAAATGTGACTACTGAAGTGAGTCTGAACTACCTCCAGCCTTTCTACTACATACTTGGCACACATTTTTCAAGGCCCATAGGCAGTACTCCTACTGCTGATAAGAAACTTTTATCTTTATTAGCCTCAAAGGACTGGCAATCCCACTCAGGCTATATTACAGGCTGCTTCCACTGCCCCTTGCCACAGATGATCTTGGCTGCTTTAGCCTACAACTTATTCTCCTGCGCTGCCAGTATTGTGCTGTTACCACTGCTTGCTTGATAGCTGCATTTAAAACTTAACTGCTCCCCAAAATGTGCATATCACAACTAATACTATCTGATTGGCACTTTTGCAGGACTTTTGCGGTAGCATTCTACAAAATCATCAGAGTGACTAAAACTTAATAAACCTGCTTCTGGTTGTGGCCATAAAACCGGTGTATAATATCTGAAAACCTTGCCTCACCATGCCACTGTGTGGCCACTCAGGATAATTACAACTGATATTTTGCAGATTAAAAACTTTGGCCTGCTGGGGTTATCCTCGCTTTTTCCAGGCAGGACTGCTAATTAAACTCTTACACCTTGGTCAATTACCACTTTAACTGCAACCCGTGGGCTCTCACAGAGACTGTGGTTACAAGATAAAGGTTATGAGGAGCTTGACTTTTACGACTTCTAAACCCGTGCTTCATACGCAGGTATATCAATCAATTTCACAGCTCCAAAGACTCTAAATCAAATGATGTAAAAATACTCCTTCATGGGGCCCAGAC
Source organism: Discoglossus pictus (assembly GCA_027410445.1). Taxonomy (NCBI): domain Eukaryota; kingdom Metazoa; phylum Chordata; class Amphibia; order Anura; family Alytidae; genus Discoglossus; species Discoglossus pictus. The sequence continues at coordinate 198,537,622 of CM050166.1, read as the reverse complement.
TAGCATCATAGTGTTCCCTAATGTTCCCTTTGATAAAAGCAACTGAATTCTCATGCAAGTCTTGTCAAAGTTTATTATACATAAACTATCTATGCTTGCTTTTTAGAAAATAAAACTCAAGTGAGGTGCTGATGGTCTCCTTGACCAAGAAAATCTCCAATTTTAATCATGAAGAAAAGTAAACGGGGTCACTCGGCAAAGGGCAATCGGGAGCACTTTCCGCCAAAGGCCGCCAGGCCACATCTCCGATAGACTCTGCCTCTGATCACTCGACTCCTCATATCAAGAAGACAACCTGAAAGGACCTCATCAACATATAGACCTTTCAGCCAGATCAGTGACCACGATTAAACAACTTCTAGCTAAGGCGATTGAGCCGCTGAGGAAGGACTTGAAGGAATTGTGGCAATGAACCCAATTGCTGGAGGAGACAGCAGACCAACTGGCAAAAGCTCAAGAATCATGGAACTTACAGACAAGATAAAAGATTTGGAAAATCGGTCTCGCCGTCATAACGTCAGGATCCGTGGCATACCAAGAGCTGTTCAAGACTTAATGACATACTTGAAAAAGACTTGTGTCACTATACTTCCAGACCAAGCGGAAAGTATGCTTGAAGTTGAATGGGCCCACAGAGCTCTTGGAGGTACAAGAAACTCTTAGGTTCCCAATGATGTCATGTGAGGATTCTGAGACAGCAATCCAGAGACCTTCGGCTTTCAGTGACCAGAAAGCTTGAGACAATCAAGGGCCCTGATAACTCCAACCTACAAGTCTACGCTCATTTGTCCCCCAACACGCTGAACAGACGGAGGTCTATGAAACCAGCCTTTGCTATTCTCCAGCAACACAAAATCCAATATTGATTCATAGAGATGTCGCGAATAGTTCGCCGGCGGATTGTTCCCGGCGAACATAGCATGTTCGCGTTCGCGGCGAACAGTGAACATATGCGAGATTCGACCCGCCCCCAATACTTTATCATTGAGCAAACTTTGACCCTGCATGTCACAGTCAGCAGACACATTCCAGCCAATCAGCAGCATACACTCCCTTCCACACCCTTCAACCTCATGGACAGCAGCCATTTTGGAATCAGAACTAACTTGCAGTCTTACTGAAAGGAGGTAGAGTGTAGACGATACTGCATCAATAGGGAAAACCATAGCTAGGCAAGTTTATTCAGTGTCCAGTGCAGTGCTGAAGGACTCATCAGATCTCTGCTTTAAACACAGCACCCCAAAAAGCCCTTTTTAGGGCTATAACATCTTTTTTTATTCGTTTTTTTTCTATGTAATCTAACTTCATTTGCCTGTCTCCCTGCTAGCCCCTGCTTGTAGGTGTGTGTGTCAGGCTCACAGCTTATACTGTGTGTGCACAACGCATACAATATAATATTGTTTACTAGTTGTCTACTTTTAAAAAACCCAAACTTTTTTTTCCTTAAATCTAAGTGCATTTGTCTGACCGTCAATTAAAGTTAATTTGCTTGACCGCTACCCATAGTGTGTGTCCTGCTTTCAAGTACTGTGCCAAGTTCAACCAATCCAGTCTAGTTGGGGTACCAACAGTCCACATTTAAAAAACCCAAACTTTTATTTCTTAAATCTAAGTGCATTTGCATAACCGTCAATCAAAGTTCATTTGCTTGACCGCTACCCATAGTGTGTGTCCTGCTTTCAAGTACTGTGCCAAGTTCAACCAATCCAGTCTAGTTGGGGTACCAACAGTCCACATTTAAAAATCCCAAACTTTTTTTTTCTTAAATCTAAGTGCATTTGCATAACCGTCAAAGTTCATTTGCTTGACCGCTACCCATAGTGTGTGTCCTGCTTACAAGTACTGTGCCAAGTTCAACCAATCCAGTCTAGTTGGGGTACCAACAGTCCACATTTAAAAAACCCAAACTTTTATTTTCTTAAATCTAAGTGCATTTGCCTGACCGCCAATCAAAGTTAATTTGCTTGACCGCTACCCATAGTGTGTGTCCTACTTACAAGTACTGTGCCAAGTTCAACCAATCCAGTCTAGTTGGGGTACCAACAGTCCACATTTAAAAAAAAATGACAGGCAGAGGCAGGACACCCCGCAGAGGCCGTCGTGGTCGTGGTGCTGTGATTCCCTTTGGCCCTACAATAATGCCCAGTGTTCAGAGGCCAGTTACCCTGAACTTGAAAAGTTCAGAGGACGTAGTTGACTGGCTAACACAGGACACCCAATCTTCTACAGCTTCCGCTTGGAACATTGACGCACCATCCTCCTCCAGCTTAGCTTCGGCACCTCTCAAGTTACCACTCACCCGCCTACCGCCACCACCAACACTAGTACCACAGCCAATTCAATTGATCAGTCAGAAGAGTTATTTACACATCAGTTTGAAGAAATGAGTGATGCGCAACCATTATTAGAGAATGTAGATAACAGGGATATGTCTCAGTCAGGCAGCATTACACACATGTACGTACGATGTGATGATGATGATGATGATGTACCCGCTGCTGCTTCCTTTGTTCAGTTGTCATATACAAGTGAGGCGGGTGATGATGATGACGATGCGTCCGTGGATGTCACGTGGGTGCCTGCTAGAAGAGAAGAAGAACAGGGGGAAAGTTCAGATGGGGAGACAGAGAGGAGGAGGAGACGAGTTGGAAGTAGAGGGAGGTCATCGCAATGAGCTAGTGGCACAGTCAGACAGCATGCATCAGCACCCGGGGTCAGCCAGACAGCACGCCAATCAACGCATGCTGTTGCCACCACCAGAATGCCGTCACCGCCGAGCTCAGCAGTGTGGCATTTTTTTTGTGTGTCTGCCTCTGACAACAGCGATGCCATTTGCAACCTGTGCCAAAAGAAACTGAGTCGTGGGAAGTCCAACACCCACCTAGGTACAACTGCTTTGCAAAGGCACATGATGTCACATCAGAAACGCCAATGGGATCAACACATGAGTACAAGCAGCACACAAACTCAAAGCCGCCATCCTCCTCCTGGTCCAGCATCTTCATCCACATCAACCACTGCTGTCCTCTTTGCCCCCTCTCAACTCTCCACCACTCCGTCTCTCGCCTCTTGCTGTTCCTGCTCATCTCCCCACAGTCAGGTGTCTGTCAAGGGCATGTTTGAGCGTAAGAAGCCAATGCCACAAAGTCACCCCCTTGTCTGAACTCTTGGCCCGCCAGCTTTTACCATACAAGCTGGTGGAGTCTGAGGCGTTCAAAAAGTTTTTAGCGATTGCGATACCGCAGTGGAAGGTACCAGGCCGAAATTTATTTGCCCAAAAGGCAATCCCCAACCTGTACTCAATTGTGCAAAAGGAAGTAATGGCATCTCTGGCACACAGTGTTGGGGCAAGGGTCCATCTGACCACTGATATCTGGTCTGCAAAGCATGGTCAGGGCAGGTATATCACCTACACTGTGCATTGGGCAAACCTGCTGACGCCTGCCAAGCATGGAATGCGTGGCTCTGCAGAGGAGTTGTTGACACCGCCACGACTTGAAGGCAGGCCTGCTGCCACCTCCTCTACTCCTCCTACTCCATCCTCTTCCATAACCTCCTCAGCTGAGGCCTCTTCTGCTGCTGCTTCTTGCTCCACATCAACGGCACCCCCCCCAGCTCCCCAGATACTATTCCACATCCCGAATACGGCAGTGTCATGCCGTCTTGGGGTTGACTTGCCTCAAAGCAGAGAGTCACACCGGGCCAGCACTCCTGTCCGCCCTGAACGCAGAGGTGGATCAATGGCTGACTCCGCACCAACTAGAGATTGGCAAAGTGGTTTGTGACAACGGAAGAAATTTGTTGGCGGCATTGAATTTGGGCAAGTTGACGCATGTGCCGTGCATGGCACATGTGTGTAATCTGATCGTACGCTTTGTCCATAAGTATCCAGGCTTACAGGACGTCCTGAAGCAGGCCAGAAAGGTGTGTGGCCATTTCAGGCGTTCCTACACGGCCATGGCGCACTTTTCAGATATCCAGCGGCGAAACAACATGCCAGTGAGGCGCTTGATTTGTGACAGCCCCACACGTTGGAATTCAACACTCCTAATGTTCGACCGCCTGCTCCAACAAGAAAAAGCCATTAACGAGTATTTGTATGACCGGGGTGCTAGGACAGCCTCTGCGGAGCTGGGGATTTTTTTGCCACGTTACTGGACGCTCATGCGCAATGCCTGTAGGCTCATGCGTCCTTTTGAGGAGGTGACAAACCTTGTCAGTCGCACCGAAGGCACCATCAGCGACATCATACCATTTGTTTTATTCCTGGAGCGTGCCCTGCGAAGAGTGCTGGATCAGGCCGTAGATGAGCGTGACGAGGAAGAGGAAGAGTTGTGGTCACCATCACCACCATAAACAGCCTTATCAGCATCGCTTGCTGGACCTGCGGCAATGCTGGAAGAGGATTGTGAGGAAGAGGAGTCAGAGGAGGAATGTGGCTTTGAGGGGGAGGAGGAAGACCAATCACAACAGGCATGACAGGGTGCTCGTTGTCACCTATCTGGTACCCGTGGTGTTGTACGTGGCTGGGGGGAAGAACATATCTTCACTGAGGACGAGGAACGGGACATGACTAGCTCGGCATCTAACCTTGTGCAAATGGGGTCTTTCATGCTGTCGTGCCTGTCGCAGGACCCTCGTATAAAAAGGCTGAAGGGGAACGACCTGTACTGGGTGTGCACGCTACTAGACCCCCGGTATAAGCAGAAAGTGCCTGATATCTTACCAAATTACCGCAAGTCAGAAAGGATGCAGCAGGTCCAAAACAAATTAACAAGTATGCTTTACACAGCATATAAGGGTGATGTCACAGCACAAGGGCAATATAACAGGGGAAGAGGTGAAAGTAATCCACCTCCCACGACCACGCCGGCAAGGACAGGACGTTTAAAAGACGTGTTGTGGATGGAGGACATGCAGACCTTTTTCAGTCCTACGCATCGCATCAGCCCTTCGGGATCCACCCTCAGAGAACGACTTGACCGACAGGTAGCAGACTACCTCGCCTTAACTGCAGATATCGACACTCTGAGGAGCGATGAACCCCTTGACTACTGGGTATGCAGGCTAGACCTGTGGCCGGAGTTATCCCAATTTGCAATTGAACTTCTGGCCTGCCCCGCTTCAAGTGTCCTGTCAGAAAGGACCTTCAGTGCATCAGGAGGTTTTGTCACCGAGAAGAGAAGTCGCCTAGGGCAAAAAAGTCTAGATTGCCTCACCTTTATAAAGATAAATTAGCGACTTGCCCGTCAAAAAATGACGGCAATGTGATGTATATGTTTGTGAAGTTGTTTAGTTATTTAAATATATTTTTGACCCTTGTAAGTATTGTGATATGAACATGTATTTTTGTAAAACGTTGATGTAATGGTTTTTTAAAATGAAATTTGTATCTGAAGAATTGTTCACTTTAATATACATATAATCCATAGAAAAGTAAAAAGTAAAAAGACTTTTTTAAATGTACCAAATTTTAACATGAAGTTTAAAATATATGTAAGCAATAACCTTGAAAGTATATATTTTTAAAATGGAACTTTATTTTTTATGTAACTTTGTAATTTTTGCAAAACATTTGTCTAATTTTGAACATTATAAACAGGAACATAGTAAATACATTTTGTAACATAATTTTGAATTAAAAGTATTAACATTTGAATGTAAAAACAGTTTAACTTGAAATTAATCAGTATTAACATGCACTTTATATCAGAATAATTGTTAAGTTTAATATACATTGAATGTAGATGAAGGCATACATTAAAAACTCTACTTAAACCGTACATAATTAAAGTAATTCATTACTGAGCACTTAAACTGGCGATAAACATTAATGTAGGTAGTAATCTTAAGATAACATAGAATATTTACATTGTGACTTAAAAGGTGCTTGAGCTCTTAACATGAACTTTGTAATATGTTGAATGAAATAACTTGAAAATATTGTTTTTAAACTTGTAACATTAGAAACATTAACATAGTGACTTAACATTTTAACATAATTTTTCATAGAAATGCAAGGCAAGTATTTTGTGAGGCGAATTATCCATAAACATGACTTCCATTAATTATGACTGAATTAAACAACCAATTGTTTTGTATTTTTGAATGTTTTTTCAAAATGTTTGCATGGCTTTAGTTTGTATCCTGCAAAGTCATAGTACTTCATAGTAGACAATGTTTTTAGTAAAAATACGTCCATCTTCTAATAAATCACCTTGACTTTCATTGTTTTCAATGTAAACTTTAATAGCCTGTGGATTTTTGCAGCGTGACAACGCAACGTACAATTGACCATGTGCAAAAACTGGTTCTTCCAAGTAAATACCCACAGATTTGAAAGTTTGACCTTGTGATTTATTAATGGTCATGGCAAATGCCATAATAATGGGAAATTGTCTTCTTTGAAGTATAAAAGGGAGACTACTTTCACTTGGTGCTAAATCTATTCTTGGTATGAAAACTCTCTCTCCTTTATGGGTCCCAGTTAAAATTTCAGCATCTATAAAATGGTCCTTTAATTGTTGAACAATTAATCTTGTGCCATTGCATAGGCCTTTTTTGGGGTTCATATTTCGCAGTAACATGATAATTGCACCTTTCTTTAGCTGCAAAATATGTGGTGGCATTCCAGAAGGAGTTAGAGAGTTTATGAATTCAGTCGAAAAGTTAGCCTGACTTTCATTGTCATCAGCAAGTACAGAATCAGCACTGTGATAATTTCTTTGTGGTGCATTAATTTTTTTTAAGATTTCATTATTGAGGAATTTAATGCATCTTTATTTTTACACGTCAGTATGACTTGGTTGGCAAGCTTGGAATATTCTTCGTTATTGATGCTCCCTTCAAATATAGCCGATATAATATCTTGTTGACAAATCATATGAGGTGGGATCTCTACAGTGTCGTCAGGTAAATGTAGTATTTTTTCTGTTCTGCCTTCTCCAATTTTAATAAGCCAATTATTGAAATCAGTTTGGCCTTCTGATCTCATATTTTGTTGCAGTTGAAGATGGGTAAAATGTTTCCATACTGTACTTGACTTTATACATGTTTCAATAATGTCTGTTCGATTTCCATGTACAACGACAGGTAATGTTTGTCTAAAATCGCCACCCAACAACATTACCTTTCCACCAAATGGAAAAATATTATCCATGACTTCACGAAGCAAACGGTCAATACATTGGAGGGCATAGCATGACATCATTGTGGCCTCATCTATTATAATTAATTTACATTTCTTCAATTTCTTTGCTTGTAAGGATGTCATGCGAATATCTGACACAGAATTTTCCAAAATAGGCACTGGCAGTTTAAATCCACTATGAACAGTTCTTCCACCTTCTACTAAAAGTGCAGCAATTCCAGTAGTGGCAAACGCCATTGCTATTTTTCCTTGTGCTCGTACTGAACTCATTAATAAATTGTACAAATATGTTTTCCCTGATCCGCCAGGTCCATCAAGATAGAAATAACACTCTGTCACCATGTCATCATCTATAGCATTTTTAATGGCATGAAATGCTTGCAATTGTAGTGTATTTAAAGTTGCAAGTCTTTCTTCTGTTCTTTCTGCTTGTAGTTGAATGTCATAGTCTTCAAAGTTAATGTCATCTATTAGACCTGGATCAGGCAAATTAAAACTTGCACAACTTAATCCATGAGTTAAAAAGACTTCTTGGATTTCCATTAAGGCTTTTAAGTGTGCAATGGGTTCATTGTATCGTCGCATAAAGTCTTCAGCCATATTACTTTTAAAAGTCTCCCACAAAGCTAATGCATTTGGAGCATTTGAGAAGATACAAATAAAAGCAAATTGTTCTCTCATCTGTCGTGGCATTTGACATTGTGCTGCTTCTTCTAAACATCTTTCCCACTCTGTATCATCAGCAAGTAAGTTTCTATGTCTTGCAGCTAAATGGAAGGATTCATATACAATGTCATTAACAGTTCTTAATTGTTCAAAACTTTGTGCTCCTGGAACATTTAAAAGTAATATCCGTAAGCAAAATCGTTCAACATCTCTTGGACTGACTGTGTAAATTCGTGGAATTATTTTATTGCCTCTGGTTTTTCTTGCTCTCCATAATCCATTCACAAAAACATAGTGATATGGAATTTCAATATATAAGTATTGTGTTGCTTGAGCATCAGTGGAATTTAATGCAAACCATGCAGTTAGTGTAGTGTGACGATCTTCACTTTGGGCCAATGCATTCATTTCATTTCCAGCATGGAAATAGACTAAATGTCGTTGTGGCAAATGTACTGCTAACCTATATACTGCATGTGATCTATCATGCATTTCAAATTTTAAAAGCCGCCACATAGCTTCTGGCGCACTGACATAGCGAGCATCTACATGAGATGCAAGTTCATCATGTACTAACTCACTACTTTCAGGGTTGTCTGCACTTTTGACGACTACAGTAGCTGCATCGTAACCTTTGTAAATATATTTGTAGACATATTTAATGGATTTGATGGAAGTGCAGGCTTCTACGTTGATGTGGGCGTTGTACTTCATGAGTAAATGTGGATTGTAGGGTACTACATATCTATTGTCCACTATTTTTCCACGAATAATGGCACTATCTCCTTCTCTTCTTTTATAAAGGGGATATCCATCACAATTTGCATATGTTTTGTCTCTATAATCTTTTGGAAAATCTTTTGAACATTGATTATTTTCCATACATGGTGATTGTGGATTAAGGTCTCCACAGGGTCCATGAATCATGCGATGAGTAACAATCTCATATAGTCTACCATATAGTTCTGGATCTGGTAGTTCAGCAACTATGACTGCATCCACTTTGTCCGAAGTATCTAATTTATCTTTCTCTTGAAGTATTATGAGAAGATGTGCATGTGGAAGGCCTCTTTTTTGAAATTCAATGGTATATACATAAGCAAGACATTTGCCAAATAACTGATTTATAGTGAAGTCACGTATTAATTCATTTAATTTGATCTTAAAAACTCTGGCTACTAAATCTGGTCGATCTGAAGCACTTTGATTAATTTCTGGCCATTGTGGATTACATGTAAATGTCACAAATAAATCTGGTTTTCCAAATTTTGTCACAATAGCCATAGCATCATTGTATCTTTCTCTCATATTTCGAGGAGATCCTTGAAAGGAAGATGGTAAAATGATGGCTTTGCCAGCTGTCATGTCTCTGCTTGTAGCCACGTCAGCAACATAGTCCATGAGTCCACAATATTGTTCTACACGTACGGTAGTTTATCTTGTTGATATTTTATAAAGTTTAAATTATTTGCCTCAACTTGCAAATATGAATCAATAATCCATTGTTGTGTTAGTTTCCCACCACATAAAATTGGATTAAATTCATCTCTAATGGCAATTTGAGCAACTTTAAATTCAAGCATAGAAACATTATTTCGGATTCTGGCTTTAGCATTTGGGTAACTGGGAAGGGTTAATTTTGGTTGCCAACCTGCTTCTCCGTGTGGGAAAAAGATGGGATATGTCATTGGATCTAAATTTGGACTTAAGATATTAATATTAATAAATGGTTGGTCCTCATTTCTGGGATATACTCTAATGTCTCTTTGAAATGGTGGTTCTCCTTCATCATTCTGAAAGACCATTGCAACCTCATTTGATGTTGGCAAGTTATAACGACGTTTATCAGTATGTCTGTCTCTTTTAAGCACCATATTAACCTTTGGCATGGGTAATTGATGTCTTTGTGCATGAAGTAGTTGTTCATTTTCTACTTCTGCCAATTTTTTGTAAGCTTTACTGTAGGGATTGTTGTCCATAATGTTATTTAGCTCTATAAAAACACTGGGTAAGCATTTTTTATTTTCTTCCATCTGCATACGTTGGTCAACAGCTTCCATTGTATCAAGGACATATAGTTGAGCGAATTTTCTTTGCTCTCCTTCCTCTGGATGTAAATGTGAAGTCCGATGATAAATTTGTCCTTGGACTTTAAAACAGTAAGGACCATGTCCTGGTACATTAGCAGCCAATGTTGCCCCCATAGATGCAAATGATATGGCACTATTGTAGGATCTTATGTTTGTCTTAAAATTTTTGTAATTTGGAAAAGTAGGTTCAGTCATAATATTTTGTAAATAGGTTGGAAATTGTTTCCTTTCTGGAAGTTTGAACTTTCCTTTTTGACAACAACTAATAAATTGTCCATCTCGGGGTCTCTCCTGTTTAAAATAATAAGCCTCACAAAATTGACATTGAGTAGTCATGTCCCCACAACTATGAACCTCTACTGCTAAAGACTTCAGTAAAGGACAATTTGCAAAGCATATTGGATGTTGACTTTCATATTCATCAGATGAAAAGTCATGAAATGTTTCAACAACAGGTTCTAAATGTTTATTTTTTTTCGTAGCTTTTCTTGGTATATGTTGGACTTGTTTGGTTGAAATGTCCTGTAAGTTTTTAGTAAGAGTTTGTAAATGCTTTGTTTTTGTAGTTGCTTTTTTTGGTCTGTCTTGACTGGTATCTTGTAAAATGTCATCTGATGTTTTAGGAACAGTTTGTAAATGCTTTATTATCTTTTTATTTTTTTGGGTTGTATCTTTCATTTTTGCAGCTGATATTCTTTTATTTGCAAGTCTTTTGCGTTCTTTTTCTCGTCGAATTTCTTTCTCCTCCGGTGTCTGCTGGGCGGCCCATCTCTCTTGTCTTTCTCTAGTTTGACTTCTTTTCTTCTCTTCTTTGGTCTCGTTATCAGCCATATTAATCTGTAAAGGAAAAAAAAGTAAATGTAATTGTGTATATTTAAAATTGTAATTCCTGTTAAAGATTCTTGTGCACAATTGGTGAACTAAAAGGCAAATCATTAAGGTATCATTTATATTTAGAATGTATCATTTATATTTAGTTAAATTTATAATTCGTGTCCTCACTGGCTAAGAATGTGGCCAATAGAATAGTGCTGTAAATAAGCATGTAACATATTTTTTTAAAATAATGGTTTTATTTATTAAAAACGTTGTTTGTGGATAGATATTTTCCACTGCAAAACTTCTTTGCTAAAAAAAAAAGTGATGTGGTTATTGAGCTATGTATTGCATAGTAGCAATTTAAATAAAATAAGGGAGATATTAAATTAATTATTTAATTTTTCTGTTGACACAGATGCAACTGAAAGCAGTTTCTTTAGTTTTATACTTTAGTACTTATTATACTTTACCTTGGTTGAAGTGTGATTTAAATCCGAATGTTTGTTGGTCCTCGGTTCAAAATCGGTGTCCAATGGTGTGGTCCTCTGTTGGAAGTCCTCGTCCGATGGTGTGGTCCTGTGGCGATAGCCCTCGTCCGATGTTGTGGTCCTGTGGCGATATCCCTCGTCCGATGTTGTGGTCCGTTGGTGAAAGTCCTCGTCCGATGGTCTGGTCCTGTGTTGAAATTCCTCGTCTGCTGGTCTGGTCCTGTGTTGAAATTCCTCGTCTGCTGGTCTGGTCCGAGTCCTCGTCCGATGGTCCAGTACTGTGGAAAAAGTCCTCGTCCGATTGTCTTCACGCAGTATCTGTTGTAATAGAAAATAGAAAATGTTGTTTGAGTGAAATGTCTTTTAAATAATTGAAAAATGTATTAATTTGACTGTATTGTATCAGTTATGGTTATTTTTTTCTATCTTTTTTTTTTTTACTTTCTGTATAATCCCACAACTTTTGTTATTGTTCTTGAAGGTTCTTAGTAAGGCTTGTGGGTTGTGATATATTAAATAAGAATATAAATTTATTTTGCTATGTGTTTATGTTATTTTTTGTACAATCCTGTTTTGTGCACACCACTTGTGGTATACTTATTTAACCTTTATTGTGATGCTTATAGTTAGTGAACCATGAAATAATATAATTAATGTAGTTTGCTATGTGTTTGTGTTAGTTTTTGACAATCCTGTTTGGTGCGCACCACTTGTGCAAAAGTTATTTATTCTTGATTGTACTGGTTATAGGTTGTTAAACATTAAAGAAGAATGTTAATTTAGTTTCCTATGAGTTTGTGTGATTTTTTGTACAATGCTATTAGGTGCGCAACACTTTTGTTATTCTTATTTTTTCTTCTTTGTAAGGCTTATAGGTTGTTAAACATTGAATAAGAAATTCAGTTTTGTGTGTAGCAGTTTGTGTCTCATTCAATTGCGATTTGGCTAATTGAATCGTGCCCTAAATAAGCACATAGCATATTTTTTGAAAGAAGTTTTTAGTCATTTAAAAACTTTATTTTGGATATATTTTTAGTAACTAAAAACTTATTTTAAAAAAATAGTTATGTTGTCATTTAGAGCCCTATTCAATTGGGCAAATTGCAATTGAATGAGGGCCTTTGTGTGTACCATATGTTGCATAGTTTGCCCCTCATTCAATTGCATTTTTTACAATGTAATAGTACTCTAAGGCCGTCATTGAATTGCAATGTTGAAAATTGAATAGGGTTGTAAATAAGCACATCATCACATATATTTGTTAAAATAGAATAAGGGCCTAAAAGTGCTTATTTATAGCCATATTGAATTGCCCAAAATAGCAATTGAATGAGGGCCTTTGGTTACTGCATTTGTTATATTGTGAGCTCCTCATTCAATTGTGTTTTGGCCAATGGAATAGAGCTCAATATCAGCACAGAGCATATTTTTTTACGTAATTTTGTATTTAGTGAACTTGTATCCAAAAGCAACGTGTTCACAAAAGAAAAAGTTCCTTTAAAAAATATGCTCTGTGCTTATATAGAGCCCTATTGAAATGGGCAAATCACATTTGAGTGAGGCCCTTGGCCATTAAAGATATATAGGTCCTCATTGAATTGCAATTTTGCCAATTGAAGAGGGCTCTATATAATCACATAACATATTTATTGAGCAAAGTTTTTAGTTATTGAAAAACTTGATTGTGGTTAGAAGTTCAGTAACTAAAAAGTTATGTATAAAAATATGTTATGTGCTTATATAGAGCCCTATTCAATTGAGGAAGTCGCAATTGAATGAGGCTCATGGTTCTTTCTTGTTTATACTTAATACTTTACCTTGCTTGAAGTTTTGAATGACAGACGGTCCCCTCCTGCCAATGTTAATGCGCCGGTCTTCTTGTAGTGTCTTTTTGAAAAAGAAAGTGAAATAGTTATTTGTATATTTATAATTTTTCATGTAGCAAAGCATGGCCTTTTGAGCATGTAATGTCTTGTTGTATCTTACCTCTTCTTCTTTGTTGGTGTTCTTTAAAAGGGATTGTGCTTCACAGTGCACGGTGCAAATTGTTGAGAGACGCTATTGATGCAGAGTCTGTTTGAATATTCAAAGAAATAAAAAGATTCAGCTTTATATGATCTATTGAATTGAAGTAAATGAATGTCATTGAAATATAGTCGTGTAATTTTTTTCAATTAACCTTATTTTTTGTTGGGGGCTACACATATATGTCACATACATGAAGCACATTCCATAGTTTAATGTAATTATTTTGTGTACGTGTGACATATCAGTATACATGACTCATATTTAAATGGTTAAATTAACCTTATATTTGTTTTTTCCAACACACATAAATGTGTGTGTGTGAGATGTAACTATAGATGATACACATATATGTGCGTGTGACATATCAGTATACATGACATATAATGTCATTTAAATGTAGTTGTTTACTGATTTTGTTTTAAGCTAATTTTGTTGCAGTGGCAATACACATAAATGTGCGTATCACATGTCACTATACATTATACAGATATATGTCCGTGTGACATGTCACTATGAAGGGGCAGTACACATAAATGTGTGTGTCACATGTCAATATACATGATACACATATATGTCCATGTCACATGTCACTATGCAGGGGCAATACACATAAATGTGCATGTCACATGCCACTATACATTCTATACATATACGTGCGTGTCAGATGTCACTATACATTATAGACATAAATGTGCATGTCACTATACATTCTATACATATACGTGCGTGTCAGATGTCACTATACATTATAGACATATATGTGCGTGTCACATGTCCCTATACATAAACCTCTGTTTAATATTGAATTCTGTTTGTTAAATGAACCGTATTTTTTTTTTGAGCCTATACACATAAATGTGCCATATATGTCACTACATAAATCCAATTTTTTTTTTTATTTGTTTGACCTGTCCTGATAATAAAATGTAATATATTATAGCTTACCTCTCAGTTGTAATTTGCACAATGCAAAGTAGTAAATTAGTAAAGAATTGTCTTCTCAAGTAAAAGCAGCAGTTATCTCAGAAGTCACTCCGTTGATCACCTGAGGAGAAATGTATTTTTTTGTTTGAAATAGGCAGTATTTATAAACTTGTAGAAAGTTCTGGAAAGTGAGACCGTTAGAACGCAATACGCATGCGCTATTTGCGTTCCAGCTTACAATTTGCGTTCCATCCGCCATTTTCTGCGTATTACTGTTCAAAATGGTGTTTAATATGATTGTGATACGTCGGCCATTTTTTCTCTCGCTTAGCGATGGTATTAGTGTCTAAAGTGTTTTATTTTGATTTAAATGTAGGTGTAACTTGTTTTTTTGAGGTGCTGGCTGGTTCCTCTTGCTGTAGGTAAGCTTTTTATGTGTTTGTTGTGTGTCTTTCTTAAGTTTTAAATGTTTGTATGTCGGCGTGTTGCGTCCGATGTTTGCGAAGTCGTAATGTGTGGTAACGTGTCTCGTATGGTGTTTGCGTGTGTAGCCTCATTTTCGTTTTATTCGTCGGCCATTTTTTGTGTCGCTTAACAAACTATTTAGTGTCTAAACTCTTTTATTTTGAGTGCAATTAAGTTGTAAGTTGCATTTTTGAGGTCCTGGGTGCTTCCTGTTTGTGTAGGTAAGCTTTTTATATATGTGCTGTGTGTATGTATTGTGTTTTTAATTTTGTAATGTTCGCGAGTTGCGTCCGAGTGTTGCGAGGCCGTAATGTGTGTGAACGTGTGTCGTATGTTGTTTGCGAGTGTCGTAATGTGTGTGAACGTGTGTCGTATGTTGTTTGCGAGTGTCGTAATGTGTTGCGACGTAAACTTTTTTTGAAATTTTGCAAGGGTCGCAGTTGCTGCAACTGAAGACCTCGCCTTGCGAGGTCCTCAGGTGCTGGCAAGGAGCGCCTGCGGCGCTCCATGCCAGCAACTGACAACCTGGCACAGTGCCCTCGCTTTGCGAGGGCCGCGGGCTCGCTACGCGAGCCCGCAGCGTTAGCAACAACTCGTACGCTCACAACTATATATGTGATGAGGGATGGATCCCGAAGGGACTGACACTGGGCGATACATTCGACTGAAAAAGGCCTGATGAGATGAGCTGCCTTCGGCTATAAATGGTCCACACGCTGCTGTATGTTATCTGTGAATGCCGGATGACTTGCGCAAATTATCCGCCACCAACTAGGGTTCAAGAAGAGGCAATGTTTTATGGCACTTTCTGCCTGGGGAACAAAGGTCAATTTTTCTGGCCGCTGCAACAGCAGCGGCTGCAACAATATCTAATTTTTGAATTTCAATTTTTATGCCAGAAGGCGTACGGCATGTAATGGAAAAGAAAGCATATTGAACAGTCTTGCATAATACAACAGTTGTGCAAAAATACATATTTACAATGAAGACATTTTGTTAAAATTAGGTGGCTAGGCCTTCTTTTTTTTACTTTTTTGGTTAATACATTTTCTTTTTTTTTACTGTGATTGCAATTTTTAAGAGAAACCTAAGACATGGTAAAACAGACAATAGTAAAGTCCTATTATCTATCATCACTCCAGCAGTAGCTTATTATTTACAATATCTAACCTGCTCAATCGCCCTTGGGTTACCCTAGGGCAGGCTTCAGTAGGCGACCTCTCCTTTCCTCGGATGATTTTGCCGCTGGTTGATTCTGAAGGGCCTCCTCCAGGGCTCCCCCACTCCGGTGCTTCCCCCCCCCCCCCCCCCGTGTCGCTTCAACCATTAACAAATGTTTTATTATATTAGGGGGGCACTAAATGGGGATGTTATCCAGGGATCCCAAATTGTCTGGAACTGGGTGATTCTATCCAAGACTACATGGTTAAATCTCTCGTTGAGCAGTAAATAGTTGATTTTTTTTATTAATTCCTAAAAGTTTTAATTTGGGGTTTTCCAACTACTATCTAGGTTTATTTTTTCTTTCAAAAAATATTTTATTAGGTCAATCTTAAACATTTTAGAAGCTTGTAAGCATGTTTCTTCCCATAGTCTTATGACTGCCGAACACTACCACCAGACATGAATAAATGTAGCCTCATTACCACTGTTCCTAAAACATGAGCTGCTCCATTTTGGATCCCATTTATTAGCTTAAAAGGAGTAATATATGTCCTGTGTAGGACCTTTATTGAAGTCTCAAGCAGACTATAATTTAAAGATCCCCTACTTAAGCCTTGCCAACTTTTATCCCATGTGCTATCTGCCAACTCGGTGCCCAAATCCCTCTCCCAGGCTTTGGTATAGTCTGGTTTGTTTGCCCATGAGTTTTCATTAAATAGTTCATACATGAGGCTAATAATACCAGGCTGAAAGGGGGAATCCCTACATTTTTTGAGTAGCCAGGTGTTTCTTTGGGGGGTTCCCCTACCACTTATCGTATATATAAAATGATGTATCCTGCAAAAATTATAGTGTTCAGCCAGGGGTAAATTGTATCTATCTCTCACCCACTCAAAGGTTATTATTTTGTCGTCATGCCACCATGGACCAACCCTTAGTAGGTTCTGAGACTTCCACCAACTGAGAGAGCTTTCCGGAAGATGTATCTTAAAGTGGGGATTGGGTACGATAGGGGTAAGATCTGATACCCGAGTGTCCAGTTTTTGTGTCCAGTTCATCTCCGTCCATATTTTTAATGAGTGCTTAATCAATGGGTTTTTCAAGTTTCTCAAAAAAGTATACAGGCCTGGAATCCATATTACTGTATCCCATGTATAAGATGACATGCTTACATTTTCCATAAATACCCAGAGCGGCTGATGTGTTTTGGAGAATGCGCCAAAAGGGATGAAAGCCAGCTGCGCTGCCTTGTAATACAGTTTGAGATTCGGGTCCCTACCCTCTTTTGGAAAGACTATGAGGTCGGCCTGATTCAATCAAGGGGGCATAGGTTCTCCATTTAGTATAGCGTTAAAAAAAGATGTTAGGTGCCGGGGTAAGCAAGGGCTCAAATTTCTTATAGTACAGATGAGTAAAACCGTCTGGCCCTGGGGACTTGCCAAATTTAAGATCTTGGATTGTAGATTTAACTTCCTCTTGGGATATGTCTAGGTTCAAGCTGTCCAATTGAGGTACAGGTATTTTGTGGACTTCTTGCTGTAGTAGGAAGGACTCTATGTCAGATCCACTGCAGCGGGATTGGGATGAATATATGGTCTGATCGAAGTTTTGAAATGTTTCTTGGATAGCATTGGGGCTAAAGGAGGTTTGGCCATCAGGTAGTCTAAAGATACTGTATATTATGTCCTCTCTTGGGGGGGTAAAGACACTAATAATTCCTCCAATAAAATTCTGCTTTTTTTTTGTGGGCAAGGTCACTGGTTAGCCCCTTGGGTTATCTGTTAAAAAGAGTGGTGCAGAGACTGTGGGGGCTGTTAGCCTCCTTGTCCCTGTGTGGCCGTTTAGAATCCCTGCTGCTGCATGTTTCAGCTTTATTAAGGTGTAATTGTACAGCGTTTGACTCAAGTAGCTGCCTGTGCTGGGTCAGTTTGGCTTAATTGCTGGGCCCTTTTCCTGCCAAGATGGCGATTGTAAGTCCATGGGCCTCTATGTCCCCTTCACTACCTTTGTCCCCGCTTGTGTGCTTATTTGGGATGGCCCCCCTTTATATCTCCGGCCCGTGGCCTTGTAAGGGTCTCCCCCTCAATCTCTGAGTGTGGATATGCAGGGATGGGGCGTTGAATCAGGCCTACCTTCTTCTCTGCTCGCTGCAAGATCAACAATACCTAATTTTTCAGGCACGTGTACCTGCCTAATTTTTCTGGCCTCTGGTGCTGCACTGTGGCTTCAACAACCAAACCCCCAAAAAAGGCACATAACAGGGATTAAACTGATAGGAGTAGTACTACTTAACACACCACTCATATCTGGTGTAACAGTAGTGTACATTTAAAACCAAAAACATTTTTTCTACTGTAATAGATTGCATAGCAGTTAGTTGTCTGCAAGCGTGTGTGTCAGACCTACAGCGTCTACTCTGCCAACTTCTGCAAGTGCACAGTGCCACTCATATCTGTTGTCACAGTAGCTTGGACGCATAGTACTGATCTGTCAAAACCTGTAATGATGAATGAGGTCTAGAGTAGCCTGGTTCCCTTATCCTCTACAGGTTGAGACCTAATGTTTGGGTGACTCCAGACCAACACATGAGTACAAGCAGCACACAAACTCAAAGCTGCCATCCTCCTCCTGGTGCAGCATCATAAGCCACATCAACCACTGCTGTCCTCCTTGCCCCCTCTCAACCATCCCCCACTCCGTCTCTCGCCTTGAGCAGTTCCTGCTCATCTGCCCATAGTCAGGTGCCTGTAAAGGACATGTTTAAGCGTAAGAAGCTAATGTCACAAAGTGCCCCAAAATTGAAGTGATACGACCAACAAAGCATCTTTTTCCATCTCCCAGTTCTAAAAATCCAGGCCTTATACACGCCCCCTGATAGGTGACGTAACTAGTATTAAACTGATAAGAGTAGTACTTACAAACACGTCACTCCTATCTGGTGGCACCTTTTACTGCACGTGCCGTGCCCCAAAATTGAAGTGATACGACCAACAAAGCATCTTTTTCCATCTCCCGGTTCTAAAAATCCAGGCCTTATACACGCCCCCTGATAGGTAACGTAACAAGTATTAAACTGATAAGAGTAGTACTTACAAACACGTCACTCCTATCTGGTGGCACCTTTGACTGCACGTGCTGTGCCCCAAAATTGAAGTGATACGACCAACAAAGCATCTTTTTCCATCTCCTGGTTCTAAAAATTCAGGCCTTATACATGCCCCCTGATAGGTAACGTAACAAGTATTAAACTGATAAGAGTAATACTTACAAACACGTCACTCCTATCTGGTGGCACCTTTGACTGCACGTGCCGTGCTCCAAAATTGAAGTGATACGACCAACAAAGCATCTTTTTCCATCTCCCAGTTCTAAAAATCCAGGCCTTATACACACCCCCTGATAGGTAACGTAACAAGTATTAAACTGATAAGAGTAGTACTTACAAACACGTCACTCCTATCTGGTGGCACCTTTGACTGCAAGTGCCGTGCCCCAAAATTGAAGTGATACGACCAACAAAGCATCTTTTACCATCTCCCGGTTCTAAAAATCCAGGCCTTATACACGCCCCCTGATAGGTGACGTAACAAGTATTAAACTGATAAGAGTAGTACTTACAAACACATCACTCCTATCTGGTGGCACCTTTGACTGCACGTGCCGTGCCCCAAAATTAAAGTGATACGACCAACAAAGCATCTTTTTCCGTCTCCTCGTTCTAAAAATCCAGGCCTTATACACGCCCCCTGATAGGTAACGTAACAAGTATTAAACTGATAAGAGTAGTACTTACAAACACGTCACTCCTATCTGGTGGCACCTTTGACTGCACGTGCCGTGCCCCAAAATTGAAGTGATATGACCAACAAAGCATCTTTTTCCATCTCCTGGTTCTAAAAATCCAGGCCTTATACACGCCCCCTGATAGGTAACGTAACAAGTATTAAACTGATAAGAGTAGTACTTACAAACACGTCACTCCTATCTGGTGGCACCTTTGACTGCACGTGCCGTGCCCCAAAATTGAAGTGATACGACCAACAAAGCATCTTTTTCCATCTCCTGGTTCTAAAAATCCAGGCCTTATACACGCCCCCTGATAGGTAACGTAACAAGTATTAAACTGATAAGAGTAGTACTTACAAACACGTCACTCCTATCTGGTGGCACCTTTGACTGCACGTGCCGTGCCCCAAAATTGAAGTGATACGACCAACAAAGCATCTTTTTCCATCTCCTGGTTCTAAAAATCCAGGCCTTATACACGCCCCCTGATAGGTAACGTAACAAGTATTAAACTGATAAGAGTAGTACTTACAAACACGTCACTCCTATCTGGTGGCACCTTTGACTGCACGTGCCGTGCCCCAAAATTGAAGTGATACGACCAACAAAGCATCTTTTTCCATCTCCCGGTTCTAAAAATCCAGGCCTTATACACGATCCCTGATAGGTAACGTAACAAGTATTAAACTGATAAGAGTAGTACTTACAAACACGTCACTCCTATCTGGTGGCACCTTTGACTGCACGTGCCGTGCCCCAAAATTGAAGTGATACGACCAACAAAGCATCTTTTTCCATCTCCCGGTTCTAAAAATCCAGGCCTTATACACACCCCCTGATAGGTGACGTAACAAGTATTAAACTGATAAGAGTAGTACTTACAAACACGTCACTCCTATCTGGTGGCACCTTTGACTGCACGTGCCGTGCCCCAAAATTGAAGTGATACGACCAACAAAGCATCTTTTTCCATCTCCTGGTTCTAAAAATCCAGGCCTTATACACGCCCCCTGATATGTGCTGTAACAGGTTTTAAACTGATAAGAGTAGTACTACTTAACACACATTATAATAATGCAGAGAGAGGCAATGCAGTGAGAGGAATCTGAAGAAGAGGAGTCAGAGGAGGAAGGTGGCTTTGAGGAGGTGGAAGACCAAACACAGCAGGCGTCCCAGGGGGATAGTTGTCACCTTTCGGGGACCCTTGGTGTTGTACGTGGCTGGGTGGAGGAAGAGACCTTCAATGACATCAGTGAGGACAAGGAACGGGACATGGCTAGCTTGGTATACAACCTTGTGCAAATGGGGAGTTTGCGGTTGTGCAAATGGACTGTTTGTGGTTGTTTGCGGTGCGTTAAACGGGGAGTTTGGTCTGTCACTGTGATGCGGGCCTAACCCTTACACTACCTGATCGATACAACATCATACCTGATGTTTTAAAGCACGTTATTCCAAACAATTTAGGAATGTTAGGTAATTTATGCCCTTCTTGGCTTAAAACCAGACTCTGCATCAACTATGTAATTTTCCATGGGAGTTTTGCCATGGATCCCCCTCCGGCATGCCACAGTCCAGGTGTTAGTCCAGTTGAAACAACTTTCCCATCACTATTGTGGCCAGAAAGAGTCCCTGTGGGTTTTAAAATTCGCCTTCCCATTGAAGTCTATGGCGGTTCGCCAATGTTCACCGGTTCGCGAACATTTGTGGCGGTTCGCGTTCGCGGTTCGCGTTCGCGGTTCGCGAACCGAAAATTTTAGGTTTGCGACATCACTATTGATGGAACTTCCCTTTTGCCCTCACTTTTAACTTTCAGGGTACAGCACATACCACCCGTACATTGGAAGATTGTCTTGTTGTACTACAGCGATTGCATCTATGCCCCAGAGAAACAACAGTAGCGGGGCAGGACCATCCTCGCCTGCCTATTCCCAAGAGACAATGGAGTTTGGTTACATCACAATCCCAGAACAAGCAGTCTTTGCTACCTAGAGGTCCCAGAGACTTTACTACTGGCCGAAAAGGGCAGAGTACCTGCAGCTCTCCTTGCAAGGGGGACTCCCGACTTGTTACTGATCCCGCACCTACCACAAGATCTGACTGAATTTAATGTATCTTGACTCTGCCAAAGCAAAGTGGATAGACAGGAATGTGCTGGATGCTGACTGATTTGCTATCTTCCGCTTAGAGCCAAGACTTAGGAATACACTTAGGAAGTTTAACTTTAATTTCTGCTAGTTAAGCCCTTAGTAGATTTCTATTTTTTATTGGAATCTGACAAATGTTTTCTTGTCTGTTATTTACTGGTTGTTATGAAAGATAAATGCTAATCTTCTGGCTGTTGCTATACATCTGCCTGATATGTAAAGTTCCTCTGAATGCTATAAAGTTGCCGCTTAACAATGTCATCGTTATAACTGACTACTTACAATATGTGTATCTAAAAGAAGCAATACTAATGCCTTATATCTTTGTTTTACCCCTAATGTATGCTGAAAACAAGCTGACTCACCTGCATTTTCAGAATTCTACTAGATTATGGAATCTGGATCTTCAGGCATCCCTCTGCCTTGACTCCTCCCGAGGGTTTTAGATAGAAAAAAAGCAGGTAATAAACAACATGTCACACACACTGTTCCTAACCTATGAGTACATGACTATACTTTTATAACTCATAATGTGAAGGAGTTTAACTCCCCCTTCAGGAGGCGGAAGGCCTTTTCATTTAATAAGAAAATTAAGCCCTCAATTATATTTATGCAGGAAACTCACTTTTCTCATGAGGAAAGACCAACTTTTTTGCATGAAGACTATCCCATTTATATTATGACTACTCACACCACAGAGTGGAGTGAATCTGACATATGTCCTCTTGAGAGATGTCTAAATTCAAGCTAGATAATGGAGCAACAATTATCTAGCTTAAATTTAGACATCTCTCAAGAGGAGGTGAAGGCAACCATCCAGAGCCTTTAATTGGGCACGTCCCCGGGGCCTGATGGCTTCACAAACCTATACTATAAGAAATTTGAAAAGATGCTTACACCACATCTCACGTCTCTATTCAATGCAATTTTGAGGGGGGATCGTATGCCTCTGGAATTAAATCAGGCTTATTTGGTTGTATTCCCCAAGGAAGGTAGGGACAATCTCGAAGTCAAGAGCTTTCGCCCTATCAAAATCTTGGCTAAAATTATGGCATCCCGGATTTCAATTTTTTTTACCTGCAATTATACATAAAGACCAGGCAGGATTTATTCAATACAGGTAGCCTGGGGACAATGTTAGACGAATCCTGAATATTCAACACTTAACAAATAAAGCAAAAACTCCAATTTGTCTCTTAGCCTTAGATATAGAAACATCCTTGACACTGTTGAGTGGCCTTTTCTTTATAAAACGCTAGATACATTTGTCTTTAAAGGATGCTTTATTAACTTATTAAAAATTATTATGACTCCCCAGTAGCCAACCTGAAGCTGCCAGGAGAACATAGAGCACAGATTCAGATTCAAAGGGGTACTAGGCAGGGATGCCCACTCTCGCCTCTGCGGTTCACTCTTGCCATAGAGCTGCTAGCAAAGGTGATTCGATCCCACAAAGAGATTCAAGGACTCCAAGATGGTCTTCAGAACTTTAAGTGCTCTCTTTTCGCTGATGACTTGTTATGCACCCTGACTAATCCCTTAACCTCTATCCCAGTGCTTGTGTCTGTTATAGATAAATTTAGCAGAATATCTGGCCTTAAACTTAACCTAGAGAAGATTGAGGCTCTATGCCTAGGCATCACCCAACCCGACATACATAACCTGAAGTCCAACTATTAAGTCCTGAACACAACTTTACCTGACCTGAGCAATACATAAAATATTTAGGAGTCTACATTATGCATAAATTCTCAGATCTTTATAAAGCAAACTACCCCCCATGTATAAAAGGTTAGAGGAGGAAATGCAGAGTTGGTTAAAATATCAGATTTAATGGTCTGGCCGCATAGCAGACACCAAAATGAATATTTTGTATATCTTATACCTTTTCTGAACTCTCCCTATACCAATCTCCTTAAAATAATTAGATAGTTTTCAGAATAGTTTGTTTCAATTTATTTTGAAAAATAAGAGGCATAGTATCTCTAAAAGAATAATGTACAGACATAAGAGTAGAAGGGGATTTTCATGCACAAGCTTAAGGAACTATTTTAAAGTGGCACGACTAGCCCAACTACCCTTGGCACATTCTACTAAACATCAACCAAACTGGGTGTTCTTAGAAAACCAACAAATTACCCCTCATAGTTGGGATAACATAATCTGGGTCCTGGAAAGACTATGTCCTTTTAGATCACACCAAAACCCAATGACAAATCTAACCCAAACCTC
Organism: Discoglossus pictus; assembly: GCA_027410445.1. NCBI lineage: Eukaryota > Metazoa > Chordata > Amphibia > Anura > Alytidae > Discoglossus > Discoglossus pictus. Next base: position 198,513,666 of record CM050166.1, on the reverse strand, counting down.
TTGGGGATGGGCTAGAACCAAGAGTCAACTTGATCTGGATATCTCTCCTTTACTATCGGTTCTCTCCTTTCCTCAAGTCTTAGCGGATTCTAGTGTAGTTTCAAAACAGTGGTGGTTCTCTAGAGGCCTAGATAGATTTGGTTCATGGTTCACTGATGATCATCTTATGACCTATTATCAATTCTGTCTGAACCATAATTTACCTCAATAGGAATTATATAATTATTTAAAAATAAAAAGATGGACCAATGAAATGCTCAACAACTTAGGACCCCCTAAGTCCTCTTGGATTTCACTAGCTTGTACAAATCTCCCACTCTCAAAGGGTATAGTAGGGACACTTTATGACATTTTTACAAATTCAGCTACTGACGAGAAGCCCAAATTCATGATTAGATGGGAGGAAGATTTAGGAGTGGAATGGAAGTGGGTAGAGTCCTGCTCGAATTTAATCAGAGGATCATTTAATATTTCACACTTAGAAACGTCTCTCAAGGTCCTCCAGAGAGTCTCATTTACACATGATAAGCTACTGAGGATTAATCCCTGTGAAAGCAACAAATGTTTTAGGGGGTGTCAACAGACAGGGGACCACATCCACACTTGATGGTCTTGCCCGGAAGCCCAAAATTTGTGAGGAAACCTAACCTAACTTGCCACAACACTTTTTAAGAAGGTGATTCCAACCAAGAAAGAATCCTGCCTTTTGTGTGTCTATATAAAAAGAACTTAACCTCGGCTCAAAACAAATTACTTCAGCTAATGGCCATTGCTGTTAAATCAAATATAGCCACTAGGTGGAAATCTAAGACCTTAAGCTTCCAAGAGGTAGTCAGAAAAATTAACTATATAGTTATAAATGAGAAACTAACTTGCACTATTTTGGACAAGATTCCTCAAAAAATTTGGGAGCCTTGGTTGGAGTCACCTCTTAGTACCCTACTAACTTGACTCTAGAGTTTCGGTACAACCCAATGAGGTGAGGACTTGAGGCAGAGGAGGCTTGGCTTTGGATTTCTCTTACAGAAATAGTGGCTGGAAAGGAGGTAACTGCTTTGATAGATGTTTCCAAAGCTCCTTAGCCAAAGTACATATTCAGGTTTTAATGAATGAGCTAAAGATCTTACTAAAAATTGTTTATGGTAACTGTATTGGAAATCTCTAGACTAGTTTTTCTCTGCTATAATTAGCTATGTTTGTTTGTTTGTTTAGCTTATATGATTTTTTATTTTTTTATTCACTTTTTGTTCTGTTTTTCTTTTTTATGTCCTTTGTTTATTGTTTTTAATTTTTGTTTTTATAGAGACTGTGATTGTCTATTAATAATCAAAAACATAAAATGAAAAGGCTTGGGAGTTGAGACCGTGTGAGTGCTCTTGCAGCCGCCCAACAAGTAAACCTGCTACAGGGGTCTGGATCAGACCCCTGCAGTGTCCTCACATGTACCGCAATGATACAAGGGTGCCCACATTAACCCATGCAGCGGGGGTCCCGATCGGACCTGATCCGGACCCCCACTGCATTCAAAATTCAAATTTCCCGCCTTGTGTGTCCTTAAATAAAAATTAACCCTATCACTCATGGGGCTCTATACAGATCCACATGAGCCCTTAATTAACCCTATCGCTCATGGGGCTCTACGCAGACCCCCATAAGGCTATATTTAACCCCATCACTCATGGGGCTCTATACAGAGCCCCATGAGCCCCTAATTAACCCTGTCACTCATAAGGCTCTATACCGAGCCCCATGATCCCCTAATTAACCCTGTTACTCATAGGCCTCTACACAGAGCCCAATATGCCCCTAATTAACCCTGTCACTTATGGGGGTCCTCCAGGACCCTCATGACACAAAGTCTAAGCACTACACTATTAACCCTAACTATACCCCATTAACCCAACTCTGGTCCTATTTAACCCAAACAGTACCTATTTAACCCTAACTAGGCATATTTAAACCTAACAGTACCTATTTATCCCTAACTAGGTCTATTTAAACCTAACAGTACCTTTTTAACCCTAACAGTACCTATTTAACCCTAACTAGGCCTGTTCAGCCCTAACAGTACCTATTTATCCCTAACTAGGCCTATTTAACCCTAACTATTTAACCCTAACTAGGCCTATTTAACCCTAACTAGGCCTATTCCACCCTAACTAGTATTTAACCCTATCTAGGCCTATTCAACCCTAATAGTACCTATTTAACGCTAACTGGTCCTATTTAACCCTAACTATGCCTATTCATCCCTAACAGTACATATTTAACCCTCACTAGGCATATTTAATCCCATCTAAGCCTCTATTTAACCCCATCAGTTCCATAAGGGTCTAGAAAGACCCTCAGGGGACTATTAGAACCCTAACATTAATCCCATAAATGCCATGAGGGTCCTCCAGTACAAACACTACACTATACTATTCACCCCAATAAACCACTAAATCTAAACTACCCCCTCTGCCCTTACCTATTAACACCTACACTACCTACCCAACCCCCTATTAACCCCCACCCCCAATTACAAAAAAAATGAAAAGCTAAGTTACAAAAAATGTAGAGTGAAGGTATAAAATATTAAAAAAGTTAAGTTACAGTAAATAAAAAAGAATATTGCAAAAAATAAAAAAAGAACATTACAAAAAATAAAAACACCCTACCACTACAGAAAATAAAATCCATAATACATACACATATATACATCACATTACATCACATACAAAATATAATACAGTAAGATACACAATAAATACAGTTTAAATATACCCCAAACTACATACTATTAACCCCTATATATATACAGTAATACCCTATATACATATTATTAAATTCTATCTACATACTATTTAACCCTATCTACATACATTAACCCCTATCTAAATACAGTAAACCCTATATAATATACAATAAACCCATCTAAATACATTAAACCCTATCTGCAATACAATAAACTCTATCTAAATGCATCAAATCCTATTTAAACTCATTAAACCCTATCTACATACACTAACCCTTATCGAAATAGATTAACCCCTATCTAAATACATTAAACCCTATGTACATACTATTTGACTATATCTACATACAGTAATCCCTATCTCAATACATTAAACCCTATCTACATACATTAACCCCTATCTACATACTATTTAACCCTAACTACATTCAGTGATACCAATCTAAATACATTAAACCCTATCTACATACAGTAATCCCTATCTTAATACATTAATAACCTAGCTACATGCATTAAAAACCCTAAATCTAACCTAAAAGAGAATAAATAAGACCACTTACCTTACTCAGATGTCTCTTCAGCGACAACAGTGTTCCTGCTGCAGATCAGCCACCCCTAAGAAAAAAAGAAACATAAAATTAGTACAGAAATAAACATTACATAAAAATCTGCACATACTAAATATTAAAAGTACCTTTTCACCATGTCCCCGTCCTTTTCTGTAGTCTTCTCCGGCTGGGCCCCTGGAATAAAAGAAATATAACATTACTACACGAATACATGCAACATAACAAAACAATAAACATTCTAAACGTACCTTTTCGCGATGTCCCCATCCTTCTCCTCTTCCTCCCTGGCTTGTCCCTTAAAAAAATCTGCTGCTCTAAAAACAAAAAACAAATAATTGAGCTCCTCCCTGGAGCTCCTTAACGCTAATAAGCCTTCTAGCACTTCTTAGAAAAAAGAAATGGCATCTTCTGATTGGCTGAAATGGCTGTCAATCAAATTTCAGCCAATCAGAAGGTGCCAAGGTGTGAGACAATCAGAATGGGATACACCCACTCCTATATCCCATTTTGATTGGCTGACGGACTTGTCAATCTTTTTTAAACCCTGTATTGCCTTCAGTCAATCAGAATTGGATACACCCCATGGGGTGTATTCCATTGTGATTGGCTAAAGGCAACTATGCCTTCTGATTGGCTGCAATCTGATTGGCAGTGACAACAACCATTTAGAAGATGCAGATGCTTGGAGCCAATCACAATGGAATATACCCCATGGGGTGTATCCCATTCTGATTGACTGAAGGCAATAGTGTAATTTTAATGTATATGAATATGAATATGAAATGTTTTAAGTAATCTTTTGGTCAATTAGCTAACTAAAAAAATAGAGTTCTTTTTTATTATGGTTTCGAAATATTTTAGCAATATGTTTATTAGTACTCTATTACTTGAAATTAAGTATTCACAACTAGGTGACATCTACAGTATATAGGTATTAGCAGCAACATACATTTGTGGAGCCCCTAGATAAGGTATTTTCAGATGCCGCCCTCCAGTGCCACTCACATATGTATATTAATTTAAAAATGTTTATTCAAGAAGAGTGAAGTTGATAATTTAAAACTAACTGGATCTATCAGTGCATTATCACTTCAGTTAATGGTATTTGGGAGCTACAGTATTTAGTATATTTTTATAAAAGCTGTTAGGTGCTGTTAAATGACCACTGTAGTTCAAGAAAAAAAGGTCATTCAGTTGTTTAGTATGTACCAAACTATCAAAATTAGTAAAATTAGCAGCTGACAAAGCCATGAATAAAACAGTATTGGAATGTTATCTTATGCCTAAACTGGCCAAGTGCTGGATACCTCAGCAGTAGGGACCCTAAACAAAGCAAGGTAGGTCAAAAGGAATCTCATGGGACAGGGGTTTTCTTACAGGAACACTTTCACTTCCTCCCTCCTCCAGTAACCCATTAAAGGCATCATCTTCACACTGTTGTTTGCCGTGACTTATGCTCCTGTCAGTTCTTTGGGTAAAACATAACACTGATATGTATTACCTTACAACAGTTGTTTTACAATTCTATAGTTAAATATTAAAATGTTGTGTTCATTGATTTTGGGTTATCTAGTGCCTCATAACCATTGTTGTGTAATTATATTACTAAGATTCTAAGCTCATTGATTTTATTGATCAGTAAATTATTCTAGTTATGTGGTTTCATCCTGTGCAGTAGTTTGTCTGCGGGAGATTCGCATACAGAAGCCCTTGACTTTAAAGAGTCCTTTCCCTACTGTCTTCAGCACCACTGCATACTAGTTCACATTTATTGGACTAAACAGGACCTCTTTGATTAATTCATTGTTAGAACAATCTTCAACCACAGATGTGTTATTAGTCATACGATATTTTGATTCACATACATTTTCATGACCTGTTCATGAATGTCAGATTGTGAATTCATTTTTTCAGATTTTTTTTTACATTAATGCAAGCTAATGAGAAATTTAAGTGGACGCATAGTTCTCTTTATAGATTAATAAGCAAGGCAGATTTTCATTTTGCTTTAATCATTGTCTTTCTGTTTAAAGGAACATTGAAAGCATTTTGTGTTTGCATCTGAAAGAGTGAATCTGTAAAGTGTTTTCATTCCTCAAATGATAATCTCAAAGCAGACAAAACTGATTCAAATGTTTAACTGTTCTGGGGGCTTCCTCTTCTCAGCCAATGAGCAGTAATGCAGTTGAAAGAGTCATACTTCTTTACCAATTAAATCTACAGACTTACATATGGGGCCTCATTCAAATGCGATTTGGCCAATTGAATAGGGCTCTATATAAGCACATAGCATATTTTTTTACAGAAGTATTTAGTTCGGGAAGACCTTGCTTTTGGATAGAAGTTCACTAAAAACCTCTGTAAACAAGTATGCTATGTGCTTATATAGAGCCCTATTCAATGGCCCAAATCGCATTTCAATGAGGCCCATGGAATGTACACTTCCTGTTAGTTTCAACTATTCAATTATTAATTAAACAGGTTTTACTTAATATTTTGAATACAAAATACAACTTTGGTAATGTTTAAAGCATGCTCTTTTTAAGTACTTTCATTCCCATTCTAAAGTGATTTCAAATAATTTAAGAAAATTACAAACAATACATAAAAAAATACATACGTTGATGCTAAAAGATAAAGTGCTATGATATTTTAAAACATAACTTTTATCCAATAAACTTTGAATAAAAGCTACATTTTAAAATTATTCTCTCTTGAGATTGTAAATTAGAGGTGTGTACTATAAGGGAATCTGTAAAAAAATGTATCACTATTTATCCCTAGGTGCACAAATCTTTGTTCTATAAACTATATACCTAGAGCAACCATTCCAAATTTCATTTATAAAGTATTTTAAGTAAAGGGCAAAAAAATAAAAATGTCAGTATGTTTTAGTTAAAAAAGTAGATTTTTTTGTAACAAAAGATACAGTGGAAATAGCAGTTTTTCTCTTCAACTTTAGGCTCCTGCTTTATACTATAAACTGCTTAGCACTTTGGCTTAGTGCAAACATATTAACCATAGCTGTCATGAACAAAATGTGAAATTTATTTGTCTTTGAAAAGGTGACGCTCAATGGCTTTCGGCCCAAGGGTCGCAGTATTTCTGTAACAGTCAGTTTGGAAACAGTTCATATACAGCTATGGTTAAAGTGCACCATGACTGGACAAATGGCACCATTGTAAATACATTGTGTGGAAACTGCGGATTCGTGCCATTCATGTCAGAGGTGAACGTCAATTGCGAAGATGTATGAGGGCCAACCAACACACTACAGTTCAGCAATTCACTGTACAAATGAACCAGGGGGCTACCAGACATGTGTCTAAAATGACAGTGGCACCAAACCTGTTGTGTATGGGACTCCAAAGCAAACAGCTGGTCACTGCACCCATGCTGATGATGGTTCATCACCACAAACATCTTCAATTTTCAATTGGCCTTCTTTTGATTGGCAAAGGATTGCCTTCTCTGATGAGTTATGTTTTCTGATTCATCGACTGGATGGACGTTGGAAACCTCTGAGAACAAATACTCTGCAACCATTGTTAGAAGCACACAAGCTGGTGGCAGCAGCGTTATGATCTGGGGAATGTTTTCTTGGCATTGTCTCAGTCCACAAATTCATTTAGTGACTTTTTCAATGCTAGTTATGTGAGAATATTGGATTGACAAATGAAGGGTTCAATTTGGCCTGACATTAATGGCAAAAAAAGAGAAAGAACAAGTATCCTTTTATGTTAAAGTGCACACCCTCTGCCTAAATAACAGTATAGAGCAGTAAATTATAAAACTTAAAATTTATTAATATAATTAAAACTTCTGGTTAAAATTCTGAAGCTCTGACGAGATAATGAGAGTTGGGAAGTGTATAAATCTGAGGACAGTCTTATATAAAAACAAAAATTATATAATGGACCCTATATATCCTCCAAAACAAAGTGATTCAATGTAATTCATTGTGATGCTGTCAAATAAATCACAAACTATTATAATGCACTTAAATAAAGTGTCTGGTGCTATTGATGATTATACAGGTATAGACTTATAATAAGTAAAGTTTTAGGTGTCAATTGCACAATTATATAGATAAAGTGCTAGTGCTAGGTGTAAGGATATGAGGGTCTTTCACAATAATACGTTATAAGTATAAGTCCAATACTGAAATAGTAATACTTGTTACTTCCACTGCTCAATCTATGGAGCCTAAGTGCATATTATCAAATTCCTCATTGCCACTGTATAGAGCCAAATTGCTCATTTACTTAGGATGGGTATCGATAATTCATACATACATTAATGTAGATAGTCAGTCTATGCTTTTAGACGCCAAGGCTCCAAACTACCCGCGCGTTGCCTATGCGTCTGCGTGTGACGTCATAGCGCACCGTCGCGGCGTAGTAAAGCGTGCAGCCCGACGCACGTTTCTGGAAATTTCATCAGAAACGTGCATCGGGTTGCATGCTTCACTACGCCGCAACATTGCGATATGACGTCACATTGCACAATTACAGCATGAAGACCTCGCCAGTTTATCGCACCATTCAAACGATAGCATTTTGGGACAAGAGGGTGACTGGATTGCAGATTATTAAAATGTAAGTGTGCAGAAACAGTCTTCAGAGACAAAAGTGTGTGAGTTAACTACTGCTTTTGAACATCTTAAGATTACTGCTAGCACTACTGTTGTATTTGGGTTTAGATAACCAGCAGGTGTTTTTGGAAAATAAGCAGCTACAAAGTGAAAATTAGCAGCTTTAATATCAAGTCTATCCACTGGTTAAAGACAGCACTTGGAATAGATGAGGTGGATCATCATTCTACACTCAGAGGAGAGGAGAATATGTACAAGAATAGAGTGATATATTATTTGTGTTTTATGAACTTACACTCCATTCTGGTGTAGAAACAAATCAGAATGAGAAGATTTATAAGAATGCCTTACTGAAAAGATCTATGCCTGAAATTATTCATGTTGTTGAGTTATCAGTATCTGTCAATATCCAGTATTTAAAAATTTCACATTAACTAAAAAGAAGCAGAGTGGTTTGTAAGATCAGTCAAGGGAGCAGAGAATTGGATCAGTGACCAGAACTTGATGGATATGGATCTTAAAGAAGATGTTGACAATAGGGGTATTATATAGCAATATGATCACACAATGTATTTTGTATAAGTTTTTATAATTAGTCTGCTATATTTTCAGCTAATATCTTGTATCTTGATTTATGTACACAATATTTGTTTTTAATTATACTTTATTTGTCTGCTTATCCAACTAAACAAAATATATAACATTACATAATTTAATAGGCTATTAAACAAAGTTCCGAAACCCTCCTTAGTTCCTACAATATGGTTGCAGATGTACTTTTCACACAGAAGGCCTCTTCATCCACCATGGATAATGAGGTGGTTAAAAATAAAGTAGGTAACTACTATTGAGATGGTTATGCTCTGATAATCCATGTACATACATGGATCAACCGAATGGTTCAAGATTGGGAACGGAGTGTCCCAAGTATTGTATGGTCACCTTATATGCAGAATACATCATGCGTAAGGCTGGAATGAATTTTGCTGGGAGAAATAACCTCAGATATCTAGATAATACTTTTCTGATGGCTGAAAGTAAGGAGGAACTAAAGGACCTATTGATGAGGGTGAAAGTAGAGTGCAAATGCTGGCCTGTTGCTCAATGTTAAAAAGACAAAGTCATGGCAAACAACAATTTCACTTCCTTGTACAAAGATGGGCAAAGTGGAGGAAGTGAAAGATTATATATTATAAATTCCTGGCCTCCAAGAAAAAAAAACTTGTTTCTTGGTAGAAAAGCTATGGCAAGTCTGGACAATTAATTAAATATTAAATAAAAGGTAGTATTTTGGCTATATCATGAGAATAAATTATTCTCATGAGAAAAGTGATTCTGGAAAAGTTTGAAGGCACACAAAGAAAGGAACTGCAGAGATGGGGATGAATAGATGAGGTCATTAAAGCAATGAACATGAGTCTGACAGAGCTCAGGGGGGCAGTGGCTGACAGATGTACCTGATGTGCTGCGGTCTATAGGGTCATGCATAGTTGGACACGACTGAATGACTAGACATTCCTGTTTATTACAATGACAGGTGTGGAAAGGCTAGAATAAAACTACAGGAAGATGGCATAAAACAAAGTCAAAAGCCTAAATTCAGCCCTCCAGTAATCAGTCAAGGGTCTCATTCCTGCAAATCCAAAATGGGTTTCTATCTGCATCTGAAAGTACAAAGAATGGAAACCACAAAGAAAAAAAAATACTACCATTCTGGCTTCTATAGAGGTAGACTCCCTATATACCCCACATAAAGATGGTTCAGCAGCATGTAGAGAATACTAGTAGCATGTGAACAACCACCGTCCTGCTCATACTACAAACTTCATACAAGCATTTCACATTTGTTGTGCAATTAGCCTTATGGGAACAAAAAACCTACATATACCGATGACTGCACATGATTAGATCTAACACCTTGGATAGCTCGCAGGAAAATGCTACTTATTTATGTAATGTTGTGATATAGATACAGTGGTACAAAGCAGTCAGTGCATATTTCACATCTTACTGCTGGCATCAGTGGTGCTATTTGCACTAACTTACAAGAACAGCTCACTATCTGCTAATTAAAAGAAAAACACACCCTAAATACACAACTTGTAACCAAGCAATTAAAATAAAATCACATTGACTGCCAATATAAGCAGGGCCTATGTGTAACTATTATGATAGGAAACTTTCAGGAAGAGAGAGACTGGTTGTTTTGGGTTAATGCATTACCAATACATTACCTGAATTGCAACAAAAGTCATATGATAATATCCTATATTTAAATTTCCTGCTGTGACCCATACATTTTTTGGAATCAGACTTTAGAGTTTCTGCCAAATGTAAATACTTCAAATAGATCTCACTCTCACTGTGATAATCATGTCTCATGTTTTATTGAGAAACTTCAGAATGGCATGTCTGATTTCAATATCTGTCAGGTGATTCCCTTTTCCATCATTTATGGCCTTAAAACTGAATATCAATATAGTTTACAATTCACTGTCCAAAATTCAGAATAGTGGATTCTCATTATTATCCCCTATGCTACTAATAGAATATTTCCTATTGTTAGAAGCTTCCAGAAATAGACCAACGTCTACAACAACGATTCCGGATCCTCGCCCAACTCAGGGGCTACACATGTGTGTTATACTAAGCACATACATGCTCAAATCTCAAATTGTACACATTTGCTAATTTACCAAAACTTAAAAAAAGAATTTACACACTGTAGCAAAAATGTTTTTTTTGACATTTTACTTTTAGATGTTTATGGTATTATTGGCATTTCTTTATGCACCAACCTGCACGATATCTAGAGCTCATGAAGAATCAAGCACAGAACGCAAAGCTGCATCAGGGACATCCGATTAACGTTTGTCATGTTAAACTCAGTAAGGGTGATAAAGAAACTGGGGCAGATCAGCCCATACTATCAACTTCTGGGAATGCCAATAAAAAACATCAGTCTTGGAATCAAAGACCTTAAGCACCACTGAATCAGCATGTTAAAGAAAATCATCTTGAATAAATGACTCCAAGAAAGATGTTTGTTACCATGACAATGCAAACAATCACTATTTTATATATAGGATTCCTTCAATATAGTGTAGAATATATAGCATATCCAGCTTCAATACATTGATTAACTAGTACCGCTATCCAGACAATCTAGAGAAGTTCCAGTTGTAACAGCAGATTATAGCAGATACATGACTATGTATGATTGGACATGGGTTAGACAGGAGACAAGATAAAGGTTTTAACGTGTGACAATGCTGCGACTGTGAAAGTCTATAAAGTCAATGAAATATGGGGCACAGCAGAAATTGAATATTGAACACCTACCATTTAACAGATATTACCTGTAGACAATATAGAAATATCTTAAAGAACACTTAAAACCACTGGTACCAACCCTCATATGGGTTGTTAAATAAGTCAGTAGCTCAGAGGACACACACATGTATATTTAGAACATAACCTTTATTGTATCAAATAAAATAGATAAGGATAAAATATAAATAATTGGCACATTATAAAACTATAAAATATGGGGGACAGAATATCCAATAGAACACAGACTATAATGACTACATTGAACAACAAAAGGGTTACAAGATACATAACTGTGAACCACTGAATGATAGGTATGGAGTTCAAATGTTAACTAGGGTACTTACATCCTAAATATAAGTAAGCCAAAGAAAATGTTTTAAATTTATACACTAATATTGCTTTGGCTTATGTATGTTCAATAATAGCTGCCAAACACTCCTTTATACAGAACAGGATAGATATGCATATAAATAAAAATATCTATGTATATGCATATCTATCCTGTCTTGTATAGAGGACAGTTTGGCAGCTATTATTCTTTGGCATACTTATATTTAGGGTGCATGTATCCTAGTTAACCTAGGAGATCCATACCTATGGAGATATCATTCAGTAGTTAATAGTTATTTACCTTCTAACCTTATTATTGGTCTCTTCTGGATTGCTGCCTTGTTGTTGTAAAGGGGCTTGTGTACCTCAGTGAAGCTGTGAGCTAAACTATGTAGGGTCACCCTAGATGGGCAGGTCATAGCTGAGAGGTCAGACAAAACCCGGTCCACTGGAGAAGGAACTGGCAACCCACTCCAGTATCTTTGCCATGAAAACCATATTGATAAGCACAGCCAGAAACCAAGGCAGATGTGCCTGACGTGCGGCATCCATATGGTCACTGAGAGTCGGACATGACTGGGGACTGAACAACAACAACAATTATACAATCATAATGCATGTATTTCTACCATTATTTAAAGATTTTTTGATTAATCTTTGAAAGTTGTTTAACATATGTAGACGAGTTTTGTAGGGAATACATCTGAAAACAAAGAGAATTTAGGAAATATCATCACCTTTACAGGAGATATTTTACCCAGCCATGATAAATTCACAGTGCTACAATTCAAAAGTATTATCTCAATGTGCTCTTAGATAGGTAGCAGATTATTTTTTTAGTATATCTTTTAAAGATGATTTAAATGTTATACCTAAATGTGTGATACAATTGCTATCCCAGTTAAAGTGAAAGTAATTTAATTAATATTGCATTTCGACTGAAATGTGGGTTCGCTCGTAGCTCGTAATTGAAACCCGTAAGACTTTGAAATCCATCCTCCACATTCTTGTGCACATTGCTGATGATCTCTGTTTCCATTGGCTCCTTCCAAACCCGACACATCGTTTACGGTTTTGTGTCTCCAGCTCGTATATCGCAGCTGTTCTAATTTAATAAACACGTAATTCTGCCACATTTCAAGCAAGCAGCCATTACGAGCTTCACGTTGGAGTTACTGGCTTGGAATTTAATGTGGCTCTAAATCTATAAAATCGCAGGTTACCCTGTCAAATGCCTTCTCCACATCTAATGACAGACTAGCAAAGATATACCATTTTGGTTAGAAAACAAGATTAGATTAATGAGTCTCCTATTGTTGTTGGATCCTTATCTTTTACAAATAAAACTGATCACAGTCTATGATTTAGGAATAATTTTATTCAATTTTATTCAATCTGTTTGCTAAAATCTTTGCAAGAAATTGGTCTGCAATTTTTACATTTTTCTTGTCTTTGTTATTCTTAATACATGCTAGTATTTTACTTGCCTTCGCAGATGCTGCTTGCCATTGAGCATTGTTATGTAGGTGGTTGTTCACAAGCACTGCCAAATCCCTTTCAATACCAATTAAGGTTATAAATTGCCTGGTGATTTTCCTTCCCAAATGCCTAACTTTACATTTATGCATATTGCATATTAAATCTCATCTGCCATTAAGTTGCCCATTTCTCTAATTTAAGTAAATCTCTTTATGCAAATTCTGATTTAATTATCTTGCACAACTTAGTGTCATCAGCAAAAATTGAGACAATACTTTCCAGTCCTACTTTTAAGTCAATCATAAATATGCTAAAAAAAAGAGAACCTAATTCTGAACCATGAGGAACCCCACTTACCACCTTAGTCCAACTGAGTATGTTCCATTTACAACAACATTTTGCTTCCTGTCTTTTAGCCAGCTCTCAATCCATGAGCAGATATTTACTGCAATTCCTGTAGCCCTTATTTTTCACAATAGTCTTGCATATGGTACTCTATCAAAGCCTTTGCAAAATCCCAAAACACTACATCTACAGAGTTGCCTTGATCCAAGTTCTTACTTACTTTCTCATAAAAACTACATTTGTTTGACATGACCAATTCCTCCCAACTCCGACTGATTCTCTTCTTCAAATGGAGACATTCCTGTATAATATCACAAACCCTTCTAAAAGCTTCCCAATCACAAAAGTGAGGCTTAGACTATAATTTGCTGGATTTGTGAATTTACTATTGCTCCCTTCTCATCTGCTTTTCTCCAGTCACATCTCATCTGCTTTTCTGCAGTCATCTCATAGTAAACCTGTGGTAAATGAGTTGTAAAACATTATATTTAATGGTTTGGCTATTACAGAACCCATTTTCCTTAGTACCATTGGATGCATTCCAGTAGGATCTGGTGTCTTATTAACATTTATTTTTTCAGCCACTTTTGGCCTTTTTCCTGTTTTAATCAATTATTTGGTGAAGGTACTGTAGCCCCATTTTATTGCAGTGTCCCAACTACTGGTATATCCCTTGTGTATACAGAAGAAAATAACTTATTTAGCTCATCTGCCTTTTCTTAGCCAATATTTATCAATTGGCCCATTTCACATTGTATTGTTCCTATAGCTTCTTTCCTGGCCTTCCTCCATTAAATTAACTTTTAATTTTCTATCTTTGCCAGTCTAATAGATCTGGTGCAAGACTTATTAGATTCTCATAAAGCTGGCTCTGTTCTCTCTTTCTTGTATAATTTAAGTGACTGCTTTTTACTTCCCATCCTGATTTTTAAATCATGGTTAAAACACTTAGGATGTGATTTTCTCCTTTTAATTGCTTTCCGAGTGCACTCAAGAACATGTTCCCCTTAATTGAACTCCAGTTTATTTCAGGGTAGTTATAATCTCCCTTTACACAGGTCAACAAAATTTTACTTTTTTTGTCTCAGAAGTCAAAATAGGTGAACCTTATAGTATTTTTTGTGCTGAATACAAATATCTTTTTAGAATTTCTCTATCACGTATTACATATATTTACAATACGTACATAGTAAAGGGGTAACTCCCCTAAAAGGTAGAAGTATAGGATTTCCTCCTGTATTTTTTCTCAGTAACATCCATCTTAAGGGTCCAACAGTAATCAGCAAGCATTGCTGGACTCCACTTGCCCAGGTACCGCTTTTCCATTTTGGTAAGGTCCTGGTGGAATCATTCACCATGTTCATCACTGACTTCCTCAGGGAAGTGTGAATGCAAGAAATGGATTTTTAAAGACATGTTACATCCCATGGTCTTGTAAGATTGCAAAAGATCATACACTGTTTCTTTGTAATTGTCTGCCTTATGATTCCCTAAAGAGTTCTAGCAAACACTCTTCAAGATTTCCATACAGACTTTTCAGCCTGGTTCAACTGACTATCAAAGTTTTCATTTTTAATCATTTGTTTTATTTGAGGTACTAATAAGATCCACTCTTTGATCTTTGCATCACTGATCCTTGGGAATTTTTTTTTTAAAATGTAAATCCAGATCAACTTCGATCCATCGCTTTGACAAAGTTCTTCATAAGACTGAGCTTTATATGGAGTGGAGGTAGATGCACTTTTTCTGGATCAACTAGTGGTGTATTGACAACATTATTCTGTCCTGGAGTTAGTAATGTTCATTTGGCCATTGTTTCTGAGTGTAATAATTTCATCAGTCTCTGCTGTCCTACTCACAAAGAAAGCACCTATACTTTGTGTGAACAAGTTGTAATCCAAGCAAAATAGTTATTACTTTCAGGTCACCACAGATGTTCCATTTGTATTCTTTATATTTGATTTTTTTCAATTGTCCAGTAAACGTCCGCCATTGCAGGTGATCCGTAACTATAAAAACCACTAAAAACATCACCTGACTATAACTGATTAATTAAAATGCATGGAATCTGACAGTAGCTCATCTGCACAAGTCTCTACGTAGCATGCACTGCTCATTACCTGAAAATGTTAAATGATTATATCTCAAAAACAGCTTAAAATATCCAAAAAACTCAAAACAAAAGGCATATATAGACTTTTTAGATCACTATTACACTGCTAAATTTTAAAAACCCCAAATTTAACATCATAAATCAACATTTTTGGATAGACAGAATCCCATGTAAATTGGCAAAAAAAACAGACCCCCAATTCCTTCTAAAATACAGATTCGGAAAACCAACACAGTTATAAGCTCAAGAAAAATTAGTTTATAATGGAACATTCAAGAGAAGCCTAATTAAAACAGTCCTGAGGCCAATGAGCGAGATGGGGAAAGTGATAGCAGTGGTCTTTAATGAGATAAATTATGTTTTTAATTTATATGTCTGGATAGATATTGGCTTTGCTACTGTTTGCATTTTTTATGTTTATTAATGGCAATCTAAAAAACATGTTTGATAAGCACTGCCTCAGTTAATCTGACTCAACTGACCACAAAAGAAACATCCTGAAATCTTGTCCTTTGACTTGCACTTGCAGACGGACATGGTCTAATACCTACAACTGCGTATTTTATTGGGCCATTGGCTACTGTAAGGGAGCATACCTAATAATGCTAGGCGGAGTGAGGTGTGCGGCTTAAAATATAGCTTACAGTTGGGCTTGATTAGAGGGTAGTAATATGGGAAGATGAAAGATATGGGTAGGGGGAAGGGTTGTGAGACTGAATGCACTGACCACAAATTTAGTCATAGTTTTCAACATAGTGCACAGTTCTGTATGGCTTGTGGAGTCATACGAACACATGCACTTTTTCCCTTTTGAGAGTGCAGTTTTTTTAAGGGAGTGGGCAACTGGAGGAGTAGGCAACACTATTTGGATAGCATGCTGCTCCAGGAATGGGGAGGAAGGAAGAAGAGACATATGCAGATTTATGAAGCAAGTGTCAAAATGGGATTCTGAAATAAAATACACATAGTTATGGTGGAAACAGAGACAGAGTGTGAGGAAGGGGGAACAAACAGCAAGAAAAGACACATGGGGTTTGTGCATGAAGGTCAATGAACAACGGGTATGGAGGAAGAAGCAGGATGGGTTCTAGGGTAACAAACAAAACAATCTAGAGGATGTTACAAAAACAATAGTCCAAGGCAGGGAGAGTAGATGGAGGAAAAGACATATCAGATAATCAATGTTGTTTTGCATTTCTCTCCACATACCAAGTTCAGGGTTGTAGGTCGTGTTCCTCCTCCTGGACAGATCTATAGAGATTGTATGAGGATTTAAAGAGCTGATAAATTAATTTTGGCTTGTGGGTTGTGTTCCACCTCCAGGACAGATCTATAGAGATTGCGTGAAGTTGTATAGAGCTGATAAGTTCATTTTGTATAATCGTTGCAAAAAAATAGGGGTAAAACATATGAGACTGATAGCAATATACAAATGTTAAAAATTACAATCGATGCTGAAAAATATACAGTACATACTATATAAGACATAAGACAAACATTTGACACAGGAGGAATTGACAATCCTACCCCCAAGAACTTGTAAAGGAGATGGAGTAGTGACAAAGGAAGAAGAGCGTGTGGTGGACAATGGGCTAGTCAGCAGGCAACAAAAGCGGTGGCTGTGTGCCCAACATGTGACTTCCAATATCCAATATTGTTTTGCATTTGCCACATGCACATGGCGAATTTGACTCAGTAAAGAATGACACAGATCTGATCTAATAAAACAGGAGAAAATCTTTATTTACAAGGCTTATATGTATAATGGGGCTTCTAGAAATACTCAAAGACTTAGCTCTGGTCATAATCTTATATAGGTAAAGAATAGCCACTATTCCCACACCTCAAAACTAATTACCAAGGGGATATTACAAAGGCGGAACGAGTATGCAGAGAGTCTCATGAGAGGGCTGTGAAGAGTCCTTTTTCATAGCGGGGGGCATGAAACCTTTATAATATGAGCTTCCATGCAACTATTATGTCTTTCATTCAACCTTGAAAGCAATTCAGTTGGTGAGGAACATAAGCTGACTTCCGGTCCACCTCGGAAATAAAGAAACCGTATTAAGAAGACTTCACAAGAACATAATCTCCCAGATTCAAAATCATCCATTGGTTTATCAGACATTTGAGGCAGTCTCTATCTCCTACTTGCCTATGATGCTTAAGAAGATGGGGAGGTAAGTTAAGTTGGTGTTGGAAAGACGGGTGAATTACCACTGTTCCCATGCTTAAAAACTGATCGCATTGTGATAACTATGGTGGCAGACAGAGCAAGTATGCAGAGAGTCTCACCGAAGGGCTGTGAAGAGTCTTTTGTCATGGTGAAGGGCTTAAAACCTTACAACATGAGCGTCCATGAAACCATTCTGACTTTCCATCAACCTTGACTGCAGTTCAGTTGGTGAGGAGCACTAAGTGAGGTCCAGACCACCTAGGAGATAAAGACACCTTATTCAGAGACTTCACAAGGACATAAACCAATATCACACATTGGTTTATCAAACATTTGAGGCAGTCTCTCTGCTACCTACTTATGATGCTTAGCAAGTGTTTTTGTAAAATGCTATGCTATAATATAATCAGCCATGGTGTCACCATGGTGTCCTTCTAATTCATACCAAAATCAATCGCTTGCACAGTTTGGCCTTCAAACTTTACAGACTTTTGACAATTTTAAATTCCTCTGCAGAGTTAAGATAGGGATGTACAATATCAGTACATATGTTAAAATGTATGTTACCATCAGTCTCTATACTGAAGGAGTTCGGTAGTAGATTGGGAGGCCAGTTGTTGGTGTAGGCTAAATTGGTGAATTGTCACTGTTCCCAACTTTGAAACTGATGACCAAGGGGATAACCAGAATGACAGTGTCTCATGAAAAGGGTGGTAAAGAGTCCATTTTCAGAGTGAGGGGCTTGGAACCTTGCAACATGAGCTTCCATGAAACCATTCTGATCTTTCCTTCATCCTTAACAGCAGTTTGATTGGTGAGGAGCACAAGTTGAGAGGTCAAGTTCATCTAGGAGTTAAAGAAACCTCATTGTCTCCTCAGCTAAAATATTTTCAGCTCCTCCTGTGGTTAAGAGAGGCTTGGACCCATAAATATGTCAAATAAAATGAGACCGACAGTGTGATTATGTGTAATTCCTAATGTTGTGCAGTACCAAAGGTAAATGGTCCACGTATTTAGAAAACATGTCCACTGGAGATTCGAAAAGGGGTTGCACACATTAAAAGTTTAGGGTTGTGGGAGTTGTGTCTCTCCTACAGGACAGTATTTATTTTTACTTGGGTAGTTTTACGTTACACTCTCATGACACAGTTTCTCAGTGATTGTATGTTACACACACGCTGCCTCCAATTTCTACTTACACAGCTAAGATCAAGTCCATTAATTTAAGTTATTTACTTTGATAAAGCGATGCAGTAGAGGATATACTCCAACTTTTCTAAAATGGTTTGCTCATTGTTTTTCTAAGGTTTCATTTAATTGCAAAGAATGCAGAGAATATTTGAGGAAACATTAATTCAGTTCCATTTGGGTTTTGAGTCTTGAGTTGCAGATCTGTAGAGGAGTAAAACAAAGTTAAGGAACATTTGTTATGTCACTGAACAGAAAGCTGTGCCTGTGATGGGTCATGGGTTTTATATTTCTGTGTCCAGATTATGCTCAGTCTCTTTAATATAGTCAACAATTTCCCTCAATTCTGGAGTTCTGGGTTCTTAAGGACAAAAATGAAAGCCACTGAAATATATTGTTTCTGAAGAACTAGACTTGATAATGGACAATATATTTTAGAAAGTATAAGAACATTTAAGAAAATATAGCCTTGAAATACTATATGTAAGTATACTGTAATGGGAGTCCCCACTTTTGCATTCCCGCTACTACAACAGGCGAGGTGCAGAGAATAAGACAATGGCTGCCTCAATAAAGCATAATCATATATGGAAGGGAATTATGTATGTGCCCATTTATTATCCATTACCTATATTGATTTCTTAAAAAAACAATAATGCAAATAATAGGACTACAGTATCCTTTAATGTAACTTGCAGCTCTTCAGTCCCTACATTTATATATTGATTAGGCTTTGTGATGCTATGTATTATAATATATGATGCTTTCATACCCATATAAAAATGACTGCAGGTAACTGGGGTTGGTGCATTTTTCTAGGAGAAGTTAGGAACATAAATCTCTTTGGTACTCACTAACGCTGCTCTCCTCACATAATTACTCGCAAGAGATTACATACACAGAAAAAATATACATTGCAGAGCTGCTTTAAAACAAAGTGCATGCCCCTGCCATGCCAATTAATGATGAGGCCTGGCCAGCCTTTAGAGTCTATAAAGTCAAAAACAAATAAACTGAAGAAACTCCTTTACTCACCTCAAAGATGAATCTCCTCACATATCTAGTTATATATCTTATATGTATACGGTGCTACCATTTTCTGCAGAAAGATGCAAGGGTTACAGTAAATACATGACACTTGTGACTATAGTAATAGAAAGTTGTAAGATTTATGTAGTGCACATTTGTTATGCCACTTTAAAAAAAAAATAGTGCTACCCCAATTGTTACCCTGTACTTTTTTGCCTGTACAATTCATCTAATTGCCCAATTATTAAGCCTTACCTATACAATCTTGCAGTGTTCATGTGCAAGGCTCAGTTTGCTCCTTTAAGGCTTCCTACATTCATCTTTAAAAGACCATGGACACACAGTTATTCAGCTTCTCATCTGTTGATCTTCCTATATTCATCTTTAAAAGACCATGGACACACAGTTATTCAACTGCTCATCTGTTGATCTTCCTATATTCATCTTTAAAATACCATGGACACATAGTTTTTCAACTGCTCATCTGTTGATCTTTCTGAAATAAATTGCTTTGCCTCCCAACACAGCTCCTTATATAGTGTCATGGGCTCTGTGACATCATCTATTATGAGATGTCTCTGATGTAAGAAGTGTTTGTTACCTGGAGGGCCTAGCTCAGCCTTGTGATATCAGCCATTAGACAACTAATTATACAGTGCTTTAGAAATATCCAAAATATAATGTTCAGCAGAGGTCCCTTTGTACACATTGACACATACACAGAAGGGTGGATAAAAAATCTTAGAATCCAGAATAATTTTAGAATCAGATAACAGAATATTATTCACTTAAATTGCAGCAATTTAAAGAAACTAGAAATTATCCCTGCACCTATATGGTGTTTTCAATAATTGAACTTGATAATGGGCAAAATGTTATTAGCTATAAATACAGCTTTTATACCAAATCATTCTAAACTAATGAGCTTTCGATTAGTGCTAATGAAATTCTTATATTTTCCACAGTAGCATAATTGTACATAAAAGGTAATATATTACAGGTTGTATTATTTTATCTTCTATTCTAAAACCATTTTGGATATTATCAAGTGTAGTTTTTAAAATACTGCATTTTAAATATATGTCAATTTAAGAAAATACTTGTCATGTAAAATTGGCATTTTCATAATGACTCTTGAGGATCAACAATTACGTTCACTCAAAAGCCAGAATCTCTCCCTTCCCATTCTCACTTTCTCTCTCCATCTTCTGTATCTCATTGATTCTCTTTCCCTATTTCTCCTCCTTTTCTCTCAAAGCATTTCTTTCTCCCCTATTCTCTGTCCTCTCTTTCTCTTTTTCAAACATTTCCCTCTCCCATGTTTCTTTTTTTCTTCTTCTTTCCCCTTGACTCTACTCTGCATATGACTTTATTTTTGTCTAATTCTTTCTCCACATGCTTTGTCTTTTCTCTCTCATCTCTTGCCTTTTCTTTCCCTCTCTTTTAACTCTCTCTTATTTCCTTCATATATTTAGGAAAGAGATGTGAAAGGACAGAGATGTGATGAAGAAAGAAGTAAAAAAAAAGATGATTTTTTTTTTTGAGGAATGGAAAGTTAGGACGAGGAGAGGGGGTAGGAAGGAAGGCGAGAGAGAAATGAGGAGGGAAGGTGATAACTTTATGAAAAAGGGATAAGAAAGAAAGGTGACAGGGTGATAGAGTTTGATGTGAGTTATGAAAAGAAACATGGATAAAGAGGAATGAGATTACATAAATGAGAAAAGGGGTGATAAAGATGACTTTGTTGATGACAGAGGCATTGTGGGAAAGAGGGAGGAGAGAAAGGATGTAGAGATGAGAAATTAAAGAAGTGAAGAACTGGAGAGACTAAGACAGGGATGTCAGAAGAAAGTGTTGGAGAAGAATGGTGGACGATGGGAGGAAGGAATAAGAGGAAGATGGGTAAGAGTCAGTAGAAAAAGGGTAAGGGAGAGAAGAGGGGAAAATAGAGAAGGAGAAGGTAAGTTGGGTATAAAAGAAATAAAGGTTGTAGAGGGGAGGAATTAGAGGTAGAGAGAAAAGAGGACGAGATTATAAGAAAGGTATGAGAAGCAAGAGGAGAAATACTGTACGTATGTGGGAAGAAGAGAAAAAATGTAAGTGAGAATAAGGGGGAGAGGAAGGAAGGGGAGGAAAGACAAAAATGTGAATGACAAAATGAAAGAAGGGGAAGGTAAAGATAGAGGAGAGGAGAGCAACACAAAGAAGGAGAGCTAAAACAGAAAAGAGGAAAAGGAGGAAAGGAAAACTTAAGGAGGAAAAAAGAATGAGAGTAGGAAATGAGTGACGAACAGCAGTATATGTAAAAGGTTAAGGCGGATGAAAGGAAAGGATGAAGTAATGGATGAGTGCAGGGAGAGCAGGGATAATATAGAAAACCATAAAATAGATAAGAGAAATTCTAGAGGAGAGGAAGGAGGTGTAGTGAAAATTACATAAGAATTGCACCACATCACAATCATATAACATATATAGTTGTGAGCATACGAGCCGTTGCTAGGGTCCGCATTTATGGAGGTGGAGGCTCCAACGTCGGCTGTGTTAACACACACACGACTTAAAAAATAAATAAATCTCACACCCGGTTACACACACACACACACACCGTGGGTGGCGCTCCATGCCAGCAACTGAGGCCCTCGCTTCCGCAAATGCGGGTCCTCGCAAAGCCCCATGAGTTATGGGGTTAATTTTAGTTGCCTGGGTTAATATTTTTTAGTGCGAGTCCTTTCAGGACCTGCTAGGCGGGAAATTAAAAAATGTAAATGCAGCGGGGTCACGATCTGTGATGATCGGGGACCCCGGCTGCAAGGGGTTAATGTGGGGGGGGATGCGAGGGTCCGCAAGGGCTTAATGTGGGGACACTTCGGGGGTCCCGATGGGGACCCCCAACATAAAGGGGGGTTAAATCTAGGTGCCGCGGCTGGGATTAGTAAAAGTGTGCCGCGGGCCCTTTAAGGAGCTGCGGCTGGGAATTTAAAAGTTTTAAAAGCAGCGGGGGCCTGATCGGTGCAGATCGGGGACCCCCTCTGCAAGGGGTAAATGTGTGGGGGCTGCGGGGGTCCCTATGGACCTCTGCAGCAAGGTGTTAATGTGAGGACACTTCAGGGGTCCCAATGGGGACCCCCGCATAGGGGGGGGGGGGTAGTTGGAGTACCCCCACGGCAGAGTTTATGTGTGGGACTGCCGCGGTCCCCTGCACTAATTGATGAGGTGCGGGAGCCTGCAAGATCATCTCGCAGGCTGTCACTCCTCATGTACATTTTTGCAGTGTTTATACGGATTGCCCTGCTGCGTAGCTCACACGGTGCTCGCAGCAGGGCTAATGTAATAGCGTCGTAAATTTTGCAGTACGTAGGATTTAGTAGAAGCCTCTTATTTACGAGGCTGGAATTTAATAAGGCTGTTAGTAAGCAAGTACTTTTGCTTGTTTGTTTTTTGTAGTGATAGGTGAATTTTGTCTGAAACATAGATTCATTGTAGACATCTAAAAAAGACTTGGGCCCTCATTCAATTGAATAGGGCTCTAAATAAGCACATAGCATATTTTTTTTAAAGAAGTTTTTAGTTAGTGAAAACCTTGCATTTGGATAGAAGTTCACTAACTAAAAACGTCTTTAAAAAAAATATGCTATGTGCTTATTTAGAGCCCTATTTACTTGGCCAAATTGCAATTGAATGAGGGCCTTGGAAATGATCTGCAAATAGGAGTGGGACAAAATCCCTCTTGAGATGTGCGCAAACCTGATGGCCAACTACAAGAAACGTCTGACCTCTGTGATTGCCAACAGGGGTTTTGCCACCAAGTACTTACACAAAGGGGTCAAATACTGATTTCCCTCATTGACCTGCAAATCAAAACTTTTTTGACATGCATTTTTCTTGTTTGTTTTTTTGTTATTTTGTCTCTCACTGTTAAAATACACCTACCATTAAAGTTATAGACTGAATATTTCTTTGTCAGTGGAGAAACAATACAGGGGGGGGGGGGGTAAGAGTATTTGATCCCCCTGCTATGTCCCACTAGCTTTCTTGGACTATACACTGACATTTAGCTCAATTTAACTAATACAAGCAACTATGCATTTTTACCAAGGAACAATATTATAAGCAGAGATATGCATGACCCAAACCTTCTTACAAAAAAGGAAGGGAGCTGTACTCTCAAAATGATACCATTTGAAATAAAAGGGAATTAAAGATTTCACATCACTTTCTGAGAAACTAAGTAAAAAAAATAAGACATATTAAAATATGAGGCAAACAACTATGTGATAATAAATGGCTTCATATGATCACTATCCTTCAATAAAATACATATTTTTTGCATGATCAGTTATATTTTTATAATAAATGCCAACATTTCACAGTTTCTGCCAGGGTATGAAAATTTTTGAGCACAACTGTATATAATCTCAGAATGCAGTGTAATTACTGTTTTTCCCAAAATCCTGAGCTGAAAACTGTTTTTTTTTTAAACTTGTTTTAGACATTAAAATGTGAGAAACATAGGTACTATTTATTTACTGTACTACTGTACATTGGAGGGCTTCTAGCTGGAAAAATGAGTGGCCATCAGCACTGCTATTATGGCAGAGCATTCTACTACTGGAGGAGTGGGAGGCAAAGCAGGACCTGGAACAGGATCCAAGAGAGAAGGAGGTGGAGCTGGTGTCCGGAAGGACCATTCGTGGAATGACACCCTTCGTTTTGAAGTACAACCTGTGTTCCAAACTGAAAATAATGGTTATTACATACAAAAACACCTTTTGCATGAGACTCTCAGTTTGTCATAAAGCTAAAAAAATGCACAGAAACAAAATGTGATCTCTGTGGAAAGTCTGACCAACTGCATAAGGATTGTCCTGAAAAACTTCTTCCAGAAGATGGGAGAAGAAGGATAAACCTGAAGCAAAGAAAAAAGAGCCTCATAAGAGTAACAAACAGAAGTTCATTCTAAGTGATGAGGAAGGAGAATCCCTGATAAAAATGGGGTATTAAAAGGATAAATTTGGTAATTGGATATTTGCAGTCCCTTACCCATATCCTGTCCCAACTGTGTAAGAAAAAAAAACATCCCAGAAGTCGATTTTTCCATCAACTGGGGTAAGCATGGACATTTCTGGAAACCCTCATCAATCAAAAAAGAGGAGAGGTTCAGCAATATAACTTTCCAGAAAAAAAGGAAAAATTTCAAAATTGAGATCTGAAACAGATCTCACTACAGAAATACAGGTGAACCTCACTGTTTTCCCATACTATCACCTGATAATACCAATAATGAAAATTCTCTTTTTACAGCCTTCAGGTCTGAAAATTCTTTCAAAGGGCTGATTGGGGATATATCATCCTCAAATACTGAGAAATAAACGGTCGGAATGGAAATGGAAAATAGTCCCGCACCCAGTGAAATTGAGTATGAGGGCGGGAACTTTGGTGCCAAAGGTGCCAGGTAAGACCTTTTTTTAATATCTACCAATGTTCTAAGTTAGCACATTAAATGTACGGAGCCTAAAAAACCCTGTATGTAGGGCAGCGCTGTATGATTTTTTAAAAACAAGAAAAGATGATATAATATTTTTGCAGGTGTGTGGAATTGAAAAAAGATTTGAATACAGTGATATAGAAAAAGACTGGGAAAAGGGACCACAAGTTTGGTCCGGAGGTAATGAAAATAAATGTATAGGAGTTGGTATTATATTTAAAAGTAATAATTTCAAAATTGAAAAATATGAGGAAGTAATACCTGGGTTCCTTTTAATTGTTTTTGTTCAATTTTATCATTTTAAATTTAAGTGTGTAATGTTTATGCCCCACCGGAAAAAAAAAGAGAGAACTTATTTTTTTAAATCCTTGATCTATTTTTAGTTGACAATAATCCTTTTATTTTAGGTGGAGATTTTAACTGCATATGGCCTGGTGAATGTAGAGGAAGTAAAAGTACTGAAACAAGAACAGTTAGATCTGCAAGTATTTTAAAAGGAATGGTAGAGGATGATAGCTAACAGAATGGATGGAGAGTGTCAGAAGGTATGAATGAAGGCTTTGCGTGTAGCAATGTTTTATCCAAATCTCGAATAAAGTATTTGTTTTTATCAAAGGGTTTCAAAATTTTAAATAGTAAATTATGTGCAAATATTTTTTTGGACCATAATTTTTTAACATGTGAATGCGAAATGTCAAAAAAAATCTGATCAAAAAACACTTATTGGAAGCTAAATACATCAAGAAGAAATTAGAGAGGATTTTAAAAAACAATATATAAAATGGAATAATTTTAGAGATGAAGATATTATTATATGGTGGGATAAGATTAAACAAAAAATAAAACACTATTTTATACAATGTGGACAAAACAAAGCAAGAGAAAAAAGAGAAGAGTATAGAATATTACAATTTTGCCTTCAGGCACTATACAAAGCCCGAAGTCAGGGCTTTGTGTTTGAGGAGGGTTTATCTCAAGTAAAAGAAGAGATAACAACATTTTTAAAAGAAAAAGGCAAACAAATATTTTTTTATTCAAGAGTAAAAGTTTTAGAAGAAGATGAAAAGTAGTTTTTCATTTTTATTCTGACTTATTTTCTTTAAAAAAAATGGATATATTTTTAGAGGAACACTTTTTAGATAAAATAGAATCTTCTTTTAACACTGACGATAAAACAATTTTAGAATTTTTTTTAATAGCACTGAGATGTTAAATACAATTAAACGTTTTTTAAAAGGGAAAACGCCAGGAAATAATGGGATACCTATTGAATGTTTTATTACCTTTTGGGATGTTTTAGAAAAATATTTTTTAAATTTAATTGAGAAAGTCTCCACTACCAATATTTTACTAGCTTCAAGGTAGCAGGGACTGGAGTTTTAATTTACAAAAAAGTGTGGAAAGAAAATATAAAAAATTGGAGACCTGTTACTCTTTTAAATTCTGATTATAAATGTTTTATAAAATTATTAGCATCTCTTTTAAAATCTGTAATTTCCAAAATCACAGACCATTCCCAGTTATGTGCTATCCCTAGTAGAACTATTATCTAAATGTGAGTGCTCTTAAAGATATTTTTTATTATAGTTTAGAAAGAAGACAAGATTTGGCATTAAATAATTTTGACTTTGAAAAAGTCTTTGATAGGATATCACATATATTTTTATTTCAGGTTATAAAAAGAATGGGTGTGCCAGCCAAGATGTTGAAGAAAATTACAAGTGTGTATGATGGGTGTATGAGTTGTGTTAGTGTGAATGGGTTTTGACTTATTGGATTAGTATAAATGCTAATGTGAAACAAGGTTGTCCAACCTCCCCAATATTATTTATATGTTGTATAAAATCTTTTTTTGAATGAAATAAAAAAAAATAAAGTAATACAAGGAATTCCAGTGCCAGGCGCTGGTGGTAGGCAAGCCAACGTTTTCTCATATATGGATGAACAATTGTGTGTAGGGATTCTGGTTTGAAGTTGAATATTTAAAAAAATAAATGCATGTTGTATGAAATTGGTTAATTATTAATTGTTTATAAGAAGCTTTATGGAAAGCAATAAATATTTGATTACATTTTACCCCAGGACTGTATAAAATACACTTTTAGTGTATTATATATTTTATATTGGAGGGATAAAAAAACAAACAAATAGGAAAAGAAAAAGCACAACAAAAATGTAAGTTGCATTACCTTTTTATAATTTTTTATTCTTTTTATCCTTTTTTATATTTTTTTATCCTTTTTTTTGAGAAGGGATAGGATAGGGTTTTAACATCAAAAAAAGGGATAGAAAGAAAGATGGGAAAAGAAAAAGAAAAGATAGGAGTTTTTTTTACCAGGGTTTTATAGGGGAATATATATATTTTTTTTTTATTTGATCTACTTTGACCTAGTAAATTTCCTTTTTCTTGTTTTAACATACCATGATGATGCCTAAATGATCAAACTTTTACCTGGCAATATTGCGAAAAATTAAGGTAATCGATGACTGAATGGTATAAAAAACAAAAAAAACAGCTGTACGTGGATAGGATTCCCAGCTTGTGTATAATCTAACCTTGGCTTTGCATAAAAGCTGTGTAATACAGCAGACATAAGCTTAAAGGTAGCCATGTTTAAAATGATTGAAGAGGCATTTGTTGGCACATATGCATGTCCCTGCTCAGCTTCTCAGAATGCAGTGTAATAACTGTTTTTCTCATACTACTGAGCTGGAGTATGAGCTTAAACATTTAAATGTGAACACAGATGTACTATTTACTTACTATGGGCCTCATTCTATTAGCGGCCGCAGCCGTTGCGGGGCCGCAAGGACCGGCCGCAAGCTATTCTGCTATTCTATTCCCTTACGGCCGGAGGCTCCGGCAGGCTTGCGGCCGGTGCCTTGCTATCTCTTGCGGCCGCTCGCGCCAGAGGAAATCCTTTGATCTAAAACGGCTGCAAGAGTTTCGGCCGTAAGAAATTCCTATTTGCAATTCAATTGCTCCGGGAAACCTCTCTGCAAGGCTAAAAACGAGCCGCTGCTTACTTGCAGGAAAGAGGTCCCGCTAGCACCAATTAAGCACATAAAATAGCTCAAATAAAGCCATCCTGCACTTTGAGAAGACTATAAAGGGATTTTAGGTGTTAGAAAAAATAGCACATAATTATCCTATACTCAAATCCGTAAAATATTTGATTTTTAATATCCGTAAAATATCCATGTAAAAAGTCCAGAGTGCTTGGAGCACCTCAGACATGCCCACGCCGCAGCCGGAAAATAAACAGTTAATTTGAACTTGGGTTTGGGCTGATGTGCAAGCTTGAGAGTGGGTTCCTTTTAATCCTCATGTCCCCCAATATGATCCCTAGCATTTACAGAGCTGTACAGTGCAGGCTTGAATTTATTTTTCAGTTTTTATATTTCACAGCTTACGGCCGGTTCCAAGATATGCGGCCGGCCGTAAGATGAGATCCTTGCGGGGCCGTATAATAGAATCGCGAGTTAACTGAACCCCCGCAAGGAATCGCAGCCTTACGGCCGATTTACGGCCGGTAATAGAATGAGGCCCTATATATATATATATATATATATATATATATATATATATATATATATATATATATATATATATAATTCAGTGTATTTTAATATAACAAGATGATATAAACAATTGTAATAGATATAATATCAAGGTACAACAATTGTGAAGTATCCAATATTATCCCATGGTCCACATAATCATATATAAGACATGCACAATATGCTCAATATAATTAATATGGTAATTATAGTATCCAAGATGGTTTTAATTATTTTGGTATGTTTACAAATATCTATTTATTTAGATATCATACCAATTTGATATTTGATAACTTTCATAGTCTAAAAAAGAAATGATCTATAATTCAAAAGAGAAAGTGTTTTTCACTACAATTATGTATAATCAAAATATATTGGATTGCTATAACAGCTGATATTTGTGGTATTTATACATTTAATCCGTAAATTATATGTAGATTTGTACGTTACAAATTATAGTGATGTTGTATATAGAGTGCATTTTGAATTATCTGTGTGTTTGGGAATAACCCAATAGTATGTGTTAGTATATTCCTTCTAGAAGTTTACCAAAGTTTCTCGCTTGAGTGTGTCTGTGTCTCTCAAATGGAGTCTGTCCAGGAGTCTGTGTTAGATAGATGTTCCATGTTAGAGCTCTTCTTCCTTTTTTTGTCCCTCTATACCGTTTAGATTTCACTTTTGACGTATTATACCATGTGTATTCTTTTAACCAATACAAATCGAGAATAATAGTCAGATACTACCCAAGTTAGTCATTACCCAAGGAAAACTAAATATGTTTGATTATATCTGCACTGCAGTTATATTTCTAAAGATGGCAGTCGGGTTCTACAAAAATAAACTTTAACAAAATAAAATCAACTTTACGTGACCCCAATAATTGTTTTCAATTAACTTTTGTTTATTTCACTCTATGTATCAGTAGATATCTCATCTCCCAAACTTTTTTCCTCCCTTCCTCCAGCACCTGCCCTGATATCAAAAAGGCATTAATTATCACGTCCCTACTGGCTCAGATAATTTCTTCGAATTAAAAAGATTCTGCATGTATGTCTCCCGTAACATAAAAATAAGTAAGAATAATGGTCACCAGTATACACATTATAAACACGGAATATATACAAATGGAAATGCATGCATATATATATATATATATGGTTAAATAATAAGAGTTTTGCAGTATATAGTGATACCTTTTGTATTGGATACACAAAATCAAAAATAAATGACAAGCTTTTGAGAGTGTTGAGAGAGTTTATATATCAATAAAAAAATATAATATTAGGTATAATAGAATAGGAATATAATATCAGATAATAATAATACAATCAGATTGGATTTTGTTTGTAGAAAACTTCTGACAAATAGAACCTTGCAGAATATCAATTAACAAAACATAAAATTAATAACGCACCAGAAGCTGCAGAGAAAAAAATCTCTTAAATTAACATAACCTTACAACAAATCAGGTGTAGCAAAGTAAATTAATCAAGAAGATATCAGAGAAGCTATAAAGATGTTACAAATGTTAAAGATCTATCCCTAGATGGTTGTAGTAATGTCTGCTATAAAATAAACCAAAAACAATTGATTTCAAAACTCCATTAACCTATTTTTAGCATTGCAAAATGATGCCAACCCCTTCTCAGTTTCGTTAATGCTTGAATCAGTGAAAGATCCAACCCATGCAGAGAATTAAAGACCAATGTCCCTCATAAATTCAGATGTGAAAATATATGCTAAAATTTTAGCTATTTATATACCAAAGTTACACCTATGAGAATTACCACTCTACCTCACTACAACTTCCATCATTAGAGCTATTTCAGCCCTCTCCCATAAACCTATTGCACACATATGCACTATGTACCGTCAACTACACAGAAATACAATGAATCACAAGACAAGGATGTTATCTATCTCCACTTTTATATGCCTTATATATTGAAATATTTTCTATAGCAATTAAAAACATCAATGGTATAACTGGCATTAAGGTTTTTGAAATTCATTATAAATTAGCCCTTTATGCAAATGGCATTTTTCTTACACTTTCCAATTCGCATATCAATCTATTGAAATTATTAAACCAACTTAGCTTTGTCAGGTCTAAAAATTATCACAACAAAATCATATGCAATGCCAAAGAAACTTAACAATAATACTCACCTTTTTATATAAACAATTTCCTAACTAGGTAAAAGTCCATAAGGTTTTCATGGCAAAGATACTGGAGTGGGTTGCCAGTTCCTTCCCAGTGGACAGTGATTTGTATGACCTCTCTGCTATGACCTGCCTATCTTGGGTGACCCTACATGGTATAGCTTACAGATTCATTGAAGTACGCAAGCCCCTTCACCACAACAAGGTAGCGATCCAGAAGTGAAACAAAAGTCATTAACACACATCAGTGTTCTGTAGCGAGAATGCTGCTCTGCGGCTTTAAGAAAATAAATGTCAAATGAAAATATAAATTAGTTTATCCTAGTTAAAGAGATGCCTATATATTTAGAAACTGTAGATTTATTTTGCTTCAAATGGAATGAATCCATAAATTCTCACACGTAGTGAAAAAAGAAAAAGATATTTAAGAACAGAAACATATATTATGCTGTTGAATTTAGGAAGCATTTGAGTTTCTAAAAACCTAATCTAAATAGTAATAAAAGTTTGCGAAGCTAAAAAATAGTCATATGTATGCAATAAGAAATACAAGTGGCAGAAATATAGTAAAGCACTTAAAAACTCTGAAGCAATCCCTTAGAGCCAAATGTAATTGTGCAACTAAAGTTATCACCAACTGGTAACATTACATAGAAAATGAATATATATATATATATATATATATATATATATATATATATATATATATATATATATATATATATATGCCACATAAGTAACTACCAAACCAAAATAATGATCTAACATGGAGTTTATGTAAATACATTTCCTGGTTACAGCATTATACATTAATAAAATCATAGAATTAGAAACTTAAGTTAGCAATTGGGCTATAGATTGCTCCAAGTTTGTAACAGTTACAAAAGTAATATATGGCCTTAAACGAAGTTGTTAGTTGTTGCACTTATACTACATTATTATTAAGTTTGGTCCAAAGTACTACATTAACTTAAATGAAAGTTATGTTATTTAATATGATATCTTATAAACTTCTCTCACTGGCATCACTATTCTGACATACATCAAAAGTGATTGCTAAGTAAACAAATAAATAATTATGATTTAATATATTTTTGCTATGAAAGTCTCAATATAATAGTCCACAATACAACATTTATGTTCTAGGATATTTTCTTTATATATATATTTTAATGATACAAAATTTAACAGTAACTAATAAAAGTTAATTTTTAATTCACACTTTTCATTTCTCTTATGAAATTGATCTTCTGAGGTGTGCCAAAACAGATTTTATTTATTTTCTTGTTCTCTGTTTATTCATATACAGTATGTGCACCCTCGAGTGATCTCTTTTGATGAAAAATTCCAACCTTGACCCCTTACATTAGTTTAAACTTAGAGCTTCTAATATAATATTAAATATGTTTTGAATATAATCAATATGTCTATATGATTGTTTTTTTATGAATTATCTGTGCATTTAAAATTACGTTGCACATCTGTTTGCTGCACCTACTTATTTGTCAGTACCAGTGTGGATGAAATAATGTTTACCGAAATTGGAGAAATTATTTGCTATCAACTGCCACAAACTGCCAAGCAGAAGTAAAAGGTAGGAGATTTCCCCACTACTGAAAACGTAAAATGCCAAAAAACTTTGCACTGGTATACATTTAACACACATTAAATATAGCCACTACCAATATACACATATATATAGATATAAACTACTGGTGCCCATGGCCACCTTTTTGCAATTGTGAGGCCAAACAAAAAAGCCAAGAAAGCCAAGAGGAACTAAGGATCATTTCTGTCCTCCATTTCTGAGGATGGAGGTAATCTTAAAAAACATAATATTTTGTTTGTAGAGTGAATGGTTAGTTTTACTAAATAATCATCATCAGTTAACTATTTATGTGCTCTGTTGTGAGATAAAAGGTTCCACAATAACACTTACAGTGAGTCAGCCCTCTCCCACTAAGAAGAGATCTGAAGGCATTTCACACAGAGATCATGTTCTGCCAGAGATTTGGCTCATGTGCATGTCTTCTTGTTTCTAAAATACAAAACTTCAATTTAAACTTTTGTAAGCTACATTATTTATTTAATTCAAATACTGGTTTTATTGCAAATAGCTTTTAAATAATCAAATTAAATCCTATTAAATGTATTCTTATGGTTAGCTAATAATAGACAACCAGTCGGGGGCATTTTGAATCATAGGAGTCACTCACTGCTCTGATAGGCTATTTTAAGGTTTGCTAACAAGGTATTCACAAAGTTTGTACGAAATACCCGTCTATAAAAAAACAAAGCATTACATGACATTAATTGTCTTCTTTTAATAAAAAAAAATTAGTTGATCAGAGATACAATTTTAGTAATTAAAATAAAAATAAAAACTGGTTTTGATTTATTACCTGTTATTGACAAAAGCAATATCTGTATTCCTGAGAATTTCTATTGTTATCAGGTAAATGGGAATCTTGTATAAGTAAATTAAAGACACAGTGATTGTGTCATATTTTATAATAGAAATAATTGACTGTGCCTATCTACCTTGAAGGTTGTCTTAACTGAAACACATACAGCTGTATATAATCCAATAATAAATCCAATTGCATTAGTTCCTGAAAAATGCTACTCATTAAGGATTAAGGAGTATCACATTTGCCTCTGCAGATAAAAAACAAACAAACAATATATTAATGAAAAAGACATGCGTCTTTTTAAACAGACCATAGCAGCAAACATAATAAAAATGATTTGACTTTAGTTCTTTACAATTAGTTGTAAACTGATTCCCTAGGCACAGTCAAAAGGGACCACAATTTAGGATACCTTTTACTCAGAGGCCTTAAGAATTGCAGGCAAGACTCACAATACAGTTCATTAACGTAATTTTATAGTATCAGAATGAACAGTTTGCTAAATGAATTGTGTAACTAAAAGAATTGGCTGGAAAAGGACAAGTGAGATTTAACAATGATACATGCAAAATGATGTATTTGGAAATGGAAACAAGTATACTTCCTATAATCACAATCATACGATAATGTTGTTGACTTGTATCTACCCTGTTTAAAAAAATGGAAGACGTATGCATGTTACAGTTACAGAATAATAATAATAATAATAATAATAATAATAATAATATAACAGAGATAGGGCAACCAGAGGTGCATAAACACTCTTTCTAGCAACCAACTACTAACAGGGCTCAGTATCATGTAGTAGCTCAAAAGGCTAATAAGATACAAGACTCCACTTCGCCATCACTAGTCACCAACAGTATCAGTGACAGATATCAGAGAGGACCAACAATTATAATAAGTGGAATGTGATTGTGGTGGATAAAAGTATTATGAACTCACAAAGACTGATCTTAACCTTTTTAATTTGGGGAGGGGACTAGCTGTGAGACCCAGAACAATTTTAACATGGTGATAGTACATATGGCGCATTCATTTCCATCTAATTTTGCACTGACATGAATAGGGTAGATTTTAACTGAAGGTATGTTCATCAATAATATATCTATAACTATGACTAATTGTTTAGTGGTATAATTAAAGTTTTAGGCTTCCCTCTTTATTTCTGAGGTCCAGCAGAAAGCATCTCAGGAATCAGCATAAGTCCTAGAAACAGCTGTTGAGAACCACTGATATAGAATGTTTAATATTAAATGGAAAAGCTGTGGACACTAATTCATTTTAAGTTTTTTCACTTTTTTATAACTGTTTTTTTGTGCTGTAATCTTAGCTTGTACATAACTCAAGACAGTTTACTTAACTATTCTCTGCAGTAACAATTAGAGTTTTTTAGTTAATTTGTTAGAATTTCTAGAGAAACTAAAACAGTTTGCTCTTTTTTGTTTTTTTAAGCAAGCAGAACATAATATCGTCAGAGAGGTAAATTAATTATTAGAGCACAGTCAGGCTTTAATAGTTATGGTTCTCTTGGGCGTTCCATTATAACCTAATTTTTCATGAGCTTCTAACTTTGTGTTGGTTTGACAAATCTGTTTGAAATTCTGTATTTTAGTAGGGATTTGGGTCTGATTTTTTTTTTAATTTTCATAAAAATTTTCATAAAATTCTGTCCATCCCAAAAAAAGTTGATTTATACTGAATTTTGAAGCAAGAAATGTTTTTTTTTTGCCAATCAAGATTCTTGCGGTATATGGAAAAATTGACTGAATGGATTTGTATTGAAATTCGGCAATATACGAGCTTATATGTATATCTTGATTTTTTTCTTAATTTATTTTGTGAAACTTGCTTGCCATTATAATATTTATTATTTAAATTAATTATTACTACTTCTTTAAAATAAGATAATTAAAATTATCATTTATTTCCTAACTATGCTTTACTGTGATTCCTATGTTATTTTATATAAGAGATATTGAATATCCGCTTGATTAGGATTCTTTGGTCCATATTAATGGCTTTGTTTTTAATTTACCCTTGTTAACCTTGGTTTTAACTTTTTAATCGTCGTTGTGAGGTATCGAAGTACCGAATAAAGTTTTCTAATTGCACATATATGTAATTTCTCCCATGCTTTGTCATATAATATACTATGTTATTTTATGTTAAATATTTTAACCCTTTATATACTCTGCCCTATAATATATTAACCCATTATTAGTCTTGAAAGACAATTTTTATCTTTTTATGTGTTACTGCTTTATTTTGTTAAGTACCATGGATTTATCTATTAATTATGTTATAAAAGCACCATTCATTTATATTGTTTAATTATACAGTGGTACCTCAGTACTCATCTGCTTCAATACTTGTCTAATTCCATATTTGACTCATTTTGATGAGCAAAAATTGCTTTGACAATCAAAGTTTGCTTGGCACTCATTGTGCTTCTTGTAGGAGTCAAGACGCCGCCTGCATCCTGTCTCTCCAGGAAGTTACAGTACTGTGGCATAGAGTTCTAAGTCCCCACTAGAATTCCCACACTCCAACAAAGTTAGCCTGTCTTTCATTTGCTTGTGCCCTGGAAACGCCCTATCCTCTTGACTGATGTAGGCATTTTCTTCCAAAATAAATCAATATAAATCAGTCTCGTCACAATTGAAAACCTTTTGGGGATTAAAACCCTCAGCCTCTACATAGTCAGTAACTCACTTAAAAGGATTTCGGCAGCTTCTTTGTTGGCACTAGCTGTATCTCCATACCTTACCACACTGTGGATGCCAGCTTTCTTTTTAAAATTATCAAACAAATCATGACTGGCTTTAAACACTTCTCTGCCCTTACCACTTGTTGTAGGCTTGTCTTTTAACAGATCAGCATTCAATTATTTTTGCTTTCTTGCAAATTATTGCTCAGGAAATACTCGCTGTTTTTCATTAATCCAATTGATCTTTGCTTAGTCACAGACTTCACATCTCTAGCCACACTGGCTCCTTTAAATGCTTCCTTATTTTTCATTAACATAGAGTTATTTTTCTAGGCATTTTGTACTCAGCAGCAAGATCAGACTGAGCCTAATAGTGGAGGACATTGTATCTCTGAGCAAGTCCTTGGGTCTGGAGGTCAGTTATGAAGACATTGAAGAGTTAGTGGAGGATCACAGACAAAAACTCAGCACTAGGGAGCTTCAAATGGAGCAGCAACAGGCAGTGGCTGAGGACATTTCTTCAGGTGGAGAGGAGGAAAGGGAGAGAACACCTACTGCATTGATAAAATAAATGTGTTCTAAATGCGTATAATTGCAAAACATGTCCTTAAATTCAAGGTGGATAATTGGATTGGATTCAATCAATAAGAATGAATAAGAGTAATATTCTTTCATTATTGCTGTGAGGTATGCAATGGAGAGGATGCTACTGAATTGTGCATAATAGTGACACATTTCACACATTCCATCACAAAGTAACTGATGATTTGAATACTCCACTTTTTAATGTGTAATGTAATAGCCTAATTAAAAACTTAAAAATACTTTAAAATAGCTGTTTTGATATCACAAGTGCTTAATCTGAAAGGGGCACTAACAATATCAGATAATCGAGAATTGATTTGAAACATTACTTCATCTTTATATTATTATCTAAAAATAAGATGAGACGCTTTAGGATGTATCATCACTTGACTTC
Organism: Discoglossus pictus; assembly: GCA_027410445.1. Taxonomy (NCBI): domain Eukaryota; kingdom Metazoa; phylum Chordata; class Amphibia; order Anura; family Alytidae; genus Discoglossus; species Discoglossus pictus. The sequence continues at coordinate 198,476,464 of CM050166.1, read as the reverse complement.
TCAGAAGGCAATTCTCCTCCAATTAATCTCCACATAAATCTGCCGGAACCCATAATTTCTTCTCACTTTACTATTGCACTTAGGCTATTTCCTCTTCTTCTCTCTAACTCCTGCTGGAAGCCAAAGCAGCAAAATTGTCAAGTCCTTACTTTTCACCATCAATCATTTTATTCTGTGGAAAAAGGTCCTTATAATAGGCTACTGTTTTTCATTTATCAGGCACCCAAGTGTTTGCAACACGGAAGACTTTTTAGATAGCAAACCTTCTGGTGGCCAAAGATTAATGATAATGCAGTTTACTATGCGATAGCTTATATGCCATATTGCAACTTTTGCAGTTCTTTAACAGCATTGATACCTCAATAGTTTGACCAATGAGCTGGAGCCAGCCTAATTGGAAAATTTTGTGAAAAGGCCCATAGGAAGCATTGCTGATAAAAAAGCCTGCAGGAGTTGATGGAATCCCAGTTGAACTGATTAAAATCCTAGAAGATGATGCTGTGAAAGCATTGCTTGCATTATGCCAATACATTTGGGAAACTCAACAGTGGCCAGTGGACTGGAAAAGGTCAGTCTATATCCCAGTCACTAAAAAGGCAGTGCCCCAATTATCCAACAATAGAACTCATGCCAGCAAGGTAATGCTTAAGATCCTTCAAGCTTGGCTTCAACGATATATGGATTGAGAACAAACAGATGTACAAGCCAGGTTTTGGACAGATAGAGGAACAAAATATCCAATTGTTAATGTCCGCTGAATGATAGAGTAAGCAAGGGAGTTCCATAAAAGCATTAATCTCTGCTTCATAGACTAATTTAAAGCCTATGACATTTTGGATCCTACCACAATGCATCATCACATTCAGAACCAAACATGGAACAACTGATTGGTTCAAGATCGGTAAAGGAGTTTGACAAGGTTTTATATTGTTAACTTAATTACTCAACTTATATGTAGAATACATGATGCATAAGGCTGCTCTGGATGATTTCAAAGCAGGAATCAAGATTGATATATCAATAACCCCAAATACACAGATGATACTATTCTGATGGCTGAAAGTGGGGAGAGACCGAATGGGCATATTGACGAGGGTGAAAGAAGAGAGTGCAAAAGCTGGCCTGCTGCTTAATGTAAAAAGATGAAGAATATGGCAAAAAACAATGTCAGTTCCTCGACAGATGAATTTGAGGGAGAAGAGAGGGGTAGTGGATGACGGATGAGTCTGGCACATATATTCCTCATGGTCACAGAGAGTCGGACACATCTGAATGACTGAACAACAAATTGCCTTTAAAGCCATTGTAGTTGCGCAAATGAGAAAAATTAAGCCTTGAACACACAGCTAATATGCTGTTTCATGTGGCCAGTAAATTAAATGAATGAAGATAGGTTACGTTAGCTTACTGAAGAGACAAGCAGTTGCACGGTCCAGCAATTAGAGCTCTATCTGTCTCTTATCATCTACAAAAGGGTGTAATACAAAGGCACTTTATGCAAGTGTTTGTACTGGAAATTTGCCTGGACTGGTACTATCATAAAAATATTATAATAATGGAAATGATTTATCCTCTGTCATATTTGAAGTGCAGAGATAATATTCTTTAATGCTCTGCAAATGGGGAAACAAGTGATTCTAACTTGTAGTAGGAGAATTACTGTGATCATAGTTGTTTTATCCCTACCTTTTACAGTTTATACCTGTTCTGTTTGTTTTATTATGTGATCTCAATTGAAATTATTTAAAATAGAGTGGCCAAATGTATTTAAATGAATGATTTCTTTCATCTCAGTCAAATGTCACTGAAGTATCTCTGCACATGTTAGTGACATGTTAGCAATAGGTGTAGCAGCTACATGAATAGCACTCTGATAGCCACTCCTCCACTTAGAGCTTCAAATCAGGGTCGGATGCATTAGTTCATGAAGTATAGTTTAACTAATTTAAACTCACAGACTTTCAAGGAAGACTTTTGTAACCCATAAAGAAAATTCCTCTAGTAATTTCTAAAGAGAAAGATGCAGTGCTTATTATTGGAGTTTAGTATCCCTTTAATAATTTTACTCTTTAAAGACTCACAAATCTTTTGTCACCATAGTTTAGGATTCCAGCAAATATTCATAGTCATTTAGATTCTCTAAGAGGAGCAAAACTCACTGATTGTCATAAAGGGGTTTAGCAAAAAAAAATATCTGACATATTTTCCCAGTGGTTTAGCAGGAACAATTTTACAATGGTAATTGTTTTGTTTTTATATTTCATTGATGTATTTTTCAATTTCTATTGAAGTATAAACTTGTATGTATAGGCCTAAAGGTATGTGAATTATATAACTATTGCCTAGCTGATTTATGAACCAGAACCAGAAGGTCTAAACTCATTGTATATTATTGTGCTCCATTCCTCTTTTAACTATGATAAAATCTGCTTTATATTTTTCACAGCGACAGAAAAAATAGTAAACTGATTTTGTTTACGGTGGATATATGAAGCTCAATACTCCTTAAAGCTGTGAAACTAACTAACTGTCTGTACTCATTTTGCTAGCACTGTGTTCCTAGGCTTATTCTTTTGGCAACACACGCATGAATCTAAACCAAATATTTAAAGCAAAAAAATATTAAAAACGCAGTGCATTTTTGTCAAACATTACTATTATTTGGGGTTTGGGCAGTTAGTACGCCTTACCCGTCCATTTACTAAAATAATCAATTCATGATCATATTGCACCTTTAGCTTGTCTCCTGATGTAGATGTGCATGAGAACAGGCAGATTTTAAAATAGGATTTGTATAAAGGTTTGTATAATGAATGATAAACTTTAGGTTTGTAAATTCATAAGTTAACCTTCATGGCATTTTGTTATACTGATAACATGTTATTAAATAACATAAATACCTTCTAAAAGTTCAAAACATCCATAGAAAGATTTGTACCAAGCAGATTCATAATTCTTAATGCAACCAGATAAAAAGTCATTGCACTGATGCCATACATACAATTTGCTACTTCTTACAGAATTTAAAGATATTAGATGCTTATCTTTTGAAGTAGGATCATTTCTTCATTTATATTAAAGTTAGCATTTGGAAATGTGCAGCTACCAGAATAGCCGAAATCAATTTTTTTCACTTTGGCAAGGGATTCCAAAATATGTTCTATTTTACATGCCATGCTACATTCACCATTGCCTGGCTACAGATGGGGTGTTGATAGGGACAAGTTACTCACTATTATTTGAATCAAACAGCATTATAGTTTGTTGTGACTGTAGCACTTGAAGGGCCCTATGTATCAAAGGGCCAATGTAATTTAGTGTATTGTGCTCTGATGTAAATCAGGCCTCAGATTTACTCCAGTCGGACACCAGAGCATACAGCAGATAGTCTGCTACAGCTGTCCTGCCTCTAATTATGCAAAAGGAGTGTAGCTAGAAAAATAAATAAAGACAGGAAAGGGAGAGAGAAGCGCACCACCTCCTCATGCAGATAAGCAACAAATAGACTAGAAACAAATAAAACTAAATAACAGTGCACTCACATGTTCAAACCTCATGAGGTAGTGGCAGTGCATCATGGGATGTCCCCTTCTCAGAAGAACACCGGGGTTCGCGATCCTCCTTGGTGGTGAGGAATACCTTTGTCTGGGGTGCGTCTCAATGGAGTATGTTGCATAAGAAGATAACTACGGTGTCCAAAAAAATGTGTCTAGCAATTGGGAGTGAAGCTGTACTTCCCTATCCCTCTTTATATCCCCACACATATAGATAACAGTGGGTTCAATACCCTCAGTTAACACATAGGCTCAATGTAGATAAATATAAATTATATGTTTATTCCAGTATGAACAAGTAAAACTAAAAATGTATAAAACAAAGTGTAATTATATTGTTAAAAATATATCATATAGTAAGACAAATTTGAAATTGTGAAAACAAAAGTTTGTGATGGTAAAACACCATGTAAATCCAAGGTTAAAATTCTCTTTTTGATTTTATCTTGTAGAAGTCTAGTCTTTACAGAACATCTTTGAGTCAAGTGGAGGAGACATGCTGATTTTATTACCATAATCGCTTGTAGATTTTTTTTTTCATAGTGAGTTAATTGAAGGGTTTTCCCTTCACCTTTGATTGATGGGCAAGAGTTAATTGAAGGGTTTTCCCTTCACCTTTGATTGCTGGGCAAAAGCTCTTATCAGTGGCCGACAGAATAAAGTCAGAAATATGGAACAAAACCAAATTAAACAATATCATAAACACTTTAGCTCAAGAAACTAAGGACTCTTTTCCATTGCTCCTGAGTGAACACTCTACTGAGCAATCACATCACAAGCATACATTTAACCTCAGAAAAATGGTACCCAGGTGCTTGAACTATCCCTACTATCATTTTAAAAATTACTATTACATCGCCCCCATAATGCTATCTGATCTTGCTGAAGTTTAAGCCTCTAAGTGGCTGAAATGTTAAAAAAAGCCTATGCGTACCTTCAACCCTCTGCAAAAATGCCTGTATGCCTCCAATCTAAAAATATGAAGGAACTATCGCATACCCCTATCCTCCATGAGCAAGGGAAAGATGCCCCTTCAATACTTGCTATGCACTATTGGCTTGGGTATCCATAGTTTCCCCCTTAATCCCTCCTGCTACCCCCTATAAGCCTGGGTATTTTATGTGATTTCCCCATCTAAAGTATAACTATGGGAGTCATTTTGGACCCCCGTGGCACCTAAAATTAACTCCTATGCCATAGTAGGCCCTATATACCCCCAATCTATTCTAATGTTAACCGCTGTACCATGGAGGTCCCTGCAGACCTCAATGATAATTTAAACTTTAACAATGAGAATCCCTAGAGACCCCCATGGAACTTAAATGTAACCTCTATATTGTGATTATCCCTACAAAGAGGGAGGTTTGAGTAGCTCCTGTGTCGACTACCAATTTAAGGGCTTCGGGCTATGGTGGTCCTTGAAGACCCCCATGGGAGATATGGTGCGCCCAGAGGTCCATAAGGAGCCCTATGCTAGAGGTTAGGGTGCCATACAAGTCCATAGGGATCCCAATGAAGGACGTTAGTTAGTACATGGGACCTCCATGGCATAGGGGTTAATATTAGTTACAATGGGGATCCATTGGTTATACTTTAGATTATAATGGGGTCCTTATGGTCGGGTTTAATATTAGGTATATTGGTTAACACTGTGTGCCATAATTGATATTATTATTTAACCCGTTACAGGAAGGGTTTTAAATAAATACATAGGGTTATGGTAAGATAAGTTTATTGTGTTCAACTTAGTGGTTACCATTACAAAGAATTTCTAAGATTAAGACCCGGACCACCGTGGTATAGGGTTTAATATTAGGTAACATGGGGTTCCATAAGGACAACTTTGGTTAGGTGTAAGGAGAAGATACCACACCTAGGAGTCAGCCATATGGGAGTTCTTTAGGGAGCCATGGAATAAAGGACTAAAACAACATCTAGATAAATCTAGATAAATGGATATCTAAAAAATGTGATATTAAACCCACACTTTTTTTCTTTTCTTTTCTTTTTTCTTTTTTTCTTTTTTTAAGTATTTTATTCTTTTTTTTAAACAAAAAAAAACCAGGGAGAAGGGCTGGGTCATGCCCTTCCAACCACAGAGAGTACCAGAGACAAAGAGAGAGAAGAAAAGGAGACTCACTAACACCCCAATAAATTCAAGAATCATTTCTGGCTACAAAAAAAATCATCCCACAACTTCCATTTGATTCTATTATATTTCATCAAATCTAGCAAGCAGAAATCTTTCTCTAAGGCTCTATTATACATCATAGAGAATTCTATCTCGTTCCAACTGGGCAATGAGTGCTGTTTCCATTTTCCGGCTATTCTCCATTTTTCTATAGTTACAATGTGTATAATCAATGCTCGAGCCTCTATAATAAATTCCGGGGGTATTATGTGCAAAATAGCTACTTGGGGTGTTGGCAATAAAGTTTTTTCGAACATCCAACATACCGACTGTTTCGTAAAGCCGATTTTCCATATGACCTGTATTATAGGGCATTCCTACCATATATGTAATTGAGTGCCAAGCTGACAGCATCCTCTCCAGCATAATTGCCTATTAGAATTAGAGGAGTAAATACCCATTTTCCTGGTACCCAGTACCATCTGTTTAGTACTTTCAGGCTTTGTGGGGATATTTTCTATATATCTCCTTCTCAATCATCCATTGAGGAGCAGATATCAACATTATGATAAGTGCCCTTTTCTGTCTGATAGTGACTGTGAACTTTGATTGTCAATATTTATAAACACAGTCATGACACTAATTGTCACTGGGGTTTTGAATGTTCACAGCCTTTCCTGTGAGGGTTACAGTTACAGTTGACATTTCACATTAACAATCATTTGTTACTTTGAATTTTGGTGTTCACTACTCCACGTCTCAGTTGCAGTCAAATTACATTTCATTATTTTCTGTTGATAATGCAATATTATTAAAGCAGTAAATATGATATTCTATTACATGCGAGTTACAGTATATGTCATAACTCATTGATTGCAGAGATCGATATGACACAAAATATAATCATGGAATAAATAATTTTTCGGGGCCGATTTGCGGGCTTGAGAATGTTGTGCTATTAATTCTAAGACCTAACATCACTTCCCCTTACAATAAATGTACAGCAGAGTGTTGTTATTTGCATTACAAGTGCTATGTATTGGACTTTACCCCCCTTGCGGGTGCTCTAGAGCACACGTTGGTTTTTGTGCTCCATTTGAATGTTACGTGCTTGCTCGCGAGTGACCATGTTGCAATTTAATAGCTGAATTGAACAAGTAGCGGTTATGGGCTTGTCGGATCAAAGGATTTACGTGAAGTTCAACCGGGCTAATTTAATACCCGTAACACGTAAAATCTGAGTTATGAGCTACGTTTTAACACGTAGCCCGAAATTAAAAGGGCTGTAAGTTATTGAGGAAAAACTGAATTCCTGTCTGTAACATATTTAATGAATAACCATTTATTCTCACAATGTTTGCCATCTAAGAAAGGTGGAAACCGTAATAAATAAATAAGATCAAGTCAGCAGCCTCTTTGTTTACGGATTTTTTAATTTGCAATGGCTCTTTGCAATTAGTGACTTCACTCATTCTATCCAGCAAGTAAACATAGCTGTATAATGAATTAAAATGAATAAGTGTACAGTATGATATTCACATGGTTAGCAAAAAAATGTTTAATCAACTGTTAATACAGCATAGTAGTAAATAATTATTTTTTCAGAAATGTTAAAAAATATTTGTGTCACTTGATGAATATTGTTCCTTGTATGTTGTGCGATTCTTGTGAAGCCTGTTATATTTCTGCTTCTCTGTCCTTCACACCTTAACATAATTAGAATTCTTATAACTTTAATGGTATTTATTTGAAAGCCATGGTGCTACTAATTTCATGCCAATTACTGTAAACTACGTAATTTCAAAAAGAGAAATAGGGGGAAGATATTTGAAATTGTTATTGCAAATATTTACTGTATATCTGGATTGATAAGTTGTTTATGTAGACATAGAATACATGATTTGTAGTATAGTTTTGGTTTGAATTTGTTGTTTTGGGGTGTTCTATTTAAATACGTTTTATTAATGTATAGCGATTGGGTGTGAGGATTTCTGGTGATAGCATTTCATTTTTAAATCATATGTTAAAAAATATAGGGTGATTATTTATGGTCAGTTTTACAAGTAAAATATAGCAGCGGGGAAGGGGAGGAGGAAATTATGATTGGGAAGGGATGAATGAGTGATGGACATTCAAGGAAGAGTCCATGAGATAGGGAGGAATGGAGTGCTCACCAGTCCCCAGTAATGACTTTGATCTCATGAAGTTCGAAATGAAAAAGAGGGATAGATGTCTTCTACCCTGTGAGCAACACTGCAGCTCAGTGACTATTACTGAATGACCGCCTACTCCCAGCACATCTACACAAAGGTGCTCGGCTTCTGCTCTGAGAATGTAGAGGAGGCCCTGGTCAGTAATACTGGAGGGGGGGCAGTACCAGAGGGCACCATGCCTGACAAGGTCTCTGCTGTCTTAGCAGCCGCTGCCCAGATGAAACCTCCTCATCATCATCACAACCACACAAGCCTGCTATTGTCAGCTCCCCCTCCTTTGTCGGAGTCAGGGATCTGTACCCACTGCCCCCACACTACCATCACCACCACCTGCACTTTGATTGCACTTTGATGACCACTTCCCAGCTGTGGGGATCATCAAGAAGGAGGTCATCAGAAGAGGAGGACCCTGAAGAACAAGGGCTACAGCAGTCATGAAGGTTCAAGAGGGGAGCAAGAAGAACAAACTCATGCAGCAGGTTGAGAACCTGAAGCAGAAGATTAGCTGCCTCCCTGGTAGAGGGGCACCTACAAGTACAAGTATGAGAAGCTTCTGGGCACAGGATACCGAGAGACCGGCTCCAGCACCAGTGACAACGCGTCCTCCCCAGAGTACTTCAAGTGTCAGCTGTGGGGACAAGTCCTGTACAGCTTGATCATGATATTATGGGGGTGCTCAGTGTTCATCATTACTATAAAAAATAACTATAAGAGAGTGCCCAAACATCAAAGGAATTGAACATGTGGACAAAATATTGCTGATGACATCCATCTAAAAATCACAAAGTCACTAACCAGCCTCCCTAATATGCTAAACAACCAATGTAATCTATAGTGCAAATACCCAAATATATTTAAAAATGTATTTACCGACCTAAATGACTGTTATTTCATTCAGTTATTTCAATTTACAATGATTCCTATGTGAAATGCTTATTTGGAACTCAACCTGTTTGGAACTCATCCTGCCATCCGGAACTGATAAAGGACGAGAACTGTGGTACCACTTTATTATTATATTGCCGATGAGTCTGGAGTTAAACGTTTTCAATATAGGAGAATAGATGCACTTTCTAATACATGTCTGCATATCAGCTACTATATAAATCAGAATACAATTCTCTACCATAATAGATAGTTTTTAGGGGTTTAGGACATTTTCTATACTTTCGTACTATGTATCTGTGATTGATTAGTTTTGTCTTCCAAAGGAGTGATATCATGAGGGACACCTAAAAGATATTTTGTTTCTATCTCTTAGTTGTACCTTGATAAAAAATAAAACTTGCGATGTAATTAAATTTGTGTTTTTGTAGAAGACCTCTGTCTGCTGACCACTTACATTCTACTATATATATAGTAATCTGGATGAATAATCAGAGTATTGCAGTTTATAGTGATACCTTTTGTATTAGACAAAAATATTGGTAAGAATGATGAGCATTCAAGAGCTATAACTTTGTATCAAGTCAGACGCAATACTGATTAAGGCAAGCAATGAGAGCAGAAAGTGACAGGCATTATAAATTAAGTAATGATGGGTCAAGTGTGAATGTCTCCACAAAAGTGTTTAGATAAGAAAAAAAATAGAGTAATGTTAGTTAGGGCCATAAATATCCCCACATATTAAGGAGTGGAAAAACAACAATAAAGCATGGGAAGGAATGTAGCAGGATCAAAAGAGGTTTTGATAATGTGATAAAAATCCCCAGTCAATGTATAAGTCCTGCATCTTTGTTTATGAAAAAAGCGATCATCTTCATTTTAAATGCTTTCCTATCCTGGATGTGTTTGAAACTTCCACTAAGTAGTTTGATTTTCAGATTTTGGTGTCCCACAGGGGTACAATAACTGTCTTCATTGGGTTTTTTGGTGGAAAGTCTGAGTAGATTCATTCTTAGATGTAATTTTTGGCTGGTTCCACCAATGTAACAACCCATTTCACATGCAGTACATTGTATTATATAAACCACATTGAAGGATGTGTATGAATATGACCCTCTGATGTTATAGGTCTTGTTGTTGTGTGTGACTATGTCATACTTAATCTGGGGCTCCCTGCCTCCCACTGGTCTTCACAGCTCCATCAATGTACTCAGGAAGGGATTTCCCAATCATCTTCCTTACTCGCACGTGCTGTGCTCGGCTGAAAGGGGCAGAACTAAGCAGAGTTAGACCCTGTTAGAAGTGAGACTTTCAATATTACCCTGAAGGCTGTGAATAGAGCCTCTGTATACCACAAGAAGAATTGGGAAAAGTTGTCTATCTCCTCTTTCCCTACAGAGAGGTCCCTCACCCCTGACCACCCCCATTACAAAGTCCCTGAGACTGTCAAAGGAACTATAAGGAGGGAGTAGAATAACACTTTAGAGCTAGGGGTCATCAGGCATTTCTATAATCATTTGGATTTCCCCTGTGGTGTTTATTCCTAACACAGACAGGACCACCCAGTTTTGTGTGCAATATAGGCGACTACATAGGGTAGGATAAGCAACCTACATAGCCACCCCAGATTTGTCTAAGAATACTGTCAGATTCCATTTGCTGAGACTGCTAGAAAGAAATCAGCATTCAATAACTAATTTAGGATTTACCAGTTTACCTTTATGCCTTTTGAAATGAAGAATGCCCATTCCCCATTCCAATGGCTTGTTGACCACATAAGGCATTGTGCCAGGAGAACCTGCATGACATTGCGATATTCAATCACAATTAGCAGGACTATGTTGACCACCTAACTGTGGTTCTGCGTTGGATCCAGCAAGCAGGGTCGACTGTTCACCCTGAAAAGTACCAGTTTGCTAGGAGGAGGAGCAGTACCTAGGGCACAGAGTAGGGACCAAGAGGGTCTGGCCAGAGATGGCCAACATAACCTTGATAGAGAAGTGTCTCAACCCAGTGAGTATGAGACAGTTGGCATTTCTCTGTATCGCATGCTATTACTTCCATTTCCCCCCATTACAGTACCCTGGCAAAGCCATTGATGGACCTAATAATAAAGAAGATGCCCCAGCTGATACAGTGTCCCCCAAATGTCAGAAAGCCTTCCAGCTGCCTTAATGTCCCACCCCATCCTAGTTGTCACGGATTGCTCTCTTCCCTTTCTTGGTACAGATGGATACCTACACCTATGGTGTCGGGCAAATGTTTGATTCAGGTGGATGCTCATGGCAAAGAGCATCAGATTTCATATTTGAGCCACAAGCTATTGCCCTGAAAGGTCAGCTATGTGACTATTGAGAAGGTGTGCCTTGCAATTATCTAGGTTCTAAATATACTATAGCCCTACCTTTTTGGATGAGAGTTTATGGTTGTCAAAGACCAAAACTCATTGTTCTGACTCACACAGAGTGGGCAGGGTCAGTGGTCTACTCTTGAGGTGTAACCTAATCCAGCAGACTAATAACTTTTGTCATGCAATTAGGATCCTATCTGCCCCTCACTCCATGTTCCCATATTGCTTTCCTTTCAGTCTCACCTTGATCTGCACCAACCTCACTACTACTCTGGCAAAATCCTGTAAGCACTCCCGCTTGAGGGAACTGCAAGTAAACTCAAAACTGTTGTGTGTGAAAGGAGAATGATTAACCCTTCACCTGGAAAATGGCTACACAATAAGTATGTATTTACAGTGGTAGCAACAAAAGCAACAGACAATCAAATAAAGTAGACAATGAATATATGTTTAAAGAAATATCATAACGTTTTAATATTCAATACAGGCAGAATAGGGCTCATCAGAAAGCTTATGGTCTCTCCAGGCAATTTGACAGCTCACATCTTCAGTAACCCATGACCCTTTTAGAGTCTGTGATTACCTGGTGACTTGAAGGGTGGAGTAAGTGTGTCTGTAAAAAAAGTACTGTGCTTTTCTTTCCTGCCCAAAGGAGCTTAGTCCAGTCTTGCCCAAGAGAATCCTAGGATGAACATGACACTCCTGTGATAAACATGGTTTCCCTACCTTGCACTATCTAGGGTCTGGAGTTCCTTTTCCCCAGTAAATACCCTTTATTTCTGTGTCTTTTGAATATTGTGTGGTTAACTGCTTGTTATACTGGTTGTGTTAATAAAGAGCAGGCCTGATATTGGTACATGTTTTTATATGTAGTTCTGTGGTTTATATGCTGTGGTCCACTTTTTATTTGCAAGTACAGTTGTAAGATGCCCATTGTGAAACTTACACAATGGTTCTGTTCAGCACTGAAGATCTCCACTCCTGATCAGTAATTAGGTTGGTTATCCTTTCTACCTTAATTACATTACCTTTTATTACTCTACACCCAGACTAATTGATTTTAGGGACTTTAGATTGTAAGTCTGCGAGTTTCAATCCTGCGCAGTGCTTTAGGGAAAGCGCTATGGACACTGGATTCCAAGCTCAAAGACAGGGCCATCCACTCTTTGCAATGTATGAATCTTTAACTTGTCATTGCCTGTAACTTAATTTATGTATAGCGCTACGGAATATGTTGGCGCGTTACAAATAAACGATAATAATAATAATTGTTCTTTCATGTATATCACTTGTATTATTCAATAAAGTGCATTACCCCTTTTAAAGTAGTAAAAAGCAAGATTAGTGTTTACTAAATTCTAAGAACTTGCCAAATGTAACATGCCTTAACGCTCCCATTAAATATTATTCATTGCTGAGAAATGTATGAATAACTTTTATTGGAGAAATAGCCTTTAGTAATTTGCGCAGTGACAGTAAATGCTGATCACATTTTACCATGGCCTTTAGCACTATATGGGAATCCCAGTAGCAAGGGGTACCAACATAATAACAGAAAGGGCAAGAGAAAATAAACAGGGTCAGACAGTCCAGAGTCAATGGGCCAGCAGCACTGGATTACAAATGTATACAAGGCAAAAGTTGAGGCAGACAGAGAATATCCAGTCATAAACTGGAGGACAGAAGTTGCACAAATAAATACTGGACTGGATCAACAGTATCTGGTCTCACTATACTCAATCTATATCTCCAAGTCTCATAAGTTCTGCTCACCCGATGCACAGCAATGGTAGGGAGAATTATCAAATGCTTAGCACCTTCAGATGCCACACTAGAGAAACAGATCTGTGAGCCACAGAGTAAACTGCAGGAGCAAACAGATTATGACAGAGAGCCAAAAAATGGAATTGGGGATTATGACATGCACCCGCATAGGCACCTATCATCCTTTATAAATTCCCCCCAAATAATTAATCTTTCTTTTTAATAATTTCATTAAATAGGTGCAAGTATTACATTATAAATAAAAGGGAATAAAATGTGGTGCTGATGAAAATGCATGGGTGTGTTATCATTATGCCAAGTTTATTGTTATTATAGATCATTAATGATGTAATGCCAACCATTGCATCTTTGCCAAACAATATGGCACCTTTTATGGTGCATAAGCAGAATCTAAACAAATTCTCATATATTATAACATTTTTTTTACATACAATTGCGCATGTACTGACTGAAACAGCTGTTAAACTGTGTATGCTTGTCACAATAATTTGTAATGTATTGCTTTAGATCAAGGATTATAAACTTAGTACACCCCCACCCAATTCTTCAAAGACTCTCCTCTATCTTTTCAGAGATAGATACCATCTATATTATTAATATAAACAACCCAGAAAACTTACAGATTTGTGCATCTTCCAGACCATTTGTGTGTCAATGCATAGACAATATCTTCAACATCGATTTAATGTTGATTTTATTGATGTTTCATATAATTTAAAACAACGTTCATGTGTACTGTGCTGTGGCAAATTACCCTTTCTCTGACATACAGTATTTCTTAGTAAATATATGCTTTTTCATGCTTTTACATTTCTTATACCCTTATTTCATAAACTTATAATTTCTAACAAATGAAAATATTTAGCACATATTTGTTACATTTCAACTTGACTCCATAAGGTGAATATAAAAAAGAAAATAACAACAAACTAATAGAATTGATTTAGTAACACTATTGTCATTAACATGAATAGTTAAAATAAGAAAAATATTTTCTCCACGAGGTATCTTATATGAAATGTCATGTGAACATGAGATATTTCAAACCTCATTTTATTGGAACTGAAAGGATATGGAAAACAGCAACAACAAAAAAATGTAATTATAAATCAGCAACTTGTAATCACTGGAAAGGTTTCTGTTATTAAATATGGAAACATTCAATTAGCACACAATTAGAATGTTTTTCACAAAGATTGAAATACAAATTACTTATCGATCCACATTTTTATAAACTCAGTCAATAGCATACCAAAAGTGTAAAGGAAATTATTATTGCAAAAAGAAAAGTTCTTAAAATAAAATATCAATAAAAAAGATATTTTTTAATTGCAATCTCAAATATTTACAGCTAAACTGTGTTTTAGTTTTTAAATACAGAAAGTAATCTATAATGAACTTCCAGCTGTTGAAAACATTGAGCCTCATTCAGTTCGGAGATGCAAGTTTTGTAGGTACAGGACGTAAGTCTGTGGGCCTCCTGCGGGCCTGCAGCGTCCGCAACTTACGCACATTGCAAACCATGCTATCGAAAGTAGCATTTGCAAGCTTGAACATGATCGATGACGCAAGGCCGTAACTCAGGCTTAGAAACAGTCAATGGAATGTGAGTTCTATCGTAACTCGTGGTTCAAGACCATAGGACTTTCAAATCAAACCTCCATTTTTTATTGAAGTCTTACGGGCTTGAATTAAGAGTTACGATCGGACCCACCTTCCAGATATAATGCAATATTGGTAAAGCCGTAAATATGATATTCTATTACATGCAAATTCCATTATATGTATTAACAAATTGATTGCCATGATCGATATAACACGTAAATTAAACATGAAATCAATTATTTGTTTTGGTTGATTTGCGAGCTTGAGCATGGTGTGCTATTAATTCTAAGACATAACATAATTTTCTCTTTTAATAAAACTACAGTAGTGTGTGTGCACATGTCATAAAGCCCTTTGCGAGACCTACTTGGTACCAGTAACTTATGGTTCGACTTTTGCCATTTGCGGGCTTGACTGGGTGGTTAGCAGGGGTAATCGGAGCAATTAAATAGTGATTTGCGATTTTAGTGTTTGCAACTCTTGCAACCGTGAAAGATCAAAGATTTGGAGGGGCAGTAACTTGGGATTTTAAAAATCGCAATGGATTGCAGTGAATCGCAGCCCGGAGCCCGTAACTCGATCGGAGCCCGCAAAATGATGCCAATTAAATAGCAAAATAACTTGCAGGCTCCATTTCCAAGCTCGGATCTCCCAAAGCCTCAATTGAATGAGGCTCATTGTAAGGACAGGATCCATGTTAGTGAGGTTATTTATCCCTTTGAAACTAGCAGGTTCAAACAGGACATAGCTCCTAACTTTTGCTATGGTGGCTGATAAACTGAAGTATGTGACTCATTACTAATCGTATTATTCACACTTGTTTCATCAGTGACTTCAGGAATAGATAGGCTTTACCCATGTAATCTTTCAAGCGTTGATTAAAGTAAATTGACTGACCTTGCCTGCCACACATTCATTTTAATAATTTTTTTTGCTTTAAATATTTGTTTGTTTGCTGTGACTGTTGTCTGCAATTATTTAGTGGATAGTATATATACACCTGCTTTTAATTTAGAGAAGAAAGTCTGCAATATAAATATGTTGTTGGTACTGTGTTGGTCGTGTAGAAAAGTAAAAAGGTTGTAATAGATGATACCTTCTATATAAGCTTTCAACCTCCAGGTCTGATTGCTGGAGTTATGCCAATTTTGTAGGATATGCCTAAGTGCAAGCACAACTAAGTAACTCAGTGATTAAACCAGAGTCATTGTGGTCCCTAAGCACTGCAGCTAGACTTCTCTGTTCTAGGTGACATAGTAAAATAAAGAACTGCACACAGTTTAAAAATGTGCTATTTTTACAAATAACTATAGAGGGATTGGGTCAGGTTGGGCTTTGACAGCTGCTCTCAGGCCAGTAGTATAGTCATCCAAAGGATCATCCATTAGGCGATGTAGGCATTAGCCTACAGATGCAACTCTATGAGGGGCGCATCATTATTACACAATGTGTTGTCATCCTCACTTGAATCTTCAATAACAGCTGTTACTAATCAGCTTTGCCTCCCCATGCGGAGAGTGCAGGAGTGTGGAGGAAGGAGGAGGAGCGCAGGAGCGCAGGAAGGAAGTGACAGGAGCCATGGAGGTCAGTATATACAGGGAGGATATCAGAATATACAGAGAAGCTGACAAGGTGAATGGCAGGACAGGATGGGAAGTTATAACATCTTGCCAAAACTTGACTATGACATTCAAAAATCTTTATTTTTATATCATTTCTCTACCACTGTCAGTGTATGTATGTGTGTATGTGTTTGAATGTATGTGTGTGTGTTTGCATGCATGCATGTATGTGTGTGTATGCATGCATGTATGTGTGTATGTATTATTATTATTATCATTTATTTATAACGCGCAACATATTCCGTAGCCCTGTACATAAGATAAGTTCAAGACAAAGATACATACAAGTTAAACATAGCAAAGCAAGGAGGGCTTTATCTTTGAACCTCAAATCCATAGTGTCCATAGTGCTTTCCCTAAAGCTCCTTGTGGGATTGAAACTCGCAGACTTACAACCTAAAGGTATTGTGTGAGGAAAAGGAGGGAGGGAGAGGTGAGAGTGTGTTAGGGTGGAAGGTGATACGCTTCTTTAAAGAGATGTGTTTTTAGAGAGGTTTTGAATGTTTTGAGGCAGGAGGATAATCTGGTGGAGCGAGGCAAGGAATTCCAGACAATAGGGGCAGCACGAGAAAAGTCCTGAAGGTGAGAGTGAGAGGAGGTGACAACAGTTGTGGAAAGAAGAAGGTCATTACTAGAATGAAGAATGCGGGTGGGCGAGTATTTGGAGATGAGACCAGAAATGTGTGGGGGTGTGCTATTGTTGAGGGCTTTGCAAGTTAGGGTCAGGATTTTAAATTTTATTCTGGAGGCTATGGGAAGCCAGTGAAGAGATAGACAGAGAGGTGATGCCGACACAGAACGATGAGTCTAGCAGAGGCATTCATAATGGATTGACGTGGAGTCGGTCGGGTTGTGGGTAGGCCAGCAAGAAGCGAGTTGCAGTAGTCGAATCAAGAGATGAAGAGAGAGTGTATTAGGATTTTTAACTTATTAACTATCAATTCAAACCCAAAGTCATTTTGTAGAAGGCAGTTTTTTTAATATATTAAAAATCTCTAGATTTAGCCCAGGCTACTACGATCTAGTTTTTCAAAAAGTAAAAAAAACATTGTTGGTAAACCGTGAAGGCTTTTATTTACACAGTTATCGTCAGACAATTTCATCTATAATATATTATAACATTCTGCATATCAGAGAGGTATTTTTTTATTTTTTTTAATCATTAATCTTTATTTTTTACAGTCATATGTTATAACATTTTTCATACTTAATTTAAATTTAAACACACATGTCATAAAGTGCATTTAATAAAATCTGAAAGCCTTTGTATAAAAAAATGCTGTTGTTGTTGTTGTTTAGTTTAACTGTGACCTTCCTCCAGTTTTTTCCTTTTTTTCTTTTCTCCTTTTGACTGTAGCTGTAGATTCAGTAAAACATATCAACTAAATGAACCTAAAACATAAATAATAACCCTAACATTCAGGTGTGGGGGGATACGCTTAAGTGAGTCATAGTCGATTTTGTTTCTTTCTTTTTTCCCTAATGGGTTTGAACTCCAGATTACAATTTTGTCAATAAAATTGTCACCTGTTCAGCTTCCAATTTCCACTCCGAGAAGTTATTTTTAAACAATGAATTACTGTACATAGGACAGGAATGCATATTGCACTTCATATACCTAAAATTTCTGTTAAAACATTCTACTTTACGCTGTGCAGATTTATTTTATTTCAGTGGAATTGGTAGAAGCAATACATTTACCACAGTATCCAGTTAAATGTACTTGATCAACCTTATAGGTCACTCTAAACAATACTGCATTCGTACACCCCATACACCATTATGAATGTGGATTGGACCAGTGTGGAAAATGTAATCATTTTACACTAACGCATAATATTTCAGCTGTCAAATCTTTGTTAGCTATGTTTGAAAAGTCATTTTGTATAAAAAGATTGCAACTATTGGCTTGAACACAGCATGTGTTTTAGAAGCATGAAAGAGAACGTATTTTCACATTATTTGAATGTACTGAAAACTTTTGTGAATGACAAACAAACAAGATGGTGAAGAAGTTGCATAGAAGAATTATTCATGACACTGATTTGAGCAGAATATAATTACACTTGCATACATACATATATTTAATTTGTACTATATACATATTAAAGGGCTTTTGAAAGGAAACTGCTTTTTTTCTTAATCATAACAGTGCATGCTTATAGGCACTTGGTAAACTATATACTTATGTTTTCAAAAGCACTTAGAGTTATTTAAAATATACTTTAAAAGGTATCCTAGGAGGACCTTCCCTCCCACTCATTGAATTCAACTCAAATAAATTACATTGAACAATGTTTATGCTATTCACACAAAGAGGTCTCTGGGTTGATCATTATAGTCTGCATTTAAATTGAAATTGTGTCAATAATTGAAATCATTGGGAGGGGTGGAGACGTTACTTCTAGTACACAAAAAAATATTTTTAGAAATCTATTTGATTCTTAAAATAAAATATTTATGAAGTGTTTCTATTGTGTATAAAGTCATTATCATTACCCTGAAAAAGTATTCTTTCAGAGACCGATGAATTCACTTGTACAAACATTAATGGATGCTTACTCACTAACGCACTTATATTTATTTATTTCAGGGATATATGTACATATTCATTACATTGCTGCATATACAGTTCAACCGAGCACTTACAGTGAATTTAGAGGTGGAAACAAAACAAGGAGGACAGCGAATGAGTTGTGAGATCTCAGGTAGACAGGGAGTGAGAGGGTTCTGTCAAGACCAACAGAAGTGTAGTGTGGATAAAGTGCCATACAGAAGTCTAGATCCAATCCTTCCCCAGCCATAGTCAATACAGTTGGTCACATTTGGTCACTGAAGGCAAAGAAGGGAAACTAGCAAAGAGCAGAGGAAAATATCCTTAGGATTCTCTGGAAGGGAATATTATACAAAAGTACACTCCAAAATAACAAGTTAGCCATGATGAAAATATGATGCTAATTCTGTCCATTCTTCTATACTCAAAAATGTATTTTGTTTTAAAGATCAATAATCACAAAGAAAGAGTTTGGGGATAGGGTTGAGGCTGAGGTAAATAGTGTCAAAAATATCATATGAAGGAAAAGGAATATCAGTATTTTGTCAATAAATAGCTTAAGTAGAACACCTGTCACTTAATAAATGTAAATTATGTTTACACAACAAGAGCAAGCTGCAAGTGAGACGAACATTACTAAAGTATTTCTTCATTATTTATCGCACTCTAGAACTTGTGAAAGCAACAGTGGATCTATAATACCACCAGTGGGGATACTAAATCTGATTTCACTAAAGCATACAAAACATTTGAGAACAGTCCTAACTTTGTGATCATTTAGGTAAAAAAGTCTGAGTTAAAAAATAAAAATAGATTTTGGGTTATATTGCTGTAACAGTTTAAAGGACATGTTGGATTTGCATAATATCAAATTTCCACTCTCTACAGTAGCTGAATTACAGAAAAAATAGGTAGAAACAATACAATACTGTGTTTTCCTATTGGAATATAGGTTGTGTGGTTTCCGAAAAGCACAAGATAGGCCCAGCCTAACTTTTATTGAATGCAGACTTCAGTTTACTGTACTAACATGTGCAGTACTGTTTTGCCGCATGCAGAAAGCAGACTTTTTTAAAGTGTATTAAATAAATGGCATTTTTAAATATTCAGCCCCACACTGGGCAAACACACCAATCACAACATGCAATCACATTCACTGCCTACAGTGACATTCACATCATACTGTAACACTGCAATTACTACACACAGTACTACTAGCTGCACATACTAAAAGTAACTGTACACAGTCACACTCTCATAACATGCATACTTATGGCACACATACAGTTTAATCATATCGGAGACTTAGACGCATACGCAGCACACATTAATTCCACAATGCTGTTAACCTATAGAACCCAACTCATTGCAAATATGCAATGCTTATATCAGTCAGGTATACCACATACTCACTATATACACAGTTATGCTTACTAAATACAGCAGGGTCACTGCACAGCGCCACACACTCACTACATATCATTAGTCACACACAGAACACTCACCACACAGTAGTCACACTACACTTTCACAGCTCAGTCACACACTCACAGTACACATTAATTCCCCTGCTCCAGTACACAGCTATTCTATAGACAAACACTTTCTACACACAGTGACACTTGCATCAAGTTGTCACACTACACACACCACACATAAACCCACTATCTGCACACAGGCACATTCATAGCCCTTACTTTGGTCAGATTTATAACTGGGCATTCTTGGAGGGGCTGCCTCATTTGCATAAATGTAGTTAGTTTATGCTTCACACATAAATCCTGCCTTTTCTAGTCAGGTGCCATAAGCAAGTTCTTTTGTGGTGCAGTGGGTCAGAGGTCGATGTGAATTTTGTATAATTTGAGCTGGTATAGTAATCCCAAGCATTAAAACCATGATGATACTCCCAAACTTCCAAACAGGCACTTCTTGCCTAATTTGTTTATACAGTTAGCTCAATACACTACAGCTCAGCCGATATATAGAATGCAACCATCAAACATTAAACAGTAAAATAATGGGCACCGGTGGCAGAGCTAGAGAATGGAGGGCCCCATTGCAAAAACACATGTGCCCCTGCCCCCAAGTGCGTATTGTAAACATTTGTTTACAGTCTCCCCTGGTACCAACTCATTCCAAGATGAGGGCCCTGGTGCATTGCACCACCTGCACCACTGGTAGCTTCACCTCTGATGGTCACTGCTACTAGGCTATTTGAGCAGTTTATCTCAGACTGTTACAAGATAAACTATACATTTGAGAAAAACATTGTGATGGATTGCTTGTGCCTAGATAGAGATTAATATTTGGATAAAGATAGGATCATACTGGTTGAAATTTTTTTTTTTGCTTATCCAAGTGGAGGGGGAGTTAATCCCGTAAATTAAAAATATGACATATTACAACCAATAAAAAAATTATACTGTAGGTTCACAAGGGATATTATGGTTATTATAAAAATAATGTTACTTTTCTTTTCAGTTACAATCAAGAATTATAGGACATGAAAGAATTTGAATATGGTTTAAATGGCTTAGTAATTCAGAGATGTTTAAACCTATTGAAATCAATTATTGCAGCCTCCTATCAGAAAAATTAATGATCATCTTCAATCTCTCACATTATGATAATTTTAATCCTCAGATTCCTAATTCATTTTATGATAAAATAAAGACATCAATAAAATTATATATTGTAAGAAATCTGAAGTTCATATTGTATATTACTTTTTGATGATTTTTGTGAATAATCTCCTGTATCTCTATAGCTGAACATTGAGTTATTATACATATGTTAAGCCCTTTTCTTTTTCAGCAATTTATTATATATCACTAGTGGACTGAATTATATTTTAAAAAGGAATTTGTGCCTGGTGGAGCCAGGTATGTAAATCTGGCACTGTCCATTGCACCAATGAGCCAGCCACCCCTAAACCAAAGTGAACTGGGAGAAGATTATTTTGCAGTAGAAAACTATGGGTCTCAACAAATTGTCCAAATTGTAGTTACTGAAACCGGTAATGTAGCTTGCAAAAGTTACTGCTATTAATTTGGCCTATTGTAGCTACCCACAATCGAACTGCGGGTTACAGGTTGAAAAGCAACTGTGGTTGTCAAAATCATAACTCCAACCCATCTAAGCCTTTGATCTGTCAAGCTTGCAAAAGTTACAATCGCTAAAATCGCAAATTGCTATTAAATTGCTACAATTCCTGAAGCTTGCAATTGCTTTCAAACGCGTAAATGGCAAATGTAGCCAAAAATCTTACGAGTACTAGAGAGGACTCGCAAGAGGGTTAAACACCTGTTTGTAACACTGTAAAAGCAAATATAAATGCACTACTGTACTTTATAATACTGGGAAAGCAATGAAAGGCATTATAATTAATTGCACAACAGTCTCAAGCTCGCAAATCTGCAATAATAAAATATTTTTTATGTGTAATTTCCATTATATCAATCTTGGGAATCAATGGGTGAATACATATCATTGAACTTGCATTGACTAGAATAGTAGATGTATTGCAAGATGATCACAAATCGGACTTGTAACCACTAAATGATTGTGGTTTAAACTTCATGTTTTACTGATGCCATGATGATGGTCTCATTTACTGTTGGCTGTGTGTAAATTGTAATTTACGGGCTTGCTTAATTGATCATGATCATGCTCTGAAATGCTACATATGGAAGAATGGTTTACTGTTTGAGATTTCAGCCATGTAGGTGCAGGGTTGTTCCATTTAATCGCTCTGTAACTTTCTCAGATTTCAAGCCTGCAGACTTACGGGCTCTATGAAGGAATTTAATGATGCCTTATGGTATAGTAATATAAATGCCAAAGATATAATGTAGATGCTTATGAAAACATTTACTAATGAAAATATTTATATTCCTCTGTGCAATCTGTAAATTCACTGATGAAAAAAGGTTACGGTCATGGAGCTGCAACTGTAGAAAAGCACATAACATATTGTATGCAGTGTATCATGATGACCTGGGCCTCACTAATGGACCACATTACATTTTAAAACAGTTATCTATTATTGGAGCTAAGACTCATCTCAGAATTATCATATATGATTAAAGGGGAAGTTTCACATAAAAGTTGCTCTTATATGAAAAAGAAGACTAATATATGTTTAAATAATGTAAGTGGGTGAATGCTTTTATCATTTGCCTTTTATTGCTGCAAGTCCTACAGGTATTAGGTGAAGAGCTGCTGAAGAACCCAGAAGATGAATATAAGTGCTACATTTTAGAACTAATGTTGATTAGCTCTTGATCTGTCTCTTGTTCTTTTGACCTAATTGGCTCAGTTCTCGGCGTAAGTCACAAAAAAAAATATTTAAAAATGCCATCTTTCTCTCTCCATAAATATGAAGGACAAACTGGCAAACAGCATGGTGGCAAACATTTGCATAAATAATTAATTTCCTCTAGGATTGTTTTTTATTAAAAAAATAAAATAACCTACAAATCAGGATTTTTCAATAAAATTAGTTGTTACCTTTTAGATAGTTTCCAGATTGAGTATTGAGATATACATTTTCCGGTTGTGAAGAAAGTTTATTTTTTATAGTGTGTTGAGTGCACAACTGTCCCTTCATACTAAGGTGTGCTCAGCTGTCGTGTGGTTCTCTAATTAGTCACAACATACAATTAAATTTTACAGAAAACATCAGTTTACAGAAAAACATGGTTAGTCATTGTGTATAATATATAATGTACCTGCAGAACTCAATATTCAATAATGGACGGCATTATTAACAGAATGACAGTGAATTTATATCCAACAATCAAAGTGCTACCAGCACTACCAGCATGCCGAAGTATGTAATGGAACATAAAGCTATGGTTGTTTTTCTAGTTGAAAGAAATAGTCTTGGAAGTTTTCTGTTGTTTTTGATATATTTAGTAGTTTTATGATGTTCACTTATTTGGTCTTCACTTCATTGCTGTTATTGCATACTTAATTTATTTATTGACAAAATGCACACAACAGAAATAGATTTTTGTTTAAATTGGATTTAAAATAACATTGACATTTAAGAACACATTGTACAGAAGAAAATAACAAATAAGATAAGAAGCAAACAATGTAACTGACAACAAATATGTGAGTGCATTTTACTTGTATCAAGTGTAGAGGCTGAAAGAAGTATCTGAGAAATCTGTGTTATTAGTAATAGAATTACTGTACAATTATAAAAGTACTACAATGTATAAAGCATTCCTGGACAACATGATGTATTGACGGACAATCACATATATAGTTGTCGTAATTGCAAGTTTGTCATAATGCTATGTTAAAAGTTTGGGGCTTTTGCATGTGCAATGAGTGCTGAATGCACTCATTGCGGGCCCCGCAAGTTGTGGGTTTGCTGAAGTCTGCAATGAGTGCCACTAGAGTGGGGGAGAGGCTCCGAACGGCTTCCGAGTTACGGGCTTGAAAAAAAAATGGGCGCCATTTTTTTTAAAGCTTGTAAATCGGACTTAACCGTTGTCATTTTTTTTTTTTTAGTTTGTAACTCAGAGGCATTTGGGAGGCCACCAGAAGACACCAGTTGAATTTGAAATTAGCTTGCAATCTCACTTATGGGCGCCCTGGCTCCCTCTGAGGCAGGGAATCTATAAGTGAGGTTGAACTAATTTCCCCAAGCCCGCAGATGTTTTCACACCCGTAAATGGCAAAAGGAGCACAGGGAAGGGAGAGGCGGGGGAAAGACACAGAGGAGGGAGTGGGGGGAAAGAGACACAGGAGTGAGGGGGTAGAGTCCAGAGGGAAGGGAGAGCAGGGCAAAGAGACACAGGATAGTGAAGGGGGGAAGAGACACAGGGGAGGGAGATAAGGGGGAAAAGGGCAGGGAGAGGGAGCAAAGAGGCACAGGAGGGAGAGGGGAAAAGAGACAATGGGCAGGCAGTGGGGGAAAAGAGACACAGGGGAGGGAGAGGGGGAAAAGAGACACAGAGGAGGGAGAGGGGGAAAGAGACACACGGGAGGGAGAGGGGGGAAAGAGACATAGGGGTGAAAGCATTTGTCTGTAATGCTTGCAAAGTTACGGGCTTGCACATGTGCACAGCTCATTCAGTGGCCTGCAATGATCAGCGAAGCTCATTGCGAAGCTATGAGCAGTGAAGTCGCTAAACGGGAGGCCAGTGAAGTAGAGGGGGGAGAGGCTCACAATGAGCGCCAAAGGTGCTCATTTTGAGGCCTGTGATGAGCACCTTTGGCGCTCATCGCGAGGCCTGCAAGTTAAAGCGGGGGGAGAGCTGCTAGACTAGGACATATTTTTAAAATATCACAGGTAATAAAAAAATTACTGAATCACTGACTGACACAACTATATTCAAATATAGTGGTCTGGATTAACACTGAGCCTGGTGTGCAGTAAACATATTAATCTAAGCTGTTGGATCAAAGTCATGAACTAAACATAATGAATGTGTAAATCTTTTACAGATGTGGCCATTCCTGAATCACATATGTGTTCAAATGTACACCAATAAACAGAGCTAATAATGTACATTACAGTCTAATACCTGTATTGGATATGTATAGATGGTTCACATTTGTGTGACAGGAAATATGTGTTATCAAAGTTTGTATATGTGTGTTGAAATATCTTAACCCTTAGATGAAGAGTAGAAATGCAGCTTTGTTAATTTCAGTAAAAACAAGACTACTCATTTCATGGTTTACATCTTAACCAAATAATTACTGAGAAGTTAGAGCAGAATTGTGGAGTGAAGATAATGGTTTTAGGAATACTGTAATGCAAACAGTGCTTAAATCTCATCTAACCAATATTACTAGCCACAGCATCAGACCTTAATTTACTTAAAGAAAGAAAGAAAACCAAAACATAGCAGTGATAAATACAACAATGACATTATTTGTAAGGATAACTAAATATATTGATTACTAATAAAACATATCCTAGAATTCTGCGCACAGTAGACCACATCTTAAGAAATACAAATACATATAACAAAGGAAACAAAAAATAGCAGTGAGAAATACAACAATGACATTATTTGTAGGGATAACAAAAGGTATCGATCACTAATAAGAAATATGCGACAATTCTGTGCACAGTAGACCACATATACACAAATACAAATATATATAACAAATAGTGATAACTGGGAGTGGAATATTTTGCAGTAGAAAACAATGAGTAGGAGCATAGTGTAGCAATTCTACTGTGCAGTAATTTCTGAATGTGTTGTGAACTATGTAATGTAAAGGCTTATGAAAACATGTACTAATGCAAATGATTATATTCGTTTGCGCAATCTATAAATTCACTGATAAAAAAATGTTACAATCATGGAGCAGAAAGTGTAGAAAAGCATAAGTACATACAATATTTCAACAAAGAAGAGATACTAAAATGTCTCACAAGAAAAAGAATTGTCAGGAAATATCCAAATAAAAAAGAAGTGTTTTATCACATACCATGAAATAATATTAGACTTAGTAATGTTACTATAAAGTACCAATTTACTGAATTAGGTGGTGAATCCATAATATATTACAATGAAACATATTGGAAGTGTCATGTCTGTGAATTAATTTTTAGATTAATTATTATCTGTTGATTGACTTAGGACCTTATTCAGTTGGTTACCCATAGACTCATAATTATGGCTACTCACAACTGTGGGAGCTATATTTTCTAATTTCACATATATAGTATCTATTCAATTCCTTGCTTTCCGAGTTTTACATAATTCACTCGCAAGTCAAAAAAACATGTCTTGTCAGTAAAATACAAGGACTACATTAAATTACATCAATCAACACATTTTTTTTTATTTCTTGCCTCAATACAGTCATAGGAACTAATAGAAAACTCAAATGTCACATTAATTGACAGGAACAGGTAATAAAAGTGCATGTTTCCCACCCAAACGCTGAGTGTGTTGTAGATCTTACCAGTTGCGCTAACGTCCTACAGGTGAGTCCTGGCAGGAGGTCCCAGAGTTGGAGTGAGGTTACAGTCTTGGGATAACAAAGCAAACATTGTCAAGCACTGATACAACTACAACCAGGCCAAGGTGAAGAGAAAAATGGTAGAGGAGGCCAGAGCAGTGAGAGCTACGGGAGGTGTCCCCCAGTGACTGTCTGGTTCAGTGAGTGGGAGAGGATGTTGAGGGACTGCATTGCGCCAGCTACTGTCGTGGGACTTCCATACCTGGTGGACGTGCAGGATCACACAACCATGCCCGGTAAATATCATATACACCATCTTCCTCTCATATATCCACACATGTACAACACACACATATAGATAACAGACATCCAATGTAAATGATGCCCGCCAATGAAAGTGATATGTAAGCTCCCTTCATTTAACTAGGGATAGATGTATTGATATTATGTATATAGTAAATTTGTTTTAAAATGTGTAATGCATGTTACTCTTGTGTATTACTGGTTGTAATGTCTAATTCAAGCATGTACAGTATCAGCAGCTGTTTACATTTCAGTGTATCCTGTCTGCAGTGGACTTAAATCACTGTGTACCATTTAATTTGTATGACTGTGTATGTGTGTGTGTTACTGTATGATACATCTGTATCTACAAGTGAGATTGTAGTTGTGTATTTCATTACTAATATATATTATATATATTTATACTATTTATACTATATCAGGAATCTTGGGAGGAAGACATAATGTTTTTTTAGAGGGGCCATGGCTGCTTCTTGTGTACTGATACCTGTGTTTTCTGATGACAGCCCTGCCTGGACTATCCTGCCATTATTGGTGGTAGCTATTAATACAGTAAAATAATTCAAGATGTTTAAGAGCTGGTAAAAAAAATACAGTGAAATGAACAGACTAGATCAACAGTAGTACTTACCTGTAATTCTATGTTTTTGACAACTCTTTTTACTTACAATTTTGTGTTATAGGTACTGAATCAAAGTGTGTAGCCATCATTGTCTTAATATCTGACATACTGAACAACATGTTTCCATCTTCTTGTATCATACATTTAGAAAAATATTACTTATCTTTGTAAGTTTGCTTTATACTGGGTTAGTCAAGCACATTCCTTAATCTATTACCTCTCATACCTTCCTTTCTTCTTCAACTTCTTATTTCTCTTCTTCACAGTTTCATCAGAATATGCTTGCTTTTACTATTATTGCCTTGTCAAAATATTCTATCTTTCCTTTAAATCATATATTTTATACTCTTTTTTTCCTTTGTGCTATATTCTTTTTCTTGCACTTATTGCATTATATACCGTACTGTAGTTTTGAAATATCATTCAAAAGGATACATTTCAAGAAACTCTTTTTCCTACTTTGCCAATTTCTTTCAAAAGCATTTAACTTGCAATGCTTACAGTGCTGAAAGGCTTGGGGAATCGTTATTATGGCCAGAACTACTAGTATGATTTCCTTTTCAAAACCCCCAAAAACCTCTGCCTCCATTTGAAGATCAGAATGCTTTATATGTCTACTTTAGGCTAACCATTCTATATTACTTCAAATGATACAATCCTGGCATTTTCACACAAACACTAATCTCCATTTTTTGTTCAATGTAATTTCACACACAAAACCATAATAATATGTCTATAAATTAAATCTATCACAAAATCAAACTGGCGCTTTAAAATTAATTTATATGTTTGAAATAAGCACATATTCATCCATTTAACTTTCTCTCAATTTGTTTAGAAACCACTTTTGTCAAAAATGCATTTAATACTAATAGTAGTATGATTGACTTGACACATTTATTGATTTCATCAGCCAAAATGATAATTTAATACCATGGAAGACATCCAGCAACACAATTCAGCCTCCAAAAAGGAAATCATAATTTTCAAACATGCAAAAATTAGATACAGATGTTATGTAGATTATGTAAGGAGCAAACCACTCACCTATACTCACTACTGATTTGGAGAACTATTTTTTTTAAATAGAAAACATGACAAAGATTATGACATGAAAAAAATAGAAGGAAAATAAAAAAATAGATAAAACTCAATGGTCTATAATATGGAGAATTAGATGTCAAAACAGATTTCCATATGTGCTATTTCACAGGTACGACACCCCCAAAAAATAGCAAAATAAGATCTTAAAATAGAAAGTAGAAGCCAATGCTGGAAATAATGTTGTAAATCAATGGCAAATTGCATGCAGGGCCATGCATTTAAAATTTCTGCATCATGGTACATGGTCTCATACCTTACTTTTTGAACTGCACATTGCAAAAGACCTGGCATTTTCACTTCATTGTTATTTGGGCACCAAAGTAAACAATAATATTCGAAAAATTACTACATATCAATTGTGCCACTCAACATCTTCTGGCATATTATTGGAAAAGGAAATTCATGCCTACCCTACAAAATGTAATTACTAAAACAGATTGCATTGCAACTATGGAAAAAGGAAGTTCATTGCGCCTCAAAAAATGTCTTTCAATATGGCAACAAATACAAATCTGTTAACTTAAATGTTATTTTACTTCTTTCCTTTCCCCCCTCTTTCAACCCACTTCTGAGCATCTCTATTCTCAATAACAGTCATTTAATATCTGGAAAATGTTTTCACCATTTATGATTTACTCTGTAATTTAGATTTATATAATTGTTGTTTTGTATGTAAAAGAATATATGTATAATGATAACATTAATTAAACTTCTGAGATAAAAGAAAACAACTTGTAAACTTGATGGATGTTTTCTGTAGTACACCATGTAATTTTAAGAGACAACAGATCAATAGCTGTATTTGTTTATGATTTCAAATCTGGTAATGTTTAAAATAAGTAATAAAACATGCATCACCTTGAATGTTGACAGGTGACAGCTAACATGTGATTTCAGAGATTAATATATTGAACATATAATACCTATGCCTCTAAAATGTATTTTATTTTAAGAATAATGTATAATATTATCTTCAATATTGGAGAAAATGCCTAATGGATTTGATGTGAGATGATATTTTTTTTTATTTTGATTATTATCATATGAAAATCGGTGGGTAATAAAGATTCCTGCATACCAAGCAGTAGTAATAGTCATCACCTGCATCAACACTTTCCAGTGCTACTACACTGCAGTTTTGTCTTAGGAACCTTATTCTATATACAATGTACAATGATGCGGATGTTGCCAATTCCATACTCATACGGTCATTGTTCCATACTCATACGGTCATTGTTAGTTACACAAACACACAAAAGCACAGCCAAGCTCTGTTACCTTCTTTTACTTTCTGAGGGTTTAACAATACACTTTAAATTAACTTTAAGCCAATACTAAATCCATTAGTGTTGTCATTGTTCAGTTATGCCCAACTCTTCATGACTCTATGGAGCGCATCAGTCCAGGCACATCTTGTGTCTGGTTATGCTTATCCATAAGGTTTTCATAGCAAAGGTACAGGAGTGTGTTGCCAGTTCCTTCTCCGGTGGGCCGAGATTTGTCTGACCTCTTTGCTATGAACTGCCCATCTTGGGTGATACTACATGGTATAGTTCATAGCTTCACTGAAGTACACGTGCCCCTTCACCACGACAAGGTAGTGATCCAGAAGGAGAAATCCCTTATAGATCCATTTTAATAAATAAACATATTGGCTTTGAATATATTTAAGATATTATTATAATTTAGAAACCATAGAAGAATTTCTGTAAATTGTAGATTTCAGGAAATCTTTAATTTACAGATATGCAAAAATTAGATACATATGTTAAGTAGATTATGTAAGGACCAAACCCAGACCTAGTTCTGTCCCACCCAGTGATATGTCATGGTTCTTGCTATTATCCCTGCTTAGCAGAAATGAATGCAGCAGCTTTTATCTTCCTTTAGGCAGATGTAGAATTATTAAATCTGTTTATCAGAGCTAACCCTTTTCCCTCAATAATGAGCACACACTTAATTATGCATGACCACAAATGAGTAACCTTTATTTTTTCCCCATGTGATCACATGCCCATAGCGCCAGTCCCTTCCCCGACACCTGACTGCAGGTTCCAGCTGAGGCTCTACAATTACCACATGTGGGGAGCTGTGCCACTCTGTGAGGCATGCGCCCACATTGGTGGCAGCTATAACTCTCCAAGCCCCTTGTGGTTTGAGTGCCAGAGTGAGAACTGGTAAGTCCCTTGAGGCGAGGGGCCACTCCAGTGGTCACCTGAGGTCAGCTGCCATCTTGGAGAGTTGCAGAGTTAGGGCGGTTGGCTACAGGGCAGCATGAGACAGGTGCTGGGACTGGGGGTCCCCCTTACTATAATTTGGCTTTTGTAGTTTGTTTCTAGATAATCTTTCTTAAAATACTTTTATTTCAAAGATATTGTTATGGTCAGTGCAGTTTATACCTCATACTTTCATAGGAAACTGGGCAGGTTGCTAACCTTGGTTTCATGTTTATTTCATCTGCAACATACTCTATAAATTTAAATGACAGCAATCCTGCAGTATCTATGAGTTTTCTTTCAGGATACGTAAGCCTTACCTCTTCTCCATTCCTTCTTCTCTGTAAAATATTTCAGAATATTTCTGCTTAGATTAGTTTACAGAGAATATAAAGAAAAATCAATATTTAATTACATTTTATTTTCTGCCTTAATACTTATCCTATCTAATTTTTTTTAAATCACTGTTTGAAAGTTAAATTCTTGGAAATACAGTATAGCCATCTTATGTCTTCAAATAAAACTGTGTAACATAAATGTCCTGCTGTCACCTTCTATTGTGATAGCCAGCTATGTTATGGTGATAAGGCAGTGATGATTGTTTTAAGGAACATTATTTTTTTTTTCTGCTCTCCTCATTACATTCATATGTAGACATTTCTAATCTTCCTTTACCATTTGCATGTCCTCATACTAAAACTACATATATATATATATATATATATATATATATATATATATATATACATATATATATATATATATATATATATATATATATATATATATACATACATACAAAACACAACATATTTATAGACACAGTAAAACATTAGCATAGCTGGGGGTGAACATTTCAAACCATAGGGAGAGGGTCAGTCCAAGCCCATATTTAGAAGTTCCTTCCTCCTCTCTATGAACTCCACAAGGGTTAATTAGTCACAGCATGGGTAGAGACAGCGAGGCTAAAGGGACTTGGGTTAACCATTTGATGCCACCACTCAGGGCAGAGGGGAATGCCTCTTACTCATAAGGGTTTATAAGTATATGTTAATGGTAATAATAATAATAATCATAATAAATAAGGACTAGCGCATTCTGGTAAAGGGCTGGGTCTACCAGGCAAAGGGACATCCTTCCTGACTAAATGGTATAGTTGACATAAAAAACAATGACTTGCATGTAAAATTACTGAGTGATTTGTGCTTGGCTAAGGTATCAGCCCATGTGATCTGGGGGGGGGGGGGGTAGCCTATTGTCACCCATCTAGTGTGAGGGTAGAGGATGATTCCATTGTAATCATTAAGGGCCCCATATAAGTCAGAAAAGGATATTAAAATATACTTAAATAATGCATAAAAAAGAATTCTCAGCATTTTGCAATCCATACAGTTTACGCAACCCCAAAAGTCTTTCATAATCCATACGTATATTCTTGTATAAACATTAAAGAGAGGTTATAAATCATGGCCCAAATCCAGTGTTATTAAAATAGGATTACTAAGACTACACTATCACCTCCCACAACTCTCTTTAGCAGCCTCTTGTAAATGTATCTAACTTGTCAGGACTGTGTTCCCTACTGACCAGCTGGACATTCCCTTGCCTGGGAGGGGTGAGTAACACGCTAGTGTCACTATCCAGCTTGCTCTTGCCAGGAAAGCCCCATGGCAAGGGAGTCTTATTGTAAATTTCCTCTGCAGACTTGGAGCCTCATTCAATTAGGGGCAGTAACTTGTTTGCAAATCACTGATTTGCTGTGATTGGGTTACGTTCTCGCGTTGCTCTAACTTTACACTGCTATTCAACTGGCCGAGCGCACAAGTCAGCGCTCCTTCCTGCTGATCGCAAACCATGCTATCGGCAGTAAGCATTTGGGGGCTTGAACATGATCGCAGCTGCAAGGCCGTAACTTGTGTTTCAAGCCCGTAAACTCGGAGCACTGCAAATGCAAAAATAAATTCAAGATAGCTCTGTAAAGCACTGTAAATGATGGGGAACACAATGGGTGACTCTAGGATTAAAAGCACAACATTCTCAAGCTTGCACATCACCAAAATCAAATACTTTATTTCCTGTTTAATTTCCGTCCAAGGTCTGATGGGCTTGACTGACCTCCAAGCCCGTAACTTGTTATTCAAGCCTGTAGGACTTAGAATAAAAATGGTGGTTGGATTACAAAGTTCTAAGTGCTTGGAGGTTGTTGCCCGTAGGACTTCTGATGGAAAATAAACATGAAATAAAGTATTATATTTTGGCAAGCTTGATAATGTTGTGTTTTTAATTCTAATGTCGACCATTGTGTTCCCTATCATTTACAGTGCTGGATTGCTTTTTTATGTGCTTAATAAGTCCTA
Source organism: Discoglossus pictus (assembly GCA_027410445.1). Taxonomy (NCBI): domain Eukaryota; kingdom Metazoa; phylum Chordata; class Amphibia; order Anura; family Alytidae; genus Discoglossus; species Discoglossus pictus. The sequence continues at coordinate 198,443,225 of CM050166.1, read as the reverse complement.
CGATTTGTAAGTAAGAGCTTTGCGACACCGCCTTGGTACAAGTAAGCTGTGGTTCGCGTTTAGCTTGACGGAAGGGTAATCGGAGCAATTGAAAAGCGATTAGGGATATTTTGCCCCTGCAACTCTCGTGGCCATGAAAGACCAAAGGCTTTGATGGAAGCAAGCTGCGATTGACGAAATCGCAAAATATCGCAGCTAGTATAACATAATCCGATTGAAGTACTCAAGCGTAAGGCAATACAATAGCAAACTAGCAAGCGATCAGCATTTGCGAGCCCTGATCTCCAAAACGTAGCAATAGAATGAGGCCCTTGATGTATGATTGGTTCTTCCATGTATATCGTGGTCAGAGACAGAACAAGATGGGGACTGTGCACAAGAGGTCAGCAGCAAGAATATGTATTCATGTAGTTTCAGTCCTTGTCAGCTCGGGTCTCATAACTTAACAATTCCAAAAGTCCAGTGGTTTCCCTGGTCATCACAATGGTATACTAACATTAACTCTTAAATACCATGGGAGTCTATATAGACCCCATGACATTCTAAGTTAACCCTTTAACTATCATGAGGATCCATTTCGACACTCACTAATTTATGTATCATTTTTCATTTTATTGTAAATCTTTTTTTATTTTCGGTAATTTTTTTTTATTTGAAAGTAATTTTTTTTTTATTTTTGGTAATTTTTTATTGGATTTGATTTAGTTTTTTTTCATTTTATGTGATTGTTAGTTTGTTTGTATTATAGTTTATTTTATTTAGTGTGGGTGTTTGTTTTTATACTTGAGGTCCCTCATGGCACATTAGGGCTTAAGTTTACCATGGGGTCTATTGTTACAAATTCCAAAGAAGCAAGAGAGCAGAAACCAGAAGTTTCTGCTTGTAAGGAAAAAAAAATCAAATCTTTCCCTTCAAACGTCAAATATGAACAGTCTGACAACAACCTTACCGTTAAATTGAATGGGACACACCCCTACAACCTCATTGGTTGCAGTTTGTTATACATGAAAATACATGATTTTAATTAAATTTGTTTTCTCCGTGAAAAATGCACATATATAAAAACAAAACAAAATGTATTTCAACATGTTTTTAGTACACTAATGTGGTCCAAATCAGCTGAATTAAGTGACCCTCTAAGGTAGTACCTAAGCTAGGATTGTCTAAAGGGAAAGTGGAACTGCAGCACCACTATCAGGGGGCACAGGGGATACCAGTGTATGGGACCTCATCAAAAGAGAGTCCTGTGGACTTATTATAATGTGCTCAATGTGATCATATTGAGCTAGATGCAATATATCACACCTTTGTTACTGTTTTTACAATATATACCAAATAATGATATGCCAATAAGAAAACTGGTCATTTTAATACATCATATAAATTCTTATAGGTCTTCCTGATGGCTGCAAACCAATAATGTCAGCTTTATAAAATGGCCATACCTATGTGGCAGCACAGGGAGATAAGCAAATATAATATATCAAAAGGATCTGCTTCAAATAAGGGGCACATGTTATAAATGCTACCTAAGTACATTATGTTACAAAGATATTGTAAATTATTTGCATTGCGTAGTACACTTAATTGTTCCAAATACATATTTTTTTGCAGTTTTTTATTTGAAGGTTGTATGGCAAGAAAGATTAATATAGAAGTACAGAATAAGCTGTATTGAGCTGACCAATCTTCTTCATTAAGAAGGTTTATTATGCACTGCATGACATCTTTGTTCCCATAGCAATTAAATGCAATTTTATCTTTTGGTAATTTTAATAAATAACATAAATACATTTCAATTAAGAGAATTGGAAACCATCTGACTTTTTATTGTATAATGTTTACAGTTCTTTTCACATTTATGTAAAGCAACATAAATTTATTTAATATTTCTAGTTTTACTGTTATTTGTTTTAAAAGAATCTGTATAGTCTGCAGAGTTTGAAATCAAAAGCTTTAAACAATATTAAAGTGTTAAATTTTTTTTTATTCATTAATTAAAAACATAATTGATTAATTAAATGATTAAATGTTACAAAAATATTTTCATGGGTATCTAAAATATTCTTATCATAAATAATATCATGCTTGTTAAATCACACAAATAATAAAAAACAGAAGCATGGGAAGCCAGAAGTATAATATTCTCCTATGAATTGTGGCTTCTTGAAACATTTCATCTGGCTCCTAGAAAACAGATTGGTCACAAAAAGCATTGGTTGCAATCCTTGTGTATATATATCTATTATTTACATCAAGGTACAGGAAGTCCCTAATACTAAATCCATATACCTATTTTTGGGTACAATTCCAAAATTGGATTTCTATGTTTTTACAAATAAACTTCCAGGGAAGCGTTGTCAGTCAAGCATGCTAAAAAAATACTTCCTCTGTGCATACTACTCCCAATCCCACCCACTCTCCACATGTGTTCCATCCCATACCACACACATCACATATATAGTTGCGAGCGTACGGGCCGTTGCTCACGCTCGCGCAAAGAGCCGCGGGCCCTAGCATAGCGAGGGCCTGTCTATCAGTGCAGGGCTCTCTCGGTGCTGTCCCTGGCAGTTAGTGCAGGGCTCTCTCAGTGCAGCCCGCGAGGGCCCTCGCGTAGTGAGGGCCTGTCTATCAGTGCAGGGCTCTCTCTGTGCTGTTTCCTTGGTTCCCCAACCGCCTGATGCTCCCGCCCCTCGGCTTCCTGCTCTCCTCCTCCTGACCTCTCCTGTGTGTGTATCCCACATCTCTCCTCCCCTGCCTCATTTCCCTTCCCTTATTTCCCTTCCCTTCCCTCATGTCTCCTCCCCTCCCTAATCTCTCTTCCTCCTGTGTGCATCTCTCCTCCCATCCCTCATCTCTCCTCCTTCTCCGGTGTGTATCCCTCCTCTCCTCACTCATCTCTCCTTCCTTCCCTCCCTCATCTCTCCTCCCCTTCCCTCCCTCATCTCTCCTTCTTCTCCTGTGTGCATCTCTCCTCCCCTCCCTCATCTCTCCCCTTTCTCCCGTGTGTATCCTTCCTCCCCCCTCATCTCTCCTCCTTCTCCTGTATGTATCCCTCCCTTACTCTCCCCCTCTTACATTTGACTAAATGATTTACTCATTCTTCATTTTACTTGCAACAATACACATATTCATGGACCCTTCATTATGGTTTGCAGTGTGTGCCACATATGTTATTTACCTCTTTTGTTCTGGTAATATATATATATATATATATATATATATATCACATATATAGTTGTGAGCGTACGGGCCGTTGCTCACGCTTGCAGGCTTGCATAGCGAGGGCCGCGGGCGAGGGCCTCGGTTGCTGGCATGGAGCGCCGAAGGGAGCCGCGGGCCCTCGCGTAGCAAGGGCCTGTCTATCAGTGCAGGGCTCTCTCGGTGCTGTCCCTGGCAGTTAGTGCAGGGCTCTCTCAGTGCAGCCCGCGAGGGCCCTCGCGTAGTGAGGGCCTGTCTATCAGTGCAGGGCTCTCTCGGTGCTGTTTCCTTGGTTCCCCAACCGCCTGATGCTCTCGCCCCTCGGCTTCCTGCTCTCCTCCTCCTGACCTCTCCTGTGTGTGTATCCCACATCTCTCCTCTCCTGCCTCATTTCCCTTGCCTTATTTCCCTTCCCTCATGTCTCCTCCCCTCCCTAATCTCTCCTCCTCCTTCTCCTGTGTGCATCTCTCCTCCCATCCCTCATCTCTCCTCCTTCTCCGGTGTGTATCCCTCCTCTCCTCACTCATCTCTCCTTCCTTCCCTCCCTCATCTCGTAGCGAGGTCACTGGGCAAGGGCCTCAGTTGCTGGCATGGAGCGCCGAAGGCGCTCCATGCCAGCAACTGAGGCCCCTCGCGAAGCGAGGGCCTCAGTTGCTGGCGAGGTCACTGGGCACGGGCCTCAGTTGCTGGCATGGAGCGCCGAAGGCGCTCCATGTCAGCAACTGAGGCCCCTCGCGAAGCGAGGGCCTCAGTTGCTGGCGAGGTCACTGGGCAAGGGCCTCAGTTGCTGGCATGGAGCGCCGAAGGCGCTCCATGCCAGCAACTGAGGCCCCTCGCGAAGCGAGGGACTCAGTTGCTGGCGAGGTCACTGGGCAAGGGCCTCAAACCCTCGCAAACTTCACGTCGCTACTCAAAAAACACGACACACAAATTACGACACTCGCTAAATTTTACGAGGAACGCAAACAACCTACGAAACACGTTACCACACATTACGACCTCGCAAACATCGGACGCAACACGCCGACATACAAACATTTAAAACACAATACATACACACAGCACATACATAAAAACCTTACCTACACCAAGAGGGAGCACCCAGGACCTCAAAAATGCAACTTACACCTCGATTTTACTCCAAATAAAAGACTTTTGAGACTAAAAAAAAATCTAAGCGACAGAAAATATGGCTGCCGAACAAAACGAAAACGAGGCTACAGCACTCTAAACTCGCAAAACACCACAACAAACTCGCAAAACACCACAAGAAACTCGCAAAACGCCACAAACCACCTACGGATATTCATACCACACAGTGCACACATTCAGCATGCTTACACAGCAGCTCCACACCACTAATGCTGCAGCAACATCAACACAGATTGCCAGCTCTTCATCACAATGCTTCAAAATAGGTACACTATATTCATTTACTAATTTAGCTACCTTACAATTTCATTGCCGTCATTTTTTGACGGGCAATTCGCTAGTCACATATATAGTTGTGAGCGTACGGCTGTTGCTCACGCTTGCGGGCTCGCATAGCGAGGGCCGCGGGCGAGGGCTTTGGTTGCTGGCATGGAGCGCCGAAGGCGCTCCTTGCCAGCAACTGCGACCAGCGCAAAAGTAACGTTGTAACGCAAACACCACACACCACCTGCGACCCTCGCAAACTGTAACGCGCACCGTCAATAACATACGAGACACCTATACACTTATTACGACCTCGCAAACATCGCCCGCAACTCGCGAACACGAATTAAAAAAAAAACAATAAATACACATAGCACATACATAAAAAGCTAACCTACTGCAAGAGGGAGCTTCCACGACCTCAAAAAACCAAGTTACACCTTCATTTAACTAAAAATAAAAGAGTTTAGACACTAAAACTTTCTCTAAGCGACAGAAAAAATGGCCGCCGAACAAAACGAAAACGAGGCTAAACGCGATAAACACCACAAGCAACTCGCAAAACACCATACGAGACACGTTAACACACATTACAACATCGCAAAAATCGGACGCAACCCGCGGACAGGAAAAAGCTAAAACACAATAAATACACACAACACATACATAAAAAGCTTACCTACAGCAAGAGGAAGCATCCAGGACCTCAAAAAAACAACTTACACCTTCACTTAACTAAAAATAAAAGAGTTTAGACAATAAAAAAATCTCTTAACAAGAGAAAAAATGGCGGCCGAACAAAACAAAAACGAGGCTACAGCACGCTAACCACGGAAAACACCACAACAAACTCGCAAAACACCACAAACGACCTACGGATAATCCACTAAGACGCATACCACACATTAGACGTCATTTTAAGATAATGCGGAAGTACACAACTGCGCTAACGGTTTCGGCTCGCGCACGCACACTATTACACTGCACACGTTCATCACGCTCACACAGCACCTCCACACCACTAATGCTGCAGCAACATCAAACAAGGTTCACAGCTCTTCAACACAATGCTTCAAAATAGGTAAAGTATATTCATTTATTAATTGTATAAATTGCATATGTATATTAATAACTAAACAACTTTCCAAGCATACACATCTCATTGCCGTCATTTTTTGATGGGCAAGTCGCTAGTATATTATAATGCAGATTATACCACCCTTACAGTGTCCACATTTCAACACTGTTAGAGGTCTGAGTAAGTTAACATAATCAGATCTTGTTTAGTCTGGACTTTGAGTGTTGACTTTTTGCCCATTGAGTCTGTTCCTAGAGTTATAAGTTATTTACATTGCTTCAAAGCCCATAGCTGGAAACCCTCTGACCAGTGACAATATGTTTACAAAATCATACATTAAAGAAAATTGCACATGTGTAATTTAGAGTTTTGACTATTTTTCCACCAACTTAGTTCTCAAAGTTACAAATTGTAGACTTTATTGCAAAGCCACTACCTGGAATTTTTCTGACCAATAACAATGTCACAACTCTCAAATCAGAGAAAGTTGCAAAATCTAGTGTAATTAGTCTGAACAGTAACAATATGGCCTCTATTCAATTGAGCAATTGTTAGTTACTGTAGCCAGTAATGTAGCCAGTAAACTAATTTGCTATTCAATTGGCACCTTTTAGCTACCCGCAAATGATCTGCGGGTAGCAGGCTGAAAATACTTACGGTTGTCAAAATCGTATCTCAAACCCATCTTAGCCTTTGATCCTTCAAGCCAGTTGTCACGATTTAATTGTTTAAGGACTCATATTGTCAATGGTTTGTGAGTATGTCCAAGGGAGCATGACATTGTTACATTGGGATTATGTGTTACTGTGTGGTTATATGTTGCCTGTACATGGTTATTATGTATCCTAGGTATAATATATGAATGGGGAAATATGTTATGGGTTATAATATGTTAGTATTATATTGTATATTGTATTATGGAGTGATAGCTATGTTTTGATTAGTCAACCCTCCCCCATTGTATAAACTCTCAGTCAGGAGTTGCCCATATGGCCCTGAAGGTAAACACTTGAAATGATAGTAGTCAGGAACAAAGGGATCTCCACAGACATAGAGGCACCATACCCCAGGGGGTCTACAGGGATTCTCACTCAGAGAATCAGGGCAAAGTCCAGAGGGCAGGGAGATGTTTCTCCCTTGAAAGTCATAGACCAAATGAATTAGGTAGCCACACCTAGTGGGCAGACCTGGGAGGAGTCTCATGGTTCACACGTAGGGACCCTGCCTGATTGGCCAGAGGCAGTTAGGGGCTGGCTAAAGGTAGCCCCTCCTGGTAATTTTGTATGCATGTTTAAAAGATGGTGTTTTCCAAAATAAAGTTGGTTGAGAGATAGTTTTCACATAAACAAGGTGTGAGACTATTTCTGTGTGTTGTATCCTGACTTGGGGAGTGGTCTTGCTATGGGCCACTAAGTAACCTGGATTCAGTATTCTCTGCCTGTAGCTTTTGGGCCTTGCCCTCTTCAGAAGCCATCTTTTGTGCCACAGAGAACAGGAACTACATGATTCTGCTGGGGTAGGTTTGAACTAGGTTCATATCAGGCCCCCAAGAAGGCGCAGATCGTGACACCGGTAAATGTTAAAATCGCAAATCGCTATTCATTTGCTACAATTCCTCAAGCCTGCAAATGTTCTCACATCCGTAAATGGCAAATCCTATGGGCCCGATTCAATTGTCCGATTCGTAAATTTATACACACTTAAAATCATGCTTAATATTGCTACATATTCGGCCAATATTACTTATTGGCACTAATGAATTCTTAAGTCAAAAGAATGCATATAAACATTTATAAAATAAAACACCTGAAGCCAAATTTATGAGTCCAAGTCATTTGCAAGTAGCTAATAGAATATGGCCCTATGAGTACCAGATAGGACTCGCAAGGGGGTTATACATCTGATCGTAGCACTGTAAATGCAAATAAAAAAGCAATACTGCACTTTAAAAGATGGGGAAAGTGATGAAAGTTGTTAGAATTAATTGCACAACAGTCTCAAGCTCGCACATCTGCAATCAAAAATTATTTGTTTTACGTTTAATTTCCATGTTATATTATTCTCGGTAATCAAAGAGTTCATACATATCAGGCCACCAACATGGACAAGAACAGCATCGTCATTCATTTTTATTATTTTATACATTGCCAGATTTCCAGTTTGATCACATATCAGACCTCTAAACTCTAATTGATTGACGTTTAACCTCCATGTTTTACTGACATCATGATGATGGTCTCATTTACTATTGGCTGTTTCTAAATCAGTAATTATGGCCTTGCTTAATTCATCATGATCATGCCCTGAAAGCTACTTACAGGGGCATGGTTAACGGTTTAGTCTTTTTGCCAGGTAGCTGCGGGCTTGATCAATTTAATTGCTCTGTAACTATTGCAAATTTTCCCCATACTTATGGTTGGTATGAAGTCAACTGCGGGCTTGCAATTGAATGGAGGCCTATGATTTTGAGACTTGTGACATTGGTAAGAGTTCAAATATATTGACTTGTGACTTTGCCAGGGTGTAAATATACTGTATATTTATAAGCTGACTTCATGAAGAGCCAAAACTCACAGTCATAAATAGGCAAATTTCTATAATTTGTGTCTAATGACACTGTCACGAGTCACAAGTCAGAAAACATATTGCCACAGAGTTTAGAGTTTTTCCAGCTATATGCTTTGCAGCAATACAGGTAATTTGTAACTGTGAGAATTGACTCAGTGAATATGATGGTAAAAACTCACAGCCACAGATTGAAACATGCTCTGACCTAATATGGACATTGTACTCACTACTGATGTCATAGGTGGTTACTGGACAGTCAACAGTTTGTGCAACTAAATAAAAAATACTATGAAAAATAATATCATGAAAACTAATGATAATGGTTACTTTTCAGTACACTGATGATTTTTACACTAGTAAGATGAGATCCTTTAAATAATTTTTATTCTGTGAAGCCTCATATTCAAATTGTAGGATCCATCAGAAAATAACAGCAATTATTAAATTGCAATTCGGCCAATTCTAAAGAGCTCTATTTAAGCACATAGCAATTTTTTTTTACAGAAGTTTTTATTCATTGAACTTCTATCCAAAAGCATGGTCTTCACTAACTAAAAACTTATGTGAAAAAATATGCTATGTGCTTAAATAGAGCCCTATTCAACTGTCCGAATCGCAATTTAATAAGGCTGTAAATTAGCAAATTAGCAGAACTCACCTCACTAATGAGAAAACTCTTGCTACTTAAATGAATCTATTCAACTGGCCTACATTTATTAAGGTGGGAGCATTAAGTATGAAGAGATTTCTCCAACTTGAGAATAAGATACAGTAAATAGGTACACCCCCTTTTGAATCACTACCTTGTTGTGGTTAAGGGTCTTGTGTACCTCAATGAAGCTGTGAGCTATGCCATGTAGGGTTGCCCAAAATGGGCAGGTTATATTAAGGAGGCCAGACAAATTGTGTCCCACTGGAGAAGGAACTTGCAACCCACTCCAGTATCTTTGCTAAGAAGACCTTATGGATGAACACAACCAGAGACATAATTAAGCCTGGCCTGCTGAGATGCATAGGGTCACCAAAGTCAGACTCGAATGAACGACTGAACAGCAACAAATAGGTAGATAAAAATATAGAAAGATAGATAGAAAGATAGATAGATAGATAGATAGATAGATACATAGAAAGATAGATAGATAGATAGATAGTGATTCATCTTTTCCCCCCATAAACACAGTACTATTAGTTTGCACAGAATAAAAAAAAAAAAGAAATACTAAAAAAAAACTAAGTTTACACCAGAAAACAATGAAAACACACACTGAAATCTGCACAACATATTTTTAATATATAATTAAAAGTTTAGGTTGGATTTCATGAAACAGACATTAATTGGCAGTTAAAGCAAAGTTAGTGAGTAGAAAATGAGTGATAAATTACAACAGGTTTCCATCCATGAAGAACTAGTACAATCACCCTGCACACCAAATATTTTAAACTAGAAAATAATGGAATATCTAATAAAAACTCATCATTGTTTTTTTTTTTTTTTTGAGAAAATGCATAATTCACGTAAGTTTTAAAGGAAGCTTGTGATGAAGATACCTAAATAAATATGTGCGTGTTAAATGAAAATAATTCACAGATTTCTATTTAAAAATATCTCATTATTGTATAATACTTGGACGGAGTTAGGAACATTTAATAATGTACCCCCTTTTAGTATTATTACACCCATAATACACATCGTTCAGATAGAATCAGGGTTGTCAATAGTTGGGTCTGAATCAGGACCTCTGGCCTTTTTCTTCCGGACCACCATTATATTATCAAATGTATCAGATCTCTCACCTGTAGCGTCCAAACGCTTAAATAAACTGTCCATTATATGTTTTCTCTTTAATGTCTCAGGAATTAGGACAGTTGCTGTGAAACAAGGGATGCAGAGGGTATCACATATAATAGTTATCAAACTATGAATCGTCGTGACGCTTGCGAGCCTCGCATAGCGAGGCGAGCCGTTGATGCACAGAAGTCTTCTGAGCTCGGAGCACTTAGCCGATGAGCCCCAAAGGCACTCATTACCTACAAGGCAAGGCGAGCATAGCGAGGTGAGCATTTGAGGCATTGAAACTCGGAGCATTTAGGTGATGAGTGCTGAAGGTGCTCATCACCTGCGAGACGAGCAGTTGAGACATTGAAACACGTGGGATTTAGGCACTAATGAGCGCAGAAGGTGCTCCTGTGAGCCTGTGGCATTAAAAAAACGCTGGACTTAGCCTCCAAGCAGTTAGGAAATGCAGGATTGCCTTAAAGTTTCGCCACTTGATAATTTTCTAAGCGAGAAAAAAAATGGCGGGCCAAAAAATTAAAACGAGGCTACACGACCCCGAACCGTGCAAAACACCGCCAGACGCGTACCACTTACACAGAAACGTACGAGGAACAAAATGCACTATGGAAACTGCTCGCGAGCCGCATAACACATAGACAATCGCCGCCATTTTACAACACTAACTTGCAACTAATAACATTACAAATCTAAAATGGTGCTTTTCCCGACTAAACCAATGGTTTGGCCTCGCGCACGCAGCCTATTTATACTGCACATTTGCCACATTGCTGACACTTTCTCATCAGGGCAGCAACAGTCCAAATGTACATTGTATGCTGCAGGAAAATCAAAAGAGATTGTTAGCTCTTCAGGATATTGATTGCTGGATATGTTAATTATAAATAGGTAAAGTATATTAATTTATTAAGTAATTAATTATTATTAATAAAAAAATATATATAAATATGTTTAAAAAAAAATATGCTAAATAGCATATTTTACACTGCCGTTGCTTTATGAATACATTAATGATTGGCACTTCCTAATACATTTGTTCATTCAGAATTAATTATTAACGTACATTAATTTAATCAGTATTAATTAGTAATGGAAAATAAAAATGTATACTTTCCACTGCAATAAAAACATTTACATTTTTACACTGCAGTTATATATATCGCGCAGAAGGTGCTCAGTGGAGCAAAAGTACATGAGAGGAGAGACTTGCAATGAGCGCTAAAGGTCCTCAGAGTAGCAAAAGCTTTACATTGTGTGGCAAATATCATTGCCATGGCTTAAAATGTTATTGCCCCGTCATTTTTGATGGGCAAGTCACTAGTCACTAATATAGTTGTCATACTGTAAGTTGTCGTCCAGTTGCAGGGCTTGTGTAGCGAGCCCCGCAACTGCAGCCATCGTGAAGCGATGGACGCAGTTGCGGGGGTGGAGGTCTATGGCACTTAGCCGCAATGAGCGCCGAAGGCGCTCATTGCAGGGGTGGAGATGAGTGCCACATCGCGACTTGCAAAAAATTACAGACCTCGGAAAAATTGCGGGGACCTTGCAAATAATACAAATTTAACGCCCGAACCACAGAACTCAAAAAAAAAAAAAAAATATGCCTCCAATTAACTTGCACACTCACACACAGCACAGGGGAGAGCCTGGGAGCCTGTGAATGAGGTTGCAAGCTAATTTGAGGCATATTTGGCATTTTTTTAAGATCCAAAATTGCCTAAGCAAGAAAAAAATGACTGCCAAAAAAACGTAAAGCGACGAAAACGAGGCAGAAGAACTTAAAACGAGGCCGAAGGACGTAAAAAAGGAGCCCTAAGGAGTAAGACTTAAACCAAGCAAGTAACACTTAACCCAAGGCAGTAACACTCAAGACCCATAAACTATACAGAAGCACAGGCTTGCAATGAGAGCCAAAGGCGCTCATCACGGGCTCATAATAAGTGCTGAAGGTGCTCAAGCTTGAGGCCTATAAAGTACACAGTGGGAGAGGCTTGCAATGAGCACCGAAGGTGATCATTGCAAAGCAGGAAAGTTGCGGCCTTCAGCGCTTAACATGCAAACATTCAACAGACACAAAGAGGACAAACACACAGGGAAGGGACGGGGGAGATGTTGAAAAGAGACACATGGCATTCCCAAGCACAAAACTTGCAGGTCAACGAAACCTGTGAGTGGCCCGTACAGTAGGTGGGAAGAAAAGCTTGCAATGAGCTAACGATGATCACCACGAGCAGGAGAAGCTTGCAATGAGCAACGCGATGAGCGCCAAAGGTGCTCACAGGATCAAACGCCTTATATTGTGTGGCAAACAGCATTGCCAGGCTTCAAATTGTATAGTCATCATTTTTTGATGGGCAAGTCGCTAGTTATATTATAATGTCCAACTTAGTAGCGAAGCGTGGAGCGTGCAGGACCCTGGTGCCCCTAATGCAAAAAAAAAATAGCACCTAATATGCCCAAAAAGGTTATCCACAGTAACTATTTATGTCTATAACATGAGAATAACAAATAACTTCCATGAACTGTAATGGTGAACATATATATATGTTACCACTGTCATTGACTGTGCGAGTATAAATGTAATAATGAAAAAAATAATGTGCATAACATTTCTACATTATAATTGCAGTATTCTACTTAATATACAAGGGCTTAGCATTTTTCTACTACATTATCTTAAAATGCAAACTTGAAGCAATGTTTTGATTTATACTGTTTTACCCAATGATTCTAATAATGCAAAAGTGTATTGTGTGTATATTCAAAATATGCAATTTTTGCAAGGTCTGTGCTCACTGCTTACTTATTTTTAGATAATTAAGAAAACTATTTCAAATTAGCTCAAAATGTTTTAATAACTTAATCAAGACCACACATCTTTGATTTCAAATTTCAAATTAATGATAATATATATTTTTTTAATAGATGCTCAAAAGATTTTAACTTTAACAGTTTAGTCCATTTTATTTCTATTTCTAAAACATGAACAATAATGTAATTATGTTTTTCTTTTGATATGTGCAGTTGATCATATGTTTTTCATAGCACTACTAGAATCTGTGGGGACAAGAATGTGGGTACATTCTGTATTTCCATAAATATTTTCTTTCTTTACTCCTCTTTAAAATAAAACGTACTGAATAAATAGAAATATATATTAGAAAATAATTAACAACATAACCAATGATAATCCTCAATTAATAAAACATATAATACAATGAAAAGAACAATACAAGTATATTATTACAAATATCAACATACTCAGTGTAAATTTACCTATTTACAGTGGCCATAATGTCCTATTCAGATTGAAAGACCAATGTAAAAAAAAAAAAAAAAAAAAAAAAAAAAATATATATATATATATATATATATACAGTATATATTCACTGCCTTGCAAAAGTATTCACCCCCCCTTGACTTTTTACCAATTTTGTTATATTACAGCCTTAAGTTCGATGTCTTGTTAATCTGAATTTTATGTGATGATCAGAACACAACAGTCTAAATTGGTGAAGTGAAATAAGAAAAATATATACATAAAACTAAATTTTAGAAATAGAAAAAAAAATTGGCATGTGCATATGTATTCACTCCCTTTGTTATAAAGCCCATAAAAAGCTCTGGTGCAACCCATTACCTTTAGAAGTCACAAAATTTGGGAAATGCTCTCCACCTGTGTGCAATCTAAGTGTCACATGATCTGTTATTACATATACACACCTTTTTTGAAAGGTCCCAGAAGCTGCAACACCTAAGCAAGGGGCACCACTAACCAAACACTGCTACGAAGACCGAGGAACACTCCAAACACGTAAGGGACAATGTTGTTGAAAAGTACAAGTCAGGGTTAGGTTATAAAAAAATATCCAAATATTTGATGATTCCCAGCAAATCTATCATAACCAAATGGAAAGAACATGGCACAACAGCAAACCTGCCAAGAGAAGGACACCCACCAAACCTCAGGGACCAGGCAAGGAGGGCATAAAATAGAGAGGCAGCACAGAGACCTAAGGTAACCCCGGAGGAGCTGCAGAGTTCAACAGCAGAGACTGGAGTATCTGTACATAGGATGACAATAAGCCGTATGCTCCATAGAGTTGGGCTTTATAGAGTGGCCAGAAAAAAGCCATTACTTTCAGCAAAAAACAAATTGCCACATTTTGAATTTGTTAAAAGGCATGTGGGAGATTCCCAGAATGTATGGAGGAAGGTGCTCTGATCTGATAAGACTAAAATTCAACTTTTCAGCCATTAAAGAAAACGCTATGTCTGGCGCAAACCCAACACATCACATCACCCACATGGTGGTGGCAGCATCATGCTGTGGGGATGTTTTTTCAGCAGCCGGGACTGGGAAACTGGTCAGAGTTGAGGGAAAGATGGATGGTGCTAAATACAGGGATATTCTTGAGCAAAACCTGTACCACTCTGTGCGTGATTTGAGGCTAGGATGGAGGTTCACCTTCCAGTATGACAATGACCCCAAACAAACTGCTAAAGCAACACTTGAGTGGTTTAAGGGGAAACATGTAAATGTGTTGGAATGGCCTTGTCAAAGCCCAGACCTCAATCCAATAGAAAATCTGTGGTCAGGCTTATAGACTGCTGTTCACAAGCACAAACCATCCAACTTGAAGGAGCTGGAGCAGTTTTGCAAGGAGAAATGGGCAAAAATCCCAGTGGTAAGATGTGGCAAGCTCATATAGACTTTTCCAAAGTGACTTGGAGCTGTGATTGCCGCAAAAGGTGGCTCTACAAGGTGAATAGCTATGCACATTGACTTTATCTAATATTTTGTCCTATTAGTTGTTTGCTTCACAATAAAAAAAAACAACAAACATCTTCAAAGTTGTGGTCATGTTCTGTAATTTAAATGATGCAAATCCTCAAACAATTCATGTTACTTTCAGGTTGTTAGGCAGCAAAAACATGAAAAATACCAAGGGGGGTGAATACTTTTGCAAGGCACTGTATATATATATATATATATAATATATATATATATATATATATATATATATATATATATATATATATACATATATATGTGATAAAACGTTGATATGAGATCAGTCACAAACCTGTAGCTACCTGTAGTACAAATATACATGTTTACGAGCCTTGTGAAGCGGGGTGAGCTATTTACATATAGAAGCCTTCCATGCTCGGCGCACTTAGGTCGATGGGCGCCTAGCAAAGTGAGGCAAGTAGTTGAGGCACTGAAACACACAGGAACTCGGAGCACTTAAGAGATGAGTGCCGAAGGCGATCATCACCCTACAAGCCTTGCGAAGCAAAGCGAGCAGTTGAGGCATTGAAACACGCAGGACTTAGCCTGCAAGCAGTTAAGAAAGTCACGACTTATTTAGGCTGCAAGCAGTTGAGTTTAACGACCAAACTGTGGAAATAGAAAATTGAGAAAAACAAAATTAAAAAATAAAATAAAAAAACACTCACACACAGCACGGGGGAACACCAGGACGCCTGGGAGTCAGGTTGCACGCGATTTTAAGCCAACATTTGTGTGTTTCAGAACTCGAAAATTGGCTAAATGAAAAAAAAATGGCGGCGGCGAAAAAAATGTAAACGAGGCTAAAGGAGCCCGAGGCACGCAAAGCTATACCAGGCACGTATGAGTTAGCCAGGAACGTAGGAAATACTAAATATATCATTAAAACGGACAGAAAATGTTTGCGAGCCATGTAACATATAGAAAAAAAAAATCCATTTTACAACACTAACTTGCAAATAAAAACATTACAATTCTAAAATGCCACTTTACATGCCTAAAGAAATGGTTTGGCCTCACGCACGCAGCCTATTTACACTGCACACTTGGCACATTGCTGACACTTTCTCCTCAGGTGATCAACAGTCCAACTGTACATTTTCTGATGCAGGAAATTCCAAAGAGATTGTTAGCTCTTCAGGATATTGATTGCTGCAAAATAAATATAAATAGGTAAAGTATATAAATGTATTAATTAATATTACTTTATTAATTCACTGGACTAAATATATTTTGCACTATACTTATATATCTGTCTTTGCGATGAGCGCCAAAAGTGATTGTTGCAAAGCAGGAATCTTGAACTACATGAGGGCAGAGGCTCACAATGAGCACCGAAGGTCCTCAGAGGAGCAAAAGCCTTACATTGTGTGGCAAGCAGCATTGCCATGGCTTCAAATTGTATTGTCGTAATTTTTGACTGGCAAGTCGCCAGTATAATATAATGATCATGATGTTCAGTCACAAGTATTTCCTTTACTCAAGAAACTGTAGTGTGTAGAAATTGAACATCTGCTACTTATTTCAAATCACAATGCATACTGGCCACTGAAATATGCCAGGTATAAATGCACTTTATCTCCTGGAAGCCTGGTGACATGCAGTGCAAACCTTTCTAGAACAATACATATTCATTACTGTTGCATTAGATTTTTGAAGAATATATTCTGTTTGTTCACAGGTGATTTTTAGATTATTAGATCACTGTCTGTTCTTTTAGGAACAATGACTCAGGGAAAAGGGTGTGCAGTATTAGCCAATAGATTAGCAACGAGTAAAATAAGCTGTCTGGACATTATGGGCCTCATTCAATCGTGATTTAGCCAATTGAATAGGGCTCTATATAAGCACATAGCATATTTTTTTTACAGAAGTTTTTAGTTAGTGAAGATCTTGCTTTTGGAAAGAAGTTCACTAACTTAAAACTTGGCCCTATTTGATTGGCCAAATCGCAATTGAATGAGGCTCTATGGCGCCTTCAGGAGAGGTAGGTTATTTCCACAAAGGTTAAACCTCATCTTGCATTCAACCTGCTGCATAAACAGAATGCTGTAAAGTGCAGCAGTTAAGTCTGTGTTAGGTTCTGAGTGTGATCCTGCTGCAGCCTGTTTGGTCTCAGTGTGAGTGTGAGTTCTGGTGACCTAAAATTATATATTCAAATAAAAAAAAATGTATTTTATTAAAATCTGCAACAGTTACAGAGCGATTCAATTGAAAATGCCTGCAACTTCCTGGACAAAAGCCTAAACCATAAACCATGCACCTGTAAGTAGCATTTCAGAACATGATCAATTATGCAATCCCGTAACTCTCATTTAGAAACAGCCATTAGTAAATGAGATTGTCATCATGAAATCATTAAAACATGGAGGTTAAACGGCAATCAATTTGAATTTAGAAGTCCGATATGCGATCAGACTCGCAATCCGGCAATGTACAAAATAATACAAATTAATGAAGGGAATGTTCTTCTCCATGTGGGTGGCCTGATATGTATTAACTCCTTGATTCCTGAGATCAATATAACATGAAAATAAAATGTAAAATAATTATTTTTTTATTGCAGATTTGCGAGCTTGAGGCTGTTGTACAATTGATACTAATGTCTTGCATCGCTTTCACTGTCTTTTAAAGTGCAGTATTGATTTATTTGCATTTACTCTGCTATGATCAGGTGTTTAACCCCCTTGCGAGTCCTATCTGGTACTCATAGGATTTTTTTCTATATGTGCCTTTTACGGGTGTGAAAACAATTACGGGCAATTGAAAAGCGATTTACGATTGTAACATTTACAGGCTTGAAATAACTAAGGCTTAGCTGCATTGGAGTTACAATTTTGACAACCGCAGGGATTTTCAGCCTGTAGCTAAAAGACGCCAATTGGATAACAAATTAGTTTATGCGCTACATTACGGGCTCCAGTAACCAACAACTGCTCTATTGAATAGGAGCCTTAGTTTCTGTATTTCTCTGCCCATCCATTTTAGTCTTAAATTGTGTTCAAATGTCTTATGTTTGAAAAATTATAGTACATTTACATGAAGTGTTGCTAGCTTTCTATTTTAAGAAAATGTAACATGAATATATTGGTGGATAGGGGAAGTTCACACAAGAAATAATAGGGACAATATATCTGCAATGTCATTATTTAATTAATCTAAAAATATAATTTTTTTTATGTTATATTTTTATTAAAGCTTATTTTGCTTTTTAAAGAATCACTGCAATGCCCTAAAAACAAGATTTAGATATTTTAAATTAGGCATTGATGAATAAAACAATAAAATGTCATTGATTTAAAAATAAATGTTTAATGTTACATTTTTTATTTTTTTTATTTTCAAAGCTTGGATTCAGCTGCTGATGGTTTCTGTGCACTACAGTGGGAAGAGGTAGCTTTGTCTAGAAGGCCTTGCTAAATGTTCAGATATAAGGTTATATCAAAACAGCACTCTCAGTTGGCTAAGAGTGGCTTCTTTTCACAACAAGCTTTTGCTGTAAAGGCAGCCTTTAAATGATTAGTAACACAATAATACATTATTTAGGTCGAAAAAGAGATTTAGTTCACCAGTTCGACCATTTTAGATTGCAGATCCTTGCAATATGTAAATTAATTGTAAATTGATCCAGAGAATGGCAAACTAAGAAAACCCCACTGAAGCACTGGCAATTGTCTTATAAAGGACCCAACAAAATCCTTCCTGACCCTAAAAATCTGGCAATCAGATTATTCCCGTAATGAAAAACCCTTCTTCTCTAGTTATCCTACATAATTCTTTTTATTCAGAAATGTATCCAAACTCTTTTTAAAGTTATCTGTTGAATTTGCTGTGACCACCTCCTTTGGTATAGAGTTCTACAGTCTAAATGCCCTTGTGAAAATCCCTTTTCTGTCCTTAAGGTGGGATCTTTTTTCTTCTTTGTTCTCCATATGCCCAATGAGGGTGTACTAGGGATTTGTATAGTGGCAGAATATATTTGCTTCCATTGCTTCTATACTCAATGTATACTAATATTTTACTTGTCTTTGCAGATGCTGCTTGACATTGAGCACTGGATTGGTTGTCCACAAGCACTCCTAACTTCCTTTCTATCTCCGATACACCTAGATTTCTTCCATTTAGATTGTAAATTGCATGCTTATTTTCCTTCGCAAGTGCATAACTTTACATTTATTTGTATTAGTTCTCAGCTCACATTTAGTTGCCCATTCTTCTAATTTACTGTAGTCCTTTTGCGGTGAAAGGACATCATTTTCTGATTTAATTATTGTGCACAATTCAGTTAAATCAGCAAACATGGAGACGGTACTTTCTGGTCCTACTCATAAATAATTAATAAACTAGGAACTTGCCCAGCAAAAATGACAAGATTAAAATTGTAAGGCTGGCAATGCTGTTTACAACACAATGTGAGGTGTTTGATCCTGTGAGTACCTTAGGCGCTCATCGAGAGCCCCTCACTGAGCATCCTCAGCGCTCATCAAGTGTCTCATTGCAAGCCTTTCCTGCTCGTGGTGATCATCGTGAGCTCTGAGATGAGCGCCTTTGGCGCTCATCTTGTGGCTCACAATGACCGCCTTCGGAGCTCATTGCAAGCTTTTCTTCCCACCTATTGTACAGGCCGCTCATTGCAGGTTTTGTTAAACTGCAAGTTTTATGCTTGAGAATGCCATGTGTCTCTTTTCAACATCTCCCCCTGTCCCTTGTGCTGAATGTTTGCATGTTACGAGCTGAAGGCCGTTTGTTTTATTTTCAATGTCCAGCGTGCCTGGAGTTGTTGGTGTAAGTGTTACTGCCTTTGCCATTGTGTATTTTCTAAGTCCTGCGTGCCTGTCTTTGCTCAGCCTCATTTTCATGCAGTGTCAGAATTTTTTAAGTTTTTCTGCCATTTTTTTTCCTTGCTTAGCCGATTTTGGATTGACAAAAACCACCAAATATGGGTCAAAATTGCTTGCAACCTCACTCCCAGGCTTCCTGTCTCTCCCACTTTATGCTTGGGAATTACCTGTGTCTCTTTCCAGCATCTCCCCCCTGTCCCTTTCTTGTGTGTTTCTCCTCTATGTGTCTGCTGAATGTTTGTGGCGCGCTCTGACTGCCGTTTGTTTCATTTTCAAAGCCCCGCATGTTTGGTGTTTTGCCGGTGTAAGTGTTACTGTCTTCCATTGTGTATTTTCTAAGTCCCGCATGCCTGGCTTTGCTCAGCCTCGTTTTCATCCAGTTTAAAAAAAATTATGTTTTTAAGTCCGCCATTTTATTTCTCGCTAAGCCGATTTTCGAGTGACGAAACATGGCAAATAAGGCACAAAATTGCAACCTTGCAACCTCACTCCAAGGTTTCCTGGCTCCCCCCCTGTGCTGTGTGTGAGTGTGTTTAATTTATTTTTTATTATTTTTCTTGTTTTTCGTCTTTTTTGATTTCCGCGGTTGGGCCGTTAACTTCTTATTTTTCTAAGGTCGGATTTTTTTGCCCCAGAGATTCCGAGATCAGATTTTATTTTTAAAAAGTCCTGCGTTCCTCAACTGCCGATGCTCGCAGGGCAATGAGCACCTTCGGCGCTCATTGCCTAAGTCCTCCGAGCTCGGAAGGCTTCAATGCTTCTATGACTTGCCTCGCAAGCGTGATGTCAAATCGCAGTTTGACAATTATAATATGTGATATGTAAAATATGTATATATATATATATATATATATATATATATATATTAGTAGTTTAGTCATGTCCAACTCTCCTGACCTCATGGATCGCTGCACGCCAGGCAAATTTGTCAGCTACTGCCACTCTATTCATTGCTTCAATGATCTCTTCTATCCACCTCAACCTATGACTCCCCCATCTTTGAGTGCTTTCAATCTTATTTAGCATCAGAGACTTTTCTAGAGAATCCTGTCATCTCATGAAATGGACAAAATATTTAAGCTTCAGTCTCATGATCATTCCTTCCAGTGAACAGTTTGTCTTGATTTCCTGTAGTACTGAATTATTGGATCTTCTTGCAGTCCAAGGAGCAGTTTTTGTCCAACATCACAAATCAAAGGCATCAATTCTACAGCTCTCTGCCTTCTTTATGGTACAGCTCTCAAATACGTTGTTACTACTGGGAATACCATATGTTTTACTATGCAGATCTTGATAACATAATATCTTTACTTTTTACTAGGTTGTCCAAGCTTGCTATAGATTTACTCCTCAGATGAAAATGTATTTTAATTTCATGGTTACATATTCCAGAAAAATAAAAGTTAGGATCGCAAATCGCAATTTAATTGCTGCGATTCTGCATGCATTCAAACCCTTAAACGACAACTGTAGATGAAAATCCTACCGGTTCCAACTAGGACTCGTAAGGGGGTTAAAGATATTGAACGTAGCACTGTAAATGCAAATATATAATCAATACTGTACTGTAAAATACAGGGAAAGCAATGAATGACATTAGGATTAATTGCACTAAAGTCTCAAGCCCGCAAATCAGCAATGAAAAAATATTTTCAATCTTGGGAATTATGGGGTTAATACACATCAGGCCACTCACATGAACTGTGCTCATTCATTTTTATTGATTTTCACATTGATGTTTTATGAGTATGATTGCAGATCAGGCTTCTAAACCCGCTTTGATTGACATCTAAACCCAATGTCGGACGTACGTCATGCTGGAGATTTCATTTCCTATTGGCTCCGTCTCAGACGAAAGTTACAGCTTTGCATCGTAAACCATGATCAAGCTGTACTATGCTACATATGACAGGAGGCTTTGCGATTCCGGAGTTCGGCCAGCGATTTGCGGCAATTTGGAATTGAATAGCTACTTAACTATTGAACTTTTGAAGCCCGCAGCTTCTGAAATAACTGCAAAATGGCTACAGGCTTCTAAAGTTCAATAGCTTTAAATTGAATAAGGCCCCAGGTCAGGTGGAAGAATCTCAAAAATACATTTCTGCTAAGAATAGCAACATTCAGTGTCCCTTATCTAACTTTAGTGTAGATGATTAAATGACAATCTATTGCAAATCTCTTCATTATAGGTAAACTTTTGATTTAGATCCTTTATTCCTCTTTGATTACAATTATACCTAGTCAAATTTCGAATATATGGTTCAGGTTCCCCATCATTACAGAAAAACATAATTTTACATCTTAATTCATATGCCTTAGGGCTATAGTGATTCATTTTGTAATTAAAAATGTCTTACAATATTTATTATGTTTAATATTGATTTATTTTCTGGTCACAAGTTCTAAATAATATATTTATTGCCAATTATGTACATTAAGTTAATGTAGAAAACTAAAATACATTTTTACATACCAATGCTTTTGTATAAAATGCTTGAGTGTCTCACTAAGTGCTTTATTTAAATCCTTTCCGCATTATAGTAAACAACTCAATTTTCAATATAATGTAAAACAGTTATATACTTTTAATGCTTTGAGCAGGGGTTTAAATGTGAATGCATAAAGCTTGTGGTATAAATTAAAACAATTAAAATTAGAGCCACTAGCATATTTTGGTGTTTGGTTTAATTTAAACAAAACCAGTTGAGTCAGAAGAGAAAAAAAAATGTGATGAGTACCATCTGCTCCCATTTTGTTACATAACAATTTGCATAAAATCTATTACATTTGCTATGTTGTATGCTCCAAGAATTTAATAACTTAAAATCGTGCATGATATGATGTGTACGGCACAAATGCAAATTAACAGAATTATACGTCTCTTTTTTATAATGAGTGTCCATGTGATTTTATTTTTGCTAAATTATAGGGATTTCATTTTCCTCTTTTGATATGTAATTAATTTGCATTCACAGATTTCCAAACAGTGATTAGCAGCTCCATTTTATTTTATATCTTTTCTGTTTAACGTGAATTGTCACACACTATTAGATGGATATAACCTATCAGTTTTCGTGAAATGGGGTGCATACATCATGCTAAATTTGTTTTTATTTTGGTTTTGTTTTTAAACATAAGGTAGTTGCACAATTTGAAGAATGTACAATTATTTGTCTTTGTTCTTTTGTTTTCCAACAGTCAAGATTATTTACAGTGTGTGGTACTTCCTGACTGTAAAGATTAATTTATGCTGTAGGCAAATTTTGATTAATTAAATTAATGGCAGCCTACCAAGAATCTTCTAAATATCTGACAAATATGCAAGGATTATTTAACGTTGGAGATAAATGTCTATATTTATTTCTTGCCTAATGTGAGCTTCTACAATTAGTTTTGCTTTAGTTAAACATAACATGCAGCTTAAGCAGTTAGAGATTTCTAGAAAAACAACAATATATTATATTCACTTGAAATCAATAGGTTCTTTGTTAAGAGTCAAACATATATTAGTTATATATACAACTTAATTTAATACTTAATACTATGAGCAATTTTCTGTAAATATTCAGATAATGTCATTTTATGAATACAGTGCATAAGAATATTATTGAAAATACATTATTAACAGAAACATAAAGATAAATATATCAATGATGTGTCAATGAGCTTATGTAAATGGGTAAGGAACAGCTGACCTCTATATCCCAGTAAAGATTCTCAGCCTTTTTAAATTGCAATACGGCCAATTAAATAGGGCTCTATATAAGCACAGAGCATATTTTTTTACAGAAGTTTTTAGTTAGTGAAGACCTTGCTTTTGAATAGACTAACTAAAAACCTCTGTAAAAAAATATGTTCTGTGCTTATATAGAGCCCTATTCAATTGGACGAAACACAATTTAATAAGGCTGTCTGTCTGCACTTGAATCTTGCTTATTTGGCAAAAACACATAGAATACTTTAAAGTGGTTGTAAAAATGGCATGGCTCAGTCGTGTCCGACTCTCTGTGACTTCATGGACAACAACCCATGCTGATCCACTTGTTTTTCATGGCAGAGATACTGGAGTGTGTTGCCAGTTCCTTCTCCAGTTCACCACAGCTCCTGGTATTCCCAGGTGGTCTCTCATCCAACTAATGTCTAGAGTGACCTTTTGTTCCCTGGCTGGATTCCAACCCAGGATGCTGTGGTGAAAGCATCGGCATACTAGCCACTTGGCCACCAGGGAACACATCCACAAAGTGGTTGTATGTTACTATTAATCTTTATCTAAGAAATAGGTTTCCATGCATTTTAAAGGATTGAATTAATTTATTACCACCCCTTTACCTTTTTGTCACTTCTTGCCTCATTTTCAGGGATTATTTGGAATATTCCACTTCTGGACCCTTTTCAAGTCATTCATTTGATCCTCCATTTTCTAATAATTTACTATTTTTCATCTGTCTAAATTCTTCTCTTATAAACATATACTATAGCAGCTCCCTCTAAAAAGACACAACCCCTAAGGACATATTTGGCATACTGATTTGTCTTCTTAATTGTAGTAAATTGTCAAAAATGGTAAGTGTATTATTTCTTAAGTATGTGTCCCATTTTTCAATGTAGTATGGTCCATGTATGCATGTTCATATGTATATAATATTTTATGTGTCAAAAGTGAAGGAGCTTACACTATAATTATGATGTATATGTTTCAGCAGAAAAGAAAAAGGAATAAAAGGCAAGAATGATTATATAGATTAGAACATGTCAGGCTCGGTTTAAATAAATCACAGTCTTGTCCTTTCATAGAAAATCTGTTTCTATTTAAATCTTTCAGTGAGTTATTTTGCATTATATTATTATTGAAATGTGTTTGCTAAAGGACTACTGTAATGCATCTCAAAGCAAAACTCATATGTTTGTTTAATGGGCATAAACTATTAAAAACAGTATCTGGTTTAAAATAAAAAAAAGTTAGTATGTTTTCTTACATTTTAAATTGTCTGTTTTCTCCTCAAGATGAGACATTTATCTCCACCTACCTGTGCTTATCAGGGACATAGCCAGCTCTGTCTGGGGGCTTGGCAGTCATGGAGCTTGGAAGCTGGATTATGTTGTCACTGGCCCTCACTACCTTGTAAACTATTCGCAGCAGCTTCATAGGTTCAGACCACTGACAAATCATTAGCCATCATAGCCCCCTGGTAGGCACAGGGAGCTGAAGATAATGTTTGAGAGGAAAACTGACACATTCAGTAAGTAGAAAATAAATATTATCTTATTTTAAATGATATACTGTTAAGGTTAAGAAGAACAATATAAAATAACTCAACAAAAAGAAAAGAGTAACATCAATAACAAACTTAATAATAAAAATAAAATAAATGATCTTTTTCATCATTATAATTTATTTTCTCATTTTGTAAGCTTTATCTGAGATAGAAATTAAGTATTTTTATGCTTTGCATCTCCTTATATCTAAGGGGCTATTATCAAGGGAGGGACCGCAGACTCCCAATTTGCAGTCTGTGATGGAG
Organism: Discoglossus pictus; assembly: GCA_027410445.1. Classification (NCBI taxonomy): domain Eukaryota; kingdom Metazoa; phylum Chordata; class Amphibia; order Anura; family Alytidae; genus Discoglossus; species Discoglossus pictus. The sequence continues at coordinate 198,418,009 of CM050166.1, read as the reverse complement.
TTATAGATGGGTATTCAATCCTCCAAGGATTCCCTCTAGTCTCTTGTCAAATTGGATTGTTTCTATATTATCTTTTTTGTATTATTATTATTATTTTATCCGTTCATAAATTGACTTATGGGGAGCCACGGTTCCCAGATCTTAAAGAAGGATGTCATGGACTCTTCTAATATATGTGTGATTCTGTAATTGAAGAGTATGTAATTCAATTTTTTTTTGACTGAAGTTATATTTAGTGAATCAGATTTCCATTGCTTAGCCATGTGGATTTTTGCAGCCAGCATTAAAAATTGGATTAATTTGATTAGTTGTTGCATTGATCTCCAGAGTTTGGATACCTTTAGGCAATACCACCATGTGTGAATACAAGTTCTTCTTTCCAGGCATCCCCTAAAGCAAAGATGGTTTATAGAGGACTTCTGAGAATTTACAGCCTTATTAAATTGCTATTCAGGAAATTTAAAAGGGCTATATTTAAGCACACAGCATATTTTTTAAAGAAGATTTTAGTTAGTGAAGACCTTGCTTTTGTATAGAAGTTCACTAAACAAAAACTTCTGTAAAAAAAAAAAATGCTATGTGCTTAAATAGAGCCCTTTTAAATTTGCCGAATGGCAAGTCTAGTCTGTCTAGGTATCTTGGTCCCAGGCCTGGTTCAGATCTTGTTCCAAGGAAATCATATATTTATGGCTCTCTGGAGAAGTATTAAAGGAATCACAAACCTTTTCTAGGATTGTTCTTGTCAAGGGACCTTTCTGGCAGATGCGTTTACAATTTTTCTTTTATTACCAAATGTTGTTAGTGTTTCAAATAAATAAGGCCATTCTAAAGAGATGCCTTTTCAATATCTAAGGCAAGAAAATAAACTGGGTGTTTTTGGTTATGGATTATGTGGGAGGTATTAATAATTCTTCTAATGTTATCTCCAGCTTGTCTGTGAGGTATAAATACAACCTGATCCTGTGGCAGGAATAAGGCCATCCTGGCAGTCATAATTTTGCCAATATCTTTATATAAAAGTTCAACTTTTTAAGATCTCCTCTGATCTGCAATATGTGGATTAGTTGTTAATTGATAGAGAGGAAGGCAAAAAGAAAAAAAAATAATGCCTTCAAGACTTATACTGGCGATTGGATTCCTCTCTGGATCAATACTTTACTAATTAACCAGGATAACTCTGAATATGCTTTTTATTTTAAAATATATCCAATCCCATTTTAAAGTTAACTATTGAACCCTCTGTCACCACCTCCCTTGTTAGAGAATTCCACAGATTAACTACCCTTAATGTGAAGAACCATTTTCTTTCTTTAAGGTGGAATCTTTTTACTTCTAACCTCAAAAGATGTCCTCTTGTCAATTGGAAACCTCTTGGCAGAAAAAGCTCCATTGACAAATCTTTATACTGACCCTGGATGTATTTATATAGGGTAATCATCTCCTCTAAGACACCTTGGCCCTCATTCAATTGCAAATTCGGCCAATTGAATAGGGCTCTAAATAAGCACATAACATATTTTTTTTAAATAAGTTTTTAGTTAGTGAAAGCCTTGCTTTTGGATAGATGCTTACTAACTAAAAACTTATTTTAAAAAAATATATGTTATGTGCTTATTTAGAGCCCTATTCAATTGGCCAAATCACAATTGAATGAGGCCCTTATTTCTAGAGAAACTAAGTTTAATTTGGTTAGTCTTTCTTCACAACTTAGTCCTCCATTCCCCTTATCAATTTTGTTGCCCTTATCTCTACCTGTTCTAGCTCTAAAATGTCCTTTTTATGAAGTGGTGCCCAGACCTGTACTCCATATTTCAAATGAGGGAGTACTACGGATTTATATTGTGGTAGAATTATATTTGTTTCCCTTGTTTCTATACCCTTCTTAATACATGCTAATAGTTTATTTGCCTTTGCAGCTGCTGCTTGGCATTGAGCACTGTTACATAGGTGGTTGTCCACAAGCACTTCCGAATCCCTTTCAATATTTGATACACCTAGATTTGTTTCATTAAGTTTATACATTGCATGGTTATTTTTCCTTCCCAGATGCATAACCTTACATTTATTCGTATTAAATCTCATCTGCCATTTAATTGCCCATTTCTCTAATTCATGCAAATACCATTGGATGGAAAGTACATCATTTTCTGATTTAATTACCTTGCACAACTTTGTGTCTTCAGCAAAAATGGAGACAATACTTTCAAGTCCTACTTCATTAATAAATATGTAAAAAAGGAGAGGACCTAATACTGAGCCCTGAGGAACCCATTTACAACAACCCTTTACTTCCTGTCTGAGCCAGCTCTCAATCCATGTGCAAATATTTACTGCAATTCCGGTATCCCTTAGTTTGCAGAATAGTCTCCCATGTGGCACTCTATCAAAAGCCTTTGCAAAATCTAAAAAGACTACATCCACTGAGTTTTCTTGACCCAAGTTACTACTAACCTACTCATAGATACTAATTAGATTTGTTTGACATGACCTATCCCTCATAAATCCATATTGGCTCTTACTAATAATCCTGTTTGAATAGACATATTCTTGTATATTATCCCTTATTAACCCTTCTAAAAGTTTTCCCACTACCGAAGTGAGGCTAAAAGGTCTATAATTCCCCGCATTTGCTCTTGCTCCTTCCTAAATATACAGTCCTTTGGCATTTTTTGTGTTTTGTTGCCTGCCAACCTGGAATTAACATCGATTGTTTGAGGATTTGCATCATTTAATTTACAGAACATGCCCACAACTTTAAAGATGTTTTTTTTTTAGTTTTTATTGTGAAGCAAGATACAAATAGGACAAAATAACAGAAAAAGTCAATGGGCATAACTATTCACCCCTCTAAAGTCAATACTTTGTAGTGCCACCTTTTGCAGCAATCACAGCTCCAAGTCACTTTGAATGAGCCTCTATGAGCTTGCCACATCTTGCCACTGGGATTTTTGCACATTCCTCCTTGCAAAACGGCTCCAGCTCTTTCAAGTTGGATGGTTTGCGCTTGTGAACAACAATCTTTAAGTCTGTGAATGAACAGCAATCTTTTCTATTGGAATGAGGTCTGGGCTTTGACTAAGTCATTCCAACACATTTACATGTTTCCCCTTAAACCACTCAAGTGTTGCTTTAGCAGTGTGTTTGGCGTCATTGTCCTGCTGGAAGGTGAACCTCCATCCTACCCTCAAATCACGCACAGAGTGGTACAGGTTTTGCTCAAGAATATCCCTGTATTTAGCACCATGCATCTTTCCCTCAACTCTGACCAGTTTCCCAGTCCTGACTGGTGAAAATCATCCCCACAGCATGATGCTGCCACCACCATGTTTCAGTGTGGGGATGGTGTTCTTTGGGTGATGTGATGTGTTGGGTTTGCGCCAGACATAGCGTTTTCTTTGATGGACGAAAAGTTCAATTTTAGTCTCATCAGACCAGTGCACCTTCCTCCATACATTTTGGGAGTCCCCCACATGCCTTTTTGCAAACTCAAAATGTGCCATTTTATTTGTTGCTGAAAGTAATGGCTTTTTTCTGGCCACTCTGCCATGAAGCCCAACTCTATGGAGCGTACAGCTTAATGTACAGATACTCCAGTCTCTGCTGTGGAACACAGCAGCTCCTCCAGGGTTACCTTAGATCTCTGTGCTGCCTCTCTGATTAATACCCTCCTTGCCCTGGTCCCTGAGTTTTGGTGGGCAGCCATCTCTTGGCAGGTTTGCTGTTGTGCCATGTTCTTTCCATTTGGTTATGATAGATTTGATGGCGCTCCTGGGGATCATCAAAGATTTTGATTTTTTTTATAACTTAACCCTGACTTGTACTTCTCAACAACATTGTCCCTTACTTGTTTGGAGAGTTCCATGGTCTTCATGGCAGTGTTTGGTTAGTGGTGCCGCTTGCTTAGGTGTTGCAGCCTCTGAGGCCTTTCAAAAAAGTATGTATATGTAATGACAGATCATTTGACACCTAGATTGCACACAGGTGTACATCATTTCACTCATTATGTGACTTCTGAAGGTAATTGGTTGCACCAGAGTTTTTTATGGGCTTCATAACAAAGGGGGTGAATACATACGCACATGCCAATTTTCTGTTTTCTATTTCAAAAAAATAGTTTTATGTATATATTTTACTCATTTCACTTCACCAACTTAGACTATTGTGTTCTGATCCATCACATAAAGTTCAGATTAACAATACATTGAACTTAAGGCTGTAATGTAACAAAATAGGTAAAAAGTCAAGGAGGGGTGAATACTTTTGCAAGGCACTGTAGGTATCACCTCTGCTTTTCTTCAGTCATCTGGTAGCAACACAGTGCTAAGTGAATCTTAAAAAATTAAATATAATGTTTTGGCTATTACAGAACCCAGTTCCCTCAGTGCCCTTGGATGTATTCTATCAGGACCGCAGGCTTTATTAACATTTATTTTTTCCAACCTCTTTTGGATTTCTTCCTGTGTTAACCAATTATTTGGTGAAATTAGTGTAGCCACATTATGTTGCAGTGTCCTAACCACTGGTACCTCCCTTGCATATACCAAAGAAAATAACCTATTTAGCTAATCTGCCTTTTCCTGTACACTAATTATCAGACTGCCTGTGTTGTTCCTATAGCTTCCTTCCTGGCCTTCTTCCCAATTATATACTTGAAAACTATTTTAGGGTTAGTCTTATTCCCCTTTGCAACTAATTGCTAATTCTATTTTAGCCAGTCTAATAGCCTTTTGCAAACCTTGTTGATTTCCTTGTACTCCCCTAAAGAAGTCTCTGTCCCCTCTTGTTTATATAATTTAAATCCCTGTTTTTTATACCGTATCTTGATCTATAAATCGTTGTTAAGCCACGTTGGATGTACTTTACTCCTTTTTTTTTACTCCCACATAGTATATGCCGATGGGCCAGATAATGATTCCTGAGTGTCCTCAAGAACCCGTACTGCTGGTTTCACTCATCCAGTTTATTTCAGGGTAGTTAAAATCACCCATTATTAGAGCATGTCCATGCTTTGCTGCATTTCCAATCTTTAATATAAATTGCATTTCCTCACTTTCAATTATGTTTGGGGGTTTATAGCATACTGCTACAAATATTATTTTGGAATTTGCTGCTCCACTATTTAACTCTATAAGTCTAATAATAATTCTAACTCTTCCATTTTTCATGGCAAACTTCTGGCATTAGCAAGCATACACCTTATGTTATGAGTCTGTACTTCTGGAGTGCCTGCCGCAGTACTATAGTTACTTAGCAGTACCTCCCTATTGACTATACTACCCCCCCATCTCCTCCCACATGACTAGTTAATTAATTCCCTACCCCCTCTACGCTTATTACCCCATTACTGCTATCTAGTCCCTCACCCCCACCTATTAGTTTTAAAACTCTGCCAGCCGTTCTACTATCCTTTCCCCTAGCACAGCAGCTCCTTTGTCATTAAGGTGCAATCCATCCCTGCTATAGAGATAGTACCCAAGTGAGAAGTCAGCCCAGTGCTCTAAAAACACAAACCACTCCTTAGTGCACCACTTTTTTTAGTCACGCATTACCCTTCCTAAGCTCCATCTGTCTCCCTGGGCTAGCATGTGGCACTGGTAGTATCTCAGAAAACACCACATTGGAGGTCCCTTATTCTCTAAAATCATTCTTTAGGACACTCCATCTTCCACTAACTTTGTCATTGGTACCATTAAGTACCAAGACCGCTGGTTCATTTCCAGACCCTCCTAAGAATTTATCTACCCGATCCACCACATGCCGAACCTAGTGAAAAATCTGGGTGACAAATCACTCTTCCTACCTTCCTAAATAATAGAGTCTCCTACCACCAAAACCTGTCTGTTTTTCTGCCTATTCTGCCCTCCCACTTCTCTAGTAGACTTGTTCTGTTAGAGGTAACAGCTCTATCTGGCATTGCCATTCCGAACAGTTTTACTCAATCTGGCTAATCTGTTTGTGCTTGCCAACTCAGTATTGGTCTACCTCCTCCTGATCCCCCTGCTTCTCCTTCTAATTGTAACCCAGCTACCTCCCTGGCCATCCTCAATAGTCTCAACTCCACCCTCCATGCTAGGCCCAGCTAAACTGTGCTCAGTGAGCACTAGCTCCCTTTCCAGTGGAGTAATATCACTAAGTGCTGCAATTCTCCTCTCCTCTGAGCTTCCAAAGAGGCAACATGCTCACACCTCTCCCAGAGGTATGGACCCTGGATCACCTGTTCCAGTAGTTTATACATGTGACAGGATGTACACTGAGTGAGGTTGTCACTGGACTGATTTATAATTACAAATTACAAAAAAATACTACAATTTGACCATTTTCTTTGAACTCCCTCCTGCAAACAGTCACACACAAGTTCCAAACATATATGCACATTTAATCGAAGCAAAAACATTTCCCTCTCACCTGTACCAAATCACTGCACACCGGGAAAAAAACACACTTTACTTGTCTGAGCAAATCAGATGCAAACAGTCAGGTCTTTTTATTTTTAACGTTTAAGGATCTTTTTCTTCAATAGGGAGGAATTTTATATCTGGATAGTTCGTCTCTGAAGGTATTGAGTTTCCTTCTAGTATGTGATTAGAGAAGATTTAAAAAAAATGTTAGAATTATTTTTTTTGTAGTAAATCTTGGTTAGGCCATCTTGGCCTGGGAATTACCCAGCCTTTAGTTAATTTATGGTTTCTTTTACCTCTTTAATTGTTATATCTGAGTTTAGGGTGGAAAGTTCCTTGTTTTTGAATTTAGGGAGATTACACGAGGATAAAAAGGAATGTATTTCATTAAAACTAATTTGTTCAAAGGTATAGTTTTGGTAGTATAAATGGAATATTTGCTGGATTTTATCAGGGCTGTTAGTTAAAGACCATGAGCCTCATTCAATTTGGAGATGCAAGTTATGGAGGTATAGGCCGTATGTCTGCGGGCCTCCTGTGTGCCCGCAGCGTCCGCAACTTATGGTGCTATTCAATTGGCCGAGCCCCCAAATTAGGGGCCGATAGGGAAATTCGGAAACCATGCCGTCGTATGTAGCATTTGCGAGTTTGAATATGAAGGCCGTAGCTCCCGAGATAGAAGCACTCAATGGAAACAGAGATCGTCATCATTACGTCTATGGTGAATGGAGTTTTGATTTCAAAGTCCTACAGGCTTGAATTACGGGTTACAATCGGACTCACATCCCAGATATAATGCAATATTGATAAAGCTGTAAATATGATATTCTATTACATGTGAGTTCCATTATATATATTAACACATTGATTGCCATGATACACGGAAATCAAACATGAAATAAAGTATTTTTTGCGGCCAATTGCGAGCTTGAGGTTGTTGTGCTATTAATTCTAAGACCTAACATCACTTTCACTTTTAATAAGAGTACAGTATTGATACGGATATGTCATTAAGCCCTTTGTGAGTCCTCCTTGGTCCCCATGACTTATGGTTTGACTTTTGCCATTTGGGGGTTTGACGGAGTGGTTAGCGAGGGGGAATCAGAACAGCGATTGAATAGCGATTTGCGATTTTAGCGTTCGCAACTCTTGCGGACGTGAAAGATCAAAGACTTAGAGGGGCATTAACTTGCAATGTTAACCATCACAGTGAATCAGAGGCCGGAGCCCGTAACTTGATCGGAGCCCGCAAAAAGACATCAATTGAATAGCAAAGTAACTTGCGGGCTACATATCTTAAATCTGGATCTCCCGAAAGCTCAATTGAATGAGGCTCCATGAATTTGTTCTTATTTAATAATTTTGCTTTTATATTGGGATATTTTAGATTGGAGTCTACAAGCTAAAGCATTTGTGTTGGGTTAGTCTTACAGTTTTTTTTCAGTGTGGTTAGAAAGAATCAGGTCAAGTTCAGTCTTAATTTTAACAAGATAGCACTAGTTAGCACTTCCTGTAGCTCTTTTTGTCTTTGAAGTTTTTGTTTTTTTTTAATTGAAGGCTAGTTTGATAATAACACCTCTTATAAATGCTTTGTGTGATACCCAAACCTATTGCAATCTAAATTACAAAACATAAAATTATTGATTAGTTTAATTTTACTAGTCATACAGCCCTATTAAATTAGCCCAAAAGTGAAAACCCGGAGCCCGTAATGGAGCCCGCTAGATTTACGGCTATTAAATTGGCATTGTTCAGTTACCCGCAAATGATCTGCGGGTTACATGTGGAAAAACCCTACAGGCTGTCGAAATCGGAACTCCGTTGCAGCAAAGCCTTTGATCTGTCATGCCGGTAACCCCCACAAATGGAACCAAAAAGCCTACGGGCAAGGGGGTTACAGTCCTATTGGTAGCACTGTAAATGCAAATATCAACGCAATACTGTATTTTAAAATAAAGGGAAAGTGATTTATGTATTACAATTAATAGCACAACATTCTCAAGCTTGCAAATCTGCAATATAAAATACTTTTTTATGTATAGTTTCTGTATTTTATCGATCCAGCAATCAATGTGTTAATACATATAATGGAACTAGCATGGACTTTTATTTTTATTTTTTTTACTACTTAAAATTTACAGTTTACATACATGTATAAAATATACTTTTTCCATACAAAAAATACATATTGTGGTGAAGTGCCACCAGAGGGCAGAAGAGAGCTCTTCAAGACTTTTCCCCAGGAATGAGAGAGTTAACAACCTGCTCAAAAGGCAGGGGTGTGGCTGCAATCAGGACCAGCGGTCGCTGTCTCCAGGGGGAAAGCTGTTTGACAGTGCTGGAGCGTGGAAGTGTGCAGGACCGAAGTCAGAGGCTGCACTGAAAGCTAATGGAACAAAGCCAGAAGCTTTTAAGAGAAGGTACGCAGATGAGAGGAACAGAAAGTCCCTCAAGGTGATGACCGCAGGAGGGATCTGCTTTGGAAAGAGAGGCCGGAGATACAGAGCCTAAGAGAGGTGAGAGGAAAAGACACCTCTGCTACTGTTGTATGGACTGTATGTTTGCACGACTACATAAGACAGTAAGGGAAACTACAGTTCAGTTATGCAGGTCTTCAATGAGATGCTAGAGTTTTGTTTCTGCCTTCAGTTTTATGTTGTATGCTGTTAAAACAACCAGTAAAGTGTGGTTAAATATTTAAAGAGCTCCTGCGTCCTCCATTTTATTGAAAAACCAGGCACGGATCCTGAGAGTGACAGTGAATCTGTCACATTTATGGTGGCAGTGGTGGGATATTAAATTGTCTGTGTTTAAGAAGACAGCCCACAGTACAGTACAATAATGGAGGAACTATTGAAAGCCCTGGCAGATGCCACTACATGCCAGAAAGTGGGCGGAGCTTGTCAGCAAGAAAGCCAGCAGAAAGGGCTGAAAGAAATTGCAGAAGACAGAGTCCTTGCTGCAAATGATGCTCGACTAAGAGATGCTGCTGCATGTCTGAGAGAGGCCACAGAGAAATGGCAGAGACAAGCAGAAGAGGACATAATCCGCATGCGTGAGGCCACAGAGAAGTGGCAGATACAAGTGGAAATAGACAGAGTCCACATGAGAGAATCATTGGAGGCACAGAAAGTGCAGCTGCAGAAACTGAGGTCTGCAAATAATACTGTGATTACAGAAGCAAGTGGAAGCATGAATCCTAATCGCTTCCTAAAGAGGATGACAGCTCAGGATGACGTTGGAACCTATCTCCTGAACTTTGAGAAGATTGCCACTAGGGAAGGTTGGCCTAAACAGCACTGGGCCACAGTGGTCCCTGGGTCCCTATCTGTGTGGAGAAGCCCAGAGAGCATATTGTGATCTGCCTGAAGAAAAGGCTACAAAGTATTGTGTTCTGAAGGAAGAAATCCTTTTCAGACTGGGAGTGAAAACCGTACAGAGACTGCACTCCTGGGATTTTTTTGACAGACCGGCTTATTGCTATCCAACGAACATGCCTGTCTGCCCAAGTTTAAAATGCAGTTTCCCTGTTAAGGGAAGGCAAATCAAACCTGATGAAGAAAGAAATCAGGAGTTAGAGACCTGGTGGATAGCAGAGCGAGTGCAACAAGCCACCAAGAGAGCGTCAAAAAAGACTGCAGAGCAGGCGAGAGAGACTGCAGAGCAGGCGAGAGAGACTGCAGAGCAGGCGAGAGAGACTGCAGGAGCCGCTGCAAGTGAGACTGCAGGAGCCGCTGCAAGTGAGACTGCAGGAGCCGCTGCAAGTGAGACGGCAGGAGCCGCTGCAAGTGAGACGGCAGGAGCCGCTGCAAGTGAGACGGCAGGAGCCGCTCCAAGTGAGACGGCAGGAGCCGCTGCAAGTGAGACGGCAGGAGCCGCTGCAAGTGAGACGGCAGGAGCCGCTGCAAGTGAGATGGCAGGAGCCGCTGCAAGTGAGACGGCAGGAGCCGCTGCAAGTGAGACGAGTGAGACGGCAGGAGTCGCTGCAAGTGATTCGGCTGAGAGCGCCACTGTGACGGCTGAGAGCGCCGCAGAGAGCGCCACTGTGACGGCTGAGAGCGCCGCAGAGAGCGCCACTGTGACGGCTGAGAGCGCCGCAGAGAGCGCCACTGTGACGGCTGAGAGCGCCGCAGAGAGCGCCACTGTGACGGCTGAGAGCGCCGCAGAGAGCGCCACTGTGACGGCTGAGAGCGCAGCAGAGAGCGCCACTGTGACGGCTGAGAGCGCAGCAGAGAGCACAAGGGAGATTGCTGAGAGAACAGCAGAGAGCACAAGGGAGATTGCTGAGAGAACAGCAGAGAGCACAAGGGAGATTGCTGAGAGAGCAAAAGAGACCGATGATGCTGATAAAGTCATTGAGGAAGAAGGGAACCCAAACAGATGCGGAAATTTTGTGGACAAGAGCGAGGAGAAGGCCTCCATAAGAGACCTGGACAGACACAGCCACCTGTCCTTGGTGAATACTCCTGAGCTGGAGAGTACTAGAGAAAGAAAGTGCCTGACAAAGATCTCTGACCTAGAGAAAGGAGAGACCAAGTGGAAGAATATAGCCAGTGTTCTTAGAAAGGAAGAATGTCATAAAAATGATAAAGAAACTGGAAATCTTTCCAAAATAAAAGATAAGGAAGAAAAGAGTCTGGAGATTGAGATGGAGAAAGACAAACCACTGTCTCTGAGAGAACATATGAAGCAGGGCATGGAGGTGTGTCCTTCTAAAACTATTAAGTGTCCCGAGAGCGTTCTGTCTCAGTTTGCCATAGAACAAAGTGCTATGGATAAAGAGAAGCAAGACGGGAAACAAGTAAAGCAAGGAGTACAGTTGAACTCTATCCCAGTGGGTTTCAAAAAGCCGGAAGTAGAAGACAGGCAAGTTGCTACTGAAATCAAGGGGATCAGGATGATGCCAGGTTATATTCCTGAATGGAGAGGGAAGCCTGTGTTTGAGGACAGCAGAGTGTCCTATAGGAAGAAGACACCGATGTCTAATTGGGAGCAGTGGAAGAGTCCCCCCAAGTACAAGATGAATGAGAGAATTATGCAGAAGCGGCTGCACAGTGGCGAACAGGTGAAACGAGACCTCCCCACTGACTTTATATCCCAGAGGGAAGCAGCTGCAATAGAAAAGGAGCTCCTGTTCCATACTCCAGAAAAGCAGAGGGTGAGCACACTCCCTGATATTGAGGCACAGTTGAAGCAGAGTGGAGTTGAGACTAAGTCCGATCTTCAGGAACTGTGTGCACAAGATGATACATTGAATGCAGAGCGATACTTGCAGAAAGCTCATATGCGAGGCATAGCCAAGGAGCTTGTACAAGAAAGACAGAATGGTGAAGAAAACACGGCTGAGCAGCCAAAGATAATCGGGGAGGACCTGATAGAAGAGTCAGAGGAGATTCCTGAATTGAACATACAGCAAAAGATCCAGTACAAGCAGAGTGAACTGGATTTGCAACAAACTAATGAGGAGAAACTGCGGCTGAAGGAAGCCAAAGACGATGAAAAGCTGGAAGCCTTGGAGGCAAAGCAAGTGGACAAGCCACTGAAAGAAGATATAATACGGATGAAGGCTGAGGATGCCGGAAATAAAAGTGTTTTCCAGGAATCTAGGATTCAAGAGGCCACTAAGAAGTGTACTGGCCTATCTGCTGAGTGTCAGCCTGGAGTTGGTGAACAGCTGGAGATATTCCAGCAAAACCCAACAACTGAGCGATCCTTCCTGGCAGAGGTAGAGAGTTGCAGACCTTACAGGACTGAAAGCACAGTGGTAACGAGTAGTCCTGCTGTGAACCGCAAGAAAGAGGAGGTGCGGACCCAGGCACAAGAAGCAGCCCTGAGAGAGGACATGCTTGTGGAGCCTCTTAAGGATGCTGTACCAGAAAAGAATAATATGATGGGTCTAAAAGAAAAGGTGCATCTAATGAAAGACAAGGTCACAGAAACCTGTGATGTACCCCCAGGGAAGCGACTGTATGGAGAAACATACTCTCATACCAAAGTACAAGAAGTACTTTTCAAGGGTCCCTGGGGCAGGACACTCGGAGAGATGGGCGGGCCGGTGTCCTACCCTCAAAGTTTAAGTGACAGCAGGCCGAACGGCAAAGAAAGCAGAAAATATGAAGTGAAAGGAAGAGCGGGAAAAAGAATTGTCTCTTCACCCAGAAAGAAAACACGGTTCCAAGGAAAGACAAAGGAATTTGAAAGCAGTGATGAAGAAGGTAAGCTGCGAAATGGAAATGATGATGATGATGATGATGATGATCCTAACGAAAGAGTATTGGAGACCCTACAGAAAGGTCTGAAGGGAGCCCGACAAGCTCAAGCGGTCACGGAGGTTGACCAAGAGTTTTACAGATCGACCAAAGAGAACCAGCTGCTATCTGAGCCAGACACAAGTACCCAAATGGGTGAGTTGAAAGCGCAAATGAAGAAAGTGGAAAAGTGTGCAAGGTGGAAAGCAGCCAAAATTCCTACAATGGAGAATACCCTCAGCGATGGAAGACCAGAGGTGTCACAGATGTCGCAGAGTGAAGTTAGGGATGCCAAGATACAAGTTGAGGCTCAGAAGATTCACGGAGCGATAGTGAACCAAGAGGTCACGATCACTAGCAGATCGCAGGAGGTACCAAAGAGAACACTGATGATACAGAGGATGCGTTGGATTGCGGATACGGCCTCACGGCGTTGGACGCTCAACCCCATGGTGTCGAGCTGGGGTGGGGGATATGTGGTGAAGTGCCACCAGAGGGCAGAAGAGAGCTCTTCAAGACTTTTCCCCAGGAATGAGAGAGTTAACAACCTGCTCAAAAGGCAGGGGTGTGGCTGCAATCAGGACCAGCGGTCGCTGTCTCCAGGGGGAAAGCTGTTTGACAGTGCTGGAGCGTGGAAGTGTGCAGGACCGAAGTCAGAGGCTGCACTGAAAGCTAATAGAACAAAGCCAGAAGCTTTTAAGAGAAGGTACGCAGATGAGAGGAACAGAAAGTCCCTCAAGGTGATGACCGCAGGAGGGATCAGCTTTGGAAAGAGAGGCCGGAGATACAGAGCCTAAGAGAGGTGAGAGGAAAAGACACCTCTGCTACTGTTGTATGGACTGTATGTTTGCACGACTACATAAGACAGTAAGGGAAACTACAGTTCAGTTATGCAGGTCTTCAATGAGATGCTAGAGTTTTGTTTCTGCCTTCAGTTTTATGTTGTATGCTGTTAAAACAACCAGTAAAGTGTGGTTAAATATTTAAAGAGCTCCTGCGTCCTCCATTTTATTGAAAAACCAGGCACGGATCCTGAGAGTGACAGTGAATCTGTCACAATATATTCACATAAAAACATCCAAAAAGCTGCCATAGCTTTACATATTGCACTTATATAATCTAATACAACAATATACCTTGACCGATGTTTTCCTTTCACCTTCTCTTGCCTCTTTAACTACCCCTTTGTTGCTTGACTTTCCTACCTGTCATCCCTTTTTAGTTATGATCTATTCTGTTCTCTATGGGTTTAGCATTATATATTGATCCCATAATTCCCAATTTGCACATAGCCACCTATTTATGGGATTACTTTCAGAATTACTCTTCATAATCTCACGATTGATTTTTATTGTATTTACTACTTCATTCCATGATGGAATTATTGATTGCTTCCAATATTTTGCTAAAAGATTTTTTACAATTAGGAGAATATGAGAAATTAGAAATCTTTCGCGTGGCACAAGCATATCAATCTCTAAATGAAATAAGGCCATCTGAGGAGTACCTATTAGATGTTTATTACAGATCTTTGATATTTCTGAGAAGCATTTTACCCATAATGTATTGATCTTGTCGCATTCCCACCATACATTTAGTGTCGTTCCTTTCTGGACACATTCTTTCCAGCATAAACCATCTGGTTGGAAGATTAATTTTCCCATAAACTGGGAAGTACAATACCACCTCTGTGTAATTTTGAAAAAGAGCTCCAAATATGAGGTGTTAATCGCTGATTTTTTTACTAATCGAAATGAATTAGCCCACAAAGAGTGTTTTAGTTTGTAGAGTAATTAAATCTAGTAATTTACCTTTTGAGTACATATCCCCTATATATCTAATACCTTTATTTTTCCAATATATAAGGGTTTGATAGTTGTTTTTAGTTCTTTTTAATAGGCGAAGCTAGAGAGGAAAAATTAATTAGATTTTTTGAACCAAAATTTTAACATGGCTCTAAGTCCTCCCGGTAAGTTACTGAGGAGAATAACTTCAATATTTGGCTGCCACATAACCGTATGGATTGGTATTTATACCAAAAGATTATCCTCTATATTTTTCCAAATTGCTCTGTTACTCTGGATATTCAAAATCATTAATTTTGAAATCAGGATTTTATCATGAACATCCTGTATTGACGGTAGGCCCATGCCTCCTTTTTTACATTTTTTACATTTTTTACATGTTATTGCTAAATTCTTGCTTTATTTCCCAAATAGATAAACTTGTCTATATACAATTGGATCATACTTAGGGAGTTATTGGGAACTTTCTCTGGTATACATCTAAATACATAGCTTAACTTCGGAATGATGCACATATGATTTGCTGCTATTCTGGCCGACCTAGTCAGATATAAAGTTTTTCACTCATTTAACAACATTTTTATATCATTTTGAAGATTACTCCAATTTCCCCTCATAAAGTTTTTCATAGAGAAAGAAAATTTCAGGCCCAAATGTGGTATTAATCTAGAATTCCAGTTATACATAAATTGTTGTTTTAAAAATTGCTTTGTTTCGTCCTTTATTTTTTTATGTATTATATCATATTTTGAAGGATTTGTTTTAAAATATGAGGCGCTACCAAATTTATAAAGAATTTGATGCAGCTTAACGCATGAACTCTGAGGATTCATGAGTGTTAGCAGGATATCATCGGCAAAGAGCATGATCTTATAATCCTCTTCTCCTATCTCCACTCCCTTGATCAAAATCTTATTTCTTATGGATTCTGCTAGAGGCTCCATAAATAAAATAAACAGGAGGGGAGATAGGGGACATCCTTGATGTGTACCGTTGCTAATGGTAAAACTCTCTGACTCGTATCCTGGTCCCGAAATATACGCTGACGGGTTTGTATATAGAGCCTTGATAGCTTTAGCTCCAAAATCACCCATAACATATTGTTTCAAAACTTCATCTAAAAAGTCCCAGCTGACCCTGTCGAACGCTTTTTCAGTGTCAGGAGACAGGGCCAGCATGGATAGATCTTTACTCCTAGCTATTGACATAATATCTACCAAGCGTCTAATGTTATCAGAAGCTTGTCTTCCTTTGACAAAGCCTGATTAGTATAGATGTATTAATTTAGGTATAATAATATTTAGTCTATTTGCCAATATTTTAGCATATTTTTTTATATCTACATTTATCAAAGAGATTGGACGGTAGCTTGTACTGAGTTCTGGATTTTTACCCTGCTTTAGAATATTTATTATTTCAGCTTTAGATAGTTCTGCTCTTAATTTACCAGTTGTTTTGATCTCATTGTACATATTACCTAAGTGATCACAGTTGATCAAAACCATCTGGTCCTGGCACCTTGTTTTTTTTGCCATTTTTTATGACTTCTAGGATATCCTCACTACTAATCTTTTTATTACGATTTTCAAGTTCTTCTACTGTAATTGAGGGCAAATTAATTTGACCTAGAATTTTTTTAATATCCTCTAAGTCTGGTTTTCAAAAAAGTGGGTCCTGTTCCAGATTATATAAAGATTATCTGGATGAGAATATGTTTTATTATCTTGGCCCTTCAACCTTAGAATTCTATTTAGGTTTTGTTGTTTTTTTAGCTTGGCGGACGAACAAAACGAAAACGAGGCTACAGCACTATAACCACGGAAAACACTTACGGATAATCCGCTAAGACGCATACCACACATTACCCGCCATTAAACGACCTACGGATAATACGCGAAGACGCATACCACACATTACCCGCCATTTTACGCTAATGCGGAAGTACACAACTACGCTAACGGTTTCGGCTCGCGCACGCACACTATTACACTGCACACGTTCATCACGCTCACACAGCACCTCCACACCACTAATGCTGCAGCAACATCAAACAAGGTTCACAGAGCTCTTCAACACAATGCTTCAAAATAGGTAAAGTATATTCATTTATTAATTTGTATTATATATTTCAGTAGTACACACAAAACAACATTAGCTACCTTACAATTCCATATGTATATTAATAACTAAACAACTTTCCAAACATACACATCTCATTTTTTTTTTTTTTATTCTTTATTTTACAAATATAAAATCTCCATTTTTACATAAATAATACATTACATATTATATACACAGCCCAAAAAAAAGACGGAAGGCATACATTTTTGTGACCTTTCTCTTATCCTTTTTTTTTTCTTTTCCCCTTTTTCCTTTCCTTTCCTTTTTCCTTCCCTTTTTTTTCTTTTTTTTTTTTTCTTTCTTTACTTTGACATTATAACCATAATCATAAGAATGTACTTATAAATATCAATCTCCTTAAATTAAATAATTCCTTCCTTATCCTTTTTTCCCCCTCTCCCAGTATATGACCCCAAATGGTCCGGTTTGCCCAACTCATCTATTTAATCATATCTTCCCCGACCAAGGTTTCCACATGGGCTTCCATGGTCCAATATATGGGGGGATATATGGGAGAGATCCCTTTGCGTACGATTCTATTATGTTTATTGCTATTAATGAACTTTAAGTGTATCAATGTATTAAACTTACATATGGCTGTGAATAGATTTCAAACTTTAATATTTGGTTGAATAATCTTCAACCTAATGGAGAGATCAACCAATTAAACTTCTCTCTTAAATTCCTTTCATATCCTATCACACCCTTTCATTTCACTCATATTCTAGCCAGCTTGGTGAGGGGAGGGAGGAAGAGCCAGGGAGGGAACGATCTACCAGGGAGGACATAATGTATTTGTGAGATTACCCCATAGAGGTTACTTAGAGATGCAGTCTCAAACGGCCCATTTTACAGGGTCCTGTTTTAGATGGAATGCAATATTAAAATCTCTCTCTAGTTCCTATTGTATCCCATCATGACCAATATTTCAGATAGTTTTGGAAGATCATCTTTTCTCCAATTTCGTGCAATTGCAGTTTTTACTACCTGGAAAATTTGAGTCATAAACGCTTTATTTTTTATTTCCATCTTAGGGGGAAAAATATTAAACAAGGCCATCTGCGGTTTTACTATCATATCTGTCTTAAATATATTAGATAAGTTTTCAAAACACTCCTCCCAAAGTTGAAGAGTTAAAGGGCATTCCCACCATATATGGAACATATCTGCTGATTTCCCACAATTCCTCCAGCATAATTTAATTTCTGGGTTAAATGTTATAAAGTAGATTTTGGAGGGAACCCAGTACCATCTGTTAAGTAGTTTAAATTGAATTTCTCTCTGGTTTGTATTTTTAACAAACCTATTTAGAGATTTTAAGGCTTGTTGCCATGACTCTTTAGGTATCCTTAACTGCATATCTTTAGCCCAGAGGTCCATAGGTCTAGTTGTATCCGTCTGTGTTTGCTTATAAATGATCTCACTACACTTAGAAATCAAGTGTCTAGTATTTTGTGACATTATTAAAGTTTCAACGTTGTTTAAGCTTTGCCGAGTAATGTCTTTATATCCTTCAAAACTCTTGAAATTTGGTGTGAAGTGAACCAAAGTTTAGTTGAAATATTATATTTCATCTTTAGCATGTTATAATCTAATATTTTACCTTTTTCTTTATCTAGAATGTGCCCCAGTAGATATATTCCTTTGTCATTCCATTCTGGTTCTAAGTAGATATAATTCATGCGTGCTAATGTTGTCAAGGGAGTAAGTTCACTATATTGCTCTAGGAATTTAAATTTTTTGTTCATTTTTATCCACTCTTTTACCATTGTAGTCAAAATAGTTGCTCTCGGGTCAATGTATGCTAATGCTAGTTTTGGAATGAACAATAGAGCATTGAGGTCGATATTGTGTAGCATATCGCTTAAAATCTGGTTCTCCGGGAGAGTGGAAAGAGGTTGATTCCACTTTATATATTGCGCTAATTTGATTGCTTCCTGGTAGTGAAAAACCATTGGGTATGCAATGCCACCTTTTATAAATTTTCTACTCATTATTGCTTTTTTAACTCGGATCTGACCGTTCTTGTTAATATATCTATCGATCATCTTCTGGAATTTAGCTGTCCATTGGCTTGAGATTGAAAAAGGGAAAGATCTAAATACATAATTAATTTTAGGAAGGAGAGACATCTTGACTGATGCAATTCTACCAGAGAAGGATATTTGATTGACCGGCCAATTCTCAATAAGCTCTTTAGATGATTTATATAAATTGTTCAAGTTGGAGGTTTGAATACTTCTTATATCATCACTAAAGTTAATTCCCAGGTGTGTAAATCCCTTTGTGTGAGCCAGCCGATACCTACTAAATTATCGGCGCCCTGCCTCCCTGGGACAAATCCTGTTTGGTCGGACACTATTAATGATTTAGATATTTCTGTAAGTCTTAGAGCCAAAACTTTTGCATATATTTTGGTATCTATATTCATAACCGAAATTGGTCTAAAATCTTTGCACGAGTGTGCTTACTTATTTGATTTTGGTATAGTAATTATATTGGCTCTAAGCATCTCTGGTGGGAACGTACCTGTGGTTTTAATTTCATTAAATGAGGCTACTATGGTTTGCATTAACTCTTCCTCAAATATTTTATAGTATGTTATAGAAAATCCATCTGGGCCTGGTGCCGTGTAAATTTTTAGGTTTTTAATAACACGTCTAATTTCTAGTTCCGTTATCGGACTATTTAAAACTTCCTTTTCCTCATTTGAGATTGCTGGAAAATCAATCTGATCTAAAAATGATGATATGTCTTCACTTTTTGGTGTTATAAAGTTTTCTTCCGAGCTTAGATTATATAAAGCTTGCTAAAATTTCGCAAATTGATCCGTAATTTCTTTAGGCTTAAAAAAATGTATTCCCTGTTTTACCAGGTAAGGAATATTACAATTTTGATAATTTTGTTTTTAAATTTTATTCGCAAGATCTTTTCCTATTCGATTATTGAAATGAAATTATTTTTGTTGTTGTCGCCAAAGACTCATATCTGAGCGTTTTTGGTTAATGTTTTTAATTTTGTTCCGAATTGTTATTATCTCTTGGGTAAGAGTGTCGTTTATTTTTATTTTGTTTTCTTGTTCCAATTTGTACAATTTTATATGTAAAAGTCGTAGGGACAATCCTCTCTGTTTGACCCAGATGCTTTTCATATTAATTAATATACCTCTTATATATGCTTTTAATGTGTTCCAAATTGTTGTGTTTGATGGAACTGACCCCAAATTAATTTCCAATTTTTTTTTAATTTCTATTCTAATAGCATTTAGTCTTTCCTTATTTTCTAAGATTTTATCATCCATTCTCCATGCCCTGCTAGATTTTATCTCCCCCTTTTCCTGTATTTGGAGGGTAACTGGAGCATGGTCCGAGATGGTTATTAAACCAATTTTAACTGATTGAATTGCGTTTAAAAAAGTCTCATTCACTATTATATTATCGATTCTTGAATAGATTTTATGAGATGCAGAATAGTAGTATAGTCTCTTTCATTTGTATTTATAAGGCGCCATGCATCATATAAGTGGTTTTCCACCAATAATTTGGAAAATTCCTGAGCTGTTTTTTCTATAAACTTATAGTTTTTGGGAACTTTTTTATAGTTCTGTCCATCTTAGCGTCAGGCGTCATTTTAAAGTCACCACCTAAGATGCGTACTCCTATAGCTATCTTATCCAGTTTCTTTAATACTCCCTTCAAAAATATATTTTGTTTATTATTAGGGGCATATACGTTTACTATTGTCATATGTTCGCCATTTATTTCTCCTACTCAGATAATATAACGGCCTTTACTATCCAGGACCACTAATTCTTCTTTTAATTTTAATTTTTTATTAAACATCATTAAAACTCCTCCTGAGTTTTTTTTATGGCAAGCATTAAATACTTGAGGGAATCTATGTTTGGCCATATGAAATATTCTTCCCTTATCCCAATGGGATTCCTGAATTAATACAATATCTGGGTTTGTATTGATCAGCATTCTCGAAATGGAGGCTCTCTTTGATGGAGAATTTAATCCCCTAACGTTGTAACTCACTATCTTCAGACCCGGCATTTCCTTCCCTCCTCTAGGCCCTCCCCCCTGCCTACCATCCCACAACCCCTGGCTACATCCATACTTCCAAACATATCACACTCTCTCTTAAAACCATACCTGTCCAGTCTAACCATTCAATCCCTTCCCCTTCAAAGGGGATTACAACTGCAACCACCCAGTTGTACCCTATGGACATAAACGATGAAGGGATATGTTAAGTCCACCATGGTGGTTTCCCCACGCCTGTATATCTTG
This sequence comes from Discoglossus pictus, assembly GCA_027410445.1. Lineage (NCBI taxonomy): Eukaryota > Metazoa > Chordata > Amphibia > Anura > Alytidae > Discoglossus > Discoglossus pictus. Next base: position 198,397,142 of record CM050166.1, on the reverse strand, counting down.
TATTCCTAAATTACCTTCTAATTCCGAACCATCTCCCTACCCCTCCCAATTATATTACTTTTCCCCTACTCTCTCCAAGCCTTTTAATCCTGGGTATGCTCTCTTTGCCTGATCATTTCTATTGATTAATAATTTACCTAAACAAGATTTCCTATTGTAAATATACCCCTCTCCTCCCTTTCCTGTCATTTTACATTTATATTTCTATTTTTATTCGCTTTTGTAATTTTCTTAATTTTCATAATCTTCGTAAATTTTCCTTGAACATTCTACAATTTGTAATATTATGTTTATATTCTGTTATTACATTTTGTGCAGATGATATTCCTTAAATTGAGTTCTAAATCGTAATTATAAAATGTTTTACGATGATAGAATTGTCTTCACCCATTTTACATTTACTTACTCTATCACTCTTAATTTTCAAGCATAATCTAAATTAGGTCTACATATCCCCCTTATTCTTATATTGCAATCATGTGCTACAAATCCATCTTAATCATAATATCAATTAATATATACAATTTACATGTGCAAATTAGCATAATTTTACTTGTAGAATTATTCCATTTCTTAACATATACTGGTTTAATCTATTACATTAAATTTGTGCATCCAAAAATTCCTTCCTTTTTCTCTTCTCTTTTTTTCTTTCCTTTCCTTTAAAATCACCCTGTAGTTGATTCAATCATATGCTGGTGAACCTCTAATTAATATTACGTGGCTTCAATAAATATATTTAAATAAAAAAAAAATGCCATCATTTTTTATGGCATAGTAAGGTTAAAGTGCATTCATTACAAAAAAGTGCTGTGCAATTTCTTATGAGGAAAACCAATATACAATCTCAGACCCTTAAATCGTAGCACTTTGGCAATGAGTGCCGCAGGCGCTCATTGCAGGCGAGCCCCGCACAGCGAGGTGAGCCGTTAAATTGTAGCACTTTGGCAATGAGCGCCGCAGGCGCTCATTGCAGGTGAGCCTCGTGTAGCGAGGCGAGCCGTTAAACCGTAGCACTAAGAAAAAAAATACGAGGTGAAAAAAATTACGAGAAAAGCGGCGGAACAAAAACAGTAAAAAAAATACACACTAAAAAATAAAACAAATGTCACTTACAGCATGGGGAACCAGGCAGGACGTCTGGAAGTGAGTTGGAACTGCAATTTAGATCGATTTAGCCAAGTTACAAAGATCGAAAATCGGCTAAGCGAGAAAAAAATGGCCGCCGAAAAAAATGAAAACGAGGCTATACTACTACGAACTGCGTAAAACACAGTCACAGACGTATGTCTTTGAAAAACAACGAGATAAAGGATGCGGATTAACCGCGCAATGAGTAAAAAGACAGTAGTGAGTACATTTTACGAAACACAATTACAGATTTACGCATTAACACAGATTTACCGACTTTGTCTTGCGCAACATCGGATTTCCCGCCTAAACCAACGCATTTGATGTGAAATATAAGTTGCAAGTTACAAAAAAATAAATAAATAAATAAAAAAATTGTATTTATTTTAAGAAAAAAAAAAGGGACAAATGTAGCGTAATGTTGTGTGGCAAACACATTTCACTACATTTAATTTTTAGTGACCGTCATTTGACCATTTGACCATATTTACTGTTAAACCGTAGTACTTTGGCAACGAACAAAACGAAAAACAGGCGACAGCACTATAACCACGGAAAACACGTACCGATAATCCGCTAAGACGCATACCACACATTATACGCCATTTTAGGATAATGCGGAAGTACACAGTTACGTTAACGGTTTCGGATCGCGCACGCACACTATTACACTGCACACGTTCATCACGCTTACACAGTACCTCCACACCACTAATGCTGCTGCAACATCAACACAGATTGCCAGCTCTTCAACACAATGCATAAAAATACGTAAATTCATTTATTAATTTGATTTCTATATTTCAGTAGTACACAGAAAACAACATTAGCTACCTTACAATTCCATATGTATATTAATAACTAAACAACTTTTAAAACATACACATCTGATTGCCGTCATTTTTTGACGGGCAATACGCTAGTACACTTATATAAAAGTGAAAAAATCTAAATAAATATATATATATAGTATATAGCTTGTTATATAAGTCCAGAAGATTCTATTATCCAGCTATGTGTTGGTATTCCTTAAAAAAACACGGTGACAAATATTGAGTGGTAAATGCCTCAATATCTCAATATTGCTATGGGTGATAGATTGCTCAATGTTGAATGGTTTATTAAATTCACTGTTTTTCTGGAACTACAGCGTTTGCTGATTGAATATTATCCAAGTATTGACTCAATATTATCTCAATAATTGCAGCGTTGATCACCAGGATCCTTCTATATGTAACTATGCCTTTCTTCTATAAATGAACAAGCTAAATAGCTTGAAACATGAAAGCGGGGAAGGGATTTTACTCTATGGGCCTGAGAAGAAAAACACCAACTCTCTACCAATACTGCGTCAATATTATTCCAATGATTGCAGAGTTTTTCACCACAATCCTTCAGTGTATGCCCAAGCCTTCCTATTGTAGTTAAACTAGCTGAATAGCTTCAGTCTTGAACATGGGGAAGGGACTATGGGCCTGATGAGAGAAAAATGCCTGCTTTCTGCTTAGCACGCCGCGGTCTAGACGCTTCTGAGTGACGTCATTGACCCGCGACTGCGTTCCTACGTGAACCTGGCGTACGTTTCTTGAATTTCATCAAGGGTTACGCCAGCCTTTCCATGATACCTTTTTAAAGGCTGGCGTAGTCTTGGCCACAGAAACTGAGTTAAAAACCTGATAGGATTAAATATATAATCCTTATGCCTTTCAATTAAAAATGTAATTAGTAGACTCTTCATTTTGAAATTAGACTGATGTTAAATATAGAAAGTCTATAAAGGGGAATGGCATAAACATAATGGGGTTTATTATTATTATTTGGCATTGGATATGAATATATATATATATATATATATGGTGGAAATATTAGTTTAATGATGTTTATAATAGGTGTACATAATTTATGCATCCCAGATATGGCTATACATCAAAAATATCTGTATAATTAGGAGAATGTAAATGGGATTATTTATATTGCTATTTATTGAATTCCAAATGACCAGATTTAAGGCAAAATAATTGTTTGCCTATTTAATATTTGGTATATACAGACAAATTACCTGTGTTTATTAGCATTCTTTAACTTCATTCCCCATATTCCAAAGCCAATATTAGCCTCTTATGTTTGTAGTATTGCTTATAAATTGACAAAAATGTAAGTTTAATTCTGAATAATGTAATACTTTGGTCTCTTAAGATTTTAGATATAAGGAGTAAAGGTGAAGGCTTCATTAAGGCCTTTCGTTTTTTTAGTATCTAATAGATAGATCCTTTTGGCTTCTTTTTTTAGTAGCTCAGTGTCTATATCACCTCTCCTTATTGTTTTTGCCACATGATCTATACCTGTAAATGTCAGAACTCTAATATCGCCTTTATGCTTATTGTTGACATGCATGGCTATTGGGGTGTCATATTCTTTTTGGACACTATAGATGTGTTCCAGAATTCGTCTCCTGAGTTCTCTACAGGTTTTGCCTACGTATCTGGCTCCACATAAACATGTTATTAAATATATAACATCTTCTGTTTTGCAAGTAATGAAATGTTTTATCTTATATGTTTGTTTTTCTGAATGAAAATGTTTTGTCGGTTTAACATATTTACATGCTTTGCATGAATGGCATTTGTAGCAGCCTTTTGTTTTTTGTAACCATGATTGGCCTTTTTCTGTATCCAAATGACTTTTTGAGAGGTAGTCTCTTAGGTTTCTAGATCGTCTACTAGTGATGGCTGCATGGGTGGGTAGGTAGGGTTTCAGGTCTTTATCATCCATTAAGATACCCTAATGTTTATTAAAGATTTTTTTGACCTCATGCCATTTATTATTGAAAGTTCCAATACATCTTGCAGTGTTGTCTGAATCTCTCTTTTTATCCTTTAAGAGATAATCTCTCCTGGTGTTTTTGGCTCTTTGATAGGCCTTTTTTAGAGTGTTCTGTAGCTGTTCAGTAGAGCCATCCCAGAGTATTAAAATATCGTCGATAAATCAAACCCAAAGTTCTATGTGTGAAGTATATATCTCCATTTCTTCTCTAAAGACCATTTGTTCTTGCCACCAACCAAAAAATACATTTGCGTAGGTGTGGGCGCATGCTGTACCCATCGCCGTTCCTCGTATTTGTGTATAAAATGTATCCATAAAGATGAAATAATTATGGGTTAGGATAAATTCTAGTAGGGCCAAGTGAAATTCATTATGTATGGCATATTGATTGCCTTGTTTATTAAGAAAATACTTGACAGCAGCTATTCCATTAGCATGATGGATGCTAGTGTATAAAGCCTCCACATCCAGTGACACCAGTATGGTATTTCTCGTAGAATTTATACCATCTAGTTTGGTTAATACTTCCTTAGAATCATTAACATAGGAAGAAAGGCTGAATAGAAATTCTCTAAGAATTTGATCTAGATATTTGCTAGAGTTTTCAGTTAAATTACCAATACCCGATACTATCGGTCTTCCTGGGGGTTTCTTGGGATTCTTATGAATCTTTGGTATAGTGAAAGGTTGCCACTTTAGGATTTTTACTGAGAATGAATTCAAATTCATGTTTATTAATGGTTTTGTTTACTAGGCCTTTATGGAGTATCTCTGATAGTTCTTCTAAAAATCTCACTGTTGGGTCCAGACTTAACTTGGTATAACAATTTTTGTCATTAAGCAATCTGAGACATTCTTCCATATAATCTGTTTTGTCCAAAACAACTACATTGCCCCCTTTGTCTGCATTTTTTATAATGATATTCTTGTTGATTTTTAATTCTTGTAGGGCCTGTGTTTCTTGTTTGGTTAAATTTGAAGATTGACTCTTAGTTAGAGCTAGTTGTTCAAGGTCCTTTTCCATATTTTTAACAAATAGTTCTATGTTCGGGCTTATATATAATGGTGGAGTAAATTTACTCTTATTTTTAAGCTGGGAAAAGGGTCCTGTTAGCTCAATTTCTTCATTTTCCGCTAATAGACATTCTAATGTTTTCTAAGTATTCTGATCATAACTATTTAAACATGTATTGTTGCCTCTTTTGGAGAAATGTTTTTTGAGAGCAAGTTTCCTGGCAAATAGATGTACATCTTTAACCCACTCAAACAGGTTAAAGTCATCCGTAGGTGAAAAATGCAATCCCTTTTGGAGTACAGATATATGGTGACTAGAAAGTTGGAATTTTGATAGGTTGAACACCCATAGGGAGTTTAGTTCTTTTTTGGCCTTTTGTGTGGTTTGAATATGCTTGGGGCCTTTCTTACCCCTCCTAGTTTTTGTTTTCCATCTAAAAAATTCATGTTGGATCTAGTCTCCATTGTCAATGCCTCACACTGGTCCTTAAACAAAGAGGGATCGATTCATCAGTTTTTTTTTTTGTTCACCTTTCCGTGGTATCATTTATCATAATTATAAGCATCGAATGGTCTGAACACACCGATGTCTTTATTTCAACATTCTTTACCCTTCTCAGGCATTGAAGATCTACAAATAAGTGATCAAGTCTGGAGTATGAACTGAACCGGCCCGAAAAAAAAGTATAGTCTCTATCGAACGGGTGAAGTACTCTCCATGCATCTAAGAGATAAAAACTGTTAATCAATTTGGAAAATTCATGTGATGTTTTAATCAACTGGGGTTCTGTTTTTATTTTAACGTTTCCAACTCTATCCTTCTGTGCATAGAGCACCATGTTAAAATCTCCACATATATATAAGTATCCTTTCCTTATTTTCTGAATCTCTCTCATAACTTTTTTGAGGTATGAGATCTGTTTTTTATTTGGTGTATAAATATTTAATAAGGTTATTATTTTGCCATTTATGGCTCCAATCCAAATTATATATCTCCCATTTAAATAAATCTTAGAGAATTCTTCTTGGATACTTAGTCTGTTATTAAAAATAATTGAAACCCCTCTAGATGTATTATTATATGTAGCATCTATTCTTATCTTATAATTACAATTATTTAGATAGTGAGTTGTCGTCCCTTTCAAGTGAGTCTCCTGTATGCATATAATATCTGCCTTATATTTTTTATATTGCATAAAGGCTAATTTTCATTTTGAAGGGGAATTCATTCCATTAACATTATGTGAGATCATTTTAATACTCATTAAACTTAATTGTATTCTGTTTTAAAAGGAGAGGTCTTATGTATATTATAAAGTTTCGGGCCAGCTTCTATAAAACTTTGCAGCACTTTCATACTAAAAACTCATACACACTAACATTCATTTTCCAAAAGGGGAATTGATAAATGATCCCCTCTAGAGTCAACAGGGTGGTTTATCCCATATTTAGAAATGATGGAAATAGATGTAAAAAACATCTTGGATGGAGGGTTGAGGATACTGATCTTCATATAACTTCCATTCACCGTAGCATAAATCATAATAAAAAATAAGCCTAAATTATTTAGCCTATATGTTTATAGATTTACCAAACTCAATATTTAAGGCTAATATCATAGATGATTATATATATTCCATCTTGAATCTATTTATTTCTCTATGAAGTACTTCCTTCTATATAAATCGGTGCAAAACATGAAGACATTTAAAATGTAAAGAATCTAAGTTTCTCTTGGGAATTTATATACTTTGATTATACCTTAGTGATTCTCATAACTCTGATATATTACCTGAGCATATTTTGTACTTATACTTATACTTTTGTCCCAAAGCAATCTAATATCTAGATCTATCATGTGACTTCTGAGTTTACTGACTCAAAATTTAAAAACTAATAACGTGAACAGTTATATGTGGAGAATCTTCAATCTGTATTAATCAATACAAAAAAATGACAACATATAAAATGTACAAAATCTAAATTTGTCTTATAGGTTTATATACTTAAGTGTAAATAGCTTCTTAAACCTTAAAAATATTAACATAACATATTTTATACTCGTGTTTAGTGCATTTTTCAAAAAGCTATTTATCTGTTTGCCATTCTGAAATTCAAGCGTAGTTTAGCCTCCTGTTTGGCTTGAATATCCACCATTAGATTCCATTTTTGTATCAATAAAAGTCCCTCTGAAAAAGAATTAACATTATACCATGTCAAGTCCTTCCAAATCAAAAGGCCATTTGCTGATTTCCATTCATATTTAATCTCTTCTTTACGTAGACAATATGTAATCTGGGCAAATTATTTTCTCTTTGCCAAAGTCTGTGGTGAAATATCCGTAAAGATCTTAATTTTATCATATAGTGTCTTGAAATTTCTCTTGTTGTACACTAGCTTACTTTAATCAACTCATCTTTAAAGGGAAGATATTGTAAACGTATGATAATATCTCTGGAGGTAGTATTTTCCAATCTCTTTGGTAAAGGTATTCTATGTATAGCCTCCATTTTACTATCTTCCTTAGAGAAATCAGGTACTAGGCTTTTAAAGAACTCTTCCACATAGGTTTTTAAATCTTCTCCTTGTATAGATTCAGAAATACCTCTTATACGTAAATTATTTTTCCTCAATCTATCTTCTAGGTTACAGATCTTTTTAGATAAGTCTTCAATTTTAGTTTCCAACTGAGAGGAATATTTCAGCAAAGAGACATTATCACAAATTAATTTGTCACATTTGCTCTCCAGATGTTCCATCTTAGTGGAGATCTCAGTTATTAAATTTGTATTTGCTATTATTTGTTTTGATAGCTCTGAAGTAAGATTTATTTGGAATTCTCCCAAAATTTCTCTCATTTTGGAGCATGTTAATATTTCTTATTCTTGTGGTGAGCTCAAATGATGATTGAGACAATTTGTCTGCAGATTGATTTGCTGTTTGATCTGTCAGTATAGACTCATTTTGTGAGTTATTTAGAGATTCAAATTTATTCATTGGAGCAAAAAAATCTGAGCTTTATATGCCATCTCCTTTTTTTATTTTTTATTTAGGGGGCATTTTTGCTCTCTTGTTGGACATCTCTTTTCTTTTTTTTTCTCTTTTCTTTACCCTTCCCCTTTTTTCTTTTTTTTTTTTTTTTATTCTATTTGTCCAATATCTTCTCTAGAACAGAGCCAACCAATGCTCTATTTTGCTGCAAGTAATTTGCTCGATAATAGCTGTTTTTTTTCAGACTTGGAGCTTAGATGTTTTAATGATGGTCTCTCCCATTGGCCTTGGTTTTCAAAAAAAAAAAAGAGAGATTTTCCTATAGTCCCAGATTCATATTTTTATATTTATATTAATCCAACACTTATTATAAGCTGACTTCTTAGAGCTCTCTTCTATAATGTTTTGGGGCTCTTTTTGGCCCAAACTTCTCCACACCGCTGTTATACTTGGCTATACTTGGCTGGTTTCAGCATATGTATCCCAGTCCTTTCTGCTGCTATGCAGCTCCTCCTGGGCTTTACTTCTCTGGCTGCTCTGCAGCTTCTCTTTGGTAGCCAGTTGTCTCCCTTCTCAGAGCCGCTACTCGGTAATGCTCTGTTACTGCGGGTCTCTGGCAGGTCTCTGGCGTCTCTGACGCTTCGCAGGGATTTCTGCCGTCACATGTCTCGCGTGAATCTCTGGCATCACCCTACATAGCGGTTCTTCTATATACTTTTAATAATTATGTCCAGTAATTTTTAAAGAAGCTGTGATGTTTAATAAAGATCCTGCTCCCATTTCTTTTATTGTACTTATTCTATATAGTTAGGTGGTGCTGGTGCCATTTTCAAGAGTATACAGGTGAATAGTGGAAAAATAAATAGAGAGGGTACTTATCTTTAACTTGTTGTTGCTTTTTTATTCCGTTTTGTTTTTCCCCCTCTTCTCAGCTGTTTTTTTCTTCAGATATGCTGGCCTTTTCCTTTGGTTTCCAAGACCCAGGCACAGGGCTCTTTTTTCCCCAGACTTCTCCACATCGCTGTTATACTATGCTTGGCTGATTTCAGCATATGTATCCGAGTCGTTTCTGCTGCTATGCAGCTCCTCCTGGGCTTTAACTTCTCTGGCTGCTCTGCAGCTCCTCTTATGTAGCTGGTTGTCTCCCTTCCCGGAGCAACTACCCAGTAACACTCTGTTGCTGCAGGTCTCTGGCGCCTCTGGCGTTTCACAGGGATTTCTGCCGTCACGTGTTTCACGTGAATCTCTGGCATCTCCCTATATAGCGGATGTTTTCTTTAATTCTCGGCAGCTCAGCGTCTCCTTTTCCTTCTCTTCTCCTGCATATTCTCAAGGCACCAGCCCTTAACTCACATATACCTCAGGGAGATGTTAAATCACGGAGCAGGACATTAAGACACCATTCCTCTCACTCCTCCGGCCATCCTAGCGTCTTAGCTATTGACGCATGTTCTGATTTCCGGTTACGCCCCCAACTGGCATGGACTTAAATATCATATTTATTGATTTATTATTATTGCATTATTTCTGGAATATGCATTCGATCATAACTCGTACTTCAAACCTGTAAGGGATTGAAATCTAACCTTCATTTTTCAGTGACGTAATGATGACAATCTGTTTTACTATTGGCTCCATCTAAACCCGTAACTATGTGTTTGACTAATTGATCATGTTCACGGTCGCAAATGCAACGTACGCAAGAATGATTAACAAGTTTCGATGTTGGCCACGTCTGTTGCAGGATTGTCTAATGTAATAGCTCTGTAACTCCGGCGAATTTCAAGTCCGCAGTCTGAGCGGATGTAACGGTGCCGCTACGGGCTTCAAATTTAATATGGCCCATAGTCTAGTTATAATGACCAGTCACTCTTAAACACTATAGGTTAATAAAATATATTAACGGAAAGGTAAGATCAACTTTAATTAGGCTAAGTTGTCTAACAGCCTCATTAAATTTGAAGGCCAGTAACTCCAACGTGAGCCTCGCAGAGGCTACATGCTCGAAATTTGCACCTAAAGGACCCATGATCACAAAAAAATGAACCCCCCTGCAGCAGGGGTACTATAAGTACCCCCCCCTTAGGCATCTCAAATTAACCCCATCACTCATGGGGATCTATACAGACCCTTATAAGCCTCTATTTAACCCCATTACTTATGGGGGTCTATACAGACCCCCATAAGCCTCTATTGAACCCATCAATCCAATATATAGACCCCCTATAGGACATTAATTAACCCATTAGTCCAACAGGGGTCTATATAGACCCCTATAGGACAATAATTAACCCTATCAGTCCAATAGGGTCTACATAGACCCCTATAGGACACTAATTAACCCCTATAATAACACTATAAGTGCACGAGGGTCCTCCAGGACCCTTGTAACACAAAGTCTAAGCCCTATACTACACTATTAACCCTATCTATACCCCATTAACCTAACTATACCCCATTAACCTTCCTGGCAGTATGATTATTTCAGTATTTAGAATGTTAAAGTGGTACATTCTAAAATACTGACATAATCATACCCTTCCCCTCTCCTCCTCCCTTTCCCCTTATCATCCTTCTCCTCCTCCATTCCCCCCCTCTCCTCCCTTATCCGCCCCCCTTTCTCCCCTTATTCTCCTCATTCCCCCTTATCCTCCTGATCCTCCCCCTGTATTCTCCTGATCCTCCCCCCTCATCCTCCTCATCTTCTCCCTCATCCTCCTCCCCCTCATCCTCATAATTTACCTCCTCATCCTTCTACTTTCTCCCCTCATCCTCCTCTTCCCCCTCATCCTCCACTTCCCTCTCATCCTCCTCCTTTCCCCCCTCATCCTCCTCTTCCTCCTCATCCTCCTCTCCCCCACTCATCCTCCTTGTAAGGGAACCCATCACTGTTTTACCCTGTTTTATGATTATTATGGTTAAAATATGATCCTACTATTATACTGCATGTATGTTGGTTTATGCTCAGCAGAATATTGTCCCAGACTATTGCAGCTACTTGGCATGGGAGATAATCCTGTTACAGAGACTCCGCATAAGATAAAGGAAGTCTATTGTATAAAGTGTTTTCATTCTCAGATAAGAACAAAGAAGTGTAATTGAATCAATGTCTGATTGTATCAAAGTTGCCAGGTAGCCTCGGGGAGGTGTGACCACACCTATTGTTCTCTTAATGTGTATTGTGTGGCCAAATATGGGCATGTGTATTGCCTGTGGGAAGAGATGTGTATAAATATTTCTGCACAACAAAATAAAGTTCAGTTCACTACTTGACCCTTCAAAACGTAGCTTCGTCTCGTTCTTGGAGGGGATTGCTATATCATACTGGGGATTGCTATGCGCTGCATACTCCCTGGGAGTTTTAAGCTACGGCGGTTGTGGAGTCTGTGGTAGTGTGGTGACCGGTGCGGTGCTTGTAGGCCTCGACGCAATCTAGGACGCGTCCATCAACGGAGGTACCCGGTCGGGGTGCCAGTAGATCCGTTACATTGGCTGGCAGTGGTGGGATGGCGTCCTAGTAAGAGGAAAAGCAGCACGAAGACACCGGTAACATTTGGAGTTACAAATTGAGGGCAACGCTAGTATCCGTACAGCGCCCCTGGCTACAGCAGGATGGAACCGGCTAGTTTTCAGACAGTGCTCCCTGATGAGGAGGAGGAGGTGGCCGCGGACTACAGGGATGCAGACAGAAAGGAACTCTGGTATGATGCCCTGGAAGATGCCCAATGGCAGCGAGGTGAGAGTCTCCCCAGTGATGAGCAGCGGCTTCAGTAGCGTGTGGCGATGCGGATGTATCTATTGGGAGAGCAGCCCCTGGATGAGTGGGTGACAAGACTAGAGACCCTGGTATGGCGAGAGATCTGGCTAGACAACGCATACCAGGCCCTCTGGTGGCATACCGTTCGACTTACCCCCTGGACGTCCGAACACGACTTACCGGAGGGGGATGATTATGATGGCCCGGGTTTATTATGGGATGCCTTGGATGACGACATTGATCTTTGCAGCACGGAGGGGTCTAGGTTTTGGGACATCTACGACTACCGGATGGGCATGTATGTCTGGGATGACGAAGGCGAGGTGAACAAAGACATGACCCACCTGGTAACGAGAGAGTGGGAGCTGGAGCAGGACTACCAACACCTGCTCAGCTTCGTGCATACTCGACAAGCAGAACCAGACTTCATTGACTGGTCCTGGGATGACCTCCAGATGGCAGGTAGAGATGGGACCGAGGTCTCTCTACCGGCCCTACAGGGAGCCGAAGGTGTCGTCCTTCCCCCCCATCGGCAGTGTGAACCCCAGGGGGCAGAAGGTGTCATCCTTCCCCCCCAGCATCAGTGTGAACCCCAGGGGGCAGAAGGTGTCATCCTTCCCCCCCAGCGGCAGTGTGAACCCCAGGGGGCAGAAGGTGTTGTCCTTCCCCCCCCAGCGGCAGTGTGAACCCCAGGGGGCAGAAGGTGTCGTCCTTCCCCCCTAGCGGCAGTGTGAACCACTGGGGCCATAGGATGTCGTCCTTCCCCCCCAGCGGCAGTGTGAACCCCAGGGGGCAGAAGGTGCCGTCCTTCCCCCCCAGCGGCAGTGTGAACCCCAGGGGGCAGAAGGTGTCGTCCTTCCCCCCCAGCGACAGTGTGAACCCCAGGGGGCAGAAGGTGTCGTCCTCCCCCCCCAGCGGCAGTGTGAACCCCAGGGGGCAGAAGGTGTCGTCCTTCCCCCCCAGCGGCAGTGTGAACCCCAGGGGGCAGAAGGTGTCGTCCTTCCCCCCCAGCGGCAGTGTGAACCCCAGGGGGCAGAAGGTGTCGTCCTCCCCCCCCAGTGGCAGTGTGAACCCCAGGGGGCAGAAGGTGTCATCCTTCCCCCCCAGCGGCAGTGTGAACCCCAGGGGGCAGAAGGTGTCGTCCTTCCCCCCCAGCGGCAGTGTGAACCCCAGGGGGCAGGAGGTGTCGACCTTCCCCCCCAGCGGCAGTGTGAACCCCTGGGGGCAGAAGGTGTCGTCCTTCCCCCCCAGCGGCAGTGTGAACCACAGGGGGCAGAAGGTGTCGTCCTTCCTCCCCAGCAACAGTTTACCCTAACAAGGGGAGACACCAATCTCCCAGACGGCGCCTTCCAGGGCATCATACCAGATCCCCAACTACCCTCACTGGGACAACCGGAGGAGGGGGTAAGTACAAATTCACCTCCCCAGCTAACTTCTAATGTGGCACCAGGGTTAATAGAGGAAATGTTAACGCCCACTGACCCCCACGTTTCCCTGGCTACTGAGCCGGAATATGTCCCAAGTACCCCAGCAGAAAAGCTGACAGCGGGGCAGAGTGCAGTCGGCCTCTGCCCTCCCTTTGTCCCTTGTACAGAGCAGGATGTCCTGCAGGTTATACCAGCAGAAGAGCTGGCATCAGGGCAGAGTGCCGCTGGCCTCTGCCCCTCAAGTCCCCTCAGCGTGTTGCCCCATCACCACAGCGAAATATCCAGTTGCAGTAACGATTTGTTGTGGGTGGGCTGCTCTTGCACTTTGTTGTTGTTGGGTGGCTGCTCTAGCACTGGTTTATTGTGAGTTGGTGGATCGTCTAACGGAGGCACTGACCGGCAGAAGGTCAGGTGCTCGGTTAGACTTCCCCGCAAAGGGGAGATGTGTGACGAAGTGCCCTTCGCCACTTTGTCTTGGAGAGGACTGTTTGCCAGCCTCCTGCCCTGCGACTATGGCCCTGGGAAATATTGCCCTTTAAACACAGTATTCGGCCATACCAGAGTGTATGTCACTAATTCTGTCCCTTTACATACAGGGGGGTCATTCGGTTCTTGCCCTGTGGTAGCGGTGATACCCCAGATAACTATGCCATGGAGCCCATTCATATAATGAAAGACTATGGGAAAGACTTTAGCTACATGGCAATTGAACTGTGTGAAGAGGATCTGAGCGCTATTCGGTAGTTTTGTGCGCTCAAATCCCAGCTATCTGGGGATATGTGAAATGTGAGTAAATGTGAATTGCAGTAATGCTGATGGGTTGTCAACCTAGAGAATTGACCAACAAATACTTTTGTCCGGACATCCCCAGGTCGATCCGTTGGGATCAGACCGTGTATGCCGGCTTATGGTCATGGGGGAGGTGTGTAACGGAACCCATCACTGTTTTACCCTGTTTTATGATTATTATGGTTAAAATATGATCCTACTATTATACTGCATGTATGTTGGTTTATGCTCTGCAGAATATTGTCCCAGACTATTGCAGCTACTTGGCATGGGAGATAATCCTGTTACAGAGACTCCGCATAAGATAAAGGAAGTCTATTGTATAAAGTGTTTTCATTCTCAGATAAGAACAAAGAAGTGTAATTGAATCAATGTCTGATTGTATCAAAGTTGCCAGGTAGCCTCGGGGAGGTGTGACCACACCTATTGTTCTCTTTATGTGTATTGTGTGGCCAAATATGGGCATGTGTATTGCCTGTGGGAAGAGATGTGTATAAATATTTCTGCACAACAAAATAAAGTTCAGTTCACTACTTGACCCTTCAAAATGTAGCTTCGTCTCGTTCTTGGAGGGGATTGCTATATCATACTGGGGATTGCTATGCGCTGCATACTCCCTGGGAGCTTTAAGCTACGGCGGTTGTGGAGTCTGTGGTAGTGTGGTGTCCGGTGCGGTGCTTGTAGGCCTCGATGCAAACTAGGGCGCGTCCATCAACGGAGGTATCCGGTCGGGGTGCCAGGAGATCCGTTATACTCCTCTTCCCCCTTAACATCCTCCTTCCCCCTTCCCCCCTCTTCCCCCCTTCCCCCTCTTCTTCCCCTTTCCCCCTAACCCTCCTCTTCCCCCTCTTTCCCCCTCACCCTCCTCTTCCCCCTCACACTCCTCTTTCACCTCACCTTCTCTTCCCCACTCATCCTCCTCTTCCCTACTCATCCCCCCTTATTCTCCTCCTCCTCCCTCCCTCCTTCCCCTTTCTCTTGTTCTTAGCCTTCGATCAGCTCCCACTGCTGATCGGAGGCTTGCAGCGCGTCTTATGTCTGTCTCTTGAACCGACAAACGTTACTGACGTGACGCGCTTGTGAAGTCATTAGCATATACCTGTTCCAGGCATAAGATGCAATGAGAGCCTGTGATCAGCAGCAGGAGCTGATTGGAGGCAAAGAAGAAGACTTGAGACTTGAGAGGTGAGAGGGGGGAAGGAGGAATTATAAGGGGGGAGGAGGAGGAGGGCGAAGATGGGGAGGAGGAGGAAGAAGATGGGGAGAAGCAGGAGGAAGATGGGGAGGAGCAATGGTGTGCTGAGGGGGCCCAGGCAAACTCCGCAGCACTGGGCCCCCTCCAAATCCTCCCTGCGGTAACCCCGAGTATGGCTCCAGGTTACCGATTTAGGAAGAGAAGATTAACCCCAAGTCACACTCAGGATTACCGCTATGAAGGTTAACCCATACTAAACCCAATTAAGCTAACTGTACCCATTAACCCATACTAAACCCTGTTATATATTAACCCCTATCCTTCCCTATACCATTCCATTAACCCCCTCTAACTAATGAACCCTATTTAACCCTCACCAAACCTAATCACTTACCCCCATCTATACCTATGTACCCCATCTAGTCCTATTTAACCCTAACTGTATCTATTTAACCCTATCTGGACCCAATAACCCCATCTAGTCATATTTAACCCCATCTAGTCCTATGTAACCCCATCTAGACCTATTTAACCCCATCTAGCCATATGTAAGCCTATCTAGTCCTATGTAACAGTAACTTGGCCTATTTAACCCCAAATGTACCCAGTAAACCCCATCCCATAAACCCCCTCCAGCCTACTCTATTAACCCTTACACTACCTACCCAACTCCTACCCCCTACATTATTGCCTTCATCTAATCAGAATAGGATACACCCCACTGGGTGTATCCCATTGTGATTGGATCAAAGCATATGCGTTTCCTGATTGGCTGCAATCTGATTGACAGTTACATCAACCAATCAGTAGGCGCAGATGCCTTCAGCCAATCCTTATGATATTTACCCCTTGGGAGTGTATCCCATTCTGATTGCCTGAAGGGAATAGCACCTTATGATTGGATAAGAAATAACTGACAGGTCCATCAGCTAATCAGAATGAGATATAGCGGTGTATCCCATTCTGACTGACTCACAGCTTGGCGTCATTTCCAATCTTTTACGCAAAAAGCACTACAAGCCTCATTTGCGCGTCAGTTTTTTTTTCAAGGGCCCTGCAGGAGAACACTTCAAGAAGGACGGGGGCATTGTGGAAAGGTAAGTGTAATATTTATAATTAGAGATGTCGCGAACATAACATTTTCGGTTTGTGAACCGCGGACGCAAATTTCATCAAATGTTCGCGAACGGGCGAACCGGGCGAACCCCCATAGACTTCAATGGGCAGGCAAATTTCAAAACCAACAGGGACTCTTTCTGGCCACAATAGTGATAGGAAAGTTGTTTCAAGGGGACTAACACCTGGACTGTGGCATGCCGGAGGGGGATCCATGGCAAAACTCCCACGGAAAATTACATAGTTGATGCAGAGTCTGGTTTTAAGCCATAAAGGGCATAAATTACCTAACATTCCTAAATTGTTTGGAATAACATGCTTTAAAACATCAGGTATGATGTTGTATCGATCAGGTAGTGTAAGGGTTACACCCGCTTCACAGTAACAGACCAATCTCCCTGTTTAATGCACCGCAAACATCCGCAAACAGTCCCTTTGCACAACTGCAAACTCCCCATTTGCACAAGGTTGGATACCAAGCTAGCCATGTCCCGTTCCTTGTCCTCACTGATGTCATTGAAGGTCTCTTCCTCCACCCAGCCACCAAGGGTCCCCAAAAGGTGACAACAAGCCCCCTGGGACGCCTGCTGTGTTTGGTCTTCCACCTCCTCAAAGCCACCTTCCTCCTCTGACTCCTCTTCTTCAGACTCCTCTCTCTGCGTTGCCTCTGCGTTATTATAAGGTGTGTACAGTTAAGTAGTACTATTCCTATCGGTTTAATCCCTGTTATGTCCACTATTAGGGGACGTGTATATAACATTGATTTTTGGAAGTGGGAGATAGAAAAAGATGCTTGGTCGGTCCTCCCACTTCAAATTTGGGGCACTGCGTGTGCAATCTAAGGTGCCACCAGATAGGAGTGGTGTGTTCAGTTGTACTATTTATTCCTATCGGATTCAATAAAGCCAATAAACCTGGCCCGTTACTAGCCAGGAAACTACAAATCAAAACAACACAAAATAGGATACTTCAAATTAAGACCTTGAAGGGAGAAATAACAATGAACCCAAATAAGATCCAGAAGATTTTTATAAAATTTTACAATACCCTTTATACGGCAACAAAACACATAGATCTACACAAAATGAGGGGTTTTCTTAATTCCTGTGATCTTCCCTTAATAGAAGAAAATGACTTAGAGACTTTAAATGACCCTAGAGGAAGTGAGAAAAGCAGTCCAGAACCTCAAACCTGGTAAGTCACCAGGCCCAGACGGGTACACCAATTTATATTATAAAAAAATTATAGACATATTAGGCCCGCACTTGGTCAGAGTTCTAGAAGGCAAGCAAACACCAGCAGAGCTGAACAGGGCAGATATCGCTCTATTCCCTAAGGAGGGTCGAGATGTCCTAAAACCAAAAAACTACAGGCCAATATCATTACTAAACTGTGATACAAAGATCCTGTCAAAAATAATAGTGGATAGAATGTCATCCTTCTTGCCTAAGTTAATACATAATGACCAAGTAGGCTTTGTCTCCCACAGGTACCGAAAGACAACATTTGAAAAGTCATGAACCTACTGTACCACACCAAAGCCTCTAAAATTCAAGCCTGTCTTATGGCCTTTGACATTGAAAAGGCGTTTGTTTCCCTGGAGTGGACTTACCTATATGCCACGCTTGAAAAATTTGGTATTAAAGGCCATTTCATAAATCTCATACACTCATTATATAAATCATCCAGGACAAGGTTACAGATTCCGGGAGATGAGAGATCCTTAATTAAAATAGAAAGAGGAAAAAGACAGGGGTGCCCCCTTTCTCCCCTTCTATTCGCAATAGCAATAGAACCCCTGGCTCAGACAATTAGGGCCAACGCTGGGATCACAGGCATAAAAATAGGCCATCACCATTTCAAAACTTGTCTATTTGCAGATGACCTGCTGTGTATGCTCTCAAACCCTACCCAATCGGTCCCAGAGTTGATTCGAACTATGGAGGAGTTTGGTCAGTTTTCTGGCCTTAAACTGAACATAGAGAAGACAGAAGCACTAGCGATTGACTTAACAGCAGTAGAGAAGCAGGGTCTCCAAGAGAAGTTTAATATTAAGTGGGATAAGAACCACATAAACTACCTGGGAATCGGACTAACCCCTAAGCTAGAGGACTTGTACAAAGCCAACCACTCCAAACTTTATAAGACAATAATTTATGACCTGAGTAAATGGACAAAGTATAGGTCATCATGGCTAGGGAGAATAAATACAATAAAAATGAATGTCCTTCCTAGGTTGCTCTACATATTTCGAACACTCCCGATCCCGATTAAATAAAAATAATTAGAAAATATTCAAAGGAAAATATTTCAGTTTATCAGGAACCACTCTCCCTTACGCATCACAAAGAACATGATGTACCTTCATAAGTCAGAGGGGAGACTATCGTGCCCAAACTTAAAATATTACCACAAGGCAGCTCAGTTATCTTTCCTCCCAATAGTACATTCTATAGGGCATCAACCAGCCTGGGTGTATTTAGAGAACCACACTTTAAGGCCCTTAACCTGGGACAAGGTGGCTTCGCTATCAGAATTGCCTCAGAGCCTTAAAAACTCGCCAAACCCCCTAATCAGACACTCACTATCATACTGGAAATGGGTCAAGAAACACACAGGTTTGTTCCCTGGATCCACCTAAATGACCCCAATTCTTGACCACCCTCAGGCCCTGAAACACATGAGCACAACATCACAACACTGGTGGAGGTCAAGGAAACTAGATAGACTGGGAGACTGGTTAGTAAAAGGCCAGATGCTCACCTATGAGGAACTGAGGGACAAGCATGAGCTACCGCTGTCAGAACATTACAATTACTGTAGGCTGAGGCATTTCACACACTCGCTGACCCAGAAACAGGGGACACCGGTCTTAAATTGGTTCTCCAAAATTTGTAAAGATAAACCTCTATCAAGGGGGATCATTGGGTCGCTTTACAAATATAAAACATTTGTTACTGGTTGAAGCGACACTGGGGGAAGGACCGGAGTGGGGGAGCCCTGGAGACCCTTCAGAAGCAACCGGCGGAAAAATCATCCCAGGAAAGGAGAGGTCGCTTACTGAAGCCTGCCCTAGGGTAACCCAAGGGTGATTGCCCAGGTTAGATATTGTAAATAATAAGCTAATACTGCTGGAGGGATGATAGCTAATAGGACTTTGGTGTTTCCTGCAGATATACTCTTTACTATTGTCTGTTTTACCATGTTTTAGGTATCTCTTAAATTGCAATCACAGTAAAAAATAAGAAAAAATATTAACCTAAAAAGTAAAAATAAGAAGGACTAGCCAGCTAACTTTCACAAAATGTCTTTATTGTAAATATGTATTTTTGCACAACTGTTATGTAAAACTGTTCAAAAATGCTTTATTTTTGCATTACATGCCTTCTGACAATAAGATAATTTAAATGCAAAAATTAGGTATTGTTGCAGTGACCAGAAAAATTGATGTTAGTTTGCCAGGCAGAAAGTGCCCTAAAACATTGCGTTGGTGGCGGATAAGTCACGCAAGTCATCCGGCATTCAGGGATAAAATACAGCAGCGTGTGGACCATTATTAGCTCAAGGCAGCTCATCTATCAGGCCTTTTTTAATCAAATGTATCGCCCACTGTCAGTCCCTTCGGGATCCATCCCTCATTCATCTTAATAAAGGTGAGGTAATCTAGACTTTTTTGACCTAGGCGACTTCCCTTCTCAGTGACAAAACCTCCTGCTGCACTGAAGGTCCTTTCTGACAGGACACTTGAAGCGGGGCAGGACAGAAGTTCTATGGAAAATTGAGATAGCTCAGGCCACAGGTCAAATAGAGGGATTTTTATTGTATGTATTTCGGAGTTAAATGTATGTAGATAGGGGTATTGATGTATATAGTTGGGGGGTTAAATGTATGTTGATAGGTGTATTGATGTATGTAGTCAGGAGATAAATGTATGTAGTTAGGGGTATTAATGTATGCAGTTAGGGTATATGTAGTTATTTATTTTTTATTTTTGGTAACTTAGGTTTTTTATTTTATGTAATTTATGTTTTTTTTATTTTTGATAATGTTCTTTGTTTATTTGTGATAATGATCCTTTTTTATTTTCTGTAGTGGTGCTTTTTTATTTTTTATAATGTAGGTTATTTTTTTTTCCGTGATCTAGGTTTTTCCAATTTTTTGTAATTGGTGCTTTTTTTATTTTGTGTATTCTAGGTTTTATTATTTTTGTAATTAGTGGGGTGTGGGGGGGGGGGGGGTTACTAGGG
The DNA here is from genome assembly GCA_027410445.1 of Discoglossus pictus. Taxonomy (NCBI): domain Eukaryota; kingdom Metazoa; phylum Chordata; class Amphibia; order Anura; family Alytidae; genus Discoglossus; species Discoglossus pictus. The sequence continues at coordinate 198,376,652 of CM050166.1, read as the reverse complement.
ATTAGGTAGTGTAGGTGTTTATAAATTAGGGTAGGTGTTAGGTAGGGGAGGGGTTAATAAGTTAGGGTAGAGGGGGCTTAATAGGATAGGGAGGAGGGGGGTTCATTAGTTAGAGGGGGTTTGGTTGAGGTTTATTGGTTTATTATGGGGGGGGGGTGTAGTGTAGTGTTTGTACTTAGTGTCATGATGGTCCTGGAAATTGATGTTAGGTCTTAGAATTAGTAGCACAGCATTCTCAAGCCTGCAAATCGGCCCTGAAAAATACTTTATTACATGTTTATATTCTGTGATATATCCATCCCTGCAATCAATGTGTTAATACATATACTGTAACTCGCATGTAACAGAATATCATATTTACGGCTTTATTAATATTGTATCAAATCTGGAATGTGGGTCCGATCACAAACTGTAATTGAAGCACGTAGGACTTCAAAATCCACCCTCCCCATTTTCAGTGACGTAACGCTAACAATCTTTTTTTCCATTAGCTCCATCTGAACCAGTAACTACGGGCTTGCTTAATTGTTTGTGTTCGAGCACGCAATTCCAACGGCGAGAACTGGTTTATGAAATAGCGTTTCTCGCTCAGAGCTCGCAGCCCTTTCTAATTTAATTGTGATGTAACTCAGCCAAATTGCAAGCACGCAGCCCTTACGTGCTACACGTTGGACTTAAGGGGCTGGAATTTAATATGGCCCTAAATCAATAGTAGTAGGCCTCAGGCGGTGTTTTCCTCAAGCCTTGGGGGAAAGGGAATTCTTAACTGGTCTAAACCATAGTCAGACATTTTAATTATTCCTCTGGACCACAATTAGCTGTTATAAACAAGTTAAAAGCCAAGTTTTAGTTTTTTGTTTACCTTTTCTTTTGGAGTTCAATCGAAGCACAACTGTTCTGACTGAGTGACAGTTTAAAATGTTTTTAATAGTTTATTCCCAACAAACAAACGTAAGAGCTTTATTTGTAAATGCATTACAGTCGTCCTTTAGCAATTCATATTTTTAAATATAACTGATAATATGGATTTAAAAAAAGGTTACAATAATGAAAATAGCAAGATGCCAGTAGCATGACATGGAGAGGATTCATTTTTACAAGTATGATTCCTGTGCTAATCCACATTTACATTGGCACTCTATACTCATCAACACTCCAGGATTAAAAAGCCATGAGGATTTCTTGCTCTTGATGCTGTCATTGTAGGGGACACAGAGTGTTTGCAGAAGACCCTTGCTTGCATAGACATTTATTAACCATGTACAGACAAGGGATAATATATTCTTTTACAGATGAGTTTTTCTCAGGATGAGATGGGAGGGCATGTGTTAAATGAATATAAAAACTCATCATCTGTCTTGCATTAGCTGTCATTGTAAAAGTTTAAATGAATAACTAAAATTATTGTATATGTTTTATATATTTTTTAAGAAAATAGAGCAAGTGCCAGTGAATCATGTATTTTCTCACCCTGTAATATTTATTCTTTTTGTGGTCAGTGTAAAAAAATATTAACCTTAATTTTAAAGGACACTAGTAGATGCTAGTGTAAAACTATGATTGAATATACATAAAAATCTGTTTTTACTACATAGCATCATAAATAATGATACCAATATAGCAAAGTAAGTTTTTGTTCAAATACAAACAAGTACATTTGTAGAGAAATAACATTTAAAATTCCTACTGACAGTCTCTTTTCTCAATCCACCCTAAAGTAAACCTATGTATATGAATGTCTGCTGCATTTACTAGCCAATGCTCTAAGATTTACCAAAAAAGATTTATTACTTTACGTTTTAGAGCCCTACATTTAAATGTAAACATGCAGAACTTAAGATTTTTTTTGTTGTTGCAGAAAACATGCAATTAAAATTAGTTTGGAAAATACACTTGACTATTTTCTCTAAATCTTACATCATGCTCAAACCAAGTATTAATAACATATTTACATAGATAAAGATTCAGAAATGGAAGGCTACAGTAAGTTTGACAATAAGCTCCTCCTTAAGACTCTGTGCATATTCATACCTCCCATAAACAGGACCAGTTTGGTATAAAAAAAGATGAAATATTACCCTTCAATATCAACAAATATTATAGGTGACAGAACTACCTTGGTCATCACCCTCCAAAAATATAAGAAAGCATACAATTATTTTAGTAGAGTAAATACAGAATGTCTTTCTTTAATGCCTTTTTTTTTTTTACACACCCAACGCTTTTCACTGTCACTGTACATTTTCTATAAAGAGTAATCTCTAGAAAGTGTAATTGTTTACAAACAGATGTCATAGAATTTGTATTACTTTTAAATGTTTCTCTTACTGAAGGAAAAAGCTATAATGTTTAAAAATGTTATGATTAATTACCAAAACTGTCAAGCTGGCTAGTATTCAAAACTTAAAGATAAGCTGAATGGTAGTCATAATTTTTTTTTAGTAAGTAGAAATTCAACCCATTATATGCAGTGATGTCCCGAACAGTTCGCGGGAGAACTATTCGCTGCGATTTTCGCATGTTCGAGTCTGCCGCGAACGGCGAACACATGCGCTTTTCATTACGCCCCAGATACTTTATCATTGAGGAAACTTTGATCATCAGTTATTTTATTTTATAATTTTTTTGTGTGTAATCTATGCCTGCCTGCCAGCGTGTGTGTGTGACAGGCTAACACCTAACAGCTTATATTGTGCTTATTTTCACTACTCATACCTGGTGGTGTAACATACATTGAAAAAAAACATTTTTTTCCTGTAATCTAATTTCAGTTGCCTGCCTGTGTCAGGCTCACAGCTTATATTGTGCTCAGTGACATAAAACAACACTTTTTTGACTGTAATAGATTGAATAGCAAATGCCTGCCTACAGGCGTGTGTGTGAAGCCTATTGCATCTACTCTGACAACTTTTGCCAGTGCACAGTGACACTCATATCTGGTGGCACCTTAGATTGCACGCGCAGTGCCCCAAATATGAAGTGGGAGGACCGACCAAGCATCTTTTTCCATCTCCCGCTTCCAAAAATCCATGCCATATACACGTCACCTGATAGTGGACATAACATGGATTAAACCAATAGGAATAGTACTACTTAACATTACACACCTTATAATAACGCAGACAGAGGCAACGCGTATAATCTTCCATGCTGTGCAGTGGAAGCCCCCAGACTCTGACCTGTGTATAATCTTCCATGCTGGGCAGTGGAAGCCCCCAAACTCTGACCTGTGTATAATCTTCCATGCTGGGCAGTGGAAGCTCCCAGACTCTGACCTGTGTATAATCTTCCATGCTGGGCAGTGGAAGCCCCCATACTCTGGGAGTCTGAAGAAGAGGAGTCAGAGGAGGAAGGTGGCTTTGAGGAGGTGGAAGACCAAACACAGCAGGCGTCCCAGGGGGCTTGTTGTCACCATTTGGGGACCCTTGGTGGCTGGGTGGAGGAAGAGACCTTCAATGACATCAGTGAGGACAAGGAACGGGACATGGCTAGCTTGGTATCCAACTTGTTCAAATGGGGAGTTTGCAGTTGTGCAAAGGGACTGTTTGCGGTTGTTTGCGGTGCATTAAACGGGGAGATTGGTCTGTTACTGTGAAGCAGGTGTAACCCTTACACTACCTGATCGATACAACATCATACCTGATGTTTTAAAGCATGTTATTCCAAACAATTTAGGAATGTTAGGTGATTTATGCACTTTATGGCTTAAAACCAGACTCTGCATCAACTATGTAATTTTCCGTGGGAGTTTTGCCATGGATCCCCCTCCGGCATGCCACAGTCCAGGTGTTAGTCCCCTTGAAACAACTTTCCCATTACTATTGTGGCCATGAAATTCGCCTGCCCATTGAAGTCTATGGCGGTTTGTCGGGTTTGCCCGTTCGCGAACATTTGATGGAAGTTCGCGTCCACTGGTCGCGAACCGAAAATTTGATGTTCACGACATCACTAATTATAAGCTCTGTAATATAAAACACTGTATTATTTGCTTCAGAACCTATCATACGTAATATGATTTGCTTAATTTTTATAGTATGACCGGAAACTGTCTATAACTCGAATTGCTTTGAATTATTTAAACCTACCTAATACAGTACAATTGTGTTTAATAACAATGTTTCCAATAATAATAAAAAAAATATTAAAAGTTTGATTCAGGAATCTTTTGCATTCTGACCCATTTTTGCATTACAACCCATGAGGACAATTTTCTAATTAGTTTTATATATTTTTTATTAATTAGAACTTCTGTTATTCCATCTTTACTTCATGTGGCATTTATTCCATGCAGCAAGAGTATTTTACATTTTTGTATTTTATATTTTCACCCACTTTTTCCCAATCCACACCCTTTCACAGCATTATTTTCTCTCACTCACACATTCTCTCAATCCCCTTTATTTTATTTTCCACGTTGACGTACTATGGGCCTCATTCAAATCGGGGCTGTTACTTGCAATCTTTCCAATTTGCTACTTTTGGGCTACTTGCTCCAGTAGCTCTACTATTACTTAACTATTCAATTGGCTGGGAGCGCAAATTAGTCCCCCTTCCCCATAATCGCAAACCTTGCCATCAGAAGTAGCATCTACAAGCCTGAACATGAAGCCTGTAACTCCCACTATAGCGACAGCCAATGGAAAAAGAGATCGTAATCATGACATCAATGTTTCCAACCCACAAGCCTGCAACCCTACTGCAGGGTCCCCACATTACATCCATGTTGTGGGGATCCCGATCAGGACCCCCGCAGTGTCTACACATGACCCGAATGATGCAGGACCCCTGCAGCATTTAAAATGTGCAATGTCCCGGTCCATTAAGGGTCCTTACAGTAAGTACCCCCACTGCAATTAACATGAACCCCCCTATGCTGCGGCATACCCATTGGGACCCCAGGAGGGTCTCCACATTATCCCTTGCTTGGGACACACGCTGCATTTAAAATTTGAATTGAGCACTGCAGAGGTCTATAAAGCACCATAAAGGTCCCTAAATGTCCTGCACTACAAAAATATATTAACCCTATCACTCATGGGGATCTATACAGTCCCCCATAAGCCCCTAAATAACCCCATCACTCATGGGGGTCTATACAGACCCTCATAAGCCCCTGAATAACCCCATCGCTCATGGCGGTCTATACAGACCCCCATAAGCCCCCATCTCTCCCACAAGGTTCTATTAAGACCCTTATGGGACAATAATAACCCTTACATTAACCACATAATAACCCCATTATATCCAAATTAACCACCCTAACTAATTACCCCCTCTACCCTACCCTATTAACCCCTACACTACCTATGAACCTTTCGTAAACTGCCTAGTACCCCACTAATCACATAGAAAAAGAAAATTAATTTAAAAAAATTAAAAAAACACCTATATAACAAAAGAAAGTTCTACCTACATTACATACATTTAAAAATCTACATTACACACAAAAAATAAAAAGACCATTACTGAAAATAAAAAAAGATAATTACTGAAAATAAAAAAGAACATTACTGAATATGAAAAAAGACAATTACTGAAAATATAAAAAGACAATTACTGAAAATAAAACTCTACAACCTAAAATAAATACATCAAAATTACAATTAAACTAGAAAACCCAAAGCCAGCAAAACAAATAGTAAATCATACCACTTACCTTGCCAAAATACTGCTCCTGCGACAATGGTTTTCTTTACTTCATCCCTAGGCAAGGGCCCAATCCAAGATGTCCACAGGTCCGGCACCACTACAAAAAAAAGAAACAGTACAAATAATATATACATGCATACAACATATAACACAAAACATTCTAAATAGTACACTAACTTTTCTGCAATGCCACCGTCCTCCTTGAAGTCTTCGGTGGCAGCAAAAAACCTGATGGTCTACAAACAAAAAAGAGCTAACAGAGCTCCACCCTGGAGGAGCTCCCCGGTGCAAATGAGGGTTCTTTTGCTTGCTACCGGTAACATTTCGATATGGTGCCTTCTAATTGGCTGAAATGCTGTAAATCATATTTCAGCAATCAGAAGATGCAAAGGTGTGAGCCAATCAGAATAAGGTACACCCCTATATCCCATTCTGATTACCTGTCAATCACTATTAATCCAATCAGAAAGTTCTATTGCCATGTATCCCACTGTGATTGGCTCCAAACATCTGTGTCTTTTGATTGGCTGTTGTAACTGTCAATAAGATTGCAACCATTTTGAAGAAGCAGATGCATGGAGCCAATCACAATGGGATTGCCATTCTGATTGGCTGAAGGCAATAGTGCCCTTTGATTGGATTACAAATGACTGACAGGTCCCTCAGCCAATCAGAATTGGATATAGGGGTGTATCCAATTCTGATTGGCTCACACCTTTGCACCTTCTGATTGGCTGACATATGATTGACAGCGTTTTCAGCCAATCAGAAGTCGCCATTTAAAAAAAATTACTGGAGCATACGTGAGAACCCTCATTTGCTCCGAAGAGCTCCTTCAGGGAGGAGCTCCGTTAGATGTTTTTAATTTTCTAGCTTCTCAGGTTTTTTTTAGGGTCCCTGCCGCTGAAGACTTCTAGAAGGACAAGGACATCGAGGGATGGCCATTTGGGACAGGTAAGTGGCTTATTTAGAATATGTTGTGTTATATGTTGTATTTACTGTATTTTTTTATTAATTGTAATGTTTTTTTGTTCTTTTTTGTAGGGGTGCCGGACCTGTGGACATCTATGGATGGGCCCTTTGTGTAGGGACGAAGCAATGAAAACCATTGTCGCTGGAGGGGCATTTTGGCAAGGTTAGTGGTATAATTTAAACTTTGTTTTATTGTTAGGTGTAGGTTTAGGTTGTAATGTGATAGGGATGAGTTTATATGTGGTTGTATTTGTTTTATTTTATGTGAGTAGTTATATTTAATTGTTCTGTAAGTGATGGAGTGTTTTTATTTTATGTAATGGTCATTTTTTATTTTTCTGTAAGTAGTGGGGTGTTTTTATTTTATATAATGTATCTTTTTTGTTTTCTGTAATAGTGCTATTTTTTGTCTGTAAGGTGTTCTTTTTGTCCGTAATGTGTTATTTTTTGTAATCTAGGTTTTTATTTTTTGTAATTAATGGGGTATTGGGGGGTTTAATAGGGTGTAAGGCAGGTAGTGTAGTGGTTAATAGGGTAGGTGTTAGGTAGGTAGTGTAGGGGTTAATAGGGTAGGGTAGGACGGGGTTTATAGGATAGGGGGTTACTGGGTACATTTGGCTACATAGGACTAGATAGGTTTCCATAGGTCTAGATGGGGTTACATAGAACTAGATGGGGTTAAATAGGACTTCCCCGGGGTTAAATAGAACTAGATGGGGTTGAATAGAATTAGACTGGGTGAAATAGAACTAGATGGGGGGTTAAATAGGACTAGACAGGGTAAATAGAACTATATGGGGTTGAATAGAACTAGATGTAGTTAAATATGACTAGGGATTAATGAGTTAATGGGATCCCCGCTGCAAGGGTTAATGTGGGGACCCTCCGGGGTCCTAATGGGGACCCTGCGGCATGGGAGTTTAATGTTAGTTGCCGCAGGGGTACTTATTGTACCCCTGCGGCATGGGGCTTACCATTAGTGTGTCGCAGGCCCTTTAAGGATCTGTGGCTGGACATTTTAGATTTTTAAATGCTGCAGGGGTCCGCATCATGGGGGTTTGATTTGGGAGCAGTGGGGAGGATACATAAGGGCCTTGCAAGCCCTTGCGACACCTCCATGGTGGAAGTAAGCTCAAGTTGGATTTCTGACATTGGGCTTGACGGGTAGCTCGGAAGGTGGGGATCAGAGCAATTGAATAGCGATTTGTGATTTGAGACTTGCGGCCTTGAAAGATCAAAGGCTTTGGGGGAAGTAGCTAGCAATTTGTTAAATTACAATGGGTAGGAAGGGATAGCGGGTCGCAGCACGTAATGTGATCGGAGCCCGTGATCGGAAGGCAATTGAATAGGAGAGTAGCTTGCGATCACCACTCTAAAACGCAAGCAATTTAATGAGGCCCTATTTTTGCTAAATAAGCCTCTTCAGAATATATTGGTTGATTAAAAACCTGCAATTCTCCACTATCCATAATCATCTTAATAAATAATAAAGCAATCCTAGAAGTAAAACATCTGCACACAAGCTTTTCTTTTAAACAAAGATATTGCTCCACTCTTCCAAATATATAAAAGAAAAAAAGATTATTTATTAAGTGCACTCAAAAAATCCGCCAAATAAAAATATGTCTAAATCCACCAATACTCATAGTATTATTTGATGGTATACAAAACATAAATAAATCAATATAAGGGAGAATAGGGCGAATTTCTTATTTATGCACTTTAATATAACAGGTCACTTATTAATAATTTATTTACATAGGGCCTCATTCTATTAGCGGCCGCAGCCGTTGCGGGGCCGCAAGGACCGGCCGCAAGCTATTCGGCTATTCTATTCCCTTACGGCCGGGGACTCCGGCAGGCTTGCGGCCGGTGCCTTGCTATCTCTTGCGGCCGCTCGCGCCAGAGGAAAGCCTTTGATCTAAAACGTCCGCAAGAGTTTCGGCCGTAAGAAATTCCTATTTGCAATTCAATTGCTCCAGGAACTCTCTCTGCAAGGCTAAAAGCGAGCCGCAGCTTACTTGCAGGAAAGAGGTCCCGCTAGCACCAATTAAGCACATAAAATAGCTCAAATAAAGCCATCCTGCACTTTGAGAAGACTATAAAGGGATTTTAGGTGTTAGAAAAAATAGCACATAATTATCCTATACTCAAATCCGTAAAATATTTTATTTTTAATTTCCGTAAAATATCCATGTAAAAAGTCCAGAGTGCTTGGAGCACTTCAGACCCGCCCACGCCGCAGCCGGAAAATAAACAGTTAATTTGAACTCGGGTTTGGGCTGATGTGCAAGCTTGAGAGTGGGTTTCTTTTAATCCTCATGTCCCCCAATATGATCCCAAGCATTTACAGAGCTGTACAGTGCAGGCTTGAATTTATTTTTGCGTTTTTAGATTTCTGAGATTACGGCCGGTTCCAAGATATGCGGCCGGCCGTAAGAGGAGATCCTTGCGGGGCCGTATAATAGAATCGCGAGTTAACAGAACCCCCGCAAGGAATCGCAGCCTTACGGCCGATTTACGGCCGCTAATAGAATGAGGCCCATAAACATTTATCAATATTGATATATATATAAATTCTTTTTTCTAATGTTCTTTTTTTTTGCACATAATTCATAGTTAGTATTTATTATTTATATGCAATTGGATATTCCACTTATGCACTTATAACAATTGATTTATTTTGTATATTACAAATATTTATTTAATTGACACAGACTAGTTTACTGTTTTTTCTATTTTAAATTCTCATCTCATCACAATAGTATAGATTTTGATCATTGTACACTCAATAGAATTTAGTTAACAGTATAGACCGTTGATATGTTTGGTCATTTCCAGTTTAGGGTTGACTATGTCACTTCCAGTGTTATGATTTTTTTTTTATTAATGCCTTAACCATCTATTTAGTTGGCACAGATGATTTGCTGTTTCTTTTACAGCAAATTGTCATGTTATCACAATCAGTACATACATATTTATTTGTTTTTTTGTATGTTCAATAGAATTTAGCTAACTGTATAACTTGGGTAATTTTTTCATTTTTTTGGGTTGTCTTTGTCATTTCTGGTGTTATTTCATTGGACACACATCTATATTATCAATTTAGTATCCCTTTGTATATGGACATATAAAAGTCGTCGGTATTCAGTTATCATCATTTCCATGATATAAAGTGTAGCTTTGCCTTCATTTTCAATTGTTGAGATCAGTTTTTCTGCTTCAATCAGAAGTTGTAATTCAACAGCCTAAGTGGAACCGGAAGTGACTACACTACACAGATGACGTCTTTATGCACGTTCGTGGGCTTTATAAACCCGCACTTTCTACTGAATTATTTTATATTTGACAAAGACTAATCACTGAGGTAGCCATTTAAACGGAGAAACGATCATCTGGTTAATAATTCCCAGAATTTAATTGACTGACTACATGAATGATGGCGATTGCACCCCCTGAAAATGTATGCCTCTTGTCTTTCAAGCTAAGTACTATTGGGATAATAATGTGTATCGCTGAATATTTGAACAAGCAAATGATAGAGGGCGGTAGTCAGATATAAATCTGAGATTTTTAGTGTGATTTTGAGTATATGAAATAGTATTGTATGGTATGGCAAATGTATAACGATCAGGAGAAAACTGTAAAGTTTTCATAATTATGTGTTTACATTTTTTTTTTACACAATCATTTATATATTGCTAAAACATTATAAATATATTCAGTTTTGTCTATTATTCATATTTTAATTGACAGTTTTATTTATCTTTGTCCCACAATAAGCATTGGTAAGGTGATTTTCTCCACTTATTATTATTGTTCCTAGATTATTGTGGGAGAATTTGTGGCACACCTCTGTAGTACTATCTGAGATGTAGGGACAACAACCAGAAAGAGGGTCTTCCTACATAGGTAGAGTCCCTGAGATAGGAGGTATCCACCGAGATCACTTTTCTAACCCAGGTGTGGGGGTCTCAACCACATTTATTTTGCCCTATTCTCCGTCATATTGATTTATTTAAATTTTGTATACCATAAAATAATACTATGTGTATTGGTGGGTTTAGACATATTTTTATTTGGCAAATTTTTTGAGTGCTTAATAAAGTTTTCTTTTATTCTATTATATATTTGACTAACACAGTGTAACAAGTGTAAGGCACTGTGAAAACTTTGCATTTTCAGTTGTGATTTACTTGTGCACTCTTCCAAAACCTTTTTTATACCTCTGTAAAGTTTTCGATAATTAGCCTTATATAATCTTTCAAAATGCTTTGTTATAAAACCTCCTTAATATTTTATTATTTTAATTTGCCCATCTGAAGTTAAAGTCACTCCTTTCATGTTTATACATTATTTCAGATTCATTTATACACATTATCTCTGACTTTTTATAATTAACTTTAAATTCCGAAACTATGACGAATTGTCTTAACTCATAAAGATTAGAATTAATGAAACACTTATAGTCCCTATAATTTATAAGGACCAGCAATAGTCAATTTTATTACATGATTCAACAACAACAAATTTAAAACTTAGATTAATAGTAGTGTGATAACACACTACCTTCATCCACCTGCATGGGGGTGTATTACAGAGACACAATTTATTTATTGGCAATCTTTGGGTGTACCCTAAGGAATTATTATCACACATACTCACAATATCTTGTGTGTCACACTGCTCTTATATTTACCAGATATGGGATAGTATCCCTATTATTATACTGCACAAACACACATACCTATTAAACCCTATTCCTTACCAGCAATCCTCCCTTGGATCATTACCTCAAATTAGACAGAGAAATCTGGGTCTTTAGCAAAATCCACTGCTCAAAAGTATACCCTTATTTCGGGGACCTTTATTGATGGCATAATTTATTCAGACTCTAATACATTATGTGCCCTAGTGGCTAATTAAGGGGTTAATTAAGGTATTTGACTTCTAATGATCAGCTCCTTGTTTGAGTAAAACTTGCCCACAGATAAAGTTACTCTGGCTATGAATGCCCTTCACACTGTCTCTAATATCTGCTATTGGGGGAACAAAACAGGGCACTGGGTAAGATAATCTGCCTGTCAACTACTATTTCTCCCACCTTAGGTGGGTTCACAAGCTGTAATAGATAGCCCTTGCTCTGATGCTTCAATAGCTCAGTCGCATGTCCTACTATAAGCCAGGAACTCTAATGGGCAACCCAGTACAATACTGCTTCCTTACTTCCCTCCCCTCCGTTCCCCTGCAGTGTGGGTGGAGTGTGATGTCACTCAAGCGCGACGCGCACTCTAATGACAGCCCTACTCAGCGTTTCGCATCCCTGCTTCTTAACTCCTCAAATAGGTTTAATAATGATGTATTCAATTCTCTTATATTCAGGATTATGCCATCTGCATATAACCTTAGTTTGCACTCTTTATCTTTTTTTAACTTATTTTTATTGAAACTGTTGTTTTTAATACAAGCAAATAATAAGCAAAAACTATAAATATGAAAAAACCTTATTCAGGGAAAAATAAAAAAATCAATAATTACAACAAAATGAAAACCCTATTGACAATGTATTTGGATGTTGCCTTACAATACAGAAAACAATGAAAGTGATTCCCCTAACAAATAATAATATTACGATCTATATGACATTTGGAACAAATAAATTGCCAGGTTCATACATAAAGTTCCTTGTCCCTTATGTTGTATGACACATTATGGATTAGAGTCAATAGACATCTCAAACCATATTCCTGGAACCCAGTTTGGGAATTTACTATCACACAATGGGTGCTCTGCAATAGCCTGCATTAACCCATGATCCAGCTTATTGGCTCATTCTGTGATTTAATACATTCCCTTTCACCTTTAAAAGAGAGTCATCTCTAGTTATCATGCATAGGTTGCGTAATGGTGTGTTATAGGCATGTAACATGCAGATGCCATGAAAATCCAACTTCTCCAAATATGTTAAATAATTATCCTGCTCTTGTTTTGTGTATGTGTTTGCGTTGCTCAGTTGTGTCGGACTCTCTGTGACCTCATGGGCAGCAAAACGCCATATCGATTCACTTGGTGTTCATGGCAGAGATACTTGAGTGGGTTGCCAGTTCCTTCTCCAGCATACAGCTCCTAGTAATCCTAGCTGGCATCCCATCCAAGTACTGACCAGGACCAACCCTGCATGGCTTCAAGGTGGTGGGACCTCTTGCTTCCCTGACTGGAATCTAACCCAGGTCGCAGTGGTGAAAGCACCGAATCCTAACAACTGGATGACCATGGAACCCTATTTTTTACTGTCTGCTATTTCAAACCCATTATCACCCATAATAACATGTTTATCATGGGAGTCCATAAGAACTTTATGGTGCCCCCTGAACCTAAAATTAACCCTGTTAGTATAGGGGGTACTATGGACTACCATGGTGATCTACAATTTAATGGGCACCTACCTAACCTGTATTCCATTGTTGTACCTGCTACCCCCATGGCATCCTAACTACTACCATAGGGTCCTTATGGACTCTTATTAACCCTATCTCCCATGGAAACAGCATCTGACCTCATCAGGTAAATACAAATATGGGGAATAAACACAATATAGCAAAGGCAACATATATACACATACTATAAACACATATACATCAATATATACATGAAAAAGCAGAGCACAGTAGTCCACAGTGATATCTTTCCTGTTGGACAAACACCTCACTTAGAGTGCTAAATCTGTTATGGTATAAGAGAAAAAAATCACATGAAATTCTGATAATGTGTTAGAAAACCCAAGTCTATATTAAGTCCTGTATTTTTAGTGTTGAAGAATGTGATCATCTTTATTTCAAATGCTTTTCTCTCTTGGATGTTTTTACATTTTCCTCTGAGTGTTTTGACTTTTAAGTCTTGGATGGAGTGATCAATCTGGCTAAAATGGTGTCCCACTGGGCTACAATAACTGTCTTAATTATGCTTTCTTATTGAATGCCTGTGTAAATGTATCCTTAAATGCATTTTTGGCCGGTTTCTCCAATGTAACAGCCAGTGTCACATAAAGTACATTGTATTATATAAAGCACATTAGACGATGTACATGAATATGATCCTTTGATGTTATAGGTTTTGTTGTTATGTGTGGCTGTATCATCATTACAAATGTGTTGGCATAATTTACAGGTAAGTTTGTTACAAGGTTTAGTTAAATTTTTTGTATTCAGTTGTTCATTGGCCAATTTTCTGCTGCCACGTTTTTGTTTCAGGTTTGGTTGTTTAAATGCAAGGATTGGAGGTTTTGGGAATATATATTTTAATTCAGTATCTTCAGTTAGTAACGGTTGTAAATCTTTGATTATTTTCAGAATTTTCTCTAAAATTGGATGGTATGTGGTCACTAGAAGTATACGTGAATTAGTTTCTTTTGTTTTGTACTTTAACAGGGTATTTTAATGGCAGTGGTTATTTTTTGGGTAATAATACAGGGTTTGTAACCCCTTCGTTTGCAAGATTCAGACAGTGTTTTTAAATTTTTATCACGGTCTACAGTGTTTGAGCAAATCCGATTTTTTTCTAATAGTTTTACTATGGATAATGGCTTGTTTGATGTGGGAGGGATGGAAACTGGAGCTGTGTAGGTAATTTATCAGTCTGTGCATTTCCTATATATAGATGAGTGGAGAGTGCCATTGGTGATGGATATAGTAGTGTCTAGAATGTTTACCTGTTCTGTGGAGAAATCCATTTTAAGTTTTATAGATGAATGGAAGGTGTTGAAGGAACTGTGAAAGTCTCAGAGTTTGCTTCCTCCTTCTGTCCATATGATGAACAGATCATCTATGTAACGGTAGTATTTGTATGGTTTGTAAATGGATACAGATAAGAATGTTTCTTCTAGATTGTCCATAAATAGATTTGCGTATTGTGGAGCCATTTTGGTACCCATAGCAGTCCCCATCATCTGTAGGTAGGTATCTTGGTTGAAGGTAAATAGTTGTGGGTAAGGATATATTCTATTAGTTTAACAATAATACCAAGGCCATATTATTGTTTTGCATGTTTATTGAAAGAAACTTACAGCATGCCTCAGTGCCATCAATGTGTGGGTTATTACTATAAAGAGACTCTACATCTATGGTAACAAGTAGTGTGTCAGCAGGTAGGTCTTTAATCTGACTGAGTGTGTTGTGAAAGTCAGTGGTGTCTTGTATATAGCTACTGGTGTTACTAACTAATGGTTTAAGGATGTTTTCAACAAATCCAGATATCTGTTCGGTCAGTGTGTCCATACCTGTAACAATTGGTCTCCCTGGGTTGCCTGGTTTGTGGATTTTTGGCAGTAGTTAGAAAGTCCCAGTTGTAGGATTGGCGGGGATGAGTTGTTCTAATTCCTGATCTATATTTTTAGGAAATGATTTGAGGAGTTTCTTAAGTTGAAGAGTATATTTTTCTGTAGAGTCCTGGTTCAATTTCTTGTAGTAAGTGTTGTCTGACAGTTGTCTGTTGGCTTCATTTATGTAGACCTGATAAAGAGAGGTTGAACCTCTTGAAAGCTTGTCATTATAAATAAGACGTGGGTCCAATACAAAAGGTAGATTACTGGACAGTCACGGCTGCTTCACTCTTCAATATATATATATATTCAAGGAGCGGAGGCCGGAGCACAAGCAGGTAAGTGAGGGAAGAGGGGGGATGTATTTAGGGGGGTTTAGGCGGAGGAGGGGGGTTGAGGGGGGTTTAGGTTGAGGAGGGGGGTTTAGGTCTAGGAGGGGGGTTTAGGTCTAGGAGGGGGGTTGAGGAGAGGGGTTGGGGTTGAGGGGGGTTGAGATTGAGGAGGGGGGTTGAGGGGGGTTGAGGTTGAGGAGGAGGTTGAGGATGGGGGGTTGAGGATGAGGGGTTGAGGAGGAAGGTTGAGGAGGGGGTTGAGGATGGGGGGGTGAGGAGGGGGGTTGGGGTTGAGGGGGGTTGAGGAGAGCGGTTGAGGAGTGGGTTGAGGATGGCGGTTGAGGAGGGAGGTTGAGGATAAGGAGGGAGGTTGAGGATGAGGAGGGAGGTTGAGGATGAGGAGGGAGGTTGAGGATGAGGGGTTGAGGAGGGGGGTTGAGGATGGGGGGTTGAGGAGAGAGGATGAGGATGGGGGGGTTGAGGAGGGGGTTGAGGATGAGGATGGGGACTTGAGGAGGGGGTTGAGGATGGGGGGTTGAGGAGGTAGGTTGAGGAAGGGGTTGAGGATGGGGGGGTTGAGGTGGGAAGCTGAGGATGAGGAGGGAGGCTGAGGATGAGGAGGAGGGGTTGAGGAGGGGGTTTGAGGTTGAGGAAGGGGGTTGAGGATGGGGGGTTGAGGAGAGAGGATGAGGAGGGAGGTTGAGGAGGGGATTGAGGAGGGGGGTTGAGAAGGGGGTTGAGGAGGTAGGTTGAGGATGAGGCGGGAGGATGAGGAGGGAGGTTGAGGATGAGGAGGGAGGTTGAGGATGAGGATGGGGGGTTGAGGAGGGGGTTGAGGATGGTGGTTGAGGAGGAAGGTTGAGGAGGGGGTTGAGGATGGGGGGGTTGAGGAGGGAGGTTGAGGAGTGGGTTGAGGATGGCGGTTGAGGAGGGAGGTTGAGGATGAGGAGGGAGGATGAGGAGGGAGGTTGAGGATGAGAAGGGAGGTTCAGGATGAGGAGGGAGGTTGAGGATGAGGATGAGGGGTTGAGGAGGGGGGTTGAGGATGGGGGGTTGAGGAGAGAGGACGAGGATGGGGGGGTTGAGAAGGGGGTTGAGGATGAGGATGGGGGCTTGAGGAGGGGGTTGAGGATGGGGGGTTGAGGAGGTAGGTTGAGGAAGGGGTTGAGGATGGGGGGTTAAGGAGGGAGGCTGAGGATGAGGAGGAGGGGTTGAGGAGGGCGTTTGAGGTTGAGGAGGGGTGTTGAGGATGGGGGGTTGAGGAGAGAGGATGAGGAGGGAGGTTGAGGAGGGGATTGAGGAGGGGGGTTGAGGAGGGTGTTGAGGAGGGAGGTTGAGGATGAGGCGGGAGGATGAGGAGGGAGGTTGAGGATGAGGATGGAGGTTGAGGATGAGGAAGGAGGTTGAGGATGAGGAGGAGGGGTTGAGGAGGGGGGTTTAAGGATGCAGGGTTGAGGAGAGAGGATGAGGATGGGGGGTTGAGGAGGGGGTTGAGGATGAGGATGGGGGTTGAGGATGGGGGGCTTGAGGAGGGGGTTGAGGATGGGAGGTTGAGGAGGGAGATTGAGGAAGGGGTTGAGGATGGGGGGGTTGAGGAGGGAGGTTGAGGATGAGGAGGGAGGTTGAGGATGAGGAAGAGAGGTTGAGGAGGGGGGTTGAGGTTGAGGAGGGGGTTTGAGGGTGGGGGGTTGAGGATGGGGGGTTGAGGAAAGAGGTTGAGGAGGGAGGTTGAGGAGGGGATTGAGGAGGGGGGTTGAGGAGGGAGGTTGAGGATGAGGCGGGAGGATGAGGAGGGAGGTTGAGGATGAGGATGGAGGTTGAGGATGAGGAAGGAGGATGAGGATGAGGAGGGGGGGTCGAGGAGAGAGGATGAGGATGGGGTGTTGAGGAGGGGGTTGAGGATGAGGATGGGGATTGAGGATGGGGGGCTTGAGGAGGGGGTTGAGGATGGGGGGTTGAGGAGGGAGGTTGAGGATGGAGGGGTTGAAGAGGGAGGTTGAGGATGAGGAGGGAGGTTGATGATGAGGAGGAGAGGTTGAGGACGGGGGTTGAGGTTGAGGAGGGGGTTTGAGGTTGAGGAGGGGGGTTGAGGATGGGGGGTTGAGGATGGGGGGTTGAGGATGAGAAGGGAGATTGAGGATGAGGAGGGAGGTTGAGGATGAGGAGTGGGGTTGAGGAGGGTGATAAGGGAGAGGTTGGAAGAGACACAGGGAAGGGAGAGGGGAGAAGAGACACGGAGAGAGAGGGGGACACAGAGGGCACAAGAGGGACACAGGGGGCAGCACATTTCCCACCCTCGGCTTATACTCGAGTCACTCATTTTACCCAGTATTTTGTGGCAAAATGGGTGCCTCTGCTTATACTCGAGTATATACGGTAATCAAATCATTAATTAATTGTGTGGGTTAATCACAAATAAATGAACAGTTAAATTAATGGTTTAATATTAACATAAATGGCAAATCAGACTCAACAACTAAAGATGGCTTTTTTGCAAAAGCATGTTTAAAATCTTAAAATGTTACATGTCCTATTATGTTTTATTGCCTTTGCTTGGGTGGGTTCAAATTGCTACGAATTATGATGTCAACTATTCTGTAGAAAACTTTGAATGTGTTTTTGGATCTTTACAAAGGGCTACAATGGTGTTTCCAAAAATGGCGTAATTAAAAACTATGAAGAAAATTGTATATTCTTACAGGAAACTTATATATATTTTTTCATTACTTCAATTCTTTCTAGATTTTTGCGAGTATTTTTCAGTCTAAATGCATTTAGTTGAAAATATCTAATGATGTCTGACATGAATCTCAGTAAATTATCCAATTTACCGTATTTCACCGCATAATAGTTGCCATTGCATAATAGTCACATCCTGGTATAAAAACCTTTATTAATTGCTTACAATGCTTTCATCGCATAATCGTCGCACTTACAAGTTAAACAGAGCAGCAGTGGCATGATACGCGCATTGAGGTGAGTAGGTCATGTGACTTGATATTGCATGCATCTTCCTGCCTAGCTAAACTGTACATTAATGTGCAAAGCATTTCTCTCTGAATATGGGAAAATATAAAAACTATTCTGCCGTCTTCAAGCTGAAAGTTATTGCATTTGTTGAACAGCTTGGAAATAGAGCTGCTGAAAGAGAGTTTTCAGTGAGTGAAAAGTTGGTGCGATACTGGCAGAAAATAAAAGACATGAATTTAGAGGTCCTAAAACAGGCAAGTTTCCACAAATTAATGAAGAAGTGTTTATGTATGGCAATGAAATATGTAGCAATGGCTGCAGTGTATCATTTGAGATGTTGCAAATAATGGCACCAGGGGTAGTTAGCAAGCAAAACATCCTTAAAACTCAGTTTAAGGCGAGTTGTGGCTGGGTTATGAGGTTCATGCGAAGACACAATCTATCTATGCGAAGGAGGACCACAATATAGCAAAAGTTGCCACCTGATTACATTGACAAGGTTGAAAGCTTTCATAGATTTGTCTTGCAAATGCGCGGGGGAACATCATACTCAAATCGGTAATGCTGATCAAACTCCAGTGTTTTTCGATATGTCACGCAACAGCACTATTGCACCAAAAGGAACATCAAATGTATCTATGAATGGTAATGAGAAATGATGGTGCACGGTAATGCTTGATATAACAGCTGATGGTAGGAAGTTAACTGCTTACAGAGTTTTAAAGAGGAAAACAACGCCTAAGGGAATTAAATTGTCACTGTGGAATTTATGTACGAGTGCAACCAAAGGGTTTGGATTGACCTAGAACTGTATCAAAACTGTGTGGAACAGAAGACCAGGCACACTACTGAAACAGCCAGCTCTGCTTGTTTTAGTTAGTTTCAGAAGTCACATAGGCCCTCATTCAATTGTGATTTGGCCAATTGAATAGGGCTCTAAATAAGCACATAGCATATTTTTTTAAAGAAGTTTTTAGTTGGTGAAAACCTTGCTTTTGGATAGATGCTTACTAACTAAAAACTTATTTGAAAAAAATATGTTATGTCCTTTTTTAGAGCCCTATTCAATTGGCCAAACTGCAATTGAATGAGGGCCTTAGTGAAGGAAGTTAAGCAACTTCCCCATGAAAATAAGACACAACATGTAGTCATTCCCGGTGGCCTAACATCTATCTTGCAGCCACTGGATGTATGTATAAACAAACCTTTTTAAGACCACTTGGGCCATTTCTATAATGAGTGGATGATGAGTGGTGATCACCAATTGACACCTGCTGGAAATATTAAGTGCCCATCCTTGGAACTGATATGCACATAGGTAATTAAGAGTTGGGATCTTATAACACACAAGACAGTCGTCAAAAGCTTCAAAAAGACAGGAATATCAAATGCACTTGATGGAACTGAAGATGACGCAATGTGGCAGAGCAACAATGAAAACCCTTCTGATATGAGTGGTGCTGAGGACAGAGCTTCAGATAATAACACCAATGATAGCAGCACAGCATCTTCAGACACAGAAGATTAAAATCCTTCTCATATTCATAGTTTACTTCTGTAGTGTTGTTTATTTTAGAATGTTAAAACAAATCAATGTTGTAGCATTGTTTAACAGTTACATTTATAGTGTACTTATATGAAAAGTTTTGCTTTAATAGCAGTACTGACGTACAGTATTTCCTTTGACATGCAAAAAAATAAAGAAGCACACACCATTTCGAATAAAAAGCTTCACATAATGGTTGCACTCCACTTTTTCCCCCCAAAAAAATGTTGTATAATTTGCAATGATTATGCGGTGAAATACGATACATTACAAATTATAAGTGCAGCACTTTTTTGTTTTCTATTATGGTTTGAATTAAAGTTAATCATTCTATTTGTGCTAATTACTAAAATGTCCTCATTCAGGTGTTGAAATTAATTAGAATCTAATTTGTAATTTAACAAGCTTTATTTAAAGAAATCTCATGAAATTAAAGGTCATTTTTGAACAAAATTAGCAGTACCTTGTCACATACAATTACTGCAGAATCATACATTTATTTAATATTTAAAATGTATCCAAATGCTAAAAAGTAGTCTTTCTACACATGTTCAAAGACAGATTAGAAACCATTATGCATGTTACAATTTCTATACGTAGCCCTTAAAGGAACCCACAAAAGTTACACTATTAAATTGGTCTCTTCCAGCTACCTGCAAACGATCTGCAAGTTACAGGCTGAAAAACCCTATGGGCCATCAGAATCTGTACTCCAACCCATCTAAGCCTTGATCCGTCAAGCCTGTAAATGTTACAATCGCAAATCTCTATTAAATTGCTACGAATCCCCAAGGACGCACTGGCGTTTAAACCCGTAAACGGCAAATGGAACCAAAAAAAATGCTTGTCCGTAGCACTGTAAAATCTAGAATAAGGGACTCTAAACTGTCACCCAGTGAGAGCAGTTGTGTTTCACTTGTGATCTAACAAAACATTAAAGTAAAAAACAAAAAATTGGCTTTTCATTTGTCTACAGCTACTGAGTTTAATCTAGAGGAATAATAGAGCCATCTGATTATAGCTTGGACCAGCCAGGGGGGTCCTTTCCTCCAGGAATTGGAGGGGGGGGGACCCTCCTGATGCCTAATTAAGATACTAATTTACAAAGCAACAGATACTACACCAAGGGCCTGGGCTCCACACAGGGAGAAACTCACTGGGCCCTTTACAGAAAAAAATATCAGGTAAACCAGCTAATTTCAAACTGCCTGGTTCTAACACAGCTAACATTAATATCCAGAGGGGAACCAGGCAAGGCTTATCTCCACTCTTATTTGCTCTAGCTATTGAACCCCTGGCTCAGACCATTCCGTCTAACCCAGAAATAGCAAGTCTTAAAGTAGGTCTTCAGCATTTTAAATGTTCATTATTCGCTGATCATCTCTTATGCTCTCTCACAGACTCACAGTCCTCCATAGCCACTCTGATGTTCATTATCAAAGAATTTGGTAACCTCTCAGGCCTCAAACATAACCTTGAAAAAACAGAAGACTTAAGCGTGGGATTTTTTCTCTTGAAAGCCACTTATAAGTTCGTATGACCTAATGCACTTATTAAATACCTTGGGGTTAACGTTACTAGTAAAATATCTGCGCTCTATCAGGCAAATGATCCCCCCATTCTGAAAACTAATTGTAGAAATAATTAATATATCTTTGGTCTGGCCATATCACTTTGGTTAAAATGAATGTCCTCCCGAGAGTCCTTTACCTATTTAGAACTTATACAAATCAGTGATAAGGAACTAAATATATTCAAAAACCAGATATTCTGATTCATCTGGCGAAATAGACCACCTAGAATTGCAAGAATAAACTATGTTTAGACATAGAACTAGAGGAGGCCTCTCCTGCCCCAATTTAGGGCTCTACTTTAAAGCTGCTCAACTAGCGTTTCTCACAATTGCCCACTCAAGTAAACATTAGCCATTATGAATATTTATAGAAATGTTCTCATTGCAGTGAGGCACACAAGACTATGACATTTTTAAATGACGAGGGCTGCAGTGAGCGAGAGGCCACAAGATTTTGAAACAGGCTCGACATGAACGCCAAAGGTGCTCATAGTGATGCCCGCGATCAGCGCAGAAGGTCGTAGGACTTTGTCACTGAACAAAAGGCATGCAAGACTTTGAAAAAGTTACTGCTTTTAGGCCAAAACATTTTTTAAGCCTGTATCTCGGAAAACTATGGAAAACCGTCAAAAGTCGCCAATTAATTCAAAAATAAACTTAAAACCACACACATCACAGTGGGGGGAGGCAGGGAGCCTGTGAGTGAAGTTGCAAGCTAATTTGGGGCTTAATTAGCATTCTCCTGAGATCGAAAATCAGCTAAGTGAGGAAAAAAATGTCGTCCGTAAAAACGTAAATGTTTGGTAAAAGACTCAAGCCCGTAACACTTAGCCAATCGTCGCAAATCCTGCAATACTTAAAAAAAAATAAACAACGGCACTCATATGGAGGTATGCAAGGAGAGAGAGGAGAAAGTCACAGGGGAGGGAGAGGGGGTAGACGGTTGAAAGAGACACAGGGGTGAGAGAGGGGGTAAAAGAGACAGGGGAGAGAAATAAGGGGAAAAAACACAGGGCAGGGAGAAGGGAAGGAAACATGGAAGGGAGAGGGGGAAAACAGACACAGGGGTCAGAGAGTGGGGAGACGCTTGCAACGAGCGCCAAAGGGCACTCATTGCGAGGCCTGCAAGTTAGAGGGGGAAGAGCCTTGCATTGTGTGGCAAGTCGCTAGTTTATTAAATATTATATGTCTCAATACTGTGTGTCTCAATAAATAAAGCTCCACTTAAAATAGACACAGAAGCCATAAGAGCTAAAGGATGAACTGTTGGAGATGTCAAGTGTGATAGCACAGTTTTGCCCAAAGATAGAGAGTGAGATAGATACTGAATAGCACTGTGTCCTAGATCTGAGGTAACAAATCCAGGTGGAGATTCCCTTTCACATCTAGTAAATTCGACAGAGTGTTCAATGGACAGAGGTAAGTTGTGGCTATGTACTTGCATGGTTAAAAATTGGCCAAAGTTGTTAACATAAAATCAGAGAAGGAAGATTCCAAAGGCACATACATAGAGATTAGGTTATTGAGATCTTATTATTGTTATTGTTAAAGAAGTGTATAAGTTTGAAAATTTTGAGTGTGACCGAGAGCATACTTAGACTGTGAAAAAGCCATAAACTTATTTTTAAATACATTTTGCTCCCAATGGGGATATCTGGAGGCATTTATAATACTTTGGTGAAGGTTGTGTTTGAGTGTGGGGAGCTTACACTTCTGGAGCAATAGGTCTCTGAGCATATGCAGGGAAATTGGTAGGTATCAAATTAGATAATGTCCAATGATACAATAATTCCCTGCTCTCTCCCCTTTCCCTCTTACCTTCTCCCCTACCCACTCCACTGATAGATAAAAACACATCACTGAGGCTTTGGCTATCAGGAAGGGATAATAAATGTTTGTGTTCGTAGCACACACAGCTTCCAATGTTGTTACTTTGTTAACACATCTCAAACACATGCAGTTGTTTTTAAAATTCAGTGATCTGTTAAAGTGTCCCCACTACACTGTGAATGGCATTAGTTAAACCGCTCATCTGCAAGAGTTAGTCACCCAGAAGTGATATAAACTTACAAAGTGATATAAACTTACAAAGATTGCTGCAAACATAATTATTAATAGTCTGTGATGACAGAAAATTTGTGGAATTCAGACAGAGATATTGTGAGTGCTGCTTTTCTTTGTTCCAAGTACAAATGATACAGTGTCCTTACCATATCGAAACCACTACCCTATGCTTACTGCTAACTTGTCATTAAAGGAATATAGCATTGTATGACACAACAATTCATATATTCAAATGTTGACTCTTACTAAGACTATAAAAAGACAGAGAAAATGTCATAAAGATAGTTTTTAATTGTAGGAAAAACAAATGCCATCTCTACAAAACAAATGCCATCTCTACTAGTCTCTAGAGGTCTCATTTACAATATAATGCAAGTTGCATGTATGAGAGGATGTTAACATTTCTGAAGAAACTTCTTAGCAAGAAGCGGGCGGATGTCAGTTAATAAAAGCAGACCACATACTCTGATGATATACCAAATCCCCCTCCCCTCTTACTCATCTCCCAGCACTCCTATTACTGATAGATAAGATAAGTGTAACCCCACGCTTTAAGCAATCAGCAATTGGGGAAGTCAAATCTCCGCCTTTGACTCAACTACTTTTTTGATTGAGTATTGCTAGCAGTGGCAGAGCTAGTAAAAAGGGGGGCCCCGGTGCAAAAAAATGTATGCCAACCCCCGCCCCAGGTTACCCTCCAGTGCTACCCTCCCAGGCTACCCTCCAGTGCTATATATATATATATATATATATATATATATATATTTATTTATTTATTTACAGTATCTCACAAAAGTGAGTACACCCCTCACATTTTTGTAAATATTTTATTATATCTTTTCATGTGACAACACTGAAGAAACTACACCCTGCTACAATGTAAAGTAGTAAGTGTACAGCCGTATAACAGTGTAAATTTGCTGTCCCCTCAAAATAACTCAACACACCGCTATTATTGTCTAAAAAATGTTTCCTTTATGTAGTGCAGTGGACCCCCAACACCCCAGGCCCCCTTCAACAACACTATTCACCCCCAACCCCCTCATCAGCAATATTCACCCCCACCAGGCCCCCTCATTAGCACCATTCACCCCCAACACCCCAGCCTCCCCCCAGCAGCACCATTCACCCTCAACAACCCAGGCCGCGATCAGCAGCACCATTCACCCCCCAACCCCCTCAGCAGCACCATTCACCCACCAAAACCCCCAGGGCCCCCATAGCAACATTATTCACCTCCCCCCCCAAAAAAAAAAAAACAGGGCCTCCTTGATGCATAATTCACCCCCCAAGCCCCTCAGCAATCATATTCACCCCTCAACACTGCCAGGGCCACCTCAGCAGCACCTTTCATCCCCCAACAACCTCAGATGTAATACTCACCCCCCAAACACCCCAGAGCCCCCTCAGCAGCAATATTCACTCCCCAAGGCCCCATCAGGAGCAGCATTCACCCCCAAAACCCCCAGGGCCCCCTCAGCAGCATCATTCACTCCACCCCTCCAATAAAACAGGGCCCCCTTGTCACACCATTCATGTCCCCCTAGCCCCTCAGCAGTCATATTCACCCCCGGGGCCCCAATAGCAGCTATATTCATCCCAGGGCTCTCTCAGCAGCACCATTCACCCCTGCCCCCCAAAAAATTCAGGCCCCCTTCAGGAACATCATTCACCCCCTCAAAACCCCAGGGACCCCTTCCCCAAGCTTCATACTGCAGGAGCATGTGATGTCATTAGGAAATCCCCTCCCCTGCAGTATGAAGCTCCAGCAGGGGAACCTCTGAGTAATGGGATCCAGGACAGGGACTGCAAGGCACAAGCAAGAGGGGGGCAGGGGTGAATAAAGTGCAGGGGGCTTGAGGAGGGTGAATAATGGGACAAGGAGCCCTGGGGGTTTCGAGGGGGTGCATGATGCTGCTGAGGGGAACCCTCACAACGCAAGGGCCATGGTGCAACACACCGGCTGCATCAGCACTAGATCCGCCCATGATTGCTAGACTCTCTGCCTCTAACTCCAACCACTGTGATTCCTGTTTGCTGCTAACTGCACATATGTAAAACAGCACTCGTCTGCCAATCGGAGCTGGACATAACTGTCTTATTTCCAGTTGAGCACCCACCAGTCATACTCTGAGAATATGTTATAGTATTATACATGTGTTTAAGTTTTCCTAACATAAATAGTTTTACTGCTGATGGTTCAAGTATTTTCCAATTTAAATCCAAAACCTTCAAAAACTATTTACCATTTTCTCAGTACAACGTTTTGTGAACAGGAACAGGACAAAATGTTTGCAGCTAATAAAACCTTGCTAATTCTCTTAAAACCACAAACTCGCAAATTAAAAAAAAATCACTAATTTCTACTTCTACAAGAACATTTAAACACTTTTCTTAAGAAGATTTTTTATACAAGCATATGTATTTAGACTTTTCAGCTATTTATATTTGATAGTTTATAAGGGATAAGCATTGACCTATATAGCCCTTTTACATTTGTTTACTCCTTGTGTGCGGGAGAACATCTGTACAATGTTTAAAATACTTTTTAAAATGTAGTATTATGCTATTATACACATAAAGCAATGTAATACCATGCCATTACATTATATATCATAGAATGACATAAGACCTATTATTGGAATTAATTGGTTCTATTTTATCAGTAGAGGGTTTCATGCTCCTATAAATGTCAAGTTGTAGCTGCAGAAATAGCAAACATCTGTAATCCACTGAATATCATAATTATTTTGTTAAGGAAATAGCTCTAACATGGAACTAACTGAAAGCGAGGTAAAGAATATTTCACATACCCATCCAGTAATTCAAATTTTGCAGTAGAAAAAGCAAAAACGTTATAAATCTGCAAGCCCTTTTACAAAGTCATTATGAAAAAATATGTCAGTAGAGTTTAAATATTTAGCGACCCAAACCAGTCTATCCCCAAATAATACATACCATCATATTATGTAATACCAGTGGGATGTTTCTGCTCAGACCTAGGTTCAAAAGGCCCAAACCGAGGTTAGCACAACTTCAGGGGCCAGCAGTGTACCTGAAATTGCCAGTTCAGTGTCCTGGAATAGTGTGCTAATGCACGCAGGAATATCTATATGCATTCACAATTATGTATGCTTGGTGTATCTAACATACTGTATATTTAAACACGCATACACTTATAATTTTATAAGTAGATAGTAGTGATAACCAAGACATGGAAGAGGGGGATTAACCTATGGCATCAAATAACCTAAATAAGCCCTAGGGGATATACACAAACAAAAGCTTCTTTTGCAAAAGTAGGGTGCTGAGAAAAAAATAATGATACTGAATTATGTACACCATAAAAATATTTGAAGCTGAAAAACATAAACATTCATGGTATTTCATAATTCACAATTTTAATATAGCAGCTTGCATCAATTTGTTCTCAATTGTAGGGGGGAATCATTTGACAAGGAATGCAAAAAAGTAAATATTAGAAAGATGGAAATAGCTGACATGATATTTATTCTATCTACCATCAGGACTGGGCAGTCACTTCTGCAAGAGGCTCTGCAAATACCACTGGGCCTCATACCATCCACTCAGCAGAATCTTACTCTCCAACTGCCATTTTGCCAATACCATTTACCTTGTTTTCTTTTCCTCTAAATCTAGACCCACCACTCTTCTGTCCCTGAACCCATGTAACATGCCCTCTCATCTACCCTGTCAACAGTATGGTTTGTTTTAATTTATAGTGCAGGTTTAGTACAATCACTTCTATATCTCACAGCTAATACACCCCAACCATAATAACTAATTAACTCTCCACACTACTTACCAAGCCATTGTTTCTTCCTTTAATTACTACTTTTGTTTCAATAATCCTTTTAGATTGTAAATTCCCAAGTTTTCAATCTTATATGGTGTTTTGAAGAAGGCACCATGTATATAAGATTTTAAACTCCAAAACAAGCCTCTCTAATTTTTTTTTCTTCTTTCTTCTTAACATCTGTACAGCTCTACGGAATATGTTGGCGCTTTATACAAAAATTGTAATATCAATAATATAGGAGAGGGAACAGATGGAACCAATGATATATAGGAGGATGTTTAGGACTAGTAACAGTATTTACATAAAGTACTAATATACATATTAATCCTGCAGAAAAGGATGAATGCAATAACTGATACTTTGTAGAGCAAGGATAGCCAAAAGGCCTACTTACAGTTTTTACTTTTGATTTTTCTTTGAATGGCCCCTGCATTTTAAAATATGTTATGTTCTGTGTCTTTAGCCTATATATATTTTAAATTTTGTCCTTAATCTGAGATCTTCTTGAGTCTTTAAACTCCTGCCTTCTCCCTATTCTGTAATATGTTTGCTTATTCTCAAAAACAATATGGATTACAGAAACTGAAGCAGACTAAGACCAAGATTTATCCAAGGGCGAATTCATTCTTGCCTGAATGTTTTTGAAATTTCCTCTGAGTATTTTGATTTTCAGGTTTTGGAAGGAGTAATCTTTCTGTATAAAAATGGTGTCCAACTGGCGGATGGTAACTGTTTTCATTGGGCTTTTTAATGGAATGTCTATGCAGATTCGCCCTTAGGCACAGTTTTTGGCTCGTTTCCCCTAATGGTTTCCCATTATAATTATTACAATAAAACTAAGAGGTAACAATTTCCAAGCTGTCTTTCTTTAAAATTAACAATAAAATACAAACAAAGTTGTCCCATTATTTTTCTCATTCTTGCTACATTTTTTCACAAACTATTGTCCTCTATACAATTATCTGCAGAAATGGACGTTCATTTTTTGGTTTAAAATGCCAGGTTTGCTTAATAAAATAAGCAGCTATCTTAATCCTTGATAAAGTATGTGCCATTTTAAACAATTAATTATTGCAACTCCACATAAAATTATGGCAATTAACATTTTTGCTTTAATTGTTTTTGTCCTCTATATTACAAACTTTTCAACCCATTTTGTATGTCCAATTGTCTACAACTTAAAGCTTATAAAAGTAGCATTAGCATGTGTAATATTTATACAAAAAGTATTATCAGTTATTTCACTATAAAACAGTGAACATGAAGAAATTTAGTCATCATCATAAATTTACATTATATGTCCCCAAGCAGACCTAATTAAGAAAGACTGTATCTTAATATAAAATGTACTGTAACAGTGGTGTACTTTTATATATTTGTAATATTATATTAGACTATAATGTATCTATATTCCTTTACAATATTTTTAACAGTGTATGGCCCAGTGCAGTAAAACTACATCATTGTCATAAATTGGACCTGTACTAAAATTACAAGGGAGAGAATGGTGTATAATATACAGCAATAAAATGATTTATATGACACAATAAACTTAAAGGCATACTGTATATAAGTTTTCTGGATTATTACAGTTCTGCAATCCTTAGGCACAAATCATCCGTGATCTATATTTCATAAAACAATTTATTTTTATTAAAATCTAAACATTAATCTAATGATTATGTTGATACCCCAGGCGTGCCTACATAGGCACCGGATAACCCCCAATCAGCATGAAGCATTTGGGAACTAATTTTAAATATTTACTAACCTGCTCTGGCTTCCTCAGCCAATAGGAGAGCACTGATGCCGGCCCCAAAGCTGGTATGTGACCCTCTCGGCTGCTTTGGTCTCTACCAGGCCCTGTCCCCACCAAAGATCAGCACAGTCAGATCTGCTGTGTCTGTGTAATAGTAATAAGCACAGTAGCATCACAATTGAGACCGTTTTTGCACAGTAAGAGTCTTTCTCTAAAACAGCAGGGAGATGAAGCAGAAGAAGTGCTTGCAGAGATCTTCCCTTACAGCCTCATTTATTGTACTGAGCATGTCAGAAGCCACTGAGGTGGAGACTGATACAATGTATTATCCTGCTTCGGATTGGGCACAACTAAAAATGAATTTTATGTTAAGTTACTTGGGATTTTTTTAGGGGCGTAAATCATCAAATACAACTGCCAAAAACCATAAGATTTTGTTCTATCTTCAAGGTAAGCTAATTAATGTTTATTTTAGGATTGTTTTCATGCTAAACATTTTTTCATACACTACTAATTCTCCTCTATCAGATGCATTCAAAATACAGGAAACTTAGATATGCCTTTAGGTTGTCAATAGTGGTGGGTGTTCCATTGTGTAAATCTGTAAAATAATGTATTTATACACTCATAATTAGTTCACTTACAAGGACAATATAAAACATGTAAAGTCTTTCAATAATAATTAATAAGTAAATTATAATTATTAAAATCATAATACTACAAATGTGTAGGAGAAAGGTGCCATTACTATTAAAATTGGTGCCTAAACTGTAACAATTGTCTTCAGACAATTTCCCACAGCATCTGATGCAATTTCATGTAGATCATGTAACTTTGTCATCATGTGAGATTATATGTGACGTCATCAAGTAAAGCTGAGCATTTGACATCATTATGTTACCTTTATCGTGTGTTATTCCTGCACTGCACTTTTTTTATTCACAAGTGACTACTGGTACCATAGTAACTTTGATAAAGATTTTGCTATTAGTGTCTTTATAACATAGCATTGATTATGAACCATTTTCAATTTTACCCATATATAAAGATATGTGAAATTAGGTTATTTGTGTTGAATTCAAAGGAGTTTCTTACTCTTATCACATCTCTTATTAAGTGGAAGATTAATTTTCTTGAGCATATTTGTTAATTTCGAGCACTCCCATTAAATATGAAATTTACCCACATTTTTGTGTGAGGCTCACACCACCAACTTTGTATTTAGAGCTATAGCTTCACAAATAGTTATTTAAAAATAATAACAATTTAATGTAAACCAAAAGCATTAAAAGCATTTATTACGTTAATCATATTCAAAATGATAAAAACAACTGGTCTATTAAAGGATTTTTTTTATAATAAACAATCCATTTTTAAATATTCTGATGAGGGTCAGGTATACATGACAGTCTCACAATAATTATTGTAACCTTTTATTTTGCAAACATTTCAAACTGACACATACATCTATATGTGAAACCAAAATTTATTAATTTAAGATTATAATTTAAAGAATTGATATAAAATGTAATAATGTATAAGTCAATCATCTACACTGCTATGAATATGAAAAATGTCACTCAGCATTACAAATTCATGTTATAAGCTCAAAAGCAAACTTAATTAAAGTATATATATATATACCTCTAGATCACGGTCAAAATTTATATGGTAATGTCATTCGTGGATATTGCTGCATTACACTCACAGTCCAAAATAAGTGTTTCTGCTTTACATTTATTCTGGCATTTAATATGTTAATCACTTCTATTCCTGCTAATTAGCTAAATTCCCTGATTCAGGTGTTAAAACTAATTAGGTTGCAATTTGTGATTTAACAAACTTTATTTAACAAAATGCTCATGAAATTAAAGGTCATTGTGCAGAAAATTAACATCACATTGTCAAATCCAATTATTGTAGATTTTCACATAAAAATGTGTCCGAATCCCTCAAAAAGTAGTCATTCAATGTAGCAATAGATTTTTGGTCTTTTTATAATTTCTATATAACATTTAATTAGACTGCTAGTAAAAAGTAAAAAATATTTTCAGTCTGAGAGCCAGCATCAGAGTATTAGTAGAGTCAGGATATTGTGGTGGTAATCTGGTCTGGCTCTGGACTTCAAGGACTTCGATGCAATCTAAAGGACTTTGTTGTCAAAAAATGTAGGAGTTGTAGATAAGTTATACATGATCAGTAGATGATACCTTTTGGGGCCAAATTATTTAAAACTAAACAAACTAGATCAAATGTCCTCTTGAGTGTTAAAAAAAAGCATTCAGTTGTTATTTAAACTTTTTTAAATATGGATTGATCAAAGCTTACAATCTTTGTATTAATACATTTTTTATCATGTCTCAAGACCCCTAAAGACAATTATACATTCAAAGCATTTTAATCTGCTCCAGGATCTTCATTTAAAAAAAAGAAGAAAAAAAAGAAACATACAGTGAAACATCAAGTACCCTATTTTAGATGTAACAGAGAAACAACGGTTTTCAATGGTCCTTTAAAGGAGCACTGTATTTCAATAAAAAAAAGAACTTTGGTTGTCAGGTATGTTCGGAAGTCACAACATGAGCAGTTGTGGGATCTGGTCTCTTTGTGTATGCGCAATAAATCACCAGCACTAACAGCTGCAGTGCCAGCAAGTAGCCTCTAGATGCCGCCATCAGGTTTCAGGGAAGGCCTATAATTATTCCCCCCTCCGACGTGGCACAACTCAACGGTACTGGATAGATAGCGAGGCCATCAATTTGTTCGGCGCGGGCCCTCGGCCCTCGAGGGCTTAGGGCGTGCCTCTCATAGCTCAAGGCCTCTTCTGTAGGAGCTCCTTTTATGCAATGTGCAGAAATATTCCGAAAATTGTCTGGGCCATCTACTAGTTGGCGTGGGCACAGCTGCTCCCAAACTTTTGCATAGGGTTAGAGGGAAAGGACCCAGTTGTGCAAGCTATGAGCATAACAATATAACAATATATACATATATATATATATATATATATATATATATATATATATATATAAAGAGAGAGAGAGAGAGAGAGAGAGAGAGAGATAAAAGAAGGAATACTGGAATCATTTTGTGTTTGTCACATCCTCACAGCTGGAGAATTAGGTGGGTCTTTGTAGCTATCAGTGGAGGAAGGGGTGAGGAAGTAGGGAACAGGGAGAAGACCAGAGTCTTTGTTTTTTTTTTGTTTTATAAAAGGGTAAGAATGAAATTGACGCCACATCCTTTTCCCCTTAAAGGCCCAGAAGCAGTGAGTCGCCTCAGCCCTCCATTTTTCTGCTGTTTGTTAACATTGTATTCTTCCTTGTCCTTATCCCCTGTACCGTGCTACGGAATATGTTGGCACAATACAAATAAAGGTTTATAATCAATAGATGAAACTGTCCCTCTCACATATATAAATACTATTGAGTAGGTGCACACCCTCTTCTCTCTGTGCGCTCTCTGTCTCTCTGCACCACTGAGTATCACAGGGTCCAGCAGAACCATCAAAATGTTTTTGTGTTTTTTAATAAAAAAACTAAATTTATGACCTTTTTCTTCTAAGATATTCTCTTAGACTCAAAGTTTTCATACATACACATACTTTTTTATTGTTCGGTGGGTCTTTAACCCATTCTTAATGTACTGCTACAATCAGGGGTGAAGCTACCACTGGTGCAACAGTTGCAATGCACCGGGGCCATGCTCTAGAGTGGATCAATGCTGTCAATTTTATATATTTCTATTTTTCTCACCCAGCCTGTGCCCACTCTCCCTGAGCGATTATTGCTGTTACAGACTGTGCCTCTAATGTATCCAGCATTCACACTCAACACATTCAAAATCAACCTCATTGGACAGTTGACTACACTGTCGTCCTATTGGTGGATGATATCCTGCTCTTTGTCCATTGGCTCAGACAGATCACAGGACATGTAAGCAGTTCCCAAGGAATTATGGGAGTTGTATAGTGTAAATCATGGGGATAAAATGTATTTAATGTATTTCAGAGGTTCTATGGTGGTCTTTATATCATCTTTCTCCCATAATACAGTATGAGAGCACAACTATCACTATATGTGTTTGTAAGAGGCTCTGCTAGACCCTAGCTTAATGCACCACATGTAGAAGGTAAGAGCTTTGTATGAAGCTATGTACTTGCCTGTGCCAATCACATTTAGTAAAAGAAAAGAATAAGGCATGTCATTCTCTGCATCTTTTCAGGGCAACAAAAGTAAGGGACCCAGACATCAGAATTGTCCCCAGCTCTAAAAAAAAGGCACAGTATTACACCGGCTTTGCACTAGTAGGGATGTAAGTGTTCTGGGTATTATTTTGCCTTGGTGGATATACTGGATTTGTTATTTACTGGGAATTTGACTACTCTTTTGAGAACACCATCCCCAATTTTTTGCTTGTTTGAAGATTTTATGTTTTTCAACCTTGATTCTTGAAATTAACAAGAACTCAGATTGGATATGAACAAGTCACCCGAAAAGCCCAAACGTGGACTGAATATAAACCTAAAATAAATATTTATCATAAAAATATTTTAAAAACAAAGGAGATGTGGCAATATAACCATTGCATATTCACAGAAGGCATATTCTCCTAGAGCTCTAAGTCTAACTGGCAGCCATAACCCTGGCACATTTTTTTCCTAAAAGGAACTTTGTCAAAGATGAAATACTGATGTCATATTTATACATCTATCATAATTATGTGACTTTAAAACCAGTAAAGCAATGAAATAATTTAAACCCTAATAACCAAACAATCTGCCAGATAGACAAGGGAGACTGGTTAAAAGAATGCACATAAATGCATAAAAAATCATAATAAGGCATAATAAAATACTAAAGTAACTCACTAAGGATTCATATGCAAGTCACAATAAAAAGACTAAAAATATAACACATTTTACATATTATTGATAAAATTCAGTAGTGTAACACTAAATAGATAAGCAAATAAAGGGAAATGGGTTATTTTTAAAGTGACATGCTAAATAATGAAATTAGTAAAGGAATAAATGCATCAGAGTGCTAGTACTTTACTAATTCCACTATGTCTCATTACATTTACAAATTGTTACAGAAGACTCCAAAATTAAAAAACCCAAAACTCGGTATTTCTGCTTTTTAAATTTTTGAATTAAAAATGATTTATTTGTTTTTATTCAAAACATACTGGGTTTAATATTGAGTTAGGATTTTAGTTTCATTACCAAAATGTTTTATGGCACATTCCACAACTCTCCACATGTTCAATTGGTGTTTTTCTTTTTCTCAAATTGTGGGTACATTTAGGGCCCTAAATTATGGTTCTGCTGTGTTCTTAACTAACCATGATCTACAGACTCACAGGACATTATTTATGGTGCTTATCTGTGTCCCATCCTAATTTCTGAACAGATATTTTGCTTTTTGGAGTATCCATTTAGTATTGCTTTTGACTTAGAGAGACGTTATCTCTTGAAAGCTCGTCATAGTAATTATGAATATGTTTGTCCAATAAAAAAGGTATCCTTATATACTGCAATACTCTGATTATTCATCTAGATTACTGGACACTCACTACTACCTCCTGGTCAGTACTTGGAGGGAGACCACCTACGAATACCAGAAGCTGTATGCTATAGCTTACTGGAGAAGGAACTGGCAACCCACTCCACTATCTCTGCCATGAATACCAAGTGGATCAGCATGGTGTCTTGTGGCCCATGAGGTCACAGACAGTCGGGCATCACTGAATGATACAAACCAGTGTATGTACAGTGCCTTGCAAAATTATTCACCTCCTTGACTTTTTACCTATTTTGTTACACTACAGCCTTAAGTTCAATGTTTTGTTAATCTTAATTCTATGTGATGGATCAGAACACAAGTTGGTGAAGTGAAATGAGAAAAATATATACATAAAACTATTTTTTAGAAATAGAAAACAGAAAATTGGCATGTGCGTATATATTCACCCCCTTTGTTATGAAGCCCAGAAAAAACTCTGGTGCAACCAATTACCTTCAGAAGTCACATAATTAGTAAAATGATGTCCACCTGTGTGTAATTTAAGTGTCACATGATCTGTCATTACATATACATACCTTTTTTGAAAGGCCTCAGAGGCTGCAACACCTAAGCAAAAGGCGCCACTAACCAAACACTGCCATGAAGACCAAGGAACAAGTAAGGGACAATACTGATGAAAAGTACACGTCAGGGTTAGGTTATAAAACATGTCTAAATATTTGATGAACCCCAGGAGCCATCAAATCTATCATAACCAAATGGAAAGAACATGGCACAACAGCAAACCTGCCAAGACCACTAAAACCAAAACTAATGGTCCGGGCAAGGAGGACATTAATCAGAGAGGCAGCACAGAGACCTAAGGTAACCGTGGAGGAGCTGCAGAGTTCCACAGCAGAGACTGGAGAATTTGTACATAGGACGACAATAAGCCATACGCTCCATAGAATTGTACTGTACTTTATGGAAGAGTGGCCAGAAGAAAGCCATTACTTTCATCAAAAAACAAAATACCACATTTTGAATTTGCAAAAAGGCATGTGGGAGACTCTCAAAATCTATGGAGGAAGGTGCTCTGGTCTGATGAGACTAACATTGAACTTTTTGTCCATCAAAGAAAACTCTATGTTTGGTGCAAACCCAACACATCACATCACCCAAAGAACACCATCCCCACAGGGAAACATGGTGGTGGCAGCATCATGCTGTGGAAATGTTTTTCTGCAGCCGGGACTGGGAAACTGGTCAGAGTTGAGGGAAAGATGAATGGTGCTAAATACAGGGATATTCTTGAACAAAACCTGTACCACTCTGTGCGTGATTTGAGGCTAGGATGGAGGTTCACCTTCCAGCAGGACAATGACCCCAAACACACTGCTAAAGCAACACTTGAGTGGTTTAAGGGGAAATATGTAAATGTGTTGGAATGGCCTAGTCAAAGCCCAGACCTCAATCCAATAGAAAATCTGTTATCAGACTTAAAGATTGCTGTTCACAAGCGCAAACCATACAACTTGAAGGAGCTTGAGCAGTTTTGCAAGGAGGAATGGGCAAAAATCCTAGTGGTCAGATGTGGCAAGCTCATAGAGACTTATCCAGAGGGACTTGGAGATGTGATTGCCGCAAAAGGTGAATAGTTATGCACATTGACTTTTTCTGTTATATTGTCCTATTTGTTGTTTGCTTTACAATAATAATAAAAAAAACATCTTCAAAATTCTGGTCATGTTCTGTAAATTAAATGATGCAAATCCTCAATCAATCCATGTTAATTCCAGGTTGTGAGGCAACAAAACATGAAAACTGCCTAGGGGGCTGAATACTTTTGCAAGGCACTGTATATGCATGTTACACAATATAAATTATAGAATTACACTCTTCAATGATAACCATTGTAAATGTTCATTAAGATAATTTGTTAAAGCAGGCTTACTGGTCAAATGGATTAAACAGAATTTAGTGTTAATGATCACACCTAAAACCTAGAACAGAAATGCCTATATTCAAGGAAAGCTAGTTTAAAGAAACAAAATCTCATCTAACACCAAAGAAGCGAAAGGCTACCTTTTTTAAAACCATTTAGTACTTTTGTCAAATACAAAATGATACCAACTGCTAGGTTATGAAAAATAATTGTGTTCAACTTATCTATATATTTGAAATTATATTGATGAGGGTTAACTGGATCTGTGTTAAATACACATTAATTATTATTTCATTTTTGCAAACTATCAGAAACATTATTAACATTTGCATTTAAAATATTTATACAAAAAAGTAATAAGTCAATCGTATCATTAATCCACAGTGAATGTGAACACAATTTTTTTCAACATTATTAATTCATACTGTAAGCCCCTAAGCACTCAATTAAACAATATACTGAATATATTTCTGTGTGGTGGCAAGTGTGATTGGCTGAATAGCAAGCTATTACAATTTTCATTGCCCAACAAATCTTTCTCTTCTGTTAAATAACATAGTCCCATAATTCAAGGAAACTAAATATTGCTTTTTTTTTTGTCACTTAAAAAAATATCTGTTTTCTATATGGCCTATTGTTGTAATTCATTTTTTTCTATCTCTTTAGATATGTGGTTGTTTTGCCCAATTCCAACTCCTGTTTATCTCTGCTCCTTATCATGCCAGGATTAAGACACATATAAATGCGTGTTGATGTACAGATGTAGATATATGTAAGAATCTTTTAGCAATAAATACAGAAATGTCACTGCAAATTGACATTTCTGTTCATATATACTTATTAATCAGTGACAATGGAACAGTGACCTAATATCTACAATAAAAATAGATACAATATCTTCAATATAATATTGAATTACTAAAAACAAAGCAGAGATAATCTTTTTTTTTCCATAACATATAAAAAAAGTAAAGAAAGGATCAACAGACCCCACATACTTTATGGTAAGAGCCTTGGGAATTGTAAGTAAGCTATAACTGTTTCTCTGTCAAGATATAGATTGCTGCAAGAATATCATAGACTATGAGTAGCATATGGTGCTTCAATAAACTGAGGAGTTCTTGGTTGGAAAGTCATTACGAAAACAAATAAACTGATAAGGCCGTGAGAAGACTGAAAAAATGTAACAGCCAAAACAAAGCTGTGATTTTTTTCTTGCATATTTTATTTGTGGAGCGACAGAGTTGCTTTTTTCTAAAATAGATCTTTAGAAAATAGACATGTTTTATAGAAATAGCAATGGATGGCATAACAATTCAGTACTTTCTAGATTTTATTACAGAAATATACTCTGGTTCTCAAAATATCCAATTAATGAATGTATTTTCCCTGCATGTTAAATCAATACAAGTATCAAACACACTCAGGCCAGTGCCAGAGTACATATAAGAATATTTATGTATAGCCTGGAAACAATCACAATGTCATGAGAAAATACTAATTAATAAGATGACAGATTAAAGTAAAAATAGGAACACTTTTAAATAATAAAATAGAAAAGTCAAGTACACAGCTTTCATCCTAATTATGAACAGTTTTGAATTTTGCTGCTTGATGTTGTATCATATAAAATTTGAAACATTATAAGAAAGTGGCCCTAAAGATCTAACAGTGTGACTCATTTCTTTATATTTTAAATAACTTTATATGAAGTGAAAATGTGTTTTAAAGAAACAGTGGGTGCCAATAAATGGATTTGTTTGGTACCCACCTGGTGTTTTTAAAGGAGGTGATTCTGGAGCATCAGAGTTTTAGGTAGGACATTGTAAACAGTAGCTCATTTTTCCCTTCATGTGACCTCAGTATTTGGAAAGGTTTATAACAATATCCTTGCTGTATCAAGTAATGGCAATCACAAATGCTGTAACACAAAATATAACATTTAGTTACTATTTTACAGTGAAGCATATAACTCTCTCCGACAATGATACCATATGTCAGGGGCAGTCAAGTATTGTCTTCAAAATTCACCAAGGCCCTAATGGGTTTGTGAAAATGAAGTCAGGGTCCAGAATGTAAATTTGTACATATATAAATGTAAATATGTTAATAGTACGGCATGCAGAAGTGTACAGGAAGATAAATTACATAGAAAAGGGAGCTTAGAAAATTAACAACATGTAACTGATAGGCTACTTCAGCATTTGGAAGCTTTTGATGAGATATATGACAAATGTAATCATGCACCAGAGATCCAAAATAAGTAGTTAAAGGTCCTGATTTGGACACAGGTCTGCCTATTGACTTTTGTTTTTTGGTCATTCAGTCATAGCCCAACCTCTGTGATCCTACAGACCAAAGCATGAAATGAACATTTGTCAGCCAATGCAAATCTGAGATCCTTAAGCTCATATTCATTGCTTCAATAACAATCTATCCATCTCTGTCCCCTTCTTTGTGTGTCTTCAATAGTTCCCAGAATCAGATTTATCTCCATGGAATCCTGTCTTCTCATGATATGGCCAAAATATTTGAGCTTAATCTCATGTTTACATTTTCCAGGGAACAGTTTGGCTTGATTTCCTGTAGTATTAATAGTTTTTTCTTGCAGTCCAGGGGACTTTAAGCACCAGCCTTCTTTATGGTCCAGTATGGTCCATCCGTATGTTACTACTGGGAATTTTATAGTACTTTGCTGATAGTGTAATATATTTACTTTTTAATAGCTTGTGCAGATTTGCCATATCTTCCCTCCCGAGGAGCAAATATCTTCTAATTTTATGGCTGTCATCTTGGAGTCCAGGAAAATAAATCAGTCACTGCCTCCACTTCTCCCCTATCTATTTGCCAGGAACTGCGAATGCTTTTTCCCAGAATCTTTGTCTTTTTACAGTTGAGCACCAGGCCAGCTTTTGCACTCTCTTCTTTCACTCTCATCAATAGGCTCTTTAGTTCCTCTTCACTTTCAGTCATCAGAGTAGTGTCATCTGTGCATCTGAGGTTGTTGATATTTCTCCTAGCAATATTAATTCCAGATCTTCAGACCCAGAAACAATGTTCCTCCCGAGAGAAGTAGCCCTTCATTTCCTCAACACTAACTTCTTTATATTTCCTTACATTCAGGAAAGTATACTTTATATCCACATGTCTTTTTTCCTCAGGAATTCACATGAACTCCACCAGGATACTCCATACTGCCACCTCCTGTGTTACTATCAATCCGAGAATAGAGCCTCTTTTGATCCAAGCTCGCAAACCATGACAGATGCATTATCTACTACTTTGAAGAAGACCTATGGCAGAGCTTGGAAGCTTTTACAGATATTCATTGCAAATCATATTATCCACCATTCTCATTTACAATATACCTAGCATTCACATCTCACTGCAATACCGGATTTCACCTCAATCCTAGTAAAATCAAAACATATTCAATAGGAGTTAAATTTCACCTTTCCCAATTTCACCAGTCATACTACTTACAGGAATTCTATTTAACTGCTCCTTCAGTGAAACTATTCCTTAAAATACTTTTTCGTAATAATTCAAAACCTCATTCTACCAGACTCCTAATAGGTAGTAACATTTTGAAGAACTAGTTACTTTTCTTATGGACAAAAACAAAAGCAGCATGGACTTATGCTAAAACCATCCTCTTCAAATAGCCAATTGACAATGATATTCAGTGGAGGAGTAAGGCTCCATAGGATAGTCCTCCCACTCACGTTAAGGGCTAGCAGTGTTGAAGATGAATTCACTCATGACACAGAGTCACCTAAATATATAACTTTCACTAAAATGATTTTATGTTCCTCTTTTTCATACCTATTAATGTAGTTATTTTGTTACTCACTTCACGTGCGTGTGAATATTTTACCAAACTACAGTGGTCCTTTAAACCTCGTATTGTATAAAAGAGCTGGGGGTTTTCTGGGGTTGATTCAACCAACCGGTGTCCCAGGAGTGCATGGTATGCATGGTACAAGGAGTACCATTACGGGCAAACATTGAGGCTCCAATGTGTATCTGGACTGTACAAATGATATACAGTATAGACAGGGCTGAATCTACCTTTTTGGAGCCCCTGGGCAGTGAAGTGAAGGAGCTGCTGCGAGTGAGTATGCAAAATATACACAGACCCATTTTTGCCTTTTCTGTGCATTTATGTTTCTTTTGTAACTCTATTCTTGTTGTAACTTCCTGTTGTTACCCCATATTAGCCAGTCTATGAACTACAGAATTTCATTTTTTTTAAGCCAGGAACCTTTTTTTTCTTCTTCCCTCGCAGGGAAGCGCCCTTAGGCAGCTGCCTAGTTGGCTAAATGGGTAATCCAGCAATGGTAATGGACTGTATCTCGACTGCTATTTCCCTGTGATCACAATTGTGGTAATTGTGGGTTAGGGTTGCCCTATTGGCATATGTGGGTTCATAATAATTATGGTTGCCTGCATGGTATGTGTATTTTAATATTACATGTTGTGGATTAGTATTGCCTGTGGTATAAGTATAACATAGATCACTTATATTTACTGTTAGGTATGAGAATCCCCATATCATGTTTGGTTTTACAATGATCAGATTTCAATGAGGAATATAATTAAGCATGTTGCCTAAATCATCGGGGGACAACATCAGAATTATGGGGTAACAGGCTGAGGTGGTTTGGGAACAGTTCAGAAGCCAGTCGTGTAGGAGCCAGGAAATTTAATTAAGGGTAGGGTGTGCAGGATCTAATTAGCCATTATGGTCCTCTGGGTAGCTAGCTTCCCCACAGAGGAAATGTAATGTGTGGATCCTCCTACCCTGGACAAATGATCTTGTTAGATATTCAGCCAGTTGGGCTCCTACACTACGAGGGCAGTTAGAATGGCTGACAGCATTGATTGAGAGATGGGTCTCAGAGCTAAAGGAAGAAGGGTCAAGGATTGGTGAAAAGGACTGTTGTTAGAGGGTGTGGCTGTGATGAGGGGCGACCCAGGAGTATAAGATTATTGAATGTTTTGAATAATAAAGGTGCTTGAGATGTCATACATAATTTAAGTGTATACTCATTATTGAGGGAAGGGATACCCTGATAATATGGGCTACTAATACTACATCTATCCAAGGAAGAATTACAATTAGTAATTTTGTTACTCTGGCTAGTGATTCTGCTGTTCCTGTGGTCGTTCTGAGGGTCCATTAGTGGTCTGTCTCTGCTAGCAGGGATTACAACAAGAAACATTACACATCACTGGGTGGGTCAGAACTTTGTCTTGAGAGGGCCCAATTGAAGAAGCAATCAATACATTTGAGTCCCAATTTACCACTCGCACTGGCCCATGTTAATTAAAATATCAGTGACAAGGGTGGCAAATTACCTCCTTGTCCCTGCCAAGCCCACACCTGATCACAGATGTGACATGTATTTATTGATGCCTGTAAAGCTAGCTAACCATATTAATCTTTCATTGCACTTGATTTATATAATTCACAACCCAATGTTTTAGAATTTAATCTAATTTTAATTTTCAGTTTTGCTCTTAGTCATAGCCTCTGGTGAGAAAGAATTACTGAGGAGTTTAATATTATTGCATTAAACCTATACTATTTTGTGAGTTTTCCATATAGTAATGAATTACTTTCCTTCTCTACTCTTTTTTATCTCTTTGAAATTTTACTTATTGAAGATGTTACAATACTAATGAGTATGCACGCTTTCTTTCTTTGTTTAAACTATACAACACAATTAAATCAGAATGAATTGTGCTATAGTACCAGCATAATTGTTCTGAACATTCATTGCTATGTATTTGCTATTTTAATAATAAATCAGTTTTCCAGTTAGAAGCCAATGCTTTTCAATTACTACAATAAAATAATGAAAACAAGTGTGGTTTTATTTTTATTGGTAATGATTTTGTAGGGGTATAGTGCAACTCATATAAAAAGGGTCAAATGAGGAACATCATGTCTCTTTAGCAATTTCTGCACAAAATACAAAATATTGTAAAAACATTTCTTTAAGATTTAGATTATTAAAGATTTTGACATAGTAGGAATAGATGTACCCATGTATGCATATTTTTCTTTCAATTGCATTTCTATGAGCAAACTAAGCTTTTTTTTATTAATGTCTCTAGTTCTTACATTTTAATCAACCTCTATTCTCATATTTGTTTTATTTGTAAACATTTTAATTTTAGCATTTCTTCTTTTAATGCATGTTCTGCCAATATGTTTAATCTTTTGCATCAGAAAATTATTTCTTATTAGTTCCTAAACAAATTCTATACAGTATTGTTAATGCATCCAGCCCCATTAAAAACATATCAAACTAGTCCTTGATCTATTATTGATGATGTAACAACTTTGAAAACCATAGTAAAATACACAAACTGGTAACCCTCAGTCATTTCATGCACCCAATGTATGTCTTAGCAGCCCCCCGCCCACAATGATAACAAATATTATTAGTAGCATTTTTTTTAAATGTATTTTATCATTAAATTATATATTTTTTAATTTAGAATTATCTGTTTCACTTATAAGAATAAATTATTCAGTGTATAATTTTAGAGTACATTTTTGTCTTTCTTATTTGGTTAATATGGATGTTTTCTGTAGCCTTTCCCAAAGCTTAATTCAAATGCGATTTGGCCAATTGAATAGGGGTCTATTTAAGCACAGAGCATATTTTATTTATAGAAGTTTTTAGTTAGTGAAGACCTTGCTTTTGGATAGAAGTTCACTAGCTAAAAACTTCTGTTAAAAAATATGCTCTGTGCTTATATAGAGCCCTATTCAATTGGCCAAATCGCATTTGAATGAGGCCCCCAGTGTTTAAGTGAGATATAACTTTTTCTCAAACAAAATGTACGATAAGTTTAACATGTGACATTCCAAGAATATGATAGCTATTCTTTCTAGTCAGTCCAGTTCAAGGTGTTAGTTTATTAGTAGACATATTGGCCAAACTG
Organism: Discoglossus pictus; assembly: GCA_027410445.1. Lineage (NCBI taxonomy): Eukaryota > Metazoa > Chordata > Amphibia > Anura > Alytidae > Discoglossus > Discoglossus pictus. The sequence goes on along the minus strand of CM050166.1, from coordinate 198,333,241 downwards.
TAATTACTGGAGCCCATAAAGTAGCCCATAAAGGTTACTGATATTCAACTGACTACTTTTAGGTACTCGCAATCCATTTGCAAGTTACAGGCTCAAAATCACTGCGGTTGTAAAAAACGTAACTCCGTTCTATCTCCTCCTTTGATGTTTCAAGCCTGCAAATGTTACCAGTGCTCATCCATATTCAATTACAACAATTCAACAAGCCCAGAATTTCCTTCAAACCTGTAAATGGCAAATGTATCAAAAATATCTATACAAATGGGTAGAACACCTGTTCGTGACACTGCAAGAGCAAATATAAAAACACTACTGTACCTAAAAATACTCGGAAAGTAATGAAATACATTAGAATTAATTGCAAAACTGTCTCAAGCTCACGAATCTGCAATAAAAAAAAATATATGTTTTATTTACATGTTATATTGATCCCAGGAAGGAGTTAATACATAGCAGGCCACCCACATATACTAGACCAGTTGATTTATTGATTTTTATGGATTTAGACATTTCTGGATTGCAAGTCCGATTGCAGTTTGACTTCTAAACACTAATTGATTGTAGTTTAAACTCCATGTTTTACTGACGTCATGATGACGGTCTCATTTACTATTGGCTCTGTCTAAATTGAAACCTAGGGGCTTGCTTAATTAATCATGATCATGCCCTGAATTGCTATTTACTGTTCATGGTTTACGGTTTTAGGGACTCATTCTAATGATGGCCGCAAAATGGCTGTATCCCTGCGATCCCTTACTAGGGTGCTGCGGCCCCTTAGCTACTTTGCTATTCAAAGGAAAGGGACAGCAGCACACCCATTCATATGGCCGATCGCAAGACAGGCAATAAGCTGTTATCTAAGGCGGGCTTGTACATGATCACGATTGTTAGCCCACAGATCGCGCCAAACTAAAAATTCAAAAATAATTTCAAGGAAGCACTGTACATTAAATGATGGATGGCACATTGGGGCACATGAGGATGTCATGTAGTACATTGGAGAGCTGGCACTTCGCCGCTAGTTAATACTGTCATTTATCTGCAGTCCGTCGGACTTGAAGATCGAGTTGCTGCCTTGGAGGTAATCCAAGCCCGGGACTCCAGTAACCCATTCTCCCGGTGGACTTGTAGTACATGTCATCCCCCTGTCTCCCTTAATGTCCCCTCTCAATTACAGCACTGTACAGTGTTGCATTGAATATATATTGAACCCTAAAGATACCCAAGCCAGTACGAGTCCTGCCGCGGATACTTAAAGGGACCGCGGCACAGTAATGGTTACCCCCAGCTGCGGGAGTACTGCAAATACCCCCCATGGCCACTAACATTACCCCCATTAAACCCTATTTAGCCCTAATTGGGCCTTTTTATCCCTAACTGGATGTATTTAACCCCCTCTAGACCAATTTAGCCCTAACTGTGCCTATTTAAACCTATCTGGACCTTTTTAACTATAATTTGGCCTATCTAATCCTAACTGGGCCTATTTAACTTATTCTAGGCCTTAACCCTAACTGGCCATATGTAACCCCTTCTAGGCCTATTTAAACCCATCTCTAATGGGGGTCTATACAGACCCCCTTAAGGCTCTATTTAACCCCATCAGTCCCATAATGGTCTATGAAGACCATCATGGGACAATTAGAACTCTAATATTAACCCCATAAGTGCCATGAGGGTCCTCCAGGACCCTCATGACACTAAGTACAAACAGTACACTACGCTATTCCCCCAATACACCACTAAATCTAAACTAACCCAGTCTACCCTAACCTATTAACCCATACAAACCTAACACTACCTACCTAACTCCCTATTAACCCCCAGCCCACTAATTACACAAAATAAAAAAACTATGTTACAAAAATAAAAGAGAACATTACACAACCCCCCACTACAAAAAATAAAAAAGAACATTACACAACCCCTCACTACAAAAAATAAAAAAGAACATACACAACGGCCCACTACAAAAAATTTAAAAAGAAAATTACACAACTCACCCACTACAAAAAATAAAAAAGAATTAAACACCTAAAAAGAAAATACATTCACAAATATACATAACATTACAGTACATCAATATATACATTACAAATATACCCCTAACTACAATACATTTCCCCCTTACTTCATTACATATCCCCCTGACTACAGCACATTAGCCCCTATCTATAAAACATTATCCCCTATCTATAAAACATTACCCCATCTATACAACATTTCCCCTATCTATAAAACATTACCTCCTATCTATACAACATTAACCCCATCTACATTACATCACAAAACCTTAAATCTAACCTAAAATATAATAAATAAGACCACTTACTTTGCCTAGATGCTCCTTCAGTGGTGATGGTTTTCCTGCCGTAGGTCTCACCCCTAGGAAAAAAAGAAACATCAAATTAGTCAAAAATAAACACTACATAAAAAACAATGCCTTTCCACCATGTCTCCATATTTCTTCTTGTCTTCTGCGGCTGGGCCCCTGGAATGAATAAAACATAACATCCTTACATAAATACACACAACATAAAACACAATACACATGCTATATATTAAACTTACCTTGCCACGATGTCCCAGTCCTTCTCCTCTTCTGCGTGGCTCGGCACTTAGAAAACCTGCCACTCTAAAAAAAAAAAAAAAAATTACGTAGCTCCTCCCTGGAGGAGCTCCCCGATGCTAATGAAGCTTCTAGCGCTTCTTGTGGTAAATAAAAAAGGAATGGCACTTTCTGATTGGCAGAAATGGCTGTCAATCAAATTTCTGCCAATCAGAAGGCGTCAAGGTGTGAGCCAACCTGAATGGGCCTAGCCGGAGAAGACAAGAAGAATGACGGGGACATGTTGGAAAGGTAAGTTTAATGTTTAGAATCTTTATTGTTTTATATGTACTGTTTATTTTTGACTAATTTGATGTTTCTTTTTATCCAAGGGTTGAGACCTGCATCAGGAAACCCATCATCGCTGAAGGAGCATCTAGGCAAGGTAAGTGGTCTTATTTATTATATTTTAGGTAATGTAATGTAGATAGGGAGTAATGTTATATACATAGGGGGTAATGTTTTATAGATAGGGGTAATGTTGTATAGATAGGGGATAATGTTTTATAGATAGGGGTTAATGTTGTGAAGATAGGGGTACTGTTTTATAGATAGGGGGTAATGTATTGTAGTCAGGGGGATATGTAATGTAGATAGTGAGAAATGTATTTTAGATAGATGTATTGTAGATATTGTAGATCTCTTTACAATTAGCCATTTGGCCACAAGCAAAATATTTATAGTCAAAACTATTTCAGATGATTTCATAGATTCCGGAGTCAAGTGAAGCAGGAACAGGTCTGGTGTAAATTGTATCTCATATACCAAAATTACTGTACCTTTAGGAGGAATGAGAACAGCTCTATCACCACATACAGCTTTTTGTCAATACTGCTATTCACCAGTTTTGTGTCCTTAATTGACTTAATTATTAATCAAAAAATTGCCTTTGCATGCTAAATTTATATTAGGATTGCTGGTCACGAAAACAACCATAAAAAGGACTGCATAACACATCATATATTAATGCAATTATTATTATTACTCTTTGACACAATCTGCTTCTTCAAGGGGGCTTCATATGAACCTAGTTCAAACCTACCCCAGCAGAATCATGTAGTTCCTGTTCTCTGTGGCACAAAAGATGGCTTCTGAAGAGGTATAGGCAGAGAATAATGCATACAGGTTACTAGTGGCCCATGGCAAGACCACTCCACAAGTCAGGATACAAAACACAGAAATAGTCTCACACCTTGTATATGTGAAAACGATAACTGAAAAACGTTATTGAATGATCAAAACAACAAATTTATACTCTCCAATACCACACCCTTGTGTACATTTGTGTATGTGTGTGATGAAACACATCTGCCTTGTAGCCTTGGTTAACATAAAAACTCTTGAGATGAAATTCACCAGATATTTATAGCTGACTAGTGAAACAGCCTTGATGTTAATCTCAAGTATTTGCTTAGGACTACTTGAAGTACATGCATTTGTCTTGACTGAAGGCCTGTATCTGTACAGATGCAATGTCCTGCAGATAATTATTGTGCAGAGCATTCTTACCAATTTCACATATATTCTATAACACATTTTCCTCTTATAATATATAATAACTCGTATACATAATAAGCATGTACAGACAACATATAACCACAAAATAACACATAATCCCAATGCAATAATGTCCTGCTCCCTTGGCCAGATTCATAATTACTGACAATATCAGTCCTTAAACAATTAAATAATGACACTCTTCATAAAGCTCCAGCATTTTCTGTAGAGCTATTTGAAATGGTACAATAAAGTGTAATAGGTACAACAGGCAAGGTAAAACAAACGACAAATCACAAAGAAATGCAAATGCAAGTTAGGCAACAGAAAATTTGATGCAACAGAGCTGAGCTTCCTACTCTGAGGAGCTTACAATCTGGAAGGTATAGTTGAGGTGTGAATGAACTAACAGATGCATGATATCAATAATCAAGGCACTATGCTTCAGCCACTGGATGTGACTTTGTGTTTTATTGTAGGCTGTGTCTATGTGCAACTTGGTATGGGATGCAGACGGTGGATGCTAAGGCTGCTGGTGATAATCTTTTTTAAACAAATTTATTTTTAGCTTAGTTTGTCAGCTTCTGAGGCAATGATTTCCACAGAGTAGATGAGGCCATAGAAGAGGGAAGTTAGAAGAGATTATAAAAGAGTGGGAAATAAGCAGATAATTTGCCATGGAGGGAGTATTTGGAAATGAGGGTATACAAGTAAGATGGTGCAGTGGATCTAAGGATTTTATATATTAGGGCCAGGATATTAAAAAGTTATTCTGGAGGATATAGCAGGCCATGAATGAGTGACAGAAAGGTGCTGCAAACACCATTCATAGCAATCCATGGAGTGAGGTAAATGGGACTAGTATTGGACTTCATTATGGATGGGAGTGGAGACAGACGAATAACAGGGAAGCCAACAATAAGTAAGTTGCAGTAGTCGAAGCAACATATGATGAGGGAGTGAAATCGAATTTTAGTTTGTGTCTTGGCTAAAAAAATAATTTTAAATAGTTGTGATTGCCAAGATTTAACACTTTCATCTTGTATATATCAGTTGATTCTTACCATAACATTTATATTATATTATTTTTATATGTGGCATTTATTGTTTAATGATTTGTTTGGATCTATATTTAATTTGAGTTTTACACTAATGGAGCATAAGGTTTACTATTATTTTAATTTGTAGTAAGATATGGCATTTTATATAAAGGGCTACCGTAGTTCAACATAAAAGACACTTGTTTGTCAAGTATGTACAAAAAATACAATAACAGCATCTGTGTAAGTCACAGGGATTAAAGCTTGTTTTGAGAAAAAAATGAAGACTCTATATGAATCCATTTTGTGCTTGTTACAGTATTTCACAAAAGTGAGTACACCCCTCACATTTTTCTACATATTATAATATATCTTTCAGAGCTGGTGGATGTTAGAGACCTTGCACTCCCCCACCTTCTGTTTGAGGATGCCCCACAGATGCTCAATAGGGTTTAGGTATGAAGACATGCTTGGCCAGTCCACCACCTTTACCTTCAGCTTCTTTAGCAAGGAAGTTGTCGTCTTGGAGGCGTGTTTGGGGTTGTTATCGTGTTGGAATACCGTCCTGTGGCCCAGTCTCCAAAGGGGGGGGGGGGGGTGGTCTTGCCCTGCTTCAGTATGTCACAGTACATGTTGGCATTCATGGTTCCATCAATGTACTGTAGCCCCCCAGTGCTGGTAGTAACTAAATAAGTTTATCTTGGTCACATGGGACCACAGGACAAGTTCCAATAATTCATGCCCTTAGTCTGTTTGTCTTCAGACCTATTTGATGCAGTGGGCTGCGTATGGTCTGAGCACTGACAGGCTGACCCCCCACCCCATGCAACCTCTGCAGCAATGCTGGCATCACTCCTATGTCTATTTCCCCAAGAAGCAAAGCATGATCCTCTTTCTTCAGAGACTGGGCCACAGGGCAGTTTTCCAACATGATAACAACCCAAAACAAACCTCCAAGACAACCACTGCATTGCTAGAGAAGCTAAAGGTAAAGGTGATGGACTCGCCAAGTATGTCTCCAGACCTAAACCCTATTGAGCATCTGTGGGGCATCCTCAAATGGAAGGTGGGGGAGTTTGTGGTCTCTAACATCCACTAGTTCCATGATGTCATCACGGAGTAGTAGAAGGGGACTCCAGTGGCAACCTATGTAGCTCTGGTGAACTCCATGTCCATGAGGGTTAAGGCAGTGCTGGAAAATAATGGTAGCCACACAAAATATTGATACTTTGGGCCCAATTTGGACCCATTTCCACTTAGGGGTGAACTCACTCTTGTTGCCAACAGTTTAGACAGTAATGGCTGTGTATTTAGTTTTTTTGAGGGGACAGCAAATTTACACTTTTATGCAGGCAGTTCACTTACTACTTTACATTGTAGCAGTGTCATTTCTTCAGTGTTTATCACATGAAAAGATATATTAAAATATTTACAAAAATGTGAGGGGTGTACTCACTTTTGTGAGGTACTGTACATCACATCCTGAGAGCTGACTCAAGAAGGTGTATCTTTGTAGCTATCCATGTTTGGGGGGGTTAAGATAAAAGGATAAAATGAAAATTGACACTGCACCCCTAACCCTTCACATACCCAGAAACAGGATATTGCATCAATAGATGTATCCAAAGCTCTGCAGAAGTGTAAATGTTCCTATTTCACACACATCTTAAACCAAGTATTATCGATTACTCCATGTTCCTGATGAGGCAGCAAAATTAATTTTTATTGTTTTTTAATTGTCTTAACAAGTTTATTAATAAATTTAAAAAAAACATGGTAGTGGCAAATCATTAAAGGAATGTTGTATCATCAAAAAGGTAGCATTAGTAAGTTCCAGCTATTATTAGTGCTGTATGTGTTAACAGGATCCCAATAAACTTAATTCTGTTTCAAGCTCAGTATATTTATTTAGCTTGTAACACATGCTTGAGGGAACCTACCATCAAAGTGACAGGACCCAATTGAGCAACACATAGAATCAGTATTTCTTATTAAGGATTCAGGGCTCTTTATTCTTTATTCAAATGGATTCAACAGATACATACATACTTAATAAATGTATATATTTTGTTCCTATGCATGAAGCTTTGGAATTTTATTATACTGCCTCACAAGACATCTTGGCCTCGGGATTATTTAAATTTCCTACCTCCTCCTTTATTCTCCTCAGGGCATAGGTTTCTCCACATCACTTTTGTCTTTCCGTAAACTATCAATAGAAGCAACAGCTTCTAAGAAAAACTTGCTCAATTCCCTGCTGTGTTAATCACTATCTTTGACTTCTCTTTGATTTCTGATTACATCTAGTTTCCCCTCCAGACATACTTGTCTATAAATACTTACATGATACATTAACAACTCAATATACTGCAAACACACTTAGACACCTCAAGCTGACCACTTTTGCACTGATTTATATCCATCGGTGTAAGTATTTTAAGTCTTTTCTTTCTTTGTAATTATTAATCACATGAACACACAAAGAATAAACCTTTTGGATACTTAATATTCCAGATACACAATAAATGAAGAACCATTGTATTGGCAAAAAAATATTCTTCAAATATAACTTATTTTTGGTCTGCATCCTTGTAGCTCTGTGGAATAAAAGTGTATACATAGATGAGCATAAAAAATAGGATAATCACACTATACTACACTATAATTTAAATTGTCTAGTAATGTATCATTTTATTTGAGAAGTGAACTCTTCTTAATAGAATAGTAGTCGTATTTACATTTTATTAAATCTATCCTTGACTACTGCATTTCAGTAATTGTTTCAATAAATGTTTCATTTGTCTAATTTAAAAAAGCTTACTGGATATCATGGTGGTGTATTTGTTCTTTGTTTTTAGTTTTTTTGTATTTTAAGGAAAAAGCTTTTATGACAATTTTGTTGTTGAGTCTTTTGATCTTGTCTGACTCTTGGTGACCGGAGGCCGCACATCAGGCACATTTGTCTGTGTTTTTGGCTTTGCTTATCCATGTGGCTTTCTTGGCAAATATACTGGAGTGGTTTGCCAGTTCCTTCTCAAGTGGACTGCAATTTGTCTGACCTCTCTTCTGTGACCTGCCCATCTTGGGTGACCCTACATGGTATAGCTCACAGCTTCATAGGAATACACAAGCTCCTTTACCATGACAAGGTAGCAATGCAGAACGGGACATAACAATTAGTAAATAGCAAAAACATATATTCCCTTTCCCTTTTTTATAGCTACTCTACCTCTATATGCTTTTTTTTTCTTGTGGAAGTGTTTTTTTTATTTAGGGCATAGCAAAAACACTTCCATGAGAAAAAAAAACATATAGAGATAGAGAAGCTATAAAAAAAGAAGGGGGATATATGCAAGAAATACAAGATATACGAGACTAGGTCAAAACAGGAAATGGAAATATACCTTATCTATACCCATGGCCAGACAAACATGTCCCTCTGAACAGTTCAAATCACCACAGAATTGTGGAACACTCCAAGTATACGTGACTGAGTGATTGGAGAGGGACATGCCCTCCTCCCGTCTGGTTATGTATTTTGCATAGTTTCCAAAGGTTTCATCGACAATCCAGACCTCTATTTCTATGGATTATATTGTAGTTATTTGTATAGGCACATCTCTGCAATAAGGAATTGTAGAAGTCTAGATTATAAAATATGTTGACAATCAGGGATAAATATTGGTGTGTTTTTTTTAAACCAGAAATAGCAGTGTTTCCAGCGAAAAAACACTGACAGATGTTCATTAAATAGTTGGTCCTATAAATGTCGTTACAGAAAATTCCAAACCTCTCACATTGCAATGGGAGAAAGACAGAAATATGACATTATTGCAATTAATAATGGACATAAAAATACATATGTGGTAGTCTTTCTTAGCAAAGAAAATGCTCTTAATGTATTTCTATATTCTTCTGTGTCATTACATCAAATAATAACACTGATGTATCTATATTAATAAAGAAACGTTAGTTAATACATGGTGCAAAAATAGGACTGTGGAACTTTGTGCCCTGGAGAAACCACTGCCCCCTCCCCATGCACATAAATGTATGCCAGATATCTCTTATGAAAGAGCAAGTAAAATCTGTCACTGCATCAATTTCTTACCCATCTAGTTGCCAGGAACTGATATTGCTGTTTGCCATGATCTTCATCTTCTTAACATTGAGCAGCAGGCCAGCTTTTGCACTCTCTTCTTTTACCCTCATCGATGGGTCCTTTAGTTCCTTCTCACTTTCAGCCATCAGAGTAGTAACATCCACGTATCTGAGGCTGTTGATATTTCTTCTAGCAATATTGATTCCGGGTTTCGGATTCTCCAGCCCGGACTAACGCATGATGTACTCTGTGTATAAGTTGAATAAATAAAATACCAATATACAACAAAGAAAACTTCTGTAGTCTTTTATTGACAATTGTAAATTGTTCAGCTAACCACAGTCAGAGAGAGACTGCATGCACTGGCAACTAACCTTGATGATGTATAGGTGTGTGAACTAGCCATATGTAATATGCCCAAAGAAAGTAGAGGGATATCAATTTATAAAAAGATATTAAGTGGGTAGAAAACAAAGAAAATGTTAATATACTTAATAATACTTACGTTGGAGGTATAAAGAGTATCCTATGACATTAAATAATAACCTAACTAGGAATAACTAGATAACTCACATTATAATGCCCTATCTCCTGATATTACATTATATTTAGTGTGACATAAAGTCTCTGTTAATTTAGACATCTTGCAATGTAGTATAACTCATAGAATGTCCATAAATTTATATTTTCATTCATACCAGAAGGCATGATGTATTCAGGAGAAAAATCCATTTGTCCCCTTGTAGACCTAAATCAACCATTGCTAAACAAAAACACTTCAAGATGCGCTTGACATTTTTAAAAATATCTTATTACCATGTTCCATAAAGACATTATCAGCCTTATTAAATTGCGATTCGGCAAATTTAAAAGGGCTCTATTTAAGCACATAGCATATTTTTTACAGAAGTTTTTAGTTAGTAAAGACCTTGCTTTTGGATAGAAGATCACTATCTAAAAACTTCTGTAAAAAAAATATGCTCTGGGCTTAAATAGAGCCCTTTTAAATTTTCTGAATCAGATTTTAATAAGGCTGTATATTACCAACGGGGTTCCCTATTTGTTAGTATACCGAGAGAGTCCATATGGACTCCCATGGTAACAGATATAATGTTAGGTGAAATGAAGCCCATGAGGATTCAATGGTTATATATTAGAATGCTACTGGGGTTCATTTAGTCCTCCATGGTAACATGATTAATGTTAGGTGCCATGTGCATCTATAAGGACCTCCATGGTTATACATAACATAAAATCATGATATCAACTCCACAATAGTAGTATTTTTTTATTTTATGTTTTTACGTTTTTTATTTAACTAATATTCCACATACAGCATACACCTCTAAATATGAGCCCCATTCCAGTCCAATACATAGTTGCTTAAAATGGCTCCCTTGTAACTATGTTTTTTTTTTTTTTTTTATATCTAGGGAGCCCTTCCTGTCCAGCTCTCCTAACCCCCTCCCCCCCCCCTCAACTTAGATGACACACACCTAGACTGTTCTCACGTTACTCTCACCCCAAAATAATGTGCACATGGTCTGCAAGCAGGAGATTCTGAATCTGAAACACAGTATTCTCAGTAACAATAAGCACTACACAGCCCTAAAAAAAACTTTCTTATCCCCAATCAAATTTATAAACCTCTTTCCCATAGACATCCATGGCAGCTAAAAATTAACACACACCACTAGAGTTGCTAATGGACCCCCATGGCACTTAAAAATGGAGGACCTGTAAGGACCTTCATGGCATCAAACACTAACCCCTAAGCCATGGAGATCCTGCAAGGACTTCCAAGGCACCTATAATTAACTTGGAGGTCCTTATAGGAACTCTGTGGCATCTAAAATTAACCACGGGCTTGAAAAATAATTTTATTCTATTTGATACAGTGACAATGTAATACTTATTTAATAAGGAACCTCCAGAAGTGAGCTCCCATCACCAGTGGTGCATGCAGAAATACTACTTTGGTGAGGATAATCTTCATGCTCCCTACAATCTATTGATTATGTTTGATTCTTTACTCTTTTCAGTATTACTTTTTACATTTGTATTAATATTGTTCATTTATTGGTTATTTTGGATTTTTTTTCACTTTTCATTAATTTTCTTTATTTTGCAGGAATTTTAAAATGTATGTTTTTATGTGGACATAGATTTGTTACAACTTTTAGTATGTTAAATGTTGATGCATACTGAGTTCTGTTCTGGTAAAATCTTATTTTCATGGTGTCATGCGTAAAATTGCTGTCTCCAATTAGTAACTTTTTGATAATTTATATAAAGGTGGTTATGTGTGTGATAAATGTATAACCTCATTACAAAACTGTAGCATTACAAAGGGGTTGTATATAAATTAGTTGATGGAGGAGTGTGGAAGGAGAGAACATGGGGAGATCAGAAAGCTTTGTTACATAAGTGAATCTAAGTGCAATTGACACCACACCCCTTCTCTCACCAGAGAGAAGCAGGTTTCTTACATAAGGAAATGGAAGCATTGTTCTCCAGAAATGTAAATGTCCCTCTTGTAGACTCAGCTTCCATCCATGTATCATGGAAGCCTCCAGGATTCAGCAGATGTACATTTTTTTCAAATTAAAAACTAGCTTTATGACTTTCCTTAATTAAGTTTTTCAAACGTGTATGTTGTTTTTCAGTGCATAGTGGATTTTAATATAAACCTTTTTAGTATTGTCTGAGGAAAAATATATTTTTGGATTTCGTAAACTCTAAAAGAAAATAGGTTCCAAATTACACCTCTACTTTCTATACGGATTTAACAGCCAATGTTACCCCAGCCTAGATTTACCAACAATGCTCATCTTATATATTTTTGTAGTTAGCTGCTTTTAACAAAACCTGTAGTCTGGAAACAGTTTATGAAATAGAGTATATTCTACAGAATAACTCAATAGCAATTGACACAGTTTTAATGTGTATATACAGTATATCCTATTCTTAAGGGGTTAGACTGAATATCAATATTTTATTAAAGGTTACGGTTTAATTACATTTTGGCCATGGGCATTTACTGGTATGAGAAAGAATATAGGAATTATATTATTACATTATTTGGGATAATTACTTGTTAGAATAAAAATGAAATTTACATTAAGTTACATTTGTAATCACAGTTCTTAACACTTGTTATTTAATTCAAATGTCCAATAGGGCGCACCACAGACTTACGGACAAATATTGATAATTCTGGCATGTTTTTTTTAGCAGAATCCTAAAAGCAAGACAATACAATTGAATTGAATCCTCTGAGAATTCATGAAATGAAGTGTTATTTCAAGTGAATCTTTCAAACTGAAAAGTTAAACAAAATACAATTCACTTATCTAATATCTAATATGAAATGTTTATCAGAGTTGATAGTGTAGTAAAAAAAGCATCTTGCATTTTCAGGTTGATGTACATGTGTTAGCTTCCTGGTAGGCACATTGGCATGAAATCAGTAAAGGGCAAAATATGGTGAACTGGTAACATTTTCTGAGACTCTCACTATTAATTCTGTTATGTTTCTCCTGACTAGTAATTCCCTTCCTTGTATTAATTTAACATTGAAGTTACTGTTAACTCTGGATAAAATGCGTGCCTTATATTAGAACTCGAATTACAGTTCGATACAGACCCCCATAAGCCTCTATTTAACCCCATCAGTCCCATAAGAGTATATTAACAACATTATGGGCCTGTTACAACACTACATTAACCACATAAGTGCCATGATGGTCCTCACGGACCATCATGACAATAAGTATAAACACTACACTGCACTATACCCCCCCAATAAAACATTAAATATCAACTAAACACCCTCTACACTAACCTATTAACACCTACACTACCTACCCCCTAATAACCCCCACCACTCTAATTACAGAAAAAAAGCCTAAAGTCACACACAAAAAATCTACATTACATTAAATAAAAAACCTAACTCACAAAAAAATAAACTACATTACAGAAAAAAACCAAAACATTACAACCCCCCTCACTACAGAAAAAAATAAAATGACCTGAAAAGGAAATACATATAATACATACATACATACATACAATACAATACAATTACATACAATACAATACAAATACAATACAATACAATACAATTACATACAATACAATACACCCCTATCTAATATACATCACACAATCTATCTAAATAAATACCATAATCTAATATACATGCTATCTATATAATAATACATCCCCAATCTATCTAAATACATACCACAATCTATCTACAATACATCCTATGCTATCTATATAAAACGCATACCCCTAGCTAACATACAATAAATGCTATCTATATATAAACTAATCTAATTCTAAGCTAAAATAAAATAATTAAGACCACTTACCTTTTCAGATGTCCATTGAAATCAGCCACCTACGAAAAATGGCCTCCTCCGGATCCTCTTTTGCCACGCCCTTTATATAAAAAAAAATATATATATACTTACATCCGCACTCCCGGACATCCCCGACGCTAATGAGGCTCCCGGAGACTTTTCCGGAAGAAAATAAGCAATGGCGCCTTCTGATTGGTTGAAAACGCTGTCTATCAAATTCACCCAATCAGGAGGCGCCAATGTGTGAACCAATCAAAAAGGGATACACCCTAAAATCCCACACTGATTGGATAATGAACCTGTCAATCTTTATTTAAACCAATCACAAGGCGCAGATGCCTTCAGCCAATCACAATGGAATACACCCCCACAGGGTGATTGGTTGGAGCCTCTGTGCATTCTGATTGGTTGCACTGACAATAGCCAATCACAATTGAATTCACCTTCACATTCTGATTGGTGAAGGATTTGCGCATTGGCTACTCTAAATATCAAACAATATTACAGCCAATGGGAAGGCGCAGATGTCTTCACCAATCAGTACGTGGGGGTATATTCCATTGTGATTGGCTGATGGCAATAAAGCCTTAGAATTGGTTCAAATAAAGATTGACAGGTGTTTTATCCAATCAGCGTTGTATTTTGGGGTGTATACTTTTTTCATTGGTTCACAATTGGGGTCTTCTCATTGGCTGAATTTGATAGACAGCCTTTTCAGCCAGTCAGAAGCCGCCATTGCCAATTTTATTCTGGAACAATCTGTAGGAAGGTCATTAGCGTTAGAGACATCCGCCAGGGCAAATGTGTGTCAATTTTTTTTTAACGCGCGGATGCTTCCGGAGCAGAACACCAGGAGGCTGGAGACATCGCGGAAAGGTAAGTATAATGTATATTGTGTTTATTTCACTTTGTTTTATGTTTACTAATGTAATGTTTTTTTTTACAGGAGCAGAGCCAGACAAGACGCAAAGATGGAGAACGGAACATGGAGGACGTAAGATGCTGGAAAGGTGAGTATAATATTTAGAATATTTAGAATGTTTAGAATGTTTAGTTATTTCATGTAAACGTGTTGGATTCATTTTTTTTATATTTTTTACCGTAGGTTGCTGATCTGAAGAGACATCTCAAAGGTAAGTGGTATTAATTATTTTATTGTAGCTTAGAATTAGGGTAGTTATATATAGATAGCATGTATTTTATATTAGATAGATAGATAGATAGATAGATAGATAGATAGGGGGATGTATTATTAGATAGTATTGTATATTAGATAGTGGGATGTATATTACATTATATAATGGGATGTATATTACATTATATAGTGGGATGTATATTACATAGTGGGATGTATATTACATAGTGGAATGTATATTAGATAGGGGTGTATTGTATTTAATTGTATTTAATTGTATTGTATTTAATTGAATTGTATTTAATTGTATTGTATTGGATTTTATTTAATTGTATTGGATTTTATTTAATTGTATTGGATTGTATGTATTATATGTATGTATTGTATTGTATGTATTATATGTATTTCCTTTTCAGGTGTGTAATTTTTAAAAAACATTTTGTAGTGGGGGGGTTGTAATGTATTTTTTTATTTTCTGTAATGTTCCTTTTTTTATTTTTTGGGACATAGGTTTTTTTTTTTGTTCTGTAATGTACATTTTTTTTTATTTTTGGTGATTTTAGTTTTTCTTATTTTTATGTAATGTAGATTTTTGCTTTTTGATGAATTTAGTTACTTGAGGCACACAGTACACTCACATTGTGTGACAAACAGCATTTCAACACTTTCTTTTATTGACTGTCATTTTTTGACGGGCAAGTCTCTAGTTATATATAAACATAAGAAATATACATTCATCAGATTATGATCGAAAGTGTATATATACAAAACGAATGATAGTTATACACACCATGGGACATTTATCTTAACCACAAAAATTCATACTAATCTTTGTTATAACTGAGGTCAGTTCCATTTCAATAAAAATGTATATGGACTTATGTATAATTTAATAATTATTATAAGCATCTTAACTAATCTTACAGTGAAAAACAAAGTGAATATAAAAGTTTAATATCTATAATTATGTATTAAATATTTAAGGGCACACAATATTGTGTGTATCAATAATTATGATATTATAAAACATGGATATACATACATAAATCTAGGCAAATTCTTCATCACAGATGAAGCAACCTATGCATCTAGTGTCAAATTTGGCTCCATAAAGATGGACATATAATTATTTTGTCCGTTATTTGGAGATGCAGCAGTGGAGCATAATATATGGATCCTTAGCCTGACCAGGCAGAAGTGTGAAGAAAAATCTGTGTCTTTTTATGTAAATTCTTCTTTGTAAAATACATCATTCTTGATATAGAATATACCCCAACTCTCCTAACATCTATGTCCCTAACCATACCACCAATTGTGCCCATAATGTACCCCAAGGGCCCTATTCCTATTCCTTATGGTCCTTAGCCCTACACCTCCACCATAGGGGTCCATAAATCTTACTATCCCTATTCCAAAAATGGGGTTCCCAAGGACAAAAAGGCCCTACTAATACCCTTGCAAAGGATGCATACATATGAACCCCCATTTCGTCTGACCATGGTACATAAACTAAAATTGCATTGAAATAAAAATGCAATACTACTTTTCTACCTCTATATCAGTATTTTTGTGGTCTCCCCCATATTGTTTTCAAAACATGAGGATAGAGAATATCTAAATGGTAAAACTATATAAAAGTTAAAATGATCTATAGCAGTATTTGTAATAGCTTTTTACTATATCATAAAATAGGAATATACACATTTCTGTGCTAAAAGACTAACATATGTGTGTGTGTATATATTTAGATAAGCATATAGATAGAGCTACATATATATTTTGGGTTTTATATTTATGTATACAGGAAGTGAACAAAATATCTACAACCTAGGATCCAGCAAGATTTTGATAGACTGTTTCTAGGAGACATGAAGGAAGCCTTTCATAGAGATGCACTATTCCTCGTATTATGCATTATTCATCATGTCTAGTAATCAGAATTTGGACCATACTAAAAATAATAATATTAACATGAAACAATAATCATCACCCGAATGTCTCTATAATAGAACATTTGATCATTCACAGACTGTGCTGCTCGAGACAGCTTTTCAAAAACAGAACAGTACTGTGGAACTTTGTGCCCTGGAGAACCCCCCCATGCATAAATGTATCATGAAAGTGCAAGCACCCTCACCACAAGGCCAGATTAACATGTCTGGTCACCACCAAAAGTCTTAGCTAAGGAATACTTTATCCTTTCAGACAGAGCCAGGTTAAAAAGCTTAAGACCCATCCAGTTGAGATGAACTCCATCTCTAAGGAAAACAGTAGAAGTATCTGTTGTCTAATCGATAACCCACCCAGACGTCTAGTAAATCTATCCATAATCTTTTTAATCTTCTTTATTGACTTATCTAATTTAAGGAGCTAATAGATGTACCATGGGAGTGCTTGCAGACCTCTGTTTAGATTCCAGACATCAGTTTAGATTCCATGGAGGTTCTTTAAGGACCTGTGCAGCATTGTATATATATTAGGATCCATGGAAGACCTTACAAAGGCCATGAGTGGGGGAGGGAAACCTTGGGGTTCCGCCATTTTGTTGTTGTTTAGTCATTCAGTCATGTCTGACTCTCTTTCACCCTATGAACTGCAGCATGCCAGGTACATCTGTTAGTCACTACCCCTCTGAGCTCCATTAAGTTTATGTTCATTGCCTCAATGATCTCATCTATTCACTTACGCCTCAGTTGTCCCCTTCTTCATGTGCCACCGGAGTCTTCTTCTAGGGAATACTGCCATCTCATGATATGACCATAATATTTTAGCTTCAGCCTCATGATCAGACCTTCCAGTGAACAGTTTATCTTGATTTCCTGAAGTACTGATTTATTGGATCTTTTGCAGTCCAAGGGTTTCTACGTAGTTTTCGCCAACACCACAATTCAAAGGAGTCAATTCTACTATGCTCAGCCTTCTTTATAGTCCAGCTCTCACATCTGTATGCTACTATTGGGAATACCAAAGTTCTAACTATTCAGATCTTTGTTGATAGTGTAATATCTTTGCTTTTTACTAGCTTGTCCAACCTTGCCATAGCTTTTCTCCCCAGAAGCAAACGTCTTTTAATTTCATGGCTACAGTCACCATCTGAAGAGATCTTAAATCCCAGAAAAATAAAATCTGTCTCTGCATACATTTCTTCCCCATCTAGTTGCCAGGAACTGATATTGCTGTTTGCTTTGATTTTCATCTTCTTAACATTGAGCAGCAGGCCAGCTTCTGCACTCTCTTCTTTTACCCTCATCGATGGGTCCTTTAGTAGTAACATCCATGTATCTGAGGTTGTTGAGATTTTTTTCCAGCAATATTGATTCCGGCTTTGGATTCATCCAGACCGGCCTAACACATTATGTACTATGTGTATAAGTTGAATAAATGAAGTAACAATATAAAACAAAGAAAACTTCTGTAGTCTATTATTGAAAATTCTAAATTGTTCAGCTAACCACAGTCAGAGAGAGAGACTGCATGCACTGTCTACTAACCTTGGTGATGTATAAGGGTGTGCCCTAGCCATATGTAATATGCCCAAAGGAAGTAGAAGGATATCAATTTATTACAAGATATCAAGTGTGTAGCAAACAAAGAAATAATGTTAATAGATCAAATGTAAACGAGTCAAACAGATTTAAATACTTAAGTTGGTGGTATAAAGAGTATCCTATGACATTACATCATAATCTAACTAGGAATAACTAGATAACTCACAGTATAATGCCCTATCTCCTGGTTTTCCATTATCTTTAGTGTGACAAAGTCTCTATGAATTTAGACATATCTCATTGTAGTATAACTCATAGAATGTCCATAAATTGATATTTTCAATCATACTAGATGGCATGATGTATTCAGGGGAAAAATCCATTTGCCCCCTTGTAGACTCAAATCAACCTTTTCTAAACAAAAACACTTCAAGATGAGCTTGACATTTTTGGAAATATCTTGTTACCATGTTCCATAAAGACATTATATTACCAAGGGGGTGCCCTAGGAACCACCCATGGTAATGGTGCTAATATTAGGTGCCTTGATTATTTGGTAGTATACCGAGAGGGTCCATAGGGTTTCCCATGGTAACAGAAATAATGTTAGGTGAAATGGGGCCCATGATGATTCAATGGTTTTATATTAGAATGCCACTGGGGTTCATTTAGTCCCCCATGGTAACATGATTAATGTTAGGTGCCATGTGTATCTATAAGGACCTCCATGGTTATACAAAACATAAAACTTATGGGTACAAAGAGTCTCATGGTAACAGGGTTATTTTTAGGTGTCATGGGAGTACATCCATGGTTATACATAGAGGCCACATGGAGGTCCACAACTTTTTATTATCAGTGATGCTTAATATCAACTCCACAATAGTAGTATTTTTTATGTTTTTAAGTTTTTTATTTAATTAATATTCCACATACAGCATAAACTGCTAAATATGAGGCCCACTCCAGTCCAATACATAGTTGCTTTAAATGGCTCCCTTGTAACTATGTTTTTTTTTTTTATATATATATCTAGGGTGCCATTCCCGTCCAGCTCTCCTAAACCCGTCCTCAACTTAGATGACACACACCTAGGCTGTTCTCACGTTACTCTCACCCCAAAATAATGCGCACATGGTCTGCACGCAGGAGATTCTGAATCTGAAACTCAGTATTCTCAGTAACAATAAGCACTACACAGCCGTAAAATTCTTTCCTATCCCCAATCTATTTATATAAACCACTTTCCCAGAGACATCCATGGCAGCTATTGATTAACCCCTTTCCATGGAGGTCCTTACAGGACCTCCCTGGAAGCTAAAAATTAACCCCCAACACTGGAGTCCCTAATGGACTCATGGCATCAAACACTAACCCCTAAGCCATGGAGATCCTATAGGGACCTCCAAGGCACCTGTAATTAACTTGGAGGTCCTTATAGGAACTCTGTGGCATCTAAAATAAATTACAGGCTAGAAAAATAATTTTATTCTATTTGATTCACTAACAATCTATTACCAAGTATCTAATAAGGAACATCCAGAAGTGAGCTCCCATCACCAGTGGTGCATGCAGAAATACTACTTTGGTGAGGATAATCTTCATGCTCCCTACAATCTATTCATTATTTTTTGATTCTTTACTCTTTTCAGTATTACTTTTTACAGTTTTATTAATATTGTTCATTTATTGGTTATTTTAATTTTTTTCTTCACTTTTCAATAATTTTCTTTATTTTGCATACATTTTAAAATATGTATTTTTATGTGGACATATATTTGTTACAACGTTTATATATGTTATATGTTGATGCATACTGAGTTCTGTTCTGTGAAGTGTTAGTAAATTGAAAAACTCTTATTTTCAGGGTGTCATGTGTAAAATTGCTGTCTCCAATTAGTAACTTTTTGATAATTTATATAAAGGTGGTTATGTGTGTGATAAATGTATAACTACATTACAAAACTGTAGCATTACAAAGAGGTTGTATATAAATGAGTTGATGGAGGAGTGTGGAAGGAGAGAACATGGGGAGATCAGAAAGCTTTGTTACATAAGTGAATCTAAGTGCAATTGACACCACACCCCTTCTCTCACCAGAGAGAAGCAGGTTTCTTACATAAGGGAAATGAAAGCATTGTTCTCCAGAAATGTAAATGTCCCTCTTGTAGACTCAGCTTCCTTCCATGTATCATGGATGCCTCCAGGATTCAGCAGAGGTACTGTACATGTTTTTCTAATTAAAAACTAGCTTTATGACTTTCCTTAATTTAATTAATTTTAGTCAGGCTCAAAGTTTTTCAAACGTGTATATTGTTTTTCAGTGCATAGTGGATTTTAATATACACCTTTTTAGTATTGTTTGAGGAAAAATATATTTTTGGATTTTGGAAACTCATAAAGAAAATAGGTTCCAAATTACACCTCTACTTTCTATACGGATTTAACAGCCAATGTTACCCCAGCCTAGATTTACCAACAATGCTCATCTTATATATTTTTGTAGTTAGCTGCTTTTAACAAAACCTGTAGTCTGGAAACAGTTTATGAAATAGAGTATATTCTACAGAATAACTCAGCAGCAATTGACACCGTTTTAATGTGTATATACAGTATATCCTATTCTTAAGGGGTTAGACTGAATATCAATATTTTATTAAAGGTTACGGTTTAATTACATTTTGGCCATGGGCATTTACTGGTATGAGAAAGAATATAGGAATTATATTATTACATTATTTGGGATGATTACTTGTTAGAATAAAAATGAAATTTACATTAAGTTACATTTGTAATCACAGTTCTTAACACTTGTTATTTAATTCAAATGTCCAATAGGGCGCACCACAGACTTACGGACAAATATTGATAATTCTCGCATGCTTTTTTTAGCAGAATCCTAAAAGCAAGACAATACAATTGAATTGAATCCTCTGAGAATTCATGAAATGAAGTGTTATTTCAAGTGAATCTTTTAAACTGAAAAAGTTAAACAAAATACAATTCACTTGTTTATCAGAGTTGATAGTGTAGTAAAAAAAGCATCTTGCATTTTCAGGTTGATATACATGTGTTAGCTTCCTGGTAGGCACATTGGCATGAAATCAGTAAAAGGCAAAATAGGGTGAACTGGTAACATTTTCTGAGACTCTCACTATTAATTCTGTTATGTTTCTCCTGACTAGTAATTCCCTTCCTTGTATTCATTTAACATTGAAGTTACTGTTAACTCTGGATAACATGCGTGCCTTATATTAGAACTCGAATTACAGTGTGAATTATGTATAAACATAAGAAATATACATTTATCAGATTATGATGGAAAGTGTATATATACAAAACTAATGATAGTTATACACACCATTGGACATTTATCTTAACCGCAAAAAAATCATACTAATCTTTGTTGTAACTGAGGTCAGTTCCATTTCAATAAAAATGTATATGGACTTATGTATAATTTAATAATTATTATAAGCATCTTAACTAATCTTACAGTGAGAAACAAAGTGAATATAAAAGTTTAATATCTATAATTATGTATTAAATATTTAAGGGCACACAATATTGTGTGTATCAATAATTATGATATTATAAAACATGGATATACATACATAAATCTAGGCACATTCTTCATCACAGATGAAGCAACCTCTGCATCTAGTGTTAAAGGTGGCTCCATAATGATGGACATATAATTATTTTGTCAGTTATTTGGAGATGCAGCAGTGGAGCATAATATATGGATCCTTAGCCTGACCAGGCAGAAGTGTGAAGAAAAATCTGTATCTATTTTTGTAAATACTTCTCTGTAAAATACATCATTCTAGATATAGAATATACCCCAACTCTCCTAACATCTATGTCCCTAACCATACCACCTATTGTGCCCATAATGTACCCCAAGGACCCTATCCCTATTCCCTATGGTCCTTAGTCCTACACCTCCACATAATGGGTCCATAAATCTTACAATCCCTATTCCAAAAATGGGGTTCCCAAGGACACAAAGGCCCTACTAATACCCTTGCAAAGGAGGCATACATATGAACCCCCATTTCGTCTGACCATGGTACATAAACTAAAATTGCATTGAAATAAAAATGCAATACTACTTTTCTACCTCTATATCAGTATTTTTGTGGTCTCCCCCATATTGTTTTCAAAACATGAAGATAGAGAATATCTAAATGGTGAAACTATATAAAAGTTAAAATGATCTATAGCAGTATTTGTAATAGCTTTTTACTATATTAGCAAACTGAGGGTGCCATTATTCTCCAAACTTTTGGATTTATAAAACCTTAAAATGTAGTTCTATACAGCTAATACAACTAATCTAAATTGGAACAGGAAAGTTTAAGATTAAGAAGTGGGCTACTAATCTGGGTTAAAAAGGACAGTACATTTAAAAGAAACATCTGGAAAAGATTAAAATAGTCAAGGAATTCCAGTTCATGCACAGTATATCACCAGAATAAAACAAGTTTAAAAACACTGAAAAATTAAAAAAAAAAGTAAAATCATCCAAAGATAACATTATAAAATTGTGGATTATGCATTCAACATAAAAAAAAAAAATCAAATGTACTACAGTGTGTGCAACAGAAAAAAACAAAATACATTTAACCCTCTAAATGGCAGGTAAAACACACATTTATTCAATTACAGCCTAACTATTATTTTAAATCTTGTTGGTAATCTTGTTGCCTTTGCATTAATATCATACATTGTATATTTCTAATAAAGAATGTATAAATTGTACATTATTTTAAGAGAATATTTCTAAATGAAAATGTATAATCGTAATATTTCCATGTGATTCATACACTGCGGATACATTAACAGATTTGACTGCATAACAAGGTCGAACAAGTTCCCTTAAATTACATATTGAAACTCAGATAGAAACTACATATCACTATAGGAGTAAATGAGAAAGAATCATAGATCAAAGACTTACAGTTCAATTAGACACCAATCATGGATAATTAGCCAGAAGAAGCAATTAAATTTAGCAGCACTTCCATCGAGGAGACTGTATATAGGTTCATAATGAAGTTTAAATAGTGAACAAACCTTAAAGGACCACTGTGGTAATATTTTTAAAATGTACTACAAAGAACTATAATAAACAAATGCAACTTGTTTTTAGAATGTACAGAATAATAATGCAATCTCTAATGTATTTCTTTTCATGTGCATTTATACTGCTATAGATTATGACATTTTGCTTTAAGCAGCTCAGCTTTCTGAGATTAGAGTTTGAAGACACTGTTTGCAGCTGCATTGTGGGAAAGTGGCAGTAACTATTGCCAGGGCTCCTATCAGCACCAATGGGAAGCTTGTTCCTTTACAAGAATACACCAACGTCAGCAAATAAAAAACAGCAGTAGGCTAGAATCAAAATTAAAGTCTGCAGCAAAGGATAATTATATATATATATATATATATATATATATATATATATATATATATATATATATATATATATAAATATATATATATGTATATCAGCGCTACGGAATATGTTGGCGCAATATAAATAAAGATAATAATAATAATAATATGTGTGTGTCATAATATAAATACTCCTCTCATTATTATTATTATTATTATTATTATTATTATTTGTTTATTTATTTATTTAATTAATTAATTAGCTTTTTAATAACATTTTACTGAATTCTGCCAGGGTATCCCAAAGATTCCCTCTTAATACCCCCACTATCCCTTAATACACTGTAACCACTAATATAAAATACCCCCTAATACCCACTACCACCTATATTTTGCCCACTATCATGTTTAGTTAAACAAAAGACTATATTGAAAAAATGTGAGCACTGTCGTCCTTCAACATTTTATAGGAATGGTTGAATTACTAAATCCTAAAGCACCTGAATATGGTAGATATCCTACATATTGTAGATTCACATACATCATATTATTATTATTTTTATATTAGTAACTTGCCCATCATAAATGACAGTATCATAGAATGTTATGTTGAATTGTCTGTTCTGTCTCCCTGTGTGCTGTCTCTCTCTCTGTGCTGTCTCTCTCTGTGCTATCTGTATGCTGTCTGACTGTGCTGTCGCTCTCTGCTGTCTCTCTGTGTGCTTTCATTCTTTCTCTGTGCGCTTGCTCTCTGTGTGTGCATGCTCTTTCTCTCTGTGCTCTCTCTCTGTGTGCTCTCTCTCTCTCTCTGTGAGTCCTGTGCAATGTCTCTCTCTCTCCCCCTTTCTTTCTCTTTTTTGTCTTGTCTCTCTCTGTCTGTTCTGTGTGTCTCTCTCTATCCTGTGCATCTCTCTGTGTGCTTTGTGTGTCTCGCTCTACTCTATATGTCGCTATCACTGTCCGTTCTCTCTCTGTGTCCTCTGTCCCTCTCTGTCATGTGCCGGTCCCTCTATGTCCTCTCTCTCTTTGTACCTCTCTCCTATCTCTCTCTGCACTCTCTCGCTTCCGTCACTGCAGCGTTTGATGGCGGTTGTGGGTGACTTGACCGGCTCACTGCAGATGCCCGATCACTGCCTGCACATTGATACAACCTGTCTGACGCCTGTGCAGAAGACATTGCATTTACATTACAGACAGGTTGCTATAGGTGATTTTGTAACATGCCAATATATTCCGTAGATCTATACAGGGGTTAAGTATAAATAAAAAATACAATATTAAACACAATGTAAAAAGTGGAGGTCCCTGTCTTTGAGTTTGAATTCTTAAATACATAGTGAATTTTTCCAAAGCACCTTTTAAGATTGAAAACTCTAAAACTTACATTCTAAAGGGAGTGGGAGAGGCATCAAACTATGCAGGATACAAAAATAAGAAACTGGACGGACCAGGAAGAGAAAGAAAGTTGAGAATGATAGAGAGTGAAAGAGAAGAGGAGTCCTGTAAGGCAATCAGGGTGGATATGGTGGTAACATGTTAGGATAGCATATGCTGTAATTTGGTAATGTGCAAGTGGTTGCCATGTCTCTATAAGTAAAGTCTAAACAGGGGCAGGTTGATGAAGGGCAGGGAGTGAGAAAAGTGCTTTTAGAAGTGTCATAGGGTTTACCCAGGAAAGAAGATGCAGGCAGATGATGGGAAAGGCTCTGAAAGAAGAAAGATAAATATATGAGTGAAATAGGAATAAAGCAGAGAGAGAAGGGACTGAGGCAAAAGAGCAGTGAAGATAAAGTAAGAGAATAGGACACATGAGAAGGAGACAGTCTTAGCACGTTATGCAGGTAATAAAGCAGGGGTAGGGAGTGTTGAGAAAAGGCAGACACAGCATGGGAGGCTACACAGACGTTACGACATTTAGTAAGGGATTGATATTCAGCTACAAAATTATTTTTACACAAAAAATTATAACAGGTACACATTAGTAACAATATTAATAATGGTATTGGATCTTGAAATGATAACACCTCCATAGTCCTATTCATACCTCCAGGTGTGCAGCAAACTACAAAATATTTTTCAGGTCTACCCAGGAAAGGAGAGGCAGGCTGGTAATAAATCCCTCCAGACGTGCAGATTTTGTTATGCTGGTCATAGAAAAAGGCCCTCCAGGTGTGTAGCTAACTTCAGAATTTTTTTATGGAACAAAATCCATATAAATGTGATGAACTCCTTCCTCAATTTAATCCTTAGAGAGAGTACATCTAAAACCATCACAAGGTAAGCTGTAAGAACGAAGCTTACAATCCCATCCTTAGAAGGTCCATGCTTTAGATGGTTTAAAGCCACTGGAACTTTAATACATATGCTGTGGGACTGTCCTAAAATTGCCCACATATGGACTAAAGCCTACAAAATCTTAGAGAAATTGTGTGGTTTTCAGATACCTCAAAAGCAAAAAGTAGTGCTATTGGGCCTTCCTATCTCACAAAGGAGGCTCAATTTCTTTTGAACCAAATATTTCTTAGAGACCAGATGCACCCTCGCTAAAAATTAGAAGACAGACAATCCTATGTTTGAGGAAGTAATGAAGAAAATCAAGTACATAAACTCTATGAGGCAAATTTCAGCTGAATTAGACACCAACTATAAAAAATGGGCGTCATGTTGGGATATATGGATACTACGATTTGGATGGCAGTGAACTTGATAGAAAGACTTACACTCTGGCTACTGCCGGTGCAGCTGGTGCAAGGCAACGAGGCCCCTGAGGGGCCCTCATGGCTCTTGTGGACCTCAAGTGGCCCACGCTGCCGTCCTGTGGCCCCCATGGGTCTTCTGTGACCCCAGCAGATACCCTGTAGACTCTGGAGATCCTATGTGGCCCCTTCAGGTCTCCTGTGGCCCCTATGGGTCCCCTGAGGCCGCTGCAGATCATTTGTGCCCCCCAGGGGGCCCCTATGGCCCCTGCAAACTGTGGCCCCTAGCGGTCCTCTGCTGCTTCCCTCAGCCCCTGTGGCCTCTCGAGGACATCTGTGGCCTCCCTCAGCCCCCTGTGGCCTCCCTCTGCCCCTTGTGACCCCCTTGGTCCTTGCTGACCGCTTTGGACCTCTGTGCCCCCCCCCCCCGCCCTCTGGCCTGCAGTGGACCCTTCTCACCCCAGAAAGTGGAGTGAAGCACCTGGCAGGTAAGAAAGTATTTATAGTACTATAATATATATAGATGTACATGTAAATGCGTACACAGATATATTTATTTTTTATATATATTTAATATATATTTTATATATGTACTGCATTGAGGTTGGAGGGGATTCAGATTTTTTTTTCCCTGGGCCCCCTCTGCACTAGCTCTGCCACTGCTCACACCACCTTTAGTCTCCTATCTATATTAACCCCTCCCCCCCCCCCCTCTTTTCCCTCTTTATCTTTTTTTAGATGAACTGGCGATTTATGGCATATGCTAATGTAAAATAAATACTGAAAAACCAAAAGAAGGGAGTAATAGACTCAAGCTTTCCTACATGTTAATCGTTTCCTATGTATGCTAACTTTGTATGTTACATCTACTCTTGTTACAACCTCCATTCCTTTCAATAAAAATTATTAAAAAACACAATAATAATTTTCTTAGGGTTTACCCAGGAAAGGAGAGACAGGCTGGTGATATAGAAAGCCCTGCCAGAAGATTGATAAATATTGTGAGGAAAATAGGAACAGAGCAGAAAGAAAGAGGATTGATACAAAGGAGCAGTGACATACGTCACAGCAAGAAAAATACAACATACACGGATATGTTTGGGTTTATTTTAAAGCAGTATACAATGTTCCTACATTAATATATTTTTGGGGAACTAAAGACATAAATGTCAAGATTGTAATCGCTGGTGATCCAGTGGTTAGGATTCTATGCTTTCACTGCTGCAACCTGGGTTTAATTCCAGTCAGGGAACCAAGAGGTCACACCATGCTAAAGCCATGCAGTGTGGGGCTGGTCAGTACTTGGATGGGAGACCCCCTAGGAATACCAGGAGCTGTGAGTATTTGAGATGCATGATATTTTTTTTTTCAGTTACCACTTACTGTTTATCTATTGTATCCCATTAGTAAAACATGCTTTTTATTAGGGTTTCAGAAACTTTGATTATGGTAAAGCAAGTAGATTATCTTGAGTAAATTAAATGACACAAATGAAATCAAGGATCATAAGGCTCTTCAATTTAGAGTTTTTAGAAATCACTTTAATTAGTTTTTTTAATCCTGTGGATATGTATTTTGAGTTCAACAAGTCATACATATATGTAATATACTTATATTTGTGATAGGTAAATCATGTTTTAGATATTTACCTTTTATCTTATTTTATTATAATAATTATTATTATTTTTTATTTTTGACATCACATTGTTACATGACATCAGATGTATTAAAATGATCTAATAAGGCTGATAAAAATCATTGCTTTATTTTCCAAATATGCATAGAATTTTGCTCATATAAATTGTGCCTAAATGTGTATTTTTCTTCAAAATGTAAAATTTATATTCCCTAGGCTCGTAATACTTGGTGAGGATAATACATATATATAGACTTTCCATTTTTTCCCATTGCATACTAATTTTTTTGGCCTTGTCTAGATCTAAATGCAAAACTATAATGATGAGACCATAGACTAAGCTAAACAGACATAGATGCTCATATATTTCAAATGTGCTTTGTAAGTATGTATAATAGAAAATTCATCAAAATGCAAACGTGTAAAAGATTCTTTGCTGCATACTCTTGAATACTGATTATGAATATGTTCTATAGATTTGATGAATCACTTTCATCTGCCAAGAGGTCTTGACTCACTTGACAGAAGGTACTTTGCATAGATCAGCATTTTGAAATGAGAAATAGTTAGCAAAATGGCAACGTTATATAATGCTCACATTCACCTATGCTATGTTTTTGCATTCCGAGACCTTTCAACAATAAATCATCCATTAATCTGGTTATATTCAGGATAGATTAAACTACATAAGCCTGGTATTAACATTTTCTTGATCCATATAAATGGAAAAAGCTTTTTGTCTATTAATGCCATAAAAGTAATTGTGATTTGACCATGTCATCACTGATACAGCGACCAGGCAATCCAATGACATTGAAAAAACCCAGACATCATTACTTTCATTTTAACCTCTCTATTTCTCTAGTCTCTGATTATTTAAAGACATTTAGAGAGCCATTTGTGGACATTATATTAATTTGCTTTGAAACATTATCCAGCTTACAATAGTATATCATGGCATATACTATTATTATATATGGACAGCAAATAAAAACATTTTAATAACTACTAACAGAATACATTTAGCTATAAATAATGAGCATCCAAGCGACACATGTATATCTATTCCCAAAGTGTAGAACATCAGAAATAAAACTCATGGTTAGGAAATGTCATTTGTAGAGCAGGCATTCCTATTCCACAGGCAATGAATGTGTTGGCATTCACCATGTCAAAGTGAATCAAATATGTCAATAAGCACATTATACAAATTGGGGATAACGCAATGTTAAGCTATGAGTTGCATTTTGCCTTTGCTCACAAATTAATTAGTCATCTAGTCCAACATTTTCGTGTATTTTAACTTAGTTTGCTTCTTATGCCTTTGCTTGTGGAATCTATGCCTTGTATTCACATACATACAAACTTGCATATTTTTTATTTTGCATGAATGTATTGTGATGCATTTTGATTTTGTGGATTCTCAGGTAAAATTAACAATAAAACATGTTATTTGTTGAGAAATATAGTAGGGAATTATCATACTCCCTGCTTGATGACAAGTATATATATCTCTATGTTGTGTATCAGGGTTATAGATTACTGAAATTCTGACTGAGTACACTATACAGTACATATTAAAGAATAAATCATATTGTTGTTGTTAATACAATGCTATTCATCTCAGCAATGCATTTTATCATAAACCTTAGAAGTCATATTTACAAAGCACAATTCATCAAGCAGAATAATATAAAAGCTATAACCCCCATATGTATTTCTGAAAGGAACACATATTGTATTGGAAACAATAGTCACGAATCAACAAATAAATCATAAAAAATATATATTATAATCAATTAATAAATTAAATATCAAGGTAGAGATGTTCATGTTAGATTAAATCTGTTAAATTAAACATATGGCTAATATTAATAAGTAATTGGAATAAAATGAAAGGCGTATCCAAAAAGTCACACAGTAATTATGACCAATTACAATAAAGAATGTATTATATTAATATGAACTAAGTTTCTCACAGAAAAATAGCATGAATAGACAGATATTTGAAACATATCAGGGTAGTACAATAATTATAATATAGTTTATAAATAATTTGATGAAAGTCCAAGAACCAACAGAAAATGGGATCTATGCAAGAAATCGCCAGGACTGACAGTTGCATTGCCAGCAAGTAGCCGCTAGATGGCGCCGTCAGGTTTCAGGGAAGCCTGTAATTATTCCCCTCTCTGACGTGGCGCAACTCGACGGCGCTGAATCGACAGCTAGGCCATCATTATGTTAGTCGCCGGCGCTCGGCCCGAAAATCGGCATCGCCATCTAGCGGTTGGAGGTGGCACTGCTGCTGCCAATCTTTTGTGTAGGGGAAGACCAGAAAATGTTAAATGATATGTTTAGTTAGTATAAAAAAACAAGGTGGCAAGGCAGATGAAAGTATAAACTTTATTACAATTCAAACTAAATAGAATAGTAAAAACTAATATAAATTAAGTAAATAATTAAATGAAATTAGTTTAGACTGTTAGCTTTATTACACATGTATTATTAAAAGTTATTTTTCTTAAGCTAGAGATCTAGCATTTTTAGGTTGTAATTACATTTCATATAGATGACATGAGTTTGGATACAGGAAGTATAGAATACATTATTTTTCTTTTTTCAGTGGATAAAAAGGAGCACATATTTGCAGTGCATCTTTAAATACAAGAAGCTTTGCAATTCCTTTTGATTCACATATACTGGCTACAATGCATTGGTGTAGATTCACTAAGCTTTGCAATGGCTATGAAATGCTTCACTGAGGATGCAATGCAATGTTACTATAGAAAATAGACATATCAGCCTTGCAATCATCAGCTTTGTAGCCCTTGCTAAGCTTACCGAGTCAGGGGGATTGTTTCAAAGTACATTGCAAATCTTTCAAGCTTTATGTTGACAGATAAGATCTTTTTCCTGTCAGTTAAAGGGAAAAAAAGCAAAGTTCTCTGTTATTGTGGGAATTAAAACTTAACCTGTAAATAAGTGTATTTGCAATTGGTTCTTACTAAGAAAAAAAGATCTGTTAGTTAGATAATTGACATTGGTTGCTACTATGTTGCTGTTTTTAGGCAGAAATTCCTTTTCAAAATCCTCTTTTCTGCCTCTTATCATCAATAGTCATTAAGTAACACTCATACTGGTGGGAGAATAGCAGGAAGAGAAAACCAGTTTGTATGAATTCAACAAACTGTGTATTACCCCCCACCATGAGTATTAGATATGGAACTGTGATAAATCAGAGAGCCAAAATGGACTATCTCAAAAAGTAATATCTGCCAAAATATAGTAGTACTCTAAATAGTTTAATAGTTACATAGAAATTGAGGTTGAAAAAATAAATACTTTTTAGTCTATCAAGTTCAACCTTTTTAGATCTCCTCTGGTCTTTGTAATATGCAAATTAATTGTTAATTAAATCAATTATCGCTAACACTAATATACTTTTACAACTTTTCTTTTTTTTAATAAACACAGACAATATTCTCTTTTATAGGTAAAATTTTAATTTGTATCTTATATTGGACATTTAAAAATGAAGTTGCAGGAAACTGTGTTGTATGTATAGAATGGGTCACTGGTGGATCGCCGACAGTCCAGAATGTCAATATGTCTCTGCTTGTGGCTTCCTTATTCTGAGTGCACTGCCTTTTAAGTTTAGGAATAACATTCGGGTGATGCAAACATCACAAGTGCCACAGCTGTCTGGTTAACTCATATGGTTTCAAATGTGCATCTACTGAGGTGTGAGATTTAGACTTTATATCATAACATGTTCTCAAAAATTGAATCCAATATTTGAATGCTTTAACTCTTTAGACACTATAACATAACCTCATTACAATATACTATAAAGGTGATGGCAGCACTGTTTTTTTGACTGAAGTGTATTCCATTTTGTTTTACATATCCTAATGATGTCAAACAGTTCTCAACGCTGAATGACTGAGTATGTTATGATGAATATATTATTTAACTTCACTGCAGGACTGGTTTCTTCTCTGTTTCCTAATTGGTTGTGATTATGAATATTTGCCTCTGGCATGGTTTATTTCTTTGCATTATCTGTTCTAATTATTGGTTTAATATCTGCCTTTACTGACCTTATTTTTAATTGTAGTATGGATATTTTATTTCAATATTCACTATAGTTTAGCATTCCCTTTGAAACTAATTAACCACAAAGTGTCACATGACATATTGGAATGTATAATGGACTATTTAAAACAGCTTTGAAAATAAAGATATAACAAAGTAAATCAGTTTAATCTCACCGCTATGTAAATTATAAGAGTGTTTGCGTTCACAATCATTATATATCATTATTTTATAAGTTTATAAGCATATTCCAAACAGTACATAATCTTACTGTAATGCAGAAAATCTTCAAGGGAAGCTGTTTGGTCCCTCTTGCCCTGTTAAATTACTCCAAATAACAATGCTTCGGTCAGTTGTTTGGACACTAGCTTTCTGACATTCATTTTGGAAGTGAGCATATTGAAAACAATATCTTGGATTTTGCAAGCATATGTTCATTTTTGACTGGTATCCTTAGTAAGATTATTATTACTAACAAAATTAACACTGAGGTTTATGGATAAGATAAATATAATGGTAAAGTATTTCCTTAGTAAGTTGATATCAAAATATATTCCACAGTATGAACAAGTAAAGATCATGGCAGTGTGTACATGTAAAGTCATATAAACTTGATCTGACATCTTTATTATGTTCCACCCACTCACCCAGAGTTCCAAAGGTAATATTGAAAAATAATTCATTTGGGACACAACATACAAACAACAGAGAAAAATGACATAGCTATCATCTTTTTCAATGACAAAAAGATAATCAGGAAATATATGCAAAAAGTAAAGGGGGCAGTCAAGCATAATGCAGAGATATGAACAGCAGAATAAGGAGCTGGGAATTCCATGACTATTAGAAATGTTTGGAGTCCCAAAAGCACCACTGTAGGGAGCTTAAAGCTGGGATTTGCATTACCAGCCATGTCAGCAGAGGATGTGACCAAATAAGTTTGTATTTTTTTTAATTAACTGATGGGCACAGGATAAAGGGACAAATATACTGAGAGATGTTCTTAAACCTCATAACATTGACATAAGTCAATAACCCACTAGAATATCCAGTAATTATGTAGTCATTATACTAATTGGTAATGAAATACTAAGGTTATAGTTGTGTGATATAGGGTCTGTGAGGTATCCTGTGAATTAACCACCTTAATTCCAATTTTTTTAGAGAATATATAATAATGGTTACATTTTATATTTTTTCTCCCCTTATCTTGAATTATGATATGATACACTAGAGTGCTATTATATGTTTGCTCTCTCCTTTGTTATGCTATAATCCATATATAAGCACCAACCCTAACCAATAGATATATTTTGTATTAGTATAAAAGAGTTTGTTTTTGTTCCGTCATTTAGACTTGTCCGACTCTGTGACCCTCTGAACAGCAGCATGTCAAGCATGTCTGAGTGTGCTAATGCATAATGTTTTCAGGGCAAAGATACTGGAGTGGGTTTCTAGTTCCTTCTCTAGTGGACCACAATTTGTCTGACCTCTCTGCTATGACTTGCCCATCTTGGTTGACACTACATGGTATTAGCCCAAAGCTTAATTGAAGTACACAAGCCCCTTCACCACGACAAGGTAGAAATCCAGAAGGGTAGTGACCTGATTTTGTAGTGCTAGTGTACATTCCACACTTTTTCCTTAGAAAAATATCACCTAGACTATTGTGTACACTAATGAAGATAACATCCTCAGAAGTATATCAATAACTTTAATGTCAAATTAATTACTAAATTAACGTCAAATTAATAAAACGGCACATCGTTTACAGCAGGAGTAGTCAATTACTTGTTTTCAGAAAATGCAATGAGGTTTGTAAGTACTTATGAAAATGAAGTCAAGGTCAAGAAGTTATGGATTCACTTATTTGTATAGAATGGTATTCATAAGAGCATGTGAAGGAGGTTTACATAGTGAAACGGTTTAAAGAAAAGAAAAAAATGCAACTAATATATTTACATTTTTAGAAGCTTCTGGTGGCAGATATTAAATGTTTATTAAAGTGGTAGAGAGCTGAAAGAAAAGAATCAGAGGTCCTCATACAACATACATTAAGAAAGAAAATACATCAAGAAAGATTTAAACAAAGTAGTATAAAAAAATCAATAAAAATGTGACATTTTGAACAAAGAGAAACACAAGATATGCAAGATAGTAAATTTCCCACATTGATTCCTAGCTATAAACCCTTAATTTAGAGTGCTAAGCATCACAGTGTCTGTGCTAGCATCCCTATATCTACTATGCACAATTTTCTATGTGGAAAAAATTATATCACATCCCTTCACACCACATCAATGCCCCTATGATAGGTTAGAAAATATTACCCAGTGCGAGAAAGCACTACTTTGTAAAAAGAATGGTTTCCAGCAAAAGTGACAAAAACTATTGATACAGCAAGAGAAATGAAATGGTCTTGGAATCATAATCTTTGAGGCCAATGAACAAGCCATTGAAGTGTCATATTTATAGTAGGATGTTTTGAATAATTCCACTTCCACTTAGAAAGATTAAAAATGTTTGCTTTAATGGATGACATTTTAATGGCGACATTTTTTATTATTTCAGTAGCAGGATTTTTCAACCTGGAGGCATTTGACAACATAATTACATGGAAATACAGCTCACAGCAGATAAACAGTTTCCCTCAGGCTCCAAGTTAACAAACAGTCCAATAAGGAGTCCCATACACAGCAAAGTCTGCTAAAATGAAAGATATGTCAAAAAATGCTTTTATGCTCATAGCTGCCTATGTTCTTATTTTTCTACATACTTCACAAACAAGTGGTATTTTTATAAAACTGCAGTGATTCTTTAAAGGATCACTGAAATGCCATTTTTAGTAAGCTTTTATGAAGATCTTGTCTTGTTATTGGGTAATAGTTTTAGACATTTTTAAATAAATAAATAAAATTAATTTTTAAGAATTGTATTCAAGTTTGCTTTGATGGCACATCCTTACAGTTGTGTTCAAACTTTTGCATACCCTGGCAGAAATTGTAAAATGTTGGCATTTATTTTGAAAATATGACTGATCATGCAAAAAAATGATTTTATTGGAGGATACTAATCATACGAAGCTATTTATTATCACATAGTAGTTTGGCTCCTTTTTAAATCATAAGGATAACAGAAATCACCCAAATGACCCTGATCAAAAGTTTGCATACCCTTAGTTCTTAATACTGTGTATTGGCCTCTTTATCATCAATGGTAGAATGCAGTCTTTTGTAACAGTTATCTATGAGGCTCCTAATTCTTGCAGGTGGTATTGCTGCCCATTTGTTTTGGCAAGATGACTACAGGTCATGCAAAGTCTTTGGTCATCTTGCATGAACCCCACGTTTGAGATCTCCCCAAAGTGGCTCAATGATATTAAGGTCAGGAGACGGTGATGGCCACTCCACAACCTTCACCTTTTTCTGCTGTTACCACTGGAGGGTCAACTTGGCCTTGTTCTTAGGGTCATTGTGATGCTGGAAAGTTCCCATGAACAGCCTTCGTGCAGAAGAAAGTAAATTGTCTGTCAGTGTGATAAAACATGCTGCATTAATCTTGTCATCAATTTTCACAAGATTCCCAGTGCCTTTAGAGCTCACCCCCTCCCCCCCAAAAAAAACATTAGTGAGCCACCACCAGGCTTCACAGTGGGGATGGTATTATTTTCACAATAGGCCTTGTTTACCCCTCTCCAAACATAGCGCTTATAGTTGTGACCATAAATCTCTAATTTGGTCTCGTCACTCCAAATTACAGTGTGCCAGAAGCTGTGAGGTGTGTCAAGGTGTTGTCTGGAATATTGTAACTGGGCTTTTTTGTGTGGCATTGGCACCGTACAGGCTTCTTTCTGGCAACTGGACCATGCAACTCATTTTTGTTAATGTATCATCATATTGTGCTCCTTGAAACAACCACACCATGTTTTTCCAGAGCAGCCTGTATTTCTCCTGAGGTTACTTGTGGGTTTTTCTTTGTATTCCAAACAATTCTTCTGGCAGTTGTGGCTGAAATCTTTCTTGTCTACTTTGCCTTGGCTTGGTATCAAAAGATCCCCACATTTTTCACTTCTGAATGAGTGATTGAACAGTACTGACCGACATTTTCAAGGCTTTGGATATCTTTTTATATTTTTTTCCATCTTTATGAAGTTACATTACCTTGTTTTGCAGGTCTTTTCACAGTTCATTTCTGCTCCCAATGGCTCTGTATCTAGCCTGCTCAGTGCATCCACGTAAGAGCTAACAAACTTATTGACTTTTTATACACAGACATTAATTGCAATTTAGAAAATTTGGGAAATTAACCTTTAATTGTCATTTTAACCTGTGTGTGTGTCATCTTGTGTGTTTGTAACAAGACCAAACATTCAAGGGTATGTAAACTTTTGATCAGGGCCATTTGGGTGCTTTCTGATATCATAATGATTTAACAAGGAGTCAAACAACTATGTGATAATAAATGGCATCATATGATCACTATCCTTCAATAAATATTTTTTTTTTGCATAATCAGTCATATTTTCAAAATAAATGCAAAAATGTCACATGGTATGCAAACTATTGAGCACAATTGTTTAAAACTTTTCTCTAAAAATGCTTTTATGGCTTTGGCTTACATAGCTGCTAATGGCCAATTGGTGTTCAGTTTAATGTTTTTACAATATAATATGCAATGAAACTGATGTGCCTGTTAGCTTCTACTATGGAAATACATATGCAGTGAAGCTAAGTTTCTAAAAATATTTGCTCTAAAATAATTAATTTTAGTTCACATGTAGCATTGAGTGTAAGTAGGAGAAATTGGTGCTGAGTACTGCTATATACACAACCATCAAGGTGTTGAGGAAGGGGTATATGGTTTATTCCATCTACCATCAGGACTAAACAGTCACTTTTGCAAGAGGCTCTGCCAATGTCACTGGGTACCAAATAATCCACCCAGCAGAATCACTCTCCAACTGACTTTCCCAATTATGTTTACCTTTTTTCTTTGCCTCCATACATAGAGCCTCACAAGCCACCACTTTTCTGTCTCTGAAATCATTTAACATGCCCCCGCCTACCCTATGATGTTTTCACAGATGATACACCACCAACCTAATCATTATTTAAACCTACACTCTCTTCTCAGTTACTGGAT
The DNA here is from genome assembly GCA_027410445.1 of Discoglossus pictus. NCBI lineage: Eukaryota > Metazoa > Chordata > Amphibia > Anura > Alytidae > Discoglossus > Discoglossus pictus. Next base: position 198,296,032 of record CM050166.1, on the reverse strand, counting down.
AAGCCCTTGTTTCTTCCTTTTAATTACTTCTCCTTTTGTTGCATTAATTTCTTCAGATCGTAAGTTTTTGAGTTTTTAGTCTTGTAAGGTGCTTTGAAAAAAAGCGCCATGTATGTACGATATTAAACTCAAAAACAGGGCCCTCTACTTTTTGGCGTGTATTTAATATTATTTTCATTTTGTTTTATTTTATTCTTCTTACTTAACCCAGTACGGCTCCACAGAATATGTTTGCGCTTTACAAAAAAAAAGATAATAATAATAATAATAATAATAATAATAAAGATATAGAAAACTATCTGATCCCCTAAGAGTGGTTACAAAAAATTATTGTTTTGAATAAATCACTTTTAGTTATGGTTTGACATAGCAAGTTGCCACATGAAAAACAGGAGATTATTCCAGGCTGTAAAGAAATGTATTAAAATATGTCTTTCACATGCATTTTTTTCAGTTCAGAATCTGCCATTTGGCATGTATTTAGCTAATTATAGAACATTTTAATAAAAAATAATGTATGCTTTACCTTACTTTCATGTCTTGAAAGAGTGATGCTAATCTTCACAATCTATTGGATATAAATCAGTGAACAGTGCTTGAAAATCACTTGACAAAATTAATTTAAAAAGTTGGTGAAAGGAATTACTCATCACGCATTTAAACACTACATAATATTAAGAACCATAGTTTGCATTGTACTCACATACTATATTTTGAAATTGATAAATTATGTCTGTTATTTAAATTATTACTTTATGTGTGGTACCTTGAGACCACATTTCATTCAAAATTAGAAACTGTACATTTTTCTTAAATGAATAATTGTTCAAATAACATCCTCAGTAAATTTTGTAGAGTTTCTGTCGATTGTGAACTTAATCAACTGATCTATAATAGTAATTAGATTCCACTTACAAAAGCTTTTAACTGTTTTATGCAAAATAATCATAAAAACGCATTTTCAGTAAACTGCAACAAATAAAAAAATAAATACAGAATGCACACTGCTTTGTAGTGGCTCTGCTGTAATGTTTAAGGAGATTAATTAAATGAAAAGATACATTTTCAATTAAATGCTATATATAGCTCATTACAATAGGACAACAGCAACATATTGTTTATTTTAATTGTATCATTCATTTCCTCCTAGAGCAGTGTAAATATAGAATGTGAAAAGGAAGGGGACAAGATGTTGTAGGTGACAAATGAAAACTAGTGTTTCAAAATTAGAGGGTCAGATGGCATAAAACAAATAACATGAGCACATTTATACCAACAGGTTGCCTTGTGCTAGTTCAGTAAAAACTATAAGTAAAAATGCATGTTGGGATCTCTTTTGTTAGTGTAAGCACATGTTGTCTTGTACTTAAGGGTTCTTAAAGGTGTAAAAAGGACAAGGCATCTAATACTCTAATGATTAACTAAGAACAATATGGAGAAAGCTCAGAGGAAGACCATGTTCTAAGTCTCTAAAACTTTTTTTTTATTTAAGCTTGGTTTTAGAAGCTTAGGTGAAAGAGTCTGCTTGAATATGCATGAATAAACTAACAAAACATGTAAAAGGGAAGGTAAATAATATATTTATTATAATACACTATATAAACATGAATTATACTGCTTAGTGGGCCACTGTTTAATGAAAAATAAGTATCCCTCTATCCCCCCATTGTTTTTTTTATTATAAATCACTGTTAATTCATGAAAAAATATATAAATGAAGAAATACATTTCTGTATTTATGTATCTACAACATAGTTGTTAATTATTTGTATTTAGTTTTAATTACAATAAACATAATAAAAAAAAAAACTTTGAATCAAATTAAGAATGTAATTAATAGTATTATTAATATTTTTATTACATTTGGTTTGTGACTGACTAGATTTTTGGAACAATGACCTCTCGCATTCTGCCCCATAAATGCAATATAATTCTCAGCTTTATATTTTTGAGATTATACCAAAAAACCTTCTGGTAAGGGTCATATCATGGTCCAGTGCTTGACACTAAGTAGAATACAAACTCTTAAAATCAATGAGCCTTTAACATAAACTACTAGGGAAAAACAACAATGCTATTAAAAGAAAAAAATATATACTGGTAGTGGTATTGTGCTATAGTAAACACATTCTGCAGTTGCAGAAGAGTATAATCTTCATAACACCATATACAATTGTTATGTTAAATAAGCATACAAATACAAACCAGAATAGTGTAGGACCTAAATTCCAAGAACAAACCAATTTTCACATAAGAAATATAGGGAGACTATGTCGCCATAATATCACTAACAACCACAAGGAATATCTAATATCACATAGAGGGGCACAAAGCCCTAGAATAGTTCAATTTTCAGAAAGCCTATGTCCCTATTGGAACCTCCTCTCTAAGGGCTATGGTATGCCCTACAAGCTTGCTAAACCCTTGTAATAAAACCCAAACAGGCCACAAACCAATTGTCTACTGTATAGGTCAAAACTAAAAAAAAAAAAAAAAAACAACATTCATACTGCTAAAATGTGAAGATTTTTTTAGCCTAATTATTCTTTAATAGGGCAATTGGTAACATGAGCACCCCCCCCCCAAAAAAAACCCATAACAATAGAACAATTTCAGGGGTTATAATTCCCATTAAGTTAATATATATATATATATATATATATATATATATATATATATATAAAGAGAGAGGGAGAAATAGAGAGATAGAGAGAGAGAGAGAGAGAGAGAGAGGGATAGAGAGGGGGCATATGTCCTGATCTAATATGTATTAATATGTGTTTTATTTAATTATTGCACGTCATCAACAAAACAGAGGAACGTCCCCACATGAGAAAAGTGAGACGAACCAGCAGCACCTCATCCTCATCAATAAAATGCAGGCATATAACCTTTACTTACTAATATCCATATTAATAATCTGGCATGTGAGGCGGAGAGGATACGGGTCGGGACGTTAAGGGAAGGGGAAGTTAAGGTAAAAAGATAGCAGATTTTTATTTTATTTTTTATTTTTTTTAATTTATTTTCTCTTTCTCTTTTTTTCTCCATTACCCTCCTTGTTTCTTTTCCACTACTGGGAGGATGTATTTCACTTATATATTACAATGAGTTAGGTATTTTGCACTCATAGCTCTCTCAGTATTATACTCTCATTTATTGCTTTTATTCTTTATAGTTACGATTATTGTTATAATCAAAAACATGAAAAAAGACAAGGCGTAAATAGTATAGATACTGGATACATAGGGCCTCATTCTATTATCGGCCGTAAATCGTCCGTAAGGCTGCGATTCCTTGTGGGGGTTCTGTTACCTCGCAATTCTATTAAACGGCCCCGCAAGGATCTCCCCTTACGGCCGGCCGCATATCTTGGAACCGGCCGTAAGCTCCAAAATTTTTAAAGTCAAAAATAAATTCAAGACAGCACTGTACAGCTCTGTAAATGCTAGGGATCATATTGGGGGACATGAGGATTAATAGTAACCCACTCTCAAGCTTGCACATCAGCCCAAATCCGAGTTTACATTAACTGTTTATTTTCCGGCCGCAGCGTGGCCAGGTCTGAGGTGCTCCAAGCACTCTGGACTTTTTACATGCATATTTGCCATATATAATAAAAATTTTTTTTTACGGATTTGAGTAAAGGGGAATGTTGTGCTTTTTTTGCTAACACCTACAATCACTTTATAGTCTCCTCAAATTGCAGGATGGCTTTATTTGGGCTATATTATGTGCTTAATTGGTGCTAGTGGGACCTTTTTCCTGCAAGTAAGCTGCGGCTCGCTTTTAGCCTTGCAGAGAGGGTTCCCGGAGCAATAGAATAGCAACCGAGCTTTTCTTGCGGCCGAAACTCTTGCGGCCATTTTAGATCAAAGGCTTTCCTCCGGCGCGTGCGGCCGCAAGAGATAGCAAGGCGCCGGCCGCAAGCCTGCCGGAATCCCCGACCGGAGGGGAATAGAATAGCGGAATAGTTTGCGGCCGGTCCTTGCCGCCCCGCAGCGCCTACGGCCGATAATAGAATGAGGCCCATAATGTTTTATTTGCATAGTTCAATATGAGTACTTTTAAAATGTACACTGTACCATTTACAGATGCTTATGTAACTCATGTATGTGATATGCAATGATGTACTATCATATGCCTTTAATAAATATATATATACTAGCAACTTGCCCGTCAAAAAATGACGGCAATGTGATGTATATGTTTGTCAAGTTGTTTAGTTATTAACATATATTTTTGACACTTGTAAGTATTTTAATATGAACGTGTATTTTTGTAAAATGTTGATGTAATGGTTTTTTAAAATGTAATTAGTATCTGAAGAATTGTTAACTTTAATATACATTGAATGAATAGGAAAGCAAAAAGTAAAAAGCCTTCTTTAAACGTCGCGAATTTTAACATGAAGTTTAAAATATATGTAAGCAATAACCTTCAAAGTATATATTTTTAAACTTGAACTTTATTTTTTATGTAAGTTTAGAAGTTGACAAAACATTGGTATAATTTTGAACATTATAAACAGGAACATAGTGAATACATTTTGTAACCTAATTTTTTAATAAAAGTATTAACATTTGAATGTAAAAACAATTGACATTTAAATTAAGCAGTATTAAAATTCAATTTCTATCACAATAATTGTTAACTTGAATATACATTGAATGTAGAGGAAGGCATACAGTAAAACTCTTCTTAAAACGTACGTAATTAAAGTAATTTATTACTAAGCACATAAACTGGCGATAAACATTAATGTAGGTAGTAATCTTAAGATAACAGACAATATTTACATTGTGACTTAAAAGGTGCTTGACCTCTTAACATCCACTTTGTAATCTGTTGAATGAAATAACTTGAAAATATATTTTTTAAACTTGTAACATTAGAAACATTAACATAGTGACTTAACATTTTAACATAATTTTTACTAACAATGCAAGGCAAGTATTTTGTGAGGCAAATCATTCATAAACATGACTTCCATTAATTATGACTGAATTAAACAACCAATTGTTATGTATTTTGCAATGCTTTTAAAAAATCTTGGCATCTTTAATTTGTATCCTTCAAACTTATAGTACTTCATAGTAGACAATGTTTTTAGTAAAAATACGTCCATCTTCTAATAAATCACCTTGACTTTCATTGTTTTCAATGTAAACTTTAATAGCCTGTGGATTTTTGCACCGTGACAACGCAACGTACAATTGACCATGTGCAAAAACTGGTTCTTCCAAGAAAATACCCACAGATTTGAAAGTTTGACCTTGTGATTTATTAATGGTCATGGCAAATGCCATAATAATGGGAAATTGTCTTCTTTGAAGTATAAAAGGGAGACTACTTTCACTTGGTGCTAAATCTATTCTTGGTATGAAAACTCTCTCTCCGTTAAAATTTCAGCATCTATAAAATGGTCCTTTAATTGTTGAACAATTAATCTTGTGCCATTGCATAGGCCTTTTTGGGGGTTCATATTTCGCAGTAACATGATAATTGCACTTTTCTTTAGCTGCAAAATATGTGGTGGCATTCCAGAAGGAGTTAAAGAGTTTATGAATTCAGTCGAAAAGTTAGCCTGACTTTCATTGTCATCAGCAAGTACAGAATCAGCACTGTGATAATTTCTTTGTGGTGCATTAATTTTTTTAAAGATTTCATTATTGAGGATTAATGCATCTTTATTTTTACACGTCAGTATGACTTGGTTGGCAAGCTCGGAATATTCTTCGTTATTTATGCTCCCTTCAAATATAGCCGATATAATATCTTGTTGACAAATCATATGAGGTGGGATCTCTACAGTGTCGTCAGGTAAATGTAGTATTTTTTCTGTTCTGCCTTCTCCAATTTTAATAAGCCAATCATTGAAATCAGTTTGGCCTTCTGATCTCATATTTTGTTGCAGTTGAAGATGGGTAAAATGTTTCCATACTGTACTTGACTTTATACATGTTTCGATAATGTCAGTTCGATTTCCATGTACAACGACAGGTAATGTTTGTCTAAAATCGCCACCCAACAACATTACCTTTCCACCAAATGGAAAAATATTATCCATGACTTTACGAAGCAAACGGTCAATACACTGGAGGGCATAGCATGACATCATTGTGGCCTCATCTATTATAATTAATTTACATTTCTTCAATTTCTTTGCTTGTAAGGATGTCATGCGAATATCTGACACAGAATTTTCTAAAATAGGCACTGGCAGTTTAAATCCACTATGAACAGTTCTTCCACCTTCTAATAAAAGTGCAGCAATTCCAGTAGTGGCAAACGCCATTGCTATTTTTCCTTGTGCTCGTACTGAACTCATTAATAAATTGTACAAATATGTTTTTCCTGATCCGCCAGGTCCATCAAGATAGAAATAACGCTCTGTCACCATGTCATCATCTATAGCATTTTTAATGGCATGAAATGCTTGCAATTGTAGTGTATTTAAAGTTGCAAGTCTTTCTTCTGTTCTTTCTGCTTGTAGTTGAATGTCATAGTCTTCAAAGTTAATGTCATCTATAAGACCTGGATCAGGCAAATTAAAACTTGCACAACTTAATCCATGAGTTAAAAAGACTTCTTGGATTTCCATTAACGCTTTTAAGTGTGCAATGGGTTCATTGTATCGTCGCATAAAGTCTTCAGCCATATTACTTTTAAAAGTCTCCCACAAAGCTAATGCATTTGGAGCATTTGAGAAGATACAAATAAAAGCAAATTGTTCTCTCATCTGTCGTGGCATTTGACATTGTGCTGCTTCTTCTAAACATCTTTCCCACTCTGTATCATCAGCGAGTAAGTTTCTATGTCTTGCAGCTAAATGGAAGGATTCATATACAATGTCATTAACAGTTCTTAAGTGTTCAAAACTTTGTGCTCCAGGAACATTTAAAAGTAATATCTGTAAGCAAAAACGTTCAACATCTCTTGGACTGACTGTGTAAATTCTTGGAATAATTTTATTGCCTCTGGTTTTTCTTGGTCTCCATAATCCATTCACAAAAACATAGTGATATGGAATTTCAATATATAAGTATTGCGTTGCTTCAGCATCAGTGGAATTTAATGCAAACCATGCAGTTAGTGTAGTGTGACGATCTTCACTTTGGGCCAATGCATTCATTTCATTTCCAGCATGGAAATAGACTAAATGTCGTTGTGGCAAATGTACTGCTAACCTATATACTGCATGTTATCTATAATGCATTTCAAATTTTAAAAGCCGCCACATAGCTTCTGGCGCACTGACATAGCGAGCATCTACATGAGATGCAAGTTCATCATGTACTAACTCACTACTTTCAGGGTTGTCTGCACTTTTGACGACTACAGTAGCTGCATCGTAACCTTTGTAAATATATTTGTAGACATATTTAATGGATTTGATGGAAGTGCAGGCTTCTACGTTGATGTGGGCGTTGTACTTCATGAGTAAATGTGGATTGTAGGGTACTACATATCTATTGTCCACTTTTTTTCCACGAATAATGGCACTATCTCCTTCTCTTCTTTTATAAAGCGGATATCCATCACAATTGGCATAGGTTTTGTCTCTATAATCTTTTGGAAATTCTTTGGAACATTTATTATTTTCCATACATGGTGAATGTGGATTAAGGTCACCACAGGGTCCATGAATCATGCGATGAGTAACAATCTCATATAGTCTACCATATAGTTCTGGATCTGGTAGTTCAGCAACAATGACTGCATCCACTTTGTCTGAAGTATCTAATTTATCTTTTTCTTGAAGTATTATTAGAAGATGTGCATGTGGAAGGCCTCTTTTTTGAAATTCAATGGTATATACATAAGCAAGACATTTGCCAAATAACTGATTTATAGTGAAGTCACGTATTAATTCATTTAATTTAATCTTAAAAACTCTGGCTACTAAATCTGGTCGATCAGAAGCACTTTGTCCAAGAAGTAGATTTTGTGTGATTTCTGGCCATTGTGGATTACATGTAAATGTCACAAATAAATCGGGTTTGCCAAATTTAGTGACAATAGCCATAGCATCATTGTATCTTTCTCTCATATTCCGAGGAGATCCTTGAAAGGAAGATGGTAAAATGATGGCTTTGCCAGCTGTCATGTCTCTGCTTGTAGCCACGTCAGCAACATAGTCCATTAATCCAGAATATTGTTCTACACGGAGTTTATCTTGTTGATATTTGATAAAGTTTAAATTATTTGCCTCAACTTGCAAATATGAATCAATAATCCATTGTTGTGTTAGTTTCCCACCACATAAAATTGCATTAAATACATTGCGAATGGCAATTTGAGCTACTTTAAATTCAAGCATAGAAACATTATTTCGGATTCTGGCTTTAGCATTTGGGTAACTGGGAAGAGTTAATGTTGGTTGCCAACCTGCTTCTCCGTGTGGGAAAAAGATGGGATATGTCATTGGATCTAAATTTGGACTTAAGATACTCATATTAATAAACGGTTGCTCCTCATTTCTAGGATATATTCGAATGTCTCTTTGAAATGGTGGTTCTCCTTCATCATTCTGAAACACCATTGCAACCTCATTTGATGTTGGCAAGTTATAACGACGTTTATCAGTATGTCTGTCTCTTTTAAGCACCATATTAACCTTCGGCATTGGTAATTGATGTGTTTGTGCATGAAGTAGTTGTTCATTTTCTACTTCTGCCAATTTTTTATAAGCTTTACTGTAGGGATTGTTGTCCATAATGTTATTTAGCTCTATGAAAACACTGGGTAAGCATTTTTTATTTTCTTCCATCTGCATACGTTGGTCAACAGCTTCCATTGTATCTAGGACATATAGTTGAGCGAATTTTCTTTTATTTCCTTCCTCTGGATGTAAATGGGAAGTGCGATGATAAATTTGTCCTTGGACTTTAAAACAGTAAGGACCATGTCCTGGTACATTAGCAGCTAATGTTGCCCCCATGGATGCAAAGGATATGGCACTATTGTAGGATCTTATGTTTGTCTTAAAATTTTTGTAGTTTGGAAAAGTAGGTTCAGTCATAATATTTTGTAAATAAATTGGAAATTCTTTCCTTTCTGGAAGTTTGAACTTGCCTTTTTGACAACAACTAATAAATTGTCCATCTCTGGGTCTCTCCTGTTTAAAATAATAAGCCTCACAAAACTGACATTGAGTAGTCATATCCCCACAACTATGAACCTCTACTGCTAAAGACTTGAGTAGAGGACAATTTGCAAAGCATATAGGATTTTGACTTTCATATTCATCAGGGGAAATGTCATATAATGTTTCAACAACAGGTTCTAAATGTTTTGTTTTTTTCGTTGCTTTTCTTGGTATATGTTGTATTGTTTGAGGTAAAATGTCATGTAATGTTTCATGAAACGGTTCTAAATGCTTTGTTTTCTTTGTTGCTTTTTTTGGTATCTCTTGTATTTTTTCTGGTAAAATGTCATCTGATGTTTGAGCAACAGGTTGTAAATGCTTTATTTTCTTTGTTGCTTTTTTTGACATATCTTTAATTTCTGCAAGTGACAGTCTTTTGCTTGCAATTCTTTTGCGTTCTTTTTCTCGTCGAATTTCCTTCTTCTCCGGTGTCTGCTGGCTGTCTGCTCTCTGTCGTCGTTCTCTAGCTTGGCGTCTTTTCTTTTCTTGTTTACTCTCGTTATCAGCCATGTTAATCTGTAAAAATAAAATAATGTACCATTAGTTTATTTTGAGATGTTAAGTTGTTTTTCATGACAAATAGTTATCAATAGTGTGTTAACATTTTATACTTAATCAATTTCAATGCGGTCAATTGAATAAAAGTCTAAATAAGGCCATCAGATAATTATTTAATGAAGTTTTTATTTATTAAACATGTATCCAAAAGCAAGTGTTTCAGTAACTAAAAAGGTATTTTCAAAAAGATGTTATGTCCTTATTTACAGCACTATTCAATTTGTCAAATGGCAATTAAATTAGGGTTTAGGACTGGAATGTTACAATGACAAATTGTATAGATTCTGTGTTTTTAGAATTTTTTGGACTATGCCAATTAATTTTTTAAGTTTACATTGAAGTTTGTATTTACTGTTAAAGATTATTGGCCCTAAAAGACAAATAAGAGATAGATGAAAAATGTGTTAGTTATATTTTCTCAACAGTTATAGTTACCGGTGGTTTATTTTAAATTTGATTTTCTGTTGACATCTATGCAAAGCTAAGATCTTTTTTTTTTTTTTCTCTTTTTTTACTTTTTATACTGTACCTTGGTTGAAGTTTGATTTCAAGCAAAATTCTTTGTTGGTCCTGTGTTGAAAGCCTTCGTCCGATGGTCTGGTCCTGTGTTGAAAGTCCTCGTCCGATGGTGTAGTCCTCTGTTGAAAGTCCTCGTCCTCTGGTGTGGTCCTCAGTTCCAACTCCTGTTCCGATGTTCTTGACGCAGTATCTGTTATAAAATAAAAATGAAAATGTTATGTTATTTGAATGTCTTTGTATTAATGAAAAAAATGCCATTATTTCTGTGTTTTTCTACAATCCTTTTTGGTGCGCCGCAATTTTGGTATGCTTCTGTAGGCTTTTTTCTAAGGCTTATAGGTGGTTAAACATTAAAGAAGAATATTAATTAATTTTTCTCTTTTTTTACTTGTTATACTGTACCTTGGTTGAAGTTTGATTTGAAGCAGAATCTTTGTTGGTCCTGTGTTGAAAGCCTTCGTCTGATGGTCTGGTCCTGTGTTGAAAGTCCTCGTCCAATCGTCTGGTCCTCTGTTGAAAGTCCTCGTCCGATGGTGTAGTCCTCTGTTGAAAGTCCTCGTCCGCTGGTCTGGTCCTCAGTTGAAACTCCTGGTCCGATGTTCTTGACGCAGTATCTGTTATAAAATAAAAATGAAAATGTAATTTTATTTGAATGTATTTGTATTAACTAAAAAATGACATTATTTCTGTGTTTTTCTACAATCCCGTTTGGTGCCCACCACTTTTGGTATGCTTATTTAGGCCTTTTTCTAAGGCTTATAGATTGTTAAACATAAAATAAGAATATAAATGTAGTTTGGTATGTGTTTGTGTGAGTTTTCATACAATCCTGTTTGGTGCGCACCACTGTTGGTATGCTTATTTAGGCTTCTTTCTAAGGCTTATAGGTTGTTAAACATTAAATAAGAATCTAAATTTAGTTTGCTATGTGTTTGTGTGAGTTTTCATACAATCCTGCATGGTGCGCACCACTGTTGGTATGCTTATTTAGGCTTCTTTGTAATGCTAATAGGTTGTTAAACATAAAATAAGAATCTAAATGTAGTTTGCTATGTGTTTGTGTGAGTTTTCATACAATCCTGTTTGGTGCGCACCACTGTTGGTATGCTTATTTAGGCTTCTTTCTAAGGCTTATAGGTTGTTAAACATTAAATAAGAATCTAAATGTAGTTTGCTATGTGTTTGTGTGAGTTTTCATACAATCCTGTTTGGTGCGCACCACTGTTGGTATGCTTATTAATGTTGTTTTGTAATGCTAATAGGTTGTTAAACATAAAATAAGAATCTAAATGTAGTTTGCTATGTGTTTGTGTGAGTTTTCATACAATCCTGTTTGGTGCGCACCAATGTTGGTATGCTTATTTAGGCTTCTTTCTAAGGCTTATAGGTTGTTAAACATTAAATAAGAATTTAAATGTAGTTTGCTATGTGTTTGTGTGAGTTTTCGTACAATCCTGTTTGATATTTTAATAGTCCCAACTTATTTTTTTCTAATGTAATTTAAATGTAGTTGTTTAATAAGTTTGTTTTAAGATAATTTTGTTGCAGGGGCAATACACATAAATGTGCGTGTCACATGTCAGTATACATTATACACATAAATGTGCGTGTCACATGCCAGTATACATTATACACATAAATGTGCGTGTCACATGCCAGTATACATTATACACATAAATGTGCGTGTCACTTGTCAGTATACATTATACGCATATATGTGCGTGTCACATGTCAGTATACATAAACCTCTTTTTCTTATTTAATTTTTTTTTTTGATGTCCTGTCTTGATAATAAAATGTAATATATTATAGCTTACCTCTCAGTTGTAATTTGCACAATGTAAAGTAGTAAATTTAGGAAAGAATTATCTTCTCAAGTTTTAGCAGCAGTTATGTCTGAAGTCACTCTGTTCATCACCTGAGGAGAAATGTATTTTTCTCTGTCAAATAGGCAGTATTTATAAACTTGTAGAACATTCTGGAAAGTTAGACCGTTAGAACGCAATACGCATGCGCTATTTGCGTTCCAGCTTACAATTTGCGTTCCATCCGCCATTTTGTGCGTAGTAGTGGTTAAAATGGTGTTTAATATGAGTGTGATCCGTTCCGCATAGTATGTGTTTCATTATTGAAAGTAAGTGTAGTGTAGTTACGTCTGGAGCCTCGTTTTCGTTTTGTTCGGCGGCCATTTTTTCTCTCGCTTAGCCGATTTTCGGCCGTTTAAACTCTTTGTTTTGGACTTAAATGGACGTGTAAATGAACTTTTGGAGGTGCCGGATGCCCCCCCGTGCTGTAAGTAAGCTTTATATGTGTTTGTTGTGTTTATTTCTTGTGTTTGTGATGTTTTGATGCGCGGCGGTTGGAATGGGTCTTTCGCGGCCGTATTTTTTTCCGATGCGGCCGTATTTTGTTGCGATGTTGCCGTATTTTTTTGCGATATACGCAGTTAGCTTTTACGTGTACGACGCAGTGTATTTGTTTCTAAGTCGTGCGTATGTGTGTTAAGAGCGTGTGAAGGGCCTTTTTTACTGTTTTTTTGTTAAGTCTTGCGTCTGTGTGTCTGGGTGTAAGCGGGTGTGAGGCGACTTTGAGGTTTTTTTTGTTATGAAGTTGTGTGTGTGTGTATGTGTGTGTTAACACAGCCGATGTTGGGATGCTCCCACCACCGCAAATGCGGACCCTCGCTTCGCGAGGATCCGCATTTGCGGGGACGTTGTTGGGTTTTTGTTGGCTGAGCGGTTGGATTTATTCTGTTAAAAAGTCGTGTGTGTGTATGTGTGTGTTAACACAGCCGACGTTGAGCCTCCACCTCCGCAAATGCGGACCCTCGCTTCGCGAGGATCCGCATTTGCGGGGACGTTGTTGGGTTTTTGTTGGCTGAGCGGTTGGATTTATTCTGTTAAAAAGTCGTGTGTGTGTATGTGTGTGTTAACACAGCCGACGTTGAGCCTCCACCTCCGCAAATGCGGACCCTCGCTTCGCGAGGATCCACATTTGCGGGGACGCAGTTCTTGCGGGCTCGCTACGCGAGCCCGCAAGCGTGAGCAACGACCCGTACGCTCACAACTATATATGTGATATAAAAAAAAAAATGCATGCACTTCCCAGCATAAGAACAGTGAGCAGAACCAATCACCCTTATCAAGATAATAAGTAAGTGAAGGAACAGAAAAACCATATTAAGTGGGTGGAGTCTGTGAGTGGGCAGGGGCTATAGAGGTAACATATTATGAAGGGGAGGAGTTAATCCTGTTGGGTGGTGTCAATGTAACAGGAGGGGCCAGGTTTCCGCCCCGCCAGCTTGGAAAGTCACCAGCCGCCACTGAATTTAGGCACTATCCCTTACTCTTAAAACTCTCTACTGAATCTTTTTTTTTCACTCCTGTACTTCTTGTTTATCTAGGGTTACATTAAAAGCATCGACATTCCTTCAGCACTAAACAAAAAATAGAAAACATATTTGTTTGTCACCCCAGAAGTTGCAACACAGACACTGCCCTGCAAATGTGGTTGGCAATACTCTTACTATATCTACACCTGCTTTTTTGCTTTCTTACTTGCTCCTATAGTAATTTAATTACAAATACAAAACAATCAGCAAGAGGAGTAAATGTTAATTTGAAACCACAATTAGATATTCATAGAAATTTGTGGAAACACATTCCACATTCAACATATACAACCTGATTTATATTTTAATAGCTGTCATGACTGACTTTTGGGGCAGGGTGGGACTTCCCTGAACCCCACAAGCAAGAACCCTTTTTGGCCCAAGACCATACTGGCACAGCCCCATTAATTTATGGACTTCAGGATTGTGAGGGTTAAGTTTTTATTTTTTTTTATTGCAATGTAATTTCTAGCACTTGTATAAATTAGCCCTGTAATGTTGCTCGCAGAGGACTTGCGTGTTAAGACGCAGGCCGGCCAGAGAATAGGTTATGTGCTGAGCAACGTTGAACTTCACGCACGTAAATCCTTTTATCTGACAAGCCCGTAACCGCTACGTTTTTAATTCAGCTTTTAAATTGCAACGTGGTCACTCACGAACAAGCATGTAACATGCAAATGGAGCCCAAAGGCCAAAGTGTGCTCAAGAGCATCCGCAAGAGGGGTAAAGTCCAATACGTAGTACTTGGTTGTTGTTTTTTTTGTTGTTTTTTTTTTTATTACGAAAATGTATATCAAATACAATATCAATAAATATCAATGTCTTTTACAAACGTATTACATATGACAGTCAGTCTCTATTCTATGTGATTTTAAATCAGTCATTTACATAAAACAATAATAGACAATAACAGAGGAATAAACAATCTATTCTAATTAACAACCTAATTTATTTTGCTATTTTTTTCACTTATAGCTGACAATATTGTTGTTAATTTATTAATATCAGTAGATACTAATTCATCTTAATAGGATTAGGAGTTTGCATTCTATTTGCTCATATATTTATACCATGTATTCCATCTATCATAAATGTTTTTTGTTGTATTATTATAAAATGTTTGAAAATCTTTTTCTAATTGTCTGTTTCTATCAACATTCCAGTTGGGGATTTTATCTGTTTTCTAATTTCTTGTAATTATCCATTTAATAACCATGAAAATTTGAATTATAAGACATTTTATTGAGTTTTTAATTTCTTTAGGGAATATATATTAAATGAAATCATTTGAGGAGACATGTCTATTTGATGTCTGTATATGATCGATATGTGTCTTATACATAACGTCCAAAGAGTTTGTATTTTTAAACAGTTCCACCAAATGTAAATAGTCCCTTTCTCTCCACAATTCCTCCACTTTTTATCGGATTGTTTATCAGGGAAGATTTTTGCTAATATGGATGGGGCTCTGTACCACCTTTGAGTTATTTTAAATTGGATCTCTGCATAAGTTGAGCACTTTATAGATTTTTTTGTAAATTCACATGCTTTGAACAAGTTTATCTT
This sequence comes from Discoglossus pictus, assembly GCA_027410445.1. Classification (NCBI taxonomy): domain Eukaryota; kingdom Metazoa; phylum Chordata; class Amphibia; order Anura; family Alytidae; genus Discoglossus; species Discoglossus pictus. The sequence goes on along the minus strand of CM050166.1, from coordinate 198,280,847 downwards.
TCCCAATTTTCTCAGAGTTCTGCTTCCCATTCTATCATCCTTTAGTTTTTGTCAATCTGAAATCTGTCTCTTATTATTTTATAACATTGAGATATTGCGAAATATGTAGCACTTGTTAATCAAATAAAAACACACTACTGTACATTTATTAAAAGGGAAAGTGATGTTAGGTGTTAGAATGAATAGCACAACATTCTCAAGCCCGCAAATCGGCCCCGAAAAATACTTCATTTCATGTATATATCAATCCCTGCAATCAATGTGTTAAGACTTATACTGTAACTCGCATGTAATAGAATATCATATTTACGGCTTTATTAATATTGCATTATATTTGGAATGTGGGTCCGATCGCAAACTGTAATTGAAGTACGTAGGACTTCAAAATCAACCCTCCCCTTTTTCAGTGACGTAACGATAACAATCTATTTTTCCATTGGCTCCATCTGAACCCGTAACTACGTAATTGCTTAATTTTTTGCATTCGAGCACACAACTCCGACGGCTGAGAACTGGTTTATGAAATAGCATCTATCGCTCATAGCTCGCATCACTTCTAATTTAAAACGGACAAATTTCAAGCATGCAGTCCTTACGTGCTACACATTGGACTTACAAGGCTGGAATTTAATATGGCCCTAAGCTAGCAGCAGTTGTAAGTAATACAACAAATTTCAACTGTGTTTAAAAGTAATTGACAAATATTTGCTAGTAGCTATAGTCTGTGAAGAAAACATATCACATATATAGTTGTGAGCAATGCAGGTTGTTGCTACCGCTTGCGGGCTGCGCTGGTGGAGATGAGCGCCATAGGTGCTCATGCCTATGACCATGCACGACTTAGGCAGGGAGCGCTGAAGGCACTCACTGCGCAGGTGAAGATGAGCGCCATAGGCGCTCATCCCTACGACCTGTGGGACTACAGATCAACAGAAATCTCAAATACACAATTCACAATGCGAGACGAGTAGCAGTTTGAAAAAATCCTGGGGAAATATTGCGACCCATAACACTTTGCAAAGGAAAGCGGGGAACTTCGATGAAAAAAATTTGACCCGCGGCACTTAGAAAACAAAAATACGAGGTGGAAAAATACAAAGTTAACGGTCGAACCGCACACATAAAAAAACACAAAAAAACCCCACACACAGCATGGGGGGGCAGCCAGGACATCTGTGAGTGAGTTTGCTTGTGAATTTAAGTTGAATTTCCCGAGTTTCGGCACTTACAAATCGGCTATGCAAGAAAAAAAATGTCTGCCGAAAAAAACTAAAACGAGGCCAAGCACGTCAAATTAAAAAACGTACTAGTAACACTTACCCAAACTTGGTAACACTTCATACTTCAAAATCTATGCCATTTTCTATGAAACAAGTAAGTACGTTGCACGAAATGACGGCTGGAACGCAAATTGACGGTTGGAACGCAAATAGCGCATGTGCATTGCGTTATAACGGTTTCTACTTCCGCTCACAATCTATAAATACTGGAAACTTTTCAGAATTTTCTCCATTTCTCCTCAGGTGAGGAACAGTGTAACTGTACATTTCACTGGTGGCGTTACTTCTGAAGCAACTTGATTATCACTTTAGAAGTTTAAAATCTGCAAATTACAGCAAATAGGTAAGCTATAATTAATTAATTAATTAATAAATTAATAATTACAACAACAAAAAATATATGGTTTCTAATATTTTGCCAATAACAACATTATTATTGTACAGTAACATTGAAAAGATATATTCAGTTTGATAATTAATTAATACATTAAGAATTTTTAAAAAATAAATAAACTTCGGTTTAACTATATTAATGTACAGAAGCAATTAGAAGACATTGTTCATTTAGTAAGATTTAAAAGACACAAAAATGTTTAGGTGGGGTAAAATGGTGTACATTTAAAAAGAAGAAAAAAGGAGAAATTTAAACAAAAAAATAGCTTTTATTAAGACTTATTTGAAAACATAATTTATGCTTTTAGAAAAAAAAAAATATTTACAGTTCATTTTTTTGTCATTTTCAACAGACTCTGCCTGAAGAATGTCACTGACTAATTTGCAGCACTACCCGGTTTCACACAGACTGTAAAATCTGCAGAAATTTACAGACAACAAACTAAACCCAACAGGTAATGTACAAAAATACATTTGCTTAACAAAAATACTATGATCTTAGTCAAAACAAAAACAAAAAAAAAGTTACTTCAACATTTGCATCTCTGTCTGTCATTTTCAACAGACACTGCCTGAAGACTGTTGCAAGAAGATTGGCAGCAGGGGACTCTCTGTCATTTATAGACAACTAATTCAACACAACAGGTACAGTATAACAAGTTAAAAAAAAAAAAAATCTATCCTTTTGGTGTGCGCCATTGTGAAAACGCACTGCAACCTAAATAACCCTCTAAGCCTTACACCATAACCTACAACCCTAATGCCAACACTGCCAAACAGAAAAGATGATATCCCCCCCAAAAAAATATACGTATCCTATGCCCTGAATGCCAACAGTGGGGCACACAAAACAAGATACTAAAACAAATGTTGTTAACAGATATAAAATGGAAAAATATATCCCGTTTTGTGTGCACCAACCTCTAAGCCTAACTCCATAACGGAAACATATAATGCCAACAGTGGCGCACACAAAACAGGATACTATAACAGATGTTGTTAACAGATATAAAATGGAAGGATATAGCCTCTTTTGTGTGCCCCAACCTATAAGCCTAACAGCATAACCTAAACCTCTAATACCAACAGTGACTCACACAAAACAGGATACTACAACATATGTTATTAAAACATAATAAATTGAAGGATCTATCCTGTTTTCTATGCACCACTGTCTAAACCTAACCCCATAAGCTAAACCTCTCTGAACACATACAAAATGGAAGTATATATCTTGTTTTCTATGCTCTTAGTACAAAAACAAATTGATTTAAATGCTATTTTAACATTTGCATCTCTCTCTATAATTCTCAAAAGACACTGCCTGAAGAGTCTCATCATCCCTACAGGAATTTAGACACAACACAATTTAGACAATAGGTACAGTATTAAAAGTAAAAAAAAAAAATACATTCAGTACTGCTGTTTACACATATAAAATGGAAGGACCTATCCTGTTTTGTGTCTGACTTTGTAGAAACGTACTGCAACCTAACTAACACTCTAAGCCTAATCCCATAACTGTAAAACCCTAATGACAACATTGCCACATGCAAAACCCAAAACAAAAAAAAACAAAGACTACCCTAACCCCTAATGCCAACAGTAGTACACACAAAACAGAAAATAGCAATGCTGTTAACATATACAAAATGGAAGGATATATACTATTTTAAGTGCACAACCCTCTAAGCCCAACTCCACACCCTAAACACCTCATGACAACAGTAGCGCACAAAAAACACAACTAAACCCATAATGACAACACTGCCACACACAAAACAGGATAACACAAGAAATGCTGTTAACATATACAAAATAGAAGGACCTATGTTTGCTCTGTGCCTTTCCCATAATAGACTGTAACCTAGCTAATTGGCTAAGTCCAACCTCATAAAGCTAACCCCATAATGCAAACAGTGGTGCACACAAATAGGATAGAAGAAAAAATAAGTGCATTTAAACAAGAAAAATAAAAAAGCAGCAAATGTACTAATGTACTACTTTTATTTACAGATTAATATGGCAGATACTGAAAAGAAAGAGGAAAAGAAAAGACATCAAACTAGACAACGACAAAAAACATGGGCAGATCAACAGACACTCGAGCAACAGGAAATTCGATTAGCGGCTGACAAACTAACATGCAAGCCCAAGAATACTACTAAAAGCAAAAGCATTTAGAAAATGTGCCTGAACAATCTGATAAGAATTCTAATGATGATTTAGAGAGTCAAATTGATATATCTCCTCACAATTGTCCTTTACTTAAATCTTTAACAGTAGAGGTTCATAACTGTGGTAATATGAATATTGTCTGTCGGTTTTGTGGGGCTTATCATTTTCAACAGGAAAGACCCAGAGATGGCCAGTTTGTTAGTTGCTGTCAAAAAGGCAAGGTAAGACTTCCACAAAGACAACACTTCCCAACATATTTAAAAAGCATTATGACTGAGTCTACTTTCCCTAATTACCAATATTTTAAAACAAACATAAGATCATATAATAGTGCCAAATCCTTTGCATCTGTGGGTGCAACCTTAGCTGCTAATGTGCCAGGACATACTGTTTCAAAGGACAAGTTTACCATCGTACTTCTCATTTACATCCAGAAGAAGGGTAGCAAAGAAAATTTGCTCAACTATATGTCCTAGATACAATGGAAGTTGCTGAACAACGTATGCAACTTCCAGAAAATAAAAAATGCTTACCCATTGTTAAAAGGCTTGATAAAATTATGTCCCAAAACCCATACACTCAAGCCTATAAAAAATTGTCAGAAATAGAACAAGAACAAATAGTTCATGCAGAATTACATCAGTTACCAATCCCAAAAGTCAATATGGTTCTAAAAAGTAACAACTTACCAACAGCAAATGAGGTTGCAATGGTCTTTCAAAATGATTAGGGAGAACCACCATTTCAAAGGGATATTACAATATATTCCAGAAATGAGGAGCAACCTTACATAAACATGAGTATAGTAAGTACTAATTTAGATCCAATGACATATCCCATTTTTTCCCCAATGGGGAAGCTGGATGGCAACCCAAATTAACACTTGACAGTTACCCAAATTCGAAAGTACGTGTCAGAAATAATATTTACATGCTTGAATTTAAAGTGGCTCACACTGCTATTCGGGTTGGATTTAATCCCATTTTATGTGGTGGAAAACTGACACAACAATGGATGATTGATTCATATTTGCAAGTTGAGGCAAATAATTTTAATTTCATCAAATATCAACAAGATAAACTACGTTTAGAACAGTATTGTGGATTGATGGATTATGTCGCTGAGGTAGCTACAAACAGAGAGCTTGCAGTTGGCAAAGCCATAATTTTACCTACTTCTTTCCAAAGATCTCCTCGCATTATGCGAGAAAGATACAAAGATGCCATGGCTATTGTAACTAAATTTGAAAAGTCATATTTATTTATTACATGTACATGTAATCCACAATGGTCAGAAATTGTACAGAATCTGCTTATTGGACAAACTGCTACCGATAGACCAGATTTAGTAGCAAGAGTCTTCAAAATCAAATTAACTGAATTAATATGAGACATAACCATAACTCAGTTATTTGGCAAATGTCTGGCTTATGTTTATACCATATAATTTAAAAAAGAGGCCTTCCACATGCACATATGCTTATAATCCTTCAAGAGAAATATAAATTGGATACTGGTGATAACGTGGATTCAGTGATTATTGCTGAACTACCAGATCCAGAAATACATGGTACACTATAGGAGATTGTAACTCATTGCATGATTTGTGGACCATGTGGAGATATTAATCCACAATCACCATGTATGGAAAATAAAAAATGCACTAAAGAATTTCCAAAAGATTATAGAGACAAAACCTATGCAAATTGTGATGGATATCCTTTATATAAAAGAAGAGAAGGACAAACTGTCATTATTCGGGGTAAAATGGTAGACAACAGATATGTGGTACCATACAATCCACATTTCCTTATGAAGTATAATGCACACATTAATGTGGAAGCTTGCACTTCTATAAAATCCATTAAATATGTCTACAAATATATTTACAAAGGCTATGACGCAGCTACTGTAGTGGTCAAAAGTGCGGAAAATCCTGAACAAACTGAATTATTACATGATGAACTTACATCTCACGTAGATGCTCGCTATGTGCACCAGAAGCAATGTGGCGTCTTCTCAAATTTGAAATACATGATCAATCACATGCAGTTTATCAATTAGCTGTACATTTGCCCCAAAGACACTTAGTTTATTTCAATGATAGAATTGAAAGAAATGCTTTGGCACAAAGTGAGCATCGACAAACTACACTAACTGCGTGGTTTTGATTAAATTGTACTGACTTGGAGGCAAGGCAATTGTTAAACATTGACATTCCATATCATTATGTTTTTATTAATGGATTATGGCGGAAAAGAAAAATGAGTGGAAATAAAATTATAACTAGAATTACACTGTAAGTTGAATGTTTCTGCTTACATTTACTCCTTTTAAATATTCCTGGTGCACAAAGCTTTGAACAGTTGAGAACTTTTAATTACACTGTTTATGACACATTTCATTTAGCTGTGCGACACAGAAACTTCCTGGCTGATGAGACAGAATGGGAAAGATGTCTAGAAGAAGCAGCACTGTGTCAAATGCCACGGCAGATGAGAGAACAATTTGCATTCATTTGCATCTACTCAAATGCTCCGAATGCATTAGCTTTGTGGGACAAATTTAAAACAAATATGTCTGAAGACTTTTTGCAAAGATACAATGAGCCTATTACAGAATTAAAAGCATTAATTTAAATTCAAGAGGTCTTTCTCTCTCATGGATTAAATTGTGTAAATGTTAATCTGCCAGATCCAGGACTCATAGATTAAATAAACTTTGAAGACTATGATATTCAGCTATTAAAGCCATAAAAAGTGCACTAGAGGATGACTTGCTCAAATAGCGTTATTAGATGGACCTGGTGGATCAGGAAAAATGTATTTATATAATTTATTGATGAGTTTTGTTCGTGCACAAGGTCAAATAAAACTGCCAGGTGGAAGAACTGAGCATAGTGGATTTAAACTGCAAGTTCCCATTCTGGAAACAGTGTTGTATAATCGAATTACATCTTTTTTTAAGCAAAAAAAATGAAGAAAAGTAAATTAATTATAATCGATGAACCTCCAATGATGTCATGCCATACACTACAATGTATTGACCGTTTATTGCGTGAAGTCATGGATAATGATTTGCCTTTTGGTGGAAAGGTGATGTTATTAGGTGGAGATTTTATGCAAACATTACCTCTTGTTGTCCATGGAAATCGCACATACATTGTAGAAACATGTATCAAGTCAAGTACACTATGGAAACTCTTTTTTTTCACCTCAAATTAGAACAAAATATGAGATCAGAAGGACAAAATTAATTCAATGAGTGGCTAATCAAAATTGGAGAAGGAAAAACAGAACAAATTCATAATTAACCCAATGATACCATGGAAATTCCATTGCAAATGATTTGCAAACAGGACATTATATCGGCTATATTCCAAAATACAATAACTAACAACAATTATGCAGAGCTTGCAACCAATGATAAAAAATAAAGATACATTTGTTCTGAATAATGAAATATTAAAATTAATAGATGCACCACAATAAAATTATCACAGTGCTGATTGTGTACTCAGTGAATGCAAAGAAACTCAGACAAACTTTTCAACTGAATTTATCAATTCATTAACTCCAGGGATAGATGATATTATTCCTAAAGAAAAAACATTTATATCATATTTATTATTAATTATCAAATCATTATTAGTTAAACAATGGGATACTTCTACAATTCCATCTTGGAAAGAAGTTGTTAATAAAATAAACTATAATAGAGATTTGATGAATGAAGATTACGCATGGGACCTAACTAATATAGGGGGATTATTTTATACTATTGATCATCAGGAAAAACTGTCTATTAATTAATTTATTTCTTTACTTATTGTTGTTTTTCCTCTCTTGTCAATTATCAAAGTTGTATATATTTGCTCTGTATTATGTGGAAAGATTGTGTGTAGAGTTTTGAATGTTTTTTGTATATTGAAATAAAAAATAATTAAAAAATGAAAAAAATAAAAAAATAATAAAAAAGGTGAAAGAGTTTTTATACTAAGAATATATTTAGCACCAAGGGAAAGTAGCTTGCCTTGTGTACTTTTGTCATGACCATTAAGAAATCCCATGGACAAACTTTTAAATCCGTTGGAATCTTTTTAGAAGAACCAGTATTTGCCCATGGCCAACTGTATGTTGCATTTTCAAGATGCAAGAATCCAGAGGAAATTAAAGTTTATATTGAAAACAACCAAATTCAGGGTTATTTATTAGATGATGGTTGAATTTTGTACAAGTACTGTAAATTAAATAAAAAAATAAAATAATAATAATACTTATCTACAAATAACCCAATTAATATAGCAACAGTGATCTTATATCTACGACAAATTCACAAAAAATACCACAACAAATATAGAGAACAGTGGTTTTATTTTGAGTACGCAATTTTATGTCATTAGGGCTCTTTTTAGATGACCACTATTTTGCTAAGGAAACTCTATAGAATGGCAAAAAACATAGAGAACAGTGGTTATACCCCGTGGACAAACCTTTATGTCTGGCGGTCTCTTTTTAGAGGACCACTATTTAACTTAGGAAACTCTATGTGCCATTTTCAAGAACTACAAGAATACAAAAAAAGGGAAAAAACAACAACAATAAACAGTGGTTATATCCCATAGACAAAATAACAGGTCTGCCGGACTCTTTTTAAGGGAACCACTTTGACATACAAAAAAAAAAAATGGAATGTCTTGGAAGTGACTTTTGACAGGATTGGCCTCACAAAATAGTTACCTTGCATTTTCTTAAATTTACTGTTTAAATTTTAATACATGTTTGTCATATTAAAATTCTGTTTTCAAAGGACCAAAAAGTTGTTACATTCTATGTAATTAAGGGTTCATGTTAGTAGGAGGATGATCATTTGTTCTAAAATGTAAAGGCTTAATTACATAGAGAGTATTGATCCAAGTAGTAATCTGATCGCCAGTTACTGTGGTCAAGAAGGAATAATTGTTTCCCCCTTTGATATAATTGGCTATGTTTCAATGGGTTTTACTGTTTGCCTTATGTATTAAAAAAAAAGTATTATCATTTTTGCCTTATGTATTATTAAAAAAATGTATTATAATTTTTGTACTTCTTTGTAGATAACAAAAAGATTAACAGTGTCAGAGACTCACATTGTGTGACAAACAGCATTCACAGCTTTACAATTTTATTACCCCCTACTGGGTGGCCTATCCTGGTAGAGGGAGTTCCTTTGTCTGGCAGAATCTGCCCCACCAGATTACACTGGTCCTTATTCATTATGATTATAATGAGTATTATTATTATTATTATTATTATTATTATTTTTATTATTATTATTATATTATTATTAACCAGTATGTGTAACCCTTATTTGTAATAAGCCATTTCCATGCTCTGGGTTTGACAGCAAAGGGTTTATGCTAAGTCTTTTTAGTAAGTTAAAGGAACATATGACCATTAAGACAAAGTGTCTCCATCATTTTACTGAGTGATTAACACCTGGTGAGTCCTGATCAAAGAGAGGATTAGCGTATCAAACAGCCAGGGTCCTGACCTGCAGAGTGTGATCAGGAATGGTGACATCACTTGATGCACAGGTCCCCAACGTGGCTCAGGTAATGGGCCCTGGGGATTGGATCAAGTTTTGTTTACTCAAGGATGGGGCTTGTTGTTATTGGTTCATGTTGTTGATCAATATGTTGAGTTATTGCCAATAAACAACTGTCTTTTGTCCTTTTCTCTTATAACTTCCTCTCAATGCTGCATTCAAGACTTTTCACGTGCTATCCTCCTGCCTCAAATCCTTCAAACATCACTAAAAATACATCTATTTAATGAATCTTATCGCCTTCAGTCTTAATATACACAATGCATCTATCATCTTTCTATATCCTGCCCATACCCGTTAGATTTTAAGTCTTCAAGTTTTCAATCTTGGTTGGTGCTTTACGGAAACCACTATTTATTTTTGATTTCATGCTCAAAGACAGGACCCTCCATTCTTTTGCAATGTTTTAAACTATTTTTGACTTGTACTTATCCCTTGTATAGTGCTACAGAATATGTTGACGCGTTATAAATAAAGGACAATAATAATAATAACTCATTGTAAATATCTACTTACACATTCATTATTTTGAAGGGGGTAGATGGCACTCAAACAGGACTTCACAAAAAGTACTTTATTCTGTCAACAGAATTGATGTCTTATTAATGATAGAAATATCTTCAATTCAGTTTGTGTGCTTTAGGATGGATTTTAGATAAATCACTGTAGTTGTCATTTTAACACACATTTTAATGTAATACAATGCAGTTTTGAATTGGTAGTTCAGTTTGCTAAGTTTCTGTTCTAAGTTCAAAATGTATTACGTTTTCTAATTCTCCATGGAAGTATAAAACATCCATGTGTATCCAATTACTGCTTTTATAAAAAAGATTTCATTGGCTGTACTGGATTTATAACCTGGACTGTGCTAATAATATTACCTCTGTCAAAGTGTAGTAACTCTTCATTATGCAGGCTATCTTATCAGTGCTTGCCAGATTTGTGTAGCTTTGTTTTTATGGCTTAAACACAAGATCTGTTTTATCTTTGAGCCAGTTCCTTGCACTTAACTCTGTAATGCTTCTTGTATACTACACACAATGACCAAATCCTTTAAGAGGTGTAACCAAAGCTATTAGCTTATGTATACATTTGGACCTGACCATGCCAGTTCTATGTACTAAAAACACTGACTCTAGCCTGTAAACTCATATTCAGGGCACTTGTTCTCCATTCCTCTCATGTCAAAAGATTATTTGCTTCTAAACTTTGTAAACTCGTTTATTGTCACCCATCTCACCTCTGTTCTCAATTATACATCAAGAAGTTATAAAGACTTTCCTTATACTTTTTTTTTCAGCTCATGCACCTTTTTATTCTTCCTTCATGTTATTATTTCTAATTTATTTACATCCTTTTATAGACGAAGTCTTCACAACAGGCCATAGTAATCTATGGGATGTCTGATCAAACCTCAGCTAGCATTCATACCAGCTACTTTATTTCAAATCTAACTATTTTATCAGCTTTTCCTCTAGTTTTGTTTTATTGTTTGTCTACTTTTTCATGTCAGTATATTCAAAATAATGACTACCAATGCCCTTAAATTTCTGTTTATGTCATCAAAATCATATTAAAGTTTCATGTTAATTGCATGCTAATATCAATAACTAGAGTTTATAATGGGCAAAAATGTTTTTTTTATTAAGTACAAAAATGGTCTATTATTATTATTATTAACGTTTATTTGTAACCCACCAACATATTCTGTATCGCTATACATAAGTTAATTTCCAGGCAAATTCATATTCAATATTAACACATTGTAAAGAATGGAGGGCCCTGTCTTTGAGCTTAGAATCTGGTGTCCATAGTGCTTTCCCCAAAGCGCCATGCAAGATTAAAAACTCACAGACTTACAATCTAAAAGCTTTGGGGTGGTGCAGGAGGGCAAGAGAAGTGTTTTGTATGTTAGGGTGGAAGGTTATAGGCTTCTGTAAACAGATGTGTTTTTAGTGAGGTTTTGAGGCAGGAGGATAGTCTGGTGGAGAAAAGAAAGGGGTTCCAGAGAATAGGGTCAGCACAAGAAAGCACAACGAATAGGGTGGGTGGGGAAGTATTTGGAGATGAGAGCAGAGGTGTAAGGGGGTGCCCTGTTGTTGAGGGCTTTGTGAGTTAAAGTCATGATTTAAAATTTTATTCTGGAGGCTAAGGGAAGCCAGTGGAGTGATTGAGAGAGAAGTGCTGCAGACACTGAACGTTGTGTACGGTAGATGAGTCTAGCGGAGGCATTCATTATGGATTGAAGTGGGGAAGGACGGGTGGTGGGCAGGCCAGCAAGAAGCGAGTTGCAGTAGTCAAGTTGAGAAATGTTGAAAGAGTGTATTAGAATCTTAGTTGTGTCTTGTGTAAGGTACTGACATATTTTAGAAATGTTTTTTAGATGGAGAAGGCAAGATTTTGTTAGTGACTATATGTGAAGGATGAAAGAGAGGGCAGGGTCCAGTAGTTATACTTCTAGCACTCATTAGCTAATTTCTTTATCTAGTTTCTCATAAGGTATGAAAATTTTACACTACTGCGATTTGTATTTCTAAGTCCTGCTGAAAGCACTGACAGTAATAAAGATCACATTTAAATAGGAATAGCAGATGTATGCTAATCAAACTGTCTGGAGGTCAATAGAATCCCAACTCTCATCACCAGATGCATCTGACACTACCTCACCATTTGTAATTACTAAGCATAATATAGCTTCATTGCAAATAGATTCCTAATCATAGGTATAAATAACTAGCGACTTGCCCGTCAAAAAATGACGGCAATGTGATGTATATGTTTGTCAAGTTGATTAGTTATTAACATATATTTTTGACCCTTGTAAGTATTTTAATATGAACGTGTATTTTTGTAAAATGTTGATGTAATGGTTTTTTAAAATGTAATTAGTATCTGAAGAATTGTTAACTTTAATATACATTGAATGAATAGGAAAGCAAAAAGTAAAAACCCTTCTTTAAACGTCGCGAATTTTAACATGAAGTTTAAACTATATGTAAGCAATAACCATCAAAGTATATATTTTTAAACTTGAACTTTATTTTTTATGTAAGTTTAGAAGTTGACAAAACATTGGTATAATTTTGAACATTATAAACAGGAACATAGTGAATACATTTTGTAACCTAATTTTTTATTAAAAGTATTAACATTTGAATGTAAAAACAATTGACATTTAAATTAATCAGTATTAAAATTCAATTTCTATCACAATAATTGTTAACTTGAATATACATTGAATGTAGAGGAAGGCATACAGTAAAACTCTTCTTAAAACGTACGTAATTAAAGTAATTTATTACTGAGCACATAAACTGGCGATAAACATTAATGTAGGTAGTAATCTTAAGATAACAGACAACATTTACATTGTGACTTAAAAGGTGCTTGACCTCTTAACATCCACTTTGTAATCTGTTGAATGAAATAACTTGAAAATATATTTTTTAAACTTGTAACATTAGAAACATTAACATAGTGACTTAACATTTTAACATAATTTTTACTAACAATACAAGGCAAGTATTTTGTGAGGCAAATCATTCATAAACATGACTTCCATTAATTATGACTGAATTAAACAACCAATTGTTATGTATTTTGCAATGCTTTAAAAAAATCTTGGCATCTTTAATTTGTATCCTTCAAAGTTATAGTACTTCATAGTAGACAATGTTTTTAGTAAAAATACGTCCATCTTCTAATAAATCACCTTGACTTTCATTGTTTTCAATGTAAACTTTAATAGCCTGTGGATTTTTGCACCGTGACAACGCAACGTACAATTGACCATGTGCAAAAACTGGTTCTTCCAAGAAAATACCCACAGATTTGAAAGTTTGACCTTGTGATTTATTAATGGTCATGGCAAATGCCATAATAATGGGAAATTGTCTTCTTTGAAGTATAAAAGGGAGACTACTTTCACTTGGTGCTAAATCTATTCTTGGTATGAAAACTCTCTCTCCTTTATGGGTCCCAGTTAAAATTTCAGCATCTATAAAATGGTCCTTTAATTGTTGAACAATTAATCTTGTGCCATTGCATAGGCCTTTTTTGGGGTTCATATTTCGCAGTAACATGATAATTGCACCTTTCTTTAGCTGCAAAATATGTGGTGGCATTCCAGAAGGAGTTAAAGAGTTTATAAATTCAGTCGAAAAGTTAGCCTGACTTTCATTGTCATCAGCAAGTACAGAATCAGCACTGTGATAATTTCTTTGTGGTGCATAAATTTTTTTTAAGATTTCATTATTGAGGATTAATGCATCTTTATTTTTACACGTCAGTATGACTTGGTTGGCAAGCTCGGAATATTCTTCGTTATTTATGCTCCCTTCAAATATAGCCGATATAATATCTTGTTGACAAATCATATGAGGTGGGATCTCTACAGTGTCATCAGGTAAATGTAGTATTTTTTCTGTTCTGCCTTCTCCAATTTTAATAAGCCAATCATTGAAATCAGTTTGGCCTTCTGATCTCATATTTTGTTGCAGTTGAAGATGGGTAAAATGTTTCCATACTATACTTGACTTTATACATGTTTCGATAATGTCAGTTCGATTTCCATGTACAACGACAGGTAATGTTTGTCTGAAATCGCCACCCAACAACATTACCTTTCCACCAAATGGAAAAGTATTCTCCATGACTTCACGAAGCAAACGGTCAATACATTGGAGGGCATAGCATGACATCATTGTGGCCTCATCTATTATAATTAATTTACATTTCTTCAATTTCTTTGCTTGTAAGTATGTCATGCGAATATCTGACACAGAATTTTCTAAAATAGGCACTGGCAGTTTAAATCCACTATGAACAGTTCTTCCACCTTCTAATAAAAGTGCAGCAATTCCAGTAGTGGCAAACGCCATTGCTATTTTTCCTTGGGCTCGTACTGAACTCATTAATAAATTGTACAAATATGTTTTTCCTGATCCGCCAGGTCCATCAAGATAGAAATAACGCTCTGTCACCATGTCATCATCTATAGCATTTTTAATGGCATGAAATGCTTGCAATTGTAGTGTATTTAAAGTTGCAAGTCTTTCTTCTGTTCTTTCTGCTTGTAGTTGAATGTCATAGTCTTCAAAGTTAATGTCATCTATAAGACCTGGATCAGGCAAATTAAAACTTGCACAACTTAATCCATGAGTTAAAAAGACTTCTTGGATTTCCATTAACGCTTTTAAGTGTGCAATGGGTTCATTGTATCGTCGCATAAAGTCTTCAGCCATATTACTTTTAAAAGTCTCCCACAAAGCTAATGCATTTGGAGCATTTGAGAAGATACAAATAAAAGCAAATTGTTCTCTCATCTGTCGTGGCATTTGACATTGTGCTGCTTCTTCTAAACATCTTTCCCACTCTGTATCATCAGCGAGTAAGTTTCTATGTCTTGCAGCTAAATGGAAGGATTCATATACAATGTCATTAACAGTTCTTAAGTGTTCAAAACTTTGTGCTCCAGGAACATTTAAAAGTAATATCCGTAAGCAAAAACGTTCCACATCTCTTGGACTGACTGTGTAAATTCTTGGAATAATTTTATTGCCTCTGGTTTTTCTTGGTCTCCATAATCCATTCACAAAAACATAGTGATATGGAATTTCAATATATAAGTATTGTGTTGCTTCAGCATCAGTGGAATTTAATGCAAACCATGCAGTTAGTGTAGTGTGACGATCTTCACTTTGGGCCAATGCATTCATTTCATTTCCAGCATGGAAATAGACTAAATGTCGTTGTGGCAAATGTACTGCTAACCTATATACTGCATGTGATCTATCATGCATTTCAAATTTTAAAAGCCGCCACATAGCTTCTGGCGCACTGACATAGCGAGCATCTACATGAGATGCAAGTTCATCATGTACTAACTCACTACTTTCAGGGTTGTCTGCACTTTTGACGACTACAGTAGCTGCATCGTAACCTTTGTAAATATATTTGTAGACATATTTAATGGATTTGATGGAAGTGCAGGCTTCTACGTTGATGTGGGCGTTGTACTTCATGAGTAAATGTGGATTGTAGGGTACTACATATCTATTGTCCACTTTTTTTCCACGAATAATGGCACTATCTCCTTCTCTTCTTTTATAAAGTGGATATCCATCACAATTGGCATAGGTTTTGTCTCTATAATCTTTTGGAAATTCTTTGGAACATTTATTATTTTCCATACATGGTGATTGTGGATTAAGGTCACCACAGGGTCCATGAATCATGCGATGAGTAACAATCTCATATAGTCTACCATATAGTTCTGGATCTGGTAGTTCAGCAACAATGACTGCATCCACTTTGTCTGAAGTATCTAATTGATCTTTTTCTTGAAGTATTATTAGAAGATGTGCATGTGGAAGGCCTCTTTTTTGAAATTCAATGGTATATACATAAGCAAGACATTTGCCAAATAACTGATTTATAGTGAAGTCACGTATTAATTCATTTAATTTAATCTTAAAAACTCTGGCTACTAAATCTGGTCGATCTGAAGCAGTTTGTCCAAGAAGTAGATTTAGTGTAATTTCTGGCCATTGTGGATTACATGTAAATGTCACAAATAGATCGGGTTTGCCAAATTTTGTCACAATAGCCATAGCATCATTGTATCTTTCTCTCATATTCCGAGGAGATCCTTGAAAGGAAGATGGTAAAATGATGGCTTTGCCAGCTGTCATGTCTCTGCTTGTAGCCACGTCAGCAACATAGTCCATGAGTCCAGAATATTGTTCTACACGGAGTTTATCTTGTTGATATTTGATAAAGTTTAAATTATTTGCCTCAACTTGCAAATATGAATCAATAATCCATTGTTGTGTTAGTTTCCCACCACATAAAATTGGATTAAATACATTGCGAATGGCAATTTGAGCTACTTTAAATTCAAGCATAGAAACATTATTTCGGATTCTGGCTTTAGCATTTGGGTAACTGGGAAGAGTTAATTTTGGTTGCCAACCTGCTTCTCCGTGTGGGAAAAAGATGGGATATGTCATTGGATCTAAATTTGGACTTAAGATACTCATATTAATAAACGGTTGGTCCTCATTTCTAGGATATATTCGAATGTCTCTTTGAAATGGTGGTTCTCCTTCATCATTGTGAAACACCATTGCAACCTCATTTGTTGTTGGCAAGTTATAACGACGTTTATCAGTATGTCTGTCTCTTTTAAGCACCATATTAACCTTCGGCATTGGTAATTGATGTGTTTGTGAATGAAGTAGTTGTTCATTTTCTACTTCTGCCAATTTTTTATACGCTTTACTGTAGGGATTGTTGTCCATAATGTTATTTAGCTCTATGAAAACAGTGGGTAAGCATTTTTTATTTTCTTCCATCTGCATACGTTGGTCAACAGCTTCCATTGTATCTAGGACATATAGTTGAGCGAATTTTCTTTTATTTCCTTCCTCTGGATGTAAATGGGAAGTGCGATGATAAATTTGTCCTTGGACTTTAAAACAGTAAGGACCATGTCCTGGTACATTAGCAGCTAATGTTGCCCCCATGGATGCAAAGGATATGGCACTATTGTAGGATCTTATGTTTGTCTTAAAATTTTTGTAGTTTGGAAAAGTAGGTTCAGTCATAATATTTTGTAAATAAATTGGAAATTCTTTCCTTTCTGGAAGTTTGAACTTGCCTTTTTGACAACAACTAATAAATTGTCCATCTCTGGGTCTCTCCTGTTTAAAATAATAAGCCTCACAAAACTGACATTGAGTAGTCATGTCCCCACAACTATGAACCTCTACTGCTAAAGACTTGAGTAGAGGACAATTTGCAAAGCATATAGGATTTTGACTTTCATATTCATCAGGTGAAATGTCATATAATGTTTCAACAACAGGTTCTAAATGTTTTGTTTTTTTCGTTGCTTTTCTTGGTATATGTTGTATTGTTTGAGGTAAAATGTCATGTAATGTTTCATGAAACGGTTCTAAATGCTTTGTTTTCTTTGTTGCTTTTTTTGGTATCTCTTGTCTTTTTTCTGGTAAAATGTCATCTGATGTTTGAGCAACAGGTTGTAAATGCTTTATTTTCTTTGTTGTTTTTTTTGACATATCTTTAATTTCTGCAAGTGACAGTCTTTTGCTTGCAATTCTTTTGCGTTCTTTTGCTCGTCAAATTTCCTTCTTCTCCGGTGTCTGCTGGCTGTCTGCTCTCTGTCGTCGTTCTCTAGCTTGGCGTCTTTTCTTTTCTTGTTTACTCTCATTATAAGGCATGTTAATCTGTAAAAATAAAATAATGTACCATTAGTTTATTTTGAGATGTTAAGTTGTTTTTCATGACAAATAGTTATCAATAGTGTGTTAACATTTTATACTTAATCAATTTCAATGCGGTAAATTGAATAAAAGTCTAAATAAGGGCATGAGATAATTATTTAAAGAAATTTTTATTTATTAAACATGTATCCAAAAGCAAGTGTTTCAGTAACTAAAAAGGTATTTTAAAACAGATGTTATGTCCTTATTTACAGCACTATTCAATTTGTCAAATGGCAATTAAATTAGGGTTTAGGACTGGAATGTTACAATGACAAATTGTATAGATTCTGTGTTTTTAGACTTTTTTGGACTATGCCAATGTATTTTTTAAGTTTACATTGAAGTTTGTATTTATTGTTAAAGATTATTGGCCCTAAAAGACAAATAAGAGATAGATGATAGATATTATTTTTTATACTGTACCTTGGTTGAAGTTTGATTTCAAGCAAAATTCTTTGTTGGTCCTGTGTTGAAAGCCTTCGTCCGATGGTCTGGTCCTGTGTTGAAAGTCCTCGTCCGATGGTGTAGTCCTCTGTTGAAAGTCCTCGTCCTCTGGTGTGGTCCTCAGTTCCAACTCCTGTTCCGATGTTCTTGACGCAGTATCTGTTATAAAATAAAAATGAAAATGTTATGTTATTTGAATGTCTTTGTATTAATGAAAAAATGGCATTATTTCTGTGTTTTTCTACAATCCTTTTTGGTGCGCCACAATTTTGGTATGCTTCTGTAGGCTATTTTCTAAGGCTTATAGGTGGTTAAACATTAAAGAAGAATATTAATTAATTTTTCTCTTTTTTTACTTGTTATACTGTACCTTGGTTGAAGTTTGATTTGAAGCAGAATCTTTGTTCGTCCTGTGTTGAAAGCCTTCGTCTGATGGTCTGGTCCTGTGTTGAAAGTCCTCGTCCTATCGTCTGGTCCTCTGTTGAAAGTCCTCGTCCGATGGTGTAGTCCTCTGTTGAAAGTCCTCGTCCAATGGTCTGGTCCTCTGTTGAAAGTCCTCGTCCGCTGGTGTGGTCCTCAGTTGAAACTCCTGTTCCGATGTTCTTGACGCAGTATCTGATAAAAAATAAAAATGAAAATGTAATATTATTTTAATGTATTTGTATGAACTAAAAAATGACATTATTTCTTTGTTTTTCTACAATCCCGTTTGGTGTCCACCACTTTTGGTATGCTTATTTAGGCCTTTTTATAAGGCTTATAGATTGTTAAACATAAAATAAGTATGTAAATGTACTTTGGTATGTGTTTGTGTGAGTTTTCATACAATCCTGTTTGGTGCGCACCACTGTTGGTATGCTTATTTAGGCTTCTTTCTAAGGCTTATAGGTTGTTAAACATAAAATAAGAATGTAAATGTACTTTGCTATGTGTTTGTGTGAGTTTTCATACAATCCTGTTTGATGCGCACCGCTGATGGTATGCTTATTAATGTTGTTTTGTAATGCTAATAGGTTGTTAAACATAAAATAAGAATGTAAATGTAGTTTGCTATGTGTTTGTGTGAGTTTTCATACAATCCTGTTTGGTGCGCACCACTGTTGGTATGCTTATTTAGGCTTCTTTCTAAGGCTTATAGGTTGTTAAACATTAAATAAGAATCTAAATGTAGTTTGCTATGTGTTTGTGTGAGTTTTCATACAATCCTGTTTGGTGGGCACCAATGTTGGTATGCTTATTTAGGCTTCTTTCTAAGGCTTATAGGTTGTTAAACATTAAATAAGAATCTAAATGTAGTTTGCTATGTGTTTGTGTGAGTTTTCATACAATCCTGTTTGATGCGCACCACTGTTGGTATGCTTATTAATGTAGTTTTGTAATGCTAATAGGTTGTTAAACATAAAATAAGAATGTAAATGTAGTTTGTTATGTGTTTGTGTGAGTTTTCATACAATCCTGTTTGGTGGGCACCAATGTTGGTATGCTTATTTAGGCTTCTTTCTAAGGCTTATAGGTTGTTAAACATTAAAATAAGAATTTAAATGTAGTTTGCTATGTGTTTGTGTGAGTTTTCGTACAATCCTGTTTGATGGGCACCACTTTTGTTATACTTATGTAGTGTTTTTTCTAATGGTTATAGGTTGTTAAACAATCACATTTGAATGAGGCCCTCGGCCATTAAACATATTTAGGTCCTGAATCAATTGCGTTTTGACCAATTGAATAGGGCTCTATATAAGCACATAAAATATTTTTTGACAGAAGTTTTTAGTTAGTGAAGACCTATTATGTGCTTATATAAAGCCCTATTCAATTAGCCAACTCACAATTGAATAAGGCTCATGGTTCGGTTCTTTTTTATACTTAATACTTTACCTTGATTGAAGTGTGTAATGACAGAGGGTCCCCTCCTGCCAATCTTAATCCGCCGGTCTTCTTGTAGTGTCTGTTTGAAAAATAAAGTGAAATAGTGAATTATAGAATTTTTTATTTGTATTTAACAAACCATGGCCTTTTCAGCATTTAAAGTATTTTTGTATCTTACCTCTTCTTCTTTGTTGGTGTTCTTTAAAAGGGATTGTGCTTCACAGTGCACAGTGCAAATTGTTGAGAGACGCTGTTGATGCAGAGTCTGTTTGAATATTAAAAAAAGTAGAAAGATTGAGTTTTAGGTGATCTATTAAATTGAAGTAAATTAATTTCATTGAAATATACTTCTGTAATTAATTAGAATTAACATTATTTTTTGGTGGGGTCTACACACATATGTCACATACATGAAGCACATTTCCATAGTTGAAAGTAATTTTTGTGTGTGCGTGTGACATATCACTATACATGATTCATATTTTAATTGTTAAATTAGCCTTATTTTTATTTTTGGCCAACATACATAAATGTGTGTGTGACATGTGACTATAGATGATACACATATATGTGCGTGTCACATATCAGTATACATGACTCATATTTTAATAGTATTTTAATAGTCCCAACTTATTTTTTTGTAATGTAATTTAAATGTAGTTGTTTAATTAGTTTGTTGCAGGGGCAATACACATAAATGTGCATGTGACATGTCACTATACATTATACGCATAAATGTGCGTGTCACATGTCACTATACATTATACGCATAAATGTGCGTGTCACTTGTCAGTATACATTATACGCATATATGTGCGTGTCACTTGTCAGTATACATAAACCTCTTTGTCTTCTTTAACTTTTTTTTTTGATGTCCTGTCTTGAAAATAAGTAATATATTATAGCTTACCTCTCAGTTGTAATTTGCACAATGTAAAGTAGTAAATTAGGAAAGAATTATCTTCTCAAGTTTTAGCAGCAGTTATCTCCGAAGTCACTCTGTTCATCACCTGAGGAGAAATGTATTTTTCTCTGTCAAATAGACAGTATTTATCAACTTGTAGAACATTCTGGAAAGTTAGACCGTTAGAACGTAATACGCATGCGCTATTTGCGTTCCAGCTTACAATTTGCGTTCCATCCGCCATTTTGTGCGTAGTAGTGGTTAAAATGGTGTTTAATATGAGTGTGATCCGTTCCGCATAGTATGTGTTTCATTATTGCGAGTAAGTGTAGTGTAGTTACGTCTGGAGCCTCGTTTTCGTTTTGTTCGGCGGCCATTTTTTCTCTCGCTTAGCCGATTTTCGGTCGTTTAAACTCTTTGTTTTGACTTAAATGGACGTGTAAATGAACTTTTGGAGGTGCCGGATGCCCCCCCCGTGCTGTAAGTAAGCTTTTTATGTGTTTGTTGTGTTTATTTCTTGTGTTTGTGATGTTTTGATGCGCGGCGGTTGGAATGGGTCTTTCGCGGCCGTATTTTTTTTCCGATGCGGCCGTATTTTGTTGCGATGTTGCCGTATTTTTTTGCGATATACGCAGTTAGCTTTTACGTGTACGACGCAGTGTATTTGTTTCTAAGTCGTGCGTATGTGTGTTAAGAGCGTGTGAAGGGCCTTTTTTACTGTTTTTTTGTTAAGTCTTGCGTCTGTGTGTAAGCGGGTGTGAGGCGACTTTGAGTTTTTTTTTGTTATCAAGTTGTGTGTGTGTGTATGTGTGTGTTAACACAGCCGATGTTGGGATGCTCCCACCACCGCAAATGCGGACCCTCGCTTCGCGAGGATCCGCATTTGCGGGGACGTTGTTGGGTTTTTGTTGGCTGGGCGGTTGGGTTTATTCTGTTAAAAAAGTCGTGTGTGTGTATGTGTGTGTTAACACAGCCGACGTTGAGCCTCCACAACCGCAAATGCTGGCCCTCGCTTCGCGAGGACCCGCATTTGCGGCGAACTGCGTCCCTCGCTTCGCGAGGGACGCAGTTCTTGCGGGCTCGCTACGCGAGCCCGCAAGCGTGAGCAACGACTCGTACGCTCACAACTATATATGTGATGCCAGTTACAAGGAATCTAGAATATACATGCTTTAAATAGTAGGAGTCTTCCAGTCTTCTAATTATTACGTTATGCTTCATTGTCATTTTAGTTATTTGTTTCATTACACTCTCTAACTCTTTATTTGGGTTCCCTGGTGGTCCAGAGGTTAGGATTTGATGCTTTCACTGCTGCAACCATATGTTTGATGTCAGTCAGGGAACCACAAGGTCATACCACCCTAAAGCTATGCAGGTTTGGGCCTGGTCATTACTTGGATGGGAGACCACCTAGGAATTACAGGAGCTTTATACTGGACCTACTGGAGAACCCACTCCAGTATCTCTGAAATGAATACCAAGTGGATCAGCATAGTGTGTTACTGTTACACACGACTGAATGACACAAACACACAACTCTATAATTTGTCCCTAAAGTTATATACTACCCTTATTCTAAAAATATGTTATTGTCACCTAAACAATCTACACATTTTCTCACAATTATGTATTATCTCAATTATCTTACCCTGACCTTCCTGAATGATCTGTAACCAGGCATAAGTATGTCCTGTTAATGTGATTCATTAAACCAAGACTTCACAAGCACCAGTACTCATAGCACAGGATACATTTCCAGCAATACTCTTAGACCTATATGGTTGTAAGTACAATGCACTTTTTATCTATATCTATTTTATCAACAGTGGTAGTATTTGAACCTATAGCTCCCATTCCAGACAGTAATTCCTGTTCAGTGCTATTTCCAGTGCAGTGTTCAGTGAAGTTGATATCTCTAAGATTACCATCTCTTCTAGTTTAAACTGTTACTGTTGTAACCAAGTCAAACAAGTACACTAAAGCTACATCTTCTTCCCCTGGCAACCGGTAATTATTGCTAACCCTAATCCCTAACACTCTAACCTTCTGTTCCATAACCCTCTACGCCCTGACCCCCCAACCCTCTAACCCTAACTTTCTAACCCAAACCCTCTATCCCAAACCCTCTAACCCTAATGCCTTAACCCTCTATGCCCTAACCCCTTAACCCTAACCCTGTAACAATAACCCTCTAACCCTCTAACCCCATTATCCTCTATGCCCTAACCGTCTAACCCTGACCCAATAACTCTCTAACCCTCTAAACCTCTATCCCCCTAACCTTCTAACGCTAACCCGCTATGCTTTAACCCTCTAAATCTAACCCCTAACCCTTTAACCCTAACCCTCTAACCTTAACCTCCTAACCCTAACCCCTAACCCTCCATGCCTGAACCCACTATGCCCTAACTCTCTAACCCTAACCCCTTAACCCTAACCTTCTAACCCTAACCCCCTAACCCTCTATGCCCTAACCCTCTAACCTTAACCCTTTATCCCTAACTCTCTAACCCTAACCCCTAACACTCTAACCTTCTATTCCATAACCCTCTACGCCCTGACCCCCAACCCTCTAACCCTAACCCTCTAACTCAAACCCTCTAACCCTATCCCTCTAACCCTAATGCCCTAACCCTCTATGCCCTAACCCCTTAACCCTAACCCTGTAACAATAACCCTCTAACCCTCTAACTCCTTAATCCTCTATGCCCTAACCGTCTAACCCTGACCCAATAACTCTCTATCCCTCTAAACCTCTAACCCCCTAACCCTCTAACGCTAACCCACTATGCTCTAACCCTCTAAATCTAACCCCTAACCCTTTAACCCTAACCCTCTAACCCTAACCTCCTAACCCTAACCCCCTAACCCTCTATGCCCTAACCCACTATGCCCTAACTCTCTAACCCTAACCCCTTAACCCTAACCTTCTAACCCTAACCCCTAACCCTCTATGCCCTAACCCCCTAACCCTCTAACCCTAACCCTCTAACCCTCTATGCCCTAACCCTCTATGCTATAACCCTCTATGCCCTAACCCTCTAACCCTAGCCCTCTAACCCTAACCCCCAAACCCTCTAATCCCCTAACCCTCTATGCCCTAACACTCTAACCCTCAACCACGAACCCTCTAACCCAAACCCCTAACCCTCTAACCCAAACCCCCTAACCCTGTAACCCAGACACCCTAACCCTCTAACCCAAACCCCCTAACCCTCTATCCCAAAACACATAACCTTCTAACCCTAACCCTCTATGCCCTAACCCTCTATGCCCTACACTGCCCATCTACTTTTCCCCCTCCCTCCCCTGTGTCTCTTCCCCCTTATCTCCATCCTACTCAATTTCCCCTTATCCTCATCCTCCCCTTCCCCCTCTCCGAAGACCCCGCCCTCTCCCTCCAATGACCCCCCTTTCCACTCTCTTACCTTGATCCGATGGGCTCCTGCTGCTCTCTCCCCTGTCCATAACAGCAATATGCTAATGAAGTGACTCACATGTGACGTGACGTCATTAACATATGCCGGTTCCCGGACACACCCAGAAGACGCACTGCTGGGGAGAGAACACCAGGAGCCCAGCGGATCAAGGTAACAGAGGGGAAAGGGGGGTCATTGTAGGGATAGGGGGTCATTATAGGGAAAGGGGAGTAATTATAGGGAGTTAGGGGAGGAGGAGGATAAGGGGAAATGGAGGCAGAGGAAGATAAGAGGAGAAAGGGAGGAATAGGGGGGAAGGGTGAAGAGGGGGGAGGGGGAAAAGGAGTTGGAAAGGGGAAGAGGAGGGGGAAGAGTGAAAGAGGGAAGGGGGAAGAGGGAGGAAGGGTGAAAGGGGGGAAGGGAGGAATGAGTGGGAGAGACCTAGGGGAGGGAGAGGGGGAGAGTAGATGGGGAGTAGAGGGTAGTAGAGGGGGTAGCAGGGCCTAGATGGGGGCAGTGTAGAGCAGGAGGGGGTAGCTGTGCCTCGATTGGGGCATTGTAGAGCATTAGGGGGTATCGGGCCTAGATGGGGGCAGTGTAGGGCAAGGAGAGGGTAGCGGGGCCTAAATAATTACGATATATAACACTATTTATATTATTATTTTTGTTACAAAATTTAAATATTGTGCTATCGGTCTCATAATTCAGTCAAAATGTAACATATCCGGCAAATACTTCACATTAAAATTTATATATATATATATATATATATAGTGTCATGTGTTGCCTCTAAAGTGTACTGAAGACAAAGGCAAATGCAATTTTATGAAGTTGCATAAAATATTGTTTTATTTACATGAAAATAATTAGAAATGTTGGGATTTATATTTTAGATCTGTATATCCTTTTTATTGGGATTTTAGAAGTGTAAGAATGGTTCATTTTACAAGAATTTTGTTTATAAATTAAATAAATAGCTTGCAATAATTAAAATGTAACACATGCATCATTTTCGGATCAATATAAATTAATACTTACCTGCATTACAGGGATAGTTCCCTCTGCTGATACATGTGTCTGTGTTTTTATATTATGACTAACAATTGTATCTTCAATTGTACCCTGTTAGTGCCAAGCCCTTTCTAAATTAATATTCCCAGTCTCTCACAATCTCCTGCAACTGCTTTTTGACAAATACATTATTGAAATGAATTACACAGATGGGGGGAATGATGATACCACTCAAGATCTTTTTTTAGACTTCACACACCATTCATTTTCACTTTGGTAAATTGTTCATGAATATATGGGAACATTATCTCCTATCACTACAATGCATTTAATGAGGTCATCATAGTATAACTGAAATGACCTTACATTTTTTTCAAGGGCATTTAAAGTATGGAAAAAAAATCCTATTACATAGTCTCATTAAAGGTTCATTAGCTAGGATGGAAAAATACAAATTAAAAGTAGAAATTGCCTGAAGTATTTACATATACAACTCTCTACATAGAAAAATAAATGTTTGTTGGACAATAAATATGAATACATGTAGTTAGTTTTGCTCAAAATATATTTCTCTTTTCATAATTTTAGATAGCACTTTAGCAATATAAGGAATAGATAGATATATTCTGCATATTTTTACCAAATGCCACTAATTCACTTTCGTTGAATGCAGCAGTTGTTTTAGTGTACTTATCACCATAAATAAACAAATTGCAAAGAAATAGAAAACCACTTGATATTTATATGATAAAATGTTTGAATGTATTCTAGATATTGCATTACATTAAGTGTTTTATCAGATAACATTGAAAAATTATTATTTAATTCATGTTTCATATTCTGAACCTGCACTGGTCACTGCTTTTATTCAATGAAAAATGTATTGAAATGATCACTTAACATTGATTTATTTTCATAGTTATATCATGGAAGAGTAGAACTGTCCTGTATGCGAGTATTACTTTTCTGCTACTGAATGCTGGCATACACAATGCATTAATGGAGAGCATACATTATTTTCTATTTAGCTGATACATAACTGCAGCAAATATATGCAATTAGATATGTTTCAGTTTACATATAAACACATGCAATCTCATCTTTAAAAGGTCACAGGCACATTTAAAAATAATAATAATAATAATACATTTCCCAGTTTAAATTTTCCTAGATTCACTAAGCATGCTGATGCTTTGAAGTGCTTCAATGTCTTCCATAGCAATCTTTCCTATTTCCTATATCTATTGCAGTCTAGCCCTTGAAGACTTAAAAATGCATAAATAACACTGTGATTATTAGATATCCCATGAGGTTTGTTTTGGGTGAAGTTTTAGCCCCCCCCCCCCCCAAAAAAAGTAATTGCAGCTGTCAATGAACTGTTGTTCTGCCCCACAGATGCGTAGTGAGTTATGATTGTGCAAATGTTACTTGAGTTAAATTCAACAGTTTTATACAATGAACAACCCCGTAGTCCTCTATTACATTTGAAGATCTACAGCATTTGTAATAAACTAATCAAGAATCGGACTAATGTTGATTCCTGAGACCATTAGTCCTATTAAATTCCCTTAATGTTGAAAACCGTAGCCCGTAAAGTAGGCCGCAAGCCTTGTGGCTATTTTATTGGCCCCGTAAAGCAACCCGCCAACAACTTGCGGGATAAAAAAGGCTACGTGGTATGGATATTTGAACTGTGAGCCTGCAAATCCTTTGATCTGTCAAGCCTGTTACGTTCCAATCACATGCCGCAAATACATTGGCGTTTAAGCCTGTAACTAGCAAATGGAACCAAAAAGCCAACAGGTACTAGAGAGTACCCTCTAGTGGTTAAAGTCCTATCCGTAGCAATGTAAATGCAAATATACATACACTACTGTACTTATAGCTAAATTGAAAGTGATGTTAGGTGTGAAAATTAATAGCACAACATTCTCAAGCTTGCAAATCTGCAATATAAAATACTATATACTATTTATTTTCAGTTTAATTTCCTTGTTAAATCGATCCCGGCAATCAATGTGTTAATACATATAATGGAACTCGCATGGACTAGAATATCATATTTACGGATTTATCAATATTGCATTATTTCTGGAATGCGGGACTGATCGAAACTTGTAATTAAAGCCTGTAAGGTTTTGAGATTTAACCTCCATTTTTCAGTGACATAATGATGACGATCTGTGTTGCCATTGGCTCCATCTAAACCAGTAACTACAGGTTTGACTAATTGATCATGTTCACGGCCACACATCCAACGTGCGAAAAATGGTTTATGGGTTTGCGTCTCAAGCCCGGAACTAGCAGCATGGTCTAATTTAATAGCTGTGTCAGCTATTTCAAACCCGCAGCCTTTGCGGGCTTGCCGATGCTGCTACAGACTTTGAATTTAATAGGGTTTAATTTCTGCCAAAACAAAGAGGGATGAGGAGTTTCCAAAACTAAACTTTTAACTCATTAACTTATCTGCAGTTAAAATGTGCTTGGTTAGTTAATCAGTTACATCACACTAATTGTAAATGTGATAAAGAAATGTACCTTTTTTAGTGTTCCAGTTTCTCAACTACTAGGAACCTAATGTCTTAAAATGAGGACTGCCACCTTGCACAAAACCCACAGGGAAATTATTTCACTCTACCAGTGTGTCTATTGCTCCTGGAATCAGACAAGTGACATGCTATGTGCCAAAATACAGCAATATAACAATGGTAGTATGCAGCCCCTCCCCTGTGAAGCGGTTTCTGTCATAGCTGTGGAAGATGGTAGCCTACATTGAGAGAGAACAGGAAAACAGGGGAGATCTCAAAAGCTCAAAAAATGTTACTCTGGGGACTAGAAGTGAAATAAATGTACATTTTACACAGAAGAAGAACATATGGCTAAAACATATATATAAAGCGAAACAGTTTTTTTTTTTTAACTCAGATTACATGTTAAACATACTAGATACAATCATATCCATCAATTTAAAAGAACATTTTTCGAATTGCATTTTCAGGGATAAGTATCTGAATATTTCATCCCTATACACAGTCCATTTGCACAAATGCATAGACTTCCTTTTGGCAGACTCTAAATAGGATATGTCAAGGCACTGGAGCACTGTGGAGAAGTAATTCTCATCCTCTAAAGAGTCTGACAGCAACTTACACTCCCAAATAAACATGTGTCCACATACATTTCTGTTTTTTAACCTTCATAGCACTTAGCATACAAGAAAATCTCTAATAATGTTCAAAACTTCTCTTTTAAATGCATGCTAGACAAAAATTTAAGTTCCATGTACTTTTATGTACTTTTGTTCATGTATATTTATGAGGTTTCAAAACCTGACCGTGTATATAATTTAGTATTGCAATTGAGTTATTCTGCAAAAACTATAATGATTTCTTGGGATGTATAAGATAAGATGAGAATTACAATGTGTGGAAATGGTGGGATATAATGTACCACAATTTATTATACATATTTTCACAATGATGCCATGTTGTATTATGTTAGTTGTTTTAATCATATAACCTTTTCAGGTTTGCCATGTTCTGATCTTGTTTGAATAATAAATAACATTATTTTAAAGATTAAAAGGCATTCTATTTTATCTGACTGCATTATATCTCCACATATAAAAGCTGGAATCCATTACCCACTTGAAGATGAGCCCTTTTCACTCTTGCTGAGACTGCTTTTACACATTTGCTCTCTATAGGTTTGCAATTATTTTCAATGATTATTCTGATGATAATGATGCAAATCATTATGGTTCTATATTTAATATTAATTTGCCTTTCAAAATCGAGCCGAGTTGTACATGTTCCACGTAAGCAATTGAAGAGTCAAAATGTTCTTGTTTTCAATTTGCAACAGATGCACAAACTAGAAAAATGGGCAATAAAGTACAAAGAAATTGCTAGGCAATTGAAAGAGCATGTTTTAAACATAAGTATAATAAACATTGTTACATGAAAAACATGTGCCTGAAAGTATATTACCTTGTTTCTTATCCTGCTGAACATGTATATCTTCATTCATTTAGAAAAACTGGGAGAGGCCTCAGGCAATCATCATCTGCTCATCTTTGTTTTAAGTCAGCTTTGAGGAAACTATAAGGAAGTGTCCATTACTCGTGAATCATATATGCTGGTTATTTTAATGTAATTTTTAGCACCCTTCCAAAGTGTAATATTGCTGTTTAATAGTGTACTAAATAAAAAATTCAGAATTCAAACTTTCTAAATAAGGGCTTCATCGAAATCCACTACGGCAGCTTTTTCTTGCACAGATAAACTTATCAATCAAAGTCACTACTACCAGTAAGTAAACCCTGCACCACATACAAATATATACATACTAGCGAATTGCCCGTCAAAAAATGACGGCAATGAAATTGTAAGGTAGCTAAATTAGTAAATCAAGATCTAGTAGGAATGCTAGGTTCCCAGGGTGTTTGCCACCCAAAAATTACTAATGTATATACAAAAAGTGGGAAAAAAATAAAGTCTTTATTTATGGGGGGTAACAACGGCGATTACTTTAAAAACAAGGGGTAAAAAATCCCAGGATTGGAACAACAAGATAAAAATAGGCTAATGGGTGTGTGGACATGAACCACTAGATGTTGAATGTACTCTTAATAGAGGGGTTATTAGGTCCACACCTAACAGTACTGTGGAGGAGAGAGGTGATTGCTAATCCAATTGGAGTAGTCCTGTCTTTATGATAGATCCTAGGATCTATAATACATATATATACGGATGTAAAGGTTCTGGATAGCAATAGCTAATCCTATAAAGAGTCCCAAAGCAAATTACTGGGAATATTCTGACCTTTGTATATAAATATATATTTATTTTTAACGGTATACCACAGTATGATTATACCATATTTGCTTCCTTATGAGTGAGGGTAAAAAGGTTTTCAGCAGGGCAATAAAAATCTAGGACTATTATATGCAATTAGTGCCTACCCAAGGCTACTTCTCATATAAGAATAGTTTTTTATCTTGCCCATATTGTATCCCAAAGTATAGCATAATAGAAAATAGGCCAATGGATGAGCAATGCAGAAAAGCCAGCAGGCTAATTATTATTTAAAGCATCGTTATAAAAGTGCCTAATCTCATGCATATCCAGACCACAACATTCACTCATTTGGAAACGGACAGGTAGGGTAAGCATACAACCTCTAAAATTATTGATAATTAATACAGTACTGTTAGTAATGAAGACGCCGGCGTGCCCTTAGCTGTGAGGCATGCCACGTCATCAAAGGCCGACGCGTTTCGACGTCATCAGACGTCTTTGTCAAGGTAAGGTCTGTGAAGCCGTCCAGCCCTCTTTTTAAACGCTGCCGTAACTACGGCAACCAATTGACACTCAGTGAACCTGCGCAATGGAAGCAGGAAGCGTCTGTTGCGCTGGGATACAGTGCAATGCATATGAAAACCAATCTTATATAAGAACGGATCTAAGGAAGAAAGTAACATGAAGGGGTGGAATGGCAAATAACCAGCCCAATTAGCAACAACTATAATAACAATGAAATAATAGAAATCTGAGTAAAGAGTAAATATGATAAGAAATAAATGAAAAAGTGAAATTGAAAAGTATCTAAATGGAATGGGTGCAGCTAAAATATAAAAGTGGGGTAAAAAACACCACAACACACCTACGGATATTCCGATACAGACCTATACCACACATTACTCGCCATTTTACACCAATGCGGAAGTACACGACTACGCTAACGGTTTGGTCTCGCGCACGCACAGTGTTACACTGCACACATTCAGCATGCTTATACAGCAGCTCCACACCACACTTGTGGTGCAGCAGTTTGAGAAATCCTTTAAAACATATCTTGCCCCATTAGACGGATGTTCGTAGATTTTTGTTGGTTTGATGTATCTGCAAAATTTGCAGTTCCCACATTTGAAACATCCCAATGGGGGATTGAGCCATGTCTTGTTATCTTTATTTTCTTTAAAGAAACTATGTACTAGAGTGTCTTTCAAATTTTTACCTTTCCGATAAACAATTGGTATTTTTTGTGGAAGTAGATCTGCCAAGTCCTCATCACTTTTCAATAGATGCCAGTGTTTAGATATAATATCCTTTATTGAAGCAGATTCGTAGCCATAAGTTAAAATACATCTTGGATATGTATTATCTGATGTTTGAGTATTTGTCCTGTGGGATTTATTCAATAGTTCAGTTCTATTGCAGCTCAATGCATGTTGGAAGGCTTTCTTTAAGCATTTTTTGGAGTATCCTCTTTCTAGGAATCTTTGTTTTAATTTATCAGCCTCAATTTTAAATGTGATATCAGAACTGCAATTCCTCCTGATTCTTAAGTATTGCCCCTTAGGGATACCTTTTTTCAGGGGTGCAAAATGTTGGCTGTCCCATAGGAGTAACGTGTTTGCTGCTGTCTCCTTTCTAAATGTAGTAGTTGATATGGTTCCTTCATCATCTTTTTGGATGAGTAAATCTAAAAACGATATTTCTTTTCTTTGGATTTCATGTGTGAATTTCAGGCCCATCTTATTTTTGTTCAATGAGTCCATTAGGGTTTCAAACTCTGGTTTAGTTCCATCCCAAATCACAAAGATATCGTCTATATAGCGCCGCCATATCATTGCATGTATAGTAAGATGCTCAATCTCTGGTTCTGAGAAGATTTCCTTCTCCCAGCAACCTAAAAATAGGTTTGCGTAGCTAGGGGCGCATGGGGTACCCATTGCAGTCCCCTTTATCTGATGGAACCATTTGTCATTAAATAGAAAGAAGTTATATTTCAGGACATACTCTAGTAGTTGGATGATAAAGTTATTAAATTTTCCAAGGTTAGTACTTTTAGTACTCAGGAATTGTCCTACTGCTTCAAGGCCAAGGTTGTGAGGTATACTACTATACAGTGCTTCAACATCTATAGTTGCTAACCATGTGTCTTTTGGCACCATTAGATGTTCAAGCTGTTTAAGTATATCATTAGTGTCTTGTACGTAAGAGGGCAAATTTTGTACTAGGTCACGTAGGTAGTAATCTACAAAGATACTTGCATTAGAGGAGAGATTTCCTGTTCCAGATACTATAGGCCTACCAGGAATAGGTACCATTTGTTTATGCACTTTTGGTAGTGCATAAAAAGTTGAGATACAAGGAAATTTTGGTAGGAGGAACATGTATGCTTGTTCGTCAATAATCTTCTCCATCTTGGCTTTTTCTAATATAGACTTTAAAACCAGTCTATATTCAAGATTTGGATTCTTTGTTAGTATTTCATAGGTAATTCTATCATCCAAAATCCTATTGCACATCTCTTTGTATTTGTCATTACTTAGTATTACAAGATTGCCGCCCTTATCTGCCTGTTTAATTTGGATATCTTTACAAGACTTAAGTTCATTAAGAGCTTGGTATTCTTTTTTGGTCAGGTTGAAGGATTTCCTTAGTTTAGTAAAATCTAAACTTTCTATATCAATTGTTACCTGCTGAAGGAATACCCAGATGTTAGAATAGTCTTTTAGAAAGGGGGTGAAATTACTTTTGTTTTTCCATCTTTTAGTGTCTTTATATGTATTACCTTCCTCAGCAGAGGCATTCTCTTCTAATAGAGACATTAGGAGTTTGAAGGTATCAATATCTTCTTTGTTCATACCTAATTTCATATGATCTTTTTCCTCTTTATTTTTAAAGAATTTCTGTAAGGCTAATTTACGTGCAAAAAGGTTGATATCTTTGATGTGGGTAAATTTGTCCGACCTTGATGTTGGCACAAAACTGAGGCCTTTCCTCAGTACTGATTCATGGTTAGTATCTAAAGAGAAGTCAGATAAATTAATAATTTTCATACTATGGTCTTTTGTCAATCTTTCTGTGTTTAGCTTGTTCTCAGTGCTTAGGTCTTTTTCCTTTGGTCTCTCCTCTCTGGGCCCTTCACAGGGAACTGGCCTTCCTCTAAAAAACCCTCGTTGTTATACGTATTAGGCATTCTAGTTTGTGCAAACTTTCTTGTGTTATATGCCTCTCTTCTATAATGCATACCAGGGCGTCTACCTCTTGAGCTATGGATGGAATGTTCATCTATATCTGAGTTATCATAGTCTGAAGAACTTATATCAGAGTTTCTTTGTGATGGTATTGAGGTGGGAAATTTCCTAAATATTCTATTTGTTTGGAAATCAGTTTTATCTCTCAGGAATTTTTTCTGTTTCCTGTCTTTGATATCTCTTTTGAATCTCTCTATATTGTCATTTAATTTTTTACATAGAGATTCATACTCTGTGGAACCGCTTTGTTTATTGAACTCTTGCTGACAAAGTACAATCTTAGGTTTTAATAGTTCCAAATTATGTTTTTCTGTTTCAATAATCAGACTGATTAATTCAGATGAACATTTAAGAAGAATATCTTTCCATTTGTTAACAAAGGTTTCATCACTCAGATTTATGGCAGGATTAAGATGTAATCTTAGGCCTCTGGGAACATATTTATTTTTAAGATAGTTTTGAAGGCTACTTATCTCCCATACAGAGCGTACTTGTTTTCTCATTATTTTTAGAAGGTCTCCATATATATGTTTAATGTCTGGGTTGACTTCAAAAGTGGGCTGGGGATTGCCACTAAAGCTTGCTTCAGCTTCTTTAAGAAGTGAATCAATATCTATATTTTGAATGAGGAAATTGGTCATTTTCAATATAATGTTTATGAAATTTCGATTGTTAAACTAATAAATAAGGTTCAGGTACTGAGTGTCAAAGGATAGTATGCTAATATGATGATATTATATTTATGCTTCCTTAATGTGGATTGAACCACTGGTTTGTAAATCAAGATCTAGTAGGAATGCTAGGTTCCCAGGGTGTTTGCCACCCAAAAATTACTAATATATATACAAAAAGTGGGAAAAAAATAAAGTCTTTATTTATGGGGGGTAACAACGGCGATTACTTTAAAAACAAGGGGTAAAAAATCCCAGGATTGGAACAACAAGATAAAAATAGGCTAATGGGTGTGTGGACATGAACCACTAGATGTTGAATGTACTCTTAATAGAGGGGTTATTAGGTCCACACCTAACAGTACTGTGAAGGAGAGAGGTGATTGCTAATCCAATTGGAGTAGTCCTGTCTTTATGATAGATCCTAGGATCTATAATACATATATATACGGATGTAAAGGTTCTGGATAGCAATAGCTAATCCTATAAAGAGTCCCAAAGCAAATTACTGGGAATATTCTGACCTTTGTATATAAATATATATTTATTTTTAACGGTATACCACAGTATGATTATACCATATTTGCTTCCTTATGAGTGAGGGTAAAAAGGTTTTCAGCAGGGCAATAAAAATCTAGGACTATTATATGCAATTAGTGCCTACCCAAGGCTACTTCTCATATAAGAATAGAACTTTTATCTTGCCCATATTGTATCCCAAAGTATAGCATAATAGAAAATAGGCCAATGGATGAGCAATGCAGAAAAGCCAGCAGGCTAATTATTATTTAAAGCATCGTTATAAAAGTGCCTAATCTCATGCATATCCAGACCACAACATTCACTCATTTGGAAACGGACAGGTAGGGTAAGCATACAACCTCTAAAATTATTGATAATTAATACAGTACTGTTAGTAATGAAGACGCCGGCGTGCCCTTAGCTGTGAGGCATGCCACGTCATCAAAGGCCGACGCGTTTTCGACGTCATCAGACGTCTTTGTCAAGGTAAGGTCTGTGAAGCCGTCCAGCCCTCTTTTTAAACGCTGCCGTAACTACGGCAACCAATTGACACTCAGTGAACCTGCGCAATGGAAGCAGGAAGCGTCTGTTGCGCTGGGATACAGTGCAATGCATATGAAAACCAATCTTATATAAGAACGGATCTAAGGAGGAAAGTAACATGAAGGGGTGGAATGGCAAATAACCAGCCCAATTAGCAACAACTATAATAACAATGAAATAATAGAAATCTGAGTAAAGAGTAAATATGATAAGAAATAAATGAAAAAGTGAAATTGAAAAGTATCTAAATGGAATGGGTGCAGCTAAAATATAAAAGTGGGGTAAAAAGTGCACACCAACTAATAATGTGAGAGATGAAATATATAAAGCATCTCTATAAATGTGATAGGGGAACACCCCAGTATAGTGTAAGTGTGAAGGTAGGGTAAGAAAGAGCAAGACCTTTGTTAACAAATGGAAAGATATTCTTCTTAAATGTTCATCTGAATTAATCAGTCTGATTATTGAAACAGAAAAACATAATTTGGAACTATTAAAACCTAAGATTGTACTTTGTCAGCAAGAGTTCAATAAACAAAGCGGTTCCACAGAGTATGAATCTCTATGTAAAAAATTAAATGACAATATAGAGAGATTCAAAAGAGATATCAAAGACAGGAAACAGAAAAAATTCCTGAGAGATAAAACTGATTTCCAAACAAATAGAATATTTAGGAAATTTCCCACCTCAATACCATCACAAAGAAACTCTGATATAAGTTCTTCAGACTATGATAACTCAGATATAGATGAACATTCCATCCATAGCTCAAGAGGTAGACGCCCTGGTATGCATTATAGAAGAGAGGCATATAACACAAGAAAGTTTGCACAAACTAGAATGCCTAATACGTATAACAACGAGGGTTTTTTAGAGGAAGGCCAGTTCCCTGTGAAGGGCCCAGAGAGGAGAGACCAAAGGAAAAAGACCTAAGCACTGAGAACAAGCTAAACACAGAAAGATTGACAAAAGACCATAGTATGAAAATTATTAATTTATCTGACTTCTCTTTAGATACTAACCATGAATCAGTACTGAGGAAAGGCCTCAGTTTTGTGCCAACATCAAGGTCGGACAAATTTACCCACATCAAAGATATCAACCTTTTTGCACGTAAATTAGCCTTACAGAAATTCTTTAAAAATAAAGAGGAAAAAGATCATATGAAATTAGGTATGAACAAAGAAGATATTGATACCTTCAAACTCCTAATGTCTCTATTAGAAGAGAATGCCTCTGCTGAGGAAGGTAATACATATAAAGACACTAAAAGATGGAAAAACAAAAGTAATTTCACCCCCTTTCTAAAAGACTATTCTAACATCTGGGTATTCCTTCAGCAGGTAACAATTGATATAGAAAGTTTAGATTTTACTAAACTAAGGAAATCCTTCAACCTGACCAAAAAAGAATACCAAGCTCTTAATGAACTTAAGTCTTGTAAAGATATCCAAATTAAACAGGCAGATAAGGGCGGCAATCTTGTAATACTAAGTAATGACAAATACAAAGAGATGTGCAATAGGATTTTGGATGATAGAATTACCTATGAAATACTAACAAAGAATCCAAATCTTGAATATAGACTGGTTTTAAAGTCTATATTAGAAAAAGCCAAGATGGAGAAGATTATTGACGAACAAGCATACATGTTCCTCCTACCAAAATTTCCTTGTATCTCAACTTTTTATGCACTACCAAAAGTGCATAAACAAATGGTACCTATTCCTGGTAGGCCTATAGTATCTGGAACAGGAAATCTCTCCTCTAATGCAAGTATCTTTGTAGATTACTACCTACGTGACCTAGTACAAAATTTGCCCTCTTACGTACAAGACACTAATGATATACTTAAACAGCTTGAACATCTAATGGTGCCAAAAGACACATGGTTAGCAACTATAGATGTTGAAGCACTGTATAGTAGTATACCTCACAACCTTGGCCTTGAAGCAGTAGGACAATTCCTGAGTACTAAAAGTACTAACCTTGGAAAATTTAATAACTTTATCATCCAACTACTAGAGTATGTCCTGAAATATAACTTCTTTCTATTTAATGACAAATGGTTCCATCAGATAAAGGGGACTGCAATGGGTACCCCATGCGCCCCTAGCTACGCAAACCTATTTTTAGGTTGCTGGGAGAAGGAAATCTTCTCAGAACCAGAGATTGAGCATCTTACTATACATGCAATGATATGGCGGCGCTATATAGACGATATCTTTGTGATTTGGGATGGAACTAAACCAGAGTTTGAAACCCTAATGGACTCATTGAACAAAAATAAGATGGGCCTGAAATTCACACATGAAATCCAAAGAAAAGAAATATCGTTTTTAGATTTACTCATCCAAAAAGATGATGAAGGAACCATATCAACTACTACATTTAGAAAGGAGACAGCAGCAAACACGTTACTCCTATGGGACAGCCAACATTTTGCACCCC
This sequence comes from Discoglossus pictus, assembly GCA_027410445.1. Taxonomy (NCBI): domain Eukaryota; kingdom Metazoa; phylum Chordata; class Amphibia; order Anura; family Alytidae; genus Discoglossus; species Discoglossus pictus. The sequence continues at coordinate 198,243,244 of CM050166.1, read as the reverse complement.
TGAAAAAAGGTATCCCTAAGGGGCAATACTTAAGAATCAGGAGGAATTGCAGTTCTGATATCACATTTAAAATTGAGGCTGATAAATTAAAACAAAGATTCCTAGAAAGAGGATACTCCAAAAAATGCTTAAAGAAAGCCTTCCAACATGCATTGAGCTGCAATAGAACTGAACTATTGAATAAATCCCACAGGACAAATACTCAAACATCAGATAATACATATCCAAGATGTATTTTAACTTATGGCTACGAATCTGCTTCAATAAAGGATATTATATCTAAACACTGGCATCTATTGAAAAGTGATGAGGACTTGGCAGATCTACTTCCACAAAAAATACCAATTGTTTATCGGAAAGGTAAAAATTTGAAAGACACTCTAGTACATAGTTTCTTTAAAGAAAATAAAGATAACAAGACATGGCTCAATCCCCCATTGGGATGTTTCAAATGTGGGAACTGCAAATTTTGCAGATACATCAAACCAACAAAAATCTACGAACATCCGTCTAATGGGGCAAGATATGTTTTAAAGGATTTCTCAAACTGCTGCACCACAAGTGTAGTTTATGTGGCTACATGTTTATGTTCTAAAATTTACGTAGGTAAAACACGACGTCAACTACGTAGACGTATTGGTGAACATATCTATTCAATAAGAAAAGATCTAGATACCCCTCTAGCACGCCATGTTAAGACCTTTCATGGTGGCAAAAGTGAAGTTCTTACTTTCACAGCCCTTGAGAAAGTACATCAGGGCCCTAGACAGGGAGACTTAGATAAAAAACTTCTTCAACATGAAGCAAAATGGATTTATAAATTACAAGCTCTATCTCCAATAGGTTTAAATGAAGGCTTCACATTTTTACCCTTCATTTGAATATACTGACATTTTTATGGGATTGTTTTCAAATAGTCTTTGTTTGTCCCTTTGGTTCTCTTATTAGTTCACTTATCCAGATTTTTGCCACTTTTATCTTTTATATTTAGCATTTAATATGCCACATAATACAACATTGCACTACCTAAATTGATGGCTCATTTTTTAATTGCCCTCAACTTATTCATGGCTGTTACACAGTCATTATATTCCTTGCTCTTTCTTACCCTACCTTCACACTTACACTATACTGGGGTGTTCCCCTATCACATTTATAGAGATGCTTTATATGTTTCATCTCTCACATTATTAGTTGGTGTGCACTTTTTACCCCACTTTTATATTTTAGCTGCACCCATTCCATTTAGATACTTTTCAATTTCACTTTTTCATTTATTTCTTATCATATTTACTCTTTACTCAGATTTCTATTATTTCATTGTTATTATAGTTGTTGCTAATTGGGCTGGTTATTTGCCATTCCACCCCTTCATGTTACTTTCCTCCTTAGATCCGTTCTTATATAAGATTGGTTTTCATATGCATTGCACTGTATCCCAGCGCAACAGACGCTTCCTGCTTCCATTGCGCAGGTTCACTGAGTGTCAATTGGTTGCCGTAGTTACGGCAGCGTTTAAAAAGAGGGCTGGACGGCTTCACAGACCTTACCTTGACAAAGACGTCTGATGACGTCGAAACGCGTCGGCCTTTGATGACGTGGCATGCCTCACAGCTAAGGGCACGCCGGCGTCTTCATTACTAACAGTACTGTATTAATTATCAATAATTTTAGAGGTTGTATGCTTACCCTACCTGTCCGTTTCCAAATGAGTGAATGTTGTGGTCTGGATATGCATGAGATTAGGCACTTTTATAACGATGCTTTAAATAATAATTAGCCTGCTGGCTTTTCTGCATTGCTCATCCATTGGCCTATTTTCTATTATGCTATACTTTGGGATACAATATGGGCAAGATAAAAGTTCTATTCTTATATGAGAAGTAGCCTTGGGTAGGCACTAATTGCATATAATAGTCCTAGATTTTTATTGCCCCGCTGAAAACCTTTTTACCCTCACTCATAAGGAAGCAAATATGGTATAATCATACTGTGGTATACCGTTAAAAATAAATATATATTTATATACAAAGGTCAGAATATTCCCAGTAATTTGCTTTGGGACTCTTTATAGGATTAGCTATTGCTATCCAGAACCTTTACATCCGTATATATATGTATTATAGATCCTAGGATCTATCATAAAGACAGGACTACTCCAATTGGATTAGCAATCACCTCTCTCCTCCACAGTACTGTTAGGTGTGGACCTAATAACCCCTCTATTAAGAGTACATTCAACATCTAGTGGTTCATGTCCACACACCCATTAGCCTATTTTTATCTTGTTGTTCCAATCCTGGGATTTTTTACCCCTTGTTTTTAAAGTAATCGCCGTTGTTACCCCCCATAAATAAAGACTTTATTTTTTTCCCACTTTTTGTATATACATTAGCTAAATTAGTAAATGAATATAGTGTACCTATTTTGAAGCATTGTGATGAAGAGCTGGCAATCTGTGTTGATGTTGCTGCAGCATTAGTGGTGTGGAGCTGCTGTATAAGCATGCTGAATGTGTGCAGTGTAACACTGTGCGTGCGCGAGACCAAACCGTTAGCGTAGTCGTGTACTTCCGCATTGGTGTAAAATGGCGAGTAATGTGTGGTATAGGTCTGTATCGGAATATCCGTAGGTGTGTTGTGGTGTTTTGCGAGTTTAGAGTGCTGTAGCCTCGTTTTCGTTTTGTTCGGCGGCCATTTTTTCTCTCGCTTAGATTTTTTTTTAGTCTCTAAACTGTTTTATTTCTAGTAAAATCGAGGTTTAAGTTGCATTTTTGAGGTCCTGGGTGCTCCCTCTTGGTGTAGGTAAGTTTTTTATGTATGTGCTGTGTGTATGTATTGTGTTTTAAATGTTTGTATGTCGGCGTGTTGCGTCCGATGTTTGCGAGGTCGTAATGTGTGGTAACGTGTTTCGTACGTTGTTTGCGTTCCTCGTAAAATTTAGCGAGTGTCGTAATTTGTGTGTCGTGTTTTTTGAGTAGCGACGTGAATTTTGCGAGGGTTTGAGGCCCTTGCCCAGTGACCTCGCCAGCAACTGAGTCCCTCGCTTCGCGAGGGGCCTCAGTTGCTGGCATGGAGCGCCTTCGGCGCTCCATGCCAGCAACTGAGGCCCTTGCCCAGTGACCTCGCCAGCAACTGAGGCCCGTGCCCAGTGACCTCGCCAGCAACTGAGGCCCTCGCTTCGCGAGGGGCCTGAGTTGCTGGCATGGAGCGCCTTCGGCGCTCCATGCCAGCAACTGAGGCCCGTGCCCAGTGACCTCGCCAGCAACTGAGGCCCTCGCTTCGCGAGGGGCCTCAGTTGCTGGCATGGAGCGCCTTCGGCGCTCCATGCCAGCAACTGAGGCCCTTGCCCAGTGACCTCGCTACGCGAGGGCCGCGGCTCGCTGCGCGAGCCCGCAAGCGTGAGCAACGACTCGTACGCTCACAACTATATATGTGATATATATATATATATTTATATATATATATATATATATATATATATAAATATATGTATATATATATATTTATATATATATATATATATATATATATAAACATATACACCCCCCCCCACACACATATATATATATATATATATATATATATAGCATCTCAAAAAAGTGAGTACACCCCTCACATTTTTGTAAATACTTTATTATATATTTTCATGTGACAACAGTGAAGAAATGACACTCTGCTACAATGTAAAGTAGTAAGTGTACAGCCTGTATAACAGTGTAAATTTGCTGTCCCCTCAAAATAACTTAACACACAGCCATTAATGTCTAAACCGTTGGCAACAAAAGTGAGTACACCCCTAAGTGGAAATGTCCAAATTGGGCCCAAAGGGACAAGAGGCTTTACCAAAGTACAGTGCCCTGATTATACACACAAGGAATTCATGGTCCCCCCACATGCATTCATGCCAGTATTCTATACAGGAGATGTGAGGCAGGCCAGAGAGCCAAGATATGGAGGTATATATGATGTAGCTAATGAGGACAGTAGCCTGGGAGTCTATGTGAGTGATGTGAGGTCAGGTAAGAATTGCTACATTTACTGCTGGTGCAAGGTCAGTTGGAGGATGTCTCAGGAGGTCAAAGATGCAAGAGCAATAACCGTCCGCTTCAATATGCAAACATGTACACCACCCACATAGATAACAAGCTTCCAATGTAAATGTTGCCCATTAATTCAAGGGATATGTAATCCTCCTGAATTTGATAAGGAATATAATATGTGTGTGTTTAAATACTTAGAGATACCCCTTTAAAATTAGAATCAATTTGAACTTAATTAAACTGAATAAACATGAAATTAATAGTCCCTGTGGGTGTGCCCACTGCTGAGTATGCATATACATCTGTAGGCCTGGGTATGAAGTGTAGTGTCCTAGCCTGTGAGGGACCAGTCTCATCATCATGTGTCTAACACTTACTGAGAGATTGGTTTGTTTGGTTTGCACAGTATGACACACTGCATGGCAAGTTCATCACAGTCTGTGTCTTTATGAGCTGCAGTGGGCAGACCCCAGAAAAGTTTAATGGTTTGATAAGACCCCAGTACAACCAAAGCTCATAATATACATCAATGACATCAATGATAAATCATAGGCATACTCATTACAATGGCAAATAAACTATCCAGGATAAAAAACATCATGAAGTCAGGTATACAGAAACACACAGAGATCATGTGGCCATCTCACATAATATTGTTATTTCATTTCAGCACCAAGGACAGCCTATGTATCCACTGAGGTTGGGAAAAGGCTGAGGCTACAACAGAATATGAGGATCCAGACTATCACCCAACCTAGAATGATCTATTCAATGAGGAGCAGCAGCAGCAGCATGACCAGTCACCATATGATTTCCTGGGATATGAGAAGGAGGAGGATGATATAAATGTGTAATCAGTGGGGCAGCCTGCAGGATCATCTACAACTCAAATAGAGACATAGGCCCCTGTCTAATTCCAAGCCCGTAATTACCTTCACACTGCCCGTATGTCTGTGGGTTAGAAATTTGTTACAGTAAAACATCAGTAAAACATGGAGCATAAACTACAATCAATTAGTTTTTAGAAGTCCGATCTGCAATCGGACTCACAATCCAGAAATGTAGAAATCAATAAAAATCAATAAATAAGCTGTTGTAGTCCATGCAGGTTCCATAATATAACAAACAGATTAACAGCCTTATTAAATTGTGATTTGGCCAATTGAAAAGGGCTCAATATCAGTACAGTCCATATTCTTTTTACAGACGTTTTTAGTTAGTGAATTTCTATTCACAAACAAGGTCTTCACTAACTAAAAACTCTATAAAAAATATGCTCTGTGCTTCTATAGAAACATTTTAAATTGGACAAATCACAATTTAATAAGACTGTTAGTGAGTTTCCAGACTAAAATGTGCTATATGTTTAAATTATTACAATATTCTCTTCATAGAAAGTAATTTAATATTCTTAAGAGGCCTCTTAAGGCTGCATAGATTACATTCACTAGTAGTACAAATTGTCAGCACAAAAATAGAAAAGAATACATTTTTAAACTACTGAGATGTATACACATTGATAGACAGTATCTTAATTCTGTCAGATGAATCAAAAATTGTGATAATAAGACTTAGATCAAGACAAAAAGCCATACAATTTAAATTTGATTGTGTACATGATAAAACAAAACTTTATATTAAAAATAGACAGTTAAAATGATTGACAAATGTGGCATCTCTCTTGATAATAAAGTAATATAATCTCAATATACAATATGTAATAGTAATCAAACAAGTATATCATTCTATACAATGTTTATTTTAGGTGGCAATGTATTGCAGATTTGCGAGCTTGCTTTCCCAGTATTTTTAAGTACAGTAGTGTGTTTATATTTGCTTTTGCAGTATTACCAACTGGTGTTTAACCCACATGCAAGTCCTATCTAGTACCAGTCCAATTTATGCATTTGAATTGCAGGCTTGTTGAATTGTTGTAATTAAATATGAATTTTGCATCTTTAGCACTGGTTACATTTATGGGCTTGAAAAATCAAAGGAGATAGGATGGAGTTATGTTTTTGACAACTGTTTTTGAGCCTGTAACTCCCAAAACAATTGCGAGTAGCAAAATGTAGTAAATTAAATATCTGTAATATTAACAGGCTCCATTACGGGCTTATGTAACTGCAACTTGGACATTTAAATGGGGGCCATAGATTTTAGCATCCCCTCCTTCTTAAGCAAATAAGTGATAAATGTTAAGAATAAAATCAATAGACAGCAAAAGTATAAGCAGCTTATAAGATTGAGTAGTACTGTGGGCAATGTTCTTTATTTGACCTCAGACCAATTTTGAAGAAAAAGTGATAAGAAAAGAAAAAAATCCAAAAATTAAAAGGAACTGGCTCAATTCAGTTAATGTCTCTATGATTGCTAAATATAAAATGTGACTAAAACTGTATTTTGAAAGAAAACATGAAAGTGCAAAAATACTAGCTTGTGTGGAATATGAAAACACTATTATGTATAGTCTAAGCTCCCTCTATAAAAGTTGTTTACTAGGTTTTGTTGCTTTGTTTTTCATAAACTAGTAAACTAGTAAACTAGTAACCTTTATTGATAAAAATTACTTTGCAGGGAATTGACAAGTAGTGTATTTTATTGTTGTACTTTCACAGTTCTATCAACACTTCTTTTAGTGTAGGAAACTGTATTTAATTATAGTTTATTTTCATGGAAAGTGCTGGGTTTCTTTTTCAAATATATATATATATATATATATATATATATATATATATATGTTTAGAGAATGCATTTGATTGCATTAAGTAATTTGGCATATACGTTTGCTGCAACTTGAATTTTTGTTTTTCTTTACATTTTTTAAAGGACCTCTGCAGTTCAAGAAAAAGGCAGCTATGTAAATTATGGATATAAATCTTTTTTGGGGACAGTTTTTGAAGACTGTTTATGATTACAGGAAATTAGTGTTTTTTTAAATCACATCCTGGCAGCTGGATATATTTGTGTGTGAAGTTGTGATGGAGGGGAAATAAAGGAGAAGTCCACAGTTTTTGTTTGTTAATTGGTTAAAATTGAAATTTTCACTACACCCCTTCCCCTCACAGGCCCAGAAACAGACACCTTGCATCATTCAATGCAAGCACAATTTGTCAGGATATTAAACGCCCCATCACCAAATACAACTTCCATCATGGACTCCTACAGGAACCTACAGAGGTTTTAAATATATTTATTTTGTATTAACCCTCCTGGCAGTATTATTATGTCAGAATTAAGAATGTTAAAGTGGTACATTCTAAAATACTGACATAATCATACTGCCTCTAGACACCATTACCCCTCCCCCTCACCTCCTCCCTTTCCCTTTATCCTCCTCCTCCTCCCTTTCCCCCCTCTCCCCTTATCCTCCTCCCTTATCCTCCTTCGCCCCTTATCCACCCCCCATTCCCCCCTTATCCTCTTCATCCTCCCTCTTATACTCATCATCCTCCTTATACTTCCCCCTTATCCTTCTCATACACCTCCCTCCTCATCCTCCTCCCCCTCATCCTCCTCCTTTATCCTCCTTCCCCCCTTTCCCCCCATTCCCTCCTTATCCTCCTCATACACTTCCCTCCTCATCCTCCCCCTTATCATCCTCATCCCCCTCCCTCCTCCTCCCCCCTCATCCTCCTCCTTTAGCCTCCTCATCCACCTTTTCCCCCTCATACTCCTCATCCTCCTTTTCCCCCTCACCCCCTCCTCCTCCTTTTCCCCATCCTCCTTTTCCCCCTCATCCTCCTTTCCCACTCTCATCCTCCTCTTCCCCCTCATCCTCCTTATCCTCCTCCTTCGATCCTCCTCCTCCCTCCTCTTTCCCCCTTCTCCAATAACAGTGCTGCCGATCTTCCTCCTCCCTATCCTCTATCCTTATCCTCCCTCCTTCCTCCTTCCCCCCTCTCCCCTCTCTTCTATGTAGCCTCCGATCAGCTCCTGCTGCTGATCCTAGCCCTGCAGCGCATCTTGTGCCTTTCACTGGAACCGGCATATGCCGGCATATGCTAATAATGTGACGCATCATTAGCATATGCCGGTGCTAGTGAAAAGCATAAGATGTTCTGCGGGGCTCCGATTAGCAGTAGGAGCCGATCAGAGGCTACAGAGAAGAGAGAAGAAAGGTTAAAGAAGAGAGGGGGGACGGAGGGAGGATAAGGAGGGAGGAGGAAGATGGGAAGGAGGGAGGATCGGATGGAGGGAGGATGGGCAGCACTGTTACTGGAGAGGGGGGAGGATAAGTGAGGTGGAGGAGGATTGGCAGCACTGGGCCCCCTCCAGATCCCCCATGCAGTAACCCTGAGATTGGCTAGGGGTTACCACTTTAGAATGTGAAAATTAACCCCCGAGCTATGCTCTAGATTACCTCTTGGAGGGTTAAAAAACTATGTGTCCTGCTTAATTGTGCTCTTAATCTGGTTTTCAGATTTTGTTTGTGTTAAACTTGCATATAAGTGTGTGACTTGTGTCTGTTTGCAACTGTGAATTACTTCTGGAAAGTAAAGGGTGTTTCTTTGCTGTATGCAGTGATTTTGTGCAGAATCCCATTTAAGCAGGGGAAGGAGCGAATAGTTCTAGTAAAAGTGCAGTTCTGATACAATTGTGGGATTTTAAGTAAATGGAGGGAGTTCAAATAAAAGGGGTCAAATTGTATTGCAGAAAGGGAAGAAAAAAATGTTGTTTTGTTTTGCTTTTTTCCCCATTCTATTTTGTAGTCGGTATCTGTGAGTCAGTACAGTGGCAACCTCACTCAGTGTACATCCTGTCACATGTATGCTCTTCTGGAACAGCTGATCCAGGGTCTATACCTCTGTGTCAATTGTGAACATGTTGCCTCACTTAAAGCTCAAATTGGAGAACTGGAGAGGAGATTTACAGCACTTAGTGAAATTGCTCCACTGGAAAGGGAGTTGGTGCTCGCTGAGAAAAGTTTAGCTGAAAATAGCATGAAGGTTAGCTGGGTTACAGTTACAAGGGGAAGCAGGAGGAACAGTAGGAGGAGGCAGGCCAGTTCTGAGTTAGCAAACACCAAATATAATTCTACTACTATACAAATCCCTAGTATGCCTTCATTTGGATTATGGAGTACAATTTTGGGCACCACTTCATGAAAAGGACATTTTAGAGTCGGAAAGGTACAGAGAAGGGCAACCAAACTAATAAGGGGAATGGAGGGGCTAACTAATGTTTTCCCCTTTTGATATAATTTGCAATGTTTCAATGGGATGTTTTTTCTATTTGCCTTCTTCTGGATCAATTAACCACTAATCCACATATTGCAGATAAGAGATATCTAAAAAGGTTGAACTCGATGGCCTAAATACGATTTTCAACCTCAATTACTATGTAACTATATGTAACTAATAGATTGAGGGAAACTGTTGTTGATATCCCCTCAGGAATGGCAATGCTAGATAGATCTGTTCCCTCTAACAGCCGAGAGAACAGTTCTGCTGGAGGAAAGGGACAGCAGAATAGGCAGAGCAACAGAATTGTTTTTTAGTCATAGAGGGCTTTATTATTAAGAAGGTAGACAGGGTGATTTGTCACCCAGGTCCCAGCAATCTAACAGTTTGCTGTCTCCTGGGTGCTCGGGTTTGGCATGTTGTGGATCGAGTAGATAAATTATTGGGAGGGGCTGGAAATTAATTTGCGGTCTCTGTACATATTGGTACCAATGACAAAGTTAATGGAGTATGTAGTGTCCTAAATAATGATTTTGGAGAACTAGGGAATAAGCTTAAGACAAGGATCTCCAAGGTAGATACCAGTGCCACGTGCTAGCCCAAGGAATTCAGAAGGAGCTTTGGGAGGTTAATGTATGGCTAAACAAGACGTGCACTAAGAAGTGGTATGGTATTTTAGAGCACTGGGCTGACTTCTCACGTGGGTACAATCTCTATAGCAGTAATGGATTGAACATTGATGATAAAGGAGCTTGTGTGCTAGGGGATAGGATGGTAGAAAGGCTGGAGTTTTTAAACTAGTATGTGGGGAGGAGGGACTAGATTGAAGTAATAGGGTAGAAAGTGTAGAGGGGTTAAGGAATGAATTAACTAGTCATGTTCAAGGAGATGGGGGGAAGGTTAGTATAGTCAATAGTTAAGTATTGCTAAGTAACTCAGGTATAGTGCCAGGCACTTCAAATCTACAAACTTATAACAACATAAGGTGTTTGTCTGCCAATGCCAGAAGCTTGCCAGGAAAAAATATTGTGAGTTAGTATTATTAGCAGTTAATGAGAAATGGGATTTAATATGCATTACTGGAACATGATGGGGGACTCTTATGACTGAACTGAAGTGTTAATCTGGATGGTTATAACCTATTTAGGAAAGATAGGGGCAATGATAAAGTGGAGGAGGGATATGTTGAGCCTAAATTTAAGACTGTAGTCAGAGAACTGGAACTAGTGATAATATTGAATCCTTGTGGGTGGAGTTAAATAGCAGAGTAGCAAATTCCAAAAGAATATTTGTATGAATATGTTATAAACCCTCAAATGTAATTGAACTGAGTAAATGCAATTATTGCTACAGATTGGAAATGCAGCTAAGCATGGGCAAGTTCTGATAATGGGAGATTGTAACTACCCTGAAATAAACTGGATGAAGGGGAACAGTTGAGTACACTCAGAGATCATTACCTGGCCCAGGTTATACAAGAACCTAAGTGCAGCAATACAAAGTTTAGACTGGGACAAAGAACTGATAGGTAAAAATACTAAACATAAATGGACAATATTTAAATCCTTACTAAATATACATACTATCACCATATACCACGTGGGAATAAGATTAAAACGAGTAAATCAAATCCAATGTTGCTTAACAATGATTTAAAGATCAGGATATGGAGTAAAAAACAAGAGGGGACAGAGACTGCTTTACGGGAGTAAAAGGAAATCAACAAGGCTTGCAAAAGGGCTATTAGACTGGCTAAAATAGAAAATGAAACGTTAGTTGCAAAGGAGAGTAAGACTAACCTTGAAATATTTTTTAAATATATTAATGGGAAGAAGGTCCGGGAAAAAACTATAGGAACATTACAATGTGAAACAGGCCATCTGATAATTAGTGATGAGGTAAAGTCAGATGAGCTAAATAGGTTATTTTCTGCGGTATACACAAGGGAGGTACTAGTGGTTGGGACACTGGAGCATAATGGGGTTACACATCCTTCATTAAATAATTTGTTAATGCAGGAAGAAATCCAAAAGTGGTTGTAAAAAAGAAATGTTAATAAAGCCCCAGGTCCTGAAGGAATACATCCAAGGGCACTGAGGGAACTGGGTTCTGTAATAGCCAAACCATTATATCTAATTTTTCAAGATTCACTCAACAGAGGGTAAATACCAGATGACTGAGGAAAAGCATATGCAATATCTATATTTCAGAAGGGAGCAAGAGCAAATCCAAAGAATTACAGACCTGTAAGCCTTACTTCTTTAGTGGGAAAGCTTTTGGAATGGCAAATAAGAGATAATATACAAGAATATGTTTATTTGAACAGGAGTATAAGTAGGAGTCAATATGGATTTATGAGGGATAATCGGTTGTGTCAAACAAATCAAATTAGTTTCAGTAAGGAGGTTAGTAGGAACTTGGATCAAGGCAACTCAGTGGATGTAGACTTTTTGGATTTTGCAAAGGCTTTTGATACAGTGCCACGTGAAAGAGTACTTTGTAAACTAAGGGATACAGGAATTGCAGCAAATATCTGCTCATGGATTGAGAGCTGGTTAAATGACAGGAAGCAAAGGCTTGTGGTAAATGGAACAATACTCAGATTGGACTAATGTGGTAAGTGGGGTTCCTCAGGGATCGGTATTAGGTCCTCTCCTTTTTAACATATTTTTTAATGACTTAGAAGTAGGACTGAAAAGTATTTTCTTCATTTTTGCTGGTGATGGTTAGTTGTGCAAGTTAATTGTATCAGAAAATTATGTACTTTCCCTCCAAAAGGATTCGCATACGTTAAAGAAATGGGCAACTAAATTGGCAGATGAGATTTAATATGAATAAATGTAAAGTTATGCATTTGGGAAGGAAAATAGCCATGCAAATCTAGGGGTATCAGATATTGAAGGGGATTTGGGAGTGATTGTGGACAACTATCTAGGTAACAGTGCTCAATGCCAAGCAGCATCTGCAATCGCAAATAAAATATTAGCATGTATTAAGAAGGGTATAGAAGTAAGGGAAGCAAATATAATTCTGCCACTATACAAATCCCTAGTACACCCTCATTTGGAATATGGAGTACAATTTTGGGCACCACTACATATAAATGACAATTTAGAGCCTTAAAAAGTACAGAGAATGGCAACAAAACTAATAAGGGAAATAGAGGGGCTAAGTTATGAAGAAAGACTAGCCAAATTAAACTTATTTTCTCTAGAAAAAATGTGTCAAAGAGAGGATATGATTACTTTATATTAATATGTCCAGTGTCAATAAAGCTTTGTCAAGTGAACTTTTTGTGCCAAAAGATTTTCAACTGACAAGAAGACATCCTTTGAGGTTAGAAGTAAAAAAATTCTACCATAAAGAAAGAAAAGGAACTGTGGAATTCTCTACCAAAGGAGGTGGTGACAGCAGATTTGATAGACCATTTTATAAAGGGATTGGATATATTTTTATATAAAAAGGGCATTTGGGATTATCCTGGTTAATTAGAGTGAGAGTATTGATTTAGAGAGCTATCTGATTGCCAGTATCTAGGGTCAGGAAGGATTTTTTCCCCTTTTTTGAGACAATTGGCAAGATTCACCTGTTTTTTTCGGTATGACTTCCTTTGGATCAATTAACAATTAACAACTAATCTGCATATTGCAGAGGAGATCTAAATATCAGAGGAGATCTAAAATAGTTGAACTCTTGATGGACTAAAAATCTTTTTCAACTTCAATTACTATGTGTAACGGATCTACTGGCACCCCGACCGGGTACCTCCGTTGATAGATGCGTCCTAGTTTGCGTCGAGGCCTACAAGCACCGCACCGGACACCAAAACCACCACAGACTCCAAGGATAGTACATCAGGAACAAGCGTTCAGTAGTTACAGCTCAAGGGAGTATGCAGAAGCATAGCAATCCCCAGTATGATAGCGATCCCCTCAAATAACGAGACGAGGCTACGTTTTGAAGGGTCAAGAGGAACTATATTTTAATGACAGAGAATCTCCTTTTATGCAATGTTGCCCTCTGAAGGGCTACACCCACATAATTATCACAACAGCCAATTATCTACATGGTTCAACCCCCACGTCTCCTCCCCTCAGATAACAGGTAACACAATTAAAACAGACAATTTTAACCACATTCTGGATGTACCCCAAATACAGGGGGTACACCTTTAAGTCCCGCACCATTCAATAGCTCTCACCCAGGGGAACAACATATACAAAAATGGCATGAATCAGACCAGGGGTTCAAAAGTTAGTAAAAGTATGTTTTTACACATAACACACAGACATTGCACATATCCCCCACACAATACACATATAGGACAATAGGTGAGCCACCCCTCCCTGAGGCTCCTTGATATAATCAGACAATGATTAAATCAGCCCTCTTTGTTCTTATCTGAGAATGAAAACAGTTTATACAATCGACTTTTCTTATCTGAAACAGGATTATCTATTAGCCTAGTCGCTTTGATATTCTGAGCCAATATACTCTGTAGAACATAAAACAACATTTCTACAGTACAGCAATGTGATCATATTTTAACCAAGAATTAAATAATCATAAAACAGGGTAAAACAGTGATGGGTTCCGTTACAGCTGGGGTCTGAGCGCATAAAACTACCGAATAGCGCTCAGATCCTTTTCACACAGTTCAATTGCCATGGAGCTAAAGTCTTTCCCATAGTCTTTCATTATATGAATGGGCTCCATGGCATAGCTTTCTGTGGTATCATGGTTCACACAGGGCAAGTACCGAATGACCCCCCCTGTATGTAAAGGGCCAGAATGAGTGACATACACTCTGGTATGGCCGAATACTGTGTTTACAGGGCAACATGTACCAGGGCCATAGTCGCAGGGCAGGAGGCTGGCCAACAGTCCTCTCCAAGACAAAGTGGCGAAGGGCACTTCGTCACACATCTCCCCTTTGGGGGGAAGTCTAACCAGGCACCTGACCTTCTGCCGGTCCGTGCCTCCGTTAGACGATCCACCAACCCACAATAAACCAGTGCTAGAGCAGCCCCCCCACAACAACAAAGTGCAAGAGCAGCCCACCCACAACAAACAGTTACGGCACCTGGATATTTCGCTGTGGTGATGGGGCAACACACTGAGGGGACTTGAGGGGCAGAGGCCAGCGGCACTCTGCCCTGATGCCAGCTCTTCTGCTGAGGTACTTGGGACATATTCCGGCTCAGTAGCCAGGGAAACGTGGCAGTCAGTGGGGGTTAACATTTCCTCTGTTAACCCTGGGGCCACATTAGAAGTTAGCTGGGGAAGGGAATTTGTACTTACCCCCTCCTCCGGTTGTCCCAGTGAGGGTAGTTGGGGATCTGGACAGGCTGTGGGCGCAGAGACCACGGTCCCATCTGCGCCGTCTGGGAGATTGGTGTCTCCCCTTGTCAGGGTAAACTGTCGCTTGGGCGGAAGGACGACACCTTCTGCCCCCTGTGGTTCACACTGCCGCTGGGGGGGAAGGACTACAACTTCTGCCCCCTGGGGTTCACACTGCCGCTGGGGGGGAAGAACGACACCTTCTGCCCCCTGGGGTTCACACTGCCGCTGGGGGGGAAGGATGACACCTTCTGCCCCCTGGGGCTCACACTGCCACTGGGGGGAAAGGACGACACCTTCTGCCCCCTGTGGTTCACACTGCCGCTGGGGGGGAAGGACTACAACTTCTGCCCCCTGGGGTTCACACTGCCGCTGGGGGGGAAGGACGACACCTTCTGCCCCCTGGGGTTCACACTGCCGCTGCAGGGGAAGGATGACACCTTCTGCCCCCTGGGGTTCACACTGCCGCTGGGGGGGAAGGACGACACCTTCTGCCCCCTGTAGGGCCGGTAGAGAGACCTTGGTCCCATCTCTACCTGCCATCTGGAGGTCATCCCAGGACCAGTCAATGAAGTCTGGTTCTGCTTGTCGAGTAGGTTGGGGCTGCACGAAGCTGAGCAGGTGTTGGTAGTCCTGCTCCAGCTCCCACTCTATTGTTACCAGGTGGGTCATGTCTTTGCTCACCTCGCCTTCGTCATCCCAGACATACATGCCCATCCGGTAGTCGTAGATGTCCCAAAACCTAGACTCCTCCGTGCTGCCAAGATCAATGTCGTCCTCCAAGGCATCCCATAATAATCCCGGGCCATCATAGTCATCTCCCTCCGGTAAGTCGTGTTCAGCCGTCCAGGGGGTAAGTCGAATGGTATGCCACCAGAGGGCCTGGTATGCGTTGTCTAGCCAGAGCTCTCGCCATACCAGGGTTTCTAGTCTTGTCACCCACTCATCCAGGGGCTGCTCTCCCAATAGATACATCCGCATCGCCACACGCTTCTGTAGCCGCTGCTCATCACTGGGGAGACTCTCACCTCGCCGCCATTGGGCATCTTCCAGGGCATCATACCAGAGTTCCTTTCTGTCTGCATCCCTGTAGTCCGCGGCCTCCTCCTCATCCTCATCATGGAACGCTGTACGAAAACTAGCCGGTTCCATCCTGCTGTAGCCAGGGGCGCTGTACAGATACTAGCGTTGCCCTCAATTTGTAACTCCAAACGTTACCAGTGTCTCCGGGCTGCTTTTCCTCTTACTAGGACGCCATCCCACCGCTGCCAGCCAATGTAACGGATCTACTGGCACCCCGACCGGGTACCTCCGTTGATAGACGCGTCCTAGTTTGCGTCGAGGCCTACAAGCACCGCACCGGACACCAAAACCACCACAGACTCCAAGGATAGTACATCAGGAACAAGCGTTCAGTAGTTACAGCTCAAGGGAGTATGCAGAAGCATAGCAATCCCCAGTATGATAGCGATCCCCTCAAATAACGAGACGAGGCTACGTTTTGAAGGGTCAAGAGGAACTATATTTTAATGACAGAGAATCTCCTTTTATGCAATGTTGCCCTCTGAAGGGCTACACCCACATAATTATCACAACAGCCAATTATCTACATGGTTCAACCCCCACGTCTCCTCCCCTCAGATAACAGGTAACACAATTAAAACAGACAATTTTAACCACATTCTGGATGTACCCCAAATACAGGGGGTACACCTTTAAGTCCCGCACCATTCAATAGCTCTCACCCAGGGGAACAACATATACAAAAATGGCATGAATCAGACCAGGGGTTCAAAAGTTAGTAAAAGTATGTTTTTACACATAACACACAGACATTGCACATATCCCCCACACAATACACATATAGGACAATAGGTGAGCCACCCCTCCCTGAGGCTCCTTGATATAATCAGACAATGATTAAATCAGCCCTCTTTGTTCTTATCTGAGAATGAAAACAGTTTATACAATCGACTTTTCTTATCTGAAACAGGATTATCTATTAGCCTAGTCGCTTTGATATTCTGAGCCAATATACTCTGTAGAACATAAAACAACAGTTCTACAGTACAGCAATGTGATCATATTTTAACCAAGAATTAAATAATCATAAAACAGGGTAAAACAGTGATGGGTTCCGTTACAGCTGGGGTCTGAGCGCATAAAACTACCGAATAGCGCTCAGATCCTTTTCACACAGTTCAATTGCCATGGAGCTAAAGTCTTTCCCATAGTCTTTCATTATATGAATGGGCTCCATGGCATAGCTTTCTGTGGTATCATGGTTCACACAGGGCAAGTACCGAATGACCCCCCCTGTATGTAAAGGGCCAGAATGAGTGACATACACTCTGGTATGGCCGAATACTGTGTTTACAGGGCAACATGTACCAGGGCCATAGTCGCAGGGCAGGAGGCTGGCCAACAGTCCTCTCCAAGACAAAGTGGCGAAGGGCACTTCGTCACACTATGTAACTATGTAACTATGTAATCATTGGTATTGTATTCTTAATAATAATAATAATAGTAATTCAATAGATTTAAACAAAGCCTCCTCTTTTTGGTAGCACTATATATTGACAAACATATTGGAATCAACTATGACTCTCTCAAGTGTACCACCACCCCCCCAAAAAAAAAAATTGGAGGCAAGTCACAGTTAAACAAAAGAACTACAACAACAAAAAATATACAAAGAAGTTCAGATTTTATTAAATGCAGTTTTTGACATGTGTGTTTAAATTTACAAGTATGAAAAATGTTATGACATATGACTGTGAAAACAAAGATTAGTGATTAAAAAAACAAAACAAATTGAATAAAAAAGTAAAATTTATAAATAAAAATAATAAAGGGTTATTATGGTTAAATGAAGATAGAAAAACATCTTGTTTTGTTGGTTCTGTGTAGGAAAGATTATATGTATCTATCCTTTTCATTATTTGTATTAATATAATTATTTTTTAAATCATATTTTTAAATATATTTTCTTAATATATATTTCTAATATTTTTAATATTGTATTAATAATTTCATCATAGAGGTGTTATACTATACCACACTTAATGTTCCAGATTTCTATGTTTTATACACTTAAACATTTATATTGTATATACTAAAATGCTATATTATCACTAGTAAAGCAAAAAATGACACACCAAAATCAAATAAAACAAAATAACAGGCCTAGCTCCCATGCAAGAACTACCTTCACTGTTAGACAGATCCCTTTACTAACAGAGTTTCCATCCAGCAAAACCTAGAAGGAGCAAATATAAAACAAATAGTCCACTACTTTGTATTTCATTATTGGCATGTATATTTTAAAGTCCAAATTTCCTCTCTTCTTCTGCTGCTTGCTCACCAGCTCCATGCTGTAAATCTGTCTTTGTCTCTTTGCTGCTTCTCTCTGGGTGTCTCTTTTCTTCAGCCCAAATAAGCTCTTCAAAACACTTGTCTGTGTGTTTGTCTCTCTTCAATTCAGATCATCTGAGAACTTGTAAAATCCACTCTGCAGACTTAAAGTTCATGCAGGCCTCAAACAAAGCCTGCTTCTCACACTGCTAGCCTCTAACACAGCTAGCAGCAGTGTATAAATGGGTTACACCAATCTCTCAGTTCCAGTGTTTGAATACTGTGCTAATCAAACTCCTCCATGAGTTAACTCTATCAACCGCCTGGTGGAAATGGAGCTTTGTAATATCTGTGGCCCATACACATCCCTGATCAAACGCTGTCGATACCCCCCCCCCCCCCGCACACCCAACCCCCCGCAGCTCGACACTATGATGGGGCTAAGAGTCCAACACAATGAGGCCATGTATGCGAAATGAGCGACCAACACTGTGACGCCATGTTGGCAAGCCAACGCATCTGCTGTACCATGCAAAGTGCCATCTCTGTGAATTCTTCCCTTCACTTTAGCACTGGTGAGACTTTCTTGCAGCTGCTGAAGCTTCTCCTCTTCCAGATCTTTCACTACCTTCTCCATTCTTTTCAGAATGCAGCTCTGGTCTCCAAAACTACAGTAGAGATCTGACTTTGGCTCCAGGTGTAGATACTGAAATACACTTTACAGTAACCTCTCCTCCAGTCATCTCCAGTACCATTCAATTCAATTTTCTTCTTCTTTACCATCTGCATTAAGGCATTCCATAGTGACTGGGTGGCATTTTGTATATTCAGCTTCTCTCTATGTTGAATGTCCAACTTCTGAATTGAAGAAACAGCCTCCTGCTTCCTGACCATTTCAGAGAAGTCTCATGCTCTTATCTCCATGAGACACTCTGTGAAACTTTGGATAGAGCATTTTGGTCAGGCGGTTTCTTCTGCCACTCCTGTGTTTTGCTAGGGATCATGGTCTCCTGATTCACTAGGGCACTGTGAAGCTTCTGCTCCTTGACTTGTACTTTGACATCTCTGCTCTCACTCTTTATTTTTAGATCCGCCATCTCCTGCGTCACACCACTGAGGGTACTTTCCATCTTATGAAATTCTGCTTGTTTCTCCCTCGCCACATCACTCAGCTTCAACACAACCAGATGGGGGATGGTGTCTGGTTCAGAGCAGTTGACTCTCTGCTATCACTCTGTGTAATTATTGGTCAAACTCTGTGACCCTTTGACCTTGTCCCTTCTTCTGTCCTTTCTGCAGGGTCTCCAACTCTCCCTGTATAGGTTCATCATTATTATCTTCATTATCCTCATCATCATCATCACCTTCACTATGGGATCGCAACTTCCCAGAGTGTTTGTCTTTCCACTTTTCATTGTTATTTACCGCATAGTCCTGCACACTGTCTTGAGCCCATGGTTTAAGCGCACATAATGTCTGGCAATTTCAGTTCCAGTTGCTCCAATAGAATGGCTTATAATTCTCACAAAACTGCTTCATACGCTCAACCTGCTTCTGTTCTGGTAAATTATCCTTCATAGGCTCCACAAATCTGACCTCTCCAGCTCTGCATGTAGCTCTGCAACTCATCTGTGCTACCAATCCAGCAAAGTCTGTAAATCTTTATTTCTGAAAGGAAGGGTCTATCAGAATTTGGTTTTGCTCGAATGGCTTCAGCTGTTCAGCTGCAGCATGCTTAAACTCAACACATCTTAGGAGTTTTGAAACTTGGGTTTCTGAAAACAACTTGTGATTTCTGCTTTTCTCAGAGACAAACAATTTGGGAGGAGATCTCTCTCCTCCTGTTTTCTATTGTGCTGCAGCACTTGCATAACTTTCCCTTTCAGCTTATATATGGGAGGACTGTCCCTCTGCACCTAAACATCTATATAATCAGTATAACAAGTTGTTCACACAAATATGATGCACCCACATTACAGTACAGTAATGCAACCACCTCTATCGTACAGTGAATATACCCAGAGCTGATCATGGTATGACCAGTGCAACGAATCCCTTATCATAGAGGCACACTGCAAAGAGAATACTTCATACACCCCTAACTGGCACATGGTAGTTTGTGACATATTAATTTTATCAGTTATGTTTATTTACATTTCTTTATTTTCATTTTTATTTTATATTCTATTGGTTCACATATTTCCTGTTGTTTGTAAGACTTTGTAATCTGTTTTCCAATTATTACATAATTGTCATGGTATGGATATACACAGAAAAGGGCAAGGAAGGAAGCTTGACAGCCACAGGTAGAATACAGGAACCATGAACACACCAAAACATGAGAGCAAATACCCAAGCAGATTTATAAGTATGGAGTCCATACCCTGGTTAACACAATAAGGTATAGTCTGGTAGACACAACAGTCTGATGCTATCTAGCTTGGCAGGTACTGAAGGTTGGAATGGTCAGCTCAGGTAGTTGGAGCAATGAGTCATATACAGAAAGATAGAAACAATAGGCAAATCACAAAGCAAGAACTGGTAGACTACTACACAAGAGGAGTGTGACAGGTAGCCATGAATTAGCTGTATGTATATTCTGAAACAAAGGTGGGACCTAAGGGACATTCTCGTGTTGGAATGTTTGTTTTGGAGTCCGGAGGCTCATTTCTTGGATTCGTGAATAGACTGGTTGCAACACGTGAACTCTTTGATCAAAAGCAGAAAGTCAGATGTGGCTGGAAGAAGAGGAAACATGCTATTGTTAACCTGGAGCTTGGAGTTGGACATGATGATGGATTTCTGCTATAAGGAATTATGGCCAAATTATGCCAAAGGAAAAAGAGGAATGCAAACATTTTGTTGCTTGGAAATTTATAAGCTTAGATACTGTGCCCAAGTCTAAGTTGTTTTTTCAGATGCCCCATTGCTTTCTAAATATTTGGTAGAAGATAACTTAATTTTAATTCATAAATTACTGCAAAATGTTCTCCAGAATATGGCTACAAACTGGGTCCTATCAGAAAAATTATTTCTTCAGGTGTACCAGGTATAAAAAAATATGTTCTGCAAAAAGAGTTCTGCTAGTTTAGCATTGTAAGAATTGTACCTCTATTATTGGTAGCTTTACCACACAGTCCATGGAAATGCTGAACTATGACTTCTGTGGCATGCAGTGGAATTAAAGGAAAACATGGCAACTTTATGTGTGTTATTTTTTACTGCATATAAGTGTAAACAAACTTTTGAACTTGAGCTGTGAGTTAGGGACAACAAAAGGTATTGGAGTTCTAGCATACTGCTGGTGGTCTTCTAGGTTGGAGGAAGTAAAGATGAATTATATTGTCCAAGTATATGATAAAATAATCTTAGAGGTCTTGAAATATATTGTTAAAACACTAATGGAGCATTACTGAGTCCTAAAGGGATCATGCAATACTCAGTGTTAAATTATATGTTTTCATTGGTTATCAGAGGCAAAGGTAACATTTTTATCCATTTCAAGTCTCTGTTCAGGAGCAGAGAATGCCATTTTTTTTTCGGCAGATGAAATGAAACCTATTCCAGCATGGGAAGTAGATTTGCAGATTAACACATATTTTACATTTTCTTGGATATAATCCTTCATCATTTTGTTTTCTGGAACAGATTATGGGTACACGCAACATCTAGATATTGATTTACCAGGTAGCATATCAATAGCACAATTATAAGATTGATGAGGTGATAGACTTCTGCTTATCAAACATATCCAGGAATTGATGATAACCAGCTGTGAAAAGATTGAGATGTGCATGTGCAGAATAGGAAGAGTCCACAGTACTAAGAACCAATGGAATTTAAAACGTCACACTCCAATTGCTGACTTTGGCTTCCTGCCAAATGATATTGCTCACAATCTCTGTTCTTCACATTTTGACTTTCACCTAACTTCAGATCAATGTGGGTGCATAAGGAGATTAGCTCACAAAGGGAAACAGGTATTTCCTGGCGTGTGAGTTTATCCTGAAGTTTCTCTGTCAAGAGGGCCAAAAAAGATGAGGATAGGGTTGTCTCATTCCAGCTGTTTTTTTTAAAGAAGGATTGTAGGTCACTGGTAATCTGGCCTTTCTTATCGCAGATCACAGTCACAGACCAGAGTCGATTCTTGACTATTAACATACAAAATATAAAATACATTTTCAATTGGTAATTTGTAAATGATAAATAGACTCCAGGATAAGCGCTGTAGTGCAGAGCTAAAGGTAGTTTGAGTTCAGTCCTAGTATGGCTTATAGTGGAACAGAGCTACAGGCAGAGTGCAAGCAGAATGGATGGTTTCCCCAAGATGGTTTCCAAGTGCATGAACAATTCCAATCAAAGTGCTGAAAGTATTCTCCTGGTGGTCCAGACAGGTGTGGAGGTTCCCTAAGAGTTGATTGTTGGTTCCACTGCAGAAGGAACTTCAACAGGATTTGTGTTGTGGCCTGTTGCCCTGTCATAGTTAGGTTATATGCACACATGGTTTTAGGTAGGACCTCAGTTGCTGATAGGACCGGCAGGCAGATTTCCACAGTCAGGGATAAAGAACAAAGCTTGACAGTGACATGTAGAAAACTGGAACCAGGGGCACACCAAAGATGAGAGTGAACATACAAGCAGACTTAGAAGTCTAGAGCAGATAATATTGTAGACACAATAGGTTGGAGCAGATAGCCTGGCAGAAATAACTTGGTAGATACTGAAAGATGAAAATTCAACTTCATGCTGATTGATGAAACATTAGCAAGTAGCCTGGTACACAAGACGATTGTAGCAGTGAATCGAGAATCAGCTTTAGGAAGAAGCTGTAACTAGACATTACAGCATACAAGAGCTCACAAACAAAGTCAGCATTTGAAACAGGCGGGGAGGTAGTGGACTAACTCTCTTAAATAGTCCAGTTGAAAATATGAGCAATTGGCAACATGCTACAAATAAGTATGCTGGACCTTTAAACTTTTGACTCAGTCCACAAGTGTTTTGTGTCTTATTATTATTATTATTATTATCTTTATTTATATCGCGCCAACATATTCCGTAGCGCTGTACAGGGGTTGAGTACATAGCAGAAAACAAATTAAACACCTTGTAAAGAATGGAGGGCCCTGTTTTTGAGCATAAAATCAAATGTACATAGAGCTTGTTTCCAAGGCACTGACACAAGATTGAAAACTCGCAAACTTACAATCTAATGGTTTCTTATTGGGACTGCTGAGGACCTTGAATATAATTAATTTTTGTGGTTTTCCAACCATACTCTTGTTGCAAGTGCTCCTTTTGTCAAACAGAAGCGTATTTTGAACTTGTTATGGTTAATTTTGTTTATTATAATTGCATTACATAGTCTAAACATATATTTTGTTATTTTCTCTTGTAAGATCTCCTAATATATTATATAATTCTTATGCGTGTTGTTCTATTTGGGTGTTAAAGGAAGGCATATCCCCTGTTGAAAGCTGTATTTTTACATTGCTAGGTTTATTCACCTATGTTTTCAAATGTTACTTTGTGTATACATACATTTATTAGTGGAGTTAACTACACTCTGGTCTTTTTATTTCTATATTAAGACAGTAACACATACTTAAAAAAATGCGTTTAGTAACAACATAACACCAGTTACATTTCACTGTTTGATAAATTAAGTTCAATACATGCAATTTGTAGTTTTGGCTATTGGTATTGCTTTTGTTTTCATAACTTTACCAGATGATACATAAAATCAACCTAACCTATAAAATAGTTATGTCACAATATTCCATGTTTTTACATTCCATGTAAAATGCATGAGTTTAAATATATTTCTAAAACATATCATGAATCAAAGTTTGAGCATGTTTGCTTTTGTAATGTTCAGTTTTGCACAATTATTCACGTGAATGTTTCTGTAGCAGTTTTATATTAGATACATATGCAAACTTGACTAAAATATTTTAAAAGGATTCTTTCGTTCACACAAAAGTTTAACCATTTCAATGTTTAACCATTTAAAACTATGTTTTTACACATTGCACGTATGTTATACTTTTGTGGAAGTTTATTCATCATGAGGTTTCATCATTTACTAAATGTAATAGATAAATGTATCACTGTAATGGTCCAATTTACAAACAACTTTTCAGTTTATTGTTAGAAAACTTACTTTAGAAGCTGCTGGTTTTCCCCCATCTTTAGACAACCCCTCTCTTATTTAGGTTGTAGTGTGCCCTTATCTCCCCATGCTCTGCCACTAAATATGTGCAGCAAATAGGCAACTGGGGATATCTATGCACCAAAACCCAAATAAAATCTGAAAATGATAGAAGAAATTGTAGCCCAAAAATATTGTAAAATTATATATTGGAAAGATTTTCATACTGATTTTAACAATGCAAAATTCATTAGAGCTGATTCATGAGAAAATTTACATGAGAACAACCAATGCTTAATTATCCCACCCATTATGCTATTTCTCAGTGTAATATTTGATTTCTCATTAATGATTGTAACTAATTGAACATATTAGAAGTGCTTCTAAAGTATCTGCCTTAAAGAAACAAACAAGTTTATTTTATTAATCTCCTTCTCTGCACAATATGATCAAAGTCCAGCATAATTTATGAAATTAGCAGTAACAATGATTTTTTTGCAAATATCTTTTCCGCTTTCCCTAATTGTTTTTTGCTGCTAGATAATGTTGTTGTTTTTTCGTTGTTCAGTCGTGTCCGACTCTTTATGACCCTATTGATCGCAGCATGCCAGGCAAATCTGTGGATATTTCTCCCAGCAAAATTGATTCTGGCTTTAGATTAGCCAGTGTGGCCTTACACATTGTGTACTCTATGTATAAGTTTAAGAAATAAGGTATAGACAACCTTGGTGCACTACTTTCCAGATATTGAACCATTCTGTTGTTCCATGATCAGTTCTGATCATGGTTTCTTGGTCCATATACAGATTCATCAGGAGGTGGATCAGATAATTTGGTACTCTCATCTCTTTAAGAACTTGCCACATTCAAATGTTTTAGACTAGGCTATGAAGCAAAAGTAAATGTTTTTTCTGGAAATCTCTTGATTACCCTATTATCCGGTGAACAATGAAAATGTCTTCTCTTGTGCCTCTTCCTCTGCAGAACCCAGCTTGCACATCTGGTAGTTTCCGGTCCATATATTGTTGGAGCAAAACTTGTGGTATCTTAAGCATTACCTTGCCGGCATGTGAAATGAGTGCAATTGTTTGATCATTGGAGCACTCTTGAGTCTTCCAAATGTGTTGGCATAATGCAAACAACACTTTTAAAACCTAATCTTGTAAGATCTCACTTCACTATCCAAGATGTCTGATTCCTGTATAGATATTGTGTGTTTTCCTGGCACCTCTTGTTTATCTGACCTACTTCTGTTAAGTCCCTACCTTTTTTGTCATGTCCATTTTGGCATGAAAGGTTTAATTGGGATTGCAATTTTCTTGAAGAGATATCTTGACTTTCCCATTCTGTAATCTTTTTCTGTCTCCTCACATTGCTCATTATAGTCCCCACTACCTTTACTGGGCTACTTTCAAAGCCTCAACAGACAGTTAGTTTGCCTTCTTAGTTTTCCTTCTTTTGGGGATATTCTTTGTTGCTGTTTTCTGGCCAATATCACAAACTTATGTCCAAAGTTCTTCAGGCATTCTATCTACAATGTCCAGTCCCTTAAAACTATTCTTTCGATTCACTGCATATTCATTAGGTGCAGTATATTATTTATTTCATATCTGCTTGATCTGATAACTTCCCTCTTTTCTTCAATTTAATTCTGAACATTGCAATAAGAAGTTCATTAACTGAGCCATAGTGTACTCCAGGTCTTGTTTTTGCTGACTATATCCTCCATCTTTGGGTACAAAGTTTATAGTTGATCTGATTTCTATATTGTCCATCTGGTGATATCATGTGTAGAGTGGTCTCTGAGGCTGTTGGAAGATGGTGTTTGCTATGACCAAATAATTATCTTGACAGAATACTACTAATCTCTGACCTGTTTCATTTTGTACTCCAAGGCTAAATTCGCCAGCTTTCCAGGTATTTTTTGGTTCTTTACTTTAGCATTCCAATCTCCTATGATAAAAGTAACATCTTTTCTTGGTTTTATATCTATGATGTGATGAATATCTTTGTAGCATCTGGCAATTTCAGCCACTTTAGCATCCATGGTTGGAACATAGACTTGGATCACTGCAGTGTTAATTGGCTTGCCTTGACTTCAAATTGAAATCATTCTCTTATTTATTGGGTTGTAACCAAGCACTCCATTTCTTCTGCTGGTCTCACACAGACCAATCACAGTGTCACACCTTGCCCTGCCCCTCTGAGGTCAAGCCAATTCTCAGCCTCTAGAATATGAACTTGCCAGTCAAGTTCTATACATTTGGACTTTAAAACAAGAAGGCAATATAAGTTACACACAAGTTTGATTCAGCTGACAAAAAATGTTCTCTAATGTATACATTTGACTTTATACAAGCGTAGTGACCATCTTCAAAATCATAGACAACTCTTCTCTGCCTGGAACAAGCAATCTCCAGACTTACTGTACATTTCAACAACAACTGCGTGAGGTATTACTGATATGCCTAAGCACAGTAAAAACATATCAATGTTATCTGGAAATGTAATTACAAAAATGTATTGAAATGTGCTTGAGTTAGCACTATTAAAATTTTAAAATACATTTAATAAATATCTGTAAAAGACTAAATATTTTGCCAGAATCCTCTATGTAAGATGAAATATTCAAATGTTTGTATGTTTGTTAGCTCTATATAGCAAAAAATCTAAAATAAATAATACTATTTGTTTATCATGTTATTTTTCTTTTAGTTCATTATGCATGTGGAAGCACTAATCCAGCAATTAGTTGATATAGAGTTAATGTTATGTAGTTTTTTTTAATCCAAATCATCTATGCATATCTCATTAGAATGTAATCAATCATTTAATCAATAAGCAAAGAAGTGCTGAAATCTTGGTTCAACAAACCATAATCTCTCTAATAACTATAAATCTTATTTATCAGCTTTCCCACAGTTTTTATAGAAAAAAAACATATTTTTTTCTTTTACACTATTTTTATTAGGAAAGCAATTGACAAATGGTGCATTTTTTATATCCAATTTGTTTTTTTTTGTTTTTTTTAAACATCAGCTTTTATTATTAACTAGCGACTTGTAAAATTGTAAGGCAGGTAATGCTGTTTTCCACAGACAGTAAGGGCCTCACTCTATTAACGGCCGTAGGAGATGCGGGGCCGCAAGGACCGGCCGCAAGCTATTCGCCTATTCTATTCCCTTCCGGCCGGGGATTCCCGCAGGCTTGCGGCCGGCACCTTGCTATCCCTTGCGGCCGCTCGCGCTGGAGGAAAGCCTTTGATCTTAAACGGCCGCAAGAGTTTCGGCTGCAAGAAAGCCCGGTTGCTATTCAATTGCTCCGGGAAACCTCTCTGCAAGGCTAAAACCGAGCCGCAGCTTACTTGCAGAAAAAAGGTCCCGCAGGCACACAATTAAGCACATTTTAAAGCCATAATAAAGCCATCCTGCACTCGTATGAGACTATAAAGTGATTGTAGGTGTTAGCAAAAATAGCACAACATTCCCCTACACTCAAATCCGTAAATATATATATTTTTAATTTATGTCACATATCCATGGAAAAAGTCCAGAGGGCTTGGAGCACCTCAGACCCGCCCACGCTGCGGCCGGAAAATAAACAGTTAATGTAATCTCGGATTTGGCCTGATGTGCAAGCTTGAGAGGGGGTTGCTATTAATCCTCATGTCCCCCATTATGATCCCTAGCATTTACAGAGCTTTACAGTGCCGTCTTGAATTTATTTTTGCGTTTAAAGATTTCTGAGCTTACGGCCGGTTGCAAGATATACGGCCGGCCGTAAGGGGAGATCCTTGCAGGGCCGTATAATTGAATTGCAAGATAACGGAACCCCCGCAAGGAATCGCAGCCTTGCGGCCGTTTTATGGCCGATAATAGAATGAGGCCCTAAGTCTTTTGGTCGTCTGAGATCCTTTGGTGCTCATTGCAGGCCTCGCACTGAGCACCCTTGGCGCTCATCAAGTGGCTCGCAATGAGCACCTTTGGCGCTCATTGCGTGGCTCGCAATGAGCACCTTTGGCGCTCATTGCGAGTCTCTGGGTTGGTGTATTTTTTGTTATCAGAGGTGCTTTTGCTCTCATTGTAAGGTCCGCACCGATGTCCTTTTTGCTCTTATTGCAAGTCTCTCCCCTAGTGTAGTTTGTGTCCTATGAGCACCATTGGCGCTCCTTGTGAGGCGAGCGGAGAAGGGCTTTGTGGTTTATTGCGATACTTTGTTTTCTTTTTGTGTATATATATTTTTTCTTGATAATTAATTAATGAATGAAATGATAAATTAATATACTTTACCTATTTGTAATAAATATATTCAGCAAGCATTGTGCTGAAGAGCTAACAATCTGTTTTGATGTTCCTGCAGCATACAATGTAGATTTGCAGTGTTGGTGAGCTGAGGTGTAAGTGTCAGCAATGTGTGCAGTGTGTAGTGTAAATAGGCTGCGTGCGTGAGGGGAAGACTTTTGTGTAGCTGGGTACTTCCGCATTCTGTAAGTTAGTGGTGTAAAATGGCGACGATTGTGTATATGGTACGCGAGTGTGGATGATTTGGCTTTCTTGCTAATAGTGTATGTTATACCTCGTACTGGTTTTTGTAAAAGTCGTATGTGCTTGCTGGTGTTTTGCGGCTTTAGGGGTCGTGTAGCCTCATTTTAGTTTTTTTAGGCGGCCATTTTTTCTTTTGCTTAGGGGATTTTCGAGTGTCTAAACTCGGTAAATTGGACTTAAATTCAGGTGTAACCTGAATACCAGACGTCCTGGTGTCCCCCCTTGCTGTGGGTAAGATTTATTTAATTTTTGTGTGTATTTAGTATTTTTTTAATGTTTTCCGCTGTGCGAGGTTCGGCTGTTAAGGTCGTATTTTTGCGAGTTGATATTTATTTATTTTCTAAGTCTCGTGGCTTGTATTTTTTTGTGTACGTCCGTAATTTTTTTTTTTCTAAGTCTCACGACTTTTTATTTTCAAAGTCCCGCTTCTGTGGCGTTTGTAACCACTTGTGAGGCACCGTAGAGCCTCCACCACCGCAAATGTGGCCCCTCATTTTGCGAGGGTCCACATTTGCGGCCTGCAATAAGCCTTCGGCTCATTGCAGCCCACGTGGGAGCCTCCACCTTCCGGCATGAACTGCGTCCCTCACTGTGCGAGACGATGTTTCGTAGTTTGACAACTATTATATGTGATTTAATCCACCAGCTCAAAAGCAAATATATTATGCATACAAAAAAAAAGTTTTAAACCAGCACATTTAGCTGAGAAAGTGGTTTTATAATGTCTAATCAACTTAGTATATTATTTGTTAATATTATGTCATATCTCGTGTAATTGCGCTTATAACATTACATCATCTGGACACGCAATGTGTGTAGACTAACTTAACTCAGAGGTTCCATAGGCCAGCCAGACCAAATGTTTTCCAGAATATCCTGGTTTACACCAGCTGAATAGCAGAGACAAATTCACTGTCAGATTTCTGCTGAGGAGAAGCATAATAAGTAAATATATATTCTATGTTATCTTAGAAAACAGTTTTTAGATGATTCGGTGCACAAAAAGTGGGATAACACATATGGAAGTTAAGATACATTACATTTCACAAGTCAGTTGCCATAATGCAAAGGAAGGTGACATTAGTGGAGGCCACAACTGCATTATAAAAACCCTAGCTCGAATGATGTACACAGTATCTAAAATAGTAACTGTAGCTATCTATACTCTATATTGTTATTATATTAAAATATGTATTACCCCTTAAATTCATAATTAAAGATGATAGTATAATACGAAATTGTAATGGGAAGTTGATGGTGTTTCCTATATTAATGTATTATTACAAGCTGCAAAACATAAGAAATATTATTATTATTTTTTATTAATGTTATTATTAATATTATTATTATTATCTTTAATTTGTAACGTGCCAACATACTCCATAGAGCTGTACAAGGGTTAAGTACTTGGCAAAAACAAAATTAACACGTAGCAAAAAATGGAAAACCCTGTTTTTGAGCTTAAAACCAAACGTACATAGTGCAAAGAAGAAAGCATTTGGGTAAAAATCAGTGAAGAAATTCAGTGTAGAAATTCAGTGTAGAAAATCATACCTTTTTGGAGAGATAACAGCATGAATTAGCGTATTGTCACAGCCATTTCTTCATGTGCTGTAGTTAGAGTTGTGTAAACAGATAAGACATTAGAATAAATGCTGTATTGTAATAATTCCTGTACACAGTAATTCTATTTGCTACACTTCAGAATGTTTACTTAAGATATGTGAACTTTTGCAATAGATGTTACATCTTGAAAATACACTCCTATATCAGATATAAAGGTTACAGTTTGCAAAAAAAATAAAAATGATTGTATTGGTTAATCACAAAGTTATACAATTAGCCTGTGCCAGTCTCATACAGATAATCATCCAATTTTTGTTATCTTTGATCCCAGGTAAACATTAATTTGAAATGTTCCTTCCCCCCACCACATCACAAAGTAATATGCTATGCTATATTATTATATACTATATAATATGATATATAATATCCTTTATTCACCATGTACTGAAAACACATAAAATCTTACAGTTAAATGTAGATAAGTCACCCGATTGTATCAACCCTAGGACAAACAGTAACTCCTAGTTCAAATCACCAGCAATTAGGGGGAAAAGTCCTCAGCTTGAATCATGTTCTGATATGTGTTCAGTGACAAACAGTTATACAATGGATGTTATTAGACAGGAACAAATGGAAATGGAAAGATATCTTGTGCACAGTTTTACTTTTTCTTCATCCTTACCATAAATCAAGAGGTGAGGCACATATGGGAGATAGTCATAAAATGTCAAATATTAGCAGTAGTGATATGTAGAGATTCTTAGTTTCCTCACTCTATACTTTCTACATAATAAGTACATTTCCCACGCTTATGCCAGTTCTTAAAAAAAAACATTTTTTATCAAGTATCTTTAATAATAATATTTATAAAAACTGGGGAGATAAGAGCAATCTGTATGTTATGGGTATTTAAATGTCAAATATAAATTAAATAATTTTTAAAGTCTAAAAGAAAGATTGAAAACACACAGTTACAAAAATGTGTTAAAGCAAAAATGTATAATATAAGTCATTTTGTCCACTTAGTATAACGTGAAAAAATATGTACTGATACTCACAATATTTCAAAAATAATCAAAATAATTGATTCTTATAGATCTCTTTGGTAAATTAATTTAAACACAGTAATTACGTATGAAATATGGGAGATAATTTGGGAAAATGCAAATAAAATGTATGCAAAAAAGAGTAGAGGGGCTCATCTGAGATCGAAAAATACCTCAGTGGGTATTTTCTATAGGTCTGGTTACCTACTCAGAGAGCAGCCTCTTTTAGCTCACTTGTGCCCTTCACAGGGAGAAATATCCTGTAGTATATCAGTCTGGTCTTACTCAAAAGAGTGATCCAGACCCAAAATACCAGGCAATTCTATCCTGAACAGGAGGAACAACAGTTTTTTTAATCTTTTTATTGAAAACTTCACAAAAGTAACAACAACGTTAAAAACATAAACTCATGTATGGTACATAAGCTTTGAGTTTTTACAATAAAATCTTTGTACATATTTACATAATTATTTATACTTTATACAGAATTTGTCATAATTTTTCTGATAGAACAGAAAAAGTATTCGGACAACACAGAAACCTTGTGTTCCAAACCAGATGTCTAAGGCAGTAAAATATTCAGTTAAATATATAATCGTCAATAAAGGTTAGATAAAAACTATACTACTGTATAGCCTTATCCGTAAAGATAATTATGGAGGAATTAAATCCCAAGTAAAGAGTGTATATATAAAGGTAAATATCAAAGAAATAAAGAAACTGGCGCTTCAATATAGTTACAATGAATCCATAAGTAATTATTATTTTAAAATGTTACCTTTATTCAATATTATAAAATTGTGCACTGTTTTCTACAGAGCAACAGGACAAAAAACACTTAAAAATTATCAATGAAACAAAACCCACACAATAAAATGGGTAGTAGACTGACTAAATAAATAAACTCCTCTCAGTCTAGCTTACCACTTGCCTGCAAAAGCTATGTAGAAAATTAGGGTCAAGGACAGCGCTGCAACAAGATCCTAAGACAGCAGATAAATGACTGCTGACAAATGGTATGGCATCTACTGAAAAACAGAAGATGAACCCCTAAATCCCTATAGAAATCTTATTGATATAGGGTAAAGTTCTTTAAAGTCAAGGGTCCTAAGTTGTAATTGCTGGACAAGTGGTATATATGGAGGAATCTCCGTATATAGTTCTATATACAGTGTTAAAGTGCTAAATTAACTAGTCTATGGGACAGCCAGTAATATCATTACCATGAAAGATGTATATTTGTGGTATACTGCTGCTATAAACCGTGATAGGCAGTAAATGAAAAACCTATCTGGAATTGGCACTATAATTTATGATTTGGCATAGGCACTGTAATTTATGATATACTGTTGAAATAATAAGTGATAAGCTATAAGTAAAAACCTATCTAGAATGAGCACAGTAGATATTTATTATATATATAAAACAAGTAAAGACCTAGCCTATGGCTATGTCACCTACATAGGTACCTTTGAAATTGAAATACGTAATAAGCATATACTTTAGAAATGAGCATAAATGCAAACAATATTAAATGATCCTATGCACAGATAGATTATTAGTAACCCAAGTTAAATAGATAAATCCACAGATATGTATAATTCATCACCTACCTCAAGACCCGTCAAGCTAGATGACCATATGGAAAAGATAAAATAAAAAAGTTAATGGCCGACTAGATGCCCTGAGTAGAAGCCCTATGGCTTAGGTGACTGTGAGGAATTGACTCTGCTGGGTTTTGAACCCTGGTCCCCAGGCTGCTGATCCTCTTCCCTACCACTGCGCCAGCCTGCCTTTGTGAAATTCCTGGAGATCTGATAACCTTGACTCTGCTAGCAATAGCATCAGTGACTAAGTCTCTTCAGCTGTGTCTGGTCAGGTTTCTGGTCCTTGGCCTATATAAGGCACTTCCTGTCAATGTACCTTGCCAGATTATTGTGGTTCCTGTTTCCTTCAATAAAGCTTGTTCCTGTTTCACCTACAAGTTGCTGAATTGGATCATTGCTGACCTAGGCTGCTGGTCTCCAAAACCTTGTGATTCCTATATCATTACAGAATAATCTGGCCCATTCATGGAGACCGCTGGGTCAGATTCTGCATTGGCCCAGCAGGTTGCTTTATTTGCAAGAACTGTGTAGACCCAGGCACAGACCATTCAAGTGCTGCAGGACCAGGTAGCTGAACTGCTAAATAAAGTTCAGTCAATGCACAGTGAGTATACCAGCTAAAGGGCACGTGATGTTGCGGCTGCTACTGTTACACCTGCACAAGATGCCCGCTTGCCCCTACCAAAAAAGTTTGGAGGAGATCGCAAAAGATTTAGGGGTTTCCTGAATCAATGCCGTTTGCACTTCATGATGTTACCTCACCGATTGT
This sequence comes from Discoglossus pictus, assembly GCA_027410445.1. NCBI lineage: Eukaryota > Metazoa > Chordata > Amphibia > Anura > Alytidae > Discoglossus > Discoglossus pictus. Next base: position 198,209,642 of record CM050166.1, on the reverse strand, counting down.
CATCTGAAAGAGAGAAGGTGGGATTTATTTTCTCCCTATTCAAAGATGAAGCCCTGTCTTGGGACTCCCCTCTTCTGGAACAGGACAGTCCAGTCTTGGGTAATCTAAATGACTTTCTTGAGGCCATGTGCCTAGTTTTTGATGACCCCAATCGATGTGCTACAGCAGAAGCCACTCTCCTTCATTTGCATCAAGGGAGGCGCTCTGTGGCTGAATATGCTGCTGAATTCAGACAGTGGGTTGCTGATACTACCTGGAACCAATCAGCCCAGAGGTTCCACTTCAGAAAAGGTCTCTCAGAAGCTATAAAAGATGAGCTAGCTCGTGTTGATCTTCCTGCTGACTTTGATGCATTTGTGCGTTTGGCTATCCGTATTGATCGGAGACTTTCTGAAAGAAGATTGGAAAGACAGGGCTCTTTTAGACCAAGTGCTACTCCTACTTTCTATTCAAGAATTTCTACTCCGACCCCACAAACACCTACAGACTCTGAGCCTGAGGCTATGCAGGTAAATCTAATAAGAGGGCATTTATCCAATGAAGAAAAACAGTGGCAACGCACTCACAATTTATGACTGTATTGTGGTAGTGCAGGGCACTATGCCATCAATTGCCCTAGCAAATCCAAAAGAACAATAGCTATGGCTGCTGAGGGTGCACAGATTCGACACCAATCCCAGATTTCAGATCAACTGGATTCTGTCACACAACCTTTGTTTTCTCTGCCTCATGGCGAAGAGGGTATGTTGACTCAGTATCCTCATTTTGTGGTGCCTATCACTTTGCAATGTGGTGATAGTAAAATTTCAACTACAGCTATGATAGATTCTGGAGCAGGCGTAAACTTTATGGACATCAAATTTGCAGCAGGAAATAGAATTCAGTCTATCCCTAATTCTTCACCTGTGTTAATGGAGACAGTAGACGGTTCTCCACTTACGTCAGGACCGGTTACACATGAGTCTGTGCCCTTAAAGTTGACTCTGGAAGTGAATCACCATGAGAATATATCTTTCCACCTAATTTCCTCAACACAGTTTCCAGTGATTTTGGGTGTACCTTGGCTTGCTCTGCATAACCCACAGATTGATTGGAAAATCAGAACTTTGTCCTTTCCTTCAGAACACTGCTTAATGAATTGTCAACCCTCTAAGGTAACACCTGTTGCCACAACAATCAAATGAAATGGTTGCTACAAACTTAACCAAGCTTCCTCTACAATATCGGGATTTTGCAGATGTCTGTGATAAGAAGAATGCTGATCAGCTTCCACCCCACAGGCCTTATGATTGCCCAATAGAGCTGTTACCTGGGGCTGCTATCCCATTTGGCCGTATATATTCCCTTTCTGAATTGAAAGCTCCTCGTGAATACATACAAGAAAATCATGCCAAAGGCTTTATTCGACCGTCTACTTCTCCAGCAGGAGCTCCTATATTCTTTGTAGAAAAGAAAGATGGCAGCCTATGGCCCCTGTGTTGACTACAGGGACATTAATAACATCACTGTTAAAAACCGCTAACCCTTGCCTCTCATTCCTGAACTTCTGGAGAGACTTCGCTCAGCTAAAATATTTATGAAGCTTGATCTTCGGGGGGCATATAATCTGGTTCGAATAAGACCAAATGATGAATGGAAAACAGCTTTCAGAACCAGGTACGGGCATTACGAATATCTAGTAATGCCATTTGGGCTTTGTAATGCCCCTGCAAGTTTCCAGCATCTTATCAATGATGTACTACAAGATCTCTTGGATCAGTTTGTTGTGGCATATTTGGATGATATCTTAATATTTTCTGATAATCTTGAAAACAACAGAAAACAGGTCCGTATAGTTCTGGAGCGCCTTCGTACCCACCACCTATACATTAAACTGGAAAAATGTGACTTTGAACAAACAGAAATTCAATTCCTGGGGTTTGTAATAACTCCTAAAGGTTTAAGTATGGACGCAAGTAAAATTAAAGCTGTGCTGGACTGGCCCATCCCCAAGAATGAAAAAGATATTCAGAGATTTGTGGGGTTTGCCAATTTTTACAGGCATTTCATTAAGAATGTATCTGCCGTTATTACACCGATCACTGAACTTACACGTAAAGGGACTCCTTTTCAGTGGTCCGATAAGGCTGATACCGTATTTTCCCAATTTAAAGACTCTGTTTACATCTGCCCCCGTCCTGGTACATCCTCAGCCAGAATTACCATTTATTGTGGAAGTTGATGCTTCTGATTCAGCTGTTGGTGCTATACTGTCTCAAAGTACTGGACCTAAGATGTTGTTACATCCGTGTGCCTTCTATTCCCGCCAGATGGTGCCAGCAGAAAGAAACTATGACATAGGAAATAAAGAACTATTGGCTATAAAAGCTGCCTTCACCGAATGGAGACATCTCTTGGAGGAAGCTACCCATCCAATTACTGTCCTCACAGATCACAAAAATCTGGAATGTATTCGATCAGCTAAGAGACTGTCAGCCAGACAAGCACGCTGGTCCCTATTCTTCTCGAGGTTTAATTTTTTGGTTAGATACCGTCCTGGCTCCAAGAATGGTAAGGCGGATGCCTTGTCTAGAATAGCTGACCCCCTCCATACTACCGTAACCAAGACCACCATCTTGCCGGAGGATATATTTATAGGAGTTACATTTCCTTCTGATCTGATGTCTCGCATTAAAAAGGGCTACGCTGAAGACCCAGTTCTTTGTGATCCTCCTCGTGATCTTAATGGGTTTTGGATTTTTCAACAATGTCTGTTTGCTCCGGAGTCAGTGCGACTGGATCTTTTACTTCTCTACCATGACTCAAAACCAGCAGGTCATTCAGGAATCCGAAAGACACAAGAGCTACTTGCCCGATCCTTTTGGTGGCCCAAGTATTATGAGGATGTTAAGAAGTATGTGTCCTCTTGTGATGTATGTGCCAGACATAAGACTCCTCGCTCATCCCCTGTTGGCTTGCATCAGCCTCTTCCGATTCCTCATCGTCCCTAAGGATCTATGTACATGGACTTTATTGTGGAACTACCTCCCTCTAAGGAACACACTACCATTCTTGTTAATGTGGACAAGTTAACTAAGATGGGTCATTTCATACCAGCTCATGGTCTCCCTTCAGCTAAACAGACGGCTGACCTGGTTATTTGGGAAATATTTTGCTTGCATGGAGTGCCGGATGAAGTAGTTTCTGACAGGGGAGTGCAGTTTACATCTCGTTTTTGGAAACATTTTTGTTCTAATCTAGGTATTAATGTAAATCTGTCATCAGCTTTTCATCAACAAAGTAATGGACAGACTGAGCGAACCAACCAGACTTTGGAGCAATATTTGCGGTGCTATATTAGTTACCTGCAGGATGACTGGCTAGATTTTCTACCCACGGCGGAGTTTGCCTATAACAATGCCCAACACTGCTCCACTTCTTTGAGCCCATTTTTTGCCAACTTTGGTTACCATCCATCCTTTCTAGTGAGTCTCCCAATTACTACTTCCATTCCTGCAGTCACTGATCGGCTAACCACCTTACGAGATTCCCAAGACCTGTTAAAGGAGACTCTTTCGAAGGCTCAGGAATGTTACAAGAGAGCTGCTGATAGGCATAGAACGGAGGCCCCGGTTTATCATGTTGGTGACAAGGTTTGGCTGTCAACAAGGAATCTTAAGCTTAGGGTTCCTTCTCATAATTTGGGTCAGAGGTTCATGGGACCTTTGAGATCCTCACTCAGATCAATGCTGTCACTTTTCGTTTGCAACTTCCAGATTCCATGAAAATACATCCGGTGTTTCACGTTGCACTGCTGAAACCTTTCCATGCAAACACTTTCCCTGGCCGAGCCCTGCCTGCCCCACCTCCAGTCCTCGGGGATGGTGAGGATGAATACGAGGTGGAGAAAATTCTGGACTCCAGGATCTTCCGCAACAAGCTTCAGTATCTGGTGCGTTGGAAAGGCTATGGTGAGGAGGATAGTTTGTGGGAACCAGCGGACAATATTCACGCTCCTGACCTTTTTCAGTCTTTCCATGTGCAGTACCCTGCTAAACCGGGTAATAGGGCATCCAGAGGCTGCACCTATAGAGGCAGGGGTAATGTGAGGAATTGACTCTGCTGGGTTTTGAACCCTGGTCCCCAGGCTGCTGATCCTCTTCCCTACTACTGCGCCAGCCTGCCTTGGTGAAATTCCTGATCTGATACCCTTGACTCTGCTAGCAATAGAGACTAAGTCTCTTCAGCTGTGTCTGGTCAGGTGTCTGGTCCTTGGCCTATATAAGGCACTTCCTGTCAATGTACCTTGCCAGATTATTGTGGTTCCTGTTCCCTTCAATAAAGCTTGTTCCTGTTTCACTTACAAGTTGCTGAATTGGATCATTGATTACCTAGGCTGCTGGTCTCCAAAACCTTGTGATTCCTATATCATTACAGTGACTTACCCTACCTATTCTTCAGGTCAGGGGAGGTGATGTGGATAGGAGGTCCTGCTGGTAGTGAAGTGTGCTGGAGCGTCCGGATTTTCACTGTGAGCGCTACTGGGAGCCAGACGCGCGTTTCCCCGTTCACATGGACGGATTTTTCAGGGGGAGATAATGATATATGGCTCTAACCTCTGTCTTCTTATAGGGAGTCCCAAAAACGCCATCATTCTGCGTCCTATTACTGACATGCTTGTTGATGATGTCATTAGGAGGTAGAGTGGATAACGCAATGTGCCTAAGGAAAAAAGAAGAAAAAAGAAAAAAAGAACCATAATCGGTTGAATGTTAATTTGTCTCCTTAGGGTGCCTTGTGTTGTAACTCCAAAGGTACCCTAATATTGTGAGAAGTCTTGAATAAATAAAAAGAATGTTGAAACATATTAATAAATAAAAAAATATTTTTATATGAATGGGGCAAAATGTAAAGCCATTCAGACCATTCAAAACAAAGATCCATTTGGATTCTTTTTGAAGGAGTAAGCAATCTATGTTGCCTTTTCTTTCAGTCGGTATAATCTGGTCTATGCCAGTAAATCTTAGTACCAGAGTATTGCCATTGTGATCTTTGTTTACATGCCATGCTACTGGCACGTCGTCCTTATTTAGCACCGATCTCACATGCTCTCATACTTTCAGTCTTAGTTAATGAGTGGTTTTGCCAACATATTGTTTGCCACATTTGCATTGTATCATATAGACTACCAATGTAGAAAAGCATGCTATATGTTGCTTGAAACAGTAGCTGTTGTCTTTTTTACTGTTATTAAAGTTTTTAGTTTCTTCTATAAAATTGCATGCTTTACATTTGCCACACTGAAAGCATCCTGTATTTTGTTTTGTGAGCCAATCCTTTTTGTTGTTAATTGTAGAAAAGTGACTGTGTACTACGGGCCTCATTCAATTAACGGCCGTAGGAGCTGCGTGGCCGCAAGAACCGGCCGCAGGCTATTTGCCACTTCTATTCCCTTGCGGCTGAGGGCTCCGGCAGGCTTGCGGCCGGCGCCCTGTAATCCCTAGCGGCCGTCCGCGCTGCAGGAAAGTCTTTGATCTTACACGGCCGCAAGAGTTTCGGCCGCAAGAAAGCCATGGTTGCTATTCAAATGCTATGTAAACCCTCTCGTCATGGCCGTAATTATCTAAAACCGAGCCGCAGCTTACTTGCACCAAAAAGGTCCTGCTAGCACCCAATTAAGCACATAATAAAGCCATCCTGCACTTTGATGAGACGATAAAGTGATTGGAGGTGTTAGCATTCATAGTATAACATTCCCCTACACTCAAATCTGAAAATTATTTTTAGTTTAATTCATGTCAAATGTCCATGGCCAAAGTCCCAAGGGCTTGGAGCACCTCAGACCCGCAAAGGCTGCGGGATTAGCCTCCGTCAAGTCCGTAAATGGGTAAAATAGACCCATGGGTCGTAAAGGGCTTACTTACAAGTCGTAGCATAGAAAAGCCATCCTGTACTTTTATTAAAAGTGAAAGTGATGTTTGGTTTTAGAATTAATAGCTCAATATTCCCCTACTCTCAAATCCGCAAATAAAGATATTTAACTTCATGTTCAATCTTTGTGTTTTATCTATCATGCAAGCCCACACGGGTTTGAATAACGAGCTACGGGCTTGGAGTACATGCACCCTCCAAGCCCGCATGGGCTTGAATAAGGAGCTACGGGCTTGATCATTGAAGTCCGTGCAACTTGGACGGATTTTAAAATCAAAGTACCATTTGCCGATGTGCAAGCTTGAAAATGTTTTGCTATTAATCCTCATGCCCCCCCCATTATGTTCCCCATCATTTACAGTGCTTTGCAGTGCTGTATTGAATATATATTGGCTTATACAATGCTTTGTTTGCGGCCCTCAACCTCCGAACCCGTACGGGTTTTAACAAGGACGAGCCCGCGGGACTTTGGGACGGAAAATAAACCGTAAATGATATATCGGATTTGGGCGATGTGCAAGCTTGAGAGGGTTTTGCTATTAATCTTCATGTCCCCCATTATGATGCCTAGCATTTACGGAGCTTTACAGTGCCATCTTGAATTTATATTTGCATTTACAGTTTTCTGACTTTGCGGCCGGAAAACAAGATTTACGGGCGCAGGGAAAACGCTTGCGGAGTTTGCATTATGTGCGGCAGGCCGTAAGGGGTATATCATTGCAGCGCCGTCCATTTGAATAGCAAGGTAGCAGTAGCTCTACACGGGGCCGGAAGATGGCCGCAAGGAATCGCAGCTTTGCGGCCATTTTACGGCTGTTAATAGAATGAGGCCCTACGTGTTTATGTCGATTTTTTGCACGTTTCCATGTCATTTCCGGTCGTTGTGTTAAGGTATCAATTAAGTCCATATCTTGCATCAGAATAGGCCAGTGTCTTGTTATTATATCCTGTAATTACAACTGCACACTCCACAGCTTAATAACACTCCCACCCACAATCTACAGTACAACACAGAGACCCCTTCAGTTGACTAAACAAATTGCATTCACGTTGCCATTTTGTATTTGTCACCCTCTTGTATCAAACCTAAACCCTTAGATTGTAAGTTTGCGAGTTTTCAATTGTGTGTCCGTGTCTTGGAAACAAGCACTATGTACATTTGATTATATGCTCAAAAACAGGGCCCTCCATTCTTTAAGGTGTTATGTTTGTTTTTGCCATGTACTAAACCCCTGTACAGCGCTACGGAATATGTTGGCGCGATATAAATAAAGATAATAATAATAATAATAATAATAATAATACTTGTTTCCATTGGTTGTTGAACCTACAAATGATTCTAATAGGGCCTTTTTCTGTCTCTTTTGGTTTTTCTTTTAATAGTTCTAACCTTGCTTTTTCAGAAGCCTTCCTATATGCTTTTTTTCAGGCAGTTGTGACTAGCCTCTTTCTTTGAACCTATGATAAAGTTCTTTAGCCTGGGTGATGAAATCTGGATCCGTGCTGCAAAGAGACAAAAAAAGGTTGGCGTCTGGGTTCTCTGAAAAAAAAAGAAGAGAAAAAAACATTGCTCAACTGAATTTACCACAACACTCGATGTGACCACAATTTTGGTTGCCATCAATTTTACTGCTAGGACACAATCCTTATTTTTTTCCACCAGAAAATATATATAAACAGTGGCCAAAATAAAACCACAATATTCGATAGGGGGCAAATATTCCCTCCTTAAGAGAAATAGATTCCTGAATTTCCATAAGGCAGATTTTACTGTGTTTATAAATTGACATGCAACTGTATGTTATCTTTCCAGCAGGCTTAAGCCCAAGCCAAATAGTATCATATTACCGTATTTTTCGCCCTATAAGACGCACCGGCAGATAAGACGCACCTAGTTTTTAGAGGAGGAAAACAAGAAAAAAAAAATCTGAATCAAACACAAATACACTTTACACACAGATACACACCTACATTACACACAAATATATATATATATATATATATAGATACACATACATACATATACATACACACATAAATATACATACACATACATACATATATACACACACATACATGCACACATACACACACATACACATACACACGCATACATACACACACATACATGCACATACATGCACACATACACACACATACATACACACACATACATGCACATACATGCACACATACACACATACACATACATACACTGCAGCATTTGGGAGCATTTGGGAGCCCTTGACCCTCCCTGACCCTCCCTGACCCTCCTGATCCTCCCTGACCCTCCCGATCATCCCTGACCCTCCTGATCCTCACCTTTCTTCTGATCTCTGCCATCTTGATCTCACCCCAGCGCTTCCTACCAGCACTCCTCGTGTACTGCAGCGTTGCGTGTGTGACGTCACTAGGACGCACCGGCCGACGCGATGCTGGTAGGAAGCGCTTGGGTGAGATCAAGAGGACAGAGGCAGTGTTACAATAGTGTTAAAATCACCTGCTAGAATCAATGGCTCAGTCTTCGGGAGGAAGAAACGATTGTTTTTTTAAAATCTCCTCTCTCTCCTGCTTATATGCAGATGCATAAATATTTACAATGGGAAAAAAACTTGTACACTTATCCTCACAAACAGCGCTCTACCAGGTACTATGTCTCAGACACTCAGGATATTAAAATCATTGGAAGTGAACAAAATTCCCACTCCAATAGATTTGTTTTCATCCCTTCCCAACCACACGGAAGGTCCATGTTTCCATTCCTTCTGTAACTGAGAAACATTAACATTAGAAGGCAAGGCACATTCCTGCAATGACACAATTTACACACCTAAAGTGGCCACATAAGCAAACAATGCTGCTATTCGCGCATGTGTCGTGATGCAGCGCATATTTAACAACAACCTTTTTAAATCCATCTTATTTTGCTATGTTTTTACACCTTTTTACAGCCAGAGCAGATATATCCGAACTGATTGATTCATCATCGGATGAAACACTCAAAATGTCCAGACGACCATCGCCAGAAGAAATAGGTGAACAAAAGTCCTACAAAACACCCCCAGAATCTGACACTCTTCGCTAGTGTTTGGTTTGGTTACCTACTCAGAGAGCAGCCTCTTTTAGCTCACTTGTGCCCTTTACAGGGAGAAATATCCTGTAGTATATCAGTCTGGTCTCACTCAGAAGAGTGACCTATAGAAAAAACCCGCTGAGGTACTTTTCATTCTCAGATGAGCACCTCTACTCTTTTTGTTTACATTTTCTCACCTTATGGGTGATAGGGGGAACCAGACATGGACTCCTTGCTCACTGTGCCTTAGGGAGTACAGCTGTACCTCACTGACGAGGCCCATAGAGGCCGAAACTCATCTGGGGTTTGCTGTTTCTCCTGTTCATGGAGAATTGGCTGGTATTTTGGGACTGGATCACTCTTCTGAGTGAGACCAGACTTATATACTTGAGGATATTTCTTCTGTGTAGGGCACAAGTGAGCGAAAAGAGGTTGCTCTCTGAGTAGGTAACCAGACCTATAGAAAAAAAACGCTAAGGTAGTTTTTGTTCTCAGTTGAGCACCTCTACTCTTTTTGTTTAAAATGCAAAGAAAAACTCAATTTCTACATAAACAAATGAGATCATATAAAATTACTGTTTGTTGCTTCTGTAAAACATCTAGACTTATAGGTTGTAAAATTATATCAGGGTGTTTAAAATTATGTGAGCTAGAAGGAGATCATTTTTACTCATAGAAGAATTGTATACATAAAACCATTAGAGGTGTTCAGTCAGAGAACAAACTAACCTTAATAGGTTAGTTCTATGAACATGAAAATTCTCTGTGTGATCAACCTCTTTTAGCTCACTTGTGCTCTTCACAAGGGGAAATACCATACTGTATATCAGTCTGGTCTCACCCAATAAAGGGATCCAGACCTGAAGTAACAGGCATTTCTACCCTGAACAGGAGAAACAGCAAACCCAGACATAAGTTTCAGCCTCCCTGGGCTGTGTCAGTGAGGTGCAACTGAACTACATAAGCAAGAAGTCCACATCTGGTGCCCCCATCACCGTTAGGGAGACTACACCGCAATGGTAATTTGATTAAACAAAGAAAATAAAAAATTAGAGGTGCTAAATCAGAGAATGAACCCAAGGACATGACTTTAATGAATATATAAGTTACTCACCTGGGTACAATCAAAGAGAACCTAAATACACCAGTATAGACATACTGCAATACTGGATTGTATGACATACCTCTGGAATGCTCTGTGTGTGTGCTATGAGCTGCACATCTTGGGTGACCCTACATGGTACAGCACACAGCTTCATTGAAGTACACAAGACCCTTCACCATTACAAGGCAGCAAACCAAAAGGGAAGAAGGAAATTAAAAAAACTCAAAATAAGTCCAGAAATTAAAAACTAAAAAAGGTAAGTCAGAGGTGCTCATCAGAGAACAAACCAACCTTAATATGTTAGTTCTATAGCCATGATAAGGCACTCTGAGAGCAACCTCTTTTAGCTCACTTGTGCCCTTCACAGGGAGAAATATCCTGTATTATATCAGTCTGGTCCCACTCAAAAGAGTGACCCAGCGCCGAAATACCAGGCAATTCTACCCTGAACAGGAGAAACAGCCAATCAGACGCGTTTCGACCTTTATGGGCCTCGTCAGTGAGATGCAGCTGAACTCCCTAAGGCACAGTGAGCAAGGGGTCCATGTCTGGAGTCCCCTATTACCCTTAGGGAGACTAAACCCTAAGGGTAATTTGCATAAACAAAAAAGGTAAGTCAGAGGTGCTCATCAGAGAACGAACCAACCTTAATAGGTTAGTTCTATAGCCATAATAAGCCACTCTGAGAGCAACCTCTTTTAGCTCACTTGTTCCCTTCACAGGGAGAAATATCCTGTAGTATATCAGTCTGGTCCCACTCAAAAGAGTGACCCAGCCCCAAGTGAGCTAAAAGAGGTTGCTCTCAGAGTGGCGTATCATGGCCATAGAACTCACCTATTAAGGTTGGTTCGTTCTCTGATGAGCACCTCTGACTTAGTTTTTCTGTTTATGCAATTAGTCTCCCTAAGGTTAATAGGGGACTCCAGACTTGGACCCCTTGCTCACTGTGCCTTATGGAGTTCAGCTGCACCTCACTGACGAGGCCCATAAAGGCCGAAACGTGTCTGGGGTTTGCTGTTTCTCCTGTTCAGGGTAGAATTGCCTGGTATTTCGGGGCTGGGTCACTCTTTTGAGTGGAACCAGACTGATATACTACAGGATAGTTCTCCCTGTGAAGGGCACAAGTGAGCTAAAAGTGGTTGCTCTCACCTATTAAGGTTGGTTCGTTCTCTGATGAGCACCTCTGACTTAGTTTTTCAGAAATTCAAAACAAATGATTATGTTTACTGATCCTTCTCACATTCACTATGTTTAAATATTTTGTGGTGATTCCAGTAATGAATAAATACCAGACAATAATTAAAAATTTCTTGGCCACCCAAAATTACGTCTTTTAACAACTCCAAAGATTATCATGTAAATAAGAATATGTTTGCCTTTTTGTTTGCATGTCACCTTTGGGGAAATCAATGGCAGAACTATCTAAATACGGTACTCATTACTTATGAGGAAACCATACAGATCATTAACAAGTTGATATCAGACTTCACAATAATAATGAAATCATTAGAAACATTGCATTAATGTCTCTCATAAAATATTTTCTTCTAAAGACAGAAACTTCTTTCAAACCTTCAAGTTATTCTTCATTTTCATTCCAGGATCCAGACCATCGCAGCAACTAAATCAACCTCAGCCAAGTTTTTCGAATTATTGACCTTATGATCACACATTTCACAAGATCTCTAAAGATCCTGAACTCATCCATATCATATAAAGAAAACTTCCAGCAGAGCCTGAGCTCTCTTTTCCCAATACATTGAGACATTTAAGCCCATTTCACATTATGATATTGGCAATATTTTATCATTCGCAGCATTTGTCAATTTCAAAATGTAATTATTATCCATAACCATTAAATCATACTTAGCAGTTATCCAACATCAGTTAGCAAAAATTCCCAGCCCAACCATCCTTTGTGACTAGTCATATGATGAAATTCTTAATTAAAGGATTATTTAAGGATAAAATACCAATTAAAAAATCCAGGTTTCCAATAAAAGGCGACATCTTCAAATCCATGTCTAAATTTATAGATTCAGCTTCTTCTTTGAGAAACAAAAAGCTAGTATACAATTGTGCTCAAAAGTTTGCATACCCTGGCAGAAATTGTGAAATTGTGGCATTTACTTTGACAATATGACAGATCATGCAAAAAAATATATTTTATTGAAGGATAGTGATTATATGAAGCCATTTATGTCTGTGTATAAACAGTCAATGACTTTGTTAGCTCTCATGTGTATGCACTGAGCATGCTACATACTGAGCCATGGTGAGCAGAAACGAACTGTCAAAAGACCTGCCTAATAAGGTAATGGAACTTCATGTAGATTGAAAAGGATAAAAAGCTATCCAATGCCTTGAGAATGCCAATCAGTTATAACTTAATACCAAGCCAAGGTCAGGTAGCCCAAGAAAGATTTCAGCCACAACTGCCAGAAGAATTGTTCGGAATGCAAAGAAAAACCCACAGGTAACCTCAGGAGAAATACAGGCTGCTCTGGAAAAATACAGTGTTGTTGTTTCAAGGAGCACAATATGACGATACTTGAACTAAAATGAGCTACATGGTCAAGATGCCAGAAAGAAGCCTTTACTGCGCCAATGCCCCAAAACCCCCAGACAACACCTTGACATGCCTCACAGCTTCTGGCACTCTGTAATTTGGAGTGATGAGACCAACACAGAGTTTTATGGTCCCAACCATAAACGCTATGTTTGGAGAGGGGTCAACAAGGCCTATAGTGAAAAGAATACCATCCCCACTGTGAAGCATGGTGGTGGCTGTCATGGCTGAAGCATGCCAAGCACACGCTGTGCAATACCTTACAGACTGATACCCTCAGCCTTATAATATAGGCTTATTGTGCCACGGGAAAGGGGCCCACTGAGATGTGTTGGGATTTATGTGTTATTCCTTGTTATGCCTGTTTAAAGATGCCTGGGTACCACTAGGCCCATACTATGGCACCCATGTTTATAGTTGGGGTGTGCATATGAACATGATGGGAGTGATGGGATGTATGTCTGTGTGTATAGGATGTATGTCTTTGGGGGGCTAGAACTTATAAGAGAAATATTGTATATGCTCAATTTTTCATAGTAATGGACTAGTCCCTTATTAACAAGATTTGTGAGATAATTGACCCGTAAGGGTCACATGACACCAGTATCTCTCTCTAATTATCACAAGCCTCAGCCTGGTGTCTATATGCCTTTTGTATGTAATTGCCCACTTAACCAAGAATACAGTGGTGCCAAGTGAAAACAATGGGTGATTGTCTTAGGCTGGCAGACAGGGGTGATAATGTGAGCTAAAAGGTGATTGGGTGTAACCATGGATGCACATTTGAATTGATTGGTCTGTTGTTGCTAAGAATGTGGTATATATATATATATGTCTGATGGTTTCAGTAATAAAGTTGCTTAACTGGTTTACATAATTGATGTGTGAATTTTGTTATTGATGCTGGATGCTGGTTCCTGGAGTAAGTTATTTTCAGAACTTAGAAAGATTTGTATGCTATACAAGACCACAGACATCTCTCAGTCTAACCTAAGGGCTGAAAGTCCTTCCTGCTTTACAGAGGTAATACAAACTGGGCACACCTCGGGGTAGAGGTTTGGGCAATAAACTCTTATCATACCCCATTCAACATACAGGTTGTAACAGTGGCTCACTGATATTTGGGAGTGTGTGAGCTCTAAAGGCATGGGGAATCTTGTGAAAATTGATGGCAAGATGAATGCAGCATGTTATCAGAAAATACTGGCAGACAACTTGCATTCGTCTGCATGAAGGCCTCTCATGGGATGCTCTTGGACTTTCCAGCATCACAATGACCCTAAGAACAAGGCAAGTAGACCCTCCAGTGGTTACAGCAGAAAAAGGTGAAGGTTCTGGAATGGTCATCACAGTCTCCTGACTTTAATATCATCGAGCCACTCTGGGGAGATCTAAAACGTACAGTTCATGCAAGATGACCAAAAACTTTGCATGACCTGGAGGCATTTTGCCAAGACGAATGGGCAGCTATACCACCTGCAAGAATTAGGGGCCTCATAGACAACTGTTACAAAAGACTGCACGCTGTCATTGATACTAAAGGGGACAATACACAATATTAAGAACTAAGGGTATGCAAACTTTTAAACAGGGTAATTTCATTTTTTTTTTTTTTTGCCATGTTTTTTTTAATGTGTGAATTTTGTTATTGATGCTGGATGCTGGTTCCTGGAGTAAGTTATTTTCAGAACTTAGAAAGATTTGTATGCCATATAAGACCACAGACACCTCTCAGTCTAACCTAAGGGCTGAAAGTTCTTCCTGCTGTAAAGAGGTAAAACAAACTGGGCACACATGTGAGGAGAGGTTTTTGCAATAAACTCTTATCATACCCCATTCAACATAAAGGTTGTAACAGTGACTCACCACCTGCAAGAATTAGGGGCCTCATAGACAACTGTTACAAAAGACTGCACACTGTCATTGATGCTAAAGGGGGCAATACACAGTATTAAGAACTAAGGGTATAAAAACTTTTGAACAGGGTAATTTTTTTTTTTCTTTGTTGCCATGTTTTGTTTTATGATTATGCCATTTTGTTATAATCTACAGTTGAATATGAATCCCATAAGAAATAAAAGAAATGTGTTTTGCCTGCTCACTCATGTTTTCTTTAAAAATGGTACATATATTACTAATTCGCCAAGGGTATGCAAACTTTTGTGCACAACTGTGTGTCTAACCTTTCATGGTTTTCTCAGATCAGGAGAATTTACGTTCAAGTTTATGTCAACGAATCAGACTACATTTTGACCTTACCCAAAGGTAAAACTAATTGCAATCCTGTTGAAATCACCTTGTATCCCACTGACAATGACCCTCATTCAATTGACCAAATCGCAATTACTTAACCCTGTAATGTAGCCCGCAAATCTAACTGATATTTAATTGGATTAATTTAGCAACTAACAGTTACAGGCTCAAAAGCGTCAAAAACGTAACTCTGTCCTATGTCCTCCATCGATTCTTCAAGCCTATTCTATTTGGCACTCAATGAATGCTCTCTGGGCCTCTCTGTCCCTATTTTTCTTTTCCCTAATACCTCTCCATACTTAGATTGTGCCTCCTCATCTCACCATATATCAGCATGTTGTTGCCATTGAAGCCGTTAGTGCTATCTGTGTAGTGCCAGGTCACCAACTAGGTCATGATAGGTTCTTTATTCCCTCTGCATTTGGAGAAGAATATCTGCCCAATTGGCTTGTGGGGGCTTAGAGGTCTGCTGCTTGAAGTGCCGTGCCATTCAATGGGCTGAGATGGTGCCGGTGTTGGTGGCTCCAGTGTTGGTGGGGATGCCCATGTTGCTGGCGCCAGTGTTGTTGGCGGAGGAAAGGCAGCCATGGAAATGGTGCAGGTGGCAGTTTTGGTGGGCCTGCTGATGGTTGTCTCCAGTACTAGGACAGCCATGGAGGTGGTGGTGGTTGCTGGCTCCAATACATGTGAGGTAGAGGTGGACTTGGCTGGACATGTAGAGACCTGGCCCTCAATGTGTGGGAGAGCCCAGGGGGAGATTCCCAGATTGGAGACATTGGAAGAAGCCTTTTTGCTGACAGGCCAGCTTCCTGCCGTGGTCCCAGGCTCTCTGATCTGGTTTAGCCTTCCTCAACCACCCCTTCAAGGGGTATATCTGATTCATCTTCAAGTGGAGCTAATGCCACCGCCTGTGTCCCTGTGGGCCAGCTACACCTCCTGGGTACTGAAGAGAGTGGACAAAAGTGTTTAAGTTGAGATTATCTAAACAATTAGTTGCTGTGTGTTTCTATAGCCTTGACATTATGGTCACTTGTAGTTGGATGTGGTAAATGTCTTACATAGATGAGCCTTGCCCTGTATCAAGAGCAGTGTGGATCATTGCTCATATCAAAATATGTAATCCTGCTGTGGTCTGCCATCTGCAGTCAATTAGGACACATGCTCAGCTGAATCTACTGTGCAGTGTGTGAGACTGACCAATCTGTAACCATTTCTCAGCAATAGTTTTTAACATGCTGATGATACATGGTGCAGGTTAGGCTAGTACATGATGCTGCACATGCAGTCCTGTATCCTCATATGCTGCAGTGTGCACACCCATACATGTACTCTATTTTGGATGTTAACTCACTCTGGATCTATGTGGTGACTTTTAATCAGAATCAGTTTTAATTGGCCCTCTTCCACTACTTTTTGTGTGCCTACATCTGGGGACACATCGCTCCCCTCCTTTTTCTCTCCTACGCCTCTACCTTTCCTCCCCGACCTGCCTCCTTTCTCCATACCTCTACCTTTCCTTCTCTCTACCACAGTTATTCACCTCTCCTCTGATGTTCCTCTCCTCCTCTCCTCCATGTTCCTCTCCTCTACCCTCCTACAGATTAGAAAATAAATATAAGGATTAGTGATGTCGGACGCAAACTTCAATCAAATATTCTCGAACGGGTGAACCCGGCAAAACGCCATAGACTTCAATGGGCAGGCGAATTTCAAAACCCACAGGGACTCTTTCTGGCCACAATAGTGATGGGAAAGTTGTTTCAAGGGGACTAACACCTGGACTGTGGCATGCCGGAGAGGGATCCATGGCAAAACTCCCACGGAAAATTACATAGTTGATGCAGAGTCTGGTTTTAAGCCATAAAGGGCATAAATCACCTAACATTCCTAATTTGTTTGGAATAACATGCTTTAAAACATCAGGTATGATGTTGTATCGATCAGGTAGTGTAAGGGTTACACCCGCTTCACAGTAACAGACCAATCTCCCCGTTTATTGCACCGCAAACAACCGCAAACAGTCCCTTTGCAAAACCGCAAACTCCCCATTTGCACAAGGTTATCATTGAAGGTCTCTTCCTCCACCCAGCCACCAAGGGTCCCCGAAAGGTGACAACAAGCCCCCTGGGACGCCTGCTGTGTTTGGTCTTCCACCTCCTCAAAGCCACCTTCCTCCTCTGACTCCTCTTCTTCAGACTCCTATCTCTGCGTTGCCTCTGTCTGCGTTATTATAAGGTGTGTTCGGTTTAATCCCTGCTATGTCCAGTATTAGGGGACGTGTATATGGCATTGATTTTTGGAAAAAGGAGATGGAAAAAGATGCTTGGTCGGACCTCCTACTTCAAATTTGGGGCACTGCGCGTGCAATCTAAGGTGCCACCAGATATGAGTGTCACTGTGCACTGGCAAAAGTTGGCAGAGTAGATGCAATAGGCTTCACACACACGCCTGTAGGCAGGCAACTGATATTCAATCGATTACAGTCAAAAAAGTTTTGTTTTATGTCACTGTACACTACGGTTGCACCAGATATGAGTGTCACTGTGCACTGGCAAAAGTTGGCAGAGTAGATGCAATAGGCTTCACACACACGCCTGTAGGCAGGCAACTGATATTCAATCGATTACAGTCAAAAAAGTGTTGTTTTATGTCACTGTATACTACGGTTGCACCAGATATGACGTATCACTGTGCACTGGCAAAAGTTGGCAGAGTAGATGCAATAGGCTTCACACACATGCTGGCAGGCAGGCATATGCAATTAGATTAAACAGAAAAAAATTATAAAATAAAATCAATGATGTCCTAGCCCTAAAAAGGGCTTTTTGGGTTGCTGTCCTTGCAGCAGATATCAGATGAGTACTTCAGGTCTGTAGTGGAAGCTAAATACACAGCCTGGCTATCTATTTCCCTATTAAATCTCCAGCAGCTACACTATCTGTCCTCTCACAACGAATGCAGCTTCAGAATGATTCTAAAATGTATGCTGTCCTTCAGATGGAAGGCCCTGGAAGAGAGTGTATGCTGCTGATTGGCTGGAATGTGTCTGCTGACTGTGAGGTGCAGGGTCAAAGTTTCCTTAATGATAAAGAATAGGGGGCAAACCCAAAAGCGCATGTGTTCGCCGTCCGATGTGAACGCTAACATGCCAAAATCACTGCGCATATTCAGTGGGCCAACTGTTCGTGACATCTCTAATAAGGATAAATCAATATAATATATACGTGTATGTGTATGAAGTAAAACAAGAACGTGTGTATTATGTGTATTATGGTATTGGTATTGAGGCGGTAGGTGGGGTTATGGGGTGTGTAGATGTGCTGTGGCTTAATGTTATGTATAGCTATGTTTAGGTATTAATCTATATTTGTGAATTATGTGATATCAGTTATTATGTGTTTTGTAAATTACGTGTTAATAATTCTCAGAAGTCAAAAAAACGTACAATACTGCTCCTTCTCTTACTCCAAAACACTGAAACCCCCCAATGCCTAGACCTGTGTGTTGACTTTCTCAGTTACTGCACAGTCAAGGACTTACAATTTTTAGAAGCTTTTAAAGGCATTTCCTGGGACGTTCATTCCGGTTCTACAGTTCCTATTGGGTCCTTGGGCTTTGACAAGTTGGCATTTATGGGCTTGCTTAACTTTTCCGCACTTCATTTGATAGATCACCTGGAAGTGCTAATTAATGAGTTCATAGTTTGTGTGAGGAGACTGTGAGCCTGTAATTACCGGTTAGAGACAATTGAATATATCTAAATGTATCAAAATATTAAACCTGCAGCGAAAATGGTAACTAAGGGCTTGCAACTGATTGAGGCTCAATGATGTTGTCCGATCAAAGTTTTAGATTAGATAGTCCTCTACTATGGAAAAAAAATTTACTACCTCAATATGTATAGTCTTATTTTTTCAGTTCAGTTTTCAGATGAAGATCTATTTTACTTATGTTACCATCAGCAGTTTAAGCAGAATCTGGAAAGCTTGGAAGGCTTGTGGTGGACTACACACAGCAATCAGGATGCCAGAGGAGG
The DNA here is from genome assembly GCA_027410445.1 of Discoglossus pictus. NCBI lineage: Eukaryota > Metazoa > Chordata > Amphibia > Anura > Alytidae > Discoglossus > Discoglossus pictus. The sequence continues at coordinate 198,190,696 of CM050166.1, read as the reverse complement.
GTTTCTTTCTAATATGTCACTTTAATTTTTTCATTTAAAGGTTTGAGTTTCTGAGTGTGTTTGTTTGGAAGACATTTATATGTATATTTAGGAAGTAATAACATACTTTTAAATTATTTTTCTGTATTGTTTCAAGTTTTTTAACCCAGACCAAGTGAAGTTGGAGACCTCTTAAAGGAATAGCACATGCTAAATGGAGAACACATTTCAATACTAAGAAAACAGATGATTTAGTATTCCCTTTGAAAATAGAAAAAAAGCAAAGTTGAGCATCAAAAAATGTGTTTTACGTAAAGAGTCTTTTCTCTCAGATTAAAAACAAGACTTGATCTTTTGGAAATATCTAGAGAAGAAAGCAACTGTTATTTGAGACCATATTACATCTTGATTTTGATAAATGTTATCTGAGTTTTTCTTATTTCATTTGTTTCTGAAATTACTTATGGAGATCTGCTACATTATTCAATATATAAAAGAGACTAGCGACTTGCCCGGCAATAAAAGTAAAGCCAGGCAATGCAGTGTGCCACACAATGGGAGCCTCTCCCCCCTCTACTTTACTGGCCTTGTGATGAGCGCATTCGGCGCTCATCATGGTCCTCGCAATGAGTGCCTTTGGCGCTCATTGGGAGTCTCTCCCCTCGTCTACTTCCTCCATTGTGTCTCATTTCCCCCTTCATATCCTTCCCTTGTTACATTATTCCTGTATACATGATGATTACAAAGGTTAAACTGGTTAAAAATTGATCGTTTGCCAGTTGTTGAAATACATTTGAAATATATTTGAAAGATTAGTGAACCATTTTATTGAACAATACTAACATTTTTAAATGTGAGGTATGGATGAGTAACATAACATTAGGTCAACTTTATATCAATGAGTATCTTAAACAATTACATAATGCTTTGTAACATGCAACTTTTATTGAAAGTAATGCAAAACCACATAAGTATTCAATCCAGCGGAAATCAAACAGTAAAAAACCCCATTAAAACTTAGCCAATCATAGATTTAATATTTACAACAAATGATCATCCTCCTACTAACATAAACCCTTAACTACATACCATGAAACAACTGTTCAGACCTTGGAAAAAACTATTTTAACAGTACAAACATGAAGTTAATGTATTACAATTTAAACAGTAAAAATAATAAGATGCAACGTAACTGTTTTGTAGCGCCAATCTTGGCAAAAGGCCACTTCCAAGACATTCTAATATTTTTTGTATGTCCAAGTGGTACCCTTAAAAGAGCCCAGCAGACTTTTAATTTTGTCTATGGGATATAACCTCTGTTTATTTTTGTTGTTTTTTTTTCAGTTTTTGTTGTTATTGTTGTAGTTTTGTAAAATTGTACATAGAGTTTCCTATGTGAAATAGTGGTCCTCTAAAAATAGCACGAGTGACATTTTCTTCCTCGAAATAAAACCACTGTTCTCTATGTTTACGAAACCTCATAGCACACAATGTTTTTGGTAAAAATGAATCCATCCTGTAATAGATCACCCTGACTTGGGTTGTCTTCAATTGAAACTTTAATATCAACTGGATTTGTGCATCTTGAAAAAGCAACATAGAGTTGTCCATGTGCAAAAACACCTTCCTGTAAAAAAATACTGACAGACTTAAAAGTTTGTCCTTGGGATTTATTTATGGTCATGGCAAATGCCATGATTACTGGAAATTGTCTCCTTTGAAGGACAAAAGGCAAACCACTCTCACTTGTAGCCAAATCAATTATTGGTATAAAAACGTGTTCACCTTTATGGGTACCATACATAATTTCTGCATGTATGAAATGATCTTTTAAATCCTGCACAATTATTCTGGTCCCATTACCAAAGTCCTTTTTTGGGATTCATATTTCTCAATAGCATGACAATTGCCCCTTTTTTTAATTAAAAAAACATGTGGTGGCATTCCAGATGGTGTTAAATAATTTATAAATTCTATACTAAAGTTAGATTCACTATCTTTATTGTCAGCCCGAACTGAATCTGCACTGTAATAATTTTTTTTGGGTGCGTCGAATTTTACGATTTTGTTATGTAGATTCAAGGCATCTATATTTTTGGATGTTAATATCACTTTGTTTGCAATGTCTGAGTAATCGTCGTTATTGAAAGTGTTTAGAAAGATTGCCGATATGAGTGATTCCTTTCAAACCATTAGTGATGGAATTTCTAAGGTATCATTTGGGAAATCATTTCTTTGTGGATGTTTTCCTTCTCCAATTTGAATTAGCCAATTATTGAATTTATTTCTGGCCTTCAGATTTCATATTTAATTCTAATTTGGAGGTGTGTAAATATTTTCCACAGATTACTTGTCTTTATACATGTTTTGACAATGTCAGTCCTTTTTTTATGTAGCACAACAGGTAATGTTTGCCTAAAATCTCCTCCTAACAACATCACCTTTCCACCAAACGGCAAATTATTATCCATCACTTCTTTTAATAATCTATCAATACATTGCAAGGCATGACATGACATCATTGTTGTCTCATATATGATAATTAAGTTACTTTTTTTTTTTGCTTGTAAAGAATTTAGTCGAATATCTGACACTGATGTTTCTAAAATGGGAACTGGCAATGTAAATCCACTATGCACAGTTCTGCAACCTTCTAACAAAAGTGCTGCAATTCCAGTTGTTGCAAATGGCATTGCTATTTGACCCTGTGCTCAATGTAACTCAGATACGTTTTTCCTGATCCACCAGGGCCATCTAGATAGAAATAACGCTCTTTGACCATTTCATCATCTGTAGCATTTGTGATGGCATTAAGTGTTTGCAATTGTTATGTATTTAAAGCTGCAAGTTTTTCTTGTGCTTTTTGTTTTTAAAGCTCAGTGCCATAGTCATCAAATGATGTCATCTATAAGTCCTGCATCAGGCAAATTAAAACTTGCACAATTTAATCCATGAGCAAGAAATATTTGTTGAATTTCCATTAATGCTTTTAAGAGTGCAATGGCCTCATTGTAACATTTCAAGAAGTCTTCACACATATTTAATTTAAATGTTTCCCACAAAGCAAGTGCATCAGGTACATTGCAAAAGATGCAAATAAATGCAAATTGTTCTCTCATTTGCTTTGGCATTTGACACAGTGCTGCTTCTTCCAGACACCTGTCCCATTCTGTATCATCTGCTATGAAGTTTTGATGTCTTGCAGCTATTAGGAAAGTATCATAAACTATGTAATTCACTGTGTGTAAATGTTCATAACTTTGTGCACCGGGAACATGTAAAAGAAGTCATCTCAAACTAAAACGTTCAATGTCTCTTCGGCTGAAGGTATAAATTTGTGGCATCATTTTATGAGTATCTCTTTTTCGTTGTCATTATTGGTCGTTTACGAATACATAGTTATACGGAATCTCAATGTATAAAAATTGTCTGGCCTCAGTGTCCTGGAAGTTTAATTAAAACCAAGCACTAAGTTTTGTTTCTCGATGTTCACTTTGGGCTAAGGCATTTCCTTAATTGCCTGCAGTAAAGCAAACAAACTGACTTTGTGGCAAATGTACAGCTAATCGATACACAGCATGTGACTGATCATGCATCTCAAATTTCAGAAGATGCCACATTCAGGAGCACTGACATAGGCCCTCATTTAATTGCAATTTGGCCAATTGAATAGGGGTCTAAATAAGCACATAACATATTTTTTTAAAGAAGTTTTTAGTTAGTAAACATCTATCCAAAAGCTAGGTTTTCACTAACTAAAAACGTATTTAAAAAAATATGTTATGTGCTTATTTCGAGCACTATTCAATTGGCCAAATCGCAATTGAATGAGGGCCATAGCGAGCATCTAAATAATTAGAAAGTTCGTCATGTAAAATTGTATTTTCCTTTTCGTTTTGTGCACCTTGCACAACAGTTGCTGTATCATATCCTTTGTATATATATATTTATACACATATTTGATGGATTTGATAGAAGTGCAAGCTTCCACATTTATGTGTGCATTGTACTTCATCAGCAAACGTAGATTGTATGGAACTACATATCTATTATCGACCTTTTGGCCATGGATAATTGCTGTTTGTCCTTCTCTTCTTTTATACAAAGGGTATCCATTACAATTAGCATAAGTTTGCATTTGAAATTGTTTTGCAAACTCTTTTGTCCATTTTTTATTTTCCATACATGGTGAATTGGGATTCATATCCCCACATGGCCCATGAATCATTCTGTGTGTTACAATCTCATGAAGTTTAAACAAAAAATCTGGATGTGGACATTTAGCAGTAATTACTGATTCCACTCTCTCTCTGCGGTATTCAATTTATCTTTTTCCTGCAGGATTACAAGTATGTGTGCATGTGACAGGCCTCTTTTTTTAAATTCAATGGTATAAACAAAGCCACACATTTTCCATATAACTGTGCTTTAGTTATATCATGTATTAATGAATTGAGTTTTATTTTGAATACTTTTGCCACTAAATCTGGTCGGTCAGAAGTAGTTTGTCCAAGATTCAAATTTTCCTTGATCTCTGGCCATTGTGGATTACATGTGAATATAATAAATAAATCTGATTTTCCAAATTTTGTGACAATATCATGGCATCATTATATCTTTCTCGCATATTACGAGGAGATCCTTGGAAAGTGGATGGCAAAATGATTGCTCTTCCAGCTGGAATGTCTCTGTTGGTAGCCAATTCAAAGACATAATGCATCAATCCACAATATTGTTCTATGCAAAGCTTGTTTTGTTGAAATTTAAAAAAAATTAGATTATTTGCTTTGACTTGTAGATAGGAATCAATAATACATTGTTGTGTGAGTTTGCACCCACATAAAATAGGATTAAAATGATCCAGAATAGCAGTTTGTGCCACTTTATGTTCCAGCATAGAAATATTGCTTCTAACATGAACTTTACTATTGGGATAACTTTGCAATTGTAATTTTGTTTCCCATACTGGCTTACCATTGGGAAAGAAAATTGGATATGTTATTGGATCCAAATTACAACTTAATATATTTATGTTTATAAAAGGTTGGTCTTCATTGCGTGGATATATTCTAATATCCCTCTGAAAAGGTGGTTCACCATCCTCATTGTTGAAGACCCTGGCAACCTCATTTACGGTTGGTAAATTATACCGTCTTTGACTAGTATCAAAACCATATTTACTCTTGGCATTGGCAATTGATTTATTTGAGCATGTGCCTGCTAATTGTTTGTATGCTTGACTGTATGGGTTTTTGTCCATAATTGTATCCAGCTTTTCAATGACTATGACCAAACACTGTCATCCGTTGTTCAACAGCTTCCATTGTATCTAAGACATATAACTGTGCAAATTTCCTTTGCTTTCCTTCTTGTGGGTGTAAATGTGAAGTGCAGTGGTAAATTTGTTCTTGAACTCTAAAACAATAAGGACCATGTCCTGGGACATTTTCTAAATTTTGCTAATGTAGCACCCATTAGAAGCAAATGAAATTGCACTGTTATAAGACCTGATGTTTTTTTTTTAAATTGGTATAATTTGGAAATGTTGGATTGCTCATTACACTTTTTAAGTAATCTGTAAATGTGTGTCTTTGTGGAAGTCTTACACCTTTCTGACAGCTACTAATAAAGTCTCCGTCAGTTGGTCTTTCCTTGAGAAAATGATAGGCCCCACAAAACTGACAAACCACATCAAGTAATTCACAATAATTAGTGTCTTCTGTTCGTGCTTTAATTAAAGCACTATCCTGAGCTTCCTCAACATAGATATCACTACAACTGTCTATTTCTACATTGGTGTCATGTGTATGAACATTGGTGTCATGAGGCAATATTGGGTCATTAGGCAATGTTTCAAAGAAATGTTTTTGTTTACTTTTTCTTTTCTTTGAAGCTCCAGCACACTCACTTTGTGCTTTTTCTTTAAAACTCTCTGTCGGTCTTCTCTTAAAAGTTGGGAAGTCTTGGGGGACTGTGCATCTCTCCACCTATGCTTTCTTTCCCTTCTTCTTTGCATTCAAACCTGTCTTCTCCATTGTCTGCCATTGTAATCTGTAATTGTAAATACAGGTGTAAGATATAATGTTTTTTTTTGTATTGTACATATTGTTTTTACCTGCACTCAATGCAAAACCTAAATAGCATTAATGAAAGAATTAAATGATTTGAAAAGCATTTTTAATTTTTACATGAATTAAATTAATCCATTATATTCTTTGTTTATTGACATGCATTAAAAATGAAAGAGCTGCACATATATTGATAAATAATTGTTTATTTGTTTTTGTAATAATTAATGATTAAGTCATTAATAAATGAATATTCATTAATGAATTAATCAATAACTGTCATCAATGCTAAACCTAAAGAGGTAATTATGTTTTCCTAAAGAAGGGCAAACACAAAGAGCTATGAGCAAAGTATAGATCGGCAATTTTGTTATTTAATTCATTAATAAATCAATCAACTTATGAGGTGTAATTTGCATTCATTTAAAATTAATTAGGTAAGCATACGCATAAGTAATGTTTTTTTTTATTATTAATTCATAATTAAATACTAATGGCCACATTCATTTGCAATTTGGCCAATTGAATAGGGCTCTATATAAGCACATAGCTTTTTTTTTTTTACATTTTTAGTTGTTGAAGAATTTACTTTTGGATAGATGTTCAGTAACTAAAAACTTCTGTAAATAAATATGCTATGTAAATAGAGCCCTATTCAATTGGGCAAATTGCAACTGAATGAGGCCCTAAATGAATATAGGTTATTTAATTAATCATTGTCATCAATGCATGAAATCATATACCTGTGAAATTGGTCAGGCGCAAAGAGATGAGTAATCTGTAAAATGACATGAAAATAATTTTGAATGTTTGTATTCAATTAATTTGTGACTTCTTGAAAGTATGATTTTTAATTGGCATACATGCAAAACATAAACTGGTAACCATCAATATATTCATAAATAAAAGCAGTATAAAATATTAAATGTAGCAAGTGCCAGAATCTATGAAACTGCTTGAAATATTTGAGGTCCTATCCCTACCAGACAATTATAAGCACTCCAGAAATGTAAGTGCTTTGCAAAATGTACATATTTTTTATCCATTATAAATGTTTTTTTTTTGTTGTTTTTTTTTGTAATTATTATTAATTAATAGTTCCAAAAGCAATGTACATGAATGAGCAGTAAGGCAGATATATAAGTTCCGGTTTTAAAATTGTTATTATTTTTTATTGCAGTGTAAAAAGTTTTTTGTTGTTGTCATGATTACTAATTATTGATTAATTATTATATTAATATATGATAATTAATCAATAACTGTCAGCAATCCTCCATAAGAATATAATTAAGTGATATACTTGTAAAGGTGATCTTTATGCTGTTCAAAGGCTGCAAATGTCACTCTCTGTGTTCAGTCAGCTGCAGAGATGATGAAATGATTTGTAATATTTGGATTCATCCCTATCAGGCAATCAGCAGCAACATGGATATGTCAGTGCATTGTAAAATATACATATTATTTGTTGTAATTTTTTTTTAATTAGTTCTATTTAGTAGTTAATAAAGAAATGTAGGTTATTGATCAGTAATGCAGATATATTAGTGCAATCGGAAATCTATATTTATTTTATTGGTTTGTAAAATACATATTTTTTTATAATGATTACTAATTAATAATCAATAAATTAATGTACATTAATAAATAATCAATCAATCAATAAATGTATTATACAGAGCTAAGCATTAATATATTCATAAACTAAAGGCATTGTAAAATATAGAATATTTTTTGTTCATAATGATTACTAATTACTAATTAATTAATGAATCAATCAATATATTTCAAAGAGCTAAGCATGAATGTATTCATAAACTACTAGAGACACTGTAAATTCTAAGTTTGTGGCTCAATTTTTTTAACTAATAATATATACATTTTTTTAAAAATAATAATTAATTTATTAATTATTTATTAATAGAGATGTCGCAAATAGTTTGCCGGCGGACTTTTTTCGGCGAACATAGCATGTTCGCGTTCGCGGCGAACTGCGAACATATGGGAGATTCGACCCGCCCCCAATACTTTATCATTGAGCAAACTTTGACCCTGCATGTCACAGTCAGCAGACACATTCCAGCCAATCAGCAGCATACACTCCCTTCCACACCCTTTCACCTCATGGACAGCAGCCATTTTGGAATCATAAGTAACTTGCAGTCTTACTGAGAGGAGGGACAGTTTGGATGATACTGCATCAATAGGGGAAACCATAGCTAGGCAAGTTTATTCAGTGTCCAGTGCAGTGCTGAAGGACTCTTGTGCATTATTATTATTATTATTACTACTATTTAATGTGTAGATGTACCAGCTGGGCATGCATTATTATTATTATTATTATTATTATTATATAATGTGTAGATGTACCAGCTGGGCATGCTCTTGTGCATTATTATTATTATTATTAGTAAAACTACTACTAATAATAATAATAATGCACAAGAGCATGCCCAGCCAGTACATCTACACATTATATAGTAATAATAATAATAATAATAATAATAATAATACACAAGAGCATGCCCAGCCGGTACATCTACACATTATATAGTAATAATAATAATAATGTAGAAGAGCATGCCCAGCCGGTACATCTACACATTATATACTAATAATAATAATAATAATAACAATAATAATAATAATGCTCAAGAGCATGCCCAGCCGGTACATCTACACATTATATAGTAGTAATAATAATAATAACAATAACAATAATAATAATAATAATAATAATAATAATAATAATATAGAAGAGCATGCCCAGCCAGTACATCTACACATTATATAGTAATAATAATAATAATAATAATTATAGTAATGCACAAGAACATGCCCAGCCGGTACATCTACAAATTATCACATATATAGTTGTGAGCGTACGAGTTGTTGCTAACGCCGCGGCTCGCGTAGCGAGCCTGCGGCCCTCGCAAAGCGAGGGCACTGTGCCAGGTTCTCAGTTGCTGGCATGGAGCGCTGAAGGCGCTCCTTGCCAGCAACTGAGGACCCTCACGAAGCGAGGGCCTCAGTTGCTGGCTTGGAGTGCCACAGGCGCTCCATGCCAGCACCTGAGGACCTCGCAAAGCGAGGGTTTCAGTTGCAGCAACTGTGACCCTTGCAAAATTCACAACACAAATTCCCAACCCAAAGAACTGCGAATCTCGCAAAGTTCACGTCGCAACCCAAAGAGCACGAGACACACATTACGACACTCGCAAACAACATACGACACACGCTCACACACATTACGGCCTCGCAACACTCGGACACAACTCGCAAACATTACAAAATTAAAAACACAATACATACACACAGCACATACATAAAAACCTTACCTACACAAACAGGAAGCACCCAGGACCTAAAAATGCAACTTACAACTTAATTGCACTCAAAATAAAAGAGTTTAGACACTATGGGCCTCATTCTATTAGCGGCCGTAAATCGGCCGTAAGGCTGCGATTCCTTGCGGGGGTTCAGTTAACTCGCGATTCTATTATACGGCCCCGCAAGGATCTCCCCTTACGGCCGGCCGCATATCTTGTAACCGGCCGTAATCTCAGAAATATAAAAACTCAAAAATAAATTCAAGCCTGCACTGTACAGCTCTGTAAATGCTAGGGATCATATTGGGGGACATGAGGATTAAAAGGAACCCACTCTCAAGCTTGCACATCTGCCCAAACCCGAGTTCAAATTAACTGTTTATTTTCCGGCTGCGGCGTGTGTGTGTCTGAGGTGCTCCAAGCACTCTGGACTTTTTACATGGATATTTTACGGATAGTAAAAATAAAATATTTTACGGATTTGAGTACAGGATAATTATGTGCTATTTATTCTAACACCTAAAATCCCTTTATAGTCTTCTCAAAGTGCAGGATGGCTTTATTTGAGCTATTTTATGTGCTTAATTGGTGCTAGCGAGACCTCTTTCCTGCAAGTAAGCTGCGGCTCGCTTTTAGCCTTGCAGAGAGGTTTCCCGGAGCAATTGAATTGCAAAACTCTTGCGGCCATTTTAGATCAAAGGCTTTCCTCTGGCGCGAGCGGCCGCAAGAGATAGCAAGGCACCGGCCGCAAGCCTGCTGGAGCCTCCGGCCGTAAGGGAATAGAATAGCCGAATAGCTTGCGGCCGGTCCTTGCGGCCCCGCAACGGCTGCGGCCGCTAATAGAATGAGGCCCTAAATAATTTGCTAAGCGACACAAAAAATAGCCGACGAATAAAACGAAAACGAGGCTACACACGCAAACACCATACGAGACACGTTACCACACATTACGACCTCGCAAACATCGGACGCAACACGCCGACATACAAACATTTAAAACTTAAGAAATACACACAACAAACACATAAAAAGCTTACCTACAGCAAGAGGAACCATCCAGCACCTCAAAAAAATAAGTTACCTCTACATTTAAATCAAAATAAAACACTTTAGACACTAATATCATCGCTAAGCGAGAGAAAAAATGGCCGACGAACAAAACGAAAACGAGGCTTCAGACGTAACTACACTACACTTACTCGCAATAATGAAACACATACTATGCGGAACGTATCACAATCATATTAAACACCATTTTGAACAGTAATACGCAGAACATGGCGGATGGAACGCAAATTGTAAGCTGGAACGCAAATAGCGCATGCGTATTGCGTTCTAACGGTCTCACTTTCCAGAACTTTCTACAAGTTTATAAATACTGCCTATTTCACACAAAAAAATACATTTCTCCTCAGGTGATGAACGGAGTGACTTCAGAGATAACTGCTGCTTTTACTTGAGAAGACAATTCTTTACTAATTTACTACTTTACATTGTGCAAATTACAACTGAGAGGTAAGCTATAATATATTACATTTTATTATCAGGACAGGTCAAACAAATAAAAAAATAAACTAGGATTTATGTAGTGACATATATGCCACATTTATGTGTATAGGCTCACAAAAAAAATACGGTTCATTTAACAAAACAACAAAAAAACATAATTCAATATTAAACAGAGGTTTATGTATATTGACATGTGACACGCACACATATATGTCTATAATGTATAGTGACATCTGACACGCAGATATATGTCTATAATGTATAGTGACATGTGACACGCACATTTATGTGTATTGCCCCTGCATAGTGACATGTGACACGGACATATATGTGTATAATGTATAGTGACACGCACATTTATGTGTATTGCCACTGCAACAAAATTAGCTTAAAACAAAATCAGTAAACAACTACATTTAAATGACATTATATGTCATGTATACTGATATGTGACACGCACATATATGTGTATCATCTATAGTTACATCTCACACACAGACATTTATGTGTGTTGGAAAAAAAACATATAAGGTTAATTTAACAATTTAAATATGATTCATGTATACTGATATGTCACACGCACACAAAATAATTACATTAAACTATGGAATGTGCTTCATGTATGTGACATATGTGTGTAGCCCCCACCAAAAAATAAGGTCAATTGAAAATAATTACACAAGTATATTTAAATGAAATTAATTTACTGCAATTCAATAGATCATATAAAGCTGAATCTTTCTATTTCTTTTAATATTCAAACAGACTCTGCATCAACAGCATCACTCTACAATTTGCACCGTGCACTGTGAAGCACAATCCCTTTTAAAGAACACCAACAAAGAAGAAGAGGTAAGATACAACAAGACATTACATGCTCAAAAGGCCATGCTTTGCTAGATGAAAAATTATAAATATACAAATAACTATTTCACTTTCTTTTTCAAACAGACACTACAAGAAGACCAGCGGATTAAGATTGGCAGGAGGGGACCGTCTGTCATTCGACACTTCAATCAAGGTAAAGTATTAAGTATAAACAAGAAAGAACCATGAGCCTTATTCAATTGCGACTTGCTCAATTGAATAGGGTTCTATATAAGCACATAACATATTTTTTATACAGAACTTTTTAGTTACTGAACTTCTAACCACAATCAAGGTTTTCAATAACTAAAAACTTTTCTCAATAAATATGTTATGTGATTATATAGAGCCCTCTTCAATTGGCAAAATTGCAATTCAATGAGGACCTATATATCTTTAATGGCCAAGGGCCTCACTCAAATGTGATTTGCCCATTTCAATAGGGCTCTATATAAGCACAGAGCATATATTTTAAAGGAACTTTTTATTTAGTGAACACGTTGCTTTTGGATACAAGTTCACTAAATAAAAAATTCGGTAAAAAAATATGCTCTGTGCTGATATTGAGCTCTATTCCATTGCCCAAAACATAATTGAATGAGGAGCTGACAATATAACAAATGCAGTAACCAAAGGCCCTCATTCAATTGCTATTTTGGACAATTTAATATGGCTATAAATAAGCACTTTTAGGCCCTTATTCAATTGCCATTTTGCTAATTCTATAGGGATCCAAATAATCACATAACATATATTTTTTAAAGAACTTTTTCGTTAGTGAAAACCTTGCTTTTGGATACATGCTTAATAACTAAAAACTTCTTTAACAAATATATGTGATGTGCTTATTTTGAACTCTATTCAATTTTCAAAATTGCAATTCAATGACGGCCTTAGAGTACTATTACATTGTAAAAAATGCAATTCAATGAGGGGCAAACTATGCAACATATGGTACACAGAAAGGCCCTCATTCAATTGCAATTTGCCCAATTGAATAGGGCTCTAAATAAGAACATAACATTTTTTTTAAAAGGAAGTTTTTAGTTACTAAAAATATATCCAAAAGAAAGTTTTTCACTGACTAAAAACTTCTTTAAAAAAATATGCTATGTGCTTATTTAGGGCACGATTCAATTAGCCAAATCGCAATTGAATGAGACCCAAACTGCTACACACAAAACAGAATTTCTTATTCAATGTTTAACAACCTATAAGCCTTACAAAGAAGCCAAAATAAGAATAACAAAAGTGTTGCGCACCTAATAGCATTGTACAAAAAATCACACAAACACATAGGAAACTATATTAACATTCTTCTTTAATGTTTAACAACCTATAACCAGTACAATCAAGAATAAATAACTTTTGCACAAGTGGTGCGCACAAAACAGGATTGTAAAAAAATAACACAAACACATAGCAAACTACATTAATTATATTATTTCATGTTTCACTAACTATAACCATCCCAATAAAGGTTAAATAAGTATACCACATGTGGTGCGCACAAAACAGGATTGTACAAAAAACTAACATAAACACATAGCAAAATAAATTCATATTCTTATTTAATATATCACAACCCACAAGCCTTACTAAGAACCTTAAATAAGAATAACAAAAGTCGTGGGATTGTACAGAAAGTAAAAAATAAAAAATAGAAAAAAAGAACCATAACTGATAAAATACAGCCAAATTCATACATTTTTTACTTATTTAAAAGACATTTCACTCAAACAACATTTTCTATTTTATATTACAACAGATACTGCGTGAAGACAATCGGACGAGGACTTTCTCCACAGGACCAGACCATCGGACGAGGACTTTCAACACAGGACCAGACCAGCGGACGAGGAATTTCAACACAGGACCACACCATCGGACGAGGACTTTCACCAAAGGACCACAACATCGGACGAGGGCTATCGCCACAGGACCACAACATCGGACGAGGGCTATCGCCACAGGACCACACCATCGGACCAGAACTTTCAACAGAGGACCAGACCATAGGACCAGGATTTTACATAGAGGACCACACCATCGGACCAGGACTTCCAACAGAGGACCACACCATTGGACAACGATTTTGAACCGAGGACCAACAAACATTCGGATTTAAATCACACTTCAACCAAGGTACAGTATAATAAGTACTAAAGTAGAAAACTAAAGAAACTGCTTTCAGTGCAAATAAGTTTTGCAGTGGTAAATATCTATCCACAAACAACGTTTTTAATAAATAAAACAATTATTTTAAAAAAATATGTTACATGCTTATTTACAGCAGTATTCCATTGGCCAAATTCTTAGCCAGTGAGGACAGGAATTATAATTTTAATTAAATATAACTGATACATTAATGATTTGCCTTTTATTTCACCAATTGTGCACAAGAATCTTTAACAGGAATTACAAATTAAAATATACACAATTACATTTTTTTTTTTCCTTTACAGATTATTATGGCTGATAACGAGACCAAAGAAGAGAAGAAAAGACGTCAAACTAGAGAAAGACAAGAGAGATGGGCCGCCCAGCAGACACCGGAGGAGAAAGAAATTCGACGAGAAAAATAACGCAAAAGACTTGCAAATAAAAGAATATCAGCTGCAAAAATGAGAGATACAACCAAAAAAAATAAAAAGATAATAAAGCATTTACAAACTGTTCCTCAAACATCAGATGACATTTTACAAGATATCAGTCAAGACAGACCAAAAAAAGCAACTACAAAAACAAAGCATTTACAAACTCTTACTAAAAACTTACAGGACATTTCAACAAAACAAGGACAACATATACCAAGAAAAGCCACGAAAAAAAACTAAACATTTAGAACCTGTTGTTGAAACATTTCATGACTTTTCACCTGATGAATATGAAAGTCAACATCCGATATGCTTTGCAAATTGTCCTCTACTCAAGTCTTTAGCAGTAGAGGTTCATAGTTGTGGGGACATGAGTACTCAATGTCAATTTTGTGAGGCTTATTATTTTAAACAGGAGAGACCCATAGATGGACAATTTATTAGTTGTTGTCAAAAAGGCAAGTTCAAACTTCCAGAAAGGAAACAATTTCCAAGCTATTTACAAAATATTATGACTGAACCTACTTTTCCAAATTACAAAAATTTTAAGACAAACATAAGATCCTACAATAGTGCCATATCATTTGCATCTATGGGGGCAACATTGGCTGCTAATGTACCAGGACATGGTCCTTACTGTTTTAAAGTCCAAGGACAAATTTATCATCGGACTTCACATTTACATCCAGAGAAAGGAGAGCAAAGAAAATTTGCTCAACTATATGTCCTAGATACAATGGAAGCTGTTGACCAACGTATGCAGATGGAAGAAAATAAAAAATGCTTACCCAGTGTTTTCATAGAGCTAAATAACATTATGGACAACAATCCCTACAGTAAAGCATACAAAAAATTGGCAGAAGTAGAAAATGAACAACAACTTCATGCACAAAGACATCAATTACCCATGCCAAAGGTTAATATGGTGCTTAAAAGAGATAGACATACTGATAAACGTCGTTATAACTTGCCAACATCAAATGAAGTTGCAATGGTATTTCAGAATGATGAAGGAGAACCACCATTTCAAAGAGACATTAGAGTATATCCCAGAAATGAGGAGCAACCATTTATTAATATTAATATCTTAAGTCCAAATTTAGATCCAATGACATATCCCATATTTTTCCCACATGGAGAAGCAGGTTGGCAACCAAAATTAACCCTTCCCAGTTACCCAAATTCTAAAGCCAGAATCCGAAATAATTTTTCTATGCTTGAATTTAAAGTAGCTCAAATTGCCATTAGAAATGAATTTAATCCAATTTTATGTGGTGGAAAACTAACACAACAATGGATTATTGATTCATATTTGCAAGTTGAGGCAAATAATTTAAACTTTATCAAATATCAACAAGATAAACTACGTGTAGAACAATATTGTGGACTCATGGACTATGTTGCTGACGTGGCTACAAGCAGAGACATGACAGCTGGCAAAGCCATCATTTTACCATCTTCCTTTCAAGGATCTCCTCGAAATATGAGAGAAAGATACAATGATGCTATGGCTATTGTGACAAAATTTGGAAAACCAGATTTATTTGTGACATTTACATGTAATCCACAATGGCCAGAAATTAATCAAAATCTACTTCTTGGACAAAGTGCTTCAGATCTACCAGATTTAGTAGCCAGAGTTTTTAAGATCAAATTAAATGAATTAATACGTGACTTCACTATAAATCAGTTATTTGGCAAATGTCTTGCTTATGTATATACCATTGAATTTCAAAAAAGAGGCCTTCCACATGCACATCTTCTCATAATACTTCAAGAGAAAGATAAATTAGATACTTCGGACAAAGTGGATGCAGTCATAGTTGCTGAACTACCAGATCCAGAACTATATGGTAGACTATATGAGATTGTTACTCATCGCATGATTCATGGACCCTGTGGAGACCTTAATCCACAATCACCATGTATGGAAAATAATAAATGTTCAAAAGATTTTCCAAAAGATTATAGAGACAAAACATATGCAAATTGTGATGGATATCCACTTTATAAAAGAAGAGAAGGAGATAGTGCCATTATTCGTGGAAAAAAAGTGGACAATAGATATGTAGTACCCTACAATCCACATTTACTCATGAAGTACAACGCCCACATCAACGTAGAAGCCTGCACTTCCATCAAATCCATTAAATATGTCTACAAATATATTTACAAAGGCTATGATGCAGCTACTGTAGTCGTCAAAAGTGCAGACAACCCTGAATGTAGTGAGTTAGTACATGATGAACTTGCATCTCATGTAGATGCTCGCTATGTCAGTGCACCAGAAGCTATGTGGCAGCTTTTAAAATTTGAAATGCATGATAGATCACATGCAGTATATAGATTAGCAGTACATTTGCCACAACGACATTTAGTCTATTTCCATGCTGGAAATGAAATGAATGCATTGGCCCAAAGTGAAGATCGTCACACTACACTAACTGCATGGTTTGCATTGAATTAAAATGATGCTCAAGCAACACAATACTTATATATTGAAATTCCATATCACTATGTTTTTGTGAATGGATTATGGAGACCAAGAAAAACCAGAGGCAATAAAATAATTCCACAAATTTACACAGTCAGTCCAAGAGATGTTGAACGTTTTTGCTTACGGATATTACTTTTAAATGTTCCAGGAGCACAAAGTTTTGAACAATTAAGAACTGTTAATGACATTGTATATGAATCCTTCCATTTAGCTGCAAGACATAGAAACTTACTCGCTGATGATACAGAGTGGGAAAGATGTTTAGAAGAAGCAGCACAATGTCAAATGCCACGACAGATGAGAGAACAATTTGCTTTTATTTGTATCTTCTCAAATGCTCCAAATGCATTAGCTTTGTGGGAGACTTTTAAAAGTAATATGGCTGAAGACTTTATGCGACGATACAATGAACCCATTGCACACTTAAAAGCGTTAATGGAAATCCAAGAAGTATTTTTAACTCATGGATTAAGTTGTGCAAGTTTTAATTTGCCTGATCCAGGTCTTATAGATGACATAAACTTTGAAGACTATGACATTCAACTACAAGCAGAAAGAACACAAGAAAGACTTGCAACTTTAAATACACTACAATTGCAAGCATTTCATGCCATTAAAAATGCAATAGATGATGACATGGTGACAGAGCGTTATTTCTATCTTGATGGACCTGGCGGATCAGGAAAAACCTATTTGTACAATTTATTAATGAGTTCAGTACGAGCACAAGGACAAATAGCAATGGCGTTTGCCACTACTGGAATTGCTGCACTTTTATTAGAAGGTAGAAGAACTGTTCATAGTGGATTTAAACTGCCAGTGCCTATTTTAGAAAATTCTGTGTCAGATATTCGCATGACATACTTACAAGCAAAGAAATTTAAGAAATGTAAATGAATTATAATAGATGAGGCCACAATGATGTCATGCTATGCCCTCCAATGTATTGACCGTTTGCTTCGTGAAGTCATGGATAATATTTTTCCATTTGGTGGAAAGGTAATGTTGTTGGGTGGCGATTTTAGACAAACATTACCTGTTGTTGTACATGGCAATCGAACTGACATTATCGAAACCTGTATCAAGTCAAGCACAGTATGGAAACATTTTACACATCTTCAACTGCAACAAAATATCAAAAATCAGAAGGACAAAATGATTTCAATGATTGGCTTATTAAAATTGGAGAAGGCAGAACAGAAAAAATACTACATTTAGCTGACGACACTGTAGAGATCCCACCTCAGATGATTTGTCAACAAGATATTATATCGGCTATATTTGAAGGGAGCATCATAACGAAGAATATTCCGAGCTTGCCAACCAAGTCATACTGACGTGTAAAAATAAAGATGCATTAATCCTCAATAATGAAATCTTAAAAAAAATTAATGCACCACAAAGAAATTATCACAGTGCTGATTCTGTACTTGCTGATGACAATGAAAGTCAGGCTAAATTTTCGACTGAATTCATAAACTCTCTAACTCCTTCTGGAATGCCACCACATATTTTGCAGCTAAAGAAAGGTGCAATTATCATGTTACTGCGAAATATGAACCCCAAAAAAGGCCTATGCAATGGCACAAGATTAATTGTTCAACAATTAAAGGACCATTTTATAGATGCTGAAATTTTAACTGGGACCCATAAAGGAGAGAGAGTTTTCATACCAAGAATAGATTTAGCACCAAGTGAAAGTAGTCTCCCTTTTATACTTCAAAGAAGACAATTTCCCATTATTATGGCATTTTGCATGACCATTAATAAATCACAAGGTCAAACTTTCAAACCTGTGGGCATTTTTTTGGAAGAACCAGTATTTGCACATGGTCAATTGTACGTTGCATTGTCACGGTGCAAAAATCCACAGGCTATTAAAGTTTACATTGAAAAAAATGAAAGTCAAGGTGATTTATTAGAAGTTGGACGTATTTTTACTAAAAACATTGTCTACTATGAAGTACTTTAACTTTGCAGGATACAAACTAAAGCCATGCAAACATTTTTTTAAAGCATTCAAAAATACATAACAATTTGTTTTTTAATTCAGTCATAATTAATGGAAGTAATGTTTATGGATAATTCGCCTCACAAAATACTTGCCTTGCATTTTTAAGAAAAATTATGTTACAATGTTAAGTTCCTGGTAATGTTTCTAATGTTACAAGTTTAAAAATAATATTTAAAAGTTATTTCATCAAACAGATTATAAAATTCATGTTAAGAGCTCAAGCACCTTTTAAGTCACAATGTAAATATTGTCTGTTATCTTAAGATTACTACCTACATTAATGTTTATCGCCAGTTTATGTGGTCAGTAAGTAATTACTTTCATTTGGTACGTTTTAAGGAGAGTTTTTACTGTATGCCTTCCTCTACATTCAATGTATATTCAACTTAACAATTATTCTGATACAAATTGCATGTTAATACTTATTAATTTAAATTTCAACAGTTTTTACATTCAAATGTTAATACTTTTAATACAAAATTAAGTTACAAAATGTATTCATTGTGTTTCTGTTTATAATGTTCAAAATTATACAAATGTTTTGTCAACTTCCAAATTTCCATACAAAATAAAGATCAACTTTAAAAATATATACTTTCAACGTTATTGCTTACATATATTTTAAACTTCATGTTAAAATTAGTGACGTTTCAACAAGGCTTTTTACTTTTTGCTTTCCTCTGGATTCAATGTATATTAAAGTGAACAATTCTTCAGATACAAATTTCATGTTAAAAAACCATTACATCAACATTTTACAAAAATACACGTTCATATCACAATACCTACAAGGGTCAAAAATATATATAAATAACTAAACAACTTGACAAACATATACATCACATTGCCGTCATTTTTTGATGGGCAAGTCGCCAGTTTAACATATTAGGGAGGCTGTTTAGTGGCTTTGTGATTGCTAGCAGGATGTTGTATGCAAAAAGACCCAATTTATATTCTTTGTCCTCAATTTCAATTAATTTAATGTTTGGGCACTCTCTTATAGCTATAGCTAAAGGTTCTATGCATAGAGCAAAAATCAGCGGAGATAGGGAACGACTTTGTCTCGTCCCTCTAGACATCTTAAATGGCTGAAAGCAATAGCATTGGGAGGAAATGTATGCTTTTGGAGCAGAATAGAGTGTCATAATGCTTTTAAAGAATCACCTAGGCCAAAGGTTTCATACATGTAGGCCAAATATATCCTATCAAAAACCTTCCCCGCATCTAGCGATAGCAGCATCAAAAGAATCTTTTATTTAGAAGCAATATCTATGAGGTTAAAGATTCATCTAAAGTTGTATGGGGCTTCTCTGCCTGGAATGAAGCCAACATGATCTGGATGGATCAATTGTGGGAATACATTTGCCAATCTATTTGCCAGAATTTTTTAATATAATTTGTTATCACTGTTTACGATTTACGTAGCTTAGAATAGTTAAATAAAGTTTTTGTATATGGGATAAGATGATATCCATAAATTGTTTGTTATATATATGCAACGTTATTTATTTTTTATTTAGGGATGAGCGAGTCTGCTCTTTGTTGTTTATGTTTTTTGCTAGCATAGAGTCTGGCTTGTTAGAAAACACACAAAAATGATTGTGTGATCTTAGGATTGTATTTATGTTTAAGAATTTCATCATTGATCTTAGGAGATCTCTGAAAGGTTAAAGATTTTTGCATATTTAACATTTTTGTGTTCAATTCATTGATTAGAGCCAGTTCTATTTTTTTAGCGGTTGAGCCTAGTTGAATGCAAAAGCCTCTCATACTTCCATCTGATCTACTTCACCATCACTGCTCAAATGGAAATAATCTACTAATGCTTTTTGGATTTTCTCTTTTGTAGGAATATCATTGAGGAGTGCTGGTTTTAGAGACCAGACCAGACGTCCCTTCCTCAATATTATATATAACATGGAGTTTTCCATCTTTAAAAATATATATATTTATATTTATAGCCATGAGCTATTAATACTTCCACAGAGTAGTAGATGACAGATCTGAATAAATACTTGATTGGTTGCCATTTACTTCCGGTATTCCCTGTCGGGCTGCTTTCATGAATAAGTCCATAGTGGAAAAGAAGTGAAACCTGGCTATTACATCTCTTGGTCTTTCTGTAGGAGGTGGCAAGTCTATTAATGCTCTATGTATCCTGTTGAGTTAATAAACATCTTCATCTAAATCATGTAGGAGGGACCTGCATAGCCCTTTCATATACAGGGACAGGTAGGGCACTGATTCCAGTAGGTTGCGCATGCAGAGGTTTTTCCTCCTGGATCTGTTCTCTAGGTCTTGCTGAAAAGATTTAAGGTGGTTTTGATCCTTTTTCAACATAATCATCTCTTCCTCCAATTTGAGGAGGTTTTTATATTTATCTTTATCTTAAAATTCTATAACTTTGGTGTCCACTACCTTGGTTTCCGTAGTTAAGTTAAGCAGCAACCTTTTGCATTTTTATCTTTGATATAAAAGAGGAGATCAGATCTTTTAGGTCTTTCAGGTATATCTGCATTGGTGCTTGGGGCAGATGCCTCCACGTCTGACTTTGGTGAATGTTTAGCAAAAGAAGACTTTTGAGAGGATTGCAAGGTAGATTTCAGAGTGCAATAGTCTTGATATCTTTTGAGTTGTGTCTTGTCTAGATTCCAGCCATCTCCAATAACAAGCCTTTTTCCAAAAGTTATATTGTTTCTCTTTTGATCTGTCACTTGCATCAATGATTGCCACTGTGTAAGGGAGAATGGGTATTTTTACATATTTGGCTAATGTTTAAGCCAATGTTGGAAAAAATAGGTTTATGTATATAAATATGTTTTCTTATATATTTGGCTTATATTTAGGTCATGTGTGTGATGAACTTGAATAGTTTCTGTAATACAGAGGTCTTAAAAGCTTGTTCAAAAACCACAAGCAGCAGAATAGTTTCTTAACTGTCATCAACAGTCATAGTTACCAGATCTTGCCCAGGTCCGTGTCTGTGTCATAAATTGAAATCAGGTTTTCTGACTGTTTTAATTAAGATAAATTATCCACTCCATATATAGTATTTTGTCCACTATCAGAGCTAAAACAGTTTGCAACCATTCAGTTTGAGGGTTGACTCAGAAATAAATATTGACAGTAAATAAATATTGTTTTGTTATAATATATTATGTTTGGCTCCGTGTGCTCTCCTTTTTTCTTTTTTTAGCTTTTTGCTGCATTCTTTTGTTTGAAGAGGAGTTTTCTATGATAGTAGGTCAGAAAAAACAAGGTCAGCATTCTTTTTTATCAAGTATTTTCAAGATCTTTTTTATTGTTGGATCACAGAAAGGATTTTTTTGACTGATTGTATTGTGCATAAGTACTTTTTAAGTTTTTCTTCCTCTGACTTTTTGTATTTTGTTATATGACCGTATTATGCTCCTGTTTTGAATTTGACCTTAATTAAGCTATCCATCTATTTAAACATATTTTATTGACAATAATTAATAATTATGTTTTCTATTACCTCGTGGAAGGTTGCTAGAAACTTCCACTACTTAATACCTGAATAGACATATTAGCCGATGTTCTAATTACATCAGCTACTAGGAAAGCCGGCTTGGCGCCTTTCTGTGACATCACTAGACACATCCGACGCAACGTTTCACGTGAACTGTTAGGTCTCGCTCATCAGGGATTATCACCTTCCACGAGGAATAGAAAACATAAGAGGCTTGCACATTATATATCCAAATGAAAAGAACAATTAGACTAAGATGAAGGAAAACAGGAATGTGTATTAGATAAAGCAATAGAGGGGGTATAAAGGATAAACAATGTATTGTTATTACATTATTTTTAACATAAAGTATAACAAAAGAAAATAACAAAAATTCAAAGAGACAAAAGGTATCAGATAGCATATAGTCACTTGAATGAGAGTGCACAATATGGGAAAAATATAAGTAAAACAAAGAGCAATTCCATAAATCGGCATCTAACAGGAGTAGTACATACGTAGCATGGTACAAGGTGGCGGTGTCAAACACACAAAGTTTATTTAAATATTATATTGGTAATGTTTGTAATCACATTAAATGTTATTAATTCACTAAGGCATAAGAAGAGGGTCAAACCTCTCCAATATAAGAGAAAGGAACAATATTATCATAAGTCACTTATAACTCCTTAGTAATAGCTGAATGGAAAAACAAATGATACAAATGTTATATGAAGTCAGCAACAAGATAAAATAGTAATAAACAGTAATAAAGGGAACCACTAATGTAATAACAATAGTTTATTAGAAAATTCTGAAATAAAAGGATATCACAAATAAAATGGAAATAATTTAAAAAAATACCACAGGAGAGAAAACAAAGTATTGAGAAAAAGCGGAGAAATAAATAATTACGTTTATATATATAGCATCCTTACATAAAGTGATGTCCTGGTACTGAGCAGTAAGAAGCTCAGATTTTAAGTGATTGCATATTTTAAATAAGGATTTTTTTTTTAATTGGAAATAACGTTTATTTAAGTTTTATTTAAATTAGTTGTGGTGATTGCAAAATTACAAACACACGGACTATGAATTATGGTTGATAAAATGCTGAATTTCTGCTAGGGTGATGAATCACATGAACAGCTGATGGAAGGCTCACCCTGTCAAGTTATGAGTGGACCTTGCTCAGCTGTGAGGATTGCCCCCCCAAATAATGATATAATCTTTCCATATTCTGGAAGCTCCAGTTACAAAAAATGGAGGAGGATATTTGTGAAGGAGAATGTGAACAGGAAGATGGTAGCCATTATACCAAGCAATACGAGTGTCAAAATAAAGCAAGTTAACACAAAATATGTCATATATTTCAGTAAAATGTTCTAAAAAGCATAAGAGAAATTAATTTTGATTCAATGTAAAAATATACAGAGTTGGTTCAATAAACTTTAATCCTTTAAGGAGTATTTCAGTTTTTTTTTTTTTTAAATGTGCGTGAAGCCATCTGCAGACAATGACACAATAAGTACTTCTCTACTCTGCTTAATGGGAAATCTAGCTATATCCAGAATGGGAACATATAGCTAATAGATAGCAAGGTCCGTTTTTACAAACTACCCTGTAAGCCACAGGTATGTTGTCAATCACCTCGCCAACTACTGATTATTATCTATACTCTCTAATCTACCTATTGCCTATTGTTTGTGTTTGGAGGAATGTCTGCTCAGTCAAACAAAGACAATAAAAAAACATTTAAAAATATACCTATGAAACCAGAGCAGAGAAGCAGGGGATTACTGATGAACAGAATTACATCACTGTCATGACTGACTTATGGTACTCTATCACATATTTTTGCTAATATCAAAGGCTATCAAATAAACATGCTTTAATAATTGTAACAATTTGTCTTTCATTTATGTGTCATGTTTAAAGAATTAATGTGTGCATATATAGTTACTGTCATGGTTTCTTGGTTACAATGTACATGCTGTTATTGATGTAAGGTGGCAGAAATGGTTTATGTGATATTCTGATGTATTTGGTCCAGAGGTGCAATTCCCAGATGTTACACTACCCCCACCATAGCATCTCATGAGTGATAAAAGGACAGCCATAACATTTGAGGTGATCTGGCCAGATAACCTCCAGGCTCTTGGATGGGTGGAGAGTTTATGGCTAGTAGCGGGGAGAGGGGGTCACAGAAGGAAAAACAGACCCTTGAAAAGGGGAAGGACGGGGTTGGTAACCATTGTAACGGAATTGGCTATAGATCTGGGATATGGTGTTTTTTGATATCTGTTAAATGTGGCTGAACCAAGAAATAAAGGTCAGTTTTCTATGCACTAAGAAATTATGTGATATGATTTCTCTTGTCTCTCCATGAATGATGGTGTGATCTAGACAAATGTGTCAATGAGTAATTGTATATACTGTACATTGGTCTCTTGTTCCCTAGTACAACATTTAATATATTCTACAATGACAGTAACATAACTTATGTTGAGTTTTTGGTTCAATTACTTTAATTTATAACACAGTCAAGATTGAGTTTGTGCCTATCAAACAAATATTTATTAACAGTTCCGATCCTGTCATGCTCATCACTCCACTATCAGAGTTATTAGCACAGGAGCTAAACCTTACCATACCAGGGTCAAGTTGTTACTGCAAAGTGCAGTAAATAATTCTGTGAGCATTTCATCTTGTCTACTGTGGTGGAGGATAGCTACAGCCAATATCATCTGTATGTGGTTGCTTCTTCTGTGTCAGCTGACCTGAACATGGGGTTTAAAAAACAGAGGGCAAACATATTTTATGACTTCTCCACTATTCAGTACTTCTGTATTTGTGTTCCTGTTTTTGATTTACTGGTATCTTACTTTTACTTATTGTACTCTCCTTTGTCTGCCTGTCTGGGCTATTTTTTGGCTTGTTTATCTATTCTGAACCTCTTCTGAGTGCCACTGACCACAGACTGTTTTGACCAGGGTTTTGCCTCTGGCCCTCTTGTTCTGATACTGTTGGATACTTCTGCAGTGAGACTCCAAACATCTATTGTTATTGCTTACAATTCCTCCAATCAACATGTATACCATTGGGATGGATACAGTATATAAGGGGAATCAGTAGATTCTACATTTATATAAGGCAGAAATGTGTTTTAACAATGAAGGATGTTTGTGTCCATTGTAGTAAGTTTTTTTGATATCTGTGATAAAATATTCATCTTTAAGAATGAATTATGCTGTGGTTTTATTTATCTGCATTTAGTGTGGTTTATCATTTTAATTCTGATAACCATTAATAATTTGAAGCTAAACAACATCTGGGGTTCAGATAAACTTGGCCCAATGTAAATGACCCCTTAATTAATCTAGGCAAATGTGTCAATGAGTAATTGTATATACTGTACATTGGTCTCTTGTTCCCTAGTACAACATTTAATATATTCTACAATGACAGTAACATAATTATTTTAGGTTAAATTGCATAACAGTGTTTGTCTTAATTGACTAGTAAGACAAGTTGGATTTTATAAAAGTATATAAAATGAAGCATATATTATAATATAGTATGTTATTGTATTTAGAAGAATGCTATAGTAACATGTTATAAGTTATTTTGCCTTTGCTAATATATGTCATAAAAATTAATTAATTTAATTACAATTTAAATTATTATGTTCTGTAGCATGTGATATGCAAAAATGTACTTAGTATGATTAAAGACCATACAATCTAACTATATTAAATATCCTGATCTTTTTATGACAATTACATTATTAATTATTCTTACTTTACAAAGCATTGGCTGCTATATAGATCAGTTTTAATTAGATACCCATAATATTTTCAGTAGAAATTATAGCTATGTTAGAAGTTTTGTATCCTCATTAAAATTTACATTAATCTCATCCCACTAAAAATAATGTTTATTTAAAGAGAGCAATATATTTGAGTTTATAATAATTAAAGCAATGCCCAAATAGTATAACTGTGAAATTACAATGTGTCAAGGTTCCAGCTCCTTTGTTACTAATTAGATTGGATGCCAATCATGCCATACAAAAAATGAGATAGAAAATTATCTTAATTACAATTTAGGATAATTACAGCAACCTCAGCTTACAAACACCGTTTCCAAAGCATCAAATTACTAAAAGAATAGTAAATTAAGAATTAATATTTTCCCTGATAATTTTAGAGAAAATAACCAGTATTTTTTTGTTTTACTTAGTTTCTTATTTTAACTTGACAGGAAAGCAGACAATTTTAAATATGACTTTAATACATTTGTGACACACACACATATATATCACATATAATTGTTGTCAATCTGCGAGTCGTTTTGTAACACATAGAAAAAAAATGCCATTTTACAACACTAACTTACAACTCATAACATTAGGATTCTAAAATGCCACTTTACCCGCCTAAACACACGGCTTGGCCTCGTGCACGCAGCCACATTGCTGACACTTTCTCCTCACATGATCAACAGTCCAACTCTACATTTCAGATGCAGGAAAATGCAAATAGATTGCTAGCTCTTCAGGATATTGATTGCTGCATATTAAATATAAATAGGTAAAGTATATTAATTTATTAATTCATATTACTTTATTAATTCACTGTACCCACATTTTATTGTCATTTTACGGGCTAGTCACTAGTATATATATATATATATATATATATATATATATATATATATTTTCAATATACTTTTAAATCTTTGCATACATATGTTTCATTTGTCATCTTGTTTATCATTTTTCTGTTAGTTATTGAGGTGATGAATCTATCTAATTTTTGTAAAGAAAAAGAAGAACCAATAAGGTCAATTAAATGAGTTTTAAGGGTACATAATTTATTGTAAATATGTATGATTACTTATATTGAGTCTTCTTTTGTACACAGAAGATTATAGTAAGAATACAAAATTCTTATGTAAGCTATAAATACATATGCAAAATAGTAATAGAGTAAATAACTAGAGAAGATAACCTTTTTAGCGTAGATTGGAGGGATGAGAGAAAAAGCAGGAAGACTAGAGATTAACAATTGTAGTAGTCAATGAAGAAGAACATCAGTGAAGAAGCGGGGAAAAGCCCAGTGGTTCCAAAGCATATTTTTCCATGGGTCACTTAAGGTTTAGCCGAGGCCTTGGAGGACCACCTGCATTGAGTGCACAGACCACTGTTTGTCCTTATACTACAGTTTGGTCTAGTCTATGCTCTAGCAGGAATATTTGCACAATTTAGCATTGAATGAGAGAGGGAAAGTCAGAGATTAGTCAAATATGGTAAAAAAATGCAAAAGAAAATTATTTGTAATTGATTGCAATAATAGAACCATTATGATCCAGTGCCCCTTTAATCCTCATAAATTAAAGGCAGTTTTGGAGTTTGCTACCATAGGTTGTCAGTTATGCATTACAGTATGTCTGACCTCAAGGCATCTGAATACTTAGTCTTTACCATACATAAGCCTACTTTTGGAAGAGAGACATTTTCATAATTTCTATTAAAATTGTAATGCCTCTCTAGCTTTTATAATGTAGATACCACTCAAAACATCCATGAGAAATCAGAGGGTTGAGGAAAGAAAGAGCGAGAAGACCATATAGTGCAGATCAGTATGTACTAACATATTAGTATATGTACATGTAGAGTTGCATTGATGTTTTTAACCTGCTCCTTATATAAGTGAGACATTGACAGACACATGGATATATATTGATCCGTATGGTCTTCTCTCTCGTTCTCTAGCCCCCTCTATGTTTTCGCTTGCATGTTTTAAGTGGAACCTACATCATACAAGTTACGGAGGCATAACTTTTTGTGATACATTTTGGGTCCTTATTGATACATTTTGATTACGTATAGATGCATTGTGCAGCCCCAGAGGCTGTTTCTAATAGTCTGAAAAGTGGTTTCTATTTAAATCCTTGAATGTCTTCACTTACCCTATCCCTATAGTTTGACTTTGCATGGTGGAAAATTTCTAAAGATAATCCAGCATCTGGAGTCAGAGTGCTTCAACCAGCAAATTCTCCTTTTTGTCACAATTATGATGATATGCACACAACAGCCATAATAAACTTAAATATTAGTCTGTATATTTATTTTGTAGAGAATTTCCATGTATATTCAATGATCACTTAATGATAGAATATCCTACGAAAGTTATCAGAAATAAATTATTAAATGTATTCCGGCTAGTCATGCAAATATAACCCCGCTACATAATAACTTATTGTTTTCAAAAATAATAGGTATACACAAGTTTTCGTACATTTTTTTTTATCAGGTTGGTTTCTGAATTGAGATCACAATTTATAGGGCCATATTTGATAAATCTATTAAAAGCTGTGAATGAGTTTTTTCGGTCTGCAATGGATTTTTTTAATGGAAAATGAATAACAAATGAACAAAGAAGTATTAAACAAGGCATTGACAGATAATATTAGAATATCATGTACAAATAAAGTGTGACTAGTAAAATATGAATTGGCTGCTATTTCCTTTAATTGTATGTCTGCGTCTAAATGATTGTTTAATACTTTATAATATTGTTATTGTTGTTGATGAATTAATTAATTAATTAAACACACTACCCAGTTGTGTTAGATAAACTAATAGTGTTATTTATTTGAAAATGACCACTTTATTTCACCTTTCCTCAGATCATGCTATTTCAGTTAAATTAAAAAAGAAAAGAGATAAAGTAAATTATTCTACACTGACTTGAAAGGTGAAATCATTTGATGACATAGTAGGACACACCAAAAATCTTTTTTGAAACACAGAACAGTAAAATGCCATGTTAATCCAAGAGATAAAAATGCCATAAGTACTATAACCAGCCAGCAGATGTTTTATTCCATGCTTATTCTATGCATCACAATCTGATAAATTAACAATTCAATAGATAAGATTAAATTCTAATGTTTGAAGTAACCAACTGTGAGCTTTATCTTACTATGCAGACAATGATTGATTGATGGATTGAAGAACGAGCAAGATGTGTGATAGATATTCTAAACCTATTATTATTTGAAATTATTGGCCTCTGCAAATAATACACCATCATTCTGACTGGTGATGTGTGCATATGTCCCTGTCTGTGCAACATAGAAGAGCACTATATCCACAATGTAGAAAGAAATTATTATGCTTTGATTTGTTTCAATGCTACAGAGAGCAGATGTAAGCCAAAATGCATATACCACTCACTAGAAAATGTAAAATGATTGTAGTGGGGCATGTATTTTTGAGGTAACACTCATTTTAAGTTGTAATGAAACATAAATTGGTGTTGGTTTTATTTATGCTACAATTTCATTACAGAGACAAGGCCACCATTCGATCGAGTGCTGTTGCATTTTGACTAAAGAAACCGTGATATAACTATTCTATTATTTATCATTTAATTTTAGGATTTAAAGTTTGTTCTACTGCAATTCTATTTGATTATTGGTTTTTAGCCCTTAAAGATTAATCAAGTCTTGGAATTAATCAAATACTAAGTCTGTCTGTTTGCCTTTTGCTTATATAATGACATCATTTCTAAATCAGCGAACATATTTGCTTGATTCACACGTGATATCTAGCTTTGTGCCATGTGTCTTGGTTTTCTGACTAATTTCCAGCTTCACACAAGTGCTTCATTTGATTTTGTATTGGAACCAAGAGAATACTTTACACTTGCTTCTACGTCTTTGTTCTCAGAGATGATTCCATGGAAGATTTTTGAGAAAGCCTTAGAGAAAGAGCCAGTCTACAAGCAGCTCCATTCTAGGTACAGGTTTTCTCATTTCTAATTCATTACATCTTTAAATGAGGAAGTGTTTTCTAAATGTAAAAAGACTAAAAACTGAGAATTATAAATATATTTTTATGACGGTGTGTTTACAAAAAGGTGCCTAGACATTACGTTCAATTACTTGCAGTAGCATTCAGCCTTACAATGCAATTCATCCTCAGGAGGCCCATTCATCTGATATATACTCAGGAATAATATTGTAGCTTATTGAAAGCTCCCCACCCTCCACAAGAATGACAGGATGTGGAAGGGACTGAAGGGAGATTACTGCCTTTTTTTTTTATAGAGCTAAGGCAAACTGTTGATCTACACTGACCCCTGCATCTGAAAGCATTTTTTATCCTCAGAAAGGGATATAATAATCCTACCTTTCCCAAAACACAAAATGTAATTTTTATTACAATGAATGATGTCCTAGTAAAAATAAGAAACATTCCATATCCCTTTAACATATTTGTCTCTGCTCGTCTCTTTTTTGAGGACTAGCTATTGTGAAACCATGATTAAACAGACCATTTCATAGTGAATTGCTTAGTCTGCCAAAGAGAATGCCATTCAAAGCAATTTGTACAGGATCTAACCTTTGTAAGAATTTAAATATGGCAGTTGGTACAAAGAACCCATGATTGTTAAGTTGACCAAGAATCCATTCCTATGAACGAGGGTTCAGTTGTAAGGATATATTGTATTACACAATTGGAAATCACTTGAGAAATCCCTCCTTGGTTGCTGTGCCACTTAACACCCCCTTTTGCCCTAACTACATTTCTGTGTTTTTTAAGCCTGACTGGCCGACAAACAGCAATTTCTACTGGCTAATACAGATTAAATATAATATTTAAAGGGGCTCTATAAGAGTAAAATAGTAATTAACATTGCATCTAAAACAGTAGACACTTCTAGACATATGATCACTCCATTGATCTTAATGTTTCAGACAGATCATGCCAATCCAAATCTAATGTCCATGGTTCATATGTTGCAACGGGTTCAAGTATATTTATTCAACAATGCTTGAAAGGACTGTTGTTTCTTCAAATTCAAAGTCTGCAATAAGACTATCATCTAGTATTACAGGATTAAATCCCAGAACTACATCTCTTCTGGAGACGAACCCTAGAATACTTCATGTATATTCAAAGTCCAAGGGCATTATCAAACCGGAACGTGGACATCATCAGGAAGTCTTTGGCAAACTGGTGACCACTGGTACACTTCAACATTTCTTTTTTTTTTTTTACTCTTTAACTCTTCATTTTAAATTATCTAAAAAAATAAATAGTGCCATACAATATTAATGCAGCAAAAGTGAAAAACAAAGTATTAATACAATCTGAAAATGGGGGCATTTTATCAACACAAAAACAAAAAGGGATAAAAGAGGAAAGGGATGTGAAAAGGTTTAGATCAATAAATTTACAAAATGGTAGATACATAAATTTACAGAAGTTCAAAGAGACCTTCCCAGGTCAATATTTTTTTCTTTCAAAAATGTGTAAACCAGGGAAGCCATGTCGTTTCAAATTGAGCTAGGGGGTCTTTTAATCTAGCTGACAGTTTTTACATAACAGTGTTGTTTCCAAATTGTAGCTATAACAATATTTAAATTTAATCTGTGCAGGCGTTTTATTTTTTCCAACATAGGGAACTGGAGACACATCTGATCCTATTTAATTTAACTGGTGTAAAATACCAGTGAAGTGTCTTGTAGGATTGTTCTTTAAAATTGGAAAATAAGGACATTAAATTACGAATTTCCATATTTCCTGCCAGTCCTCTAAGTCAAGAGTTTCTCCTAGATCTCTTTCCAATTGTATTGCGTATGGAAGAGGAAGAATATTTTCTACCACTTGAAGCAGTGTGCAAGAACATTTACATAACCCTATGGTATGCTGCATGAATATATCACAGACATCATCACTGATGTCATCAAGCAGCTTAGTACCTCCCTCAACAATTGGATATCAGAGCCGGTCAGGATGAGGAAAGATCTATGGAAGTGCACAAATGTCAACTTTCCCTAAACACTGTAGCACCAATGATCACCTCCCAAGGGACCACCGGAGGGCCACAGCTTAATTAATCAATTAAATAACTGGTGAACTTTTCATTCCATAGGCACAATGGAAAGTGGCAGCAAATAAAGATATTACTATAAAAAATATAATAAAATGGCACAAGCATGTCTATTCAGTGGTTAAAGAAGATTTAGGTAGGATCAGTTTGCTCTTGGGAGCATTAGTTCACATATGACGCTAATGTAAAACATTCCCACACCCTTCTAGCAATATTTTCAGGCAGAGTCATTGACACAAAAGGAGAGTTAGTACATGTGTCAGGACCTACCCAAGAAGGGGTCCTTGATGACAGACATTTATATTATGTGCTGAGATGCCTGTCATAAGGGGAGGAAGAAACAGAGATCCATGGCTCCTGGCACTTCAGCTCCTCTACTTCCTGCTCCTGTCAGTTGTGGCAGGCAGGCTGCAGTAGCTATAAGAGAGAGTGAGTGATGTATATATAATTTGGTTCACATACAGTGCCTTGCAAAGGTATTCACCCCCCTTGAATTTTTACCTATATTCTTACATTACAGCCTTAAGTTCAATGTTTTGTTAATCTGAATTTTATGTGATGGATCAGAACACAATAGTCTAAGTTGGTGAAGTGAAATGAGAAAAATATATACATAAAACTATTTTTTAGAAATAGAAAACAGAAAATTGTCATGTGCTCTGGTGAAACCAATTACCTTCAGAAGTCACATAATTAGTGAAATTATGTCCACCTGTGTGCAATCTAAGTGTCACTTGATCTGTCATTACATATAAATACCTTTTTTGAAAGGCCACAGAGGCTACAACACTTAAGTAAGAGGCACCACTAACCAAACACTGCCATGAAGACCAAGGAACTCTCCAAACATGTCAGGAACAATGTTGTTGGGAAGTACAAGTCAGGGTTAGGTTATAAAAAAATATCCAAATCTTTGATGATCCACAGGAGAACCATCAAATCTATCATAACCGAATGGAAAGTACATGACACCACAGCAAACCTGCCAAGAGACGGCCGCCCACCAAAACTCACGGACCGGGCAAGGAGGGCATTAATCAGAGAGGCAGCACAGACACCTAAGGTAACCCTGGTGGAGCTGCAGAGTTCCAGAGCAGAGACTGGAGTATCTGTACATAGGACGACAATAAGCCATACATTTCATAGAGTCGGGCTTTATGACAGAAGAAAGCCATTACTTTCAGCAGAAATCAAAATGGCACGTTTTGAGTTTGCGAAAAGGCATGTGGGAGACTCCCAAAATGTTTGGAGGAAGGTGCTCTAGTCTGATGAGACTAAAACTGAACTTTTCGGCCATCAAATAAAACACTATGTCTGGCCCAAACCCAACACATCACATCACCCAAAGAACACCATCACACAGTGAAACATGGCGGTGGCAGCATCATTCTGTGGGGATGTTTCTCAGCAGCCGGGACTGGGAAACTGGTCAAAGTTGAGGGAAAGATGGATGGTGCAAAATACAGGGATATTCTTGAGCGCAACCTGTACCACTCTGTGGGTGATTTGAGGCTAGGACGGAGGTTCACCTTCCAGCAGAACAATGACCCCAAACACACTGCTAAAGCAACACTTGAGTGGTTTAAGGGGAAACATGTAAATGTGTTGGAATGGCCTAGACAAAGCCCAGACATCAATCCAATAGAAAATCTGTGGTCAGTCTTAAAGATTGCTGTTCACAAGCGCAAACCATCCAACTTGAAGGAGCTGGAGTAGTTTTGCAAGGAGGAATGGGCAAAAATTCCAGTGGTAATATGTGGCAAGCTCATAGAGACTTATCTAAAGCGACTTGGAGCTGTGATTGCTGCAAAGTCTATTTTGCGAAAGTTAAATAACAGAAAATTGACATTTTCTGTTATTTTCTCCTATTTGTTGTTTGCTTCACAATAATAAAAAAAACATCTTCAAACTTGTGGGCATGTTCTGTAAATTAAATTATGCAAATCCTTAAACAATCCATGTTAATTCCAGGTTGTGAGGCAACAAAACACGAAAAATGTCAAGGGGGGTGAATACTTTTGCAAGGCACTATATGTTGTATAATCTAAATATTTGAAAGGAAATGGAGAAAGTTATGAAAATGCATAGATCAGATACTTTTACTGTTTCTACAAACAAGTCTAGAGTGAGAATTCCTTTTATTAGCACATGTAATGTTATTTATACTAGTAGTTAACATTATACATAATCAATCTGGTTAAATTTCTCCATCCTGGAATTGTAGTTTCAAGAACCACTATTAATTTTAAAGAAATTAGGGAGCTACCCTTTTTGGAATTGCATATCTTGTAATAGCATCATAAAGGTTGGTGAAATCATAAATCCTTACACTGGGCAACTTTTGCAGCCTGTTTACATAAATGTCTATGTGGTCATATCTACGCTGAAATGACAACTCAGAAGGTAAAAGAGAGGATTCCCAACATGAGTTTACTATTAAGAAAGAAAATTTTACTTTACTGTTATCCTCACATTTTAGACGTGGACATACAGTGAGTCAGTTGAAATTTCAGGTTGTAGAATAGTGAAGGTGCCTAGAAGGGGTAGTCATAGATGGAATTATTTGAAGAAAAATAACTATTCTAAATCCATAGAATAGTTGCTATGTCTCAAAAATGTTTAAATAGATATCATTATCTGCATGTATGTTTAAAATTATGCTGGAGAGCTAATCAACATTTTTGATGAAGTGTTTGCCTTATCCCATTGAATGTGGTCCTTAGGGTCTTTTGTGAATCCTTTATATTAAGATTTTCCAATTCTATATGATCAGTACAAAGTGTAATATATGTGAAACAGGTTGTTATATTGGGGAAAACAGCCAAAAACTGCAATGAAGGATTAATCTGCATAGACATTCTATAAAAAAAAGCACAATGAATACAGTTATTGTACTCTAGTTGGACACCATTCTAGCCAGAATGATCACTCCATCCAAAACCTGCAAATCAAAATACTCAGAGGAAATTTCAAGAACATCCAGGATAGAAAAGTGTTTAAAAAAAACGTGATCAAATTTAACACTAAAGATAAAGGACTGACAGGATGTACAGATGTACATAGTATATGTGTGTATGATTTCTATACTATGTTGTGTTGATTCCCCCATATGTATTTACCTGATGATGTCAGATGCTGTCTCCACTCCCTCTGCGTCTGCTGTTTTTATTCAAACTGAGGGTTACATTTCATGCCAGTTTTGCTTCAGACTTGATAAAGAGAGGTCAGACCATTTGAAAGCTCATCAATATATATAAAACATTTCAAATATGGTTATTCTCCGTTTGTTAGGGTCTCATGTCCTGATGTTTTTTTTTGCTAAATAAAAAAAAAGTGACATCTAGCAAAGTTTAGTGATCTACAGCCTTATTAAATTGCAAATCAGCCAATTTGAAAGCGCTCTATATAAGCACAGAGCATATTTATTTTACAGAAGTTTTTAGTTAGTGAACTTCTTTCCAAAAGCAAGGTCTTCACTAACTAAAAATTTATGTAAAGAAAATATGCTATGTGCTTATATAGAGCCCTATTTAATTGTCTGAATCACAATTTAATAAGGCTGTTTATGTTTTTGTGGGGTTAGACCTGACAGACAATTTTGAATTCCCCAAAATCTACTCTTTCAGAAAATACATGCTTTCATTGGTTTATTTAAATGCAATTTGATTTTATAAGGATAATAATACTGTGTGAATATTATTGGTTCTGTGATTCCAGTAAATCCTTACGTGCTTGTTCCAGGTTATGGTCTGTGTTTGTCATAAAATAAAGTAAAACTGTATACATTTTGTATCAACATTCTCAGAAGATTTTGGTCTCTCATCTCTAATATGTATATATATATATATATATATATATATATATATATACATATATATATATATATATACACATACATATAGACATATATACAGATATACATATACACATATATACATATACACATGCATACATACATAGATATATATATACACACACACACACAGAACAGTACTGTCTGAACAGATACAAAGTAAAATATTTCAAATATATCTGACCTCCTAGGTTAGAAAATTCAAACCTCTTATACTTAAGGGGTTAAAAGAGAATATTTTAAATATTGAAAGTGTTAACTTTTTCTGCCAAAATAAATGGTGTAAACTTTCTAAAAGTAACTGTAGAGTACCACAAATATAGCTTATTATGTCCTCTGCATCTAGCTAACAGTTCAGAGGATGCCTCATCATGTGGTTGTTTTTAAAATAGTAGTTTTTGCTAAGCCTGTTAAGTTTTGGGGATAGAAACTTAGCATAAGCTGCGCTTCCCAATGCTTTCGGCACTCTATTACCTCACAGGTCAGGAGAAGTGAGGATCAATATCCTGCAAAAATAACTTCCATGCACGTGTTTTAAACTGCAACAGACTGAATTGGCTGGCTATGCATGCTTAGTTAATCTAGCAATTAATAGACATGGTATAAATCTTTTGGGAGCATGTACAAATTTAAAGGGCCACTGTATGCACTTTTCATGTTAAACCAACTTTTAGCTCACCATTAATTAATATTAAAAAGCAGCAGCAAATCAATGCTTTAGCCAAAAAAAAAATCATTTAAAAACACAGTTTACCTCATCAAACTTCATTGCTGTACCACTCCCTACCTCTCTCATTGTATCAAGCATTTCTGAAAGAAAGTGAAATATTTCAAATGAAATTACTTTGGTTAGGATGCCTTGGTAGCTAAAAACAGGCTTACACTAGCCATTTCACTTTTATTGTAATTAAGGTGGTATTTTATGCCATGGTACTAAATTCATAAACAAAAGCTTGGCTTAATATAAATTAACCATTATTTAGAACAATACCATTATAATGCTTTTACACCAGCAACATGAAACTCGTGACATTTGATATGGAATGGAGAGGAGATTACAACAAGATGTAAAAAAAAAATGTCTTTCATGTTATTCAAATGGCTCTATACAAAAAGATAATGACAATTCCATAGTAATATAAATGTATTCTTTATTTGAAAATACAATTTCTGAAAAGAGAGCCACATTGTTCCGTTCTTTGTTATTTAAAAAACTGTGATGAGTTGTTTTGTATTCTGACTCTCCAACTCATCATTAAGGCATCTCTTTATTAATGTTACCACATGTAAAACTGGGCCATCTACACCAGGTACACTAGGTTTTTGTGTTATTTTGGGAGTGTTATAGATAGTTACATAGTTTTAAAACTTACATTTACAAGTTAGTTTAATTTATCATCACAGTATATGAAAACTTATATGGGTTTGATTCCTCGAATTATTGTGAGATTGTCTGTGACAGAAAAAGAGTATGTGTATATCTATGAATTTCTGCAAATATACAGTCAAGGTTCCTGAAAAGTATCTGGAAGGAACAGCAAGCTCCCCTAATATAACGAGGAGATTCTAAATGGTCCTATACCTTTGCAGCACCTCAGACAGGGAATCAGCCCGGACACATTTTTCGTCAGTGCATCTCTGGCGTCAACAGGGGGCGCGCATCAGGGCTGATTTCCTGTCTGAGGTGTTGCAGAGGTACAGGTCCATTTAGCATTTCCTCATTAGATAGGGAGAGCTTGCTGTTCCTTTCAGGTCAGTGCTAATTTTGTTTACTGTTGGGAGGCTGTATCATATTTAAAACTATATGGGGTAAGTCTTAATGTGCTTCAATTAAGTTTTATTTCTTTGCACTGTGTTGAGTCACCTTAAACACCTGCCATACTTTTATATATGACTGATTATTTGCTTAATCCTCCCAACAATTTTAAAGCAACTGTTTAATTCATCCACATTCATTATAAACCTCTTGCCTCATTATATATACACATTCATTATTTGCTCATGATATGAATGTTGTTGATTCATATATTTTAGGAGATGTCTAATAAAAGTTATATTTGCATTTCCAGTCTATTTTTGAATGAAGAAAATGGTGTCAAAAAATAACTTACTTACTTATCACATTAACAAGTGCTCACACTACCCATTAAAGGGAATACGGGATTTCCAAATAAGTTTCAATATAACAGTACTTTATCAAGGTAATTTTAATAAAAATTAATTTGCTTATAATTTATTTACTTTGGTTTAATCACCTGTCAACCAGCCTCTGTGCACCATCCACAAAGCCTGCACAACTACCTATTGCTAAAGCAGAATTTCTTTATAAATATATTGTTTCTCAAAATATAACATATAGGTATTTACATTCACCATTGCATTACTTGCACTTAACGTTGGGGTGTAGTGGCAATGGGATATAGCAGATATTCCAGAATAGCCTTTTTTTTTGCTATGGCAACAACAACAATCAAGAAATAGGAGTGTAATATGTATATTTTGTAGATCGGACAAGCACCTATTGTGGTGTCAATAGAAAGTGAGGTTTGAGTCTGACCCAGCAATAATGAAAAACCTTTGACTAAAATAATCCTTGTCCAAAAAGTCTAAATTATAGGACTAGTCCCTCAGCAGTGAAATTCATCAGCTGATCTTAGTAATAAATTAAACATTTTGAGTTTGTATAGAAGTTTGGAGAAAATGACTATTTTAATTAGGTGGCTACAACTCAGGGGCCTCATTCTATTGCAATTTGGTAAATTAAATGGGGCTCTATATAAGCGCAGAGCATACTTTTTTTTACAGAAGTTTTTAGTTAGTGAAGACCTTGCTTTTAAATAGAAGTTCACAAACTAAAAACTTCTGTAAAAAAATATACTATGTGCTTATATAGAGCCCTATTCAATTGTCCAAATTGCAATTTAATAAGGCTGCTAGATAGATTATGGGGCCTGATTATTATAGCAATTATTAAAAGGACAATTAATACGTACAATAGGCAAACTTCTCTATAAGTTCACCGTAATAAATGTTTTTTTTTTAAATAATATTCAATTGATAAAGTACGTTTTATTACATAGAGTTTTAAAATACCTAGTATTTGGAACTTCTGCTACTTAATTGTCTATGGAATATTCCTTACCGGATAGATTTTTTAACTCAAAGT
Organism: Discoglossus pictus; assembly: GCA_027410445.1. Classification (NCBI taxonomy): domain Eukaryota; kingdom Metazoa; phylum Chordata; class Amphibia; order Anura; family Alytidae; genus Discoglossus; species Discoglossus pictus. Next base: position 198,151,443 of record CM050166.1, on the reverse strand, counting down.
GCTTTGTTTATCTGCTGGGTATTGATATTTTTCACACATGATATTTTAATGGTCTAATGTGACAGAGACGTTAATATAAACATTCATTTTTTTTATATCCAATTGAATTAAAATAGAAATATATAGCACACACATATATGCAGTATATGCAGCATGAATATCAACGGGATTAGAAGCAATTGCATTTGTAGGATATTACACCATTTCATTCCTATTCATCTAATAGGAAAATTGTATGTGTATATGCAGTTAATTGTAGCCAACAAGACATTGAGTTAGATGGCAGTGTGCAAAGATGTTGTCTGTAAGGAATTATTTTTCAAAACAACTTTTTATGTGTTACATTTAGTGATGTAGCGAACATAACATTTTCGGTTCGCGGACGCGAATTTCATCAAATGTTTGCGAATGGGCGAACCCGGCGAACCGCCATAGACTTCAATGGGCAGGCGAATTTCAAAACCCACAGGGACTTTTTCTGGCCACAATAGTGATGGGAAAGTTGTTTCAAGGGGACTAACACCTGGACTGTGGCATGCCGGAGGGAGATCCATGGCAAAACTCCCACGGAAAATGACATAGTTGATGCAGAGTCTGGTTTTAAGCCATAAAGGGCATAAATCACCTAACATTCCTAAATTGTTTGGAAAAACATGCTTTAAAACATCAGGTATGATGTTGTATCGATCAGGTAGTGTAAGGGTTACACCCGCTTCACAGTAACAGACCAATCTCCCTGTTTAATGCACCGCAAACTACCGCAAACAGTCCCATTGCACAACCGCAAAGTCAAAAAAGTGTTGTTTTATGTCACTGTACACTACGGTTGCACCAGATATGACGTATCACTGTGCACTGGCAAAAGTTGGCAGAGTAGATGCAATAGGCTTCACACACACGCCTGTAGGCAGGCAGTTGCTATTCAATCTATTACAGTCAAAAAAGTGTTGTTTTATTTCACTGAGCACAATATACATCATTTAAAGTGCCTCTGATTAACCCCAAATAAAGTTCAGCTGCTCTAGTTGGTCTTTCCTGAAATGTTCTTAGTCGCATCCCACAGCAAAAGCCATGGTCCACAGAGAGCTTCCAAAGCATCAGAGGGATCTCATTGTTAAAAGGTATCAGTCAGGAGAAGGGTACAAAAGAATTTCCAAGGCATTAGATATATCATGGAACACAGTGAAGATAGTCATCATCAAGTGGAGAAAATATGGCACAACAGTGACATTACCAAGAGCTGGAGCTCCCTCCAAAATTGATGAAAAGACGAGAGGAAAACTGGCCTGGGAGGCTACCAAGAGGCCTACAGCAACATTAAAGGAGCTGCAGGAATATCTGGCAAGTACTGGCTGTGTGGTACATGTGACAACAATCTCCCGTATTCTTCATATGTCTGGGCTATGGGGTAGAGTGGCAAGACGAGAGCTTTTTCTTACAAAGAAAAACATCCAAGCCAGGCTACATTTTGCATAAACACATATGAAGTCTCCCAAAAGCATGTGGGAAAAGGTGTTATGGTCTGATGAAACCAACGTTGAAGTTTTTGGCCATAATTCCAAAAGATGTGTTTGGAGCAAAAACAACATTGAACATAACCAAAAGATCACCATACCCACAGTGAAGCGTGGTGGTGGCAGCATCATGCTTTGGTGCTGTTTTTCTTCAGCTGGAACTGGGGCCTTAGTTAAGATAGAGGGAATTATGAACAGTTCCAAATACCAGTCAATATTGGCACAAAACCTTCATGCTTCTGCTAGAAAGTATGACAACGACCCAAAGCATACATCCAAATCAACAAAGGAATGGCTTCACCAGAAGAAGATTAAAGTTTTAGAATGGCCCAGCCAGAGCCCAGAACTGAATACGATTGAAAATCTGTGGGGTGATCTGAAGAGGGCTGTGCACAGGAGATGCCATCGCAATCTGACAGATGTTGAGTGTTTTTGCAAAGAAGATTGGGCAAATCTTGCCAAAGTAAAAATGTGCCATGCTGATAGACTCATACCCAAAAAGACTGAGTGCTGTAATAAAATCAAAAGGTGCTTCAACAAAGTATTAGTTTAAGGGTGTGCATACTTATGCAACCATATTATTTTATTTTTATATTTTTTCTTCCCTCTACCTAAAAGATTTCAGTTTGTTTTTCAATTGAGTTGTACAGTTTATAGGTCACATTAAAGGTGGAAAAAGTTCTGAAATGATTTATATTTGTCTCATTTTTTTACCGCATAGAAACCTGACATTTTAACAGGGGTGTGTAGACTTTTTATATCCACTGTAAGCTGTGAGCCTGACACAGGCAGGCAACTGAAATTAGATTAAAGGAAAAAAGGGTTGTTTTTTTTCAATGTATGGTACACCAACTATCACTGGTGAAACAGAGCAGAATATTAGCTGTGAGCCTGACACAGGTAGGCAACTTAAATTAGATTACAGGAAAAAAATGTTTGTTTTCAATGTATGGTACACCACCAGGTATGAGTAGTGAAAATAAGCACAATATAAGCTGTTAGGTGTTAGCCTGTCACACACACACGCTGGCAGGCAGGCATATGCAATTAGATTACACAGAAAAAAATATAAAATAAAAACAATGATGTTCTAGCCCTAAAAAGGGCTTTTTGGGTTGCTGTCCTTGCAGCAGATATCAGATGAGTCCTTCAGGTCTGTAGTGGAAGCTAAATACACAGCCTGGCTATTTATTTCCCTATTAAATCTCCAGCAGCTACACTATCTGTCCTCTCACAACGAATGCAGCTTCAGAATGATTCTAAAATGTATGCTGTCCTTCAGATGGAAGGCTATGGAAGGGAGTGTATGCTGCTGATTGGCTGGAATGTGTCTGCTGACTGTGAGGTGCAGGGTCAAAGTTTCCTCAATGATAAAGAATAGGTGTGGACCGAAAAGCGTATGTGTTCGCCGTCCGATACGAGCGCGAAAGAGCCAAAATGGCTGCGAATAGTCCGCGGGCGACTGTCCGCAACATCTCTACATTATGTTAAGCAATATTGCGATTTATTAATGGCATGGTATTTTTAATATTCTGATATTCTGATATTTTGTCACTTTCACAACAAGATTGCCCTTTTTTAAAACACATTGTACAAGCAAAAAACCTATAGCATTTTTGGAACACCATTAAATCTAACTATGCAAGTTTATTTCTAGGTCTTTAAGACAGGAATATCCATTGTCATCCAAACTATTACCATGCATTTATTGATAGTGCTTATCTGATATGAAAAAGGAAATTGATATAATTTATGAATACAATTATAAAAAATAACAATTCCACATACATATGATTACTAATGTAACATACCTTGGATTTGATAGCTATGCATTGTCAATTAATACAGAAACATCATAAAATCAGCTGTGAATTACTATTTCAAGCATTCAAGATGTCATTTTAAGCTAAACCAGATAACATTCCCTTAGGGCAGTTTCTTAAAGAATATGAGCTATTGCTCTGGGGATTAAAGTCAAGATTCAAAATAAAAAGATTTAATCAATCGGAAATATAACAGCATATCAACAAAGAAAGCGTACAACTAGGAGATGTATTAATACCTAAAACTAGGAGAACAGAGGAGTATGTTGAAAAGAAAATCATTTTTATTACAAATTGCAGCATTCGTGAAGGAAAGAAAAGGAAAGCCTTTAAGAAATTTCTTCCATTTTAAAATGTATATGGATTTAGTATGACTTACAGAGGAAATATCAACACTATGTTTTGAATGTCCCCTATCATACAAACCCATTTAACAGCTAAAATATTATTCCAGCTATTAAATGGTGAAAGAGAAAGATGTATTCAATCCCTCCTAAGAGGATGTGGAAATTGTAACACCTGGGTTTATAAAAACGAAATAGTTTTATAGTATTAATAATAATGAAGAAATTCTCATAACACCATGTATATTGTTAGGAATCAAATAAAGTTTTTGTAGTACTAAAAATTTGAAGCCTGCACATTGAAGCCACATTTGTATGCCAATTGTTAGATATCTAAGGATAAGTATAAATTAAGATATATCTACAATTAAATAGGCATTGGTAAAGACAAGGTGGGGCAATCAGTGATTTATTTGAGTCATCGTGGGTAGAATCCCTGTGGGCTGTGTCATGAATAGAAAGAATTCACCCAGGACAAAAGAGAAGGTAATTAGGATGCTATATATAAAAGACAGAAGAAATATAGAAAATTAAGTAGGTTTAAATAACATTCTTTGGTTTGTTAAAGCATTCTAATAGTAATCTAAAATAGTCATGCATATCGATATACATTATCAATTATATTTATAGTAAAATATGTCTGATTTTGTCCTAGTTGATAATAATAGTGTAGCTAAGATTGCATAAAAATGAAAAAAATACAACAGAGGGTATATAAAAAAACTTTGTGTACAAATAGCAGGGCAAAACTGGAACAAATATTCAGCGATACTGATCTAAACAAAAATCAATTTTCTCCTATAACAACTTTTTGCTTGATACACCTAGTGACATGTAATGTTCCTGATTTGCTGAACTTTTAAAACAAGCAAGATTTTATAAAAAAAAATCCTGTTTAATTAAACTCATTAACAAACTGGGCTACGCTTTGTAGTTGGTGTTTGGCAGGAGCTGGAATACACTGGCTGTCAAAATGTACCTGACACCCAAGATCTGAATACTGGCTGAATATCAAATTTGTTCAATATTGAAATCCCTAGCGGTTCTGATCAAAAAAGGCTTGCTGCAAATGCGGAAGCTTTTTTTGGATCTTATCAATCTGAGTATTCTGATTGGCTCAAATACATTTCTAACGCTAAAAGAGCAGGGTGACATCTGAAACACAATTTTGATTGGCTGAAATAGCATTTACACATATTTCAGCCAATCAGAAGTTACAAAAAATGACTATTTAAGCTGCAAAAGCGAGACCAAAGTCATTTGAGATGGGAAAGCTCATCATTTCTGCCAGTTAAAAATTTTTTTTTATAGTACAATGGGAATTTTAGGCAGAGGGCATTCCAAGGTCCAGAATATGAGGACATGATTCTCTTCAATCAAGAAAGAAGAGGTTGTGAATGCAAGCCTGCTTGATCGAGGGCAGAAGAGTGAGGACAAGGGCATGGGTATTATGGTAGGTAAGTATATTAAAGTATAAATGTAATGTAATATCTTTTTATATTTACATAGAGTGTTTTATTTTTGATGGTGTTTTGGTAATTTAAGTTTTTTTTATTTTGGGTAATGTATTTTTTTTTTGTGATCTAGGGTTTTTTGTTTTCTGTAGTGTTAGGGTGTCTATTTTACTTAGGGTTTCCCTGAGGTCCTTGCAGACCCCCATGGCACATAGTGGGCTAATTTAGTTCACCATGGGGGTTCTTTAAGGGGTCAATTTAGAATATCAGATCAGCTTTAAATCAGATTGACTATATACTTTGTAGCCAAATATGAAGATGCTCTATACTGTTAGCAAAAACAAGACCTGGAGCTGACTTCGGCTCAGACCATGAGCTTCTAATTGCAAAGTTCAGAATTAACCTGAAGAAAAGACGGAAAATTATCAGACCAAGCCTATATGAAATAAGTAATATTCCCAGTGAATATGCAGTGGAACTAAATAATAGATTTAAGGGATTTTAATAAGAAGACAGAATACATGAAGAGCTTTGGACAGAAGTGTGCAACATTATTCAAGAAACAGCAACATAGAATATCTACGAAAGATAGAACTAAGAAGGCAAACTAGCTGTCTGATGAGGCTTTGAAAATAGCCCAGGAAAGAAGGAAAGTGATAGGTGATGGAGATAGGAAAAGATTTGTCCACTGAATGCAGAATTCCAGAGGATAGCAAGAAGAGACAAGGAGACAGTCTATAATGAGTGATGTAAAGAAATAGAAGAATATAACAGAATGGGAAATTTAAGAGATCTCTTCAATAAAATAGAAGATCTCAAATGAACCTTTCATGTTAAAGTTGACATGATAAAAGACACAAATGTTAGAGACTTAGCAGATGCATATCTGATAAAGAAGAGGTGGCAGTAACATACTGCAGCTCTATACAGGAAGGATCTTAACAACATGGATGACCTCAATAGTTTGTCCAAAGAGCTGGAGCCAGATATCTTGGAGAGTTAAGTGAGATGCTTTGCTGAAATCAAGGCTGCAGGAGTTAATAGAATTCCAGGTAAACTATTATAAGTTCTACATGATGATGTTGTGAAAGTGTTGCTTGCAGTATGTCAACAAATTTGGACACCTTAATAGTGGCCAGTAGTAGTAGAATCCAAAAACAGGCAGTGCCAAAGAGTGTTCCAATTATCGAACAATTGCACTTATTTCACATGCCAGCAAGGTAATGCTTAAGATCCTTTAAGCTCAGCTCCAACAAGCCGAAGAGGCACAAGAGATCACATTTCCAATGTCCAATATATAATAGAGAAAGCAAGAGAGTGTCTGAAAAACATTCGCTACTGCTTAATAGACTACTATAAAGCTGTTGATTGTGTGGATCACAACAAAATGTGGCAAGTTCTTAAAGAGATTGGAGTACCAAATCATCTCATCTGCCTCCTGTATGTGGATCAAGAAGCCACGGTCAGACCCGCATATTGTATATTGTCACCTTATTTATTTAGGTTATACACATAATACATCATGTGCAAGGCTGGATGAATCCAAAGCCAGAATCAATATTGCTGGAGGAAATATCAACAATATCAGATACATATCAAATACACTGACCATACTACTCTGATGGCTGAAAGCGAGGAGGAACTAAAGGACCTATTGATGAGGGTGAGAGAAGAGAGTGCAAAAGCTGGTCTGCTGCTTAACATTTAAGATGAAGATCATGACAAATGGCAATCTCAGTTCCTGGCAAATTGATAGAGAAGAAGTGGAGGCAGTGACAGATTTTATTTTCACGGTAACCAAGATGTCTTCAGATGGTGACTGTAGTCATTGAATTAAAGTATATTTGCTTCTGGGGAGTAAAGCTATGGTAAGCTTGGACAAGCTACTAAAAAAAGTAAAGATCCATATGTTCTAACTATGTAGACAAAGGTCTACATAGTTAGAACATATGGATGTGAGAGAAGGACCATAAACAAGGCTGAGCAGCGTAGAATTGATGCCTTTGAATTTTGGTGTTGGCAAAAACTATTTATAGTCCCTTGGACTGCAATAAATCCAATAAATCAGGGCTTCAGGAAATCAAGACAACATTTTCACTGGAAGGTATGATTATGAGGCTGAAATATTTTGTATATACGTCATGGGAAGACAGGAATGCATCCGTGCATGAGCTTGATGGGGCAGTGGCTGACAGATGTCCCTGGAGTGCTGTGGCACATTGGATCACAATGAGTCGGACATGACTAAATGACTAAACAATAACAAAAATGTCTACCCATATTCACAAGGATTAGAAGCTATTCTGGAAACATAACTTAAGTGAGAAATAAAATGGAAAAAAAGCAGAACATGTACTTAACAATACTATATATATATACTAGCGACTTGCCTATCAAAAATGACAGCAATAAAAATGTAAGCCTGGCAATGCTGTTTGCCACACAATGGGAGCCTCCCCCTCTACTTTACTGCCTTTGGCGCTCATCACGGGCCTCACAATGAGCACCTTTGGTGCTCATCACATGCCTCGCAATGAGTGCCTTCGGTGCTCATCATGGGCCTTGCAATGAGCTCGTTCGGTGCTCATCAAGGGCCTCGCAATGAGCGCCTTTGGCACTTATTGCGAGTTTCTCCCCCTGTCTACTTCCTCTGTTATGGATGGAAATTAGGAAAATTTATTTTTTATGTTATTATGTTTGTCTGCCATATTCTTTTTATTCCTTACTCACTTATGTATGTATAAATGAGAAGAAGATTACTAACAATAAGTAATGTCGGAGGTTACCTAAGATGGAGGATGGACTACATCCAGTCATAACAAGATGGCTACCGAACTACATCTGGGAGTGGCCTGATGATGCAAACATCCGTGACCAAATAAGGATACAGGCACTGCCTGCCTTCTAGACCAATAAACTGATTCTCCCTCAACTGACCACTATGACACTAACAGACTGCAGATTTTTTGAACCAATCAATAAAGCTATTAATTTCTAGACAAAGGAATCATGTGACTTTTGATCAGATAACGTTTTTATATATAAACTTGTACACTGCCATTTTGGAATAGAGCGCTTTGAGAATTATTATACAGAAACACAGTGTCTGTGTCTTATTTCTCTGGGATGTGCACATCCAACACTAATTGGGAAAGGAACAAATATCTAACTCAGACTATTGTGGTCTGATCCAAATCAGTTGGCGCCTATACTTGAGTTGTGACCTGACAATAGCCGAGAAGTAGCGAAGTGGTGGCTTTCAACAGCAGAAGGAGCCTTCATGAAATATGTCTGGTAAGGTCGATGATTAGTACCGTGCAAGCCACTATCTTTGCCTAACACTCGGCTATTGAAAGGCATCCAAAGCACAGGTGGTATAGCTTGCTCAAGGTCCGTTTTAAAAACCTGTAATAATAGATATCTGTTACCTGTGTATGACTGTTGAGAGTGTGGGTCGAGTGGCTGTGATTTCTTAGATATTGTGGTCCAGGACATACATGTGTGCATGCAGCAGACTCCGGGGACGGATTGGTAGTGCCTTAGATGCACTATAACATGGAAGAGCCGTACGTACAGACGTGCATATATGTACTTTGGGGATTGGTGACATTTGACATACCTTTCCTAAGGAGGGTCTATGCATGTTGGATAGCCGAGTATCTCTGTGTAAAAGCATGTATGTGGGATGCAGACTTCAGGGACGGATTCAATAGCCCTGAAGGCGTCAATTTTAGCACACGACGCTGTGAGACCCTGGACTAAAATATCTTAAGAGTCAGAAATTTTCTGCAGAAATTGTTTAAATGTTACTATGGTCTGTTATTGCTGGTTGTGATGCATGTTTTAATGAGAAATGTAGCTTAGAATTTCTCCCGTGTACTTGAGAAGCTGAATTTTAAGGACGTATCCTAGTTAAGAGAATTCTTTCTATGCCAATGCTTAAGGTCGTATGAGTTTGTACAGTAAGTGAAGAGTTGGTACAGTAAGTGAAATAACTGTCATGTTTTCATGTGGTTGTTAAATTTTGCATAAGGGTGATTACAGTACTTGAAGAAATGTTTGTGTAAAAGTAGGTGTGTCCCGGGAGGAGATTGATTTAAAAAGTAAATGGTTCAAGATATATACACAGAGTTAGACTTTGAGACCGCACCTCGAATGTAAAAGTAGGTATCTCAAAGGAAACAGTACCTTAGGATTGTAGACGTACCCCTAAGAGTACAGTATATATATGGACGCAGACTCTGAGAATTGGTTATGTATTCTTTTGAAATATTTTGTATGAAGTTTCTGTGTGTTTGTAACTTTACTCGAATCTATACCTTTGGAAAGGGAGGTGACTGGTCTGCATTTTGAGAAGACGTGGGAGGGGCTGCCCCCCCCCCCCACAGTCAGCATAGCAGACCACTCCCCTTCCTACTCCCATCTTCTCTGTGTGTGTGTGTTAGTTTTTATGTGAAAATATATCTGTCTGTATCATTGAGGGAAAATGAGAAGAAGGGAGGTTGCAGGCAGAAGAATGGTGGCTGGTTCTGGGTGGGAACTAAGGGTTGCTACAAGATAGTGGGTTGTGGAACAAAAAAAAAAAAACATGAAACTCTTAACACAACCACCGCCCTATCATGGCTCCCAACTTAGAAAAGTGGGAGTTGACTATAACTTTATGACCAACCCCTTTTAAAACGATGACGATGCCCACCGCACCCACTGGATACACGCCCCTATACCCCATCTTAAAGGTAAACAGCACCTACTATACTACCTCTGCTGGAATCAGTGCCCTGTATCCACTACTTCTTGGCAATAGTAATCCTTATTAAAAGGAAGATAACTTGTTCCATTTACTATGGAACAAGAAGTATACTAAAGAAAAAGTAAACGCAACGTTACTTTAGGATGTTTTTAGGAAAGTTACTCCGAGACAATTTCTGTCTCATATACTGTTATTCTTAGATTCTCTGTGAGCAACTCCCCCCTGCTTGTCTCTGCTCCTGTAGTTGACTCCTGCATGCCTGTCTGCAACGCTGATATAGAATTCTGCGAGTTACTGATGGATAAAATCGCAGATCAGGCTATTAATTTGTCAGATATTACACAGGATAAAACAGTCAGTGGTAATATATCATTCCAGACACAAGTCTCAGATGCTGGCTGCAGCCTTTGTGGAGGGATTGAGAGAATCCATCAGGAAAGATTTATTAACATGTCGTCCTGAATACAAGGTGTTGCCATTAGAGACTTTGTTATTAGTAGCAAAAGGGCTTGAGTCCTCACAAGGTAATAAGAAGACTACACACATTATGGTGTCTTCTGAGCAGGAGGAGACAGAACCAACAAGAACAAGAAAGTGTTTTAATTGTAACAAAGTTGGACACCTTAGGGTTTCACCAGTTATGGTGAAGTTAAAACCAGTAGCTGAAATAGCACAAGAAACTGGTATCTCATGGCCAGAAAGTCTCCCTATAGCACTGTTAAGCGTGGGGTACACCCCTAGAGGGAAGTTTTCTCTGTCCCCTCACAAGATCCTATTTGGGTCTGCTCCTAGATTAGGGTGTTATTATCCTCAGCAATTGAAATTTAAATCTAAAGTATTTGTTGATTATGTGATTGCTTTATCTCAAGCACTGACTAAAATACATGCACAAGTGTTTTCTTCTATTCCAGATCCGGAAGTAGACACTGGTACTCATCAACTACTTCCTGGAGATTGGGTCCTGGTCAAGAGATTTGTGAGAAAGGATCCTCTGGAATCCAGATATAATGGTCCCTTTCAAGTTCTTCTAATTGCTGCACCGTCAGTTAAACATGAAGGACGGCCTACTTGGATCTACGCATCTCATTGCAAAAAAAAAAGTTTCAGCACCAGACCCATAGCAGCCAACGTCATGATGATCATAACACATATCCTTTTCTGTCTGTTCTTAACTAAAGTAGAACTTTCTGCATTCATTAGTGAGAAGAAAGATGGTATTACATTTTGGTACAATTCATCTAAAACACATATGATCACATTCTCCTTTGATTATTGTCATGTTGTATGTTGCCAACATCTAAGCGTGACTCAACAATGTAACTTGTACGAAGACACTCCCAGCACATCTATATACATATGTGTTACAGACCAGACTTGGGGAAAAAATTGTAGTCATTGGGAAGCTGTAGGATGGAACACTGGGACAGCTTGGGGCTACAGACCACAGAGTGCCTTAGATAGAACAGATTTGAGTGGAAGCCCTTTACTTGAACGTATGACTCTAATAAAGCCAGGCAAATGCTCGCCAAATGGCAAGACTGGAGCTAACATGCGACTTACTCTGACTATCAAGAACCCCAGACCCACAGACGCAGGTACTTACATAATGGGTGGCTGGGTTAGAGGAGAAGCAAATGGACGGATTGGTAAATTTATGCTCAGAGATCTAAATGCACCACTCATATCAGAAGGACTAATGCAAGTACAACACCCTCAGGCATTACCCCAAACGACTGATATCAGTGAACCTATGTATGAAGAAGCCCTAGCAAATGAAACTGGGTTCACAGACCTCAACTTATCGCTGGAATGGATGAAATATAACATAGAGTCACATAATAAGACTAATTGTTATGTTTGTGCAAGTGCCAGACCTCACCTAGGCACTGTTCCACTTATGGTAACTATGGAGGAAGAAAAGTTTTTCTTAAGTCTTTATAAAGCTACCTAGACTAAAAGATCTAAATTGTGAACAATGGGAGAACAGGTATCCCATTATAACTGACAATCTACATCCAGGTGAAGGTATAACCATATACCCAGGTAATTACACATGCTATACAAGGAGTACACCTCAAGGGAGAAACCTAAAGAGGTTTAAGCAAGGGTTCTGCATTATATATTGTATTGGCTTCACAGTTTACAGAGCAGACACAAACATTGGGAGACATATATTGGATATGTGGGGACATGAAGCTCAGATCAAGGCTAGAGGGTATCTGGTATGGTGAGTGTACCCTGGCAAAGGTCATAATGCCAGTGCACATAGTGCCCATCCAAGCTGATACCTCACCACACACCCTACTGACAACATCTAGACACAAAAGAAAGGTCTCTCCCCCACAAGGTAGCTTTGACCCCCATGTGTACATAGACTCTATTAGAGTCCCAAGGGGGGTGCCTGATGAGTTTAAAGCTAGAAATCAGGTTGCAGCAGGATTTGAATAACTTTTCCCTATCATAACTGCAAATAACAATGTTGCTTGGATCAATTATATATATTATAACCAACAAAGGTTTGTGGATTACACAAGAGATGCTCTGCAAGGAGTTGCAGAACAATTGAAGGCCACATCACACATGGCCTTCCAAAATAGAATGGCACTAGACATGATCCTTGCTAAAAAGGGGGGAGTGTAAAATGCTCCCCGACACTGGCAACTGCTGCACCTACATACCTGATAATACGGGTCCAAACGGTAAAATTACTTTAGCCATTAAAGAACTAAACAACTTGGCACAAGAATTGAAGGAGAGTTCTGGAACATATTTAAAGAAGTCAGTTACTGGAGTCACACCAACCTTTGTGCACCAAGAACTTTGTGATGATGACAACTGTGAGAAGTCACAAAATATGTTACGGTCTATTGTATCTAGGAGTGAGGTTTCCACATAAACCCCTTGTCCCACATGTTCCTGATACAAGGGGCTAGGGAAAGGCGTCTGACATGTCTGTGACAGTGGCAGGAGGGGCCGTGGGTAAGCCATGGCTACTCAAATGTACAAAGAAGAACGGGCGTTCACAGCACAGATGCTTAGGGCTTTCTTGCAGTCATGCACCTCATCCTCAGGGACAGATATACACCTAGTGTTTAGGGGGAGAGTTTACCCCCCATCACGCATTAACATAAGCACAGCTGCTTTTCTTAGGTTGCACACTCACTAATAACATAACAGTACATTTTAGGGGGGACTGTTATGGATGGAAATTAGGAAAATGTCTTTTTTATGTTATTATGTTTGTCTGCCATATTCGTTTTATTCCTTACTCACTTATGTATGTATAAATGAGAAGAAGATTACTAACAATAAGTAATGTCAGAGGTTACCTAAGATGGAGGATGGACTACATCCAGTCATAACAAGATGGCTACAGAACTACATCTGGGTGTGGCCTGATGATGCAAACATCCGTGACCAAATAAGGATACAGGCACTGCCTGCCTTCTAGACCAATAAACTGATCCTCCCTCAACTGACCACTATGACACTAACAGACTGCAGATTTTTTGAACCAATCAATAAAGCTATTAATTTCTAGACAAAGGAATCATGTGACTTTTCATCAGATAACATTTTTATATATAAACTTGTACACTGCCATTTTGGAATAGAGCGCTTTGAGAATTATTATACAGAAACACTGTGTCTGTGTCTTATTTCTCTGGTATGTGCACATCCAACACTAATTGCGAAAGGAACAGATATCTAACTCAGACTGTTGTGGTCTGATCCAAATCACCTCCCTTGTGTCTAATTTCCCACCCTCCTCTCCCTCCCTTCTGTCTCCTTCCCCCCTGTGTTTTTTACCCCCTCCCTCCTATGTGTCTCTTTCCTCCTCCCCTGTGTCTCTTTCCCCCTTTTCCTCCCCTGTGCTTTATCCCCCCTCCCCTGTGTCTCTTTCCCACCGTCCCCCTTCTGTCTCTTCCTCCCTCCCTTGTGTCTCCCTTGTTTCCCCCATTTCTCTTCCCTGTGTCTCTTCCCCCTCCTCTCACTCCCCTGTCTCTTTCCTCCTCCTCTCACTCCTGTTTATTCCCCTCTCATCTCACTCCCTTGTGTCTCTCCCCCCTGTGTTTCTTTTCCTCCTTTGTTTCTTCCCCACCTCTCCCTCCCCTGTCTCTGTTCCCCCCTCCTCTGTGTCTCTTTCTGCCTCCCGTGTCTTTTCCTCCTCCCTCCCCTGTGTCTCTTCCCCACCTCTCCCTCCCCTGTGTCTCTTCCCTTTCTCCCTCCCCTGTGTCTCTTTCCCCCTCCCCTGTGTCTCCTCCCCCTCCCTCCCCTGTGTCTCTTCCCCACCTCTCCCTCCCCTGTGTCTCTTTCCCCCTCCCCTGTGTCTCTTCCTCTCCCTCCCCTGTGTCTCTTCCCCACTCCTCCCTCCCCTGTGTGTGTTCCCTCCTCCCCTGTGTCTCTTCCCCCCTCTCCCTCCCATCTGTCTCTTTCCCCATCCCCTGTGTCTCTTCCCCCCTCCTCTCCCTCCCCTGTGTCTTTTTCCTTCCTGTGTCTCTTCCCCACCTCTCCCTTCCCTTGTGTGTGTTCCCTCCTCCCCTGTGTCCCTCCCCCTCCTCTCCCTCCCCTGTGTCTCTTTCCATCCTGTGTCTGTTCCCCACCTCTCCCTCCCCTGTGTCTGTTCCCCCTCCCTTTGTCTCTTCCCCCTCTCCCTCCCATGTGTCTCTTTCTCCCTCCCATGTGTCTCTTTCCCCTCCCCCTCCCTCCCTGTGTCTCTTTTCCCCTCCCCTGTGTCTCTTCCCCCTCCCTCCCCTGTGTCTCCCCCCCTCCCTCCCATGTGTCTCTTTCTTTCCCCCTCCCTCCCTGTGTCTCTTACCCCCTCTCCCTCCTCTGTGTCTTTTCCCCCTCCCCTGTGTCTCTTTCCTCCCTGCCCCCCCTGTGTCTCTTCCCCCTCCCTTGTATCTCTCCCCCCCATTTCCCTCCCCTGTGTCTTTTCCCCCTCGCCTGTGTCTTTTCCCTCTTCCTCTCCCTCCCTTGTATTTCTTCCCCCTCCTCTCACTCCTCAGTGTCTCTTCCCCCTTCTCTCACTCCCCTGTGTCTCTCCCCCCTCCTCCCCGTGTGTCTCTCCCCCTCCTCCCCTGTGTGTCTCTCCCCTTCCTCCTCTGTGTGTCTCTCTCCCCTCCTCCCCTCTGTGACTCTCCCCTGTGTGTCTCTCCCCTCCTCCCCTGTGTGCCTCTCCCCTCCTCCACTGTTTGTCTCGTACTCCCTTCTCTGGCTCCCTTCTCTTGCCCCCCTCCCTCATGTCTCCCCCCCCCCATTTACCTCCCCTGTGCCTTTTCCCCCTCCGCTGTGTCTTTTCCCTCTTCCTCTCCCTCCCCTGTATCTCTTCCCCCATTTCTCACTCCCCTGTGTTTCTTCCCCACCTCTCCCTCCCCTGTGTCTCTTCCCCCTCTCCCTCCCCTGTGTCTCTTTCCCCCTCCCCTGTGTCTCTTCCCCCCTCCCTCCCCTGTGTCTCTTCCCCACCTCTCCCTCCCCTGTGTGTGTTCCCTCCTCCCCTGTGTCTCCTCCCCCCTCTCCCTCCCATCTGTCTCTTTCCCCCTCCCCTGTGTCCCTCCCCCCTCCTCTCCCTCCCCTGTGTCTCTTCACCTCCTGTGTCTGTTCCCCACCTCTCCCTCCCCTGTGTCTGTTCCCCCCTCCCCTGTGTCTGTTCCCCCTCCCTGTGTCTCTTCCCCCTCTCCCTCCCATGTGTCTCTTTCCCCCTCCCCTGTCTCTCTTTCCCCCTCCCATGTGTCTCTTTCCCCTCCCCTCCCTACCTGTGTCTCTTTTCCCCTCCCCTGTGTCTCTTCCCCCTCCCACCCCTGTGTCTCCCCCTCCCTTGTGTCTCTTTCTTTCCCCCTCCCTCCCATGTGTCTCTTACCCCCTCTCCCTCCTCTGTGTCTCTTACCCCCTCTCCCTCCTATGTGTCTTTTCCCCCTCCCCTGTGTCTCTTTCCTCCCTGTCCCCCCGTGTCTCTTCCCCCTCCCTTGTATCTCTCCCCCCATTTCCCTCCTCTGTGTCTTTTCCCCCTCGTTTGTGTCTTTTCCCTCTTCCTCTCCCTCCCCTGTATGTCTTCCCCCTCCTCTCACTCCTCAGTGTCTCTTCCCCCTTCTCTCACTCCCCTGTGTCTCTCCCCCCTCCTCCTCTGTGTGTCTCTCCCCCCTCCTCCCCTTTGTGTCTCTCCCCCCTCCTCCCCTGTGTGTCTCTCCCCCTCCTCCTCTGTGTGTCTCTCTCCCCTTCTACCCTCTGTGCCTCTCCCCTGTGTGTCTCTCCCCTCCTCCCCTGTGTGCCTCTCCCCTCCTCTATTGTGTGTCTCTTCCTCCCTTCTCTGGCTCCCTTCTCTTGCCCCCCTCCCTCATGTCTCCCCCCCCCCCCCCATTTACCTCCCCTGTGCCTTTCCCCCCTCCCCTGTGTCTTTTCCCTCTTCCTCTCCCTGCCCTGTATCTCTTCCCCCACCTCTCACTCCCTTGTGTCTCTTCCCCCTTCTCTCACTCCCCTGTATCTCTTCCCCTCCTCCTCTGTGTGTCTCTCATCTCTTCCTCTGTCTGTCTCTTCCCTTTTCCCCTGTCTGTCTCTCACCTCTTCCCCTGTCTGTCTCTCCCCTCCTCCCCTGTCTGTCTCTCCCCTCTTCCCCTGTATGTCTCTCCCATCCTCCCCTGTATCTCTCCCCCTCCTCCTCTGTGTGTCTCTCCTCTCTTCCCCTGTCTGTCTCTTCCCTTTTCCCCTGTCTGTCTCTCACCTCTTCCCCTGTCTGTCTCTCCCCTCCTCCCCTGTCTGTCTCTCCCCTCTTCCCCTGTATGTCTCTCCCATCCTCCCCTGTCCGTCTCTCCCCTCTTCCCCTGTCTGTCTCTCCCCTCTTCCTCTGTCTGTCTCTCCCCTCTTCCCCTGTCTGTCTCTCCCCGCCTCGCCTGTCTGTCTCTACCCTCCTCCCCTGTTTGCCTTTCCCCTCCTCCCCTGTGTGTCTCACCTCCTCCTGTGTGCCTCTTCCTTCCTTGCTGTGCACATGCATGGCTGACACCGCGCAACGCGCACGACCGGCACAGTATGCATGCCCCCTGTCTGTCTCTTCCCTTTTCCCCTGTCTGTCTCTCCCCTCTTCCCCTGTCTGTCTCTCCCCCCTCCTCCCCTGTGTGTCTCTCCCCCTCCTCCTCTGTGTGTCTCTCTCCCCTTCTAGCCTCTGTGCCTCTCCCCTGTGTGTCTCTCCCCTCCTCCCCTGTGTGTCTCTCCCCTCCTCCCCTGTCTGTCTCTCCCCTATTCCCCTGTCTGTCTCTCCCCGCCTCGCCTGTCTGCCTCTCCCCTCCTCCCGTTTGCCTTTCCCCTCCTCCTCTGTGTGTCTCACCTCCTCCCTTGTGCCTCTTCCTCCCTTGCTGTGCGCATGCGTGGCTGACACTGCACAACGCGCACTACCGGCACAGTATGCATGCGCGCGTCCATCGCGCAATGCGCCTGCGCGCAACCGGCTCAGTGCGCATGCGTGGGGCTTTGCGATCAGTCGTAGTTGTCAAACGACGAATCACAGTTTGACAACTATTATATGTGATATATATACACATAATAAGATGTATATATGTATTTATACTACACATATTACTAAAAGTGATTGAAAAAATATGTATATCTTTAATGTGCATTTACAATTGCCCATTAAAATAGCTTTGAGGTATTCTGCACCTATGAAAAGAAAACATACATTTTACAGGAGCCTAATCACTGAGAATATATATTGAACATTAATAATGTTTTATTTATGTGTTTTAAGCTCAGTTATATATTTTGTTAGTTCTGTGCTCATATGCGCATGGAAGTTACCTATATCATCCAGTTATGATTATAAATTCTGTTATTTTTCTTCTGTAACCCAGAATATATTCTAGATTTTATTTTGTGTTCCCATATAATGAAAAATAGAATTCAAATTATAGTGCAGGAAAATACATTAGACTCAAACTGAATATATGAAACCATTTTTCATATTGTATATCTGAAACATGACTTATTTTATTGATAATATTCTAAGAGCTGCTATGAAATGATTATGTTCTTAGATAAAGTATATGATCAGCATTTTTTCAGTACTTTAGGACTACTGTTGAATCTTATCTTTATTTCATGAATGATAATGGATTTAAAATATATATATATATATATATATATATATATATATATATATATATATATATAATTGGTCAAAATGGAACAATCTATATGGTCTTGAGTAGTTGTTTATGTAAGAGATCATAATATATTTTGTGTACATGGGAAGCATTTTACTAGTTATTTCAGTATTTAATTTTTTTTCTATATTCAGGAGAATAATAAGAATTATTATTTTAGATTTGAATGGTGACAATGCCTTGTCATAGTCATAATGTATACCCTTAGAATTTACTCATATTGTTATTGTGTGAATTTAATATGGCTGCTTGGTGTTATTAGGTAATGTTTAACTTTATTGACCAAATAAGTGAGGTAGTCAAGTAATTTGGATGAATAATCAGAGTATTGCAGTATATAGTGATATATTTTCTATTGGACAAACATTTTAGGTAGAATGAATAGCTTTATTAAGCCCAATGCTGATTGACATGCTGATTAGGATCCTACCACATTATTTTTCATGTGTTATTGTTGTTTTTCAACCCCTTAATAGGTGGGGGGTTATAAGACCCTGTCTAATGATACTTTCTTCCCTTTATAGGCTTGCACACTTAACTGACCAATACTTTATTTGTGATGCCTGTTTTCTGTCCCGTGTGGGTTTCCTATTACTCAGAATCCTGCTCTATATTACAGTTCTCATGCTAAACCTTAACCAGTATTGCTTCTGACTCGATAAAGAGAGGTACAACTCTTGTAAGCTTGTCACTCTAAAATGTTTGTCCAGTAAAAAAGGTATCACTATATACTGCAATACTCAATAATCTTCCTCAAGTAAATAACATATTTAAAATAGCTTTTCATTAATTTCATGCTAATTTAAAACAAATAGTAATATTTTTCATTATGTTACTTTCGGTGGGTGTTTATTAAAGAAATATTAAAGGTTTCTGGATTATACTTGGTATAATATAGCTGTCTATCTATTTGCTGTTATTTACTTTATTTTAATAAGAAGTGCTTAAAAACTCTATTTTTACTGCCTAAAATCAAACAAATACCTGTTTGGTTCTACTCTCTGCATTGCACAAATACACAGACTTTGCTGTACTGTGTCTCATACTAACCAATCGGTGACCATCTCTCATCTTTCTGGTGCATACTGGTGAGACTTGGTCCCTGATAGACTAGGGCACTACACTGCACATCCATAGTCTGTATCTGCATACACTTAAGTGGGCAGACACATACTGGCACTATTTGTTTGAATTTAGGCTTTAACAACAGATCTAATCAGCACTTATTAATAAAATAGAGTACATAAAAGAAAACAGACACACAGATACATTATATACCAAGTAAAATATAGGAAATGTCAATATTCCTTAATTTTGGAGTTTTTAGGAATGAAGGCAAACAAAAAAAATCAGAGCTCTCAAGACCACATTTTAATATTTTTATTCGGTTTGGCTTATGAGAGTCCGGAAGACAAGGGCTATTCGAACTCATCCCATCCACCTAAATCAAATCACTGCAGGTACCCAGTGGGGATTGGTGAGCGATCCATGGTGGTGCATTGTGGTATCATCACACTCAAGTCCACTAATGTCACATGCACTAAGGAATTCTCCAAAAGCATTTTTCTCTTGGATGGATAGACTCTTTCAGACCATCTGCCATCCCATATTTGTTGTATGTGGAGAGTAGTAATTTAGATCTTTCTAGGAACAGAAGATTATGGTGCTGTCTGTTGGTCTATTTTATCATTTGCTTTGTCTACTGTCCTGTACATGGGCATAGGAGCCCCAAAAAATCTGGGGGGGGATAAAGTTTAAAGAACCTGAGTGATGCAATTCAAGTCTACTCCCAGGACACGCAGCAGGGGTGGATCTACCCAATGCACCAGCTTTTTTTTTATGAATTTGTTTAACTTCTCAATGCTCCTGGGCTCCTGGGCCAAATACATCCAACCCACAATGTGATTAAATATAATACAAAATGATATATATGTCTATATGCCAACTTATATATATATATATATATATATATATATATATATATATATATATATATATATATATATAAGACATACTGCTCCATAGCACTGGCAACCTATTGGTCAAATCTGGAAATGCATTAATAAGTTTAAGTTTTTATATTTTTTGTGTCACCTGTTCATATAATCTAGGGGAGATTTGTTACCCCCATCGACCACAGTTCCTACGCCCCTGGTCCTATATATTATTTATGTTTGATATACATCATAAATACTACCTTAAGGAGCTCAGTTGTTGCCTTGTCTGTTGGCCTTGTTACTGCACACAGCAGTACCTACATACTATAAGTGAGTTTTGGTCATGTAACTTTTCCAACCCCCTTCTGGATCTTTACCATGTCGTGGTAAAGGGGCTTGTATTCATCAATGAAGCTGTGAGCTATACCATGTAGTGTCACCCAAGATGGACTGGGTGACACTACATGGAGAGGTCAGACAAATCACGGTTCACGGGAGAAGGAACTGGCAACCCACTCTAGTATCTTTGCCCAAAAAAAATATGGAAAAACATAACAAGAAATGCAGACAGATGTGCCTGGCATGCTGCGTTCATATGGTCACCATGAGTCGGACACGACTGAAGCACTAAACAAAAACATTTTCCACAGCTGTAGATTCCCCAGATATTTTTTTAAAACAGTGATGCTGCAAATTTACATACAGCTTTGGGGAGTTCTTTTGCCTTAAGGAGTTGGATTTCTTTACTACCGAAAATACATTATTTACAGTGCATGCAAAAACACAGTAGTAAGTACATTAGTCAACATACTGACATTTGCTAACAGGTGTGCAGCATTAAACATGTCATGTATGCAAGATATTGCAGTTTGCATTGCTCTAATCTCTGACAATAAAACAGTTCTGGAGAATGGTAAAAAAATTACATAGACTACATTTTCAAATTAAAACAATGCATTTATTTCCTCAAAACTACAAAACTTCAATGCAAATTACATTTTTTATCACAAGGACATAATGGATTGTTAATTTGTTATTACATTACTCAACTGTTTTTTATACATGTATCTTGTGAAAAGCAGTGATTGATTATGTATTTGATTGATGGATTTGTCACAGGAAAATGTGTTTAATTAGCTTCATTAAATATACTATTATAATGATGTTACCCACTTAATTTACAACTCATTAACTTCTAGCTCCTGCATGTTTTTTTCTAAAAACTATTAGAAGTGTCTTTCCAGAAAATCAAATGTTTTCAAATTTTCTTAGCTTTTCTAATCAATAGTAAATTTATTTTTTAAGGCATAATAAAAATAGCAATGTTGTAATAATCATCTTGCTCACAACCATACAGAAGATGAGGGAGAACAAATGTAAACTGTTTTTTAAGCAATTTTTGATATTCAAACAATTCTTTTTATTGAGCAGTGAATTTTGACTTGCATGAATCATTTGATTGATTAACATTAGAGATGAGTAGACTGTATTCCAGTTTGCCTGTCCAAATAGGAGTTTTACCTAAAAAGGGCCACTGTGGTCATATTTTAAAAAAATACCCTTTTGAAGAACTACAGTTAATAGGCAACATGGTTTTAGACTGTAAAAATAAAGCTTCTAATTTATTATTTTAAATGCAATGGATTGGCCAAACAGCATGAGTATATATATATATATATATATATATATATATATATATATATATATATATATATTTATATACAGTATATATATATATAAATAAATATATATATATATATATATATATATATATATATATATATATATATATATATATATATATATATATATATACATATATACTCATGCTGTTTGGCCAATCTGTATATGAAGGGTAATCATTTTGTCTCCTATACATATATTTCTGAGTTACTGTGGGATCTCTCAAGCAGGAGATGAGCTAGTGCCAATTGGTTTCATGCAGTCGGTGAGCCTATGAGACGGTCTCAGAAAGATAATACATGTACTTGGCATAATGCCTTTCTTTATTTATCATTGTTTTAGCTAAGAGGTAACAAACAGGTGCAGAGAGAACATATAAATGAATTTGGCTAAATTTATAGGTAAGAAGGTCCAAATAATTTCTTAATTGGAGTAAGTCTGCAATACACAAGTATCTGTTAAATGCAAATATTACACATGATTCTATCCAAAAAAAATGTTTATGTACATGAATGTAAAGATTATAAGGTCATTTACTCCCATTGCTTGCTCTATTCTTATTTTACACCTCATCACCTACAATTTCTATTGAACCAAATAGTTCTCCATATTTTAGTGTCACAAACCAAGAAGATTTTTTAGAGAGAAAGGGTAGCTCCATGCTACTGCTTGCTTGGAGAAACATTGTATATTTTGACAGGTGTCAGGTTCTCTGCAGAGCAACTCTCAGAAATATTTCAAAACATATGCTGGTAATACATATCTCAGGGATTTTGGACAGTTTTGCTGGAATTAGGGGTGCAGAGGGTGTTTTATTGTAATGTCCAAATGAGGGGACATAAAAAACATGAAAAATATGCTATAACATTAAACATTTGACACATAAGCACATGATGCATATGGCCCACATTTCTTCTTCCTTCCCTTCTTTCTCCTCTTTCTACTTCTTCATATTCTTGGTATTATTATCATTGTATCCAGTGGCTGGCTAGTGAGAGGAGTGCCCTAGGACAAAATCATTTTGGGGATCCCCTTGCAACGTGTCTATACAAATTAGATGTCTGTAGGGGTCAATCATAAGAAAATATATATTTAGGTGGTCTGTCATCTTTCTATAAATATAATTATACAGGCGGACTCTGAGTTACAAAGGACCTGACTTTCAAATGACCCCCTGCTTATGAGTTTTGTCATGTTCTATATGTTTAAATTAAAAGAAAGAGCACAATACTCTGGTTAACTTATAATTACAGTACAGTGTTATTATTATTATTATTATTATTATTATTATTATCATTATTATTATGAATATTACTAGAGACTTGCTCATCCAAAAATGATGGCAATAAAATGTAAAGCCTGGCAATGTTGTTTGCCACACAATGCAAGGCTCTCCACCCTCTAACTTGCAGGCCTAGCAATGAGCGCCTTCAACGCTCATTGCGAGCCTCTCCCACAATCTACTTTACGGGCCTCGCAAAAAGCACCTTCGGCGCTCATCGCAAGCTCCACAATGAGCGGCTTTTCCGCTCAATGCAGGCCTTATCCATCCCGCCACTTTAATTTTTTAAGTAATTTGGGGTCTTTTGGCGGTCTTCTGACAACTTCCGAGTTACTGGCTTGTCAAAAATGTCAGCCGTTAACCCGTACTTTTTTCAAACTGTTGCGTGCCTCGCACTCATGTGGGCCTGGCAATGAGCACATTGGGCACTCATTGCCAGCCTTTTTCAAAGTCTTGCGGGCCTCAGGATGAGAGACTTCGGTGCTCATTTTGGGACTGGCAATGAGCACCTTAGGCTGTGAGCTATACTTTTTCAAAGTCTTGCGGGCCTCACTATGAGCGCTTGCGGGTAGCTAAAATATACCAATTGAATAGCAAATTAGTTTACAGCCTACATTATGGGCTCCAGTCATTTATAATTGCTCAATTGTATAGGGGCCGAAGAGTATTGGGGAGAGACAAATCTGGAGACAAGGGCAGATATATCGTGAGATATGCTTTTACTAAGTACTTAAATCCTGTGTATTGGAATGTTAACTTTTATTCTGGATGTTTGGGAGAGAGAGTGAAGTGATTGTGATGTAGGTGCTGTATATGTGGAGCATGATGTAAGGTAGATGAGTCTTGAGGTAGAAATCATGAAGGAGTTAAGTAGCAGGATATGGTAAGTACTACCGACTTTAAACCTCATTCATTTGCAAGCCCACAAGTCGCGGGATGTAGGGCGTAAGTCTTTGGGCCTGCAGCATCCACGACTTACGGTGCTATTCAATTGGCCAAGCTAGCAAGTCCTGGATTGATAGCACACATCGTAAACCATGCTATCATATGTAGCATTTCCAAGCTTGAACATGATCAATTAAGCAAGATCGTAAATCCTGATGCTAAAACAGCCAATAGAAAATGAGCCCATCATCATGAAGGCTGTACAACATGGAGTTGACATGTCAATTAACTCTCCATTCGGAGTGCGATATGCTATGGGACCCGCAAACCCGCAATGTACAATATAATAAAAATAAATGCAGTTCCTGTTCTAGTCCATGTGGGTGGCCTGATATGTATTAACTCATTGATTCCTGGTATCGATCTACCTGAAATGATCGAATTGAAACATAAAAATAAATTAATTTTGATTACCGATTTGCAGGCTTGAGACATTTACAGTGCAGTATTGATTTTATATTTGTATTTACAGTGCTCCGAACATGACATTAAGTCCTCCTTGGAACCCGTAACTTGTGGTTTGACTTTTGCCATTTGTGGCCTTGACAGCTTGGAGGGGCATTAACTTGCAATGTTAACCATTGCAATGAATCGGAGGCCAGAGTCCGTAACCCAATCGGAGCCCGCAAAAAGACGTCAATTGAATAGCAAAATAAGTTACGGCCTCCATTTCCAAAGCCTGAATCTCCCGATGCCTTAATTGAATGAGGCTCTTTGTCATTCCTGCTACCATATTGGTTTAGGAAAAAATAAAATGTATCTACCCATTGTTTATTGGCAGGTACAACCTGAGAAAATATGCAGAGGAAGCTCCTGATTGGACAACTCTTGTTTTTAACAATACATTTCAATCATGCCCGGGTAAAAACATTTATTTCTCTATTGGTATTTTGTTGAAAAAAAATCACATGAATCATTTAGAAAGTTAAATCTGTGGGTAAAGAAATATTCACCCGGGCGTAGAAGAATCCAATATAATTTGTGGTAGGATACTCTCCCATGTAATCTTCTTAACTTTATCTACTTAAAAAGATTACGATTTATTCATAAGGCATTCCCCCATACCACTGTCCCTTCTTACATTCTGAGAAAAGGATAGAGTGAAAAAGTAGGATAACATTTCTTAACCTTAAATATTTTAAAAGATTAGTTGTTAGAGAGAGAATTTCAAATTGCAGGAGCAACACAAATGAACTGAGGTAATTAGAGAGTTAAAAAGGAGTTTGTTTTGAGTAGAGTGAAAAAATAAGGGGAGGGCTTCACATTTTCTTGTTAATATTTCCATTGTCATTCTGTATGGTAGGTGGACAACTGTTATTTCATTCTGCTTTGAGTATTGAATGTATATTTTCTTTGGACAAGAAATGGCCAAAGGACATAAAAAAAGAAAAAGGAAGAAAAACAGAACTGTCAGAATGACTTGCAAAACATTACAATTAAGTGCCATTTTAGATTTTTACATCATGAACTACACAGGGTACTAGACAGTGAATGTGAGGAGTTTCATATGATTCCAAAGCAGAACGCTTAAAAGGCCACTGTAGTTATATATTTTTTATGTTGTTTGTTGAATACTGTACTGCCATTTAATAATGGGCAAAATAATTTTGAAAGCCAAAACAAAACAAAAAATACTTTTACATTTGTAGCTTTTATATGTAGCTATTCTTTACCGCAGGCCTTTTTTTCTCCTCTGATTCTGTCTTCTACTTTCTAAGGAAGGTGCATCCATAAGACATAATGAGTTTAGTACAGCTGAAAACACTATCAGTTGAAGCTGTCATGTTACCATTGTGCAGATAGGAGTTTCCTTCATATTCAAAGATTCCTTTCAACTCAGTAAGATCAGCAGAAAAAAATGGTGCACTACATAGCGACATATTTGCATACATATCAGTTAGATGCTGCATAACATTTTATTATTTCTAAAAATCATTTTTCCTACTTTAAAGTGTAATTATGTATTTACTTTATTAATATATGACTGCAGTGGTCCTTTAGGGGGCCGTAGTGATGCTGGAGTCAACTGTAATCCGAAATTAGAAGGACAGACTGTAATATCTTAAAGTAAGATATCCAGAAATAGAAATCTAGTAGGTAGGAGATTAGCTCAAGTCATAATGGAGAGACCCTTCTGGATAGCTACCTTGTAATGGTGAAGATGTTTATGTACGTTGAAGCTGTGAGCTATACTCTGTAGGGTCACCCAAGATAGGCAGGTCATAGCAAAGAGGTCAGACAAATTGCTGTCCACTGGAGAGTGAACTAAAAAAAAAACTCCATATGGATAGGCTTGACCAGGGACATAGATGTACTTAGCATGCTGAGATCCACATGGTCACGGAGAGTTAGGCATGACTGAATGATTGAACAACAACAAAATAACGGGGAGAATAATAATTCAAGTAAAGATAGATATATTTAGTTGTCATAAATATAGAGGTGATACTATAATACTACAGAGATTATAGGGGTTCCTAAAATTGGAATTATAGATGGAAAGAGCAAAGCCTTGTGGTTCATACACCTGAAGTCTTTATTAAGCGTTATTTTTTAAGTGTTGTGCAACAAATAGTTTGATTCCTGGTTATTGTAGAACTTATGTTTACCTATGGGAACCATTTTTCTGGAACATTAAAACTGCTTTTACGAAATAAAATACATCCTTATGCCAAACAAAGTGATATATTTAAAAAACTAGAAGCTGTTATTCATTTTTAGCATTAAAATAATGACAAAAAAACAAAAAACATTTCCATTCTGCAGCTTCTATAAGCTGGAGATCGGTAACATTTGTGCTCTGTTATAAGCGCTGTAATTAAAGAGTTATTTGAAAAGTTACTATTGCTGCAGCCTATATCTCTGATCGCTCATTAACACGTTTTACTAAAAAAGCTGCACAGGGGGAAAAGTGTGTAGGAAGTTTCCCAGGTGTACTTTTTGCTTAAGAGGATACATTTTTCTAGGAAGGAGAGATAAGCTCTTTCAGAAATTAACAGGAATTTTTATTAAGTGTTCATCACAAATTGCAATGTTTAAATCCCAGGGGACAGGGCGTGTAATTGTCAAGTTGAGGATTGGGACTATAAGCAAACACATTCCATTGAAACATCTTTTTGATTTAGTTGCCTGCCAAAAAATCCAGCAACTAATAAAAAAACATATCTGCAATCAAAATCCTACACATTCTTCCTTCTTATGATCTCTCTCCTGCAATTGGGGATTATATGCCAAAAACACACCAGAGGAAGGCACGTAAAAAAAATATTAATAATAAATGGACTATAATTATAATCATAATATGAACACTGCAATAAAGTATATTAGACAGTCATGATTTCATATTAAGGAATAGATAATAATTTGTCACTAAAGAAGGAAATGCCTTTAAGCTGTGTAATACCGCAGGCGTATGCTAAAAGAAGCCATGTATGAAATGGTATTGATTAAAGAGTGAAAATGCATTGTGAACTCATTTTCATGTCCCTGCTCAGTACAATAACTGTATAGCTTGTATAGCTTGGAATTCTAGGCAGAAAATAAGTTTTAAACTCGTTTCTAGATGCCCAAATATGAACCCAAATGTAATATATATATATTTATATATATATATATATATATATATATATATATATATATATATATATATATATATATATATATATATATATAGTATATTTGTGTTCTCATTCGAATGTCTAAAATAAGTTAAGAGACTTATTAAATGCTTAGAATTCATAGAAATACAGTTATTGCACTGCATTTTGGGAATCTGGGCAAGGACATGCAAATAATCCACAAAGATTTTACTCTTTAATCCAAATACCATTCTAAACATGGCTCCTTTTAAGCATATGCCTGCTGCTCTAACCAAAGTTCAGGATGGATTATGCAGAAGTCAGGAAACACACCCACAGACTGTCTGTGTTTCGAGGTTAATATTTTAAGGAAAATATGAAAAACTCGGTATATTATATGAAATCAAGATTTTCAATGTCAGTGAAAGTTTTTATGTTTTAGTTATTGATTTAATTATGCTTTAATTTATTATGAAAAAAAAAAAAGAAAAATATACACTTAACTGTTGCCACCAAAAAAACATTACTGCAATACACAAAATATACAGAAACTTATTCAAGTATATTTAATATAAAACTAACAAGTCATGTAAAGTTAACATCCTGCTAAAACTTCCAAAATGATGAAGTGTGAGTTGCTGTTGTGGTATGAATATTTCCCATGATGCTCTTAGCAGGAAGGA
Source organism: Discoglossus pictus (assembly GCA_027410445.1). Classification (NCBI taxonomy): domain Eukaryota; kingdom Metazoa; phylum Chordata; class Amphibia; order Anura; family Alytidae; genus Discoglossus; species Discoglossus pictus. The sequence goes on along the minus strand of CM050166.1, from coordinate 198,123,297 downwards.
CTGATGACTGTAAGGGGAGGACTTAAGTTCTGAGGCTGTCATTGCTAGAAGTCTTTCTTTTGAACTGAGCACTTTCTTGCTAGTTGCCATTTCGAGACCCAAACTTTACTCTCAGATAAATGCAGCAACTGAATTATGTGGGAGAAATAAACTTTTCAGATGAATACTCACCAATATTGACATTAAAGACTCTGGAGGGAAACTTTGCTGGGCGAACATTTTCAGCAGCCTTTTCAGAAAGCAAGGTCTACAGGATTTTGAGTTTACAGGAAATTATTCCTATAATATCTAGAAAATGGTTCAAAGACTGAAAACTTTTAATATGTTTTATTTTTATTAGTCTTTCAAAAAAAGAAACTAAAATCCCCCCATATATTTTTCGGGAAAACTACATACTATGTAATTGTTTTCAGTGCATTTTATTTCATTCAAATAAGATCATAAATTCAAGCAAATCAATAAATATTAAAGTTCCAATCATTTATGTATGTGATATCCTTTTTTTTAATTCTAAGAAAAAAGTAAAATAGTTCAATGTTGTAATTACAGTATATAAACCCCGCACTTTATTACAGTATTTAAACCAATTTTCTACTTCAAATAATTAACAAATAGCACAGTTTGTTAGTAATATATGTGTGATGAATATATGTATACTAGAATATTGCCCGTCCAAAAATTGCGGCAATGAAATTGGAAGTGAGCTAAGGGTGTTTGGTGTATATAATGTGGCTGATGTAGCGTCGTTCATTTTCTATGTCGTGCAAGTTTTTCGTAATATTCTTTTTCTATGTCGTGTGATTTTTTCGGAATATCCGTAGCTGTTTGGTGGTGTTTTGCATGTTTATGGTAGTGTTTTGCGTGTTTAGGGACCTTTAGCCTCGTTTTCGTTTTGTTCTGCGGCTATTTTTTCTCTTGCTTAGGTGATTTTCAGGTCTCTAAACTCCGAAATTTGTGGTTAAATGGACGTGTAAGTTCACTTGCAGAGGTCCTCGATGCCCCCCCTTGCTGTGAGTAACCTTTTTATGTGTTTGTTGTTTGTATTTGTTGTGTTTGTGATGTTTTTGGGGTTGCGATGGTTGCGTCCTTGTTTTCTAATCTCGTAGGTGTTTTTCGGCAAATACGTAGGTGTTTGGTGGTGTTTTGCGTCTTTAGACTGCTGTAGCCTCGTTTTCGTTTTTTTCAGCGGACATTTTTTCTCTCGCTTAGAGAATTATTTAGTGTCTAAACTCTTTTAATTTTAGTTAAATTGAGGTGTAACTTTAGTTATCAAGGTCCTAGATGCTCCCTCTTCCTGTAAGTAAGCTTTTATGTATTTGTTGTGTGTATTTGTTGTATTTTTCATGTTTTGATGTGCGCGTGTTGCGGCACTTTTTGCGAGGTCGTAATGGGTTGTAACGTGTCTCGTATTTTGTTTGCGTTACGATGTAACTTTTGCGAGGGTCGCAGTTGCTGTCAAGGAGCGCCTTTGGCGCTCCTTGCCAGCAATTGCGACCCTCGCTTTGCGAGGGCGGCAGTCTCGCTGCGCGAGCCCGCAAGCATGAGCAACGGCTCGTATGCTTACAACTATATATGTGATATAACACTTAGAGGACTTTACTAAATATAAAATCTCTGGTGTAGCATGGGTTAGCAAGCGCAAACATTAGCAAAACAATATAGAAGCCAAAATAGTCTCACCATTCCAAACATGTATCTATTGCACTGGCTATGTAGAAGGCTACATTATTGGAAAATCCCTCCCAATATATAAAATACAGGAGATAGCATTCCTTTAGACCACATTGGAGGAACTGGAGCTAAGAAAAAACAAAGGCCCTCTGTATCCCATTCCTATGTGAACAATAAAAACATTTCCACCACTCAATTTCCAATTTCCTCAAAAATCCACTTTTATTCAGTGTCAGCAGAAAGTTTAACAGGAGAATCTTTTTGGACCCACAAGTCCTTTGTAAAGCTTGCACTGAATACTACATTAGGTGGACTATGATTAAATCATGTGACATCATCCCAAATTTCCATGGAAAGCACATACACAAATCTCCATCGCAATACCCACAACAATGCATACCAATACATTACAAAACATCTCCCGAAAAACTATATACACAATATAAACTAGCTATTTGAATAATGGCACCAAATTGAATTCCTTATTAAGTCCTCTTGTGTGAAATGTATCCAATGTCTTGATCAAAAAGGCTTCCATTTTCAATAAAACACATTTAATATCACCACATCTCCTAAGATTCTTTATTTGTTCAATCACCTGAAATGGTAGAGTTAGTAGATACCAGGATTGGTTGATCCCAGTAGGTAGCCTAGAGCTTCAGAAGCTGTCAATTCTGTTCTTCCAGGTGATACGGATCTATCATGCACTTTGAGTTCTGCTGCTCTTCTGTATTGACATAATTATTATTATTATCATTATTATCTTTATTTATATCGCACCAACATATTCCGTAGCGCTGTACAGGGGTTTAGTACATGGCAAAAAACAAACGTAACACCTTATAAAGAATGAAGGGCCCTGTTTTTGAGCATATAATCAAATGCACATAGTGTTTGTTTCCAAGACAAGGACACACAATAGAAAACTCACAAACTTACAATCTAAGGGTTTAGGTAAAGGCTGATGGTAATAAGATTTTTTAAATATGTGTGTTTTTAGTAATTTTTTAAAGGTTTTGAGGCAAGAAGATAATCTAATGGAGCGAGGCAAGGAGTTCCAAATAGTAGGGGCAGCACGAGAAAAGTCTTGAAGACGGGAGTGAGAGGAGGTGATGAGAGAGGAGGAAAGAAGAAGGTTGTTAGCAGAACGAAGGGGGCGGTTGGGGGAGTATTTTGGAACAAGAGCAGAGATATAAGGGGGTGCACTGTTGTTGAGGGGTTTATATTCACACAATGACCAAAAAAATCTGAAAAGACAAGAAGGGTAGGGTAGGAGAGAGCACACCACTACATAGTGCTGATCATTCACTGAATTGACCTTAGTATCCACATGCAGACGTATATTACAATGGACTCTCACCTGGATCAACCTCAAAGGAATACTGTATGAGGTATGTTTTTGCATGGGTTGAATTGCCAAGAAAGTCTCTGGTCCGGCTCCTTGGTCCTTGTCAAATCTCATGCACTGTTATGTGACTTGTGTATGTGAAGTGACTAAAATTCTTAAGCCTGGTATATTAATTTTATAGTATATGTGAAGTGGCTTTACTTCTTTAGCCTGGTATTGCTGTTTTAATTTTATAGCATCTAATGCCCAGATAGCATTACAGTAAGTGATAATCATAAGTGTGGATGTTATGTTTTAACTTCTCTGATCTGGACTTGCCCCAACTAGCAGATGGACCACATGGATACGTTTGAAATAAAATGTTCTTTATTTATTCTATATACACATTCAGATCAAAATAATTATATTAGACACTAGAAAAAACAGATGTAGATGATGTTTTTTTAGCTTTTATAGTTTATGTATAATTAATAGATAGATGCAAAATATATATATATATATATATATACAGTATATGTGACACATATACAGTACATATATAGTACATGAGAAGTAAGTACTAATAGTTAATTAATAACAGGTAAAGAAAGGGAGTGTAACTTAAATTATACACGTAAAAAATGAGCAAATATCTCATTATTGACAGTGGGTGCTGAGCCCTGTTACAATGTACCAAAATATATATATACTGTATATATATTTATAAAACATCAAGGGTAATGGAGCATACCGCAAAATGCAAAGGGTTGTATATCAAACGTGTTATGGTATCTCCTATATAGGATGTCTGGTGAATTGTACTATTGAACTACATGAATACAAAAAATACAAAAAATAAATAAATAAATAAAATTGAATAGATGTAACTCGCCCCAACTGATAGTATACAGGACACATAAAACAACCAATAGGTTACATGTGTGCAGAGCCTTTGAATAAAAACGACCACTAATGGCTGTAAACAAGTGCTGTCCCCTATTTTCCTATGTACAGTATAACACAGTCACAGTATACAGAACTGAAAAATGTACAGTAAATAAGCTAAAATGAAAATGGTGATGTTGATAAAATAATGGAATTACAATCATCATCTATACTAATAATTAGAGGTCAGTGCTGCTCTATGTAAAAAACCCATGGGTGTTCATGGTACAATGGTTAAGTAGTACATACCTTTAGGGGAGATCTTTAGCACTTGTATGAAGGAGCGGACTCCAAATATCAGCGTCTTCAAGTACTTGTTAATGAGATACAGAGTGGTAAAGGTGATCCAGCTGGCCTTCCCCATTGTCATGGAGACCTATCAGCCAATCACTATGTAGTGGGCGGAGATTTAGCTCAAAATGTTTACATGTTTACAGGCTGTTATAATGTTAGATGCTGATTTGAGCAGTCTTTACATAGTTACATAGTTACATAGTATTTAAGGTTGAAAAAAGACTTTCAGTCCATCAAGTTCAACCTTTTAAGATCTCCTCTGATCTGCAATATGCGGATTAACTATTAATTAATTAGTTGTATATAAAAAAAAAATCAATTCCCTCCTGATCCCAGACACCGGACTTCTCCCTGGATCAATACTGCCAATCTAATTATCCATGATAACCCTGAATTCCCTTTTTAATTAGAAATAAATCCAGTCCCCTTTTAAAGTTATCTATCGAATCCGCTGTCACCACCTCCTCTGGTAGAAAATTCCACAGATTAACCACCCTTACTGTGAAGAACCCTTTTCTTTCTTTGAGGTGGAATCTTTTTACTTCTAACCTCAAGGGATGTCCTCTTGTCAGTTGAAAACCTCTTGGCACAAAAAGCTCCCTTGACAAATCTTTATACTGACCCTGGATGTATTTATATAAGGTAATCATATCTCCTCTTAGACGCCTTTTTTCGAGAGAAAATAAGTTTAATTTGGTTAGTCTTTCTTCATAACTTAGCCCCTCCATTCCCCTTATTAGTTTTGTTGCCCTCCTCTGTACCTTTTCCAGCTCTAAAATGTCCTTTTTATGAAGTGGTGCCCAAAATTGTACTCCATATTCCAAATGAGGGCGTACTAGAGATTTGTATAGCGGCAGAATTATATTTGCTTCCCTGGCTTCTATACCCTTCTTAATACATGCTAATATTGTATTTGCCTTTGCAGCAGCTGCTTGGCTTTGAGCACTGTTACCTAGGTGGTTGTCCACAAGCACTCCCAAATCCCTTTCAATAACCGATACACCTAGATTTGCTCCATTAAGATTATAAATCGCATGGCTATTTTTCCTTCCCAGATGCATAACTTTACATTTATTCGTATTAAATCTCATCTGCCATTTAGATGCCCATTCCTCAATTTTATGTAAATCCCTTTGGAGGGAAAAGCACATCATTATCTGATTTAATTACCTTGCACAACTTCGTGTCATCAGCAAAAATGGAGACACCACACTCCAGTCCTACCTCTAAGTCATTAATAAATATGTTAAACTGAACCCTGAGGACCTCCACTTACCACTTTAGTCCAATCGGAGTATGTTCCATTTACAACAACCCTTTGCTTCCTGTCTTTTAGCCAGCTCTCAATCCATGAGCAGATATTTACTGCAACTCCTGTATCCCTTAGTTTGCACAATAGTCTCCCATGTAGCACTGTATCAAATGCCTTTGAAAAATCCCAAAAGACTACCTCCACTGAGTTGCCCTGATCCAAGTTCCTACTAACCTCCTCATAGAAACTAATTAGATTTGTTTGACATGACCTATCCCTCATAAATCCATGTTGACTCCTACTTATAATACTGTTCAAATAGACATATTCTTGTATATTATCCCTTATTAACCCTTCTAAAAGCTTCCCCAATACAGAAGTGAGGCTCACTGGTCTATAATTTCCCGAATTTGCTCTTGCTCCCTTTTTAAATATAGGTATCACATCAGCTTTTCTCCAGTCATCTGGTAGAGACCCTGTGTTGAGTGAATCTTGAAAAATTAAATATAATGGTTTAGCTATTATAGAACCCAGTTCCCTTAGTACCCTTGGATGTAATCCATCAGGAACCGGGGCTCTAGTAACATTTATTTTTTCCAACCTCTTTTGGATTACTTCCTGTGTTAACCAATTATTTGGCAAAGGTAGTGTAGCCCCATTATGTTGCCGTGTCCCAACCACTTGTACCTCCCTTGTGTATACCGAAGAAAAGAACCTATGTAGCTCATCTGCCTTTTCTTGGTCACTAATTATAAGACGGCCTGTGTCACATTGTAATGTTCCTATAGCTTCCTTCCTCGCCTTCTTCCCATTAATATACTTAAAAAATATTTTAGGCTTATTCTTACTCTCTTTTGCAATTAATTTTTCATTTTCTATTTTAGCCAGTCTAATCGCCCTTTTGCAAGCCTTGTTGATTTCCTTGTATTCCTGTAAAGCAGTCTCTGTCCCCTCTTGTTTGTATAAAGTAAATGCCTGTTTTTTTCTCCGTATCTTGATCTTGTTAAGCCACATTGGATGGGATTTACTCCTTTTACTTTTATTCCCACACGGTATATGCCGATGTGTATGTATATTTAGTAAGGATTTAAATGTTGTCCACTTGTGGTCAGTGTTTTTACCTGCCAGTTCTCTTTCCCAGTCTATACTTTGTATTGCTGCCCTTAGACCGTTAAAATCTGCCCTTTTAAAATTAAGAGTTTTTGTTGGACTCTTAAAATTTTGTTTTTTTAATTCAATCTCAAACGAGACTGTGTTGTGATCACTGTTTCCCAAAGGTTGCCCTATGCCAACATTAAAACTATATCAATACTAGCGACTTGCCCGTCAAAAATGACGGTCAATAAAAATTAAATGTTGTGAAATTTGTTTGCAACACAAAATGAGTCACCTACATTTGTCTTTTTTTTTTTTCTAAAAATAAAAACACAGTAATTTTTTTAACTTTTTATTTTTTTAACTTTCAACTTATATTTCACAAACATTAAACTTTGTAACATGCAACTTGTATATGAAACATTCGTTCAACATTTTGTTAACAATACTAACACTTTTCAATACATATTTATCACTGAGTAACTGCGGACTATATTAACTTAGAGTAAGTAAATTGTTTTAACAATAACATGCTTTTTATCATTTGTAACATATTTGTTAAACTCTTGTTAAACTAAATTAACATTGAATCCAGAGGAAGGCAAACAATAAAAAACCCCTATTGAAACTTGTCCGATTGTATAAAGAGGGAAAAAAAATAATTCCTTCCAGACCCCATTAACTGATTTCTCCCTGAATCAATACTTTGTCTTTAAATAATACATTTCCAATTATTATTAAATACTTCAACTTTATACTAACAATACATATTTGACTATACCACATATATATTTAACAAACTTTTGTCAAAATTAAAAAAACACATATTTAACATCTGAAATAGTAATATCAAACAATAACATTTAACTCTTGTAAATCCTTAAAAATTCAGTTAATTGTTTTGTGGGGCAATCATGTAAATATAAAACGTTGAACCCATTCAAATCTGTTTAAGAATATTTTACTGTTGTTTTTGTTGTTAACTTTTTACAAAAGTTTTTTTCAGTTTGTCCATTCTGCAAATATCACATAGATTTTCATAAGTGAAATAGTGGTCCCCTATTTAGAGAGTCCCAGAGTACTTTAATTTTGTACTGGAAATCAAACCACTGTTCTCTCTGTTTTTTTGTCCATTCTTTAGATGTTTTACGTGAAATATTGGTTTTGTGCAATCATATTGAGTCCCATAAAATGTTGGCATTAAAATGAAATCATTGTCCTCTATCTTTCAAACACCTCATAGTAGACAATGTTTTTGGTGTAAACACATCCATCGTCCAATAAATGACCTTGAGTTTCGTTTTCTTCAACATGCACTTTAATTTCTTTTGGATTAGTGCACCTTGAAAAAGCCACATAGAGTTGTCCATGTGCAAAAACTGGTTCCTTTAAAAAAATCCCAACTGACTTAAAAGTTTGTCCTTGGATTTATTGATGGTCATAGCAAATGCCATGATAACTGGAAATTGTCTCCGTTGAAGGACAAAGGGCAAACCACTCTCACTTGGAGCTAAATCAATTCTTGGTATAAAAACTCGTTCACCTTTATGGGTCCCAGTTTTAATTTCTGCATGTATAAAATGATCTTTTAACTCATGCACAATTAATCGGGTCCCATTACAAAGTCCTTTTTTTGGATTCATATTTCGCAATAACATAACAATTGCGCCTTTTTTCAATTGTAAAATATGTGGGGGCAATCCAGATGGAGTTAACGAATTAATAAATTCGATACTAAAATTCGATTCACTGTCTTTATCATCTGACAGAATTGAATCTGCACTGTAATAATTCTTTTGTGGTGCATTGATATATTTTAAAATTTCATTATTTACATTCAAGGCATCGATATTTTTTTATATTAATATCCCTTTGTTTGCAATGTCTGTGTAATCCTCATTATTAAGTGTGTTTAGAAATATGGCTGATATGAGTGATTCATTGCAAACCATTTCTGATGGAATTTCAATGGTATCCTTTGGTAAATGCTGTATTTCTGGATGTTTTCCATCTCCGATTTTAATGAGCCAGTCATTGAATTCATTTTGGCCTTCAGATCTCATATTTAATTCTAATTTGAGATGTGTAAATATTTGCCACAGTTTACTGGTCTTGATACATGTTTCAATGATCTCTGTTCTATTTCCTTGTGGCACAACAGGTAATGTTTGCCTAAAATCGCCTCCTAACAGCATCACCTTTCCACCAAATGGCAACTTATTATCCATCACTTCTTTTAAGAATCTGTCAATACATTGCAGTGCATGACATGACATCATTGTTGCCTCATCTATGATAATTAGTTTAGTTAGTTTAAATTTTTTTGCTTGTATGGAATTGAGTCGAATATCTGACACTGATGTTTCCAAAATGGGAACTGGCAGCTTAAATCCACTATGCACAGTTCTACCACCATCTAACAAAAGTGCAGCAATTCCAGTTGTTGCAAATGGCATAGCTATCTGACCCTGCGATCGAATATAACTCATCAAACAATTGTACAGATAAGTTTTTCCTGATCCACCTGGTCCGTCCAGATAGAAATACCAGTCTTTGATCTGTAGCATTTGTGATGGCATGAAATGCTTCTAACTGTAAAATATTTAAAGTTGCCAGTTTTTCTTGGGTTTTTTGTTTTTGAAGCTCAGTGTCATAATCATCAAAATTGAGGTCATATATACGTCCTGGATCAGGTAAATTAAAACTTGCACAATTTAATCCATGAGCCAACAATATTTCTTGTATTTCCATCAATGTTTTTAACAGAGCTATTGGTTCTCTGTAACGTTTCAAGAAATCTTCTGACATGTTTAATTTAAATGTTTCCCGCAAAGTGAAAGCATCAGGTACATTGCAAAATATACAAATGAATGCAAATTGTTGTCTCATTTGCTTAGGCATTTGACATAGTGCTGCTTCTTCCAGACACCTCTCCCATTCTGTATCATCAGCTATGAAATTTTGATGTCTTGCAGCTAATAGGAATTTATCATAAACTATGTCATTCACTGTACTTAAATGCTCAAAACTCTGTGCACCGGGAACATGTAGCAGAAGTAATCTTAAGCTGAAACGTTCAATGTCCCTTGGACTGACGGTATAAATGCGTGGTATTATTTTATGTGTAGCTCTTCTTCGTTGTCGCCATAGACCATTTACAAATACATAGGGATATGGTATCTCTATGTATAAAAATTGTCTGGCCTGCGTATCCTGACAGTTTAATTTAAACCACGCAGTAAGTGTGGTATCTCTGTCTTCACTTTGATATAATGCAGTTCTTTCATTTCCTTGAGTAAAGCAAACCATCTGACTTTGAGGCAAATGTACAGCTAAACGATAGATAGCATGTGACCGATCATGCATCTCAAATTTCAAAAGGCGCCACATTGCTTCAGGAGCACTCACATACCGAGCATCTAAATAATTTGATAGTTCATCATGTAAAATTGGATTTTCGTTTTCATTTCCAGCACCTTGTACAACAACAGTAGCTGCATCATATGTATATATATTTATACACATACCTAATTGATTTAATCAAAATGCAAGCTTCCACATTGATGTGTGCATTGTACTTGATGAGCAAATGTGGATTGTATGGAACGACAAATCTATTATCAACCTTTTGGCCACGGATAATAGCTGTTTGTCCTTGTGTTCTTTTATACAAAGGATATCCATCACAATTTGCATAAGTTTGCATTTGAAATTGTTTTGGAGATTCTTTAGTACATTTTTTTTTTTCCATACATGGTGAATTCGGATTCATCTCTCCACATGGGCCATGAATCATTCTATGTGTAACAATCTCCCAAAGTTTTGTATATTTTTCTTGGTCTGGCAATCGTGCAGAAATTACTGAATCCACTCTCTCTGCAGTGTTCAACTTGTCTTTTTCCTGCAGTTTTAAAAGTATGTGAGCATGTGGCAATCCTCTTTTTTGAAATTCAATGGTGTAAACAAAAGCCACACATTGTCCAAATAAGTGTGCTTTAGTGATATCATGTATTAATGAATTGAGTTTGATTTTAAATACTCTTGCCACTATATCTGGTTGGTCAGAAGTAGTTTGTCCCAGATTAAAATTTTCCTTGATCTCTGGCCCATCTGGATTACATGTGAATGTAATAAATAAATCTGGTTTTCCAAATTTTGTAACGATAGCCATGGCATCATTATACCTTTCTCGCATATTGCGAGGAGATCCTTGGAAAGAGGATGGCAAAATAATTGCTCTTCCAGCTGGAATGTCTCTGTTGGAAGCTAAATCTGCCACATAATCCATTAATCCACAATACTGTTCTACTCGTAATTTATTTTGTTGATATTTAATGAAATTTAGATTATTGGCTTAAACTTGTAAATATGAATCACTAATCCATTGTTGAGTGAGTTTTCCTCCATGTAAAATTGGATTAAAACAATCACGGATAGCAGTTTGTGCCACTTTATATTCCAGCATGGAAATATTAGATCTAATACGAAGTTTAGTATTGGGATAACTTTCCAACTGTAATTTTGGTTCCCATCCTGGTTCCCCATTTGGAAAGAAAATGGGATATGTCATTGGATCTAAATTACAGCTTAATATATTGATGTTGAGAAATGGTTGTTCTTTATTGCGTGGATATATTCTAATATTCCGCTGAAAAGGTGGTTCACCATCTTCATTTTTAAACACCATGGCAACCTCATTTACAGTAGGTAAATTATATCTTCTTTGATCAGTGTTGCGATCTCTTTTTAACACCATATTGACTATTGGTGTAGGCAATTGATGTCTTTAAGCATGTTCCTGTTGTTCTTTTTCAAGCTGTACTAATTGTTTGTATGCTTGACTATATGTTTTTTTTTTTTGCATAATTTTATACAGCTGTTCAAAGACTATGCGCAAACACTGTCTATTTTCTGGAAGTGTCATTCTTTGTTCCACAGCTTCCATCGTATCTAAGACATATAACTGTGCAAATTTGCTCTCCTTCTTGTGGGTGTAAATGTGAAGTTCGGTGGTATATTTGACCTTGAACTCTGAAACAGTAAGGACCATGTCCTGGTACATTTCTTCTAATGTTGCACCCATTGAAGCAAATGAAATTGCACTGTTATAAGACCTTATGTTTTGTTTGAAATTAATATAATTTGGAAATGTTGGATCGCTCATAATACATTCTAAATAATATGGAAATGGGTGTCTTAGTGGAAGTTTCACCTTTCCTTTCTGACAGCAACTAATTAAATTTCCGTCAGTAGGTCTTTCCTTTATAAAGTGATAGGCCCCACAAAACGGACAAACCACATTAAGTAACCCACAATAATGAGTATCTACTTCTACTGCAGTAGTAAACACATTGTCATGCATTTCTTCAACAAAGATATCAGACCCACTTTCTATATGTACATGTTTTTCTTGTGTATCTACATTTAAGTCATTCTGCAAAATAGAATCATTTGACAATGGTTCACAGAAATGGTTTTGTTTACTTTTATGTTTCTTGGAAGCCCCAACACACTCACTTGCGGCTTTCTTACTCATCTTTCTTTTATTTAAAAGTCTCTGTCGATCTTCTTCTCGCAAGCGTTGTGAAGTTTCCGGTTTCTGAGCATCTCTCCACCTTTGCTTCCTTTCCCTTGCCAATCTTCTTTTGCGTTCAATTTTGTCTTCTCCATTCTCCGCCATTTTAATCTGTAATTGTAAATAGACATGTAATTATTGTTTGTTCTTTGTTTTGTATACATTTTTTTTCATTTTTGTACTGTTCCATTAAAGTAGATAAATAAAATAATAAAACATTTTAAAATATTGCACTTTAGACTGAAAGAAATGAAACCATTTTTCAAAGTATTTTATTGACATATATGAAATGGAAATAGCTGCACATATCTATCTTAATATTATTAATCCCTCAATTCCATTCCTTCTTGATTGAATTCACAGCATACCATCAATTTCTTTATTTTGCAAGTGTTGTAAGCTTCTTATTTTCTTTAAATATTATTATTAATTAGTATTGTCTTTTCAACTTTTTTCAAGTTATGACTAAATATCATACATTAATGACTCAATAAGTACTCTCCATTTTCAAAAAATATCCATTTTCACCAAATATATCATATATAGCCTTTTTCTATGCATCACTACAAAATTAAATTTTATACCTGTGAGGATGCTGTTGATGTTGTTGAACGGCTGCAAACGTCACACTGTCTGTTTATTCCCTTGCAGATCCCAATAAACTGTAAAATCAAATTGAGAATATTTTAAAACTTTTGCTTCATCGATATCATTAAATGAACATCAACAGACATATATTTGGCTACATTAAAAACCTAAAATCATATTTTTTAATATCTTGCTGTAGTAATATAATTCAAATTCTGTACCTGTCCAAATTATCCTTATGATGTTCAATGTGTGCAAACGTCACTATCTCTGGTCATTCAGCTACAATTCACTGCAATTATACAAAATAGTCAAATTAATGTATAATCTGTTGCTTCATCTGTATCAATCAATGAGGCTTAACATACATATTTTTGCATAGATTAAAAACATGAAATAAATATATCAATCAATGAGCATGAACACACATATGTAAGCATAGATTATAAACATACACTCAATATTACTCTTAGGGCCTCATTCTATTAGCGGCCGCAGCCGTTGCGGGGCCGCAAGGACCGGCCGCAAGCTATTCGGCTATTCTATTCCCTTACGGCCAGGGGCTCCGGCAGGTTTGCGGCCGGTGCCTTGCTATCTCTTGCGGCCGCTGGTGCCGGAGGAAAGCCTTTGATCTAAAACGGCTGCAAGAGTTTCGGCCGTAAGAAATTCCTATTTGCAATTCAATTGCTCCGGGAACCCTCTCTGCAAGGCTAAAAACGAGCCGCAGCTTACTTGCAGGAAAGAGGTCCCGCTAGCACCAATTAAGCACATAAAATAGCTCAAATAAAGCCATCCTGCACTTTGAGAAGACTATAAAGGGATTTTAGGTGTTAGAAAAAATAGCACATAATTATCCTATACTCAAATCCGTAAAATATTTTATTTTTTATATCCGTAAAATATCCATGTAAAAAGTCCAGAGTGCTTGGAGCACTTCAGACCCGCCCACGCCGCAGCCGGAAAATAAACAGTTAATTTGAACTCGGGTTTGGGCTGATGTGCAAGCTTGAGAGTGGGTTACTTTTAATCCTCATGTCCCCCAATATGATCCCTACATTTACAGAGCTGTACAGTGCAGGCTTGAATTTATTTTTGCGTTTTTAGATTTCACAGCTTACGGCCGGTTTCAAGATATGCGGCCGGCCGTAAGGGGAGATCCTTGCGGGGCCGTATAATAGAATCGCGAGTTAACAGAAGGAATCGCAGCCTTACGGCCGATTTACGGCCGCTAATAGAATGAGGCCCATAGTCTTTAAATAAGAATCAATTAATCTGTATTAATCTTAAATTAATGTCTGACTAAATATAACGTCAAGACATAAGCATGAGTCTCTTCCCTTTTTTTTTTTTTTGAGTGGTCTTTTAAAATGACTATGTTACAACTGAATTCTTAAAAAAATGTACATAACTAATGAAATAAGAATCAACTAATGTTCATTAATATTAAACTAATGTGTGACTAAATCTAACATCAACATGTAAGCATGAGTATATAGCCTTTAATTTTTATTTTTGGTTTATTTTATACAAAATATATAAGAACTGAATTATTTAAATAATGTACATACATTCATAATTAATTAATCAACGTGTTCCTTTTTTTATGCACTTTCTTAAACGTTAACCTTTTTTGATATTAATGATTAGTAATGACACATTATGAATGTTATTTACAATTCTTTCCCCACAGGTAATCACGATATATAACAAAATAATTATTAAATTAATGTACATTAATAATTAATTAATCAATCTGTTGCTTTTTTATTCACATTCTTAAACATTAAATAAATTTTGATATTAATCATTAATTAATTAATTAATTAATTAATGTACATTATAATTGTTATTAACAATTGTTTCACACAGGTAATCACGATATATCACAAAATAATTCTTAAATTAATGTACATTACTAATTAATGAATCAATGTGTTGCTAATTATCTAATATACATTATGAATGTTATTAACAATTTTTTCACACAGGTAATCACGATATATAACAAAATAATTATTAAATTAATGTACATTAATAATTAATTAATCAATCTGTTGCTCTTTTATTCACATTCTTAAACGTTAATGAATTTTGATATTAATCATTAATTAATTAATTAATGTACATTATGAATGTTATTAACAATTGTTTCTCACACGTAAGCACAATATTAATTTTCTATTAACTAAATTTCTTATTTTTTATTTATTAAGTAAGTACCAATTTATTAATTAATAATTATAAATGATATATTTACCTTTTTGTAATGTAAAAATGCTGAAGCAGTATACTGAAGAGCTAACAATCTCTTGAGATTTCCCGGCATCAGAAAACGTCCAGTCAGACTGTCATCACCTGAGGAGAAAGTGTCAGTTATGTGTCAAGTGTGCCCTATATATAGGCTTTGTGCGCTAGACAAATGCATTGTTTTAGGCGGGAAATCCGCAGTTGCGCGAGCCAAATGCGTTGTTTCGGCGGGAAATCCTAAGTGGCGCGAGACAAAGGCGGGAAATCTGTGTTAATGCGTAAATCTGTAATTGCGTTTTGTAAAATGTACTCGCTACTGTCTTTTTACTCATTGCGCGGGTAATCCGCATCCTTTATCTCGTTGTTTTTCGAACACATACGTCTATGGCTGTGTTTTACGCATTTCGTAGTAGTATAGCCTCGTTTTCATTTTTTTCGGCGGCCATTTTTTTCTCGCTTAGCCGATTTTCGATCTTTGTAACTCGGCTAAATCGCTGTAAATTGGAGTTCCAACTCACTTCCAGACGTCCTGCCTGGTTCCCCATGCTGTAAGTGACCTTTATTTAATTTTTTAGTGTGTATTTAGTGTTTTTTTTATTGTTTTGGTTCCGCCGCTTATGTCGTAATTTTTTTCACCTCTTATTTTTTTTCTAAGTGCTACGGTTTAACAGCTTGCCTCGCTACGGTTTAACATAATGGCTCGCTTGCAATGAGCGCCTGCGGCTCTCATTGCCAAAGTGCTACTGTTTAACAGCTCGCCTCGCTGCGCGAGGCTCGTCTGTAATGAGCGCCTGCGGCGCTCATTGCCAAAGTGCTGCAATTTAACGGCTCGCCTCACTGCTCATCGCTAAGTCGTACGCACTACGCAACACAGCGTGGCGACGAATTATAGTTAGACAATTATAATATGTGATTATTTGTGATGAGTAAATCTAAGATAGCTTCATTTTTAGTAGGCTCTTGTACAACCTGGGCCAGATAATGATCCCTGAGTGTACTCAAGAACCTGCTCCCCTTAGATGAACTGCTGGTCTCATTTATCCAGTTTATTTCAGGGTAATTAAAATCTCCCATTATTAGAACTTGACCATGCTTAGCTGCATTTTCAATCTGTAACAATAATTGTATTTCCTCACTTTCAGCTTTATCTGTCACAGAAACATGCAAGGGCAGTTATCGCCCATCTGGACTACAGACACACTGTTATATGTTACAAGCGACTTGACCGTCAAAAAATGACGGCAATAAGATTGTAAGGTAGGTAATGTTGTTTGGGTGCAAAATTCATTTTG
This sequence comes from Discoglossus pictus, assembly GCA_027410445.1. NCBI lineage: Eukaryota > Metazoa > Chordata > Amphibia > Anura > Alytidae > Discoglossus > Discoglossus pictus. The sequence goes on along the minus strand of CM050166.1, from coordinate 198,107,011 downwards.
TTGGTGTTTTAAGATTCTTCGGCACTCATTGCGAGCCTCGCGCTGAGCGCCTTCGGATTGCGAGGCTCTTGGTTGTTTGTGTCCTATGAGCAGCGTTGGTGTTTGTTTTTGGTATGGCAATGAATAATTAATAAAATAAGAAATTAATATACTTTACCTATTGTGAAGTAATATATGCAGCATTGTGTTGAACAGCTGGCAATCTGTTTTCATGTTGCTAAATCATCAGTGCTGTGGAGCTGCTGTGTAAGCGTCATAAATGTGTGCAGTGAAATAGTGTGCGTGCGCGAGGCAAATCCGTAAAATGGCGGCTAATGTGTAGTATGCGACTGTGGCTGATTTAGCGTCCCTTGTTTCGGATGTCATCCGACTTTTTCGGAATATCCGTAGCTGTTTGGTGGTGTTTTGCGTGTTTAGGGTCCTTTAGCCTCGTTTTCGTTTTGTTCAGCGGCCATTTTTTCTCTTGCTTAGGTGATTTTCGGGGGTTTAAACTCTGTAATTTGGACTTAAATCGAGGTGTAACTTCACTTGCAGAGGTCCTGGGTGCACCCCCTTGCTGTGGGTAACCTTTTTTTGTGTTTGTTGTGTGTATGTATTGTGTTTGTAATATTTTTGGGGTCGCGCTGGTTGCGTCCTTGTTTCTAGATCTCGTACGTCTTTTTCGGGAAATCCGTACAGTGGATATAAAAAGTCTACACACCCCTGTTAAAATGTTAGGTTTCTGTGCTGTAAAAAAATGACAAAGATAAATAATTTCAGAACTTTTTCCACCTTTAATGTGACCTATAAGCCGTGCAACTCAATTGAAAAACAAAGTGAAATATTTTAGGTAGAGGGAAGAAAAAATATAAGAATAAAATAATATGGTTGCATAAGTATGCACACCCTTAAACTAATACTTTGTTGAAGAACCTTTTGATTTTATTACAGCACTCAGTCTTTTTGGGTGTGAGTCTATCAGCATGGCACATTTTGACTTGGCAAGAATTGCCCACTCTTCTTTGCAAAAACACTCCAAATCTGTCAGATTCCGTGGGCATCTTACTTCTCTTCTTTTCATCAATTTTGGAGGGAGCTCCAGTTCTTGGTAATGTCACTGTTGTGCCATATTTTCTCCACTTGATGATGACTGTCTTCACTGTATTCCATGGTATATCTAATGCCTTTTTTGTACCCTTCTCCTGACTGATACCTTTTAACAATGAGATCTCTCTGATGCTTTGGAAGCTCTCTATGGACCATGGCTTTTGCTGTGGGATGCGACTAAGAAAATTTCAGGAAAGACCAACTAGAGCAGCTAAACTTTATTTGGGGTTAATCAGAGGCACTTTAAATGATGACAGGTGTATGCTGACTCCTATTTAACACGATTTGGAATGTGATTGCTTAATTCTCAACACAGCTACATCTCCAGCTATAAGAGGGTGTGCAGACTTATGCAACCACATTATTTTTCTTTTTTTTTTTCTTCCCTCCACCTAAAAGATTTCACTTTGTTTTTCAATTGAGTTGTACAGTTTATAGGTCACATTAAAGGTGGAAAAAGTTCTGAAATGATTTATCTTTTTTTAATTTTTTTACAGCACAGAAACCTGACATTTTAACAGGGGTGTGTAGACTTTTTATATCCACTGTAGGTGTTTGGTGGTGTTTTGCATCTTTAGACTGCTGTAGCCTCGTTTTAGTTTTTTTCGGCGGCCATTTTTTCTCTCGCTTATGGTATTCTTGAGTGTCTAAACTCTTTTATTTGGAGTTAAATTGAGGTGTAACTTCAGCTTTCGAGGTCCTGGGTGCCCCCCCCCCCTTGCTGTAGGTAAGTTTTTTATGTATTTGTTGTGTGTATTTATTGTATTTTTCATGTTTTCATGAGTGCGGGTTTCAGACGATTTTTGCGAGGTCGTAATGGGTCGTAACGTGTCTCGTATTTTGCTTTCGTAACTACGTAAATTTTGCGAGGTCCGCAGTTGATGGCAAGGAGCTGTACATGTACTCAAAATTAAGATGGTAATTAATAAAATTAGAAAAAATAAATCTTTTGTACAATGCCCAAACTGTGTCCACAAGCACACAGCCACTTTAAATGGTTAAAAATAGAGTGACTCACCTCCAAATCCAAAGTCATTTAATGTCCAGATCTGTTGTGGTCAGCATTTAATGTCCAGATCTGCTGTGGTCAGTCCGGTTATCGGAGATCCCAATAGCGGAAGTTGCTGGTTACTCAAAAAAGATGCCGATTGCTTGAGAGTTTCCGGTTGACGGGAAAAACACACGGTTGCCGGTTGCTTTGAGAGTTCCGGTTAGTTGAGTATCGGATAATCGAGAGTTTAATGTATTATTATTTGCAGACAACATTATACAAGAAATTAACAACCTCAGTTATTTTCTACATGGTGAAATCCTATTAGATAAGGCAACTAAACATTTTTACACATTTTTGGTATTGCTCTAATATGTGTGCTTTTTTCATTTCCCTTTTGTATATGGTGAAATCCTACATGCAATTCCACTGAAAATTCTGATTCCGTACAGTAAAATGTTAAGAGTGTAATACAAGTATATTATAGAGAACGACTTTCAAGAAGAAGCTTGTAAATTGACAAATAGTTTTCTAATAAGGGTCAAAAGGTGATTAAATGAACTTACCAAAGAGTAAAGGCTTTGCAAAGAGATGCAATCCAATATAAATCCAATAACTCAACAAAAAGAGATGTTAGACAAATCAAGATGGACCAATGTTTCTAAAAACTAGATAGATTTACCTCGCAATATAAGAAAATAAGCGATGCAATAAGTAAACACTGGGATATTTTTTTATTTTTTTATTATTATTTTGTTTTAAAACAGGCCCCAAATTACACACAGAAGAACTAGATCATTGCATTATCTACAAGTACATTTTGCTTACAGGGAACTGCTAGAGTGCTTCCTGGCATTTGAGGAGGTGATGTAAAATAAACATTACTACAGAGACAATGCAAATAGTCATACAAGAGTAAAATATTCATCCCTCCAGGATTTGGGATTTGGTTTATTCTTGTGATAATATTTTGTGAATTTATTTTGTATTTTTTGTGCATAGAAAAAAATCCCATGAATATAAAATAGCATAATTTATTCAATGTATATGTTTAACTTTGATAAAAGGGGCAAATTATAATTAGGTATGAATATTATTTAGTGACATGTAGTGAAATCCAGAGAATACAAAGCCAACATAAAAATATTGGTATTATAGAAAAGAGATTTCTGCTTAAAGTATGTTTGAGTATGTATCTTTAGTGATAGTATAATACTTATTGTCCAAAAGCCATTAAAGGACCACTTTGGTTTAAGACACTTGCTTGTCAGGTATGTTCCAAAATCACAATAATAGCAGCTGTGTCGGCCATGGGCCTAAATCATTTTTGTTGGAAAGTATGAATTTTGGAAAACTCTATAAGTACAGGAATCCATTTTGTGTTTGTTACATCACTTCCTCACTGCTGAATTTTAAGGGTTTGTGTTTTGTTTATAACTGAAGAGAGGGTGGGGAATAAGGGAACAGAGAGCCAATGTAAAAGTATTTGGATAAAACTGAAATGGACACAATGCCCATTGCCTCTCACTGACCCAAAAGCAGACCCCTTACATCACTCATTGCAACAATAGCTCTTCAGAAATATAAATGCCGTTCTTACTCAACTTCCACCAATGTACAATGGATTTAGCCACGATCCTGCAGATGCATTTTTTTTCAAACTAGGAATTAGATATATACCTTGTTCCTGCTTCATTTTACTCCCAGATTTAACATTTTCAAATATTTTTTTTCCATTGTGCAGTGATTCTGTGATATATATACATATTTATCTGGAGATAAACAAAGTTATTTCAAGTCTAAAAAATAAAAACCCTCCAGAGCAAAATGCTCTAACAAATACATTTTTAAGATCCTTAAGGAAAGCAATCCCCAAGACCCAAGATATGCCTGGCGTGATGCAGTCCATATGGTCACAGAGAGCTGGATTGATGCAGTCCATATGGTCACAGAGAGCCAGACTGAATGACTGAACAACAAATTAAGCAATAACATGAGACCTTATAGTACTGTATGATGTGGTGACAGAATTTGACCTTCTGGCACTTTTTAACATTATAGGCCTTATTATTTTTTAAGCCTAATATAGATCCAAAACAAGTAACGTCTTACATGCCAATTGTATTATAAAATGTTGGCTTTATTTTGTTTTTACTTTTATACTTTATCAACACAATTGTGTTTAACTGCTTATAATAAAGTATACACTTTTTTCTTCTTTGTTTTGCTTCACCCCTTGTGTAAGCCAGTATGCTTTTTCAGATTCTGGTGAGCTTTCTTGCATTTGTTTAAGAATGTCATGGTCTATGTGTGTGTTTTTCTTGAGACACATACACAGTGGAAGCAGCTATTATTGGTTTCTGCGCTACCTTCTTTGCTTCCTCATCTGCTTTTCTGTTTCCTTTTGATATGGGATCAGTGCCTGTAGTGTGTCCTGCGCACTTACATATTGCTAATCACTTAGGGAAGTTTATTGCATCCAGTAAGGAGAGGATTATATCTTTATGTTGGATTGGCTTACCAGTTGAGGAAACTATTTTTCTATTTTTCCACAACTGGGCAAACACATGGACGGTGGAAAATGCATGTTTACTGTCAGTGTATATGTTCACAGTTTCCCCTTCAGATATTGTACATGCTTCTGTGAGGGCTTTTAGCTCAATTGCCTGTGCTGAGAAGTGTGAAGGCAGCTTATCTACTTCTAATACTTCATTTTCTGTCACTACTGCATACCCTGATGCATTTGTACAATCTGGATTCTTATTACAGGACCCGTCTACAAATATAGTGATATCTGGATTGTCATATGGAGTATCTTTTAGACCAAGTCTAGGTGACACTACAGTCTCAATTGCCTTCATGCAACTATGCTCTGTGCCTTCTCCAGGAATGGGGATTAATGTGGAGGGGTTCAGAGTAGTGCAGTATTCTATGGTGAGATGTGATTGGGAGAGGAAAGTGGTAATACAAGAGAGTCAACTTGACGGTGATAGATATGACAGTTTACTTTGTAACAATATCACTGATACTGCGTATGGCACTTTCAGAACCAGTAAGTGGAACAAAACCAGTGAGGCAAATGCCAGTACAGCCCAGGGGCGGCTGGTCCATTGGGGCAGCTGGGCAACCGCCCTCCCTAATTAGAGTCCATAAAAGCATATTTTATTCTATCATTTGTTTTATTCTTTATTCCTATAATTCTAACAGACAGTGGTTATCTTTTTCCCTTCCCTCTTTCATTTTCCTCCCCCCAAAAACATACATTAAAACAAAAAAACGTTGTCTGTGTAATGCATTTACACGGCGGCTGTCATGCAGTCAGGTACCTGAAGTGAAGGTGGAGCCACTGAGTTACTGGGACGGCGCCCAAAGCCTCTACATAGGGCTCTGCTACATGGAAGAGAGGCTCAGCAGAGCTCCCTGTGCAGCCTGATTAAAAGCTGTTGGGGCGTCTGACTGCAACGTCCACTCATTCCTGCCACTAGAGGCACTGCAGAGCACATACATTACCTCATAGACACATGCGTAGCTGTGTGAGGGAGAAGTTAAAGGAGCAGCATGGAGCAACATGATACCAGGAGGTGGTCACAATAAATGTAAGTATTGAAGTCAGGCTCTTATTGATTTATTATTCCATAGAACTTACAACTACATTATGTTAGTCTCCTCAGCATCCCAGTGAAGCTACTTGTCAGTTCTGTCTAGGTGTGATTGTTTCTGTATAAATGTATGTATATATTGCATGGCATGTGTATACAGCATGCTGTGTGTGTATGTGTGTCAATATATGTATATTGCATGCTCTGTTTTATGTGTGTGTATATATATATATTCATATATTGCATGTTGTATGTGTGTCTATGTGTGTGTATGTCTGCAAATATGTGTGTAAATGCATTTTGTGTATGTGTGTATTTATATGTATATACTGATTGCTGTGTTTGTGTGTAAATATATGAATATTTTGTATGTTGTATCTACATATATGGGTATACTGCAGGCTGTGAGTATGTGTGTAATTATATGTATATATACTGCATACTGTGTTTATGTGTGAACATATTTGCATATATTGCATGTTGTGTTTGTTAATATGTGTATATACAGCTTTCTTTGTGTGTATTTGTATGTAAATATATTGCATGCTCTGTATTGCTGTAAATAGATGTAAATACTCATGACTTGTATTTATTTATGAAAATGCTTTATATGTGTATTTTGTATGTTGTATAACGGTAAATATAACTTCCTGTATGTGTGTATATACATATATATATATATATATATATATATATATATATATATATACATATATATAATTTCTGTTTTTCTTTATATGCATATAACTATATGTATACTCAGGGGTGGACAAAAATAGTTAACACTTAGGAGCCAAGAACACATACAAGCCAAACAGAGTTTGTATGACACTGTAATGTATGTATGTATGTATGTATATATATATATATATATATATATATATATATATATATATATATAGTCTAAATAGGTAAAGATAAAGAGAGGGGGAGAGGGAAAGATAGAGAGAGGGGTAGAAGATAGATAGATAGATAGATAGATAGGGATAGACAGAGATAGATATATAAATAGATAGAGGGATAGATAGAGAGAGGGTAGAGGGATAGATAGATAGAGGGATAGATAGAGATATGGGTAGACAGAGAGGGATAGATAGAGGGATAGATAGATATATGGGTAGACAGAGAGGGATAGATAGATAGAGAGAGAGATAAGGGTAGACAGAGAGAGAGAGAGAGAGATAGATAGAGGGATAGATAGAGGGTAGAGGGATAGATAGAGATAAGGGTAGACAGAGAGGGATAGATAGATAGAGAGAGATAAGGGTAGACAGAGAGAGAGATAGATAATAGAAGGATAGATAGAGAGAGGGTAGAGGGATAGATAGATAGATAAGGGTAGACAGAGAGAGATAGATAGAGAGAGAGATAAGGGTAGACAGAGAGAGAGATAGATAATAGAAGGATAGATAGAGAGAGGGTAGAGGGATAGATAGATAGATAGATAGATAGATAGATAGATAAGGGTAGACAGAGAGAGATAGATAGAGAGAGAGATAAGGGTAGACACAGAGAGAGAGAGAGATAGATAGAGGGTAGAGGGATAGATAGAGATAAGGGTAGACAGAGAGGGATAGATAGATAGAGATAAGGGTAGACAGAGAGAGAGATAGATAATAGAAGGATAGATAGAGAGAGGGTAGAGGGATAGATAGAGATAAGGGTACACAGAGAGGGATAGATAGATAGAGAGAGATAAGGGTAGACAGAGAGAGAGAGATAGATAATAGAAGGATAGATAGAGAGAGGGTAGAGGGATAGATAGATAGATAGATAGATAGATAGATAAGGGTAGACAGAGAGAGATAGATAGAGGGATTGATAGAGAGAGGGTAGAGGGATAGATAGATAGATAGATAGATAGATAGATAGATGAATAGAGAGAGGGAGCAAAGGATCGATAGATGAGAGAGGTTAGAGGGATAGATAGATAGATAGAGATAAGGGTAGACAGAAAGGGATAGATAGATAGATAGGAGATAGGAGAGGCATGTCTGGGATATGCTTTTTCTACAAAACTGAGCTCTCTACCTTCTTATAGCATGAAAAGCTCCTCTTAGGATTACAAATTCTAATATTATCTTGCTATGTTTTCAGTCTACAGGAGGACACGTTGTGAGTGATCTGAACCCAGTGCTTGCTGCAAGGAATGCAGAGCTCAGCTTTACATCCAAAGGTACCAATGGCCTGACCTGATCAGTATATATGATGCAAAAATAGTGTCTGCTGTATACAATCCTGCAAAGTTATGAAATCAACAATGTGATTAGTGCTTTGAAGGAATATTAAAGACACAGTCTATATACTAGTAAAAGAGGAAAAAGGGAAGAGAGGGATAGAGAGAGGGATTGATAGGGATAGATAAAGGAATCGTCAGGGAGAGAGGAATAGATATAGAGAGTGAGGGATAGAGAGAAAGGGACAGATAGAGAGAGAGAAGGAGGAAGGGAGAGAGAAAGAGGAGGGGATAGAGAGGAGGGCTTATGTCCTGATCTAATGTGTACTCATTTGTGTTTTATTTAATTATTGCATATAAATCAACAAAATGGAGGAACTTCCCAGCATAAGAAAAGTAAGCAGAACCAGCAGCACTTCACCCTCATCAAGAAAATGCAGGAACTTCCCAGCATAAGAATAGTGACCAGAACCAGAACCACCTCAACCTCAGCAAGATAATAAGTAAGTGAAGTGACAGGAAAAAACCCAAATGGGTGTAGTCTGTAAGTGGACAGGGCCTATAGGGGTAACATGTTGTGAAGGGGAGGAGTTTATAATGTTGGGTGGCGTCAATGTAAAGGGAGGGGCCAGGTCTCTGTCTTCCGCCCCACCAACTTGGAAAGTCACCAGCCGCCACTGGTACAGCCATGGACGCTGCTATTACTGATTGTACACATGGCGGCAGGGGTGGCCCGTCCATTGGGGCGTCAGGGCAAACGCCCCCCCAAATATTTTCTTCACCCTGCAATAAAAAAAACACAACAATGTATTAGTATAACCCAAAAACAAATAAATATAAGGTGTACATCATCATTTCAAGTCTAAATAGTATTAAAAATGAAGTAAAGTTAGTAAAGGGACACTGTCACTTTAAAATAACCCTTGCGCTACATTAACTAATGCTGTGTATCTATATAGCCCCCTGCCTGCACCCTGTGTGATCAAATTACAATAGTTATACTGTGTACACTAACCTTAGACTCTTCTCTCTCTTCAATGAGTCCTGGCCTGGCCCCCTGACCGTTAATGCATGCTGCCCACCATCACAGTGACGATATGCATGGGCGGTCATAAATGTATCAATTAATAACTGACAGTCTTCCATCATTGACCAATCAATGATGGAAGGCTGTCCAGTTACTAAGTGATCAATCTAAACCCACCCAGACCGTTAGCCCTGAGCGCCCGCCAGCAAATAGGGCCTCGAGTTATCATTTTGATTGACTGATACAGTCAATAAAACCACCAGTTGCCTGTCCCTTCCCCCTTTCTGTGTCCTGACCCTGGTCACGCTGAGACTGAGAGACCTCCCTGGCTGAATCTACTCACATCTGCTCTGCCTGCCTAACACAGTAAGTCTACCTGCCTGGCACCTGCCCTGCCCCTGCCCCTGGCCAAACCAAAACCCCTAGTAGCCCCTAATAAAAGTTAGGGGTGACCAGTTACCCCCAGTCCCCCACTATGCCTGCCTGGCCTGCCAGTGCCACCTACCCAGCCACCCACCAACTACCACCGACGACCCCAGCTATCACCCCCATGTGGCCTGTGCCACCCCCGATCAGGCCTGCCCTATGCTAGCCTAGCTATGCCATCATGCCACCGCCGGATTACCCCGATCACGGGATCGGGGTAGTCGGGTGGTGAGCGGGGTGGCACAGGCCCACATGGGGGTGATCGGATCACCCCCTTGTTGAGGCCTGTGCCACCCCTGATGACCTCCATGTCACCGCCCTATGCCACCCCCGAGGCCCGATCACCACCACCCCGATGCGGCCTATGCTAGCACCGCCCGATTACCCCGGGTATTCGGGCAGTGAGCGGGGTTGACCAGGCCACATGGGGGTGGATGTTCACCCCCATGAGGCCTGTGCCACCCCTGATCGTGGCCTACGCGGTCCGATGGGCGACCGATGGGCGCCTGAGCGTGACCGACCCCACCCTGGATGAACCAACTACCTACCCCCCCCCCCCCCTATTTTTATTCCATTTTTAGAAGTAACAGGCATGTATATGTGCCTGTCACTTCTAAAGATAAAATAAAAATAAGGGAAGGGAAAAAAAAAATACAGTAAAAACATTATTATTACAAGTAAACAGTAAGCAAACACATTGTTAGTACAGTTAGTAACACAACACATTTTATACAAAAATAAACAGCTTTAAACAAACATTAATAAAAAATAAAATAAACAACAGCACATACTTACCTGTAAAATTGACCCCTCCAGCGTTGGCCTTCTGTCCTCTGGATATAGTCATGAAAAATAAATAATCCAATGTTGATTGAAGCCAATGGTCAAATAAAATAATCCAATGTTGATTGAAGCCAATGGTCAAAATAAAATAATCCAATGTTGATTGAAGCCAATGGTCAAAATAAAATAATCCAATGTTGATTGAAGCCAATGGTCAAAATAATCCAATGTTGATTGAAGCCAATGGTCAAATAATCCAATCTTGATTGAAGCCATTGTCCATCCATCCATTCTGGTCCATTGAAAAAGGCCTCCACAAAAAAAAAACGACGCTCTAAAAAAAAAAAAACAACAAACTAAAAGAGCTCCTCCTACAAGGAGCCCCTCCCGCGATTAATTGTTTTTTTCCCACGGTCTGCTATATATACTAATTTTTGAAGGACTCTGATTGGCTGAAATTTTTGATTGACATCGATTTCAACCAATGAGAGTCTTTAAAAAATTAGCAAATCAGCAAGCAGGTATGGAAGCCTGTAAGGGTAAAAAAGGTTAGTGTGAACTTGTTTGACCCTGTATGTATTATTCATATTACAGGGCTATTTTATGTGATATACATGTTACAGGATAATATCCTGTAACATGTATAGCCAAAAAACAGCACTGTAATATGTATAACAAATAATGTGTAATAGAAATGCATGAACAATATAATATAACAAGTAATAAAGAACATCAATTAATCAAATAATAAATATCAATTAATATATATTGTTGTATGTATATGTTTATGTATATTTATGTGTATTTTTATATATATAAAAATTGATATCAATATATCACAATAAATAAATATATATATATATATATATATATATATATCAATTTGATATATATATATATATATATATATATATATATATATATATATATATATTTATTTATTGTGATATATTGATATCAATTTTTATATATATATATATATATATATATATATATATATATTTATATTTATTTATTGTGATATATTGATATCAATTTTTATATATATATATATATATATATATATATATATATATTTATTTATTGTGATATATTGATATCAATTTATATATATATATATATATATATATATAAATCAATATATCTATCAATATATATATATATATATATATATATATATTTATATATATATATATATATTTATATATTATTTTTTTTATTTTTTTTTTACAATTTGGGCCTATATGGTCCCAATTTGTTAATTAGGGTTTTTAAGGTGCGGTTGGGGCCTATATGGTCCCAATTTGTTACTTAGGGGTTTTAAGGTGCGGTTGGGACCTATATGGTCCCAATTTGTTATTTAAGGTTTTTAAGGTGCGGTTGGGGCCTATATGGTCCCAATTTGTTATTTAAGGTTTTTAAGGTGCGGTTGGGGCCTATATGGTCCCAATTTGTTATTTAAGGTTTTTAAGGTGCGGTTGGGGCCTATATGGTCCCAATTTGTTATTTAAGGTTTTTAAGGTGCGGTTGGGGCCTATATGGTCCCAATTTGTTATTTAAGGTTTTTAAGGTGCGGTTGGGGCCTATATGGTCCCAATTTGTTATTTAAGGTTTTTAAGGTGTGGTTGGGGCCTATATGGTCCCAATTTGTTACTTAGGGTTTTTAAGGTGCGGTTGGGGCCTATATGTTCCCAATTTGTTATTTAAGGTTTTTAAGGTGCGGTTGGGGCCTATATGGTCCCAATTTGTTATTTAAGGTTTTTAAGGTGCGGTTGGGGCCTATATGGTCCCAATTTGTTATTTAAGGTTTTTAAGGTGCGGTTGGGGCCTATATGGTCCCAATTTGTTATTTAAGGTTTTTAAGGTGCGGTTGGGGCCTATATGGTCCCAATTTTTTACTTAGGGTTTTTAAGGTGCGGTTGGGGCCTATATGGTCACACTTGCTCTTTTAAGGTTTTAAACGTTACGGTTTGGGTCTTAAACGTTCTAATGTTTTTTTGTTTTGTTTTCTAAAACTTCCCAGGTGCAAACTATCTGTGGAATCAGATTTGTTTGGACTCGTTGGTTGACTTACTGGACGTGAATACCCCGAGAAGGAGAGTCAACTGTTGGTGAGAGAATGGTCACACTTGGACTTTTAAGGTTTTTAAGGTGCAGTTGGGGCCTATATGGTCACACTTGGTCTTTTAAGGTTTTAAAAGTTACGGTTTGGGTCTTGAGATTTCTAATGTTTTTTGTTGTTGTTTTCTATCACCCCCCAGGTGCAAACTATCTGTGAAAGCAGATTTGTTTGGACTCGTTGGTTGACTTACTGGACGTGAATACCCCGAGAAGGAGAGTCAACTGTTGGTGAGTATCATTGCCTTTAATTTTCTGTCCATGTGTATAGGTGCAAATTTGATGTTGATGTAGTCTTGTCACATGAGGATTTGCAATCTGTAATGTATACCAATGAAATCAACACACTGTTATTTTAAAGTAATTTTGTGACATAATATAAATTAATATACCGTGATCTCTTTCTTTTATTGGTATCAATATCAGAAATGAATACTATTGACTCTCTACTTGTGAAGCCTTTCGGCACCCTAACCTATGAGGAGAAGGTGGAAGTAAAATGGTTAGGAGCTGACCAACCAGAGATAAATTTGCAGCAAATTGCAAGAGATAGAGGGAAGCAATATGTCCGTAATTTCAATACTGAATGGTACAAGAAGAACGACTGGCTTTCTGGAAGCGTTTCTAGGAAGTCCTTATATTGTTTCCCTTGCATCCTATTTGGTGGTGACGCTGCTTGGACCAAAACTGGAGTGACTGACGTCAAACATCTAGCTGACAAATTGGCAAAACACAAAAGTTCTAAAGCTCACTTGGATAACAGGATCAAGTTTGAGATGCTTGGACAGGCGAACATTGCTGTTCAACTGGACCAAGGATACCAAGTCAGCATTCAAAAACACAACGAAGAAGTGGCTAAGAACCGGTACATCCTTTCGAAGATAATTGATTGTGTTCGCTTTTGTGGCGCTTTTGAACTGGCATTAAGAGGACACGACGAGAGTGAAACATCGCTAAATCCAGGAGTGTTTAGAGGCCTGGTGGATTTGGTTGGCAGTATCGATAGTGCAATGGAACAGCATTTGAAGACTGCAACTGTGTTTAAGGGCACTTCCAAAACCGTGCAGAATGAGCTACTGGACTGGATGCATGAAGTTATAAAGGAAGTGATTCACCAAGAGCTTAAAGAAGCCCAGTTTGTGGCAATCCAAGCGGATGAAACAACCGATATTTCCGCTAGGACACAGTGCGTTGTAGTCTATCGCTACATTGACAAGAAGCATCAAGTGGTGGAAAGATTTGATGGCTTCACGGAAATGAAATCAACGGATGCAGACTCGATTGCTGCTGTTGTGCTGGAAACACTGAATACTGTTCTCCCAGAGCCAGAAGACAAGAAGAAACTCATAGCTTAAAGCTAAGATGGTGCCAGTGTGATGCGTGGAGATCAAGGAGGAGTTCAAAGAAAAATAAAAGACGTGTACCCGAACGCACACTACGTCCATTGCTATGCTCACCAACTGAACCTAATAATGGAGAAAGCAGTTTCAAGGATTGGAAGAGTTCGAGTTTTTTTTTTCCAACATAGGCGGCATACCATCTTTTTTTTCACGCTCTCCAAAAAGGACTGGAGTTCTGGATGAGGTAGTTGGTAGAAGACTTCCAAGAGGTGCACCGACACCATGGAACTTCAACGTTAGGACCGTGAACGTGATCTACGAGAACAGAGATGCGCTACTTGAGTGTTTCCAGACAATTGAAGCATGTCTAAACTTTGATCCAACATCTATACGGGAAGCCGCAGGTTTCATTGGAATGCTGGAAGACAGGGAGTTCCTTTACTTCCTTAAATTATTTCATTTAATAATGCCACATGTTGACATCCTCTATAGTCAGCTTCAGAAGCGAGACACGGATACTGTTTATATCAAAAAAGTCACAGAAGACTTTGTCGCCAGCATCCCGAAAATCCGTAATTCTGTGGAAGAGATAGAAGCAAGTTTGCAGAGCGATCTAACAGTCAACAAACGGAGTGCGGAGATCTCAACCTTGAGACAACTTTCAAGAGAGGTATGTGACATAGTGGTGGTTCATGCAAAAGAACGTTTTTCATTTTCAAATCACCTAGTCAGTGCCAAACTTGTTCATAGTGACTTGTATAAAACCCATGACACTTGCTTTCCAACCCAAGCTCTGGAAGACACCGTGCAAGCATATCCAATACTGAAGAAGGAACAATTACGCACTGAGCTGTCACTTCTGTATGGGAAGACAGAGTTTCATACTTGTACAAGTGCTGTTGCTCTGCACAAACTTTTCCATCAATTTAATCTGCAGAATGATTTCACAGAGACAGTAAAATTATTAAGAATCCTGATTACAACACCAATGACTACTGCAGAATCAGAAAGATGCTTCTCAACATTGAAGAGGATAAAAACCTTTTTAAGAAGCACCATGTCCCTGGAGCGGTTGAATGCATTGGCGATGCTCTCAATGGAAAAGCAACTGATTTCCGAGATCCCAGACTTCAATGAAAAAACCATTGAGAAGTTTTCTTCTTTGAAAGATCGCCGTGCAAAATTAAAATCCAAGTGATTGAAGCAAAGAAGAATGCATACCCCCAAGGTGTGCAAAGATAAACTGCGTTAAGCAGCACCACCTCACACTACCAAACATAACTAGTGGTAAGTAAAGTATGAACGGTGTGTGGGTGTGCAAATGGAAGGAGCTATGAAAGGTGTGTGCATGGTCAGTAACAATTGTTGAAGCCTTGGCATGGTTTGAAGGAATTGGAGGCACTTCCAAGGGTAGCGGTCACTTGTGTACAGGAAGCAAGAATTCCATGTCTGTACAAGTGCTGTTGCTCTGCAGCAACTTTAGCATCAATTTAATCTACATAATTTAACAGAGTGAGTGAAGCTATAAGGAATCCTGCTTACAACAACGAAGACTACTAAAGAACCAGAAAGATGCTTCTCCACATTGAAGAGGATCAATAAAGTAATTAAAAAGCACCATGGCCCTGTAGCGGTTAAATGCATTGGTTTGAAGGAATTGGAGGCACCACCTCACTACCAAAAATAACTAGTGGTAAGTAAAGTATGAATGGTGTGTGGGTGTGCATATTGAAGGAGCTATGAAAGGTGTGTGAATGGTCGGTAACAATTGTTGAAGCCTTGGCGTGGCGTTACTGCTCATATGGTTATCCATATGCTAATTCAACGTGTTTGTTTGACATTGATTATTGTGTTGTCTAAACAGAAGTTAAATGTTGTTGTTTTCTTGAATCCCAAGATCCACTGGTTTGGGCCTATGCAGTGCTGATTGGTCTTCTAAGGTATGTTTGAGGCCTATATGGTCCCACTTGGTCTTCTAAGGTATGTTTGGGGCCTATGGTCACACTTGGTCTTCTAAGGTATGTTTGAAGCCTATATGGTCACACTTGGTCTTCTAAGGTATGTTTGAGGCCTATATGGTCCCACTTGGTCTTCTAAGGTATGTTTGGGGCCTATGGTCACACTTGGTCTTCTAAGGTATGTTTGAGGCCTATATGGTCACACTTGGTCTTCTAAGGTATGTTTGGGGCCTATATAGTTCCACTTGGTCTTCTAAGGTATGTTTGGGGCCTATGGTCACACTTGGTCTTCTAAGGTATGTTTGGGGATTATATAGTCACACTTGGTCTTCTAAGGTATGTTTGGGGCCTATATAGTCACACTTGGTCTTCTAAGGTATGTTTGGGGCCTATATAGTTCCACTTGGTCTTCTAATGTATGTTTGGGGCCTATATAGTCACACTTGGTCTTCTAAGGTATGTTTGGGGCCTATATGGTTCCACTTGGTCGTTTAATGTTTTTTAAGTATGGTTTTGTTCTTGAATGGTATGATTGATTTGCTTGTTTTCTTTCAACCCCAGGTGCAAACCCTATGTGGCTGCAGATTTGTTTCTACTCATTGGTCAACTTAATGAACGTGAATACCCTGAGAAGAAGAGCCGACTAATGGTAGGTGTCACTCCTTTAATTTTTCTGTTAATACGTATAGGTGCAATTATGATATTGCTGTAGTCTTGTCACATGAGTTTTTTCAATCTATATTGTATACCAATGAATTTAACACATTGTTACTTTACTTCTTGACATTTCTGCATTGCAGATCATGTATTTCAATGGGCTTTACAAACATAAGGTCATTGGGCGGGGCTTATAAAGGTCATTATGACGTCAGGGGGAGGAGTTATAAAAATGGGTGTGGTTTGAAAAAGGGGGAGTGGCTATGTTTCGCCCTGTCGCCCCTCCAACTTGAAAAGTCACCAGCCGCCACTGCATGGCGGTAGGCCCCTTGCTCCTGCATCCAACCTAGAAGAGTAATACACTAGAGGCCTGTCTTTTTATATCCCCTGCAGATCTTGCTCATCCTCGGTTTTAAGGAGGAGAGCCTGGTTTCATTCATCTTGTTCTGCTTCTTGCATGAAAACCTGTTCCCACCTGCCCTCTTGGAGGTGTATCTCTTTCCTAGCTTAGTTAACCCAGTCTAGTCTTTTTCTGTATATTTGTGTAGAGGGGGAATACTGGATTCCATCAGACAAAGGTATGTCTTCCCATATTCCTCCTCCTTTCTAAGCACTACCTGCTCCTGAGTCACACAAAAATCTAATACGTCATCCCTCTATTTCTAATTCCATTTCAGGCTGTTCTTCGATGCTTAACAACATGTCTACATTGTTTGAAGCTAAAATGTCTAATTGTTCCTCAACTTCTGGTTCAGCATTTTTTATTACAGTAACAGAAGCTGTATTGGATAGATTTATAAAAAAAGATTTTTAAAATTGAGACCGGTGGTCTAGTCATTGTCTTTGTCAGTTCCCTTCCTCCACTTCACCTCCACATCGCCTCTGGTCTCCTTTGTGATCTTTTCTCTGTGGACAGTCACTGGCCCAGTGACCGGTTTCTCCACATACGTAGCATGCACCTCCTCTTTGCCCCCTTTTGGTAGGCCTTCCTCCTCTCCTTCCTCCTCTCGCACTTTGTTTCTTTAGAAACAAAGTGCGAGAGGAGGAAGGAGAGGAGGAAGGCCTACCAAAAGGGGGCAAAGAGGAGGTGCATGCTACGATCCTGGTTGCCTCTAAAAAAAAATTTTTTATAATTATTTTGTTAATTTGGGTTCTGTATCACATATACTTCTTTTGGTTTGCTATCTGCCTTTTTCTGCTTTTTTTCCCCTTGCCTTCTTACATTGTTCTTCAGCATGCCTAGCATAGTCTATAGTCTATCTTAAGAGACAGGTCCTATAAGTTATTTGATATTTTAGGACAAAATCTCTGATTTTGGAATGGCATCCTCTTAAGAATGCATTTTTAAGCTGTTGTGCATACGGGACTGCATCTTCATAGGGCTCTGGGTGGATCACCCCACTATGGCTATCAAACACGATTCTCAGTCTGCCCAGATATTGTTCTACTTCCTCACTATTCTTCTGCATACATTCGTTAATTTTCGTCCAATCTGCATGTTCCCTGTGTCTGTCTGTCACTCTTTGCAACAAAGCTTGTAGGTGTTTTCTTAGCTCATCTGAATCAAGAGCTAAGGGTTGTGGGGGATTTTGTGTGTCTAGCGGATTCCAATCCCCCTCAATTAATACCCAGTCTGGTACCAGAATCTGTCTCATGCACCTTTCAATTTCTATTACATTCAATTTAAAACTTTGTATCAACCTTTGAAACTTCACTCTAAATGTACAAATACTATATTTGTGGGTTGGGATTCCCTCTACTGCTCTTCTTACATCTGCGTCTGTCCATGCTCTGTATACCAGCATAGTTGGTCCCTGAACTTCTCTGTCTCCACCAACGTTTTCCCCTGTCTTAGGGTTAGGAACTTCTATAAGAGGGAAAAGGTGAAATGGTGCACTTACCACCATAAGTGTTCTGGGAGGTTGCCTATCCAGTGCCTAGGGTGATCCCTAAGGAAGAGGAGAAGATGGTATGTTTTCCTCCGGGCCGCAAGGGGTGAGTCACAAGTCTTGTTGGTCTTAGCACAAAGCTGTCATCATCCTCGGAATAAGACAAAACATTATTCACACCACATTGTTTCAGTACCTTACAGGTGTGATGATCTGCCCCAGAGGCCGGTGTGGACAAGCAGCACTAGGAAGAGAGCTAATCTCTGAAGGAGTACTCACACCAGCAGTTAAACCTGAGGAATAATCAGGCCCAGCTGGGAGCTGCTTTAAAATGTCTACTGAGCAACCAGCAGTTGGTTTGGGCTGGGTGTGGACCAAGAGAGAGAGAGCTGCAGTGTTTGCAGGTTGTGCAGGGCCGCTGTCAGGGGCTGCACTGTGAGATTGTGGAGCAAAGTAAGAAGATTTGAGGATAGACCCTGCAGTTGACCAAAGAAACTGAAAGACACAGAAGGTGACTACTGAAGAAGGGATTTGTTTTTTGAAACAGAGGCATGGGATACAGAAACTGAAAACAGTCTCAACTAAGAGGTGAGAAAGTCACCTCTGCTGCCTGAAGGACTGTGCAATGTATAACTAAGAGAGTGAGGGGCTTCAAAGAAGCTAGTTTTTATTTTTATTTCTGTGCTGTTTATTATATGTTGGCAAAAAGCAATAAAGCCTGTTAAAGCATTTAAAGCCATCCTGGTTCCTCCATTGTGGTGCTGAAAACTAAGGTACCGAATCCCTAATGTGGCAGTGACCTGTCACATGGCATATTCAGGGTTTGCTTTTATTATATTTTCCATTTCCCTAAACAAATTCTCATCTTCAGCTACAATTCTCATTAATCTCTTTGATATTTTTATTTTCTATTTTCTGTATCCTATCTCCCTGTTGCCCCAGGCAACGACTGCAGTTTTGTCCCATACTTTATATATTATGCACGTAGAGTAAGTTTTATAGTCTCTATCAACAGACGGCTGACCCTCATCGGTTTTAAAAATACACACCGTCCTCATTAACTATTAGTTAATTATGCTGCTGTATGTAAATGATTATTGACTTAAATACTTAAAAAAAATAATATAGATTGAATGTTATTTGTAGTATTTTTGTAAAAGATATTGATATTTATAGATATGATATATGTAATAAATTTGTGAAATAAAAAAAAATACACACCGTTCTACGATTGACCCTCAGCGCTCTCAGAATAAGCTTTCACCCCCTACTCAAGGCTGACCCTCAGTGGACTTAGAAAATTCACAATCCCTCACTACAGTTGTAAGTTGCAGTTTATCTTAAGTCCCAAACTTAAAGAGGTGGAAAATTCATACCTTTGTATAAACGTGAAAACCTGTACCTTTGTGTTCAATGTCCCTTCCTTCTAACTATGAAGTCGTCACCCTCCCACTCTCCAGTGACACCTGGCCTTTGAGGAACAAACTGATCGTCTATGTCAGGCCGGAGTTCTTTCCTTGCAGGAGTCCCAGACTCCCCCGTTTCAGGTCTCGTACTTCCGGGGGAACGGGAAAGAGTTTGACTTCCGGCCTGAAGGACCAATTTATGTTAGGGAAATATTACCCTGAAGAAGAAAATTACACAGCACACAAAGGGTTTACCTGGTACCAGATGAGAGACAAAATAAACACACACGGGTATATTGATTAAAATGGTCTCTGCTTAATAATCATTTCTCACACAGTTTTCTATCATAAGTCAACGTGCAAGTTTGCCTTTACTGTCCTGTTAGCCAGCAATCAAGGAGAGACAAATACTTAAAAAAACAAATATAGATTGAATGTTATTTGTAATATTTGTCGCAGATGTGACAGTATATTTAAAAAACAAAACAAGTTATTTTTGCAATCCCAGCAATTACAAGGACAAAATCTTAATTAGTTTATTTTAATATGTGGATATAATCCAAGAAAGGCAACAACAGAACACTCTGCAGAATTATTATATTAGCAGGCGATTAAACTCTAGGGGCCTCATTCAATTGCTATTTGGCCAATTGAATAGGGCTCTATATAAGCACAAAGCATATATTTTTACAGACGTTTTTAGTTGGGGAACTTCTATCCAAAAGCAAGGTCCTCACTAACTAAAAACTTCTGTTAAAAAATATGCTATGTGCTTATATAGAGCCCTATTCAATTGGCCAAATTGCATTTGAATGAGGCCATAGGCATATATGACATTTTCCCTCACAATATACCACATAATTTTTTTTCTGTACTTTAAAAATTCTCATTATGTTACATCAATACCAACTACACATAGAACACAACTGAACACAACCCCTTTAGATTGCTAATTTAAACAAACATTTCATATAAAATTATCGGTGTCACAATTATACAGTTCACATAGTATTAGACAAATCTATGTTTTAACACAATCTTCCTAGTGGACATATAATTTACATCATACCACTCTAGAAAATGTTCACACTAAACACAAACACAAATAAAGTGTACACCATCAACCTGGATGTTATGTAAAAATTGTTGTCTATAACTAAACTGGCAAGCATGTGTTTAAAATATTTTGTGACTGTATACATGTGTTACAAGGAAACTGCTACAAGTTAATAGTTTAAATTAGGGAATAGCTGCTTTAAATTTGAATGGTTTATCTTCACCATATAGTGCCCACATCTCTGGAGCTGCAACACAAAATACTATTTGTTACTTATGATATGATGTGAAATAATGAACACAGTAGATAAATAAAAGCCAGTACAGTGGTACCTTGGAAATCATAGTTAATTTGTTCAAGACTGCAGGATGAGTTCCAAAAAGGTTGAGTTCCAAGCAAGCATTTCTCATAGGAATTAATGTAAATTTAAATAATCAATTTCGGACCCCAGAGTTTTAACATTTTATTTTGAACTGGTGGTGTTGTTATTGAATACAAAACCTTAAAACTAACCAGACATAAAAAACAATAATTACACCAAATAACATAGAGCCTCATTCAATTGCTCCAATTTTGAGATCCAGGCTCGCAAGTGTAGGTCGCAAGTTAATTTGCTATTCAATTCCCTTCAATTTGCATGCTCGGATCGAGATATGTGCTGCGAGCTGCAATCCATTGTGATTTGTAAAATCGCAAGTTATTGCCTTCCAAACCTTTGATCTTTCACTGCCGCAAGAGTACCGAACTGTAAAATCGGAAATCGCTATTCAATTGCTCCGATTCCCCCGGTATCAAGGAGGTCTTGCAAAGTGCTTAATGACAAATTGGAGCACTAAAAAAGCAAAACTCTACTTTTATGAAGAGTGAAAGTGATGTTAGGTCTTAGAATTAACAGCACAACATTCTCCAATACTTTATATCATGTTTAATTTTCGTGTTATATTGACCACCGCAATCAATTAAATAGCACCTTAAATCGGGCCCGCAGCAGGCCCGCTATCGTAAGTAAAACATTTACTAACTTATGATGCCTCAATTGAATAAGGCTCATAGAATTTAACTTCACTTTAACTGTACGTAGAGGACTTTATGGTGGCAATGTAGAGGAGGAGATGGAGGAGAGAGGTTATTTGCATGGAACTCTGGTCCTTTTAGGCAAAGGCTGCACTTTGGTTCTTATAGGCAGAGTGTAAATATTGGTCCTTTTAGGCACAGGCTGCTGTTGGTCTCTTGCAGGCACTAACTACACTACACCACCCTACAGAACTTTATTCCACTTACTGAAAGACAGGATGCATGGTGTTGTGAGTGCATCGAGTTCCAAACAAGCAACGAATTCCATGACAATTATTGTCAGTCCCATGACTCGAGTTCCAAGGCACTTTTTTGTCAATTAGACACATCGAGTTCAGAGGACAATGAAAACTGTGGTTCCACTGTATTTGCTGTTCTTGAACTTCCTACTTCATATTTATCAAATTCTTTTATATAGCCCAATTTTAGTTACCAGGTCGCCTGTCCCTGTTTTCTCTTTCAATTGATAGATGTCCATGAGGTTTGGGAGGTATTGTAACAAGAGGGAGTACTTGATCTATCTTGATCTAAGTCTTAAGGAGTCTATTACTTGCATTGTATTCCCCTTTGCTCTGAGAGCTCTTGAGTCTTGTCCCTGCTGCTAGATTTAAACCTGTCAAAGGTAACATTGTTGTGATTTTTATTCTATGTTGACAGAATTATGAGCTACTTTTTCCTTTGGAAAAACCCATGAACAAAGAGAGAAACATAGGACATCCACTAGTTATTGGGGATTTTTGCACAGGGGAGGCATACCATTGGGATCAGAGCAGGGAGCAAAACAGTAAAATATTACAGGCATTTATCTTCTTTTGACAATCAGACTGTTTTTGATAGAATGCTGTGTGATATCTGAATTTAACACAGATATGTTAAAATACAGTCTTTACTGAAGCAAGCCATTTTTCACACCAAATAAAAACCTGAGTCTAAATTACATATTTTTTATGTAAATCACTGGTGTGTACAACAACATGTTGTTTCTAATTTCTGTTTGTTAGATATAATATAAAAGGAGTTAATAAATTAAGGGAACAGTATATTCTATGCTTGGAATAGTGAAAACCACACAGGACATTATAATTTGAATAAAGTTTAGTGGCCACAGTCCCTGTTAAGTACTTTTAATCATCTTTGTTTTTGATTAACAAATTTATAAATTGGTGTTAGTGGTTTTGTTTATACATATATTAATAAAAGTTAAGTTTTATTACATGATTTCATTAGAAAATGGGGTGTACTTTGTTGCCGATACTTCTTTGGTATAATTTCCAGATATTCAATTATCATACACACCCGTATGAGTAACTAGGCCTTGGTTTTGTGAATTATTATATATAGTCAATGTGTATAGGTCATAGTCAATTTCTGTTAGCTCCACCTGTCATGACAGCTTTGATGGGGAAAAATCTTACCAATAGTGCCAATGCCAATAGTGACAGCTGAAAAGTGAACAGTGACTTCCTGTGTTAGTCTAAGTGCTATTTGGCTCATGAGCTCAGAAGAACTGTAGCAGAACATTATCCTAACATTATGGATGCCTGATATTTTCCTCTACTTATTGCCATGTTCTTGAGACATAGTGAGGAAGCATCATGTATTAAAGTCATTTTCTATGTAGTGCTTGTTACAGAGTCACTTATTAATTGCCATCTTTCCCAGCAGGCCTCATTCCAGCGAATCCCTAGCACCAAAACAGAAACTTGCAAAGGAGAGAACCTAACCGTTGGAATCCATACATTGGCCAGTCCAGCTGGTCCCTCCTCTTGGCAAACTGGTGGCAGCAGTGGGGTTGATGCTATCAAGGGTAATAGCTGAGTAACAGAGATCGAGGAAGCTGCTAAAAAGGTAATCCATTATGATGAACTTAGCATAACCGAAATAAAAGAGCTGAACTTCCTCATTGTGACAGAGCTGCACTGGCCTGATGAGGGGAAAGGGGTCCCCAAGGGCTCTGGGGCTACCCCAGGGAATACACTAGTTATAAGGCTTCCCTGTTCCGTGCTAAGGACCTAGAAGTGGTGAGAAGGTGCAGCCACCGGATTGCTCTACTGGGAGAAGGACTGTCCTGGATCACAAAATGAAAGTGATAAAGGGAATCAGAGCAAAGCACACCAGGGAGCAAGCCAGCCAGTCACCATGTTACAGCCAGAGTTCTGCTGATTCTGACCCACCACCCAGGAAGCTGCCCTATAGGGATTTTCAGCAATTGATGATGTTGGGTAGTCAGTGACAACTTTCTGGAGGACTTTGAGCTGCAGTACCAGCTGCAAGAGCCAAATACATTCTAAGTGGGTAAAGGTTAGTGTTATGGGAAAATCTGACTCAGTATAAACGGGAGATAAAGCAGGATCCTGCTTTAGAGGTGGTTAGGGATAAGGCTGTGGAGAGTGGGGAGTGATTGTGAAGAAAGCTTTGATGGTTGAGAATCTTGAGGTGAAGTGCTGTGGTGTTTTGGGTTTCCATGGCAACAGTGACAGTTGAAAAGTGAACAGTATATTCTTGCATGAGATTATAGTGCTATTTGGCTCATGAGCTATGAGTAATTAGAGCAATGCTCTACTTTTTGCTCTGTGCCACAGTGAGGAAACATTATGTATTAAAATAATTTCCTATTTAGTGCTTGGGATGGAGCACATAATAATCGCCATTTTTCCGAGAACCTGAAACAGGCCTCCTTCCATGGTATCCCTAGCACAAATACACAGAAACCCACAGACAAGAGGCCCCTAACAATGTGCCCCTCTCCATTTCTCCAGCAGGGTGCCAAGGAGTCTATGGCCCCCGCTATCAGCTACCTCTGGGCAGGATTTGAGCACAGCAAGGGTCAATAAGATGGTGCAAGCCCTGCAGCCAAAATGTCTGGTTGGGGGGAAGGGGGTCCAGCCTGAGTGGAGAAATATACTTAGTAGGTTGATGCAAAAGTTGCACCCCAAAACATACTCTACACACAAACTAATGGACCCAGTGTCCTATATGCGCAAATGACCTGGTGAAAAGATGCCCCAGGCATACAACCACCTTGGGGGGGAAAAAACACACAACATAAAAAATCAACAAGTGGTAAAGTCTTTGATATGGCAATTATAATACCCCTTTGATTACATTGGTAATGTCCATCAGGGTCCAGTGGCCAGACCCAAACTTCCAAGTGTCCTGAGGTTTGACATTTTCTAAACAATCAAATGCCCAGAACATTTACTTCAAGTCCACCATCTTAAAGTTGTTTCATTGAATGAAGAGAACATTATTGCTTCAACGTATGTGCTGCATGAACTTTAAATGATGTAATCTGGTGTCTGCCTGTGTGGTAGGAATCCCACTTCACCTGAAAGGTTGACATGAAGAAACAAGAAAATGCTAGTACATCTTCATCATGTATGTGATGGATATGTTTAGAGAAATCACTTTTAATAATAAAAATTGATACACTGTTCTTGAACGTTACTCTTGGTATGCACTGGTAGCCTCTTGTTTAGAACAGTAAATTAGGTTGGAATTCTTCACAGGTTTTTTGAGAACAGTTTCTGTTGAAAAACTTACTTTTAATCGATATGTGCAGTCAGTTATTGGAAAATGCCAAGACATCACTGACAGAGTGTGACTTGTGCAGGAAAAGTGTAGCCATTCATTCTAGAGGGAGTAAATTATTTCTACATTGAACTCAATAATAGCTGGTGAAGTGTGAAGTATTATGCCACGTGGGTAAATCACTATGCAGTCTTCACAGTAGGACTTTAGGTAAATTGGTTTATTTGTATTACTGAAGCTCAGAAGAACATTTCTGAAAAATATCAACATTATTTGCATATTTTTTCCAATGGTCAGTGACATGTATTTGTCAAAATATACATGAACCATTTTTTACATATTTAAAAAGAATGAAGCATAATATTTTTTTTATTCAGGTTCTGCTTTTGACTGCTTACTTTAGCTCTATCACCCCAATGACGATAATGTTGTGTTATTTTCTTTTTATCCCAGCCCAGCTATAATCCTTACTAGTTCACCGATCATGGCATTATTATACGTCATACTTTAATCTGATGAGAGCCAAATTATTTGGTAGTTAATGTATCAGCATGTTTCATTTCATCATACACTCTTTATATGTTTTGTATATTATGTAGTATATAGCGCTAATAGTAATTACTTCTTATGTACTCCCATCTGATACTGTATAGTACAATGCAGCATAACAGTAACACAACCCTGCTTGGATACATTGTATGCCATTATGGATTTATACATCTATACTCAATCATTCAATCAGATCAGTTCATTGTCTCCATTACAAATGTATCAGCACTTACTGTTGCCACACGCAAGAGCTTGAATACCCACTACTCTTAAACAACATTAAACCTGACACCAAGTGAAAAGTAAATAAACAAACTGGAACACTGAACAACAGATACATAACAACATACAAATATATATATCAGAGTTTTACCAACTTAAATATTGACATTTAACATTAAAAAGCATACCTTTTTTGTTTGCAAAAAATATGAATTAAATAATTGCTTGAGCAATGACTATGACTAGCTAATGTTGTTGAAGTCCAGAAAGATATAGTTAAAGAGTCAGTAAAATCATACATATTGCTATTTGTCCCTTTATTCTCTGAAAAAAATGCTTTTTTCAAACAAAGTAAAAAAAATTCTTAATGTTTTAGCTTTTTCATGTATTGCTAGTAGAGAGTATCTGATTTTTCCATAGAGCTCCAAAACTCAACTTTTCAGTACCAAAGCATATCCTGAAGAAACATAGTTAGAAGTAGGACTTGACATTGTTCCAAAATCAGTTTGTAAAATGGCTATTTAACCCTAGGAGCACTACGTTTACATGCCAATCAAATGTTTGCAATGTCGGAAACTTTTTCTTTTAAATTTTGCAATAGAATAATTTTAATAACTTTTTTCTACTTTTGCTTGCTGCTGCACTTCACACACATGACTGATCTGTCATGCAAGTTTCATGTGTTAGGTGTCTGACTAGGTGCATCATTGCAACTAATGGGCCATGGTTTGTGGAATACATGACAATGCTGCATGCCTCTGCAGACTATTTCTGTATAATCATCTGGCACTTGTAAGCACAACTACCATTAGGAAATGAAAGAAAAAAAGAAAGCCTGATTTATTAAGCCACATCCTCTGCTTGGATCTAATTATCCCAGGTCAATAATTGCCTTGCTTCCCACACTCAACAACATCTTACTAGCATCTGATGATGTCAAGTATTTAATATTCTATTTGTCCCATATAACTGGACAGCACTTAAAGACCTCATCCTTTCTTACCAGAAAAAAACTGTGGATCTTGTAAAAACTATTTTCCTTAAAGAGTGCACTCTCTCGATCCCTTCATTTTGATTTTAATGGAAAATATTTCTTGCAAAAGAGGGGCACATCTATGGGTGCTACATGTGCCCCTACCTACTTAAATATATACCATGGATGGTTGGAGAGGGAATACATTTTCTCAGAGGATCTCAGTATCTACACTGAAAAAATTGAGTTATGGTTACACTATAGAGATGACTTTCTATTGTTATGGGAAGCGAATGAGCAACACTTTTTAGAATATATTGGGATTTTATATTGGGATCGCAACAACTGTAGTTTAAGATTAACATATCAAATGGATCCCAAAACAGTTAACTACTACACATCCAAAGCTCACACTTGCTACCAAAAAGAGCTTTCCCAGTGCATGAATTCTTAAAGATTGGAAGATCCTGTTCTGACCTGTGAAATTTCCAGCCACACATGGAAGAACTAAGGAGGAGACTCAAAGTCCAAGGGTACCGTAATAACATTATTTAGGAGGACTAATATAGGGCACTTCATACTGAAAGGGACAATCTACGAATCCCCAAAACCCAAATACAACTGGATGATGAAATCAGCTTTAACTAACAATAGAGAAAAATTAAGAACATTTTGAATAAATATAGCAATGTAATGATGTTATTATGTGTATAACAAGGTTAATTTTGGAATCCTGATCCATTCCCTTCACATTCTTCTATTTTTTATTTTTTGTTGGGCCCTGTGTTATTATTCAACCTAGGGGTTAATAAAAAGACAGCAATTAGTCAATAAAACATGAGTTACAAGTAGTTCACTTAAAGCGCCTCCTTCACCACCTGCTCCTGAAAGGCCCAGATTATCCATAAGGCAGTATAGGCTGCTGCCTAAAGGCCCTATGCTGAGGGGGGCACCTCATTTACAGTGGATAAAAAAAGTCTACACACCCCTGTTAAAATGTCAGGTTTCTGTGCTGTAAAGAAATGAGACAAAGATAAATATTTTCAGAACCTTTTCCACCTTCAATGTGACCTATAAACTGTACAACTCAACTGAAAAACAAACTGAAATCTTTTAGGTGGAGGGAAGAAAGAAGAAAAATAATGTGGTGGCATAAGTCTGCACACCCTCTTATAACTGGGGATGTAGCTGTGTTCAGAATTAAGCAATCACATTCCAAATCATGTTAAATAGGAGTCAGCATACACCTGCCATCATTTAAAGTGCCTCTGATTAACCCCAAATAAAGTTCAGCTACTCTAGTTGGTCTTTCCTGAACTTTTCTTAGTCGCATCCCACAGCAAAAGCCATGTTCCACAGAGAGCTTCCAAAGCATCAGAGGGATCTCATTGTTAAAAGGTATCAGTCAGGAGAAGGGTACAAAATAATTTCCAAGGCACTAGATAAACCATGGAACACAGTGAAGACAGTCATCATCAAATGAAGAAAATATGGCACAACAGTGTCATTACCATGAACTGGAGCTCCCTCCAAAATTGATGAAAAGACAAGAAGAAAACTGGTCTGGGAGGCTACCAAGAGGCATACAGCAACATTAAAGGAGCTGCAGAAATATCTGGCAAGTACTGGCTGTGTGGTACATGTGACAACAATCTCCTGTATTCTTCCTATGTCTGGGCTATGGGGTAGAATGGCAAGACGAAAGCCTTTTCTTACAAAGAAAAACATCCAAGCCAGGCTACATTTTGCTAAAACACATCTGAAGTCTCCCAAAAGCATGTGGGAAAAGGTGTTATGGTCTGATGAAACCAAGGTTGAACCTTTTGGCCATAATTCCAAAAGATATGTTTGGCGCAAAAACAACACTGCACATCACCAAAAGAAAACCATACCCACAGTGAAGCATGGTGGTGGCAGCATCATGCTTTGGGGCTGTTTTTCTTCAGCTGGAACTGGGGCCTTAGTTAAGATAGAGGGAATTATGAACAGTTCCATATACCAGTCAACATTGGCACAAAAACTTCAGGCTTCTGCTAGAAAGCTGAACATGAAGAGGAACTTCATCTTTCAGCATGACAACGACCCAAAGCATACATCCAAATCAACAAAGGAATGGCTTCACCAGAAGAAGATTAAAGTTTTAGAATAGCCCAGCCAGAGCCCAGACCAGAATACGATTGAAAATCTGTGGGGTGTCCTGAAGAGGGCTGTGCACAGGAGATGCCCTCGCAATCTGACAGATTTGGAGTGTTTTTGCAAAGAAGAGTGGGCAAATCTGGCCAAGTCAAAATGTGCCATGCTGATAGACTCATACCCAAAAAGTCTGAGTGCAGTAATAAAATCCAAAGGTGCTTTAACAAAGTATTAGTTTAAGGGTGTGCATACTTATGCAACCATATTATTTTATTTTTATATATTTTTTTACCTCTACCTAAAAGATTTGTTTGTTTTTCAATTGAGTTGGACAGTTTATAGGTCACATTAAAGGTGGAAAAATTTGTCTCATTTTTTTACAGCACAGAAACCTGACATTTTAACAGGGGTGGGTAGACTTTTTATATCCACTGTATACATTAAAAATAGAATGTCTAATGTGCATGTGTTTTAACACTAGCATGTCAGAATATGCTGACCTGCATAGGCAGGGATGTGTGATAGCATGTCATCACTGTTTCCTGTTACAGTTTTTACACTTCCTGTCTGCGGAGAATGGAGGGAATAAGTTACATCAACACCCCCTGCATGTGCCCAATGCTGTTTACATGCAACCATCACCTGTACCTGTTAGCCTGCCGCAGCTCATTTTGGCATCAGGTACATGCCTCTGGGACATAGAAATAGGTAAGAAAGTGAAATTACCGTATTTACGCAAATCTAGTGCATCATCGAATCTTATGCGCATTCCAAATTTGGAACCCATGAATTAAAAAAAATTTTTTGCTGGCGAATGTAATGCGCATTTGTCATTTGTACAAGAGGTACCGAACAGTGTGCCACTGTGCTGGGGCTCTCTGTGTGCTGGGCTCTGCATGACAGTGTGAGGGGGGCACTCTGTCTGTTGGGCTCTGCGTGACAGTGTGCAGGGGGCTCAGTCTCTGCAAGATGTGCACAGCATTCTTAGTACCAGTCTTTGAGGAGCCACTTCCTCCGACAGTGATGACGAGGCCCCCTACGCTGTCTGCACGTCTGAGTGCCTCAGTCACCCACTGTAGAGAGCCGAGAAGCAAGAGATGGTGTCGCGGTGTATGGTCTGTGCTTTCCTTTTTGCTATTACCGGTAATGCAATGTTATTGATGGCACACCCTGAAAAGGGGGTTAAAACATTGAATCTAGTGCGCCATTGATTTGAATGCGCACTCCAAATTTGGGACCCGATTTTTCACAAAAAAGGTGTGCATTAGATTTGAGTAAATAAAGTATTTACATTTTTTGAAGTGCATCTAGATTAAGTAAGCTAAGAAAGCTCATGTTGTATGAAAACAACTGTATTCTACCAACTATCTGTTGGTAGTGTCCCTCATGGTGTTGCCTGCTGATGAGCACCACACTCCTGCAGAGCCTGTCACCATGATCTCTCAACTAGGCGCAATTGTCATCCATTCGTACTTGTCCAGCAGTCTGTAACCCTCATCCCAAAATAGTTTATATGTAAGACCTACCACTGGTGATGACCAGGCAGTGGCTGATGAGAGGGAGCTTTGCATGCTCTAGATGCAGAGAAATGTCTTCCAAGTGGCAGAAATGAGGTAAGTATGAAATAACTGATTATTTCCTGTCTATCTATCTATCTATCTATCTATCTATCTATCTATCTATTCTTGGATTTCTATATTTGGTCATTTGAAATGTTTGTGGGGTCAATGTAATAAAAAAAAGAATATTGCATATCTGTATATAACATACTTCACAAACATTTATAGGTTATTGCTCTTAGATTTAGATTAGTTACCATAGCCTTCCTCGATACTGTAGTTTTTTTTTACTTGTAGTATCCTGTTTAGGTTACAGAGTTCACAGAATACAGTAAAAATAAAGTGAGCCATGGGAGGAGGAAAGAGTGCCCGAACGGGGGCTTGTGGCATGCCCATACTAGGGGTGTCAGTTGTAAGCATATGCAGGCATACACATACTGCTGGGGCGGCTTGGAATGTTCTCCCTAGGAGCTCAAGAAATGTATCCAGCCCTGTATATAACTGTATGTGTGTAACTGTGTGTGTGTTTGTATATAACTGTTTGTGTGAGTATGTATATAACTGTGTATTAACGATTATATTACAATGGTGTTCACTTTTGTTATTAAGGGTCCACTGCAGTACAAGAAAAAATACACAGTTTGTCAAGTATGTGTAAGTCATGGACATTTTTTAGGGCAAATTTTAATTTTGTATGAGTTTAGGAATCCATTTTGTGTTTGTCACTTCATGAGAGCAGGATCATGATGGTGTGTTTTTTGTGGAGGTAGAGTTGAGGAAAGAGGGAATATAAAGCATTTCTTAATTGGAGAAGATTTAAATTTACATCACACCTTTTTTTGCCTTTTCTCTGTGATATACAGAAAAGGCAAAAATGGGTGCTTCCACACCTTGCACACGCAGGGGTTCCTCCACTTCACCACCCAGGGTCTCCTAAAAGGTGGACCCGGCCCTGGCTCCTGGCCTCTGTAGAAGCCGGCAAATGAAACGCACGTTATGCCAGAATAGAATAGCCTTTGGGTGACATGACACGTGAAGGATAGTGTTCTGGGACTAGCACATACTAATCACCTGCAACAGCATAGAAAACAGCAAGGCTTTAGGCAAAAATAAATGTTACATTTAGTCATTCCTCCTCCATACTTCACTTTAATATTATAGCAAGGTTAGACAGCTGTAGATTATAAGACATTATTTACAAAAATGTTAATATAAATTGCTCCTGTAGATTAGGCGGGATTACTTACAAAAAATTTACTATAAAATGCTCCTACCCAATAGAGAAGAGCTCAATGTTACCTGGCTGATTCTGATAGAAGCACCTACTTTTGTCTTTGACACTTATTATAGTAATCCTTTACAGGAGAATTGCTTTCCATGGACTAACTGAATATAACTGGTTAACGATATGTTGCATTACTAATATCTACATGTGATGGAGACTCCCAAAGATTCCCATGTAGTTTGGAAAAAGACATGTGGGAGACTCCCAAAATGTATGGAGGAAGGTGCTCTGGTCTGATGAGACTAAAATTGAACTTTTCAGCCATGAAAGAAAACGCTATGTCTGGCGCAAACCCAACATATCACATCACCCAAAGAACAACATCCCCACAGTGAGACATGGTGGTGGCAGCATTATGCTGTGGGATGTTTTTCAGCAGCCGGGACTGGGAAACTGGTCAGAGTTGAGGGAAATATGAAAGGTGCAAAATACAGGGATATTCTAGAACAAAACATGTACCACTCTGTGCGTGATTTGAGGCATGTTCTGTAAATTAAATTATTAAGCTTTTTGTCATGTGTTGTTATACTATTGAAATAGTCACTCTGTACCACTCCTCTTAGTGGGTGAATATACTACTTAATTGGTTTGGGTTTTCTTCTCAGTATTTTCTCTGTAAGATTAGGAAATTATTCTGGTACTGTTGATTGTATTTCTTGCCAAGTGAATATTTATTGTGCACAAACATGACAAAGTATGGTAAAAATGTAGTGATGCTCACATGTTATCAGGTACTGCAAGTATTACAAGCATCTAATAGAAATAAATCAAACAGAATAGTTGTATTGTGTTTTGTTATAAAATAGATGCCTGGTGTGTCATTTTTCTTTTTTCAAGATAATAAAATAGCAAGGATTAGGGTTCAATAATTTTAAGATGCTATATAAAAGTTTTCGATGTGAAGAAAAAAATAACCTAATGATAAGTTCTCAGAGGATTCCTAGATATTCATTTAGTAAAGTTTTATTGAATTTGATTTTTTTTGTTACAAATTATACTGTATCTTACATTTATCTTTGACAAATGATTTATACACTAATTCATATTTCTCTGAAAAAGTATCAGCATATAAAATATTGTAGTTTATGTTCAGGTATGTATTGGGTAAGAAGGAATTGTATGAATTTGAATCATTTTAGTTTTATAGATTGTTTTACATATTAGCAGCCTTATTAAATTGCGATTCGGCAAATTTAAAAGGGCTCTATTTAAGCACACAGCATATTTTTTTACAGAAGTTTTTAGTTAGTGAACTTCTATCCAAAAGCAAGGTCTTCACTAACTAAAAACTTCTGTAAACAAATATGCTCTGTGCTTAAATAGAGCCCTTTTAAATTTGTCGAATTTTTGGGGGGACATTGCTTTTTTGTATTAATGGTCTTACATTATATTAATTTAAATTATTGTATCTCAGCAAAATTTTCATATCCAATTTTTTTACTTGGTTTGGCAATTTAGTAGCTAAAACATTTCAAGGCCACTTGGATGGGGTTTCACCTTAAACAGTGCCTCATGTTGTCCGTTAGAAGCAGCAAAAAGATCATTTAAACAAAGTTTTGATTTTTATGTTTTTTTGACTATTGCAATGTATTATTATTACTGTTATTATTAATTATTTAATGTAATGGTGAGAATTAAAACGCAGGAATTATAGGAAAGGTAATCTAAAGCAATATAGAAAGAGAAAACTTTACTATATATATTTATAAGCAGTAAATAACAAGTTTATTATATTTGTAAAATCCCACAAACATAACTGCAAGTACACAGTATGTGGTCTTCAGTATTCTCCTTCTTTGTGCTTTTCATTAAAGCACCTCACAGCTGCTTCTCTAGTGTGCCGCTCTAGTATATCAGTAAGTAAATAAGTCTCACACACTCCAATAGTGACTGAGCCCTAGTTCTAATGCTGTCTCTGTACTGAGCTAGAGTGTACATTATTAATACATTTCTCAACATGATAACAACTGAGAAATATTATGATAACATTGTCTTTAAAACTGTTCCTTATGTTCAATTTCCACCATTTGGTTTGCTTTCACGCATCCTTACATTGATTCATATCTACATGGGTCGGCTACATGGGATTCAGGGTATTCTTTTAGCACTGGTGTTTTCAGGCAGCTGCTTATTCATTTTCACCTGTTGAGATTCTCAGATGGTTCATCTTCCAATTAGTCTCCATACTAGTTTTTTTTTTTTTATTATTGATTGTAATATAATAGCACCATAGGGTTTAAACATCCTTATGATTTTTATGAACTCCTGCTCCATAGATAGGATGTTCTCCTTACAATGGGAGCAATGACGAAGATGGAGCTGGCTCTCAAGTGTCTTAAATAATCCATTGGTATAATATTCATAAGCTTGCCAACTTAAGGCTGCCAGTGTAATCTTGTAAAATTAGACATAAATACAACAAGACCATTAATAACTGGCTTATAAAGTATAGCAAATATTGCCTGTTTCCAAACACTGTCCTTTCACCCAACAACCCAGTCCCCAAAATTTAGTCAACCCAAGTCATTGTCTTCTTATCGTTTATAATTATCTCTCAACTTGGAAATCTGATACAGTTCCTATGTGAAAATATTGTAAAGTGGTAATCAATCAAAAAATAAAAGACCACTTCATCAGCAATTTTTTATTATATTTTAAAATTGTCATTCAATTTATTTTTTCATATTTTAAATTGAGTCTGTGTGTATTATAATTACATATAGTACTACATTTAGGGGCAAACAATAGACCAAAATATGCCACAAGATTCATTTTGATTTAGAAAATTTGCAAATAAACAAAATAAATATCATAGAGTTTTTATGAGTGTAAAGTAGACGGTGGGAGAGGCTCGCAATAAGCGCTGAAGGCGCTAATCGCTAGGCCCGCAAATTAGAGGGGGGAAAGACTTGCATTGCGTGGCAAACAGAATTGCCAGCCTACAAATTTTATTACCGTCATTTTTGACGGGCATGTCGCTAGTATATAAATATATAGGAAAAATTATTATTTTGGAAATACCACATTTTGTCATGCATTTAATGAAGCATATTTTTAAAGTGGAAGTTTCCGTGACAAATTAGTGATTTGCAGTTTAGAAAACACAGCAACAGAAGCTACAAGGGAATAAACACTGAGCAGTAATAACACATATCAGAAATGTTGATTTTATTGTGGTTTTCTGTACTCATAAACCAAGTAACAAAACAAATCTGTTAACTACTACTTTTAACATTTAACATCTGACCAGATGGATCACCCTATAATTTTAAACTAATCTTTTTTTTTAAGAAAAAAAAGAAATCAATGTGAAAAACATCCTCTTTGAAATATATGATAGAAAACCTGAGCACATAGTCAGGCAGTTGCCTTCTATATCAATAATAAAGAATATCATATTTGGGACAGTGGTTCACTTATAAAGCAAATGTCTCAAATATTGATGTTTTCATTTATAAATCATAGGAATTTATATCTTTGTTAAAGATTATAATATTGTACATGTGCATGTACATGTGCATGCAACCTTTGAGAGAATGCTTAAATTAAATTGAACAGATTTACAAAATGTTAAATTAAAGGCCATGGGATGTAATGTCTTTTCACAGCTCAAATTTATTGTGGCTTCCAGCCAGAAAGCATACTGTATAAGGGCAAACATGACTAAGCAATGGTATTTATTAGTATAACAGCACTTATAATGTAAAGTACTATATCTTAAACAACATTATTAGAGTACTACCCTAATAATTAGCACTGCATAAAAGACAATATGCTATAGTGTATTGCTAGGTATAAATAATAGGTTCACAATAATTGAGGATTAGGTCCAAAAAATTTTGTAAACATTTGAATCCTCTTAAGTACAAGATTTTTGAAATGCGGCTTCTTAAATGTCATTACAGATACATTCAGATTAAGGAGATCCTGCAACCAGATTGCAACAGGCTCAGGTAATAAAGTGAAATTGCATCATGAAAGTGCAAGAACAAGATTACTTAAATTATTTGGAAAGCATATGAGAAAAATTACTGGATTCATCATGAAATGAGGAGGTAAAAGTCTGTGAGGAGAGATTTTGACAAACTATGTAATGAGGAAAAATAATATTTTTTTTTCTGTAAACTACACTATTTGAGCAATCAGTCTAGTTCTATCAGCCCATTACTGTATATTTAATCTGAGTCTGTACAGAGCATGCAAACACTAAAGGGCATGAATGCCTTTATACTGTTGTTGTATGTTTAAAATATACTCATTTGAAGAACTACACTTGGAAATAGGCAATGTGTTTTTAAAATCTAATAAAATAATAATAATAATGCAGGCTCTAATTTATGACCTTTTATATGCAAATATACCGATGTGGAATGTGCCATTTTGGTTTTTGCTTATCACATTCCTGATGTGGGAATTTGCTAGAAGAAAGGGATTATTGTTAGGTGACATGGTGGTCCATAGGGACCCAATTGTAACAGTATAGTATACCATGGGGGGTTAATAGGGATTGCCATGGCAATGTGTTAATGTTAAGTGCCATGGGTATCCATATGGTTATCGATTAGATTACCATAGTTCGAAGGAAACCCCATGGTAAAGGGTTTATGTCACGTGCCATGAGGGTTCAAAAGGACCCTATGGTTATACTTAGTGGCCCATAAAGGTCTAAATCATTTTACTTCCCTAAATGTTCCAAACCCTCTAAAGCAGTATATTTTATATTTAAATAAAAAAATAAAATTAAAGTTCACCTATTTATATACAACATACACTTATATATATAACATCTAGCAATATATGTTGATTATTTATAAATGCATATTGGTTATATTATTTTATTAAAGAATATAATATATCTGTATTGTAAGTTTGAAACATGCAACAATTAATATCAGCATCACTGGTAGAAAAAGCAGGATGAGGGTTATTTCATAGTAGTTAGATTTTCATGGCAGATACAGTTTACACACCCCTAACACATACATAACACGCCCTATTCAATATAATTCACAAAGAGCCACCATGAGCTAAGTATAGAATGGGAGAAAGGACTTTAATAAATAACTTGATGAGCTGAATAGCTGGATGGCAGATTATCATGGGCTGTCCCCTATATGTGCTAGGAAATACCAAATTATCATTATTTAGTAAAAGACAAAATAAGGTTAAACATTTAAAAGTATTGAACTCCTGAAATACAGTCTATTGCCCACATTTTTACTAACTTTTTGTCCATTTTTAGAATTTTGCACAATATGAATTTGTTTGGTGAATATGATTTTTAAAGAATATGTAAGTTTCTCTGTTTTTATCTTTTTCTAATCTAACACGTGCTGCTTATATTAGAAACACAGAGTCATTCTATACACGTACAGATTTAAAAATAAATAAAACTTGTTTTCCACACCCCCATAGCTGCTTACATAGGCTCAGTGTTCCCACCAATAGAAACACTGCATTTGGGTATGGATTTTAACCGTTTATTAACCTTCAAGCCAACAGCAGCACAATGCAGAGATCTACAGAGCAATATTGGGCTCCTCCTGCTTCCTTGTGCAGTGGACTACACATCCAAATGATGCCTTCCTGCACAAACTGCTATCACTAATTGATACAATGTATTATCTGTCTCTGATTGACCAAAACAAATTATGAATTTTATGCTAATTTAGCAGATACCTCCAGGGGTATTAACTCTGAAAATCAACTGCTTACAAACATTTGAACATACTTTGGGGTAAGTATAATTATGTTTATTTTTGTATTTCATACAAAGAAATGTTTTCATACACTACTGATTCTCCTTTATCAGATGCATTCATAATTCATGAATCTTAAATAAGCCTTTAAGAATGTGCTCACAGTAAATGGATATTCAACAAACCAGCCGACTGAGACTTGTAGTGCTCCAGATTAGTGATGTCGCCATAGACTTCAATGGGCAGGCGGATTTTAAAACCCACAGGGACTCTTTCTGGCCACAATAGTGATGGGAAAGTTGTTTCAACGGGACTAACACCTGCACTGTGGCATGCCAGGGGGGTATCCATGGCAAAACACCCACGGAAAATTACATAGTTGATGCAGAGTCTGGTTTTAATCCATAAAGGGCATAAATTACCTAACGTTCCTAAATTGTTTGGAATAACGTGCTTTAAAACATCAGGTATGATGTTGTATCGATCAGGTAGTGTAAGGGTTACACCCGCTTCACAGTGACAGACCAAACTCCCCATTTAACGTACCGCAAACAACCGCAAACAGTCCATTTGCACAACCGCAAACTCCCCATTTGCACAAGGTTGGATACCAAGCTAGCCATGTCCCGTTCCTTGTCCTCACTGATGTCATTGAAGGTCTCTTCCTCCACCCAGCCACCAAGGGTCCCCGAAAGGTGACAACAAGCCCCCGGGACGTCTGCTGTGTTTGGTCTTCCACCTCCTCAAAGCCACCTTCCTCCTCTGACGCCTCTTCTTCACACTCCTCTCACTGCGTTAGTACTACTCTTATCAGTTTAATACCTGTTACAGCACATATCAGGGGGCGTGTATAAGGCCTGGATTTTTAGAACCAGGAGATGGAAAAAGATGCTTTGTTGGTCGTTTCACTTCAATTTTGGGGCACGGCACGTGCAATCAAAGGTGCCACCAGATAGGAGTGGCGTGTTTGTAAGTACTACTCTTATCAGTTTAATACTTGTTACATCACCTATCAGGGGGCGTGTATAAGGCCCTGATTTTTAGAACCGGGAGATGGAAAAAGATGCTTTGTTGGTCGTATCACTTCAATTTTGGGGCAAAGGTGCCACCAGATAGGATTGGCATGTTTGTAAGTACTACTCTTATCAGTTTAATACCTGTTACAGCACCTATGAGGGGGCGTGTATAAGGTCCTGATTTTTAGAACCGGGAGATGGAAAAAGATGCTTTGTTGGTCGTATCACTTCAATTTTGGGGCACGGCACATGCAATCACAGGTGCCACCATATAGAAGTGGCGTGTTTGTAAGTACTACTCTTATCAGTTTAATACTTGTTACGTCACCTATCAGGGGGCATGTATAAGGCCTGGATTTTTAGAACCAGGAGATGGAAAAAGATGCTTTGTTGGTCGTATCACTTCAATTTTGGGGCACGGCACATGCAATCAAAGGTGCCACCAGATAAGAGTGGCGTGTTTGTAAGTACTACTCTTATCAGTTTAATACTTGTTACGTCACCTATCAGGGGGCGTGTATAAGGCCCTGATTTTTAGAACCAGGAGATGGAAAAAGATGCTTTGTTGGTCGTATCACTTCAATTTTGGGGCACGGCACGTGCAATTAAAGGTGCCACCAGATAGGAGTGGCGTGTTTGTAAGTACTACTATTATCAGTTTAATACTTGTTACGTCACCTATCAGGGCACGTGTATAAGGCCTGGATTTTGGGGACCGGGAGATGGAAAAAGATGCTTTGTTGGTCGTATCACTTCAAATTTGGGGCACATTGTGACATTAGCTTCTTACGCTCAAACATGTCCTTTACAGGCACCTGACTATGGGCAGATGAGCAGGAAGTGCTCAAGACGAGAGACGGAGTGGCGGATGGTTGAGAGGGGGCAAGGAGGACAGCAGTGGTTGATGTGGCTGATAAAGCTGGACCAGGAGGAGGATGGCCGCTTTGAGTTTGTGTACTGCTTGTACTCATGTGTTGGTCTGGAGTCACCCAAACATTATGTCTCAACCTGTAGAGGATAAGGGAACCAGGCTACTCTAGACCTCATTCATCATTACAGGTTTTGACAGATTGGTACTATGCGTGCAAGCAACTTTGACAACAGATATGAGTGGCACTGTGCACTTGCAGAAGTTATATCATTCTCATCATCCTCCCCTGTATCTCTTTACCCCCTCCCTCATTATCCTCCCCTGTGTCTCTTCCCCCCCTCCCTGATCATCCTACCCTGTGTCTCTTTCCCCCCTTCCTCACCACCCTCCCCTGTGTCTCATCCCCCCTCCCTCATCATCCTCCCACCTCCCTCATCAACCTCCCCTGTATCTCTTTACCCCCACCCTCATCATCCTCCCCTGTGTCTGTTTCCCCCTCCCTCATCATCATCCCCTGTGT
The DNA here is from genome assembly GCA_027410445.1 of Discoglossus pictus. Lineage (NCBI taxonomy): Eukaryota > Metazoa > Chordata > Amphibia > Anura > Alytidae > Discoglossus > Discoglossus pictus. The sequence goes on along the minus strand of CM050166.1, from coordinate 198,067,066 downwards.
CTCTTCCCCCCTGCCTCATCATCCTCCCCTGTGTCTCTTTTCCCCTCCCTCATCATCTTTCCCTTTGTCTCCCCCCCCTCCCTCATCATCCTCCCCTGTGTCTCTTTGCCCCCTTCCTCATCACCCTCCCCTGTGTCTCATCCCCCCTCCCTCATCATCCTCCCACCTCCCTCGTCATCCTCCCCTGTATCTCTTTACCCCCTCCCTCATCATCCTCCCCTGTGTCTCTTCCCCCCTCCATCATCATACTCCCCTTTGTCTCTTTCCCCCTCCCTCATCATCCTCCCCTGTGTCTCTTTCCCCCCTCCCTCATCATCCTCCACCTGTGTCTCTTCCCCCCCTCCCTCATCATCCTCCTCTGTGTCTCTTTCCCCGCTCCCTCATCATCCTCCCCTGTGTCTCTTTTCCCCCTCCCTCATCATCTTCCCCTTTGTCTCTCCCCCCCTCATCATCCTCCCCTGTGTCTCTTTGCCCCCTTCCTCATCACCCTCCCCTGTGTCTCATCCCCACTCCCTCATCATCCTCCCACCTCCCTCATCATCCTCCCCTGTATCTATTTACCCCCTCCCTCATCATCCTCCCCTGTGTCTGTTTCCCCCCTCCCTCATCATCCTCCCCTGTGTCTCTCCCCCCTCCCTCATCATCTACCCCTCCCTTGATGATAAGGGGGGGAAGAGACACAGTGATAAGTGTGAGGGGTGTTAGGGTAAGGGGTGTTAGGGATAAGGGTGAGGGGGTTAAGTGTTAGGGTGAGGGGTGTTAGGGCTAAGTGTGAGGGGTGTTAGTGTGAGGGGTGTTAGGGATAAGTGTAAGGGGTGTTAGGGTGAGGCATGTAAGGAATAAGTGTGAGGGGTGGTAGGTCTTAGGGATAAGTGTGAGGGGTGTTAGGGTTAGGGTGAGGGGTGTTAGGGATAAGTGTGAGGGGTGTTAGGGTTAGGTGTTAGGGATAAATGTGAGGGGTGTTAGGGTTAGGGTGAGGGGTGTTAGGGATAGGTGTTAGGGATAAGTGTGAGGGGTGTTAGGGTGAGGGGTGTTAGGGATAAGTGTGAGGGGTGTTAGGGTTAGGGTGAGGGGTGTTAGGGATAGGTGTTAGGGTTAGGTCATCATTACAGGTTTTGACAGATTGGTACTATGCGTGCAAGCAACTTTGACAACAGATATGAGTGGCACTGTGCACTTGCAGAAGTTATATCATTCTCATCATCCTCCCCTGTATCTCTTTACCCCCTCCCTCATTATCCTCCCCTGTGTCTCTTCCCCCCCTCCCTGATCATCCTACCCTGTGTCTCTTTCCCCCCTTCCTCACCACCCTCCCCTGTGTCTCATCCCCCCTCCCTCATCATCCTCCCACCTCCCTCATCAACCTCCCCTGTATCTCTTTACCCCCACCCTCATCATCCTCCCCTGTGTCTGTTTCCCCCCTCCCTCATCATCCTCCCCTGTGTCTCTCCCCCCCTCCCTCATCATCTACCCCTCCCTTGATGATAAGGGGGGGAAGAGACACAGTGATAAGTGTGAGGGGTGTTAGGGTAAGGGGTGTTAGGGATAAGGGTGAGGGGGTTAAGTGTTAGGGTGAGGGGTGTTAGGGCTAAGTGTGAGGGGTGTTAGTGTGAGGGGTGTTAGGGATAAGTGTAAGGGGTGTTAGGGTGAGGCATGTAAGGAATAAGTGTGAGGGGTGGTAGGTCTTAGGGATAAGTGTGAGGGGTGTTAGGGTTAGGGTGAGGGGTGTTAGGGATAAGTGTGAGGGGTGTTAGGGTTAGGTGTTAGGGATAAATGTGAGGGGTGTTAGGGTTAGGGTGAGGGGTGTTAGGGATAGGTGTTAGGGATAAGTGTGAGGGGTGTTAGGGTGAGGGGTGTTAGGGATAAGTGTGAGGGGTGTTAGGGTTAGGGTGAGGGGTGTTAGGGATAGGTGTTAGGGTGAGGGGTCTTAGGGATAATTGTGAGGGGTGTTAGGTGTTAGTGTTAGGTGTTAGGGATAAGTGTGAGGAGTGTTAGGGTTAGGGTGAGGAGTGTTAGGGATAAGTGTGAGGGGTGTTAGGGTTAGGTGTTAGGGTTAGGTGTTAGGGGTAAGTGTGAGGAGTGTTAGGGTTAGGGTGAGGGGTGTTAGGGATAAGTGTGAGGGGTGTTAGGGTTAGGGTGAGGGGTGTTAGGAATAGGTGTTAGGGTGAGGGGTGTTAGGGATAAGTGTGAGGGGTGTTAGGGTTAGGTGTTAGGGTTAGGTGTTAGGGATAAGTGTGAGGGGTGTTAGGGTTAGGGTGAGGGGTGTTAGGGATAGGTGTTAGGGTGAGGGGTGTTAGGGATAAATTTGAGGGGTGTTAGGGTTAGGGTGAGGGGTGTTAGGGATAAGTGTGAGGGGTGTTAGGGTTAGGGTGAGGGGTGTTAGGGATAGGTGTTAGGGTGAGGGGTGTTAGGGATAAGTGTGAGGGGTGTTAGGGTTAGGTGTTAGGGTTAGCTGTTAGGGATAAGTGTGAGGGGTGTTAGGGTTAGGGTGAGGGGTGTTAGGGTTAGGTGTTAGGGTGAGGGGTGTTAGGGATAAGTGTGAGGGATGTTAGGGTTAGGGTAAGGGGTGTTATTTATAAGTGTGAGGGGTGTTAGGGTTAGGGTGAGGGGTGTTAGGGATAAGTGTGAGGGGTGTTAGGGTAAGGGGTGTTAGGGATAAGGGTGAGGGGTGTTAGGGTTAGGGTGAGGGGTGTTAGGGATAAGTGTGAGGGGTGTTAGGGTTAGGGTGAGGGGTGTTAGGGATAGGTGTTAGGGTGAGGGGTGTTAGGGATAAGTGTGAGGGGTGTTAGGGTTAGGTGTTAGGTTTAGGTGTTAGGTTGGTGGGTGTTATGGATAAGTGTGAGGGGTGTTAGGTTTGGGTGCTAAGGTGAGGGGAGGATGATGATAAGGGGGGAAGAGACACAGGGTTTTCCTTGCAGCAGAGATCAAAAGAGTCCTTCAGGACTGTATTGCACACTGTGTACAGTAGCCTAGCTATGGTTTTCCCTATTGATGCAGTATCACCTAAACTCAGACTCCTCTCAGTAAGACTGCAAGTTAGTTATGATTCCAAAATGGCTGCTGTCCATGAGTGAGAAGGCTCTGGAAGGGAGTGTATGCTGCTGATTGGCTGGAATGTGTCTGCTGACTGTGACATGCAGGGTCAAAGTTTGCTCAATGATAAAGTATAGGGGCGGGTCGAATCTCGCATATTTTCACAGTTCGCCGCGAACGCGAACATGCATTGTTCGCCGGGAACAGTTCGCCGGCGAACTATTCGGGACATCTCTACTCCAGATGCTAAATTTAGTAGTCTAGTAAAGAAGTTCTCTCAGGTGGTTTATGAGCTTCACTTGGGCGGTCAGAGGAACAACTCGGACAACAAAAAAATAATTAAACTACATTAATAAAACTAATAAACAAGTAGTAGAGTTATGCCGGTATACTATGTTTGATAGCTCAGAAATGCAGAAATGCACTACTACATAATATAAAGCAATATACATCTTATAAAAGAGACAATTGTTATTTTGTCCACAAAGGCCCTTAGCAATATTAAGGTGGTCTACAAAGGACTTCGGAAGTTTTTGAATAGTCAGCTTCAAAGGACCAGCTACCAAACGTTTGTTACAAAACTTGGAAATGTAATCTGGTCAGTTAAGAGGAAGCAAAACAGTGGTGTATGTGAGTTTATTGATTTTCTCTCTGTTGTTTCCATTAAATATCCTTAATTTAAAAGGGTTTATACATAATAACTGGTTAATGCAATATGTATTTTCCGGATGCTCCTCATATTGCTGTTTCATTAAATTCTCTAGAGGACATTACAAATTACTGATTACTCTGCAGAGAAAAATTGTACTGTTGTATTATTAAAACTTGAAGTGCAATATTATATCAAAATTCACTTCTACTATTCTTTCATATGTGATTGCTTGCTATTCAAACCCAGATTTCTTTTAAAAATTAAATTGCCTCAAATTCTGTGTTTAGTTTGTGGTAAAATGTATTTTAAATGTGACTTTTTTGATATGTTCTGTTTTAAAACTTCATCTACTTAATGAGTTTATTTTTTGTTGTATTGAAGAGACTTCTATAAGCCTTTCTTACATATATAAACTGTACACAGGTTGAAGATTTTAATTATTTTGATATTAATGTTATTGTATTTGTTTTGTTTGGCTTAGAGGTGAACCTATCACTCCGAATCAAAAGCACGCTTGACTGCACAAGCTCACTCTCAAAAATGTAACAGAACATTTTTTTTTTGCACCCTACAATATTTGTGTATTTAACATTTAAAATATGTCCAAATGTGTTGCCATGATGTATAATGCAAATTAAACATCATCAGCCTTATTAAATTGTGATTTGGCAAAATTAAAATGGCTCTATTTAAGCACATAGCATATTTTTTTACAGAAGTTTCTAGTTAGTGAAGACCTTGCTTTTGGACAGAAGTTCACTAATTAAAAACTTCTGTAAAATAAATATGCTGTGTACTTAAATAGAGCCCTTTTAAATTTGCCAAATCATAATTTAATAAGGCTGCATATACTGTATCAACTGTAACTCAATGTTTTCCTCACTATTTTCATTATCATTATCAAAACTCACTGTCATTAATTTTATCTATTGTCTTTCAACACTACAATCTTTGTTTTTTATAATAATGCTAATGATCGCTAAACTGATAATAAACCATATTAACTAAAATTATTTAATGGAACTTGGAAATTTTCTGCATTGAACTAAGCATATAATATACCTATGTATCGCTTTACTTGTGTATACTTTATTTTATTAAGAAATGCTTAAAAGCTCTGTTGTTATTCTGCGTAAATTGTTTTCTCCCTTTTGCAGCTCATGAAAATAGTGTACTTCTACATTGAGGAGTTGCACTGTTTTATAGCAACCAATCAGTAGCAACATTTGGCAACATGTTACTTGAGAGAGTGTCACTAACAGGCTAATTTGAAACACTTCACTTCACAGACTGTGTACTCATTAGCTGCATAAGCAAGAGAGGGAAGACCCAAAAAGATAACAATTCTGTGATCGTTGGAAGAAATAAATAGAGCTTTTAAGCTCTTCTTAATAAAATAAATTACATAAATGTAAAAAAAAAAACTGTCACAAACCTCTTTTTCTCAGCCTGGGTGTTGACCCATTGAGTCCATTAAAGGACAGACAGCTTGTCTCCAGCCACTGGATTATGTGTGTAAACACCTTGTCACAATCTGCTGCTTCAATTGGACTTGGAAATAACCTAGATTATACGTATCCAGCAGAATCGTGTGGTCCTTTTACACCTCTGATAGCAGAAGATTGACCAAACACAGGTACCAAACCCAGGAGTTTGCTTCAAGGATATCAGGAACACCAGTATATCAGGAACACACTATAATCACTTATAATTAGGATTAATGCACAGAATGACACTTACACCTTGTTTTATGTAAGTTTGGACACAACTGTCATACCTTTATTAATTGTCACATTTTATACAATTTTCTGGAACACAGGATAACCAATCACAGCAAGCTCCATTCCTAAATAATAGGCTGCCCCCCTGCTTACTGGGAAACTCTGTACATCTGAAGAGCTCAGGGCTTTGATCCCATCCTGGTGATTATATTTATATGGGGCTGAGTGAGTTATCACCAGACCACAACACTGCAACATAATAGGCTGCCCCTGCCCACTAGGAAACCCTGCACATCTGATGAGCTCAGGCTCCTAATCTCATCCTGGTTATTGTATTAACGATAACCCTTTGCTGTAATTTTGAAGTGTGTGTACAAGAATTATCTATGAGACTACGGTCTTGGGCGTTTTGCCAATGCAATAGCCTGCAGAATATCTAATATGTTTTTTTTACAACAATTCCTATAACATGAAACATAATACATAAACCAACATACACACAATATAACAGTGTAATTATATTTTAACCATAATCACTAAGAAATACATAACCATAATAATACAAACAGGGTAACTTCTTGCCAGTCAGGCCCAGGCTATAGTGTAAAACAGTCCAGTCAGGCCCTGGGCATGACAACTCCTCCCCCTTCTTTCTACTGGAGACGGGGAAGATATCCTGCCGGATAGCTTTCCAGCTACACGGCTGCTACTTGTCCTCCTGTCTGGATAACGCATCAGCGTTTTGATGGACTTTGTCCCTGCGATGCTGCACAGCAAAATTGAAAGTTTGCAGGGCTTGGCTCCATCTTAACAAGTGGCCATAGTCTCCAGCCACCCTATCCTTCTTCTGCTCTGTAAAGGTACAGAGCATTCATTTCAAGGTCCCATTAAACCGCTCACAGAGCCCATTGGTTTGGGGATGGTATGGGGAAGAGGTCAGGTGTTTAATGCCACTTAAGCCCATAGCTGCTTGGTTACACTGGCCGTGAAATAAGTGCCTCAATCTGATAATATTCCCAGAGGAAACCCAGTTCTGGAAAATACCCCCATAAAGGCCTCTGCTATTTTAAGAGCTGAAATTTTGGATAAGGGGACAGCCTCAGGGTAACGTGTAGCATAATCTACTATGGTGAGAATAAACTGTTTGCCCGTTTTGCTAGCCAGGGTCAATGGTCCCACAATATCTATAGCTACTCTCTGGAATGGGGTATCTGTTACTAGCAGGGATTTAAGAGGAACTTACATCCCCTTCCCAGGCCATCCATAACTTTGACAGGCATCACAAGAATTATAATAATTAGTAATGTTTCGGTTTACCCCAAGACAATAAAACACCCTGGTTAGACAGTGGCGAGTCAGCATGGCCAAGTCAGCATGGCTAATCTTTCCCTAAAAGCTAAGACATATGAGGTCACTGGAACCAGGTGGCACCCATATTCCCCCTCCCAGGCCTCTCTGACCACATTTAAAGGACCTCTAACTTGTCTGCCATACAGGAGTACAAAGGAAGAAAACCCTATGGACTCCTGTGGCACTTCTCTCTATGCAAAGAGAAGATAAGGTAGTAACCATTTCCAATCCTTCTCCTGCTCTGTAAAGGTACAGAGCATTCATTTCAATGTCCCATTAAACTGCTCACAGATCCCATTGGTTTGGGGTGGTATGGGGAGGATGTCAGGTGTTTAATACATGTAGCATAGTCTACTTTGCCCATTTTGCTAGCCCGGGTCAAAGGTACCACAATATCTATAGATTCTCTCTAGAATGGGGTATCTGTTACTGGCAAGGATTTAAGAGGAACTTACATCCCCTTCCCAGGCCAAACTGGCTGAAAGTTTGGTCCCCTGATGTCCTCATGGTCCCCCTGGATGGCATGGATGTCAGTGTAGATGTCTTTTACTTCTGGTCCTAACTGGGCTGCACTGTAGTGCCCTGCAGCCAGGTCCCACTATCTTAGATAATGCACAGGTCTAGTAACTGTACTGACTGCCCTCTGGGGCATTTTAGAACAATCTCTCTCTATGTGCCCAGGTTGGTGGCACCCATAACACTCCCCCTTGGGCTCCGAATTACTGGATGGGTGTCATCTATCCCAGAAGATTGAGGGGACACCCCAGGGTCTCCCATCATCTGGGAGGCTCCATAAAAGGTAACGGGGGTGGATGTGTCACTATAGGGCAGGTAGTCACAGAGACAGACACTGGGGGCCCCACTTTTGTGGACACTAGGGGTGAGGCACCTTCCTCACCCCTCGTGTTTACAAAGTAGTCGGTCAATTAAGCAGCCATCTCCCCAGTGGTGGGTTTCTGGTCCTGTACCCAAGCGCGCATTCCATCTGTGCACATGAAAAACAATTGTTCTAGCAATATCACATCCAGGGCCTCCTCCACAGTAGTAACTCCTTTTGCCTTCCACCAGCTGTGGCAGGCATGTCTCATGTGGCACATCACCTCTGCATAGGTGTCTCCTGGGCCGTGGTCACAGTACGAAACCTTTTCATATAATTTTCAGGGGTAATTGCATACCAGGCCAGCAATACTTGTCAGACCTGTTCATAGTCTCTGGCTTGCTCCCTGGGCATAGCTCGAAATACCTCACTGGCTCTCCCACTGAGCCTTCTGACCAGCAGCTTGATCCAGTCCTCTTCAGGGACCTGCTGGAGATCGCATTGCTGCTCAAAATCTTGTAAAAATCCATCAATATCTCCTGGGCTCAGGCTCCTAAATCTCATCCTGGTGATTATATCACATATATAGTTGTGAGCATGTGGCCTGTTGCTAACGATGCAGACTCGCGCAGCAAGCCTGCGGCCCTTGCAAAGCAAGGGCTGCAGTTGCTGGCAAAGAGCGCCCGAAGGCGCTCCTTGCCAGCAACTCCAGACCTCTCAAAATTTACAGAGTTACGAAACAAAAATATGACACGCGTTCCGACCCATTACGACCTCGCAAAAAAAGCCTGAAACCCGCGCACATGAAAACATGAAAAACACAATAAATACACACAACAAATACATAAAAAGATTACCTACAGCAAGGGGGGGGGGGGGGGGGGGGGGGCACCCAGGACCTCGAAAACTGAAGTTACACCTAAATTTGACTCCAAATAAAAGAGTTTAGCAAAATATATATCCCCTATAAATATCCCCTAAGCGTGAAAAAAAATGGCCGCCGAAAAAAACGAAAACGAGGCTACAGCACTGTAAAGACGCAAAAACACCACCAAACACCTACGGATTTTACGAAAAAGACGTACGACATCTGGAAAAAAAAGGATGCAACCCGCGCCACCCAAAAAACACTAGAAACACAATAAATACACACAACAAACACATAAAAAGCTTACCCACAGCAAGGGGGGGCACCCAGGACCTCTGCAAGTGAAGTTACACTTCGATTTAAGTGTAAATTTCGGAGTTTAGACACCCGAAAATCACCTAAGCGACAGAAAAAATGGCCGCCGAACAAAACGAAAACGAGGCTAAAGGACCTTAAACACGCAAAACACCACCAAACACCTACGGATTTTCCGAAAAAGTCGGACGACATCCGAAAACAAGGACGCAAAATCAGCCACAGCCACACATTACGCGCCATTTTAGAACACTAACTTATACAATCCGGAAGTATACAGCTACCCTAACGGATTTGCCTCGCGCACGCACACTATTACACTACACACTGCACACATTCATGACGCTTACACAGCAGCTCCACAGCACTGATGCTGCAGCAACATGAAAACAGATTGCCAGCTCTTCAACACAATGCTTCCTGCTTATATTACTTCACAATAGGTAAAGTATATTAATTTCTTATTTTATTAATTATTGATTGCCATACAAAAAAAAAAACACCAACGCTGCTCATAGCACACAAACAACCAAGAGCCTCGCAATGAGTGCCGAAGGATCTTAAAACACCAACAAAATTATTTTCGCACGCAAACAACATTACCTGCCGTACAATCTTATTGCCGTAATTTTTTGACGGGCAAGTCGCTAGTTAACGATACCCCTTTGCTGTAACCTTGAAGTGTTTGTACAAGCATTATCTATGAGACTATGGTCTTGGGCATTTGGCAATGCAATAGTCTGCAGAATATCTAATATGTTTTTTTACAACAATTCCTGTATCATGAAACAGAATACATAAACCAACATACATACAGTCTAACAGTGTAATCATATTTTAACCATAAGCTCTAAGAAATACATAACCATAATAATGAAAACAGTGTAACTCTGGACAGTCAGGTCCAGGCCATAGTGTAAAACAGTCCATTCAGGCCCTGACATGGCACACCTCCACTGTATTTGTAATCTGTTTTGTCCCATTGTTTGCCAGAAAAAGTTAATCACATCTGAAATGTGTTGGGGTCTACTGCCAGACCCCATGTGGGGTGATCTCCTGTAATTGTTTGCCACATCCGCTCATTGTTACATTATGTACACCCCCTCTGTATCTAACTGCTATAAATATTGCTGACTTTTCAAAATAAAACAGTTCACTTCTGGAGACATATAGAAATTGTGTGTCTATAATTTTGCTTCTGGTGGCTGCGATACTGAACCTATCTCCACCCTCTAAGTAACCTGTCCTGATCACTATCACAAGAAGGTTAATGAGACTCCTGGAAGCACTGATTCCTGATGGAGAGACTGATATAGAAGCCAAATATCAGGGTGCTGGTGCCAAGATTTCAAAGAACCCCACAGTCTCAGGATCTCAGGAGTCTAAAGGTTTTAGTATCCCTTTGTAGTATGGGGTGCCCTCATATCACATGGGTTGTAGAGACTTTTGTTTAGCTTCTTCTTGCTCTTAGAAGAAAAAAACTTACATGGGTCTGTACACCTTGGTCTTATAGATTCAATTAACTTTCTTACTAGGAGCAATAACAATTGGTTAGCATACACCAGAGGTGAACTTGAATAAAACTCTCAAACAGCAATGACAAGCTATATAGAATACTTTTTGTATATCAGTAATTCCAGATTCTGTCCCACTAGTGTAATTACAGACATTGGTTAAAGAAAAAAATATAAATCAAAAAATTGCTATGCAAAATTTAATTGTTTTATTTTGACCAATTCTTATGAATACCAAACACAGTCAACAGACTTTCCCACCTCATATTGAATGAGTTGTCAATGATGACATGCATCGTATTTGGCAGCAGAAGCTTGGATTTGTTCTCTTAAGCCATTTTAATGGCTTGACATACAATACTAATTTCCTATACCAGTTATTTAAGAGAACTATTTTCTAGATGTAACATCTGTTCACATAAGTGCAATATAATTTCTGAGAGTGAAAACTTATATTACAAATGTCCTATCATTTTAGCAACAACATGTTATGTTATCAAATAGTTAAAAGTGCAGTCTGATGTTTTATCTATGATCCATTATTTGTCATAGGCAGTAAAGATACAAAGAAAATACATTTTACATTGTTTATCACAATAGAATAAACAAGTTGAACTTTAAATCCAAGGGTAACCTTTTTCATTTTCACTCGTGATTCTTACTCCTGTTGCATTTTCGATTGGAAATTAAAAATGGTTTTGTTTTTTTTATGGTTATATTTTTATATATTTTGCTATTTTTGACTGCATTGTGTACATCTGTGTACTGGTTTACCACCCACATGCATTATCATATGGACATATTTAGGTTCTATGTAGTCCTAGGTCCATTCCCCATATCCAAATTACTATACCTAATTTCCCATTGCTATATCACAATAACAAGATTACAAAAACCTATATATAATATCATAAGCATATTTGTGTTTATGTAAATATATACAGCATGTCAGAAAATGAAAGGTATCCTTAAATATAGAAATGTCACTACAGATCAAAATGCATATGCGACATGCATAAACTATTTAATGTCACTGCACTGGCAACATCATTAAGCCTTCTGCTCCCTGAAAAAATGTCTTGCCTTAGGCCTGGGCCCTGTGGGCCTAGAAAAAAAACACAACTTAATATACATAAACATATGTCAGCCATACCAGACATTATTAAAAACCAAAGCTCAATCAATCACACTAGAAAAGTTTCTTACGTAAAATACTGAACAATTATTTCTGAAGTGAAATTGTACATCATCTCTATATCATCTCTTTTTACCAAACAAGATAATGCAAATATTACTATTTTAGATATGTACAACAAACGCAAATACCTATTTTCCCAGATTCAAATTTAGGAAAATAAATAAAATAAAAATGGGCTGGAAAATGGCTGGTAATTCATCACCATAACATAAAGCAAGATTATAAAAATGATCAGCATTGCTTATATCAGTGTCTCCAAATGATATAAATTATTTCAGACATCAAATCCTTTTTGGGGTCCAAAGAAATGAGAGCCCATCAAAAGTATTGATGGATTCTTATGATTCCAAAATGAATCCCACAAGCTGCACCTCTGTACCTAAACAGTGCTGTACTCTAAAGCAAGCTCATAGAACTCTAAAACCAAACTCATAAACTCTTTATAGTTTAGCACAACAGGTAAATACATAGTATTGTTGTTGTTATTCAGTCCTTCAGTTGTGTTCAACTCTCTGTGACCATTTTGACGCCAGGCACAACTGTCTGTGGTTCTGCTTGTGCATATCCATATGGTTTGCTTGGCAAAGATACAGGAGTGGGTGCCAGTTCCTTCTCCAGTGGACCACAATTTGTCTGCCATCTCTGCAATGACTAGTCCATCTTGGGTGACCCTATATGGTATAATTACAGCTTCATTGATGTTCACATGCCCCTTCACCACAATTATATAGTGATGAAGAAGAGGGCACAGTGTATCCATTTTGAAAAATTGTCTCTTGGATCCCTTAGCTATGCAAAAGGGAATCATAGGATTCAAATTTAGAAAGCAATAATAGTATTGTAAAATTCAAACATATGAAAAAAATAAGTAATAGCATATTTAATATGTAAGTAATTATTTAAAAAAAGAATTGCGACTTTAATGTACTTGTACCATATAATTGCAATTGGTTGTTACTAAAATGTTGACTGAAAGTGACCCCATAAAGATCCAACCTCTCTGTTAAAGGTATATCTAAGTTCCCCCTTTTTTCCCTTTTTCTTATCTAACACATGCTGCTTATATCAGGCACACACATTATATTGAGTGATTCTATACACATACAGTTTTATTTTATTTTTAAATAAAACTTGTTCCCCACACCCCCAGAGCTGTTTACATAGGTAAATTGATCTTCCTAAAGATACACTGCATTTGGGTATGGATTCTAACCCTTTACTAACCCTCAAGCCAGCAGCTCAATGCAGAGAACTACAGAGCAGTGTCTGGCTCTTCCTGCTTCCTTGTACAGGGGATTACACATCACATGATTTCTTCCTGCGCAAACTACTATCACAGATTGATACATTATATTAGCTGCCTGTGATTGGTCAACCGGAATTATACATTTAATGCTAATTTTAGCAGCGATTTCTATGGGTGTTAAATCTGAAGATTGACTGCTTGCAAACTCAAGAGATTTAACAAACTGTAGGGATAGTATAATAGTGTTTATTTTGCAATTTTATTTTAATTTTATTTGTATTTCTATTTTTTCAGTGTCACTGCTGATTCTCCTCAGATGCATTCATAATCCATGAAACTTAAATGTGCCTTTAAGTATTGTGCATGAGGAATTTACTACTCTAACAATGATGGATAATAAGCAGGAACAGCATTTTCCATAGGAAATATCAGTGCAGTCACGCTGTGTCATAATACATCTTTATACCAAGTGTACATTTTCTGTTTATCACCTGCCGCTGTGAGAGTTAATTAATCATTGTAGATAAAGTAATTAATAAAGAGAGGTATTTTTTTCTAGTGATGTATGCTTAAAATACATACATTTTAAATATACCCGTATTTTTCGCCATATAAGACGCACCTGACCATAAGACGCACATAGTTTTTAGAGGACGAAAACAAGTAAAAAATATTCTGAATCAAACATAAATACACTTCACAAACATATACACACCTACATCACACACAAATATATATATATATATATATATATATATATACTGTACATACACCACACACACACATTTGGAGCATTTGGGAGCCTCCAGGAGCTCTTGACCCTCCCTGACCCTCCTGATCCCCCCTGCCCCTCTTGATCCTCCCCTTTCTTCTCTTGATTCTCCCCTCTGCCCATCCATGATTATCCCTTGGCCCATCTTGATCTCACCCCATCGTGCAGCGCTTCCTACCAGCACTCCTCCTGTACTGCAGCCTTCCCTTGCGTTGCGTGTGTGACGTCACTAAGATGCGCCGGCAGACGAGATGCAGTTCAGAGGCATGCTGCTGGTGCAGTAGGAAGCGACCAATGGGGGGGCAATCAGGAGTGGGGATCTAAAGGGGGCCAAGGGAAGGATCAGAGTGGTCAAAGGGGAGAACAAGGAGGGGGAGAGGATCAAGAGCGGCAGAAAGAGGACTGCGAGCAAGCACCACACAAAGTTAGGGGCAGTTTTAATGCAGGCAAAATATGTATTTGTCGTATAAGATGCACCAACTTTCCCCCCCCCCCCAGTTTTGGGGAAGAAAAAGTTTGTCTTATACGGCGAAAAATACGGTAAGAGCAGTATCTAATGCATTTTTTTAATTGCAACCATCATTGACACATATAACAAAGTCCTCTTTTAGCATTAAATATACATGATGACAGTTATTAGTTTAAAACTCAAAGGCCCCTATTCAGTTGAGGAATTGTAAGTTACTGGAGCCCGTAAACTAATTTGCTATTCAATTGGCGTCTTTTAGCTACCCGCATACGATTTGTGGGTTAGAAGCTCAAAATCCCTGTAATTGTTAAAATCATAACTCTGACCCAGCTAAGCTTTTGATCTTTCAAGCCCATAAATGTTTCAATTGCAAATCACTATTCAATTGATACAATTCCTCAAGCCCAGAAATGTTCTCACACCCGTAAATGGCAAATGTAGAAGAAAATCCCACGGGTACCAGATAGGACTCGCAAGGAGGTTAAACACATGTTCATAGCACTGTAAATGCAAATAAAAAAATCAATACTGTACTTTAAAAGATGGAGAAAACATTGAAAGACATTATAATTAATTGCACAACAGTCTCAAGCTCACAAGCCTGCAATGAAAAATTAAAAAATTATAATTTTTTATGTTTAATTTCTGTGTCATATCGATCTCGGGAATCAATGAGTTAATACATATCAGGCCACCCACATGGACTAGAACAGTATCTCTTTTATTATTTTGTATATTGCCGGATTGCGAGTCTGATCGCATATCGGACCTCTAAACGCTAATTGATTGAAATTAAACTTCAATGTTTAATGATGTCATGATGACGGTCTAATTTACTATTGCCTGTTTCTAAATTGGTTATTACGGCCTTGCTTAATTGATCATGATTATGCCCTAAATTCTACTTTCAATTGCATTGTTTACGGTTTCGGCTTTCAGCCCGTAAAATGCGGGCTTCTTCAATTGAATCGCTCTGTAAATGTAGCAAATGTCAAGCATGCAGATTACTGCATGTATAATGTAAACTGCGGGCTTGCAATTCAATAGGGGCCAAAGTCCTACAGATCTGGTTCTGAAAGACATTTTTAGGGAATCGGCATCAGAGCAAAATGTCATCAATGTAAGCACAGACGTTCCAGGGAAGGGAGAGTGGGGAGAGGCAGTTGCCCCCTCGCCCCCAGCATGTACATTGTAATATAGCAAGCTCTGCACTTAATTCCTGAATTACCAACATGTATATGCCAGCATGCTTTGAGAGTTACTTCTGCTCAGAACCAAATGCCTCACAAAGATTCATTGTTGCAAGGGTGCAAAGAGAGTGGCTATAACATGAACCGCTTTTCCCCTCCAAAAGGAAAATTAGTCTTGTTGCACTAATGGAAAAAGGTCCAGAAGTCATCTGTATAATAAAGGATTTTTGGGTGATGAAGTGTAATATGGGATAAGAGCAGAGATAAAGTGAATAAATGCTAGATGTTTCAGTTATATACATCAGCACAATGCATTGATTCTGTGCAATATTTGCATTTAAAGGCATATTTACGTTTCCTGGATTATGAATGTATCTGATAGAGGCTAATCAGTAGTTTATGATTTTTTTGTTGTTGCATGAAACAATACTAAAAAATAATAAATGATTTCTGGTTTAATATGTTAATGTTATGTTGATCTATATGGTCTTGCTAGCTTTTCATTCAATATTTTTTATTTTATTAGTAGCCTGTTGTAATTCCAGTTTCTTCATCTATTTGCACTGTCTCTGTAGTTTAGCTTTCACTGCTTCTTTAATTGCTTTTATGTCCACTTTATGAAATTTTTTCACAATGCATCTTTGCAAATTAAATTCTTATTGATTATACACCAATATTTGTTTTAATTGTTCTCTGGTTTGTAATCTTAGTTTCATTAATATTGCTGTTTTCAATTGCTGATAATCTATGCAAATCTGTAGTACTCTCCTTGTGATATCTATCTAGGTATGTTGTAGAATATGGATAATATGCATAAATGAATAATTACATTATGTTAGAGTAATAATATTATTTAACTGTATGGGAGCAGAGAATGGGTCTCTTTGAATGACAAACAATGAAGGAGCCAGATTAATATTAAATGGATTCTTTCACCCCAACAGCAGGTTGCATTAATTTTAAAGAACATTAAAATATGGCTATACATTATCAGCCTTATTAAATTCCAGCCTTGTAGATAAGAGGCTTCTACTTAAATCCTATGTGCTGCAAATTTCTCAAAGTTACAAAGCTATTACATTAGCCCTGCTGTGAGCAACGTGTGAGCTACGCAGCAGGGCCGTCCGTATGAACTTCGATAATGTACATGAGGAGTGAAAGCATGCGAGATGATCTTGCAGGCTTCCACACCTCATCAATTGCTGCAAGGGTCCTAAACGGGACCTCCGCGGCAGTCCCACACATAAGCCCTGCCGTGGGGGGTACTCCAACTACCCCCGGCACCTAAAATTAACCCCTATCTATGCAGGAGTCCCCATCAGGACCCCTGAAATGTCCCCACATTAAACCCTTGCTGCAGGGGTCCATAGGGACCCCCGCAGCCTCCCCACAATAACCCCTTGCAGGGGGGGTCCCCGATCGGCACGATCAGGCCCTTCGCTGCATTTAAAACTTTTAAATTCCCTGCTGCGGCTTCATAAAGGGCACGCGGCACACTCTTAGCAATCCCGGCCACAGGACCTAAAATTAACTCCCCTCTATGCTGGGGGTCCCCATTGGGACCCCCGAAGTGTTCCCACATTAACCCCTTGCTGTAGGGATCCATAGGGACCTCTGCAGCCCCCCCCCCACATTAACCCCGCTGCATTTACATTTTTAAAATGTCCCGCCTCGCGGGTCCTTATAGGACCATAAAGTTCCTAAAAGGACTTGTGCTAAAAAATATTAACCCCAGGCAACTAAAATTAACACCAGACCCCCATGAGCACTTAATTAACTCTATAACTCATGGGGGTCAAAACAGACCCCCATTAGCACTTAATTAACCCTATAACTCATGGGGGTCAATAGAGACCACCATAAGCACTTAATTAACCCTATAACACATGGGGGTCAATACAGACCCCGTAAGCACTCAATTACCCCTGTCACTCATGGGGGTCAATAGAGACCCCCATAAGCACTTAATTAACCCTATAACTCATGGGGGTCAATACAGACCCCCGTAAGCACTTAATTTCCCCTGTCACTCATGGGGGTCAATACAGACACCGATAAGCACTTAATTAACCCTATAACTCATGGGGGTCAATACAGATCCCCATAAGCACTCTATTAACCCTGTCACTCATGGAGGTCAATGCAGACCCCCATAAGCACTTAATTACCCTGTAACTCATGGGGGTCAATACAGACCCCCATAAGCCTCTATTCAACCCCATCAGTCCCATAAGGGTATATTATGACCCTTATGGGGCTGTTAAAACCCTATCATTCACCACATAAGTGCCATGACGGTCCTCAATGACCATCATGACACTAACTACGAACACTACACTGCACATCCCCAATAAACCATTAAATCTAAACTAACCCCCCTCTACACTTATCTATTAACCCCTATACTACCTACCTACACTACCTACCTATCCCCTAATAAACCCCACCACCGCTCTAATTACAGAAAATAAGAAAACCTAACTCACAAAAAATAAAAAAAACTACCTTTGAGAAAATAAAAAAACCTAAGTCACAAAAAATTAAAAAATCTACATTACAGAAAATAAAAAAACCTAAGTCACAAAAAATTAAAAAATCTACATTACAGAAAATAAAAAAAACAGGTCACAAAAAATACAAAAAGGAAAATTACAGAAAATAAAAAAATACATTACAACCCCCCCTGACTACAGATTTTTTTTTTACACACCTGAAAAGGAAAGACATACACAATACAATAAAATACAATACAATACATACAATACAATACAAATAAAATACAATACCCCCTATTTATCTAACATACAATCTATTTAATATACAATAAATCCTAACTATCTAAAATACATCCCCCTATCTATCTAACATACAATAAATCCTAACTACATACAGAAACCCTAAATCTAAGCTAATATAAAATAATTAAGACCACTTACCTTTGCAGATGTCCCTTCAGATCACCAACCTAAGGGAAGCACAAAAAAACAAAATAGTGGAACACATTAACATAAAATAAATAAACATTCTTAACATTCTAAATATTCTACTCACCTTTCCAGCATGTCCCCGTCCTTCTTCTTTTCTTCTCCGGTGCTGCCCCTGTTAAAAAAAAACATAACATTAGTACAACATACATATAAACATAAAACAAAATAAAATAAACATAATATACATTGTACTTACCTCCCTGCGATGTCCCTGGCCTCCTCCTCTTCAGCCTCAGATGGGCCCTGGAACAATCCGCACTCTAAAAAATAAAAATAAAAAAGCTAATGGCGCTCTCGCAGACCTCCCCAACGCTAATGAGCCTCCTAGAGCCTTTTCTGATTGGCTGAATACGCTGGCTATCAAATTCAGCCAACCAGAAGGCACCAATGTGTGAGCCAATCAGAATGGGATACACCTTTCTGATTTTTTTTGTGAATTTTTTTTTCTTTAATGTCGATTTTTTATTTTTTTTTAAGGTAGGTTTATTATTTTTTGTGAGTTAAGTTCTCTTATTTTCTGTCATTAGAGTTGTGGGGGGTTTATTAGGGGGTAGGTAGGTAGTGTAGGTAGGTAGTATAGGTGTTAATAGATTAGTGTAGAGGGGGGTTATTTTAGATGTAATGGTTTATTGGGGGTTATAGTGCAGTGCAGTGTTTGTAGTTAGTCTCATGATGGTCCTTGACTGTCATGGCACTTATGTGGTTAATGTTAGGGTTTTAACAGCCCCATAAGGGTCATAATATACCCTTATGGGACTGATGGGGTAAATAGAGGCTTATGGGGGTCTGTATTGACTCCATGAGTGACAGGGTTAATTAAGTGCTTATGGGGGTCTGTATTGAACCCCATGAGTTATGGGGTTAATTTTAGTTGCCTGGGGTTAATATTTTTTAGTGCGAGTCCTTTCAGGACCTTTGCGGTCCTTTAAGGACCTGCGAGGTAGGGACATTTAAAATTTTAAATGCAGCGGGGTCACAATCGTGCCGATTGGGGCGCCCAGCTGCAAGGGGTTAATGTGGGCTGGCTGCGGGGGTCCCTATGGACCCCTGCAGCAAGGGGATAATGTGGGGAAACTTTGGGGGTCCCGATGGGGACCCCCAGCATAGAGGGACGTTAATTTTAGGTGCCGCGGCAGGGATTGCAAATAGTGTGCCGCGGGCCCTTTAAGGAGCTGTGGCAGGGAATTTAAAAGTTTTAAATGCAGCGGGGGCCTGATCTATGGCAATCGGGGACCCCTGCCGTATGGCGATGTGTATAGGGAGCAGGGGGGAGCTTCACACGGCTGTGTCGGGCTGCTCCGAGGCAGCACGTAGAGGCTTTAGGAGTCCTTGCTAGCACTTTTTTGTGCTCGTAGGTATTCTTCCTAGGTGCGAGATTAACCTCATAAATTTAAGGCTGTATGTGACTCCGAAGCTCTCTCTGAGCTTATTCTCTGCCATTTTTCGGAGTCATCTCGCAAAGCAGGCTGCTAAGGAAGTATTGGGGAATCGGTCCTCGCAAACAGCAAAAAACTGCCTTTTGCAAGGATCGAGAGAACTAAGATAAGAATAAGGCCCTATGTAAGCTGAATTGATTTTGCTGCTCCTGTATGCAAATGTGCAGCTCAAAGTACTTTATAAAAGTGGGAGATGGGGTCTAACTGACAAATAACATTGCAGTTCTTTATGTTGGCCACTATAGACAGACAAGTAGACTGTAATCCTAATTAGCATATCAAAGCACATCATTAATATGTGTGTCACTCATTTGCACATAAATACAGCAACAATAACATGGAATTGCACTGGATTGATTCACTTTTGAAAAAAAAGATAACACAACATATAGCCAGTTTTGCATATTCTTTAAGAATAACCTATAAAAAAACAACTTAATGTAGCTATGACATAAAGATACAGGACCCTTGTTTGCCTCCAAGTATTTTCACTATTTCTTATACAACTAAAATATTATTGAGACCTTTTTAGTAGTGCAAAAATACACATATTGAACTCAACCCCTTTAAAAGTTGTTAGCTAACTGCAAGAGTTAAAAATTGCCTCATAAAAACGATGTGTAACAATTTAAATGAATAAATGTAAGTAATTGAATCAAAATCTTAAGATTCAATAAAATGTATCTGCTTCTGAACTTGAAATAGTCACTGTGAAACATTTACAGCCTCATTAAATTGCGATTCGGCAAATTTAAAAGGGCTCTATTTAAGCACACAGCATATTTTTTTTACAGAAGTTTTTAGTTAGTGAGGACCTTGCTTTTAGATAGAAGACTAAAAACTTCTGGAAAATAAATATGCTGTGTGCTTATATAGAGCCCTTTTAAATTTGCAGAATCACAATTTAATAAGGCTGTTAATTACTAGACACGCTAACAGCCTTATTAAATTGCAATTTAGCCATTTTATAGGGCTTTAAATAAGCACAGAGCATATTTTTTTTACAGAAGTTTTTAGTTAGTGAAGACCTTGCTTTTGGATAGAAGTTCACTAACTAAAAACTTCTGTAAAAAATATACTATGTGCTTATATAGAGCCCTTTTCAATTGTCCGAATCGCAATTTAATAAGGCTGTAAATATCTAGCAACATCATAAAAAATTAGGTGCTGTTACTGAGGCCGGAACTGAGTCCTGAGAAGCCACAATTGGGATTCTACACTCTCGGGATTACCTCAAAGGCGGTTAATATATAATATTTTAGTTTGTTATCATCAAACTGTTACAAATAACATTCACCATAATACAGATGACTGAGGAAAACACCCCAATGTTGCTTGAATTATGGCACTAAAATATTACCTTAAAATAATAATAGTAGACTTAAAATTACAGGAAGTTTTTTTCCACTGGTGCAGAGTGCCAGAACTACTTAAATATAGCTACTTTGAAAATGTATCATATGTATAACTCAACGTCTTAGGGGAGCACATCTAATAATTTGCCAGGTGCCAGTGCTAGTAATATGTAATAAAACTTACAGTGAAACACGGCACTCCGTTTCCCAAATACCATATTTTCTCTGATACTGCTTGATCTTAACGATTGCATATATTTAGTAACTCAACTTCTTAAGGGAACACATCTTTCTATTTGCTAGGTGTCAGTGTTGGTAACCGATACCTCTATTTTACTATATACCTCACAGAGGATCCTATCCCTCTATTACCAAAATGCCATATTTTATCTGATGTTCCTTGGTCTAACAGATTGTATGTATTTAGTGATCATACCTCACAGTCCACTCTTATAGAATACCACTATCTTGTTGTAGACCTTGCATGGAATCATTTCTTCCTATTACCTCACAGGTGATACTAGCCCTCTGTTACAAAATTAACACTTTAGATTTTTTTTTTTTTCATATAAGGCTCTTGTCGTTTTGGGTCCCCCAGACACCACGCAAGTGGTTTTCCAGATGTCACCTGAATTAATATGTCCAATATACGTCCAAGCTGTTTATTTTTAAATATATTATTAGTGCACATTTCAACATTATGTGTGAACAACAGTAATACTGATTTATTTGGAGGTAATACTACCAAATCATTTAATTATGACACTGTTCGGAATCACCATTCGGCTCAAGTGGTTTTACCCATATCACATGTATTTTGAATAATAAACTAATACCATAATACTAGGTATGATTTAACATATTTCTTATTTGGAAACATATTGTCACATGCACAACAGAAATGGCGACAGGACAGATGTACCCAAGATTCCCGTTAATGAAGGTAAGATTCCTGGGGCTCCATTTGCCTCTCCAGAGAATCCTTGTGCTGTCGCTGGCCTTCCTCAATAGCTAATACACATGAATGTAATAACCCCTTGTCATGATTTTTCACCATATTCCCATGTCACAGTACCTATAACACCCTACCCCTACATGCTACCTAAGACAATCCAGTGCATGACTTGTTCTATTTAGTGATATATGTATTACTTCACCTCCAGTATGGATTTGCAGCCCCCTTTTAGTCATAATCAGTGCCAAATACTCCTCTCTTTAAGGTCTCATGCTGCCCATGATGACATTTTTTACACTCCAGTGTATAGCACCCAACACTATTGACTTACATGATTGCTCTCAGTACTGTGATGTTGTCAGGATCAATACTGTTGATGACAATTGTTTGGGGTGTGGCTAGCCCTTTAATAGGCGATACATTTAAGCACCTGCTGTAGGTTTCCTTATTCGTATTAACCTTTTGAGTATTTGGGGTCTATGTTACCACTGTAGTATGTGGAGGTATATTATTGCCAATAGATGATTTTCCCAGATGCATACTGATTCAAAAACATTGATTCAATAATATTTTTAAATTCAACATATTTGCCTATGGGTATGTTAAGTTTTCATTTCTAATGCACTTACATGCTTTTTCATCACATTTTAGAACTGTACTGTCTCTTTCACTGCTTTTGACAGGTCTCAGCCAAGCTTTTAAAAGCATTTACGACTGCTCTTCAGTGTACATAACTTTTTCTTCAGAAATCTCCTTAACTTAGGGTTTACGCTGCTTCATAAGTAGGGAGGACATTGTAAATTGAGAACTCAATGGGATTTGATTGAAAATTAATGGAAAAGCATACCATAAGATTGGTCATTCTGGAGTATTTTGTTGGGCTCTCTTGCAGCCCTGTAAAAATGAGTAATTTGCATTGGTACATTATTACGTTATGATGCTACATGCAATGTAACTTAAGAAAAAAAAAAGATTTGCACAATGACCTTATATGCAAAGGGCCTCATTCTATGGCTATGTTTTTGGGATCAGGGCTCGCAAATGCTGATTGCTAGCTACATTGCTATTCAATTGTCTTACGTTGCTTGCTCCAACTAGGTTACATTCTACTAGCTAAGATCCCTTGCGATTTCATCAATCGCAGCTTACTTCCGTCAAAGCCTTTGATCTTTCACGTCCGCGACAGTTGCCATAAAATATCCCTATTCGCTATTCAATTTCTCCGATTTCCCCTTCGTCAAGCCAGTAAATGGCTAAACGTGAACCACAGCTTACTTGTATCGCAAAGGGCTTAATTACAAATCACAGCACTTTAAATGCAAATATTAAATCAGTCCAGCACTGTAAATGATTGTGAACACAATGAGTGACATTAGAATCAAAAGTACATCATTATCAAGCTTGCACATCGTCTAAAAAAAATACTTTATTTCATGTTTATATAGTCCTACGGGCTTGAATAACGAGTTACGGCGTTGGAGGTCATTCAAGCTTGTAGGACTTTGGACGGAAAATAAACATGAAATAAAGTATTTGATTTCGGTGATGTGCATAGTTGAGAATGTTGTGCTATTAACCCTTAAGTCACCCATTGTGTTCCCCAATTTACAGTGCTTGACAGTGCTGTCTTGAATTTATATTTGCATTTACAGTGCTCCCAGTTTGTGGCCTTGAAACTCGAGTTACCTGCTCGCAGCCATGATCATGTTCAAACCTACGAATGCTTACTGCCAATAGCATGGCTTGCGATGGCTTGCGTGCTTGGACAATAGAATAGCAGTGTAAACATAGGCCAATGCAGGGATGTAAAACAATCGCAACAAATCGACGATTTGCGATCGGGTTTACGGCCTTGAATAGAATGAGGCCCAAAGTCTTCCAATTCTGTAACTAAATATATGCAACAATCTGTTTAAAATATCCTTTGTCTTTTCTTCCTCTAAGAGGTCGATTTAGTCTTCTGATCTTTTTTTTTTTTCACCTTCCCTGTAATTATTTCTTCACTGAACTTGTGTGTGCTTGAGTGTGTTACTGGGATTATACTGCTTTAAACAACAACACTTTATTCGAGGCCATTTCATCAGAAGTTGAGTCTGGGTCTTTCATATAGCCATATGTCATGTGGTATAGTTCATGCTCTTCGTTACTCGTGTATATTTTACATGATTATCCTCTGTTTTCCATTATTGACTCTTCTGCTTTGTACTGGTTTTTATTTTGCCTTTGATGTTGTTGTATGATATCCTAATTCAAATGCTAATTTTTCAATCTAACTTGGGTCCTGTGAGGTGACTTCTGGAACCAGACCTGATCTTTACCAGACATTTATTTTGTATGCAGTCTCTTGTTTGGCATTTCACAGTATCAGTCTCATGACAATATCTAGGGCACTATTAAATTCCAAGCCTGCAAGTCATACAGCCCGTAAGTGGGCTTGAAATGTGCCAACATTACAGAGGGATTAAATTAGAAAGGCCCGCAACTACATGACCGAAATCCAAAACCTTAAACCATGCTTTCATATGTAGCATTTCAGGGCAAGATCATGATCAAATCCGCAAGCCCGTAACTATCGATGTAGAAACAGCCTATAGTAAATGAGACCGTCATCATGGCGTCAGTTAAAGGTGTGGTTTAAACGTCAATCAACTAGTGTTTTGAAGTCCAATATGTGATCAGACTCATAATCCAGCAATGTGAACATCAATAAAAATGAATGAAAAACATGGTCTAGTTGATGTGGGTGGCCTGAAATTGATTCCCGAAATTGGTATAACATGAAAATAAAAAATAAAAAAATGTTCATTGCAGATTTGCAAGTTTGAGACTGTTGTGCAATTAATTCTAATGTCATTGCATTTCCCATCTTTTAAAGTGCAGTATTTATTTTTTTATTTGCATTTACAGTGCTATGAACAGGTGTTTTTATCCCCCTTGCGAGTCCTATCTAGTACCCATAGGATTTTTGGCTACATTTGCCATTTACGTGTGTGACAACAATTACAGGCTTGAGGAATTGTAGCAATTTAATAGCAATTTGCGATTGTAACATTTACGGGCTTGAAAGATCAAAAGTCGGAGTTATGATTTTGGCAACCGCAGTTGTTTTTCAGCCTGTAACCCGCACATTGTTTGTGGGTAACTAAAAGTGGCCAATATAATAGCCGTAACTTTTGCAGGCTCCTTTACAGGCTTCAGAAACTGCAATTTGGTGAATTGAATAGGGCCCCTAGTCTACTTATCCAGTCTACAATATGTAGTCTACTATGGCATTCACTTTTGGTCATGACCAGTGGTAAAGTCAGTGTCAGTTCTGCATACTACCCAGTGTCTAACTGAAACACCACATACATTTATTAGAATTGGTCTGAATGTTGACATTTATTTAATGTTGGCCATGATAAATGTGTAATATGTGTGATATATTGAATATTTCCATTTCTCCAAAGGATCTAAAATAATTGATTTTAATTGATGTTAAAAATTATGAAAGAACTACTTCAGCAAATAATCTAAAATAACATTTTCTTGTGTTTTTATATGCTGCACACACCTATTCATAGAAAATTACTAGTTAGGTGATGGGTGGTTATGGGTGGGATAGCTTAAAAAAGATTAAGTAACTTTGGTAGAGATGTCGCGAATAGTTCGCCGGCGGACTTTTTTCGGAGAACATAGCATGTTCGCGTTCGCGGCGAACTGCGAACATATGCGAGATTCGACCCGCCCCCAATACTTTATCATTGAGCAAACTTTGACCCTGCATGTCACAGTCAGCAGACACATTCCAGCCAATCAGCAGCATACACTCCCTTCTACACCCTTCTACCTCATGGACAGCAGCCATTTTGGAATCATAAGCACCTTGCAGTCTTACTGAGAGGAGGGACAGTTTGGATGATACTGCATCAATAGGGAAAATCATAGCTAGGCAAGTTTATTCAGTGTCCAGTGCAGTGCTGAAGGACTCTTGTGCATTATTATTATTACTAGCATATTGCAATGAGATGTGTATGTTTGGAAAGTTGTATAGTTATTAATATACATATGGAGCAGTTTGCTCCATAAAAAAGTGGTCCGTATTAACGGCTCGCCTCGCTGTGCGAGGCTCGCCTGCAATGAGCGCCTGTGTGTACTGTCAGTGTGCTTGGTGCTGTGAGTCTGTGTGTACAGTCAGTGTACTTGGTGCTGTAGTTCTGTGTGCACTGCCAGTGTACTTGGTGCTATGGGTCTGTGTGCACTGCCAGTGTGCTTGGTGCTTTAGGTCTGTGTGTACTGTCAGTGTACTTGGTGCCGTAGGTCTGTGTGTACTGTCAGTGTACTTGGTGCTGTATATATGTGTGTACTATCAGTGTACTTGGTGCTGTGGGTCAATGTGTACTGTCAGTGTGCTTGGTGCTGTAGGTTTGTGTGTACTGTCAGTGTGCTTGGTGCTGTGAGTCTGTGTGTACTGTCAGTGTGCTTGGTGCTATAGGTCTATGTGTACTGTCAGTGTGCTTGGTGCTGTAGGTTTGTGTGTACTGTCAGTGTACTTGGTGCTGTTAATCTGTGTGTACTGTCAGTGTGCTTGGTGCTTTAGGTCTGTGTGCACTGCCAGTGTACTTGGTGCTATGGGTCTGTGTGTACTGTCAGTGTGCTTGGTGCTGTAGGTCTGTGTGCACTGTCAGTGTACTTGGTGCTATGGGTCTGTGTGTACTGTCAGTGTACTTGGTGCTGTAGTTCTGTGTGCACTGCCAGTGTACTTGGTGCTATGGGTCTGTGTGCACTGCCGGTGTGCTTGGGGCTTTAGGTCTGTGTGTACTGTCAGTGTACTTGGTGCTGTAGGTCTGTGTGTACTGTCAGTGTGCTTGGTGCTATAGGTCTATGTGTACTGTCAGTGTGCTTGGTGCTGTAGGTCTGTGTGTACTGTCAGTGTACTTGGTGCTGTTAATCTGTGTGTACTGTCAGTGTGCTTGGTGCTGTAGGTCTGTGTGCAAACAAGGTTCACAGCTCTTCAACACAATGCTTCCAAATAGGTAAAGTCTATTCATTTATTAATGTATTACATGTTTACTATTACACACAAAACAACATTAGCTCAGTTACAATAACATTGCCGTCATTTTTTGACGGGCAAGTCGCTAGTGTCATAATAAACACCACATGAACATGGCGACCACTCTCTTGTGGGATTCAGGTACGTCCACGGATTCATCCTCCATATATCTGAATAAGCCAGGAATGATATATAGAGGCCTACGGCGCTCATTGCCAAAAAGTGGTCCGTATTACACATTATATAGTAATAATAATAAGAATAATAATAAAGCAGAAGACCTCCCCTGTGTCTCCCCCCCCACTCCCTCTCATGTGTCTCTCTCCCCCCCTCTCCCCTGTGTCTCCCCCCCACTCCCTCCCATGTGTCTCTCTCCCCCCCCTCTCCCCTGTGTCTCTCCCACCCTTGCCTGTGTCTCTACCCCCCTCTCCCTTCCCCAGTGTTTCTTTGCTCCCTCTCCTGTGTCTTTTCCCCCTTCCCTCTCCCCTGTGTCTCTCCCCCCTCATCTGTGTCTCTTCCCCCTTCTTCCCTGTGTCTCTACCCCCTCTCCCCTGTGTCTCTACCCCCCTCTCCCTTCCCCTGTGTTTCTTCCCCCCTCCTCTGTGTCTTTACCCCCTTTTCTCTCCCCGGTGTCTCCTCACCACTCCCTCCCATTAGTCTCTTCCCCCCTCTCCCCTGTGTCTCTACCCCCCACTCTCTCCTGTGTCTCTCCCCCCTCCCATGTGTCTCTTCCCCTCACCTCTCCCTTACCCTGTTTCTCTTCCCCCCTCTGCCCTGTGTCTTCCTCCCCCTCTCCACTGTGTCTTCCTCCCCGTCTCCCCTCTCCTGTGTCTGCCTCTCCCTCTCCCCTGTGTTTCCTCCCCCTCTCTCCTCCCCTGTTAGCTTCTATACGCATACATACATACGATAAGAAATCTGGGGGGGGGGGGGTTACCCCTTACCCCCCCCCCCCCAGTTCCAACACCCATGTGTACTGTATAATATTGTATTGCATTATGTTATATTATATCACTAGCGACTTGCCTGGCACAAATGATGGGGCAATAAAGTTTGAATGCCATGGCAATGCTGTTTGCCACACAATGTGATGCTTTTTGAACTCTGAGGACCTTCGGCGCTCAGTGTGAGTCTCTACCCTTGTGTCCTTCATGTTTCGTGCTTTGCAACGATCAATCTTCGGCGCTCATCGCAAAAACAGATATATAAGTACAGTGTTAAATATATAATTTTTTTTGTGCAGTGTAAATTAAAAAATGTATTCAGGTCTCAGAGCATAATAAAGTGATTTAGATTTGTAACTGCTTTGAGAGTGCTATCGCTGGCAGCCAATGTGCAGTAATCCAGATATATAACTGCAGAGTAAAAAGTAAAACATTTTAGTGTAGTGTAAAGTCTACATTTTTATTTTCCATTACTAATTAAAACGTATTAAATAATTGCAATACTTATTAAATGAATGCACGATAATAACTATTGTGAATGAACAAATGTGTTCGGAAGTGCGAAGCGTTAATGTATGTAAAGTAACCGCAGTGTAAAATATGCTATTAAGCGTATTTTTTTTATATATATTTTTTTTTAATAATAATGAATTAATTAATTACTAAAATACTTTACCTTTTTGTAATTAATATATCCAGTGATCAATAACCTGAAGAGCTAACAATCAGTTTTGATTTTCCTGCAGCTTACAGTGTACATTTGGACTGTTGGTGACCCGAGGTGTAAGTGTCAGCAATGTGCGCAGTGCACGAGGGGAAACCGCTTGTATAGTCGTGTAACGCGCCATTTTAGATTTGTAATGTTATTAGTTGCAAGTTAGTGTTGTAAAATGGCGGCGATTGTGTATGTGTTACGCGGCTCGCCAGCAGTTTCCATTATTTATAATAGTGTATTTTGTACCTCGTCTGTTCCTAGGTAAAAGTCGTACATGGCTGGCGATGTTTTGCGCGGTTTGGGGTCGTGTAGCCTCGTTTTCATTTTTTCCGGACGCCATTTTTTTTGTCGCTTAGCCGATTTACAAGTGCAAACTGGGGAAGACATACAGATATCACATATATAGTTGTGAGCAGGAGAGTTGTTGCTAACGCTGCGGGCTTGCGAAGCGAGGGCCAGAGGTGCTGGCAAGGAGCGCCGAAGGCTCCCACCTCGGCTGCAATGAGCCGCAGGCGGGACTTACACCATCAAATTTACGGACTTACCATCCAAAAATACGGGACTTAGAAAAAAAAACATTACGAGCTCACAAAAATACGACCTTAACGCCCGAACTGCACGCACTTAAAAACATTAAAAACACAATAAATACACACAACAAACACATAAAAAGCTTACCCACAGCAAGGCGGGCACCGAGGACCTCTGCAAGTGAAGTTACACCTCCATTTAAGTCCAAATTCATGAGTTTAGACACCCGAAAATCACCCAAGTGAGAGAAAAAATGGCCCTTGAAAAAAAGAAAACGAGGCCACAGGACCCTAAACACGCAAAACACATACGGATTTTCCTAAAAAGCGAGGTAAAGATACACTATTAACAAGGACGCTAAATCATCCACACCCGCGTACCACATACACATTCCCCGCCATTTTACAACACTAACTTACACAATGCGGAAGTACCCAGCTACCCTAACGGCTTCCCCTCGCGCACGCAGCCTATTTACACTACACACTGCACACATTGCTGACACTTACACAGCAGCTCCACAGCACTGAAAACCTACATTGTATGCTGCAGGAACATGAAAACAGATTGTCAGCTCTTCAGCACAATGCTTCCTGCATATATTACTTACAAATAGGTAAAGTATATTCATTTAGTAATTATTTCATTAGCATACAAAAATACATATACACCAAAAAAAACATTATCACATTAAACATAAAAGCCATTCACTGCGCGCCTCACAACGAGCGCCAACGCTGCTCATAGCATACAAAACCTTGCAATAAGCGCCAAAAACACACACCGCCGACCAAAGAATAACAGCAAAAGCGCCTATCAGAAAAAAAATACAACCAACAGCCTCGCAATGAGCGCCGAAGGATCTCCGACCGCCAACAGAATGAATGTCTCGTCCAAACCATTACCTGCCTTACAATCTTATTGCCGCCATTTTTTGATGGGCAAGTCGCTAGTAAATATATAAAGATCAAGATAATAAAAGTATCAGGAAATGTAACACAAAGATGCACGCGCGTCTGAATAATACGACAAATACAGATTTTTGTCATAAGTGATATGATCGCAGTATTGGGTCATAAACCCTAAACACTGGAATCTGTTACATACAATTTACTGATGATGTCATTAATAGGCTTCAAGGGGGGGGGGGATCTCTCTTCATACTTTTTGAGCGGTGCAAATCCAACATACGCAGAGCGGAAACGCCACATCTGTGGGACACACACAAAGGGGTTCACTTTGGGAGAAAAAAACAAAGAAATATGAAATATTTAATAATCATATTTTGATGTTACCAACAGATAAGGAAACGAAACTGAGGTTATTATATCTAATAGTTGCAAGCCTGGGAGTACTGGGAGTAAAAATACTGCAGCAGGAGGTCAGGACTAATGTCACCTATAGACCCCCAGACAGATAAAGGTCAGTACTAATGTCCCTCTATAGACCCCCAGTCAGATAAAGGTCAGTACTAATGTCACCTATAGACCCCCAGTCATATAAAGGTCAGTACTAATGTCACCTATAGACCCCAGTCATATAAAGGTCAGTACTAATGTCCCTCTATAGACACCCAGTCAGATAAAGGTCATTACTAATGTCCCTCTATAGACACCCAGTCAGATAAAGGGTCAGTACTAATGTCCCTCTATAGACACCCAGTCAGATAAAGGTCATTACTAATGTCCCTCTATAGACACCCAGTCAGATAAAGGTCAGTACTAATGTCCCTCTATAGACCCCCAGTCATATAAAGGTCATTACTAATGTCCTCTATAGACACCCAGTCAGATAAAGGTCAGTACTAATGTCACCTATAGACTCCCAGTCATATAAAGGTCATTACTAATGTCCCTCTATAGACACCTAGTCAGATAAAGGTCAGTACTAATGTCCCTCTATAGACACCCAGTCAGCTAAAGGTCAGTACTAATGTCCCTCTATAGACACCCAGTCAGATAAAGGTCATTACTAATGTCCCTCTATAGACACCCAGTCAGCTAAAGGTCAGTACTAATGTCACTCTATAGACCCCCAGTCAGATAAAGATCATTACTAATGTCCCTCTATAGACACCCAGTCAGCTAAAGGTCAGTACTAATGTCCCTCTATAGACACCCAGTCAGATAAAGGTCAGTACTAATGTCCCTCTATAGACACCCAGTCAGATAAAGGTCATTTACTAATGTCCCCTCTATAGACACCCAGTCAGATAAAGGTCAGTACTAATGTCCCTCTATAGACCCCCAGTCATATAAAGGTCATTACTAATGTCCCTCTATAGACACCCAGTCAGCTAAAGGTCAGTACTAATGTCACCTATAGACTCCCAGTCATATAAAGGTCATTACTAATGTCACTCTATAAGACACCCAGTCAGATAAAGGTCAGTACTAATGTCCCTCTATAGACACCCAGTCAGCTAAAGGTCAGTACTAAAGTCCCTCTATAGACACCCAGTCAGATAAAGGTCATTACTAATGTCCCTCTATAGACACCCAGTCAGATAAAGGTCAGTACTAATGTCCCTCTATAGACCCCCAGTCATATAAAGGTCATTACTAATGTCCCTCTATAGACACCCAGTCAGAATAAAGGTCAGTACTAATGTCACCTATAGACTCCCAGTCATATAAAGGTCACTACTAATGTCACTCTATAGACACCCAGTCAGATAAAGGTCAGTACTAATGTCCCTCTATAGACACCCAGTCAGCTAAAGGTCAGTACTAATGTCCCTCTATAGACACCCAGTCAGATAAAGGTCAGTACTAATGTCACCTATAGACTCCCAGTCATATAAAGGTCATTACTAATGTCCCTCTATAGACACCCAGTCAGATAAAGGTCAGTACTAATGTCCCTCTATAGACACCCAGTCAGCTAAAGGTCAGTACTAATGTCCCTCTATAGACACCCAGTCAGATAAAGGTCATTACTAATGTCCCTCTATAGACACCCAGTCAGCTAAAGGTCAGTACTAATGTCCCTCTATAGACCCCCAGTCAGATAAAGGTCATTACTAATGTCCCTCTATAGACACCCAGTCAGCTAAAGGTCAGTACTAATGTCCCTCTATAGACACCCAGTCAGATAAAGGTCAGTACTAATGTCCCTCTATAGACACCCAGTCAGATAAAGGTCTTACTAATGTCCCTCTATAGACACCCAGTCAGATAAAGGTCAGTACTAATGTCCCTCTATAGACCCCCAGTCATATAAAGGTCATATACTAATGTCCCTCTATAGACACCCAGTCAGATAAAGGTCAGTACTAATGTCACCTATAGACTCCCAGTCATATAAAGGTTCAGTACTAATGTCACTCTATAGACACCCAGTCAGAAAAAGGTCAGTACTAATGTCCCTCTATAGACACCCAGTCAGCTAAAGGTCAGTACTATTGTCCCTCTATAGACACCCAGTCAGATAAAGGTCAGTAACTAATGTCACCTATAGACTCCCAGTCATATAAAGGGTCATTACTAATGTCACTCTATAGACACCCAGTCAGATAAAGGTCAGTACTAATGTCCCTCTATAGACACCCAGTCAGCTAAAGGTCAGTACTAATGTCCCTCTATAGACACCCAGTCAGATAAAGGTCATTACTAATGTCCCTCTATAGACACCCAGTCAGATAAAGGTCAGTACTAATGTCCCTCTATAGACCCCCAGTCATATAAAGGTCATTACTAATGTCCCTCTATAGACACCCAGTCAGATAAAGGTCAGTACTAATGTCACCTATAGACTCCCAGTCATATAAAGGTCACTACTAATGTCACTCTATAGACACCCAGTCAGCTAAAGGTCAGTACTAATGTCCCTCTATAGACACCCAGTCAGATAAAGGTCAGTACTAATGTCCCTCTATAGACACCCAGTCAGATAAAGGTCAGTACTAATGTCACCTATAGACTCCCAGTCATATAAAGGTCATTACTAATGTCCCTCTATAGACACCCAGTCAGATAAAGGTCAGTACTAATGTCCCTCTATAGACACCCAGTCAGCTAAAGGTCAGTACTAATGTCCCCTCTATAGACACCATCAGTTCAGATAAAGGTCATTACTAATGTCCCTCTATAGACAACCCAGTCAGCTAAAGGTCAGTACTAATGTCCCTCTATAGACCCCCAGTCAGATAAAGGTCATTACTAATGTCCTCTATAGACACCCAGTCAGCTAAAGGTCAGTACTAATGTCCCTCTATAGACACCCAGTCAGATAAAGGTCAGTACTAAGTGTCCCTCTATAGACACCCAGTCAGATAAAGGTCATTACTAATGTCCCCTCTATAGACACCCAGGTCAGATAAAGGTCTGTAACTAATGTCCCCTATATAGCCCCCAGTCATATAAAGGTCATTACTAATGTCCCTCTATAGACACCAGGTCAGATAAAGGTCAGTACTAATGTCACCTATAGACTCCCAGTTCATAAAAAGGGTCAGTACTAATGTCACTCTATAGACAACCCAGGTCAGATAAAGGGTCAGTACTAATGTCCCTCTATAGACACCCAGTCAGCTAACGTCAGTACTAATGTCCCTCTATAGACACCCAGTCAGATAAAGGTCAGTACTAATGTCACCTATAGACTCCCAGTCATATAAAGGTCATTACTAATGTCCCTCTATAGACACCCAGTCAGATAAAGGTCAGTACTAATGTCCCTCTATAGACACCCAGTCAGCTAAAGGTCAGTACTAATGTCCCTCTATACACCCAGTCAGATAAAGGTCATTACTAATGTCCCTCTATAGACACCCAGTCAGCTAAAGGTCAGTACTAATGTCACTCTATAGACCCCCAGTCAGATAAAGGTCATTACTAATGTCCCTCTATAGACACCCAGTCAGCTAAAGGTCAGTACTAATGTCCCTCTATAGACACCCAGTCAGATAAAGGTCAGTACTAATGTCACCTATAGACCCCCAGTCATGTAAGGTGTAACCCTTACACTACCTGATCGATACAACATCATACCTGATGTTTTAAAGCATGTTATTCCAAACAATTTAGGAATGTTAGGTAATTTATGCCCTTTATGGCTTAAAACCAGACTCTGTATCAACTATGTATTTTTCTGTGGGAGTTTTGCCATGGATCCCCCTCCGGCATGCCACAGTCCAGTTGTTAGACCCCTTTGAAACAACTTTCCCATCACTATTGTGGCCAGAAAGAGTCCCTGTGGGTTTTAAAATTCGCCTGCCCAGTGAAGTCTATGCGGTTCGCCGATGTTCGCTCGGTTCGCGAACATTTTCGGAGGTTCGCGTTCGCGGTTCGCGAACCGAAAAATTTTGGGTTCGCGACATCACTAAACTTTGGTATTGGAGAGATGGCTATGCAGCTGTCCAAAACATCACAGCCCCATCCACAAACAGCAAGCATTAATATTTGTGATTTCAATTATATTTGCATTTCCATACAACTTTAGCTTTGAATATATTTCTGTAGAGCTCCATATTTGATGTGCACACCCTACCCATAAATAGTGACCAGGCATCAGAGTAATACCAATCAATATTAAGTATTAGCAAATACTAGTTTAATATATTGTATAAAGAAAAGGTTAAAATTTGGGCTTCTGTGTGTTTTTAGGTCTGTAATGTACCAAACTTACACAAAACAATGTGTGTTGAAATGAATAATAATGTCTAAATATATGTAACAAGGAAGTATAGTATCACTACATCTCAGACTAAGAGACAATTAATTACTAATTGTAAAATAATGTATGTGTTTTGAGGAAGAATTACTTCTTTTTGGCATCTACAGAATAAAACAGTGAGTTTAGATAACACGTATAGGTAAAACATTGCCTCTCTTGATACCTTAGCAAGTAGGAAATTGCTTAATGCTTAGGGGGAACATCGGGTGGCTCATAATTATTTATTGAGCTGTGTGTTTTAGACATAGTGCTTGGCCAGTAATCACCATGGCAGTAGGAACAATAATGTTTAATTATCTATATTCAACTGTAATTTAAGTTACTGCATCATCTATCTTAACGATAATTAAATTATGATGTAACAGTAGTCACATATATCTGCACTGTTGCCTATAGTATAAGCAGCATTGACCTTAGATTCATTGGTATTCAATTAACAATTGGCTAAGTCTAAAATGTTGCATCTTTTTAAAACTGAATTGCACAAACCACATGAATTATAGCAAATGACATCCCCAAATAATTTTAGCTGTAAAAAAAATCTTTCCACATAGAATTGTTATGCTACAATCGGAGCCCTATGGGAACAGTGTTATTAAAATAATGTGTAACCCAACGTATTAAATCTAACTTCTAAAGAAAAATACTATGCAGGAATGCAAAAAAAATCTCACACTAAGAACATGTTTACAAGGCCACTTAGCACTTAGTGCACAAATATACTTTATCTGAAATATAAAGTACAAAATAATGTGCTAAAAAGATGGGTTCTATTGCTAATCTTTAAACAATAACTTAAAATGGCTCCTCTGTTGTGACTCACTATTAAGGCCCCTCTGATATAGCTGCTCATCTATTTAATATTAATCACAAGTAACTATTACCTTTGTTATATAATTATGACAGATGTAGACAGTTACCAATTGGAAATTATTCAATTCCCATAACATTTTAAAACCAGGTTGCTTATAACTAAGAGCCTTTTCTGGATCAGCCTACAATCCGGCATCTTACTTTTTGGCAGAAGAACAGATCGTAAACACTTGTGTTTTATAGTCAGCTAATAAGGGGAGTCTAGCATTAGTAACTAAATTCCACTTAACTGTCGATCAGAGGTGTTCAGAGCTCATGTGAATATTTGATTAATAGCTAATCTTGCAAATGAACCAATATGGCATGCTCTCTTGCATTTGAAACCTTCAGAAATGGAGATAATTGACATTCAAACCAGTGTAAATCTGCTGCCCATCAAGCATTGAAGGGGCTAATGGATGACAAAATCACTTAATAATATGTTGCAAATTGAAGACTTAGCAATGTGTCTTCAAGACAAAAATCATATCCACATAACTACATATTACATATTACATTAATATGCAAAAATGTATTTTTTAGAACTTTTATTTATTAGACTATATAACATTCACAGCAAATAATGTGCTTTTGTAATTAAAATGTAAATACAAATGAGGATATAAAAGTGTTAACTTTCTGATGTTCTTATCATTGTTTAAAATTTTCTTCAGATGAAATTATTCTGCTATAAGCATTTCTTTCATGGCAATGAAGAAGTTAACCTTTTAGCATTGCACAACATATTCCAAAGCTTTTAACAGCTAGGCGGATGAAAAGGTCTCTTGAGATTTTTTTAAAATCTATTGTAAGAATCTTTAAGTGCCAATTCACAGGTATCTATTAGGTTGATGTACCATGCTTACAGGAAAAAAAAAAGGGAAAAAAGTAATATGGCATACACAAGAATGGATTAGCAGTGGAGTTAAAAAAAAAAACTGTTATATGATATCAAATTACAATTAAAACCAAAAATATGGGAATAAATCACACATGACATTTTTTTTTCTGTTTTAAATAATAAAACACAATTATACATCCTGGTTTGATAACCCTTTTTGTTTATATTGAAATCACTTTTTCCTTTATTTATTATATAATATCTTGTGTTTGTTTATTTCTAGAATGCTACTAAATCCACAGGTTTATTTGCTTCAAAATATATTGCTGTATTTCGCTAATAACGTAATTACATGAATCTTCCTACACTTGGAGAGCAAATTTCTTCTCACTTCTTTGCCATTATTTTTTTTTGTTTACTGCTTTTAGTAACACATATTTCCAATTATCTATACTTTAAGCATAAATGTGTAGATATTGCTATCATTACTTTTACTTTTCTTGTTGACTTGTGTAATAGAAGCTGTCATTAAAATGGAAACAGATTTTCCTAGTATGGCCTTCTTTGTTATAAAACTAAAGACTAGCGGCCTCATTCAATTGCGATTGGGCCAATTGAATAAGGCTCTATGTAAGCACAGAGCATATTATTTTTACAGAAGTTTTTAGTTAGTGAAGACCTTGCTTTTGGATAGAAGTTCACTAACTAAAAGCTTCTGTAAATAAATATGCTGTGTGCTTATATAGAGCCCTATTCAATTGGCCAAATCGCAATTGAATGAGGCCTTAGGTGTGAACCTTGCTCTTTCTTAAAGGTACATGGACTAAAACATTTGCTCATGCAGTTAAAAGAGCATACGTTACACATTTACAAAGTTATGTTTTGAATGGAAATAATACTGGTAAAACCTGTCCATCAAAATGAACAGGAAATGCACAGAGCTTATGTACGTCAGCAGATTTTATTGGCAGAAAAGTATGACTCCTACAGCTATATTATTACTTATTTGCTGATCTGGGGCAAGACCCGAGATCAGTTAAACAAGTTATTGGTCCAAAGGATTGGGGAACAAGACAAGCTTGGGTTGTTGGATTAATCTCAGAATTGATCATGTTGAGATAATGGTGATGGTTTGGTTTGACAACAGTAAATCCATTCCCTGGGTTCTTCATATGCAGCATGCTCTGTCAACTACTGTTTTAGAAGAGGGGTATTTAGTCTTTACTAACATATAATATTTTGTATGTTCTTTTAATTAAGAAATGTAATGTTGCACACACATATATTTACCTCTTCCCCCAGAACCCTTCTCACAGTTGTCATGTACCTCTTATCTATCCAAATTGTCTGCCTCAACTCATCCTCTAACAGAACATCCGTTTTAAAATACCTTATTGCTGGGTGCTTTAAAAATCAAATATCATCATTTGAATATTGCAGTGCTTCATCAAATTAATTATTCTTTGGTGCATCTAAAATTGTGAGGAGCATGACCACAGTGAATGAAGGATCTCATGTTTTTGTTTCCAATTAAACAGACATCTTATTTCTTTGTAATAATGTTTTAAGTTTACAATTAAAACTTTGAATGCCAAGCACATACTAGGCCAAGAGTGCTCCTCCTGTACCATATGTTTGTTTGTTTTACAACAATGCACTGATACCCCTTTGGGAGCAGGAAAGGCTAGAGATATCCTATTATTACAAAACATAAAAAAAAACATCATTATACTTTTTACTGTGATTTAAACAATTCATTAATATTATTCAACGATCGCTCCAGGCTGTAACAGTAGTTAGGTGAGAAGAGAATTGACAACACTGAAACAACTAGCACATTGAGATGGCACACTTCGGGAACGCGGTAAGAATATAATAACTTAGAGCCCTATGTAAATCAGGTGCTCTAAGTTAAGGCACTGCAGTAAAAAGGCTATGGGAGCTTTTTTTCCCTAACTTCTATACTAATGTAAATATTTCACTGACCCAGATTAGAGCACTCAGTGCACATCCGTAAATCCCAACTTAGATTTCTGTGCAGGGAGCAGCCAAACCAAGCTTTACGGATGAGACGTGGCTCTAGGAGCCAATAAGAAATGTTAACATCAGAAATCTTATAAAGAGTGGGAAGTGCAGTTACAACTGCTGTAACAGCTCATGCAAGGGAACAGAGACATATATATAAATTTATCGTTTTTTTATTTATTAATATATTTTGATATAAAAAGATGTGAAAATTGTATTGTTTGCTTCAATCAGTAAAAATGTGTTTATTTTGAGTTAAAATACAACATATTTATAGAAAATGTATCAGAGCATTTGTTCCTAGGCAACATAGTTTTGGCTTAATACTAACATATCTTATGTATGTTGGTATCAGATTGTTAAGTGCCAAATAGTGTTAAAATGTCATACTTTGTTGTGCTTTTTGTGCTACACTGTCACTTTAAATGCTTCTGCTGTTTGCATTTACGGCAGTGCCGTGAATTACCAGTGATCTGTAAAATGTTATTAGCATAGGGTTTGGGTGTTAAATTCTAACAGCATCACTTGTAATTTAATTTCAGTGCAAAACTCAATGGAGATTTATGCCTTGCTTTTCTGGTGTGTTATGCGAAGTTCACTCAGAGCAGTGACCTGTAGAAGTTCTCTCGCAATGTTTTAGGGATGAGTGATTAGCATAGCTATGTCGGATTTACTCTGCAGTTAGGGCACTTTTCAGGAATTAGCACAGGGCCCTAATTCCCTACTAACTTAAGGCCCTATTTAAATCTTTATTCCTAGACTGGTAAAATAAACTACTCACAACTGTGGGAGCTTTATTTTCTCAATTTATGTATCTATTCAAATCCTGCTACCTGAGATTTACATAGCTTACTCACAACCCATGTCTTATCATAAAAAAAAGGGGCAGGGTTACATGACGTATCTGTAAATTACACCAATCCACGCAGTTTACTTCAATTCTTGCTGCGACACAGCCATAGGTAACAACAGAAAAAGAACAATGTCATGCTAATTGACATGCACAGGTCATTAAAGTCTGTGTTTCCCTCCCAAACTCTGACTGTGTTATAACTCTTCCAAGTTAATATCCAGGTCTAACCATTGGTGGGTTTTTGCTAAGTGCTGAGGACATTAGTTTATAGCTTTTTTTCTTTACTTATTTGCAATTAGTATACTGTACACTTTATTTACTTGACACATGTATTACTGACTTCACCTAAATTACATACAGATAAACTTTGTCACAAACAAACTTTGGGGGTCAAGGGTGGGCCCATTTGAACCTCAATTTTTTCAGTCCTGCCCAGTCAAAAACCTTTCCAGAAAAGTCTAAGTCCAGTGTATCACTTTCAATGGGACTGTTACAATGTAAGTCTATGGGGAAGATGTCCCCATGTTAAATTCCACAGACTGTAGGCCGGTTGCTTATACGCCAGTTCATATTCTCTGGGCACATAGGTCTTCCCATATTTGGCTCTCTTTGGAGCCTGGGGAAACTCCAAGCACGAGCTTCAGTGCTGGTACTAGGATTGGCATTCATAGGATTAACCACCATTCCCTCCATCAGAGGGAATAACATCACAGGCTGTGTCTTGTTTTGATTTGGTGATATTTTGTGCTTACATGTGCTGTACTGTAACTAATAAATCAGTTGCTCAGCTTGGCTGTACATAACTATGGTGTACTTGTCATTGTTGAGGGAAGGTTTGAGCCAAATCACTTGCTGTTATCTTGATACTTCTCCTGCTAGGATCTATCTTCAAGGACCTAAACCTGTTCCTGCATTCTGATCATGTTGTTTCTTATACCTGGAGAAGCAAGCTGGGCACTTAGATTTCCAACCCATCACATTTCCAACGGTCGTCCTGCAAGCTGACAGCAAAGAGGTTTAGGGGTGCACCTGGTCGCCTCAGCCCTGGGTACTTATACACTTATACACCTACACACACACATATAATATATATATATATATATAATATATATATATGTATCTGTCACTTTATTCCAGAGCTCTGCTGTGTACTTACCTCTCTCTGCAACCATGTCTGACAAACTGAGCTACAAAGTTGCATTTTCTAGCTGAAGAAGCCGCAGAGGCAGCAGCAAAACCTGTTTTAGTACTTACATTTATCCATACACAATTTTTTAATAATCAAAGTACTCTTAAACAAATATGAATAAAGCTTAATTTTTGAGAGATGAGGTGTTTAAACGTTTCCATTACACATGTGGTTGGCATATACACAGTATTTATATTCATTTATTGCATGTATCTTCATAATCAATATACTTACCATTATACACAGTGTACCTCTATAATACAATCAAATCGACATAGTTGACTGTGACGTAAGATGCCAGTGAAAAATAAGTAGTAGGATTTTGTTATTTTTTGTATTAATTGTACGTATGTATATTGTATTTTTTCTTTTTATGTTTAATAATTTATAAACTCAAAATAAAGAGAAAGAAAAAAAGAAGTAGTAGGAGGTCAACATTATTAACGCCCGGGAGCTACTTCCACTCAATATGAACTCCATACCTCATGTGATATGAGGTCACTCAAGGTAAGTTTCACATTTTTAACCATCAGTATTTACCAATTCCGTTGCACCAATCGATCTGCAGTAGGTGCCTGTCTGCCCTGTCTCTCTCCCTCATTCAGACACTTTCTTGGACAGCGTGGATTTTGAGGAGGCTGCACAGTACTGGCATCAATAAAGAATGGACTGAGACAGGAGTGGAGAGACGTGCACATTGTAAATGCTCTGTGTGTGAAGAGTGAGAGAAGAGAGAGAGAGGAGAAAGAGAGAGAGAGACAGGAGAGAGAGAGATCAGTGAGAGAGACAAACCAGAGAGAGAGAGAGAGAGAGAGGAAAGAGAGAGATATCAGAGAAAGAGAGAGAGAGAGAGAGAGAGACAGGAGAGAGAAACATCATAGAGAGGGAGACAGCCAGGAGAAAGTGAGTGACTTCTGAGAGAGAGAGAGAAACAGAGAGAGACATCAGAGAGAGAGAGAGAGAGACAGGAGAAAAACATCAGAGCGATCGAGACATCAGAGAGACAAGAGAGAGAGACATCAGACAGAGAGATAGGACAGAAAGATAGTATAGAGAGAGACAGGAGTGAGAAAGAGACAGAATAGACAGAAAGACAAGAGAGGGAGAGATGAGAGAGGAGAGAGAAAAAGGGCAGAGAGACAGACAATGGACAAAGGAGACAGGAGAGAGAGACTGGAGACAGAGCAGGACAGGAGAGAGAGAGAGACAGAACAGATGGAGAAAGACAATAGAGAGAGAGACAGTTGAGAGACATATGACAGACACAGGATAAAGGGAGGCATGAGAGAGAAAGACAGGAGAGAGTGAGAGAGAGAGAGAAACAGGAGAGAGGGAGAGAGACAGGAGAGAGACAGCAGAGTGAAAGAGACATGTGATAGAGACAGGAGAGAGAGAGAGACAGGACAAAGGCAGACAGGAGAGATAGAGACAGAACAGACAGAAAGAGACAGAGAGAGACAGACACAGGGCATAGGGAAAGAGAGAGGGAGACATGAGAGAGACAAGAGAAAGAGAAGGGGGAGAGAGACAGGAGAAAGAAAGACACTGGAGAGAGAGACACACGGGAGAGAGAGAGTGACAGGAGAAAGACATGAGAGAGAGAGAGAGAAGAGACAGAGACATTAGACAGAGAGAAATAGGAGAGAGAGGGAGTGGAGAGAGAGACAGGAGTGAGAAAGACACAGGATAGAGAGAGACAGGAGAGAAAGACACACGGGATATAAAGAGACAAAAGAGGGAGAGAGAGAGAGAGACGAGGGA
Source organism: Discoglossus pictus (assembly GCA_027410445.1). Lineage (NCBI taxonomy): Eukaryota > Metazoa > Chordata > Amphibia > Anura > Alytidae > Discoglossus > Discoglossus pictus. The sequence continues at coordinate 198,024,769 of CM050166.1, read as the reverse complement.
GAAGGAGAGAGAGACAGGATAGATAGAGAGAGACAATAGAGAGAGAAAGACAGCAGAGAAAGACAGGAGAGAGAGACAGGACAGAGTGAGAAACAGACACAGGACAAAGGGAGACAGGAGAAAAATACTTGAGAGAGAGCGAGACAGAAGAGAGAGAGACAGAACAGAGGGAGAGAGACAGGAAAGAGAGATGGACACAGGACATAGCGAGAAAGAGAGAGACAGGAGAGAGACATCAGAGAGAGACAGTTGAAAGAGATACAACAGAGAGAGACAGGCACAGGACAAAGGAAGACAGGAGAGAGAGAGAAGAGGTAGAGAGAGAAAAACAGGAGAGAGGGAGCGAGACAGGAGAGAGACATCAGAGCGAGAGAGACGAGTGAGAGAGACAGGAGAGAGAGACACAGGACAAAAGGAGACAGGAGAGATAGACAGAAGAGAGAGAGAGAGAGACAGGAGAGATAGACAGAAGGGAGAGAGACAAGAGAGACAGTGAATGGACAGAGGGAGAGAGACAGGAGAGAGAGAGATAAGAGAAAGAGAAATGGAGAGAGACAGGAGAGATAGATAAATCAGAAAGAGAGATAGGAGTGAAAGAGACAGGAGAAAGAGAGACCCCCGAGAGAGAGACACACAGGAGAGAAAGAGTGACAGTAGAGAGAATGAGAGATAGGCAAGAGAGACATCAGAGAGAAAAAGACCGGTGAGAGAGACAGGACAGAGAGAGGCACACAGAGGACAAAGGGAGTGCAGCCAAATGTGTATGTCTGCATAAGGTTTACGATAAGTAAAGCCCAGGGTAATAAAAAGAGCTGTACATTTCCTCACATCTTAAGCAAAAGAGAACCTGCAATAAAACAGAAAGAAAAAACATTAGCAGTAATGTTGGAGGGTCACAAGAAATGTTGGTAGTAAGAAAGATACCCTTTATGTATATTAAGCCCTGTATTTTTAATATTTAGGAGCGCTATCATTTTCACTTCAATTGTCTTTCTTTCCTGTATGGTTTTGGAATGGCCTCTGAGTATGTAGATTTTCAGGGTTTGGATGGAGTGTTTATTCTGGGAAAAGTGGTGTCCGACTAGGGTACGATAATTGTCTTCATTGGGCATTTTAATGGAAATTCTGTGCTGATTCATCCTTCAGTGCAGTTTTTGGCTGGTTTCTGGAATGTAACAAATATTTCAGATAAATTGCATTGTATGATGTAAAGCACATTGGAAGATGTGCATGAATATGACCCTCTGATGTTATAGGTATAATTGTTATGCCTGTCTGTGTCCTCTCTACAGATGTGTTGATATAGTTTGCAGCACATTTTGTTGCAAGGTTGGTACCATTTTCTTGGTTATGCTGTTCATTAGCAAATCTTCTGTTGACCATTGTTTGTCTCAATGTGAGGTTTGGCAAATATATGCTTTAATTCTGCGTCCTGTTTTAGAAGTGTCTGTAATTCCTTAAATATTTTGCGTATATCTTCTTGAAACTGATGGTATGTGGATACCAGAGGTGTACATGAAATCGTTTCGTTAGTTTTGTATTGCAACAGGTGTTCATGAGATGTTTTAGTTGATGAGGTTGCTTTCGGTATCATTTTGAACCTAGTGGCTTAAGGATGTTTTCAACAAGGCCAGTTAACTGTTCAGTCAGTGTGTCCATATCTGTAATAATTTGTCTCCCTGGGTTTGTGGATCTTTGGCAGCATGTAGAAAGTCCCAGTTGTAGGATGGGTGGTATGAGCTGTTCCAATGCTGCACATTCTTGGGGAATGTTTGATGAATTTCCTGAGCTGGATGGTATATTCCTCAGTAGGTTCCTGGTTCAGTTTCTTGTAGTAGGTACTGTCTGTTTTTCCTTCTTGAATGTAGTCTTGAGTGTTAATAATAACAACTGAGCCACCTGCTGGTTTGGTGGTGAAGTTAGGGTTTCCTTTTAAGCCCTTGATGGCTTGTTTAATATCTCTTCATTAGAGTTTAATCAACATTCACAGTGCTGGCAGTGAATATTGGTCTCCTGTCACAGAATATTGGTCTCCTGTTAGCATTTAAATAGGTAACTATTATATGATCTGAAATTATGTCAAGGCTCAGTTAATGTTAAAATTGTGTTATCTAAGTATATTCCTTCAGAAGGCACATATCAACATGTTAGATAGATAGTGTCTGCTGGGATAGAAGACTGAGACCTGCTATTACAACTGTAAATGTAATGAAAACTGTAAATTCGTAATTTATTGCACACGTGTTTAAACATGACCATGTAGTTTCTCTCCTACCCAGGGAAGTGGTGGAAGGTGCACATGAAGCCATGTTTGCATGAAGGTAACTTTGGAATCTTACATCCTTCATATGCACAGAAATCATGTTAGCACTAGTAATGAGATTAGGAAGTAAATATGATGCAATCTTCTGAATAGGCCCAGTAATTAACAGATTACACACTCAGAGCCTCATTTAACTAGAAGCCTCACAGTATACCGGCCGTATGTCTGTGGGCCTGCTGCGGGCTCGCACTCTGCTACAATTACAGTGCCATTCAATTGAACAAGGCCACAAGTTACGGGCCTAAAAGGTAAACCATGCAATTGTACGTAGAAGTTCAGAGCTGGAGCATGATCAGTTAAGCAAGGCCGTAATTACCCATTTGGAAACAGCCAATAGTAAATGAGACCGTCATCACGACATCAGTAAAACATGGAGGAGGCACGGAGGTTACATGTCAATCAATTAGCGTTTAGAGGTCCGATATGCGATTGAACTTACAAAAACACAAAATAATAAAAATGAATGCCGATACTATTCTAGTCCATGTTGATGGCCTGATATGTATTAAATCATTGATTCCCAAGATTGCTTTAACCTCAAATTGAAACATAAAAATAAATTATTTTTGATTTGTGAGCTTGAGACTGTTCTGCAATTAATTCTAATGTCTTACATCGCTTTCCCATCATTTACAGTGCATTATTGATTGCATTTACAGTTCTACGGACATGTCTTTAACCTCTTTACCGGTCCTCTCTAGTATTGTAGGATTTTCTATTACATTTGCCATTTACTGGTGTGAAAATATTTGTGGGCATGTGGGATTGTAGTAATTGAATAGCGATTTGCGATTTTAGCGATTGTAAATCTTCCGGACGTGAAAGAGCAAAGGGCTAGATGGGCTCTAAGTTCCGTTTTTAACAACTGCAAGGATTTCAAGCCCGTAACAAGGAGCCCATTTGTGGCTCGCAAAAAAATGACAATTGAGTAGCAAAATAACTTACGGCCTCCATTACGGGCTCCAGTAACTTACAATTGCTCAATTAAATGTGGCTCTCAGTCTCAGGATATCATGCACGTATAATGCACATGTATTGAGCATTTTGTTTATCCAGTGTAAGCAATAGTTCATCAAGAGCCATAGTTCATGTCAATGATGTTTCTTCTACGCTGGCAACATTTTAATTCTGCATAAATTATTTAAATTATATTAGTTATGCATTTGCAGACTTGATTGATTTATATATATACTAGGAAATTGCCTGTCAAAAATGACGGGAACGAAATTGTAAGGCTGACAATGCTGTTTGCCACACAATGTGAGGCTTTTGCTCTTCTGAGCACTTTTGGCCCTCATCGTGAGCCTCTCCCACCGTGTACTTCAACTTTCCTGCTTTGCAATGATCACCTTTGGCGCTCATTGCAAGTCTCTTCCGCTCGCGGTATTCACAGTGAGCCCTCCCGCCTACTGTACGGGCCACTCATTGCAGAGTTCGTTAACCGGCAAGTTTTGAGTTTGGGAATGCCATGTGTCTCTTTCCACCATCTCCCCCCTGTCCCTTCCCTGTGCCTTTCTCCTCTGTGTGTCATGCTGTTTGTTTTATTTTCAAAGTCCCGCGTGTCTGGCGTTGTTCGTGTAAGTGTTACTGTCCTTCCCGTTATGTATTTTCTCACGTCCCACGTTCAGACTTTTTACATTTTTCATCCCGTTTCAGACTTTTTAAATTTTTTCGGCAGCCATTTTTTTCTCCCACTTCCGCGATTCTCGATCGTTAAAAAAGATAAAATATGTCTCAAATTAACTTGCAACCTCACTCACAGGATCCCTGGCTCTCCCCCTGTGCTGTGTGGGAGTGTGTAAATTTATTTGAGGCATACTTGTGTGTTTTTGCAGGCTTTTCCAGTTCGGTGGTTCGACCGTTAAAGTTTACTTTTTGCAAAGCCTAGCAGTCCATCATACGGGCTGTCATATTGCGTCCGACGCAAAGTCCAGGTGCCTCGCGATGAGGCCTCATTGCAGCTAAGTCCCCCCCTGGACTGCCTGGAACAAAGAAGGGATTAAACTAATAAATCAGTTAGGCTCCTGGTCTACATGGTGTGATCAGGGAGGATGACATCATTTGATGAACGGGTCTCCCACATGACCCATGGTATGGACTTTGGGGACTGGGCTAGAGTAATGTTTACTGAAGGTTGGGGCTTGTTAGAATTGGATGATGTTAGGTATAAATTTGTTGTATTGTGACCAATAAATCAGTTTGGTAGTAACGTTACACTAACTTTCCTATTCTCCAGATAACTAAAGTAAAGATTCGAAAGACACCCAGAGACTAAAGACATATATTAGATTTCAACCCTTTACTTATTAAGTAATAAATTAATCTATGTTGTATTCCTAGAATTGCAATTTTGAAAAAGTATCTTCTAAAAAGATTATGTTGTGACTCATCTTGAGGGTATCAATATTTAAATCTATTTACTTATGTGTGTATATCTCTATTCTCTTTTTAGCCTAGTGTAGAGCTTTCCTAAAGTGAATATTAAATACCTATCACATCTTCCAAGAAATGTCTCTTTTGTTGTGTATATGCCTTTAATAATGAAATGTATATATGGAATAAGCTCTATTACTGGCAAATCAAATTTTCTGATGACACCTGTATGTGTTTTCATACCCTCTTTTCTTTCCTCTTATATTTCTTTATAACAAGTTGCTTAATATATAATATTCCTAATTTCTAAGGGCCTCATTCTATTATCGGCCGCAGCCGCTGCGGGGCCGCAAGGACCGGCCGCAAGTTTTCCGGCTATTCTATTCCCCTCCGGCCGGGGGTTCCAGCAGGCTTGCGGCCGGCGCCTTGTTATCTCTTGCGGCCGATCGCGCCGGAGGAAAGCCTTTGATCTAAAACGGCCACAAGTTAATCGGCCGTAAGAAAAGCCTGGTTGCTATTCTATTGCTCCGGGAACCCTGTCTGCAAGGCTAAAAACGAGCCGCAGCTTATTTGCAGCAAACAGGTCCCGCTAGCACCAATTAAGCACATAAAATAGCTCAAATAAAGCCATCCTGCACTTTGCGGAGTCTATAAAGTGATATTCGGTGTTAGCAAAAATAGCACATAATTACCCTATACTCAAATCCGTAAAATAATTTTTTTTTATATACGTAAAATATACATGTAAAAAGTCCATAGGGCTTGGAGCACCTCAGACACGCCCACGCCGCAGCCGGAAAATAAACAGTTAATTTGAACTTGGGTTTGGGCTGATGTGCAAGCTTGAGAGTGGGTTACTTTTAATCCTCATGTCCCCCAATATGATCCCTAGCATTTACAGAGCTGTACAGTGCAGGCTTGAATTTATTTTTTATTTTTTATTTTTCAGAGCTTACGGCCGGTTTCAAGATATGCGGCCGGCCGTAAGGGGAGATCCTTGCGGGGCCGTATAATAGAATCGCGAGCAAACAGAACCCCCGCAAGGAATCGCAGCCTTACGGACGATTTACGGCCAATAATAGAATGAGGCCCTAAGAGATTAACTTTTTCATTCTCTGCAATTTGTTACTCCTAAAAGCTTTACTACTTACAGGAGTTTGCATTTTTAATCCTTCTTTATACTCCAATTTCCCAGTATTTTTTACTGCTCATTATGTATCCTACGCTTCAGTTCTTTAATCCCTCTACCTTGCTCATAATTGTATACTGCCAGTTTAATAAGAGTCAGCATATGCTCTGCTGCTGTATATCTCTATACATAGCACTCTTATATTTACTATAGAATCCTCTAACTGATAGAGTGTGCTTTCTACTCGTATTTACTATTATTTTCAAGGCTGTTGTTCCATTAAAACCTCTCAAGGCTTTCTATTGCCACTCCCAGTATTAACCGCAAAATAGTAACAGCCAGTACCTTCTAAATTTCTGCCTACCTGTGTAGGATTCATCTAGGATGTTTTCAAGTCCAATCATGTAGTAGATTGTGACAGCTATATTGTGAAGACAGCAGCAGGAGATGATGATCATAGACAGTTTTTTCTGGGGAGTATTGTGGAACATCTGAGCTGTGTAGGCAGTGGAACCTGAACTATTTGTGCCTCATTGTACCTGTCCCTATAGGGGGCATCAACCAGGGTAGACAGCCATATCCTGCATCATCTGTCATAGAGAAATTGATACAGTGGACTATGTGTGAGTTATCGGAATGTTTATTAAACTTCACAATCATTTGCACACAAGAAATAGCTGTATAATATACATCTGATGCATTGTGATGAAATTACATATCTTGAAAATATTGACTGTTCCAGTAACAACTATGACTATAGAGCTGAGTACATGAGTTACAGGCAATTCCTAGTTTGACATTCGCCTGTGAGAGAGAGACTAAAAATAAAGTCTGAACAGTGTGGGTTCTGTTTCAGATGGTGTATGCTCAAGAGAGGGGGCAAGACTAAGATGGCTCATGCAGTGTTACTCGACAGGACCTATGGGACAGTTGCCAGCATGTTACGATAGAGTTGATATCTCTGTGTAGGCAGTGAGGGAAGAGCAAGTGATATTATATATCCAGTCCATTGATTTCAGCCCAATGCTCTGTGCACAACATATACATGGGAGCTGTAGCCCCTGCTGCTGGGTCTTTCCAGCCTATGGGCAGGTTCTGTGACTGCACACCTGTTTTAGTAAATAACAAAGTATTTTTCAGAAATATCTGTCCCTGGCCAAATTACCAGTAAAGTGTGCACACCTTAGAGAAATAATACACCAACACAGAGTTCTGGTATACAACTTTCTCTCTACTGCTTTTATTACGTCAGCCATCATTTATATAGTTTTTAGTAATCAGATAAAAGTTACAATTAAGCAAAACATCAGGTTTATTCGGTATTTTATTGGTTCTTAGGTGTCTGCTTTTACAAGACCCTGGTCAGACATTGGGTTAAAATATTAGGGAGTCTCTAGGACTCATCCCACAGGGGGATGAGTCTTCCTCTCATTGGTCAGAAGTTTAGAACAAAGACAAGATGGCTCTTTCCTCCTCGTGTTCACTGTGTGTTATAAGACCCGTCATCCTTAACAGACCGGAAATTGTGCTGCCTCCATCTTGTGAGAAAGGGGAATGACAAATCCTCCATTTTAGAGTCTCCCAATGATTCAGCATTTATTAGTAAAACTTGGTTATACGATAATACTGCAAAGATAAGATATATAAGTAGGTGCACGAATACATTTATGCATTTTGTACTGATCCTAATCCATAACAGTCCCCCCTAAAATGACATATTGTATTCGTCACACTCACTGCTATTAGTAAAACTTACTGATTATAAGTATAACACCCTATTCTTATATCGGGTGTCTAAAACTAAATATCTTGTTATAATAGATATGTCTCAACTATGGTCCTTCCAGAGCACTATTCTTTGTGTCTTCTATTTCCGGATGTTGAAAGCATTGCATGTGTCATAGGTTCATATCTTCGTTCGATCGGGCTTGCCATGACCTGACGTCACACCTACCCTATGACCTATGTGGCATGGGGAAGCCTCTAATATCTAATAGTGTAGCTAAGCTTGGAGAGGGACCATAGTACTCAGATATAGTGTAGCTCAGCACACAGAACACTCTCCTTAGAGGCAGTTACAGTGTGCATCAGAAGACGGGATGTCTTACAATCATCATTCTGTCCATACAGATCTATGTCTAAATCTTGGTGGATAAAGGTGGGAGAAGCCTTGTCCATAGCTTTCTGAAGGTAGTTGCGTATACAGGGGATAATGCAACATAAGAGGAAGGCTAACAAGATTATGACAATAAAGATAGCCATCCCTATCTGCAATAACACTTTCTGCCAACCATTCATCCAACCAAACCATGATTCCCAATAGTCTATAGTGCCAGAATTTTCTTTTAATTCTTGACCAAGATTAGCCAATTTCTGGATTGCCAGTGTGATCTTACCATTTGGACCTGTATTATCAGGAATGTATGTACAACATGTGCTAGTGTCAGGAAGCATTTTACATACTCCACCTTTTTCTGCAAGGATCATGTCTAATGCCATGCGGTTCTGGAAGGCCATGTGTGATGTAGCCTCTAACTGTTCTGCAATGCCTTTTAAGGCATCCTTAGTGTAGTTAACAAATCGTTGCTGGTTATAGTAAATATAATTGATCCAGGCAACGTTCTTGTTTACTCCAATCATTGGTATCAGTGACTCGAATCCTGCTGCTACTTGGTTACGGGCTTTAAATTCATTGGGCACCCCCCTTGGGACTCCAATAGAATCTATGTACACATGGGAATCAAAACTTTCTCTAGGCTCAGATGATGATGTATGTCTCTTCCTTCTGGACTGTGTCTGAGGAATACTATCTGGATCACCATAATAGGTTGGAACAATGTGTAACGGCATTATGGCTTTAGCCAAGGTACATTCCCCACGCCATACTCCTGACAGTCTTACCCTGAGTTTCATATCTCCACACAACCAATATATGTCCCCCAAAGATCGGGTCTGATTGACTAACAGTGTAGATGACCCATCTCTAAATGTGTGACAAAACCCACTTGGGAACTTCTGCAAGTTGAACCCCTGAGAAACGTTTCTCCTGTAACACGTGTCATTTCCAGGGTACACAGTTATACCTCTCCCTGGGTGGGGATTACTAGTCATCACGGGGTACGTTTTCCTCCATTGTTCACACTCATCTGTATGACTATATGTTTTGAACAATTTTAGAAAACATGTCTCTTCTTGCAAAGGTATAATAAATGGAACAGTACCTAAATGAGGCCTAGCATGGCCACATACATAACATTGGTCTTATTACTTTCTTGTACATTATATTTCATCCATTCCAACCATACATTAAGGTCTGAGAATCCAGTCTCAGTAGCTAACGTGTCCTCATAGGTTGGGTCACCAGTAGCAGTCATTGTTCCAATGATCTGGGGCCCTGGCTTCAATGTCTGTAATGCCAGAGGTAAGTCTGGGTGCTTATATAGATCTGCTATCTTAAACTCGCCCATCAGTTTAGCACTTTGCCTCTAGTCCAAGCCCTCAATATATATGTGTCAGCATCCATGGGACAAGGGTTTTGTATGGTTAGAGTCAATTGCATATCAGAACCAGATACCCCACTATTCAGACATCGACCAGTCTTTATTAGAGTCATTCGGTCGAGGAGGGATCTACCTTGGTCATCTTTTTTATCTGCGGCACTTTGAGGTCTATACCCCCAAAGTGTTCCAGTGCCCCATCCCACTGCCTGCCATGTTTCACAGCGTCTTCCAACAGTTTCATCAGTGACACATATGTACATATCTCTCTTGTATATATCACATTGTTCAGGGATTGAAGGGCAAGAAACAATGTCGCAAAAGTCAAAGGTGTATGTGGCAACATGTGTATTACGTGAATTATACCAAAATGTAATACCATCTTTACCTTTTGAAATGGTTACCTGTTGAACAATATTTGAAATTACCATGAGGGACAAGACAAACCACTGAATTGTACTCATTGTGTTGGTTCCTGATCATCAGGAGAAGGAACCTTTTTGCAATGGGATGCGTGGACCCAAGTAGCTTTCCCTTCCAGCTTAACTGATGTAGCTGTGATCAGTAGCACTTGGAATGGGCCTTCATATCTGGGTTCCAAAGGGGTTTTCCTCACAAATTTCTTAACTAGGACCCAATCTCCAGGAAGTAGTTGATGAGTACCAGTGATTATTTCCGAATCTGGAATAGAAGAGAACACTTGTGCATGGATTTTAATCAGTGCGGTGGACAATGCAATTACATAGTCAACAAGTACATCAGATTTAAGTTGCAATTGCTGAGGAAAGTAGCACCCTAGCCTAGGAGCAGACCCAAACAAGATTTCATGGGGGGACAATGCATGTTTCCCTCTAGGGGTATACCTGACACTGAACAAGGCTATGGGGAGACTTTCAGGCCATGGCATACCAGTTTCTTGTGACATTTTCAACATCCTAGATTTCAAGGTACCATTCATACGTTCCACCTTCCCACTACTTTGAGGATGGTAAGGCGTATGAAAGGAGAGGGTGACTCCTAGGGCTGTCCATATTTATTTGGCCAGTACTGCTGTAAAAGCTGGTCCCTGGTCACTCTCAATCACTTCAGGGACCCCATATATGCAAATGACCTCTGTTAATAAGCGTTTCACGGTTGTTTTTGCTGTCATGTTTGCGACTGGGTAGGCTTCTGGCCATCCTGAGAACATGTCCACGATGACTAATGCATATTCATACCGACCACTCTTTGGCATCTGAATGTGGTCAATTTGTATCCTCTGGAATGGATACAATGATTTTGCCAAATGTCTCTGTGGTGGGCTTCTCAGTGCGGCCTGCGTTGCACTTGGCACAAATACTGCATGATTTACAGTAAGTGCTTGTCAGAGTAGTGATGCCTGGGGCCATGTAATACTTATTTATTAAGTTATTCATGAGAGTCTTTGACAGGTGTGCTGGTCCATGTGCCCATTGTACTGTTGCTGGGTACAAGCTTCTTGGCAAACACAATCTCAGATTGTCAACATATAGTCCATCTTTCAAAGCTGCTCCCTTTGCTTTCCATTTGTTCACTTCTTCTGGACCTGCCGTCTTTTGCAATTCTTTGAGCAATTTTAAATCTGTTGGCAGAGTCTGCATTGTGTAAATGTTTATTTCTCCATCCACCTCTCTCCTTTCCATTCCCTGTGTTGTCATTGCTGCTTGCTTAGCCGCCTGGTCTGCTAGATGGTTTCCTCGTGCTTCGTCTGAATTTAGCTTCCCATGTGCCTTTACTTTCAGTATGGCTACTTCCTTTGGGAGTGCTAAAGCATCTAGTAGTTCACGGATGGCTTTGTCATGCTTCACTGGAGTGCCTGCGGCTGTCATGAATCCTCTAGCTCTCCAGATTACTCCAAAGTCTTGAGTCACCCAGAGCATACCTTGAGTCTGTATAGATGTTGGCTCGGACTCCTGTCGCAATCTCACAGGCCTTGGTCAATGCAATCAACTCTGCTTCTTGTGCTGACATGGAGGGAGGTAGTGAGAAGGCTCATATCACATCTTTTTCCGTAGTCACAGCGTATCCTGTGTGATATTTTCCATTCTCATCAGCATACCTTGATCCATCTACATACAGAGTGATGTCTGGGTCTGTCAGGGCAAGTCTTTACATTCGCAAGGTGTGAGGTCTCCATTTCCATTTGTTGAAGGCAGTCATGGGGTGGATTTGTGAGTCCTGGGACTGCATATGGGTCTCTGGCTTGTATACTGGGAGTGCTGTCTGCTAGCCAGTGGAGATTCTTCTTTTCCACTTCCTCTTCCAACTCCTCTTCCTCTGCAGATTCCCACCATTTTAATGCAGCTCCCAATGTCATCCATCCATCCGGTGCGAACTTGGATACTGCAACATGTGGAATTTCTGTATCCCAATGCTTGTAGAGCGCTTCTGCTTCTTGCGGGAGCTCCACCGTAAATGCACTATCACCTGCTGCATTGTTGTACAATGTCTTTAGTTTTAAGGTGACCTGCTTCAATTTAGTGAGTCTTGCTTCATATTGGAAATCTCGGCCTGGAGATTGTTTATTCCACAGCGTGCAATATAAAGGGTCTTGTGTCTCATCTGTGAGCGTCTGGCCGTTTCCACCACCTTCCAGTAGACGTCTTTTTACATATAGATTGGTTATTCCTGAGTTCGGGTTCAAAATCAGGCTGTACCAAAAGTATCCATCTTCCTCATCTCCCCCCTCTGGAAATGGTAAGAGAGTGGCTGGATTGAGAACATAACATCTCTGTAAGGTAACATTGTCTGGTAGAAGGAGGGAACATTGCAGACGGAGGTGTCTGGCTGTAGTCATGTGCTTAGGTTGTGTCTGCTGTATGATGGCCGCAATATCATGTGGTGCCAGAACTGTCAGAGGATAACCAAGGACTATGTCACTTGATTTGTACAGTAAGGCATGTGCTGCCATGCTGCTCTGAGGCAAGACGGTCCTCCTCTTGCCACGGCATCCAATTCACATGAGAAATAGCCAATAGGCCGTTGTCTGTTTCCATGGGACTGTGTCAAGACTCCCATTGCATGTCCTTCTCTTTCTGATACAAACAGCTTGAATGGGAGATCATAGTTTGTTAATCCTAGTGCTGGTGCTATTGAAATAGCTTTCTTCAGGGTGTAGAAATTATCCAGGGCTGTCTGTGTCATCTCATATGGCTCAGTCTTTAATACATCATACAAGGGTTGCATCAGAAGGGATGCTTCTGGATCCATGCTCTGCAGTAAGATATTAGACCTAGGAAAGCATGCAGCGGTCTATGTCCTTCAGGGACGACATGTCTTCTATTGCTTGCACACGGGCGCGTGTAAGATGACGCACACCTTTTGACAGGCAGTGTCCCAAAAATATGACTGTCTGCTTACACCATTGTAGTTTGTCTCTGGATACTTTGCATCCTTGTTCTGCCAAGTGTCTCAGCAAGCTTTCTGATGTCCTTGTGGCTGTGGGAAGGTCTTCTGCACACAGCAAGAGATCATCAACATACTGCAGCAATACAATGTCAGGATTCGCTTGTTGCCAGGAGTCTAGGATATGGCTCATAGCTTTGGCAAACTGGCTGGGCGAATTCTGAGCTCCTTGGGGCATTACAGTCCATTTGTATTGATTATGATCATGCGTGAAAGCAAACAGATACTGGCAAGAAGGGTCAAGGGGAATACTGAAGAAAGCATTTGCTAAATCCACTACGGTAAAGTATGCAGCTGCTGGAGGTATTCCAGAAAGGAGAGTGTTCGGATTAGGCACTATAGGAGTGTCTAATATGGTTGCTTCATTGACTGCTCGCAAATCTTGCACCATACGATATTTTACTGGTTCTCCCTTTTTGGATTTCTTCTTTACTGGAAAGAGGGGCGTGTTGCAAGGTGACGTACACGGATCAACGCCCCTTGCTGCACTAATCTCTCTATCTGCTGAGAGATCGCATCTATTTGTGCTGGCTTCAGAGGATACTGTGGCTTGCGTGGTAACTCTGCTCCGGGTTTTAGTTTTACTGTGACTGGTGGCACCTTTAGGTGTCCAATATCTTCCGGTCCTTGTGACCAGAGTGTTGCTGGAATCTTGTCCAAGATATCATCTGGCCCTGTATTACAGATGCTATTGGCATCTATGTGTAGTAATATGGGCAGTGAGCAGAGTGCTGACGTGTCAGTGACTTGTAGAGGTGAAGACACTTGTACAGTTCCATCTGGGGTGAATGAGATAGATGCTTGTAGTCGGGAAAGCACGTCTGCACCTAACAGATTTATAGGGCATGTAGAGGATACTACGAATCTTGCAAGCAGATCTGGAAATGGGCCTATTTGCATAGGTTGAGTTAAATGATTGAGATGGGGACACCATCTACTCCTACACAAGCGACATCAATGTCAGACAGGTAAGATATATCGGGCAGATCTTGTTTTCTTAAAACGCTTCTGGCTGCACCTGTGTCTATGAGAAAGGTTGTGGGCGTCCCCTCTATTGGTAGTGTCACAATAGCTTGTGGTCCTACCTCGCCATCCCCTGAAGAAACTGCCAGAATAGGGGACATTGACACAGGCTCACCCCCGTCCTATGCTGTAGCTTGAAGCACAGGCGCTGCATTGTTATCATCTGTCTGCTGTCTAGGTCTTGCTTCCTGGGTGCCTTGCAATTCTTGCTAAGGTGTCCTGTTTTCCCACAATTAAAACACTGTCTTGTTTCTTTCCGTGGTGTTGCTCAGAATTCACCATAAGTACAGCCGTTTTCTTAGATGCTGATGATACAGGTTGTTTAGCCGCTGTCTCCAGCCCTTTAGCAACCAGCAGTAAGGTGTCTAAAGGTAACACTCTATATTCTGGTCTGGATGTCAATAGGCCCTTTTGAATTGTCTCATGTAATCCCAGCACGAAAGCTGTACTTAACATCTGCGTATGTGTTTTATTATGTGGACTGAAGCCAAGATCTGTAAATACTTGTGTGAGTGCATGCATGAAACTTGTCCTGTTTGATATCTTGTAAATTAACTGCCTGATCTGCCAATTTATCCTTTGCCCAATATCTTAACAGATCACAGAACTGTATGCCTGATGTAAAGTCATGCTTTGAACGATGTGTATCATAAGGATCTATGGCATTCCGCATAATAGGCCAGTATGAATCTCCTGCCTTAATTTCACATAGGAGCTAATAAGATCCTCCCAAGCTGCTGAGTACGTTTTTTGGATTTGTACAATTTTCCTATAGAAAGGCATAGGTTGTTTTTCAGGGTCTGGCAATGTGTTGATAAGGGAGGTGGCTTGTGTCGGGGTAAATGCAACGTACATTAGACTTCCCCTTTTCTTGTTCCTCCTCTTGGATTTCACTTTTGAATCAGAGTTTCTATTTGTCCACTCTACGGCACTCTCTCCTCCCCTTATGTCATCACTGGATTTGTCTGAACTATCTTGTTGGTGATTGATGGGCAGAGCTTGTGCTTCAGAGTTGTGTGAACTATGTATACTATGGGGGCCAGCACTTGCTGGTGGATGTTCTGTTACAATTTGTGCCTCAACAGATGGAAATATCGGATATGGAGAATACAGTTTTCCGTTTGGAGTCAATACTGGATACAAGCAAGTGGGATGTGTTTCTGGTGCGGTAGGAGTAATGGGCGGAGCCCTTTGGACAGATGGTGTGACGAGTGACATCACGTTATGTTGGGCAGTATTCGGGGGTGAGTGCAGCTCCTCCTTCGTGTGTGTGTGGGCGCCATCTTTGGATTGTGATTTTGTGGAATGTCTGTTCGTAAGTATGGTGTGGTCGTGGTACATTAAAGTGACAGGGGTCTTGTATTGTAGAGGGGACAACGGGTGAGTTCGGGGGACTGACCACTTCACATGGAGCATGATACACATAAATGTTCCTTCCTTTTAATTCAATCTCCTTTTCTATCCACCCTTCCTGTGCAATTGCTCTAGCCACTTTGTACCACATCTCTGCACTAGGCAATAAACCACAATCTTGTAACTGTCCTTTATTATCTCTCAACACTTTACGCCACTCTTCTGCCTTCAAATGCCCTCCTACGACACTAGTAATACCACAGATCTTGAACATCTTTTTACATCGGCTCACTGCAGCCTCACCACCCCTGTTCTTAACTATATCACGGGCCAACAAGCCCTCAGTCAATTTCACCTGATTCTGTCCCATATTTCTATATGAAGCAAAACGTATTTAGCAGCAGGTGTTTAACGAGGTAGTAATAGAGAGAGAGAGAGAGAGAGAGCAAGTCTGAGAAAGGCTTTGAAAGAAGATCTGACTTGGTCGACTGTTTACAAAGGGTTAATTCGTACGTCTTCTCTAAACTCAGATCGTCGTTACGCCCTCCTAGGAGTATAGGAATGTACCTTGCAGTGTGTAACCACTTAACTGCTGGTAAGGGATAGAAATAAGGATAGTGGACAGAGGCATTTAAATCAACAGGACATAATCGTATTACATTTATATTTTGAACTATTTACTTCTTAAATCAATCTCCCCCTGTAGTTTATACGACCTTAAGCATTGATATAGAAAGAATTCTCTTAACTAGGATACGTCCTTGAAAGAGTTAAACAAAATGGGAGGGGGAGATGAGGAATTTCTCTCTGTGTGTTTTTGACCTTGGGGTCACGCAGCTGCAGAGAAATCAGCTTTCAGCTTTAGGGAGAAATCCTAAGCTACATTTCTCACCAAAACATGCATCACAACCAGCAATGACATAGCATATAACATTATAATCATCAAACCTTTTCTGCAGAAAACTTTAGATTCAAAGACATGTGATTCGGGATTATGCACATTATCATGTGCTACAAACCGACAATACACATACACGTATTAAACACCCGTAGTGAATGACAGACGTCTCTTGGGGTTATCAAGCTACTTACGGCCCAAACATCATGACCCCCAAAAAAATATTCATCTATCCAGCATGCATAGACCCTTCCCAGGAAAATATATATGTAAAACAATCCCAATCCCTGGGGCACGTATATGCAAGCCCGTATGTGTGACCTCTGGTTTATGTACGTCTCTGGGTACAAGTCATCCGTCTCCAGAGAGTCACACATACACGTGTGTGTGACCCGAACCACAATATCTAAGAAATCACAATCGTTTAACCCACACTACCAACAGACACACACAGGCGACAGATATCACTATATTTTGTACAGGATTCCAATGGACTTGAGGCAAAATATCACCTGTACTTTTTGTAACTTCACTACACAACGGAACTGGACAACGGGCAGAATTCCAAGAACAGGTCTACACGAATAAGGTACTAATCATGTCCTTACCGTGTACCGGAGGTGATCAGGCTCCGCCTGTTCTCATGAAGTCTGTCCGAATTCCTCTTGTCCGCCGTAGTTTGTTTTAGTAAAAAACAAAGTATTTTTCAGAAATATCTGTCCCTGGCCAAATTACCAGTAGAGTGTGCACACCTTAAAGAAATAATACACCAACACAGAGTTCTGGTATACAACTTTCTCTCTACTGCTTTTATTACGTCAGCCATCATTTATATAGTTTTTAGTAATCAGATAAAAGTTACAATTAAGCAAAACATCAGGTTTATTCAGTAATTCATTGGTTCTGAGGTGTCTGCTTTTACGAGACCCTGGTCAGACATTGGGTTAAAATATTAGGGAGTCTCTAGGACTCATCCCAAAGGGGGATGAGTCTTCCTCTCATTGGTCAGAAGTTTAGAACAAAGACAAGATGACTCTTTCCTCCTCCTGTTCAGGGTGTGTGATAAGACCCGTCATCCTTAACAAACCGGAAATTGTGCTGCCTCCATCTTGTGAGAAAGGGGAGTGACAAATCCTCCATTTTAGAGTCTCCCAATGATTCAGCATTTATTAGTAAAACTTGGTTATACGATAATACTGCAAAGATAAGATATATAAGTAGGTGCACGAATACATTTATGCATTTTGTACTGATCTTAATCCATAACACACCCCCTGGAACACCTGCTGTACTTGCCTAGCCTCCTCCCCTTACCAGGCTCCCGAGCTAATGCTGGGCTTGGAAAACAATCTGGACCTCATGCCCTATTATTCCTCAATATCAAGTTGCTGCTGGCCCTCCACAAAAGCTACATCCATATCAATGCATTCCTTCATTTCCGCATTTGACTCCTGTGCAAGGGATGTTCTTTGTTATCAATGACCTGATGTGGTTCTCCAGCATCTTCTCCTCTCTTCAATATTTCAGTCTTGTCCTTCTCACAAATCTCACATCCTGGTGTCCAGCATGCATCATTAGCCAATGCATTACACACAAATCCACTTTCAGCAGCTCTTGTAGCACATATAGGCAGAATCCATGATAGCAATGACTGTATTTTGGGTGTGGATGTGCTTTTTCATAGGCCAGGCAGTAAACCACCTTTTGTAGACTATGTGACTTTCACGGTTTGTGTTAACCTCTTGTGTGTTGTCATGATTACCATCAGTTTATATGTGTGATGATGACATGTATTATCATCAACAGGTGATGTTCACATATGTATGCCGACTTCACACGACATACTAGACTATAATATGTTTGAGATACAACATTTATGGCAAGGATTTGAGGTACTATAATCACTCTCATCTGATCCTTTACTCTTGTTAGATGTCTAGCGGGTCTTCCAATTCTCTATAGTGCTATTTGATATATGCCATTATTTGGGGTATATCAAATGTGAAATCCCAATCCCTTATATGATTTCAAAGGCTACTATATAGATAAGTAGCTTATTGCTAGAACGACTGCTTTCAGTATAGAAATATATATATATATATATATATATATATATATATATATAGTATCCGAGAGCTCAATATGTCAGATATAGTTTTATAACCCTTTATTAGAAGAAAAAAAAATATAGAAATATATACTGTATTATTACTACTCATGTGGCTTCTTCACCGTAATTGAGCAAAGGTACTCACATAGAAGGGTGTTTTTAATACTGAAGAAGCCACTGAGTAGTGGCAAAACATGTCTATCATCCATATTGAATCAAATATAATCTTTTGAGCAATTACTCATATAGAGTTTTAATTATTCTAATCTCGTTATACTTGGGTTTGTATTCATATATTTTTCTTTATATATATGTTTTCTAATAAAGGATTATAATACTATATCTGACATATTGAGCTCTTAGATACTAAATATATATTTTTCTACACTGAGAGCAGGCGTTCTAGCAATAAGCTACTGATCTATATAGTTGCCTTTGAAATCATATAAGAGATTGGGATTTCGCACCTGATCAGACACCAGAGTGAAGGATCAGATGAGAGTGATTCTAGTACCTCACAGGTCTACTAAGGTGAGGGTCCAATATTATCCATCTCTGAAATCTATAACACATATTGGTTATCCAAGTGACCTGCACCAAAGATTGTTGCGCCCCCCCCCCCCATTTTTGTCTTTCTACATATCTTTAACACTATTGTCTACAGTGTTTGACAGAGAGGGCAGCACTACAGCCGATACAGATAAACACAACAGATATTGACATGAGCATTGTACAGAGTCCCTATTGGAAGATCTTTTACCAAGGAAAGATTCAAGGCACACTTGTATATTGATACCAATTGCTCCAACTGCCCAGGCACCATTACTAGGGTCAATCAAGCCTTGAAACAATTACAATAATGTGATTGGTTCCTGTTTTCCATAAATGTACTGTAATGTTCCCTTCAAAGTTATGCTCTACATGACTATAAATAACATGCAGTATGTGTCAATCTAGCTTGCTTGTTTTCCTGCTGGGTCTTACCTTAATGGACCATTGCCTGCTCCTGTGTTTCTGGGTCCTGATGACTGGTGTTGCTGAGCTGAATAAACAGTCTGAGTACTGAGATATCTAAATCATCACCCTCCAGGGGTTGTTCCTGTAAGCTAAAGCTGGAGGGTTTGGGGTGTATGTGGTCCACTCACCCCTTGGTTGTGACAATGTATACTTGTGCAAAACCTGAATGCCAACCATCAATCCCCTTTATTTTTATCTCTAATACCCTAAACATGCTTGGATTATAAACTTTTATGAACAGGGCCTCTACACCAATATGTATACAAGTGTCATGTTTGTCCTCAATGCGTGCTCTGTGCTTAGAGTTGCAGAATATGTTGGTGCATTATAAATATATAAATAATAATGATAATAATAATAATAATCTGTCAACAAGGTCCCTCTTGTTGGGAAAACAGCTCAATCAAACAGTTCCAAAAAAGCACTTATCGTGCACAGAAAGCAATAACAGCACTAGATTACTAGTTAAAAATAACTAGTATTAAAATAAAACTTCTTCAACCATTTCACATATTAACAAAATTAATTCCAAAGAGACACTTTAATTTTGGCACTTTACTGGTGTTCTAAACATTTATGAAATTTGGACTTTTATGTAAAGGTTATGTATAAAATTCCTGACAGAGAACAGCATTAAGATCTGATGGACAGTTTTCAATAAATCTTGATTGCATGGAATTTTAAAAAAAACACCCCCCTAGGATTCTTCCATCCTAGTTTCAAAAATAACTTTAGACTTTTCTATTGAAAAAAGATACCTTAAAAACCTGTTATAAGAAAGATAAGAACCCTTGTGTAGCAGTACGAGAATATTCATCTAGGGGTGTTAGATTGAAATTAAAATTTGAAAAAGTGCTACACTAATGAAAGATAGTTACAGTGATATTCTCGTTATTAATCTGCACATGAATCACTACGTATTTTTATGGGCTTTTTTTGGATATAGACTGTTAGACCACAGGGTGTTAATGATAATTGTATTTTACAGCAGAAAATCAAATGTGTTTAAGTCAAAGATTTAAAGGCAAGATTTTATTGAAACTTCTACATATCGTTGGTAGAGCCTATTAGATCCTAGTATTACAGTGCTTAACAATATCTATAATATATTATTTGTTCAACAAATGTCTGTGTAATTCGCA
This sequence comes from Discoglossus pictus, assembly GCA_027410445.1. Taxonomy (NCBI): domain Eukaryota; kingdom Metazoa; phylum Chordata; class Amphibia; order Anura; family Alytidae; genus Discoglossus; species Discoglossus pictus. The sequence goes on along the minus strand of CM050166.1, from coordinate 198,004,481 downwards.
CATCTTATTTTTAAAATGTTATAATAGAAGCTGCTGCAGTCCATTACTCTTCAATATACAATACAATTAATTATTAATATAAACATTTTTCCAATTAAATTTATATCTGTTTAATGTACTGTGTCTTAGAAGAGGTAAAATGAAAGACTGTTAAGCATAATTAAGTTATATTTTCATTAAAATGTATGAATGCATTTTTGTATTAGTATTGTATTATATCTTTGTATTAAAATAATCATTTATGTTTATTTGTTTTATACTGTCATTACACTTTTTCTTTTTTGACTATTTTAATTATTCTTTTAAATTGCTAAAACATATAAGCTACTACAATGCTACTACATGCATGGTCTTTCCTTCATGTCACCTTTTGATTTCTTTAACTACGGTGGATGGATTGTAGGCTTTGGGTATTTGTTGTAGAAGCCTATTTTCATAAACATTTTATTTATGTAGAATATGTTTGTAGGCATACTATATGAAACCTGATTATATAGAATGTTTGGTAGAAAGCTCTGTCACATTATGACTTTAATGTATAAGCAGAACAATATACTTGTTGGATATTCATGTCATGTTCTTCCATTCTATTATATATTAAACAGCAAACACTAATAATCCATGTAAAAAGGCTGGACAGTCCTGGTACAGTCACGTTATTGTTATATTTTGCATGTTTTTGCCATGTTCATGATGGTAAGTGGATTATTGCTTTTAGAAATAGCTGGGTGAACTATAATTTAGTTATGTAAGCAGTAATACATATCATATATTGTTCAGTTGAAGTACATGTGGCCAACAGGCAAATCTTTTATTACCATTACAATTTGCCAATATAATTCACTATATTTAAGTCTTATACAACCCAAATAAATCTTGGCCCTACCTAACAGTGTCATAAATGAATCAAATGTTTGATCTGCACAATAACTAAAGTATATTTCTGATACTAATTTACCACAGAGATAGTCTTTCATTTACCACATTTTGAACCATAGTACTGAAATATGTATACTTAGAATTCATTGTTTAAACCAGTGGTTCCCATACCTCTCCTCGGGTCTCGCCAGACAGGTCGGAATTTCAATTTAGCAGTGTGTAAACACAGGCGAGGAAATTAGAGGCTACATGGCCTGCTGAATACTCATTTCCTCACCTGTGTTCACACACTGTTAAATTGAAATCTCGACCTATCTGGGGAGCCCCGAGGAGAGGTTTGGGAACCACTCGTTTGTATCAACAAGTAATCAACTTAAAGAGATTCTCATATATTTTAACTAAGTTTAGTTAATTAGTTTTATCCTAAGGTTGTGAGTTTTCAATCTTGTTAGGTGTTTTATCTATGTTTGATTTTAAGACAGGGCCCTCCATTCTATTGCAATGTTAAAATTTTTTTTACTTGTACATAACCTCTGTATAGTGCTATGGAATATGCTGGCATGTTACAAATAAATAATATTATTATTATTACTATTAATTATAATAATAAAAATAATAATAATAAAAATAATAATATTATTATTATATTAATAAAACTAATAATAATAATAATCTGTAAAAATGCAATTATTTAAATAAAGCGTCAGTTATGTCCAGTGGGTTTAAAACTATATTGTATATAGAAGGTCTCATATCTTAAATCTAAAAGCTAAACATAACTATTGTAAAGGATAGAAGGACAACAATCACAATGTCTACATTCAGTATTAAGAGAAAACTATACATTGTACTGTAAATATGTATTTTTATGCATAAACTGCATTTTCTTGTTATGCTTTTTATATGTATATTTATGAAAATCGATTCACGGTTTAAACAAAACATGCCTCAAGAAATGTTCCACATAGAACTGAAGACTCAAATGGGAATCTAAATTAAGACCTTTAACTACTGAGTAAATATACTTGTGAAATAAAAATTCAACTAAGCTTTGCCAAGAACATGAAATATTACATAACTAAGGAAAATTGGGCACAGTGTACAAATATAGTTCACATTTTATTATTTGCAGCTGTAAACTATTTATACATAACTGAGCTATTATCTTATATTCTCAATGCATTGGAAAACTGGTTTCTGGGACATGAATTGGTCTTGATTTGGTAATGCATTTTTAATCTGCAGTTTTTAAAATATTTCTATAAAAAGAGAAATTTTGGTGTAACACCTCTTCATGTTTCATCTGAGAACATAATTATTATTTAGGCTAAAACATTAACCAAATAATTAAAGGGATAGTTGATGACACTTCTTCAGCAGATGTGCTATAGGCTATGAAGAAATATAATCAGACCAATAAATCAATAAAGCACTATATAAGGCTTTGCACATTTTACAACAAATTTATTTCAGATTTTAAAAAATCATCTGTGCCGTAAAATATGCTTAACTGATACATTGCTGTCCTAAAATCCATCAATATATTACATCCAACATAGTTTCCCATGCCAAAAATAATGAATCCATTTGTTTTTCATGGTACAATATATTTATATAACATTTTCACAACACTAAAAATACATATATGAATATGATCACTGAATTTTTTCAATGTCAGAAACAATAACATTTCTGATTATTGAGAAAAGAGGCTAAAAAATCCGTACTTCAAATGATGAGGCTATGATTTACCTAGAATAGTTTCTAAATAAATGAAAACTTGCCTCAAGAAACATTCCTCATAAAAATGAAAATGCTAATGTTAATCTAAACTTAAAACCTGTAACTACTGGGTAAACATAATTCTGAAATAGAAATCTAACTAGGCATCAACCTTTGCCAAAACTATAAAATAATTAAGAAATTCATTGTTGAGGACAGTTGGGTTAAATGTACAGATATAGTTCATATTGTATTATTTGCATCTGTATTCAATTAATAAATCACTGAGCTATTGTCTTTTATTGTCAATGCAAGAAAAATGGTTTGTAAAACATGAATAAGACTTGATTTCATATTTTATGTTTAATCTAACTTGCAGGCCTCGAGATGTGAGCCTCTTCCCACTCTCTGACCCCTGTGTCTGTTTCCCCCCTCTCCCTTCCATGTGTCTGTTTCCCCCTCTCTCCCTCCTGCTGTCGTTTTGCTCCATGTGCCTGCCCTTTTGTTTTTTTCCCCTTATTTCCCTCCCCTGTTTCTCTTCCCCCTATTGCCCCCGGGATATCTTTGCACCATCTGCCCCCTCTCCCTCCCTGTGTCTTTCTCCTAACCTCTCCCTCTTCAAGTTTTGCGTGACTCACGATGTGCGCCGAACGTGCCTTTTTCAAAGTCTTGCAATAAGCGCCTAAGCCCTACTGCCTTCGGCCTCATTGTGAGCCTTTTATTTTTAAAAATACAGCTTTATGTCCACCATTTTTTTCCTCGCTTAGCCGATTTCAGACCTCCCAAAAACACCAATTAAACATCAAATGAGTTTGCAACCTCACTTACAGGCTCCCTGTCTCTCCCACTGTGCTGTGTGTGAGATTGTAAGATTTTTTTAAATTAATTGGCGTCTTTTGTCGGTCTTCAGATAAATGAGGGAGAGAAGACAGAGGTAGAGAGAGGAGTAGGAGGAGAGAGGGGAGGAGGAGAAAAGAGAAAGTAGATAATAAAATGCAGGGAAAGAGAGGGATGTTAGTGGGAAAAAAGAATATGGTCAGAAAAAGTAGGGGAAGGAGAGTAGAGGGAGGTTGGTAGACAGAGTGGGCGAGAGGAAGTGAGAGATAGAGGGAAAGTGGAAAAGGGGAGAAGCAAATGATAGGTGGTAAGGGGAATAGATGGGGAGATGAGGGGGAAGGAGATTACAAGGAAGAGGGAGGTTGGAAGGTGGAATGTGGGGAGGGACAGACTGGAGAGAAGGGGGAAAAGGAGAGGGTTCGATAAAAGGGGAAGGGGGACAGAGGGACACGGAGAGACAGAATGGGGACAGAAAAGGGGTCAGTGAACAAGGGGATTTTAAGTCCATCGTGCAGTGGAAGCTTGTCATGATTGTCTTTTAGTTATGTGTTATGTTTAAAGAATGTATGTGTGCTCAGAATGTCGTAAGAATACGCTAAGATATGACACTATTAGAGAGTGCAGTGTAATTTTCCCCATTATGAAGTTTCATGGCCTGGACTGTAAGAGGTTAACCCACATGGAATGTGCAGTCCTGTTAGAGGGTCATAAAGTAAGAAACTGAATTGGGAGTTTTGCTGCCTCAGGAGGGGGCGGGGGAGAGAAGCTAATGGGGTTTAGGCCATAGTATTTTTTAAAACTATACCTGTGAAAAATAAAGTCAGTCTGCTCTGAACTAAGAAATGGTGTTGCTCATCTGATTTTTCCTATTTCTCCATGACTGATGTCCTGTTCTGAATTGCTGGTTCTAGGATGAATATAAAGTCAAAACCTGCAGATTGCTCCTCCAATCCACAGCAGGAGAATTAGGGGTGAACTTTACCCATCTTCTCTGGTTCGTGACAGAGCGTTTGGTTAGCAGCTCCCCATTCAAATTCAACACATACCTGCAGTATAAAGGATTGTACACTATCAGTATATTAGAGATACAGATTATCCACCCATACTTATGTACTGTTTATTGTTCACATGCATTAATGCAATAACTTCCCTAGTTACACATTTCAAAATTACACATTAACATAATAAACCTTTATTTACCATGGTCTTCAAATTCACTACTGGGTGGCTTTTCCAGTTTTCGGGTCCATGGTTACCATAGACTTTTTCTGTCTGGCACATCTGATCACTACTTTAAATTTATTAAGAGCAGTTTTTTACAAACTCTTGTAAGTGTTTAGAATATGAAGACTGTGTGATTCCTTTATGACTAAAGTGAAAGTGACAGGGTTGTTGTACAGAATAGGAATATGCTGTCCAAGTTCCAACTTATAAAGGCAAGATTGTTTACTGTTTGATGGAACCAATTCTCTTTAAATCACATATATAGTTGTGAGCATACGGGCCGTTGCTCACGCTTGCGGGCTCGCTGCGGCCCTCAGTTGCTGGGAGATGTGATCTACACCCGGGGACCCGCGCCAGGCTCACAACCCACCACACAGGAGTCCACCAGCCACCCGGACAGGCCTCCGACACCCACGGAGGAGGCTGGGAACCCCGCCCCCAGGGACAGGGCTGAGCCCGACATCCACGGCCCCCAGGACACGGTGAGCCTGCGGCCCTCGCATAGCGAGGGCAAGGGCCTCAGTTGCTGGGATGGAGCGCCCCATGCCAGCAACTGAGGCACACACTGGCTGATTATACCACTGTCCGTGTACTTGCAGTGATTCCCCAGTGTGACATGTGTAAGCCGGGCAGGAGAACAGCAGCTCCCTGAGTCTGAAGCTGCCCTTGCCTCTGAAATTGCTCCATGCCCTCTGGGGGTCTCATGCTGCAGGTATAAGGGGCTGGAGAGAGGCCTGTACTGTCAGAGTGCCTATGAATCATGCACCAGCAGCCGGCTCCAAGCCACGCCCCTCTGGAATAACCATGCCCACCTTTCCATTTAAGGTGGATTAGCACAGTTACACTTACCATTGATAAACTAATTACACACAGAGTTACACATTACCATTGATAAACTTAATTGTTTTATTATACACTGATCATTTACACCATTCTTATCCAGTGATATATAAAAACAATATTCAATATTACTTTTTATATATATTATATATATATATATATATATATATATAATAATGTGTGTGTGTGTGTATATATATTATGTGCGTGTAACGGCCCGTATGCTCACAACTATATATGTGAGATATATAATATATATATATATATATATATATATATATATATATATATATAAATATTGTGTGTGTGTGTGTATATTGTGTGTGTGTATATATATTATGTGCGTGTAACGGCCCGTATGCTCACAACTATATATGTGAGATATATTGTGTGTGTATATATATTATGTGCGTGTATATATATTATGTGCGTGTATATATATTATGTGCGTGTATATATAATGTGTGTGTATATGTGTGTGTATATATATTATGTGCGTGTATATATATAATGTGTGTGTATATTGTGTGTGTGTGTGTATATTGTGTGTGTGTGTGTGTATATATAATGTGTGTGTGTACATAATGTGTGTGTACATAATGTGTGTGTATAATGTGTGTGTATATTGTGTGTATAATAATGTGTGTGTGTATATTGTGTGTGTGTGTATATTGTGTGTGTGTGTATATTGTGTGTGTGTGTGTGTGTGTATATATAATGTGTGTGTGTATATTGTGTGTGTGTGTATATATAATGTGTGTGTATATTGTGTGTGTGTGTATAGTGTGTGTGTGTGTGTATATTGTGTGTGTGTGTGTGTATATATAATGTGTGTGTGTACATAATGTGTGTGTATATTGTGTGTATATATAATGTGTGTGTGTGTGTACATAATGTGTGTATATTGTGTGTGTATATTGTGTGTGTGTGTGTGTATATAATGTGTGTGTATATTGTGTGTGTGTGTGTATATATAATGTGTGTGTATATTGTGTGTGTGTGTGTGTATATATAATGTGTGTGTATATATAATGTGTGTGTATATTGTGTGTGTGTGTGTATATATAATGTGTGTGTATATTGTGTGTGTGTGTGTGTATATAATGTGTGTGTATATTGTGTGTGTGTGTGTATATATAATGTGTGTGTATATATAATGTGTGTGTATATATAATGTGTGTGTATATTGTGTGTGTGTGTGTGTGTATATATAATGTGTGTGTATATATAATGTGTGTGTATATATAATGTGTGTGTATATTGTGTGTGTGTGTATATATAATGTGTGTGTGTACATAATGTGTGTGTATATTGTGTGTGTGTGTGTATATATAATGTGTGTGTGTGTTGTTATTGTGTGTGTATATATTGTGTGTGTATATTGTGTGTGTGTGTGTGTATATTGTGTGTGTGTGTGTGTGTATATATAATGTGTGTGTGTACATAATGTGTGTGTATATTGTGTGTGTGTGTATATATAATGTATGTGTGTGTGTGTATATTGTGTGTGTATATATAATGTGTGTGTGTGTGTATATATATAATGTGTGTGTATATTGTGTGTGTGTGTATATAATGTGTGTGTATATTGTGTGTGTGTGTATCACATATATAGTTGTGAGCATGCGAGCCCGCTCGAGTCGTTGCTCATGCTTGCGGGCAATGCGAGGGCCGCAGTTGCTGGCATGGAGCGGCGAAGGCGCTCCTTGCCAGCAACTGCGGCCTCGCAAAGCAGCTGCAACCCTCGCAAATTTACATCGCAACGCAAACAACATACGAGACATTTAACACACATTACGGACTCGCAAAAATCATCCGCAAACACGCGGACATGAAAAAATGAAAAAAACACAATAAATAACACAGCACATACATAAAAAGCTTACCCACAGCAAGAGGGAGCATCCAGGACCTCAAAAATGCAACTTACACCTTCATTTAACTCAAAATAAAAGAGTTTAGACACTAAAAAATTCTCTAAGCGAGAGAAAAAATGGCGCCCGAACAAAACGAAAAACAAGGCTACAGCACTCTAAAACGCAAAACACCCAAGAAACTCGCTCAAAACACCCACAAAACCTACGGATATTCCGCTTACAGACGATACCACACATTACCCACCATTTTAGAACAATGCGGAAGTACAAAACTTCGCTAACGGTTTGGTCTCGCGCACGCACACTATTACACTGCACACATTCAGCATGCTTACACAGCAGCTCCACACCACTAATGCTGCAGCAACATCAACACAGATTGTCAGCGCTTCAATAGATGCTTCCTGCATATATTACTTCAAATACGGAAAGTATATTAATTTATTAATCTATCAGTTATTTTATTATTATACACCAAATAGCATTAGCTCACTTACAATTTGATTGCCGTCATTTTTTGACGGGCAATTCGCTAGTGTACTTATATTGAGGATATAGATATTGCTTCAAGACAATTCATCACATATAGTTGTGAGCATGCGGGTTGTTGCTAACGCTGCAGGCTCACGAAGCGAGGGCCGCAGTTGCTGGCATGGAGCGCCAAAGGCGCTCCTTGCCAGCAACTGCGGACCTCGCAAAATTAACGGACTTAAGACTTAAAATACGAGACGCGTTATGATCCATTACGACCTCAGAAAAATACGACCTTACCGTCCGAAACTCACGCACATTAAAACATTACAAACACAATAAATACACACAACAAATACATAAAAAGTTTACCTACAGGAAGCATAGGCAGCCAGGACCTGGAAAATTTAAGTTACACCTCAAAATGAAAACGAGGCTACAGGACGCTAAAGATGCAAAACAGCACCAAACACCTACGGATTTTCCGAAAAAGACGTATGAGATCCGAAAACAAGGACGCAACCCGCATGACCCCAAAACCATTAGAAACACAAGAGATACACACAACAAACACATAAAAAGCTTACCCACAGCAAGGGGGTGCACCCAGGAAGTTATATCTCAATTTAGGTCCAAATTAAATAGTTTAGACACCTGAAAATCACCTAAGTGAGAAACAAAATGGCAGAAAAAAGAAAACGAGTATAAGGATGCAAAACTACTACACTTACTCGCAAAACGGAAAGAACGCTCCAGTCCAGTTCACGAGGCACGTAACACACACTATGCGGCATGTACCACACTGCTATTACCCACCATTTTACATGAAAAAGACCACTATCACCCTTAAATTGGCGGCTGGAATGCAAATTTAACGCTGGAAAGCAAATAGCACATGTGTATTGCGTTCTAACGGTTTCAAGCACCTCAAAGTTTATAAATACTGCCTACTTTCCAGAAAATTCTGCATTTCTGGTCAGGTAATGAACAGTGTGACTGGATAGTTCACTGCTGCCGTTACTTCAGAAGAGAATTACTTCCTAATTTACAACTTCCCAATCTGCAAATTCCAACTGGGAGGTAAGCTATAATATATTTATTTATTAAGAAAGACCCCCAAAAAAACATAGCAAAAAAATAAAAGATTTTAAACATTCCCAATCAAGATGTCATTCATGTATAGTGACACATGAAATGCACATATATTTGTATAGGCCCTACAACAAGCTAATCTTAACTCAAAGTAATCAAAGAAGTATATTCAACTGACATTAATTCACAGCCACTCATAGCAAAAAAAAAATATGACACCAATACATATTTAACCTGCAGCTCAATCTTTCCTGTTTTTTTTCACTATTCAAACAGACTCTGCATCAACAGCGTCACTCAAGAATTTGCACCATGGACTGTGAAAGAGGATCACTTTTAAAGAACAGAAAGAAAGAAGAAAGAGGTAAGATACAAAAATACATTACATGCAGAAAAAGACCATGCTTTGCAAAAACCAAAAGAATGAATATACAATTAACCATTTCACTTTCTTTTTCAAACAGACACTACAAGAAGACTGGCGGATTAAGATTGTTAAAGCCGGACCCTCTGTCATTCGGACAAGAAAAAGACTTCAATCAAGGTATAGTATAACAAGTACAAAAAGAAACACAAATCCCATGTTTAGTGCCGCCAATATGAGAAGTCAAACTACAAAATACAAGCCTCAATACAAATTACAGCAACACAAAAACACCACAGTTCAAGAAACTTTCCAAAGACATATACAAATCACAAATAAACACACTTGCACAGAAAAAACAATTGATAATACAAAGTGGGGACACAAAATAGGATAGCATACCAAACATTAGCAACATACAGAAAACAAAAGTATTCCTCCTGTTTACTGTACAACATCTAACCATCACCCAAAAGCCAAATGCAGCATCCCAAAAGTGGTGAACACAAAACAGGATATTACAAAAAAGCGCCACAACATATAGAAAAGTCAATTAACATTCCTGTTTACTGTCCAACAACCTCTAACCCTCACAAAGAAGCCAAATTAAGCATACCAAACGTGGCGGACGCTAAACAGCATACTACTGTAAATAGTTCCAACATAGAGAAAATATAATTCACAGTCAGCTTTACTCTACAACAACCTTTAACCCTCAGCCATAAGCCAAATACAGCATCCCAAAAGTGGTGGAAACAAAACAGGATAGTCCAACAAACATTGCTAACATATACAAAATGGAAATAACATTAATGATTACTCTACAAAAAAATATAACTGTAACACAGAACTAAAATGAAACAATTTTGAAGTGGTGCACAAAAAACAGCATAGCATAAGAAATCAGGATAACAGATACAGTATAAAAAATGTGTCCTGTTTCATGCCCAACCAACTACTACAGTAAGAATAATAGAATTACAACAGTGGTGTACACAAAACACAATACTAATCAATTACAGCCAGCGCTGTACTGTTTCTCACACACTCTCAAATCAATAACATTTTACAGAAAAGAAACAAAGCTAATATCAGAACACATTGCTTTGCCAAAAAATAAACTATGCTATTCATGAGAAATACATTCTAATCAAATAACATTTATCTTTTTCTTTTACAACAGACACTGCGTCAAGACTATCGCACAAAGATTTCCAACAACGGATCCAGGGATATCTTCAAATCACACTTCAAACAAGAAACAGTATAACAAGTAAAAAAAGAGAAAACAAAAATGAACATGTTTGCTGTGCATCCATGTCAAGAGAAAAATAAAATAAAACAACAACACACCAACAACAATAAGCCCCACAAATCACCAGCTTTCACAAAATATTACTGAAACATCTCATTTACCTACTAATTAGCTTTTACAAACAACAACGTTTAACAGTAAACCCAAACTTCAATCTATCAAAAAAAAACTTGCCCAAGATAAAACAGCATAGTCCAATAAATTGTGAAAACACATAAAAAATGTTTTTACAATTCTCAATTCACAGCCCTAACGTACAATGTTAAGCACAAAACCTAAACAGACACATAAAATAGAATACTACAACAAATAATACTAACACCTAACAAACAACAATACAAACCTTCTTTTCACAGCCACACAATGTAAGCCTTTAAGTAAAATAGAAGGATACTATTACAACAATCCCCTGCAGTACAAATTTCAAAGAGCAATATATTAATACATTTTTTTGGCTTTTACTATGCCTCTAAGCCAACACTACAAACCTACAAGATAAAAAACAATGAACAACCGAAAAAAAAAAAAAAATCATTTAACACTATAAAGCTACTACATCTACAATAAGCTATAATGCAATTACCTTGGGTGTGCCATGCATCTAAGCCAAAAAATTACAACCTACAAGAGATAAAGTAAGAGCAAAAAAAGAAAACAGAATCATTTAACAATAGAAAGCAAGTTCATCTACAATGACCTACAATCACATACAAACAAAGTTAATTTACAATCACAACAGTGTTGCAACAAAAACATTTGATAAAGCAACTTAACATCTCAAACTAAACTAATGATGCATTATTTTCATTTTAAGATAAAGATGGCTGATAACGAGACCAAACAGGAAAAGATAGGACGTCAAGCTAGAGAGAGAACGACAACAAAGATGGGCAAACCAGCAGAATCCTGAGCAGAAGGAAATTCGACGAGAAAAAGAACGTAAAAGACTTGCAAGCAAAAGACTATCAGTTGAAAAAATAAAAGCTACACCCAAAAAGGCCACTAAAAAACAAAAGCATTTAGAACCTGTTGCTCAAACATCACATAACATTTCAAATGATGAATTAGAAACTGAAACTGATATATGCTCTTCAAATTGTCCTTTATTCAAGTCTTTAGCAGTAGAGGTTTATAATTGTGGTGACATGAATATTCTATGTCAGTTTTGTGAGGCTTATCATTTTAAACCGGAAAGACGCAGAGATAGACAATTCATTAGTTGCTGTCAAAAAGGCAAGGTCAAATTTCCAGAAAGAAAACAATTCCCAATATATTTACAAAACAATATGACTGAACTACAAAAATTTCAAGACAAACATAAGATCCTAGAATAGTGCCATATCCATTGCATCTATTGGGGCAACATTAGCTGCTAATGTACCAGGACATGGTCCTTACTGCTTTAAAGTCCAAGGCCAAATTTACCATTGTACTTCCCATTTACATCCAGAGGAAGGAGAGCAAAGAAAATGTGCTCAACTATATGTCCTAGATACAATGGAAGCTGTTGACCAACGTATGCAGCTGCAAGAAAATAAAAAATGCTTACCCAGTGTTTTTATAGAGCTAGATAAAATTATGGCCAATAACCCCTACACTCAAGCTTATAAAAAATTGGCAGAAGTAGAAAAGGAAACAACTTCATGCACAAAGACATTACCAATCCCAAAGGTCAATATGGTGCTTAAAAGAGATAGACATACTGATAAGCACCGTTATAATTTGCCAACATCAAATGAGGTTGCAATGGTGTTTCAAAATGATGAAGGAGAACCACCATTTCAAAGAGACATTAGAATATATCCCAGAAATTAGGAGCAACCATTCATTAATATGAGTATCTTAAGTACTAATTTAGATCCAATGACATATCCCATTTTTTGTCCCACACGGAGAAGCAGGTTGGCAACCAAAATTAACCCTTCCCAGTTACCCAAATGCTAAAGTCCGTATGCAAAATAATATTTCCATGCTTGAATTTAAAGTAGCTCTAATTGCCATTCGAAATACATTTAATCCCATTTTATGTGGTGAAAAATTAACAGAACAATGGATTATTGATTCCTATTTGCAAGTTGAGGCCAATAATTTAAACTTCATAAAATATCAACAAGATAAACTACGTGTAGAACGATATTGTGGATTAATGGACTATGTTGCAGAGGTGGAGACATGACAGCTGGCAAAGCCATCATTTTACCATCTTCTTTTCAGGGATCTCCTCAAAATATGAGAGAAAGATACAATGATGAGATGGCTATTGTCACCAAATTTGGAAAACCCGATTTATTTATTATAATTACATGTAATCCCCAATGGCCAGAAATTATAAAAAATTTACTTCTTGCCCAAACTGCTTCCGATAGACCAGATTTAGTAGCCAGAGTTTTCAAAATTAAATTAAATGAATTAATACGTGACATCACTATAAGTCACTTATTTGGCAAATGTCTTGCTTATGTATATAAAATTGAATTAAAAAAAAGAGGCCTTCCACATGGACATCTTCTGATAATCCTTCAAGAAAAAGATAAATTAGATACTGCTGACAAAGTGGATTCAGTCATTGTTGCTGAACTACCAGATCCAGAACTATATGGTAGACTATATGAGATTGTAACTCATCGGATGATTCATGGACCCTGTGGCGAGCTTAATCCACAATCACCATGTATGGAAAATAATAAATGTACAAAAGAATTTCTTAAAGAATATAGAGACAAAATGTATGCCAATTGTGATGGCTATCCATTATATAGAAGAAGAGAGGGAGATAGTGCCATTATTCGTGGCAAAAAAGGTTGACAATAGATATGTGGTACCATACAATCCACATTTACTTATGAAGTATAATGCACACATTAATGTAGAAGCCTGCACTTCCATCAAATCCATTAAATATGTCTACAAATATATTTACAAAGGCTATGATGCAGCTACTGTAGTCGTCAAACGTGCAGACAATACCGAAAGCACTGATTTAGTACATGATGAACTTGCATGTCATGTACAGTAGATGCTCGCTATGTCAGTGCGCCAGAAGCTAAGTGGCGGCTTTTAAAATTTGAAATGCACGATAGATCACATGCAGTATAGATTAGCAGTACATTTGCCACAAAAACATTTAGTGTATTTCCATGCTGGAAATGAAACTAATGCATTGGCCCAAAGTGAGCATTGTCACACTACACTATTTGCATGGTTTCAATTAAATTCTACAGATTCACAGGCAACACAATTCTTATATATTGAAATTCCATATCACTATGTTTTTGTGAATGGATTATGGAGACCAAGAAAAACCAGAGGAAATAAAATAATACCAATAATTTACACGGTCAGTCCAAGAGACCTTACGACTACTACTTTTAAATGTTCCTGGTGCACAAAGTTTTGAACACTTAAGAACTGTTAATGACATAGTATATGAATCCTTTCATTTAGCTGCCAGACATAGAAACTTACAAGCTGATGATACAGAATGGGAAAGATGTCTAGAAGAAGCAGCACTATGTCAAATGCCACGGCAGATGAGGGAACAATTTGCTTTTATTTGTATCTTCTCAAATGCTCCAAATGCATTAGCTTTGTGGCACACATTTAAAAGTAATATCGCTGAAGACTTTATGCAACGATGCAATGAACCCATTGCACACTTAAAAGCATTAATAGAAATCCAAGAAGTATTTTTAACTCATGGATTAAGTTGTGCAAGTTTTAATCTGCCTGATCCAGGTCTTATAGACGACATAAACTTTGAAGACTATGACATTCAACTACAAGTACAAAGGACAGAAGAAAGTCTTGCAACTTTAAATACATTACAATTGCAAGCATTTAATGCTAGATGACGACATGGTCAAAGAGCGTTATTTCTATCTTGATGGACCTGGCGGATCAGGAAAAACCTATCTATATAATTTATTAATGAGTTTTGTACGAGCACAAGGTCAAATAGCACTCACATTTGCCACCACTGGAATTGCTGCACTTTTGTTAGAAGATGGAAGAACTGTACATAGTGGGTTTAAACTGCCAGTGCCTATTTTAGAAACATCAGTGTCAGATATTCGCATGACATCATTACAAGCAAAAAAACTAAAAAAAAGTAAATTCATTATAATAGATGAGGCTACAATTATGTCATGCTATGCCCTCCAATGTATTGACCATTTGCTTTGTGAAGTCATGGATAATACTTTTTGATTTGGTGGAAAGGTAATGTTTTTAGGTGGCGATTTTAGACAAACATTACCTGTCGTTGTACATAGAAATCGAACTGACATTATCGAAACCTGTATAAAGTCAAGTACACTATGGAAACATTTTACTCATCTTCAATTACAACAAAATATGAGATCAGAAGGCCAAAATGATTTTAATGATTGGCTTATTAAAATTGGAGAAGGAAAAACTGAAAAAATACCAAATTTACCTGACGACACTGTGCACATCCCACCTCATATGATTTGTCAACAAAATATTATATTGGCTATATTTAAAAGTACAATAAATAACCAGGACTATTCTGAACTTGCCAACCAAGTCATACTAACATGTAAAAATATGGATGCATTAATCCTCAAAAATGAAATATAAAAAAAAAATAATGCACCCCAAAGAAATTATCACAGTGCTGATTCTGTACTTACTGATGACAAAGAAAGTAAGGCAAACTTTTCAACTGAATTCATAAACTAATTAACTCCTTCTGGAATACCACCACATATTTTGCAGCTAAAGAAAGGTGCAATTGTCATGTTACTGCGAAATATGAACCCCAAAAAAGGCCTATGCAATGGGACAAGATTAATTGTTCAACAATTAAAGGATCATTTCATAGATGCTAAAATTTTAACTGGTACCCATAAAGGAGAGAGCGTTTTCATACCAAGAATAGATTTAGCACCAAGTTAAAGTAGTCTCCCTTTTATACTTCAAAGAAGACAATTTCCCATCATTATGGCATTTGCCATGACCATTAATAAATCACAAGGACAAACTTTCAAATCTGTGGTTGTTTTCTTAGAACAACCAGTATTTGCACATGGCCAATTGTAAGTTGCCTTATCACGGTGCAAACATCCACAGGCTATTAAAGTTTACATTGAAAACAAAGAAAGTGAAGGTGATTTATTAGAGGATGGACGCATTTTTACTAAAAACATTGTCTACTATGAAGTACTGTAACTTTCCATCAAACAAACAAAAGCCATGCAAAACCAATTTAAAACCAAATGCAAAAAGCTAAAAAACCACAATATAACCACAAAAAAATCTGAAAAATTACACACAACCGTCCGTTTCTTTCAAAAGGTAACATTGAGAACAGTGGTTACACATCATGGACCAACCTTAAGGTCTTGCGTTCTCTTTTTAGAGAACCACTTTTCCAAAGAGGAAACTCTATGTGCCATTTAAAACAATTACTACACCAACAAACAAAGGTCAACCATTAAAAACGCACAATAAATAAATAATTCAGTCATAATTCATGGAAGTACTGTTTATGCATGATTAGCCCCACAAAACACTTGCCTTGCATTATTTTAACAAATTCTGTTCAAATATTAATTAACTATGTTACTGTTTCTAACGTTACAAGTTTGCAAAACATTTTTTTCAAGTTCCTTACTTAGACAGATAAGAAGGTTCAAGTTTCCAAAAATATACTTTCAAGTTCCTTACTTAGACATATTACAAAGTTTATGTTAACAGCACAAGCATGGTTTGAGGCACAATGTAAATGTTGTATTTCATGTTAAACATTAATCCAGGGAGTAATCTGATCGCCAGTTAATGGGGTCAGGAAGGAATATATTTTTTGCCCGCTTTGATACAATTGGCTACGTTTCAAAGAGGGTTTTTACTGTTTGCCTTCCTCTGGATTCAATGTATATTTAAGTTAACAGTTTTTGAGCTACAAGTTGCACGTTAAAAAAACATTACCTCAAGTTTACAATACTGATTAATCTAAAGTTCAACTGTTCTTACATTCAAATGTTAATACTTTTACTACAAAACTCTTTAACAGTTACTCAAGAAGAAAAGAAAATGTTAATAAAATAAACATGTTTAATATAAGAATTGTACTTATTTCAACATAACTAAAACCTTACAAGTGTCAAATATGTATATTACTAACTAAACAAATTTACAAACATACACATCTCATTGCCGTCATTTTTTGATGGGCAAGTCGCTAGTATTCAATAAAAGTTAACATATTTGTATTGTTTTCTTATGAAAACTTGTGAAAATACTCCTTTAAATTATTTAAATAATGTCAACATTTGGCATTAGTGATTTATAGTATATAAAAAACCTGGTTTGAAAACCTGAACAATGTTGTGATATTGAATCTGTAATTTTTATTCCTTTTCAAAATAGAGTACACACATTATAGTAATGCTCCCTGTTAAGAATCATGCAAGATTATGCAATTTCTATTCATATTGCCAAGTTGATGGATTAACATGGATTAAGAACAAAAAGCCCTTCTAGGTAAACTGTAGAATTGTATACACCTGTTTCAGAAAGAAAAGCTTGTCTTGATTCTACAAAAAAAAAGCAGCTTATTATCAACAGCTTTTTGAAATGGTTAGCTGGTCTGGGCTATTGTGAAGTGATTGCCTGTCACTTGTAGGATATCAGCAGGTATATGCATTAAAGATTGACAAGCACTACAGAGAGTAAGATGACATGAATTAAAATTCAGTGTTCTGTCAAAAATATTATTTAACTAAATATCAGTGATGCACTCTAATACAGCCTGTGAATCCCTTTTTTTTATTTTTATTTTTTTTCTGTAAATTCAAATGGAGGTACTATACATGTATATATATATATATATATATATATATATATATATATATATATATATATATATATGTAGGTGCAGTATAAGCATAGTGAGGTACATACAGTGAGTATGCCTATTTTTTGGACAGACATTCAATTATAATGTTGAAAGAAGCATCTTTCTTTCTCAAAGCAAAAACAATAGTGATTATGTTTTACAAAATATTCCTTAGCTCAAGTTAAAAAATTATCTCAGGGTGGAAAAGAGGCCAGTGGGGGAAGGGATGGACTATAGAGTTGTATGTAGGAATGGTAGCTGATTATCACAACCGCAATTTATTTCATTTTACTTATTTTGTCGTTCCTGTATGAGGTGAATAAAAGAGAATAAACTCAATGAAACATGAGTTAAATTAAAAGAAAGTTTACTTGGCTTCAAATTGTAAAAAATCATTGATCCCAATGACAGTTCAACAACAATTATAGTAAAGCAGCATGTCACATCAACTGTACTCTGCAGACCTTCACCTTCATATTATTAGCCTTTATGTCTGCAGCATAACAGTAGATCAAGATGGAAACAAATATTATTAGTTCACTAACTCATAAGCTTCAAACTAATAAAGGAGCTAAAAAATGTTATACCTCTCTAACAACATCAAGTATAAGATATGCATTATTTCCATACTAGCGACTTGCCTGTCATAAAATGGTCAATAAAAGAAAGTGTTGAAATGCTGTTTGTCACACAATGTGAGTGTACTGTGTGCCTCAACTATATAGACTTCTCTAACACACTAATGAACGCATGTAATAACACTATAAGTGCCATGAGGGTCATCCAGGACACTCATCACTCAAAGTGTAAGCACTACCATTTTAATCTGATCACTTATGGCGGTCTATCTAGACCCTCATAAGCCTCTATTTAACTCCATCAGTCCCATAAGGGTATATTATGACCATTACGGGCCTGTTACAACCCAACATTAACCACATAAGTGCCATGACAGTCCTCAAGGACCATCATGACACTAAGTATAAACACTACACTGCACTATACCCCCCAATAAAACATTAAATATCAACTAAACACCCTCTACACTAACCTATTAACACCTACACTACCTATCTACCCCCTAATAACCACCCTCCCCACCACTGTAATTACAGAAATCAAAAAAACTAAAGTCATAAAAAATCTAAAATCTACATTACATAAAATAAAATAAAAATAAAATCACCAAAAATAAAAAATGTACATAACAGTAAAAAAATAAAAAAACTGTCTCAAAAAATAAAAAAGGAACATTACAAAAAATAAAAAAATACATTACAACCCCACTACAGTAAAAAAAAAATTACACACCTGAAAAGGAAATACATATAATACATACTATACAATACAATCAAATACAATACAATACAATTAAATACAATACAATACAATTCAATGCAATACAATACAATTAAATACAATACAATATACCCCTATCTAATATACATCCTCCTATCTAATATACAATCCACTATGTAATATACATCCACTATGTAATATACATCCCACTATGTAATATACAATACTATCTATCTAATATACATCCCCCTATCTATCTAATACACAATAAATACTATCTATGTACTATACATCCCCCTATCTAATATTCAATAAATACTATCTATATACTATATATCCCCCTATCTATCTAATATACAGTACATGCTATCTCTATATAACAACCCTAATTCTAAGCTACTAAAATAATTAAGACCACTTACCTTTTGAGATGTTTCTTCAGAACACCAACCTAGGGTAAAAAAGATTAAAAAAATTAATATGACACGTTTACATAAAATAACTAAACATTCTAAACATTCTAAATATTATACTCACCTTTCCAGCATGTCCCGTCCCAGCATGTCACGTCCCAGCATGTCACGTCCTCCATCATCTTTGCTTCTGCGGCGCTGCCCCTGTTAAAAAAAAACATTACATTAGCACACATACATAAACATGAAACAAAGTAAAATAAACACAATCTACATTATACTTACCTCCGCGATGTCTCCGGCCTCCTCGTGTTGTGCCCCGAAAGCATCCACGCTCTTTAAAAAAAAAAAAGACATACATCCACCTGGCGGATGTCTCTGACGCTAATGAGCTTCCTACGGATTGTTCCAGAATAAAATTGGCAATGGCGGCTTCTGATTGTCTGAAAACGCTGTCTATCAAATTCAGCCAATGAGAAGACGCCAATTGTGAACCAATGAGAAAGGGATATACCCCAAAATACCACGCTGATTGGATAAGGCACCTGTCAATCTTTATTTGAATCAATCCGAAGGCTTTATTGCCATCAGCCAATCACAATGGAATACACCCCCACGTACTGATTGGTGAAGACATCTGCGCTTTCCCATTGGCTGTAATACTGATTGACATTAACAATAGCCAATGAGAATGCGCAAGTCCTTCACCAATCAGTACGTGGGGGTGTATTCCATTGTGATTGGCTATTGTCTGTGCAACCAATCAGAATGCGCAGATGCCTCCAGCCAATCACCCTGTGGGGCTGTATTCCATTGTGATTGGCTGAAGGCATCTGTGCCTTGTGATTGGTTTAAATAAAGATTGACATGTGCATTATCCAATCAGAGTGGGATTTTAGGGTGTATCCCTTTCTGATTGGCTCACACATTGGCGCCTCCTGATTGGGTGAATTTGTTAGACAGCGTTTTCAACCAATCAGAAGGCGCCATTGCCTATTTTCTTCCGGAAAAGTCTCCGGGAGCCTCATTAACGTCGGGGATGTCCGTGAGTGCGGATGTAAGTACTTTTTTTTTTTTTACAGGGCGTGGCAGAAGAGGAGGTGGAGGAGGCCGGAGACATCTCGGAGAGGTAAGTACACTTGTATACTGTACTTTAAAACAGAATTTCAATTTACAGGGCTCAACACATGCCAGGATCCAGGTTGCCATGCCACAACATGCTTATAGGCACTTAGATTTCATCCACTGTACATATCTGCAATTCAATGTTACCTGAAAGCAGACAGGCATGAGTGACTGAGCCAGTGCAGTGTTGGCGTTACATTCCCCGGATTCAGCACTGCACCCTCCAGCTGAACTTACCTATGTGTAAATGAGAAGAGAAAGCTGTTGCTGCTAGAACAGCCCGCACTGACAAATATACTTATCCTATGTGCAGCTAATCTATGGGCCTCATTCAAATCCGATTTGGCCAGTTGAATAGGGCCCTATATAAGCACACAGCATTTTTTTTATGGAAGTTTTTAGTTAGTGAACTTCTTTCCAAAGTAAGGTCTTCACTAACTAAAAACTTCTGTAAAAAAATATGCTCTGTGCTTATATAGAGCCCTATTTAATTGGCCAAATCACATTTAAATGAGGCCCTATCAACCACCAGAAACTACATTTATCCAGGATCTACCAATCCCTGTGGGTGCTGATTAACTGAGAGTCTACTGTTTATTATTAGTATACTTTTTATAATCTGTCTTATTTTTTTATACCTTTTACACAAGCAGAGTGTTGCCCCCCCATTGCCCTTATCAACCTCCCTCAAAGGACACTGATCACCCTAATGACTCATTCCCTCCATTGGATCCCCCATGCTCTTACCCCACTCAGGATTTTGTCACCAGGCTAAGAAATCTCAGGAAAGAGACAGGGGATCCCCCACAGAACCACCAATGGCTCCAGAGAAGGCGTAGAGAGAGAAAAACTGGGGATGGGGGAGACACAGGAGGGTGAGAGGAGATGAGGGTGGGTGGATAGAGAAAGAGGAGTATTAGGGGGAGAGATTGAGTGTTTTCATATCATAGTAGATTCTTCTGTCTAATAAAATACGTTTTCTCACCTGCGAAAAGAGAGAGTTAATAAGGGGTTAATTATGTTAATAAATATTTACCCTTTATAAACCTCAACCTTTAGCCTACAGCTACAACCTCAGATGAAGCTCCATATGAAAAGCATGCATGTCAGGCTGCTGTTTGTTCCAGCTGCCCCCTTGCTATGATGTCATCACAAGCAAGACTGCATTACTAGTGGCTTGAATGCCACAAATGAATAGGGGCCTCATTCTATTATCGGCCGTAAATCGGCCGTAAGGCTGCGATTCCTTGCGAGGGTTCAGTTAACTCGCGATTCTATTATACGGCCCCGCAAGGATCTCCTTTTACGGCCGGCCGATATCTTGGAACCGGCCGTAAGCTGTGAAATATAAAAATGCAAAAATAAATTCAAGCCTGCACTGTACAGCTCTGTAAATGCTAGGGATCATATTGGGGGACATGAGGATTAAAAGGAACCCACTCTCAAGCTTGCACATCTGCCCAAACCCGAGTTCAAATTAACTGTTTATTTGCCGGCTGCGGCGGGGGTGTGTCTGAGGTGCTCCATCTCTGTACTTTTTACATGGATATTTTACGGATATTAAAATGAAATATTTTACGGATTTGAGTACAGGATAATTATGTGCTATTTTTTCTAAACCTAAAATCCTTTATAGTCTTCTCAAAGTGCAGGATGGCTTTATTTGAGCTTTTATGTGCTTAATTGGTGCTAGCGAGACCTTTTTCCTGCAAGTAACTGCGGCTCGTTTTTAGCCTTGCAGAGAGGTTCCCGGGAGCAATTGAATTGCAAATCTCTTGCGGCCGTTTTAGATCAAAGGCTTTCCTCCGGCGCGATCGGCCGCAGAGATAGCAAGGCACCGGCCGCAAGCCTGCCGGAATCCCCGGCCGTAAGGGAATAGAATAGCCGAATAGCTTGCGGCCGGTCCTTGCGGCCCCGCAACGGCTGCGGCCGATAATAGAATGAGGCCCTAGGAGTGTATACGCATCCATCCTGCTTATTGTTATATTCTTTTGTAATTATAGTCATATAAACAATAATATACGTGTGTATACATCTTTGCTTTGCTATATGTTAATTTGTATTTATCATTGTCTGAACTTAATTTATGTACAGCGCTACGGAATATGTTGGCACGTTATAAATGAACTATCACATATATAATTGTGAGCAGGCGAGCCAGCCAGAGCTGTTGCTCACGCTTGTGGGCTCGCGTAGCGAGCCCGCGGCCCTCGCAAAGCTGCGACCCTCGCAAAATTTACGCTGTAACGCAAACAACACGACACACCAACTGCGAGCCTCGCAAAGTTTACCTCGCAACGCAAACAACATACGAGACACGTTAACACTCATTACGACCTCGCAAAAATCTTTTGCAACTCGCGAGCATGAAAAAAATCAAAACACAATAAATACACACAGCACATACATAAAAAGCTTACCTACAGCAAGAGGGAGCATCCAGGACCTCAAAAAAGCAACTTACACCTTCATTTAACTAAAAACGCAAAACAACAAGAAACTCACAAAACACAAAAGACGTACGGATATTCCGCTAAGACGCATCACATTACCCACCATTTTACGACAATGCCGAAGTACACAACTACGCTAATGTTTTGGTCTCGCGCACGCACACTATTACACTGCACACATTCATCACGCTTACACAGCAGCTCCACACCACTAATGATGCAGCAACATCAAAACAGATTGCAGCTCTTCAACACAATGCTTCAAAATACGTAAAGTATATTAATTTATTAATGTATTATCGATTTCATTATTATACACCAAACAGCATTAGCTACCTTACAATTTCATTGCCGTCATTTTTTGACGGGCAATTATCTAGTAATAATAATAATAATAATGTAAGTGCATATCAATCATTATTTTCAAGGTTGTGTAATTGAGTTTTGTGTTGATGTGTATTTCCACGGGTCGTAGGGTTGAGCACCTACGGTGGTCATCTCCACCAGTGCAGTGCTCCTTAGCAACAACCCATATTGCTGACAACTATATATGTGATAGGTATCATGGATGAAACATATACTTAAATTATGTTTACTTGATATATTAATAAAATTTGTATCCATATTAAGAGCCGCACCTATATTGCGAGAGAGTGGAGGAGGATGGGGAGAGAAAGGGAAGGGGAGAGTGTGATGATGGGGATAGAAATTAAGATGATGGGAAAGATTAGGGGAGAAAACAGAAATGGAGAGATAGGAGGTTGAGGGAGGAAGAGGGTGTAGGGAGAGAAATAGGGTAGGGGAGAGAGAAGGGGATAAGGGGGAGACATAGGCGATGAGGGAGAGTAGGTGTTAATCAGAGAGAGATTGGAGAATTCGTTTTTTTTATGAAATTAACTTCTTTTGTTTAGATGTTTTTGAATGCTCCGGGATCTATACAACATATGGTTTTATAGGATTATGCTGATGTACTGGGATAGACTAAATCTGTAGGTACAGTGTGTGTATAATGTTCATATCAAGGCAAGAATAACCTTTTGCGCTTACTATATAATGATGTGTTATTTTCAGAAATTAATGTAATGTTGCCTAAATTTATTATTTACATAGGAGATCCAAGGCTTTTGCAATAGGCTACATTTTCACTGATCAAATTGGATTTAGTGAAAATACAAAGTTCCAAATAAAAGAAAATCTTTATTTTGCTTAATTAATATTAACAGAAAGCATATTAACAGAAACATCATTTTTTTATACCTAAAAAAATAAATAGCCTGACATTAAATTTGTCTAAACAGATGCCTACTATTGTTACAAATGTGTCAGGCCACCTGAGTCAGGAAAATGTCCACCGAACCCCTGGCACTGAAAGGGTAAGCAAAAATAAATACAATAGTTAAAAAATAACTGTTGTATTTATGAATTCTACATTTTGTAAAACATTTGTCTAGTGTTGTATTAGTTCCTTTGATACCATAGTTAAGAATAGCAAATAGTGCTAATCTAGGTTTTAAATAGTTTCCCTTTTACTGATTTCTGAGTTAAATTGCTGGTGTGGATTTTCCAAATGACTTTCCTGCTTTGCAATGATCAGCTTCAGTGCTCATTGCGAGCCTCTCCCATTAGCTGTGCTCATCATTGCAGCCTAAGTCCCACGTCCTTCAACTGCTCACCTCACTTTGTGAGGCAAGCAGAGCAATGAGCGCCTTTGGCACTCATTATAGCCTAAGTCGTGCGTGCGTTGACGGCAAACCTCGCTTCGCAAGAATCACAGGCGTCCCTCGTAGTGCGAGGGACGCAAAAGCGTGACCAACATCGCAAACGTTACATACACTGACAACTATATACAGTATGTGATTCTCCAAGGTACTCCTTATTTATTTATTTATATAAACTGCCGATTATGCAGAAATTGCCTATTAGATTTTTACCATTAGGTCTAGCGGTAGATATCCCAAAGATTTATCAAGAGCAATGTCTCATAGTTTATACTTCTTAAGAACAGACGTGTGATGAGCATGAATTACAAATTCTTCTTAGTTATAAAAGTTGTTTGATTCTTTATATTTATATAAGTCAAACAGGTAGGGTAAATTAAAAGCAAAGTACTTTTTAGTGACATCTTTTTCATATTGATACTTTCACATTCTGCTACTTGGTTGGGCTGAAAAAATTCACTAGACTAATCCTACCTAGCAGATTGGAAGGTCTGTTGTATCCCTGCTAACAAGAAATGGATAGGTACCAGGACACCTTCACCAAGAGCACCAGCGTTAGGACAGGATACCAGGATCTGTAGAAGTTACAGACTGTAACCTAGCATCCAAGGCCGGATCAGCAGAGAAACCCCAGGTAGGAATAGGGTTTTCTCAGAATGAAATGCACACAGTGTTGATGTGTATCCAAACAGAACACAGGTTTATTGGGAACAGTTCAACATAGTTACAGAAAACAGAAACCAATAAATATAAGCCGCATCCCTGGGTAAACTAATAACCAACCCCCAGTGCCCATTACCTGAATTATGTGGAGGGCCTATCGATGAAATGCTGTTACCCTCTCTGATCAACCCTTGCAGGGTTGGAGCCTGACAGACTGTGAAGCTAATTCCCCTATTCACTGATCAATACTCCACCACTCTCTAAGGGTAATCAATAGGAACAATAGAGGATACACCCAGTCTGAATGTGTACGTAATCCCCTGCATTGTAGCTAACAGGGTACATGTTCCATTAAATCTGTAAAAAGCCTAATTTTATCCTGCTCACCAAGTTTCCAGTACCGGAACATGGCATCCCTCTATGCAGGAACCCTAGCGGATGCTAGCAAGGAAATGTGGTACCCCTCCAGAAACTATCTTAATAAGAGACGTGCATGTGATAATTTCAATTGAGGACAAGAAAACTCGGAACAGTTACATACATGGGCAAGTTATTTTAGGTACTTACAGACAGGGACAGGCTGGGGTTCAGATAGTAGCAGAGAAAAGGAGTTCAGATGTTTACTGGGGAGGTGAGACTGGGGAATTACACATTCTTGGAGCAGACCCGGGCTTCCATAAGGTTCAGACAGTTTGGTGCCCATTGACTTCAATTGGGCCATAGACATGAATAGCAGCAAATGGCTTAATGGGTAGTAAGTTATAAACAAAGGATCATAGCGAAACCAGTGACAACAACTTGATCTCAATTGACCTTTGTTTGTTGAAACAAATGCTTCAATCATTTTATTGACACAATTGTAAAACCATTTACAGTAACAGCTTAATTCACCTCTGTTACCTCACTTTGAAGTCTATGGCCGGTTATCTACAGTGAAAGTGGGTTCGATCCCAGAGGGTGCCTGGTTTGACAGACCAGCAGAGAGAGGAAGCCACTGTCTCAGTGTGGTGAGCTAAGCTTATTTGGTCTCCCTTAAAGCTGTACTAACCCCATATTACAGATAAAGCTATTAATCTCTTTCTCCATCATCCTTCTTTCTGATCTTACCTTATCACTGGTATCTGTCAGTCTCTGAGGTCCACTGAATTTCCTTACTCTTTAATGAGCTACCCCTTGACTTGTAGCCCCTAACAGTGTATCCTACATAACATACTTATTCAATCCCGAAGATGACAGTTAATTGCGATATATAACATTAGCCATTACAGGACTATAGCTTATACATTTCTGTAGTCCATAGCACTTTAATGACTCCAGTACACAGTCCATGATCTTTTGACAGCCATACAAGTCCTGTTGACCCTATGGTCAAGACAAATACCTACCAGTATCCATGAGGCATGTCATTCTGGCTTTAGCTTGCAGTATGGACTATGTATTGCCATGTGGTAGAAGTAGCCTTACAGGCAATTCTTTTTTTCCTGTAAGATCTCATATGTGCCTAGGAACATACATTAGAATTTGCCTTTATTTTCAAAGAAATAATAAGTTGCACATCACGTTGTGGCCTGTCTCCCTGTAAAATGCTTTGTGACATATTCCACTTGAGACTCGTCACCATTCACTTTGATGGATATAAGTGAACAAGCTTTCTGAATGCTTTGGGCAATTTTGATAAGTCCACACATGTCTCTCAGATTGGTAGTAAGCCAACACTAAAAATACTTATAACAATGTTTTTAATAGTGTAACACTGACATTTTTTTCATATATTTTTTTTTAAGATGCACCAAGAATTTTAATCAATTCACTTTGCATTTTTTGCTTAATTGACATTCAACAAAATCAGCTATGCCAACCAAAATCGATTAAAAAAAGCTGCAGACAGACTCATTCTCCTTTTCATACTAACATCCCCTGCTCTAATTTAAAAATTAATAGTTATAATGATTATTATAATAATAATAGTAATTTAATAATTTTAACCTCATTAAATAAATTAGACGTTTGACTTTCATTGTGGAACATTAATAAAACACTGAAAGTACAGGCATTTCTTATAATTAAATTTAAACATATTTCTTATTTCCTAATATGCGAGTTGGAAAAATGTAAAATATATAAAATAATACAACATTAACCCCTGACATGACTTTTTTTATACAGATACATATATTCACTAAACTTCTAATTTATATAAAATTTGCTTTTCTTGCACAGTAAATATAATAAACATAAAAGTTTGTTCGCCGTATTGCAATGTTGGCTACTTTATATTACAATCCATTTTTCTTATTTGTGTCACTCTGTACCTTGTTATAATAAATATGAAATTCATGATACATTCCACAGTATTTGACAGCAAATATCAGCAATCCTCACCTTGTCCAGTAAATTTAAAATAGATGTAATAAATAAGATTGTCATATCTGGATGTTTGTGAAGCTTGTTCTTTTTTTCTAATTTTGCTCATAGCAGAAAATATTATTGGTAGCTACATGATTGCTTGCTTGTATGCAAGTGACCTTTTTAGAATTCTATATTTCTGACCTGATATGATTGATTTTTTTCCTTCCCCTCGTTTTGACTAAAATGTGATATTTACTTTGTATATTAGATGACTGGTACAATATGTTGACACTTTCTAAATACAGTGAAGTTACTTTAATACTCATTATTCTTCTTCTACAAGTTGTTACACTAATGTTGTGCATTTAAAACTACATTTGAGAGTTTTGACAATTTTGATGATTTACGCTCCCTAACCTTTAGAAATACTCTAACATTTTCAATTGTGTGCTACATGTGTTGTTTATGTTGCTGCAGAGACTTCAGTAGCACATTTAGTTTAATTATGCTGCTTTCATTTATACGTTAGAAATGTCAGAATGTCCTAAGCATAGTCAATTGCTATGGCTTTCTAAGTCAGTGAAACATCCCAGCAGCCGACTAAAATTTTTCAATGTCATAAAGTTTTCCTGCTAGATAGACTGTGACAGGCTATGATAATGATTAAAGAATATGTACAGGTACTATGTCATTTTTTTTAATTTCTGCAAAATAACCAATGTAATGTTAACATACAGCTTGAGCATTAAAATATGTATTTAATTCTTCTAACTGCAAATACAAAATATGTATTAATATAGTATCTACAGTTATATACAAATTAAATTAAAAAAAAAGAAAATTCTGAATTTAGGTGTCATTTTTCTTTTAAACAGCTTATTTAAGTATTTACTTTATTTTGCCAGTGCAGTTGAATAAATAATTGCCAAAATTGTTTTTCTTTTACTTCTAAATACAGGTCAAGCACTTGTATTCAATATCTCATGTATCTCCTTGGGGTGAGGTTCTGACATATAACCATTTTGTACAATTGGTGATTATATTTTAAAATTAGGACAGGAGCTACTGCAGTTTATATACAATACAGTGCCTTGCAAAAGTATTCACCCCCTTGACTTTTTACCTATTTTGTTCCATTACAGCCTTAAGTTACATAGTTACATAGTTACATAGGCCCTCATTCTATTATCGGCCGTAGGAGATGCGGGGCCGCAAGGACCAGCCGCAAGCTAATCGCCTATTCTATTCCCTTCCGGGCGGGGATTCCGGCAGGCTTGCGGCTGGTGCCTTGCTATGCCTTGCCGCACGCACCAGAGGAGAGCCTTTGATCTGAAACGGCCGCAAGAGTTTCGGCCGTAAGAAAATCCTGGTTGCTATTCAATTGCTCCGGGAAACCTCTCTGCAAGGCTGAAACCGAGCCGCAGCTTACTTGCAGAAAAAAGGTTCCGCAGGCACACAATTAAGCACATTTTAAAGCCATAATAAAGCCATCCTGCACTCTTATGAGACTATAAAGTGATTGTAGGTGTTAGCATTAATAGCACAACATTCCCCTACACTCAAATCTGTAAATATATATATTTTTCAATTTATGTCACATATCCATGTAAAAAGTCCAGAGGGCTTGGAGCACCTCAGACCCGCCCAGGCTGCGGCCGGAAAATAAACAGTTAATGTAATCTCGGATTTGGGCTGATGTGCAAGCTTGAGAGGGGGGTGCTATTAATCCTCATGTCCCCCATAATGATCCCTAGCATTTACAGAGCTTTACAGTGCCGTCTTGAATTTATTTTTGCATTTAAAGATTTCTGAGCTTACGGACGATTGCAAGATATACGGCCGGCCGTAAGGGGATATCCTTGCGGCGCCGTATAATTGAATTGAGGTAACGGAGCCCTGCAAGGAATCGCAGCTTTGCGGACGATTTACGGCCGATAATAGAATGAGGGCCATAGTACTTAAGGTTGAAAAAAGACTTTCAGTCCATCAAGTTCAACCTTTTAAGATCTCCTCTGATCTGCAATATGCGGATTAAATATTAATTAATTAGTTGTTATCCATGATAACCCTGAATTTCCTTTTTAATTAGAAATAAATCTAGTCCCCTTTTAAGTTATCTATCGAATCGCTGTCACCATTCCTCTGGTAGAGAATTTCAAGATTAACCACCCTTACTGTGAAAACCCTTTTCTTTCTTTAAGGTGAATCTTTTTACTTTAACCTCAAGGGATGTCCTCTTGTCAGTTGAAAACATCTTGGCACAAAAAGCTCTTGACAATCTTTATATGACTCTGGATGTATTTATATAAGGTAATCATATCTCTCTTAGACGCCTTTTTTCTAGAGAAAATACACTTCCAAATCCCTTTCAATATCTGATACACCTAGATTTGCTCCATTAAAATTATAAATTGCATGGCTATTTTTCCTTCACAGATGCATAACTTTACAGTTTTTCGTATTAAATCTCATCTGCCATTAAGATGCCCATTCCTAAATTTTATGTAAATCCCTTTGGAGGGAAAGCACATCATTATCTGATTTAATTACCTTGCACAACTTCGTGTCATCAGTAAAAATGGAGACACCGCACTCCAATCCTACCTCTAAGTCATTAATAAATATGTTAAAAAGGAGAGAACCTAATACTGAACCCTGAGGAACCCCACTTACCACATTAGTCCAATCGGAGTATGTTCATTTACAACAACTCTTTGCTTCTGTCTTTTAGCAGCTCTCAATCCATGAGCAGATATTTACTGCAATTTGTATCTTCGTTTGCACAATGGTCTTCCCATGTGGAACTGTATCAAAAGCCTTTGCAAAATCCAAAAAGACTACATCCATTGAGCTGCCATTGATCCAGGTTCCTACTAACCTCCTCATAGAAACTAATTAGATTTGTTTGACATGACCTATCCCTCATAAATCCATGTTGACTCCTTCTTATAATCCTGTTCAAATAGACATATTCTTGTATGTTATCCCATATAAAAGCTTACCCACTACAGAAGTGAGGCTCACTGGTCTATAATTCCCCGGGTTTGCTCTTGCTCCCTTTTTAAATATAGGTATCACATCAGCTTTTCTCCAGTCATCTGGTAGAGACCCTGTGTTGTTGAGTGAATCTTGAAAAATTAAATATAATGGTTGGCTATTACAGAACCCAGTTCCTTAGTACCCTTGGATGTAATCCATCAGGACCGGGCTTTATTAACTCTTTTGGATTACTTCCTGTATTAACCAATTATTTGGCAAAGGTAGTGTAGCCCCATTATATTGCCGTGTCCCAACCACTGGTACCTCCCTTGTATATACCGAAGAAAATAACCTATTTAGCTCATCTGCCTTTTCCTGGTCACTAATCTTCAGACGGCCTGTGTCACATTGTAATGTTCCTATAGCTTCCTTCCTCGCCTTCTTCCCATTAATATACTTAAAAATATTTTAGGGTTAGTCTTACTCTCTTTTGCAATTCATTTTTCATTTTCTATTGTAGCCAGTCTAATCGCGCTTTTGCAAGCTTTGTCTATTTCCTTATATTCCCGTAAAGCAGTCTCTGTCCCCTCTTCTTTGTATAATTTAAATGCCTGTTTTTACTCTATATTGTGATCTTTAAATCATTGTTAATCCACATTGGATGGGATTTACTCCTTTTACTTTTATTCCCACACAGTATATGCCGATGTGTATGTATATTTAGTAAGGATTTAAATGTTGTCCATTTATGTTCAGTGTTTTTACCTATCAGTTCTCTGTCCCAGTCTATACTTTGTATTGCTGCCTTAGACCGTTAAAATCTGGCCTTTTAAAATTAAGAGTTTCGTTGGCACTTAAAATTTTGTTTTTTTAATTCAATCTCAAT